>CM060844.1:22082500-23360000 GCA_030762175.1 Metallyticus violacea
ACCTGAAACTCAAAATTTAAAAATCGCTCTTATCAGCGCCAATAACTCTTTTTTCACAACAAAATTCAGCATATAGCATTTAAATCAAACAACAAAAATAGTTTATGAAAATGTGAAATCAGACTATTAGGAGAGGAGTTTATCTGAAACACAAAATTTAAAAATCGTACTTATTGCATTAATATTTTTTTTGCAACGAAACTTCGCATAATATTTAAATAAAATTATAAAAATAGTATCTGAAAATCAGGGAAGTCCATCAATTAGGAGTAGAGATTTATCTGAAACCCAAAATTTAAAAGTTGTTCTAGCAGCACCAATATTTTGTTTGTTTGTTTGTTTTTTTTAAAAAATAAGGTTCGGCAAGTACCATTTAAATCAAACAAGTAAAATAGTTTTGAAAATCAGTGAAATCAGATTATTAGGAGCTGGGGTTTACTCTTTTGAGACACATATTGCAAGAATTCTAATTTTGTTCCCGTAATACCCCATGGTAATGCCATTACTTGGATTTTACATTCTTTTTTTTAAAGTTACTGTACTAGATGAGGAATCCGCTTAGTTTATGCAGCTCCTGTGTGACGTACTTTTATTCTACTTAATTTTAACTATTCTGTTCTTGACCTCTCTTTTACTTTATTTTTTCTATCTATGAAAATTTTAATTTATTTTTGTTAAATTTGCATCTTACGGGCTCTATTTTCCAGTTATTTTTTCTCATTCTTTTATATTAGTTAATTTCGTTTTTACGTTTTTTCTTCGTTTATACGGCTTATTGTTGCCGTGTTCTCTAAATCTTTTATTTTTAAATGAATTTATTGTTGAGCTGATGTTTGTATATTTATTATTTTTCTGAAGACGATAACTTAATTTCTCAAAGTAAAAGAAATTTTTAATGAAAGTGTGATAAAAGAGAACGTCAAGACTGATCTGCTGAAACAGGTTCTCTACTTATGCAGGTACTAAAACAAAATTCAGTCATTATGTGAATATTACCTCAGATTAACTGCATTAGCTATGTTGTTTATAGAACGAACATCTTCAATATGGGAGATTTCAATGAGGCTGTCATCAATAAGCTTACCGCTTTGAAAGAGAGAAGGATGGACTTCACATTAAGCACTAGAACATTTGCTGTTAACAGACACAAATTGTACATAAAATAATCACTCAACACAATGGTAATATAATGCCTAAATTATATTTAGTAATAAAACAACAAGACTCCAACGTAATAAAGAAGCATAATTTGCTTGCTAATCTTCATCTGAGCAACAGATCCTTAAATTTTAACTGATCCTCAAATTTTATTCCAATGAGCCAACACTTCCTCATCAATGAGAGGACCCTTCCTAAACCACTGCGATTGATTTGACATGTTTACTGCTCAAAAACCACTTCTCAAATAAATCGCTAACATTATTCAAACACATTATTGCAAGTTCAAACCACTGTACAGCCGGAAATGGAATAAACACTCAACTGTTATTAATTATAAAACACGAGGTCAACTAAACGAGTTACTACGTGTTCTGACTCGCTTTCAAGATATATCAGTAGATACATTAAAATAAAATTCAAGCCGATTTTCGGAAAAGGGTTCTCGGGCTCTCCAAAGGAAGGTTAAACTGTGGGGTCATGAGGGAGTGGGTGGCTATGTACATATGGTTAACAGTAAAACAAGGACGGTGAAATACTGACTTACATTAATGCAGGAAACCAGTCAACACTTCGCGCTAAATGTTATAGACACCATATGCAAAATATAACACCAACGTTTTGGGCTGCAGGGGAGGAAAGAGAACACAGAGGAATTGCCCTAGGTTCAATATGGCAACGAGGTGCTGAAAATAATAAAAATGTATGGAAGAAGGTTAGGACAAGGCTAGAAGCTATCAGCAGGCAGGAAATTGAGGCAGAATGTACCACGAAAATATTCTTGTGCCTAGAGAATAAAATTAAACTAACCTGAGGTAAATAGGTAATATGCTCGTTCTAGGGAGAAAGATGAGATCAGGTTACGACTGGGAAGTTGGAAGGCTTAAAAAAAAAAACAAAAAAAACTGATAGTTCTGGTAGGAGAATCTGCCCATTTTGTGTAGGGGATGAGGAGGAAAACATTGTTCCCTGAAAACTTTTTAAGGCAATTAAATGATGAATGGCATGCTAGGATCTGTTTGCGAACCACACTAATTGGGTATTTCCATAGTCAACGTACGTGAAGCTAGAAGCAATTTATTTTATGGTTAGAACGCAATAACTAGTGTAATTGTAAATAGTGTAATATGTTTCATATATCTGTTTATTTATTTTATGGATTTATTTGTATTATTATTTGTTCCTTTATCTCTGTGCATCATATTTAAGCACGTACGATCAACTATCCTAGCATAAAATATATTTAGAATGTGTATATAAAATTTAATAACAATAAAGATATACCTACTACTAACCTGTTGAGCATTCAGTTGAGTTTGGACTTGAATTATCAATATAGTAACAGTAAAATAATATCAAAAGGTTTTTCTAAGTGTAAATACCGATAAGCCTCAAACGAATTTAGAAAACATAAATTTTCTACATAATCAAAGAGACGACATAGGAAAAGCCATAGGCTCACAATGACATAAAGTGAAAACTGTTAGAGTAATAATGCATGTAAATTTTAAAAGCGGTCAAGCATTGGCGCTTCTAGTGCTAAAACAAGTCAATTAGGTGAGTTAGATAGAATGCTAGTTGCACTTTATCTAACAGTCATTTAAGTTTTATTAGTAATATGGTAGAAAGTAGAGTGTGTTGTGTGAATCCCCGCTGAAAAGTCTCATGAACCTACACTAGGCTACAGTCAACAGTTGAAATATTCAAAGCGTTTGTTAATTAGGTCGTTCTAAGGCTACCGCCCACCATCAGTTACTGTATAGCTGCTTGCTCTTTGCCAGGGTGAAGATAAAAGGGAGGTGAAACATGTAATTATGGGTTATGTTTGTTGCTTTATAGAGCAAACTGTAACTATAAAAGTCCGTCACGCAGCGTAAACTAAGCGAATTCCTCACCTTTTGGAACAACTTTATAAAAGAATATGAAATACAAATTATGACCTCATTAATTAATGAAATGAAACAAATTACGGCATTAATTTGTGGTATTAGGGGAACAAAATTCGATTTCTTGCAATCTATAAGTGTCACAAAAGAGAAACCACAGTTTTAGAATTGTTACTATTTAGATTAACCACAAAAATCAATGGTATACTGTTAATTAAATGAAATATGTGACCACTAATAGACAAAGCTATACTGTGTGGGTATTTTAAAATGCAACCATGTTTATGAACCGAGTCCTTGGTATCATCTTTACGTTCACTAAAATAGAGAGTAATAACAGAAAGTTTCGACTTACATTATGTATTTAAGATCTTTATATGATTCAATAAAGCGAAAAACCAATTACAATGTACTAAGCCAATATACACAATAAACAATTAACAATGGAAAGTTTCATCGATTTTCATGGCTTTGCAATTTAATTTAAATGATATTGTAGTAAAAATATGTAACGAAGACGTTTTCTGAAAGGTGATTACAGAGCTCTCTTACATACAAATATAATTCTCAAACAAATAGTGGATTAATATTTTATATTTCCACTACGATAATTTTTTTAAATATAAAACACAAGCATCGTTATAAATACAGTTTATATGCCCAATTAATTTGCCCTTTTAATTTAAAACAATATAGAAAAAATTAAATTCAAGAGCGTTTTTTAAATTTAGGTTTTCAATATACCCCTACTCCTACTGGCCCAATTTACCAATTTTCAGAAACTAATTTTTCTCATTTTATTTAAATACTATATACCGAATTTTGTTGTGAAGAAACAAATATTTGCACTGTCAGAGTGATTTTTAAATTTTGGGTTATAGGTAAACCCTACCCTCCTAATGACCGGATTTGCCTGTTTTTCACAAACTATTTTCTTATTTAATTTAAATGGTATATGCGAAGTTGTCTGTGAAAAAAAGCAAATATTGGTGCTGCTAGAACGATTTTTACATCATGGGTTTCACGTAAACCTACACTCCTAATGATCCGATTTCCCTGATTTTCAGAAACTATTTTTCTTGATTTATTTAAACGGTACATATGGCGTTTATTTAAAAAAAAAAAGCAAATATTAATGGTACTAGGTCACTTTTTAAATTTTGAATTTCAGGTAAACCCCCCCCTCCTAATAGTCGGATATCACTGATTTTCAGAAACTATTTTTCATATTATATTTCAATGTTTTCTTTAAAATTTTTAAATTTTCGTCCGCTAGAATGATTATTAAATTTCGCTTTAACCACCACTCCTATTGTCCTGAAAATTTTCGGAAAATACTTGTATCAATTTACTTTAAATAAATATACCGAGTTTCATTGAGAAAAAAACAAAAGATGTGATCGCTGGAGTTTTAACTGGCATATATATATATTCATTAACATTTTCGGTGCCTAATATAGGATTAATGGAAATTTGTAGAAAAGTTTCAGAACTGGATTCTTAGGTACAACCGCAATAGCTTACATTAACTTCCAATTCGCTAAAATTATATAACACATTTTTAAACTTTAAACTTATTTAAATCGCAGATTCATAATTCTGAACAAAGTGGTTCGCTGTTAACCGTATAGTTCTTACTCTTCTTTCTTGGGTAAATTTCCTGATTGGATGCACTCGAGTGCCGGTTAAGGAGTTGAAACGCTCACAAATCAAGCTCATAACAAAGACAACGATTCAGCACTAAGTACAGCCTGCGGGAGTTATGGAGTTTTCAGTAGCAACCGACAGAATGACAAATTGTGGGCGGATATATTTGTCTTCGTCAAGTTGCCAGCTTCTTGTTGTTTCGGTAATTAAAAATACAACTTGCACAGTCTCGTGGCGCTTCTCGGAACTTGCGTGCAAAAACTTGAGTTCAGAGCTTGACTTAACGTAACAGTAAGAGTGTTTAATCATGTCCTTCTACAACTATCGACTGTGGGTTTTGAATAACAAATACCGCCACGAGGGACAGAGGTAGTTAAGGCGCGAACGATTGAGCGGGAGGTCTGGTGTTCGATTCCCATCCGTCCTCCCTGACTGAGGTTTTTCCAGGTTTTCCTTAGTCATAAATGGCAAATGCCGGGGAGGTAACCTAAATTTAGGTCCGTAACGTTTCCTTCCTTTAAAAAAAAATTACTCATTTCCGAATTTATCAATTCATTTCATGTACTCGTATCGTCAGTGCCCACCGCCTGTGGTGCCGCAGTAGTAAAAACGGGCGTTAAAACTATTCAAAATTAAAAAAAAAATATGAACAGTAATTGCTAGTCTCTTTTTTTCAGATAAGATAATTAATAATGGTTTAAATGCATTAAGAACCAACTTCTGATTACAATATTGTGTATTACAAAATAAACAAATTATAACGTGTTATTATTTTCTTTTTCATAAAACGTTATCATTGTTTCTGAACCCACGTTGAAACTATAGCAATACAATTTTATATTAATATAAACGATATGTGTTTACTATTGAATGTAAAAACTTCCAGCACAATTCCTCCGGGAGGAACTTTAAGCTATGCGTCCCTTGCCATAGATTTATGCCACCTTAAAAACTTCATACATGAAAAAAAAAAAAAATCATTGGATAAAATGTTCGCCATTTTACGTACAAGTAACACCTTAGTTCCCTGTCTCAACTAGGACTGGAAGGTTTTAACTACCTGTCTCTCTGTAGGGAACTAAGCGTATAATTTCAATTTCTAATTAGTAATCAAAATTAGGGAGATTCCATATTCCAGATGGTTACTAACAACAGCAACAACCATTGAAATAGCGTGTAAAGAGTATTGCAAGTTTCGACATATCTCATTGTTTATTAGTTTATTTAAAAAGAGAATTTGTATTAACATTTGTAGAAAAAATATTTTTTTCGCTAGTTTCAGCGTAGTTCTGAAGAAATACACCACTCAAAATTTAGGACAACAGTCTTTTGGGTGTTCCATATAGACGCTTACTGCTTATGATATGTATACTCTGACCTACTGTTCCAACATGCTTTGAGTTGGATTAGACATTTCATTACTTCAGCTTTGCTCTTATGTCCCTGAAGAGATGAGGTTAGAAAGTCATCGGCCGGCCAGAATCAGAGGCGGTGAGACTGTTTCCAGATAGAATACCCCGGCGCCAAGTTACTCAGAAAGGCAGCTTCCATAATTGAGTCGGGACAAAATATTTACTACCTTCTAACCGCACACAACACCAGACACTTTCGAAACAATAACAAAACCTACGGAATAGAATTATTGAGATGGTAGAACGCACATTTTGTGGAAAGGAAAGATCTATCCTACAATCCAAACCACTAAAAAGTCCAGATTAGCATGGCCGGCCCAATGGGACTTGAACCCGGCACCTCCCGAAGCCTTATCACTAGAGCCACCCCGTTTGGTTCCTTCATGCTTTACACCTTTACAACTATACACAATCATTAACATACTTTTTTATATCCAAGATTTGTAAGAAATATTATTGCATTGTACTATATCGAAAACTAAATTGAATGTTGAATGAATGCTGTTGTGTTAAATTGATATCTTGTGTCTTTAAGTGAAGCTATTGCTTCTATACGAGGAGCGTTCTAAATGTTCTTGGCCAAAATGGTCCAACTATGAAAAATAAGCCTCCGTGTCAGCTTCAATATCATCATTTGATGCGAAGTTTTGTCACCTAACCATTTCTTCAAGTTCGGGAATAAAAAGTAATCGCTGGGAGCCAAATACGGCAAATATGGAGAATGTGGAAGCACTTAGAAGCGAAGATGAAGCCGTTTTGCAACAACAATCCCAGAAATGTGAGAAGGCGTATTATCATTATGAAAGAAAACTTTCTTTTTCGCAAGGTATGGTCGCAAGCCTGAATTACATCCTTCAATTGGTCCTGTAGTGAAGCGTAATACTTCCCTGCGATAGCTCTGCCCTTCGGAGGTAGTTTATGAGCACCACACCATGAGAATCCCAGAAAATCATAGCCATGACCATTTTGCTTTCTATGGTGCACTTTCACTTTAACTGTTTGGACTGCTCCTTCGTCTCTGTCGTGTAGTGATGAATCTATATTTCATCTACTGTTATGAAACGTCGGAGAAATTACTGAAATCTGCCTTTAAACAAGTCTAAACACTCTTACGAACTCGTTTTGGTCCATCATTAACAAACATGGTTCTCATTGAGCGCAAAACTTTCTCATGCCCAAGATTTCTTGTAAAATGTAGCGGACACGGTCTATGAGGTCTTTGCAAGGTCAGCCAACCCACGTACCTCAATAGACGATCATTGAGTACGACATTGCGCGAGAATTTGTGCTATTTACGTCTTGAATACAGCAATGCCTTATGCATTACTTAGGAACAAATAGAAACATATACCTAATAATCCTGAAATATTCCTGTTAATATGAGCCGAAATATGGCATTGCAACCTTTTCGAGTAGAAGCACACGCCAACCAGTCCGAGGCCATACTCATACCTTACGTGAGGCATTAATATAGGAACATGAATCTTTATTAGATACTGAAGTTACTTTATGAATAAATGTGAAATTAATGGAAAAGTTTCCATTACTGTTTTAGACCCTATAATTAATTACTACTTATGGCACCCGTCAATGCAATGAGAAGTAAACAAAACGTGCATTACTGTTACATAAAAGTTTTATTTCTCTGTATATCATCCTAAGCCCAGATATTGCAATAATGCGTATTTGCAAACCTTTTTCAGCATAATTTTTGAACCATGCATTTACTTTGCAGCAAGCAGGTGTTTGTTATGTTACGTTACTCTGAGCAGCAAAATGAAGCAGAAAATCGCTGGAACTGTCTATAGTCACGGTAGTGGTGGAAGTTTTAAGACTCGACGAGAATCACACCCGGGGGAAACATTTATTCGAATTTTCTTCTCCTTTCGCGGGAAATGGCGCGAGCAAAAGCAGAAGGAAAAACGTCCCTTTCCATGCAATTAGCGGTCGGCATTTCACAATATGTCGCTAGTGTTCCCAGACAAAAACAAGAGACTGATGAATTATTTATTTAAACAACACTTTTGCCAGAATTCCTTATCTGAGGTTTTAAATATTTTACTGTAATTTGGTTTATTCATTCGCTGGTGATGAAGTGAAGGGAGGGACGGAACTTTAGAAGGGGGGTGGTTCATGTGAAGCGGCAAAATGTGTGGATGGGGATGAGAAAGAACTGTTGTAAGATATAAATGCTGTGCTCTCATTTGGCAGCACAATCGGAGTTTGTATACCTAGTGGAAACCGCTTGATTTTCAGTGAATACGCGATTCCCAATCAGACTAGGGGTTTAAATTCTGCTAAAGGAGGCGATTGAGCTTGCTCAGTCGTATTTATCACGTCAACTATTTAAGTTTCTTTTTTGTAGGAAGTACGTGTTAGACTTTCTACTGTGTGTTTATGTATTGTTGAGTATGTCGAGAGTGATTATACGCTACTTATTTAAGATTGTTATAAGTAAAAGAAATCGTACAAATACTGTAGAAGAGAGTTTTGTGTTAAATTTCCAGGAATAACATCTCCATCGAGGGTATCAATCTTCAGATTGGTGAATAAAGTTCCAGCTCCAGGCGTTTTCATTGATAAGATGACAAGATCAAAAATGTCCGTCATGCAGGATCTGCGTAAATTAAGAGAATTCCTCAAAAAATAGAGTATTTATAAGGAATATCAAATCCAAATCATTGCCTTATTAATTGCTGTAGTAAGTTATGTCATTATTGTGTGATATTAGCATTACAAACTCAAACAAAAGAAAAACTGAGTACAACCGCAATAGTTATTGGTTAATACCTGTTTTTAACATAGGGGAAGTTTTGTAAATAAGTTGTCGATAAGAAATTTCTACTCGAATGGCTTTAATATGATTAGCCCAGCAAGTTAGTGCACTTTCGGCAGTGCGTATAAAGCCACTCAGACGCTAGCTGTTCATTCACATAAAAGTATTGCTGCACCCGGAATAAAAACCCGTGAAAGCGCTGAAATAAAATATTCGGAAGGCAGCCTACAATATTTAAGTATGGATTGCGACGGGTGTCTCAAAATCTCTTCTAAAGGATTCAGATACATCTTACGGCGAAGAAGCGGTACTTTGAACATGTACTACAAAGCAAAATATAATATGAATTAATATTTACTACTAATACATAACGAAAAAAAATACTGCGCGCTGTGGGTTGCGCCCTCTTTCCCTTGGCAGATGGTTTGTTGATTTTGTTGATTTGTTTTATTTACGGACGCTCTTTAATATCTCAGATCATCAGCGTCCCATTCAAATCAGGGCGTAAAACGGCCGTCAAATTTTGCTCAGAGGCCTCTACTTTCAGGCTTGAGGTTCTTTTTCGTGCCGTAAATGTACGACACGGGATCCACGGTATTACTTTCCTTTCGAAGGAAGCCATGCTTAGGATATTTACGCCCGAAAAAAGCCATCGATCCTGGCCGGTTTTGAACCCGCGATCTTGGGTTTAGCAGACAAGTACACCACCAGGACCGACAGCGCAGATGGCAAAGATTTATAGATATCTCGTATGCTATATGGTTGTCCTGCATAAACTGTGCTAAAAGATCACTTCCTTAATCACTGTATAGGCAGAAAAAGGTTCAGAAAATATAAAGGAGTGCATCATTTAAACACGAATAATTTTAACCCTGTTTGTTATTGGTACTGATGAAATGATTCGTGTTGAACATTCTGTCTTTTATAACTGCATGTTAAACAGTTTCGTGTTCATTGTTGATCCTCAAATAATATTGTAGTAATACCTGTGTACTTCATTATAGTAAATGTTTATAAATGTTTAGTAAATGTTTTGTTCATTATAGTAAATGTTTAAACTGTTAATACTGTCGTTTGACAAAAAAAAAAATCCAACAGAAAATAAAAAATCTGATCAGAAACATGGAAAGCTAATCCTCTTTAGAAAGTCAGAGTTAAAAGTGAAAGTTTTGTTTAGGTGAAAAAAAACAAACGTTCCATAAACGAAAATCAGGGGAAAGTGAAAATGCAAATTGCGTTGGTTTGGCACACAGAGTGGTTTATTTAAAACTAACACATTCCATTCCTTATTTACTCAAAAACCAATTACACCAGTTACAGCTTATTCTACTGAAATGTAGAGTATCTTTGGGAGGTTATTAACCTCTATATAAAAGTCCTCCTTCCTGCATAAGGCAAACACAACACGACGTTAATTGTGCCATCCTGGCATCTTGTTCATCACATGGTTCATAGATGAAACACAATTCCATTTATGCGGCTGAGCGAATTCACAGAACTCATGCTATTTGGCCGTTCAAAATCGACATGTCATTCATAAAGCACCTATGCACCCAGTTATAGTAGGGATTTGATGCGTGAACCCGTATAGAAAACAGAGCGACCACTTATTTTTGACTAGACTGTGGACACTGCAGAGTACCGCCGGATTTTCATGGAGTTTGATGAGCACCTGGACGGTGTAAAGCGGAGTCATGGATATTTTCAACAAGATGACGCCACATGTTATACATCAATCCATGGCTCTAATTGAAAGTTTCTTTGGTCACCGAGATCTTTTGGTTTGACAACACCGGACTTCTTCCTATGGGGTTACTAAAAGACAAAGTTTGCGCCACACACCCCCAGACATTGGACGATCTAAAGCAAACATTACATAGCAAATTAATGATATTGACAACACAGTCCTCCAACGAGCGGCCAGTAACATAACACGATGTGTTGGGTTATGCATTAAGCAGAAGGGAACAATTTTCAAAATTTTCTATTGAAGTTAATCTCTCAAAGATACTATTGTGGCTAGCATAATTTATTTTTTAGTAAAGAAAGAAGTGTGTTAGTTCTATATAAATCACTCTGTACCAGCAATTAAACTTTTCTTCTAAGAAAAGAAAGATTGCAGGTTCATTAATGAACTTCACGAGCATACTTTCATTTTGGGTGATACAAGCAAGGAATGATACCGATCCTCCCAACAGCCAAAGTTTACGGTGCGAAGATACCCATAGATACGAAAAAAATGTACAACATAAAAATTGTTCTTGGATATCTACCATTAATGGACTTGCGAGAAGAAATATCCGAGAAACTCAAGGTGCTTATGGGGATTTAAAATAAACAAGTTTTTTCTCAGTTTACACATTATTAGGGAGGTAGGATGCTATGTTAATACAACTATAAACGTACTATATACAATTTCCCATCTGTTCTGAAGACTGGAACTTAATTCTCTTTGCAAAGAAACTCATAACTAAGGCTTGGCCGAAAAAAGAAAAAGAAAATGGTAACAGAAATACTTTAGTAACATTTTGTAACAACAACGCGATCCACCATTGTGTTCGACATGATTCACATGGTTTAACATCCTTAACTATAACTATAACTATAACTCATTATAAATAAAATCTCGTAACTAAGGGGTGGCAAAAAAAAAACCGAAGAAAGAAAAGAAAAAGGCAACGGAAATACTTTAGTAATATTTTGGACACAACAACAGTGTACGACCCTAGTGACCATAGCATCACATCTCTCCCCTGTTATACTGTGCATAACTGTTTCATTGTTTTCACCAAGTTCGTCTAGACTACGAGAGATAAACATGAATCTCTGCTCTTTCAGTGTCCCCCACAAAGGCGCGTCACATAACGATATATCAAAACTATGTGAAGAATATGGAAAATCTGAGTTTCTTGAAATCAGCCGACCAAATACAGCAGTTGTAATAAGTGTCAATTTCCATGATCAGTATGAGAGGTCGCCCCATCTTGTTGAAACTATATGAAGGTTTACCAGGGCACAAAATGTGTCCAATTCCCTCTGAAAACGTTCAATAATGCTCCGTGTACACTGATGTGACGTTAACTCTGTTTCCATATGCATCCTCAATCAAGTATGGTTCAATGATGCCATTGGTACACACAGCGGTCACGCTGTCACTCTCTCTGTGCACTTTCATCCGGTTTTTCCCAACCGATAAAAACGAGCACTTTGCTTATTGACGTGGTCACTCAGTAGCACATCACATTCGGTTTTGGAAACACTCAGGATCTTGGAGCACATTGAACATAGAGAACTTGTGTTATGACATTGACTTTTTCAGCTCATAGAATACCGTGTATAACATTTTCTTTTGTAAAAATTATTTTGCACATGATTTTCGGTTACTTTTTTGGGGGGGGTCTATATCGCATTGTAAAGTTAATCACAGAAAGATAAAGTTGAACTATACAAAAAGGACATATAATTTAAATTTATTTATTTTATAACTAATCAATGAAATATTTTATATACATTTGCTGCATAAGAAGGTAAAAATGTGCACTAAACTATGTTGGAAAACAAATATAGGGTGTCCCAAAATGAACGCAAATTTTAAATTGAACGCCTCTCTTGGTTTGTTAGGTTGCAAAATTTGAAATTTAACAGACTGTCACTTGTTTGTATTGCGATTAAAATTGCCATTTGTGTGTATTGTTATCAACCAAAATAGAACGATACACGCAGGATCAACGCGTCCAGATTCTGAAAGGACATTTTAAGTACGGTGAATGTTATGCAGAGACAGTTCGAAGACTTCGTGTAATTTTTGATAGACGAAATGCGCCTAACACGTCAATAGTGCAGAGACTAATAAGGAAATTTGAAGATACAGGATCGACAGAAAACATCAAATCACCTGAACGTCCTCGTCCATTGGTAGAGAATGTTGCTCTCGTAAGACAGAGCGTTGCTACGAACCCATTGAATTCGATTCGCCGCCGTTCTCAACTATTAAACATTCCGAGAAGCAGGTTGCAGCAAATGTTAACAAAAGATCTACATATGCATCCTTTTAAGATGGAACAGAAGCCGAAAACCATTTGCAGTTTCGAATATTTACCTCTCTCGCAACTGTGATGAAATTATCCACCGATGTCATTTAACTTGACCCCGTTTGACTGTTTTTTTTTTGTGTGTGTGTGTGTGTGGGGATAGATATGGACAAACCACGAACGAATCCCTCAACTCAAGGCAGAAATTAGATGTGTAATGGGTGAAATTCACTCGGAATTTTGTCTAAAGTCATTGAAAATGTTGCCAACAGAATGAAGGTGCGCCAACGAAAGCCTGGAGAACATTAGCGTGATGTTTTGTTTCATGTTTAATGACATTGTTTGTGCTTCATAATTTTAAATAAATGACGTGTTTTATTATTAAAAGAAAAATTGCATTCATTATGGGATACCCTTTTCATATACTGTTAACTGTAATTTTGAAACAAAAAATCAATTTTTGTTTCCCTTGTAAAGTTTGAAAATAATAGCATAAGCTCTTACTGCATAGGATGCTTCAGTTCTTCAATAATAGTCAACAATAACCGAAATAATAATAATAAATAATAATAACAATAATAATAATAATAGTTATTTCAAAGTTTATAACCGACACGGTTATAAATGTTAATACGTTTTATATGTTAACCCCCAAAATTATTGAAACCTGACCGCCATTTTGAACAGCTAAAGTAGGATGTTTTACTTCACGGGTCCTGTAGTCTTGGGCTAACTCCACTAGTTTTTCAGATATTCTTCAAGCTCAAAGATGTCATGCATTAGCAGCGATTTCCTTTCTTTTAGGATCTTGGATCTCCGAAACGCTTGGCGCGAACTTTTGTCAAAATATGCACTCTAATGTATGACCACGTACTTGTGCTACAACAGCTATCATCATATGAAAGTCCCCGAATCATCCTCTTTACAGTCCGGACTTCGCTTCATTCAACTACCATGTGTTTAATAAAGTAAGTTAGAATGGAGAGGAAGAAAGACAGAGCAGACATCTTGCCGGTTTTTCTTTTCTTTTTTCTTTCTTTTTCTTCTTCTTCTTTAACTTTTCCAAGAGAGCCTGAAAAACTAATGTCCAGCTGTTCTATGTCAAAAGTGGGACACAAATCCCTCTCTTTGCTCTCTTACACATCATCCCGATTCAGATGATGATGGATGTAACAAAGAACCGACCTTGTAAGGGAAATCCCTTTACCACATCCACGAGAAATGACGTCCGGAAGTAGCGCGTTCTCTGACTTCCTGTTTGTCAATCCTTAATCACAATCGCATTCGTGTGTATGAAAAGAGCTTGTGAGGTAATTGGCTAAAATCTGTCTAACCTCCCACATCTGTTCTTTTCTGTCCAACATACGGAAAAGTTTTGTTCACGTCATCTTTTATTGGAACCAAGACGAGATAAAGGTGTTAGGTTATTTGAGTTTGTGTTCGCGTTAATTTCGACAACCGTTCTCCTTCTTAGCACAGTAATGATCCAAAATCCTTGTTTAATTCATTTCTGCTATTAAGAGCGTGTTATCAGCACCATTCGAAAAAATTTTACGTAACATCGTGTGTTTCAGCATTTGGTATATCGTGTAAAATATCTGTTTATGCAATCCTAGCATTAAAACACGCTTCGTATGACGTTATAAATCTTGCACAATTTATCTAATTCTGTCACTGGTTACCTAGCAACCAGTATTCCATGAAGTTATCACCGCCTTCACAACACAATTTCAAACAACGTACCTATAAGAAAAAGCTAAATCATCGCCCTAACAAGCATACCAACATTCAAACACGAGAATCATTTTATTAAACAATGTTTTGAAACTATAACAATGTAAGTTATTGGTTATCATCATTCATTATCTTGGAAGCTTTGAAAAAGCAATTAATCACTCACATTTCAATGTCTTTAATTTCGAAACGTTAACCCTGAACTATTAGTAATCTCTATTGTTTTAACAGAAAACTGCCTTAACCTTACTACATTGATTTTACTTTCTAGTCCACACACCAGAGCGTTGAAGGCATACAAACAATTAACCGGAAAAAATAAACAAATCTAAAATTTAAATTACTTATGGTATTAATAACCAGTAAATATTATATTTTGTCAGCTATGAAAAATATGCCAACAAGATTTTTTAATTGGTTGAACTAACATGTTTCTTTTTTCTCCATGTACAAAACTTGTCATATTCCTTTTCGTATACACTTTTCGTTTTTTGAAGAATTAGAAAACTCTCAGCTACCTCCGCTTCCTCTATAATTTCTTCTGGAATGATATACGTATTTTCAATATCAAACATTGCGGAATTAACCTCCATTTCCATTTGATCTGTTCAAAACAAAAACAAAGTAACGTCGTCACAGAAACGAGTACTGAGAACCATGCAATATAATACGTCACATCTACTACGTCAAAATATCACATTTTTGCAATTTTTTAATAATTTTTAAAAACATTTCAATGTTAAAATTGGATATATACGTTGTATGAAACACGTATATAATCTTCTCTCTGAACACACATGAAAAGTATTAAGATTATACACTAGTTGCATAAACAATTACTTTGTTCAATGTAAAATTCTAAACTCTTTGTCTAACCTGAACAACATTGTCTATAGACATTGTTTATAAATAGGTAAAATACATAGACAAACTCAAGGGGTTTAAAATGGTTATTTCCATTAATTTTTTACGTTTTCAGATTTAGATATTTTAATATTTATATACCTCTACTTATTTTGATGTACGTTCAAAAGGGCGTCGTAATTTGAAATATTTTTAAAATATTTTGAAAATTATGCTTAACAGACTTTTATTCGCTATTCTGGGTTATTCGTCAGTTAAAACTCAACAATTTTATAAATATTTGTTCCAGAGAGGAGATATTTTTGTTTAATTTTGGTAAATAAATAAAAAGACATTAGGATCAATAGAGAGAGATAGAGAACTATCATCCTGGAGGGTTTTAAGGTTCTGTTTCTTCATCGGATGTTAACGTATGTTAATGTTTAAGTTTAATTGCAATTTTTGAAAAAAAATGCACTTTTCCACACAACTTATATCAAAAACTGTAAGCATAACACTTGAAAAAAGCATAAATTATTTATAATAGAGTAACAACTAATTTAATAAAAATGTTAAATGTTACACATTGTTACATATTATTAGTTTTTTTAGAAAATAAACATCCAAAATATTTCATAACATTGTCGTGGACAAGCCATTTTGAACACCCCTTGAAACTTTGACAAACTACTCCCTTTCAAATTTTTCCCCTTTTATACATGAAAAGTACTCAAAAGCTCCAAGTTAAAGGATAAAAAAAAAAAAAAAAAAAAAAAAAGATTCAACATTTAACGTAATATTGTAGGCATTTGGTAATGAATATTTTTTTTTTAAATAGCATATACCCAGTAAGAAAGAGCGGAATATAAGCGGAATAGAAGTTATTGAGTGTATTATTGTAATATTAGCCAAAATTAATTGCTTTCATCCTATAATTGAGTTATTTGTTAGTCCGTCCAAATTCAATCAACAATAACAGTACAGATTACCAGGCAGAACAAAAGGTACGGGTACCGTTTTAAATTCAAAGTGAGGTAGCTGGAATGAGGGGGGGAACCTAAAATATAATCAACATTCCCCTCATTATCTAAAGAGAGGTGTGCTTCTTAAATTAAATTTATTTAAATAAGCACTTAAGCGGTCTGGCAAGTATTGAAATGAAAAGCCAATATGGTTAGTTATTTATACAACTGGGCCCTATTACAAAAGCATGATCTAATATACACAAGTGTATTAGTGCAGGTTCATGTAAAGTATGGTTTTGTAACTTTCTGTTTCACGATAGAAGTGCTACACTGGTAAAATATTAGTAACAGATAATAAGTGACGTCATATAAGAGCAAGATGGAGGTATACAGCTTTTTGCCATACTTCGCCATACCTTGAATTAGGTTATGTTCACTCTTTAGGAATTTTTAATGCACAAAGAGGATCATTGTCATTCCTGCTAAATGGGTCTTCTTTTTTCCTCAGACATAATGGTAATTAAATTCTTAATTGTGTATTTATCGACATTCAAGAGTAATAATTCACTTTGAGGCGACGAACCTATAAGGCTACATTTAGGATCATCAATTTCAGTCATCGATAGATGACAGACTCGAGCTTCCAGATTGCTCACGGTCATTTATTTTATTAATTCATTTGATCCTTTATATTTATTTATTTATATTTCTTTAAAATCACGTTCTCATAAGCAAAAGAACTGAGAAAACTGTTTCATAAGAGATCATTTTAAGAGAGGATGAAAGATTAAAAGAACTTTTTTTTCGTGGCATGTTGCAAGAACCTTAAAAATACTAAGATGCTGGTTTGAAATATGATTTGAAATGTCAATATAAATCATTACCCGTATTTTAATAATCTAACTTTATCATTGTATACACATACTTATTTATTCTTTCTTTGTACATATTCCTACTCATTGTTATCATCACTTTCGCTAATACTTACATATTTGGGTCAATTGAATCCCAAAAGCATTAAAAAGAGCATACACGCTGTGCTAGTATTTGAAGTTACCAATGTTCCTACACTTGTAGGGTAATTTATACAAATTGTCAGTTCCCGACTAATACTAATACTTCTGTGGAACAGAACAATGAAAAATCACTTGTACACTTGTAAGTATGGAGTTGTAAAGTACAAGCGTAGCAGAAACCTTTGTGGATCAGAATTTTACTAATTACTACAAGTTATAAGTTCATACACTTGCAATGTGTTAGATATAATTTTGTGAAACAGGGCCCTGGTGGAATATGTACTTCATTACAATTTGAATTTGTTTGCAGAACGAGGAGGTAGCCATGTTACATTAAATTAACTTTCAAAGAAAGTTAATTTAATAATAAAAAATCAATTTTCCTCTGAAGGATATCGAGCTCATTAGCATTTAATGGGCCATTTCCACATAAACCTTTGCTTAGAAATAAGATTTAGAAATTTAATTCAATTTAGGACAAAATTAACACCTGATCTTTAATTGTTGCACTTAAATTGCTAGTAAACCAGCACACAAATAATTATACGCTCAGTAAAGGGGATTTCCCTCACTGAACTCGATTGCGAATATCAACTTTCTGAACTAAATTTCATTCTTGAATAACAATTTCTTTTAGATATTTCATGGAATGGTAAAAGCATATGAGACTTTGTACAGACTCCTCGAAAATGATCATTTCCGCCTCCTCTAGGAATTATGAAACAAACCATGCGAGTGATCGGGCACTCCGTGCAAAGTACTAATGTTTGGAGCATAGAGTTCTTTTTTTGAGAAGTGTTTAAGGCGCGTTCTTACTACTTAGGCACCATATGCGGTGAACGCTGATGATACAGGAGATGAAATGATGTATTGGGAAAGGATTTTTTTAAGGAAGGAAACGTTCCAGGCCTTTGCCGGCATTTGCCATTTATGAGGACTGAGGAAAACCTGGAAAAAAAAACCCAGTCAGGAAGGACGGTCCTGGTGGGATTGGAGCCCCGCCTTAACGACCTCGGCCACCCATGGCGGTTTGGAGCATAGAGAGGAGGACTTGCTCAACATAGCAATGCGATATCAGAACTTCATTTTCAACAAATGGAAGCTCAGTACGTGCATCAGAATCCACCCTATCCCATATAATGATGTCCCAACCTCGATAATAAGGCACAAGCAGCATAACGCTCCATTGGTCTTTTCCACGCCCTGTAAAAAGAATTTGTGCTCCACTACCCTGTATACGTGCTCTCCGCAAATTGAAGCTGGGTTCTTCCGTCCCTTTGGCAGAATTTCTTGAGCCCATATTTGCTTTGTGATTCTTCTGATTCTCCATTCTCTAATGTTAACATTACACATTTCTTGCTACAATAGCCGTTAAATTATGTTCTCTCATGATATCATCATTATTATTAAGGTTAAAGCTGTTCCGATGTTACTTCCATCCGCCATGTACCAGTTCGTCCTATTGATCGGTATCCCCTTTGCCTATTATTCCATTATTTGTTTAGGGATTCTACTAAAAGTCATTCTTTCTAAATTGAGTATCCATTTTCCTCTATAATGCACTATTTTCTCTACTTCCAATTCTATATACATTTCTAATATTATTTTCTGTTGTGCACCCATCTTACGAAAATCATTTCAGCTGCTTGTATTTTGTTGAAGTTATATCTTCGCAGTTTCACAGAAGTGTCATGATGGAATGGAATCTTAGCTATTATCAATACACACTGAACTACTGTAACCTACTGCAACGCTTGCTGCTAGCGCAACTAGTGCTACTCCTGCTGCTGGGTGGAGATTGCAGTCCTGAGCAACAGCGGAGAGTGTCGAAGGCAGTGACTTGCACAGCTATATAGCTAGATGGTAGATAATACGGCTTTCAAGCTCAACGACAGGATAGCCCAGACGGTTAGAGTGCCATTATATAGATGTGAAGATATTGGTTTCGAATCCACCCGTCCACTATTTTTTCCCCGAGTTGAAGGAGATTTGCGACAATTACAATGATTTACTCGTTAACATAGTATCACGCACAGAATGGCCTATAAATAGATGATTTATTTTTTACCAACAAAGCAGATTTGCCATCATTACAGTGACTTACTCGCCCCTGTCAATTTATATTTACGAAAAAGAGGCGAGTGTGGGCCTTAGCGAGCCGTAGCAAACCACTGGGTCCACCGGTTTCTATGATTTACCCAAGGTTAGCCTTAATGTGTGTGTATATATGAATTAATTGCGAATTTGAATGAGAGCAGATTTCCCACCGTTGTAATATTTCACCCACATAACGATGCCCTATTAATTTATATTCAACAGACAACGCATAGGTTACATTATTTTAACACAAAAAAACATTTAAAGAGCAGATTTCCTACCGTTATAATACTTTACCCGCTTAACAATGCCCTATTAATTTATATTTAATCGCACAAGTATAGGTTATATTAATTTTAATAAATAGCGTTTACATTGTTACATGCGGTCACGCACACGCAGGGCCGAAATTAATCGTATAAATATTAGTGCTGGCAGGCAGCCAGCTCTCAGCAGAGCAGCAAGAGTTGCGCTAGTAGACTGAGTTGAGGTAGGTGGCTCTAGTGCTTTCCGTACAGCTGTAATGTCAAACGACTAATCTTAAATATGCACATTTCTTTTTAGTACAGTTAATTGACCCAGTAATAGTCTCAAACCTTGTTAATTTTTAATGTATATCTTAACCTATTTCATAACTGACAATACAACGAAGGTATTTAAAATATCACTCTTGATCAATGGTATCATAATCAACACAATTTCGTTTCCGTGGAATGAATTACTATCTTTTTTTCGTGTGTAATTTTTCCTATCGTAGACTTTTTACCTGTGGTTAAATGGGTTGGGGGTGATATAACTAATATTAGCTCCTAGTTCTACCCTTGTTATGGTCGTTCTGAACCACTAGTCCACTTGTTACACTACTTACTTCATTGCTTGACGTAGCACCGAGCACGCAGTGTCAGTTCTGTGGACCCATGTGCATATTATATATTTTACTCTGTATATGTGAGGAAGGTTTCTCCAAAGTTTGGACATACCTTTTTGTTACATTGTATATAAAACTCAATATCCACAGTAAGGTGGTCAGATTTATTGAAGAAATGTTCACAATATGTGTGATCTGCTGAAAACAAAGTGCTATAAAATAATATTATTCTATTACAACTCTTCATATTTCTTAGCAGATCCATTTTGGTGTTGTCGGTGTTCCTCTTAGGGTGCAGGACTTGCACCACTGTTGCACCAAATATCTTCAAGACTTCTCCCCTCGGCACTGGTGAATGCTGGTCCTTTGTCCCCGGAATCACAATGTCAGGCTTTTCCTCTTTTACTCCCCTAAGCATTCCGACAGTGGGGTGAACAGATCCCTACATGATTTGTTTTGTGCTGTGGGAACGCAACCAGTTACGTGCTTATGCCTTCCTTGAATATTGTCTGACGTGGCTCAAGGTAGATATGAAACAGCAGCTCGTGAGCAGAAATCGAACTAGTGACTTTTGAAAACATTCTCTTTACCTCTTAGCTTCTGGCTATACAACAATGCATTCTCTCAAAATTTGTACTAGAAGCTGTGTGACTTTACCTGAAAGAATGTAAACAAACATTTGTTTACTCAAGCTGATGAGGTTAGAAACTTACAAGAGAATGGAAAGTAAAGGTAGATTGAAACAAACAAACCAACCTCTGTGCTTGTGCCTTAAGTGTCATGTGGCCAAGTCGACTTCATCTAGTCTTGTTTACTTTCCTCCAAAGGAATATCAACTTAAAGTACACCGGCGAAAGTTAATGGCGTCTGGTATGGTAGCCTTGTTTGTACATACAATACACAATTGTTGATCTTTTAAAGCAATAATTTTGAACTGCCTAGTACAACGCGGTTTGTTTTGTCTCAATTCATTAACTCAAAGTGTATAGTGTCGTACAAAACACATGCACTTTTTTTTGCAAATATTTGCTATATATAGCACAATAATATTAAATATCTGAACAACAACTACAAATGAGGTTTTTGCAGAAATTTCTTAGTATTTTCAGAAAATAAAAATAATATACATTCTACAAAATTGGAGCATAAGCAAAATTGTAGCAGTTTAATTGGAAAGAAACTGAGCGGAACCCAGTACGTAGGCTGTGGATGTTTCTTGTATGATTGGTTTCAAATACAAAATATGACATTCAATTAGTACTGAATTGACATTTAATAAGTTAATATAATTTAACCATTAACACATACACAAATTTAATGAAATATTACTAATCCTCACTACAAGATAGATCATTTGCAGATAAATAAAATGTTTATTATTTCCAAATATTGTGGCATATGCGGGTTTAATAATGAAAATAGAACAATGTGTCCCGATGAAACATTGTTGAAGTCATGAAGGAAACAGTTTATATCTGGTTGTAAATGAAAAGAAAATAAACCCTCCTCATGAGTATCAACCAATGTATGCATGATTTCGCGTAGAAAAGCGACGCAGTTCGCCTACAGTAGTGGGACAGGAAGGATGCACGACTCTGCTCTGCAGGCTCACTTCATTAGCGTCCTCGGACGGTAACACATTACTATAAAATCATGAGGTAGTATCATTAAAAGACTGCAGTTGTAGCTATAAGACATTTCATTATACACTGCTCAAAAGTATTAGAGGAACACGTGATTAAATCAAAGTCCCAAACTGCTGTTGTCAGGACAGTTGACGTAGATCAAATAAGAAAAAAATATTTTTTATGGAGTTAATAGGCACAGGTTGCCCGTTTTTCCTTCTTTCATGTACGAATTCAAAAACTTTTTCTACAATGTCAGGATTTTTTCCTTTGCGAAGACAGTGAATTTCTTCCTACTGGCTTTAGTTGCAAATAATGTCAATTTCTGTTGCCGCCACAAGAGAACGTTGCTCTTAGCTGCATTGAACTCTCTTCGTCTTTCTGTTACTATTTTTTCCAGCATAGACAATTACTTTACGCTTAAAAGTAGCATTTTAAGATGTTCTTCTTTATTTACCCTCCATTTTATGGCTACCTAATATTCAAACGCTCTGCGTATTAAGAGGTCAACTGTAGATGTAACCAAGTCGAGAATTGCAGCAAGGCATTATGACTAATAAATTATAAATTTGAATGAAGTTACCGGCAAATTGCGGAACGCATTTGCACTCCAATCTAATGCGCACCACAATTTTCAGTTCTACATTTGCATAAAAAGGTGCGCATTAGATTCACGTAAATATTGTACTCAAATACCAATCAAGATCATCGAAACATTTCAAATTGAGGAATCATGCGCAAGTCTTAAATGAGTCAATTTTTGGTCCTATATTATTTACAGTTTACATTAATAATTTCTAGCAACAACAAAAAACTTCCAAATGTTCCACAATTTGTAGATTATATCAATGCATTACTATCTAGTAAAAATGGAATACAATTTAAACACTATATTAAACATAATGATATGTTAATTTCTGCTAATTTAAATCAAACAAATTTAATTAAATTCATTAATTGTGAGTAGAGAGCGGAAAAGATTTAAGAAAATGACGTCATCATCAGTCTTCATGTAAGACATTTCTGCCTGTAACAAATATATTTGACCATTCATCATTAACAAGGTCTTACCATATATCTCTTTCCCACCGGGTAATCTTCCTGATGTCTGCATGTAATTCTGGTGGTGTCCATATTTTCCATGGAAATGTGGTGAAGTCCATGTTTTCCAAATATGATTTTTAGTTTTTATTTATATGTCTATTTTTAAATGTATTTAAACAATATCTAACTCTGGGCAGATATAATAACTTTTGTGATCTAGTTTTGTGTAACCAGCAATATATTCGAGAAATATCATTTTATTTGCTTGTAATCTTAAATAACCCTTTTATCTCATGCATGTTTCACTTCCATACGAAAGATTTGGGATACACGCTATTTTATAAAATTTAGTACCGTTTCTTTTTGTACATTGTTATAAAGGGCTCTTCTAACTGTATCATTCACGCAATTAAATATTTCTTGTAAAAGCTGCACAAAAGCAAATGGAGGCTACTGATACGACGAACCGGCAAAGCGTAAAATACAAACGCTTTGAAATTGCAGAAACTTTTAATTTAGCAAACTGGAATATACGAGGTATTCAACAAAAGAAACAGGGTAATTAATGTTGCTATCATCACTGAAAATAAAAAAGGTTGTAAAATATTAAGTCCACGTCACTAAAATCGGGGAAAAAAATAGGAAACTTAAAAATATTAAAAAATTTAAATATATTTATAACTTATACTATTATTTATATTGTTTTAAATAATAATAATAATAATAATAATAATAATATAGATTGTAATAATTTACCTATAATCTAATTTATTCCCTAAATAACATACCTCATACCTCCGATGTCATTTGTTACATCCAAGACATACATACATAGCAGATGGCTGTCATGTAGGTTGGATGTAAGTCATTCTATTCTCTGTAATATATTTTTAAAATTCTACGTTACGCTTTATTTCCTATCAATAACTATATATATACTGAATATCTTATTTTATAAAAGATAAAGAATAATACAGAAAGGATTTTCAAAAATAAACAAAGTATGTAAACCTTTATTTAACTAACTACCTGCTTTAGGCAGGCTTTTATGCAACAGTTTGTATGTTTGTGCTTTTATTATTATTCAATACATGTGCATAAATATTCAAAATTATATTTGTACAGAGGAAATATAGAAAATCGTTGTTAATAATAAATAAATATGGAAATCTATTTTTCACTAAATATGTACCAGATAAACATAACCTGTACTATTATGCAAGATTTTGTGTATGTTATTTATTTCCTATATAAATGTGTATAAATATTAAAAATGTTATATGAAAGAAAAACAAAATATTTTAATTTAACAAAATATGTTAATTTTAATGTAATAAAATACAGTTTTAGGCAAACATAACTGAACAAGATTAAGGATGTGTGTGTACTTTAATGACATTATGTTTATAATTTGTGTGTATGCATGTGTGTATATATACACACAAATAATACCTGTCGGTCCTAGTGGTGTAGTGGTAACCATACTTGCCCTCTAAACCCAAGATCGCGGGTTCAAAACCGGCCAGGATCGGTGGATTTTTCGGGCGTAAAAATCCTTCGGAAGGGAAGTAAAGCCGTGGGTCCCGTGTCGTACTTTTACGGCACGAAAAAGAACCTCAAGCCTGAAAGAAGAGGCCTCTGAGCAAAATTAGTCGACCGTTTCACGCCCTGAATTGAATGGGACGCTGATAACCTGAGATGTTAAAGAGCGTCCGTATATAACACAAATCAACAATCAACAAATAAAACCAATGGACATTGTTTAGCATGTCCTAAACACAGTAGGTTTTGTACTGAAGAGTTAGTTTAATCTTACTGTAATAGATGGAATATTAGTATATAACCCGTCTTTTATTTAAAAAAAATGTAGGCCTCCTTCACAATAAACTGAATGGTTTAATGTTTCTTTTCACAACCTCACTTGTATTCTCAAAACAAGAACTGGTATCTTCACACCACTTCTTAAAAACTCTTCTTCTCTAGTTAGCAAACGTTCAGAACGAAAGCATGGTCTTTTCTGTTTTAAGGTTGCTTAATAGTGTGTTAGGATGACTGGTTGGGAAAATGGGATAGGCATCATCTCTAAGTTTTGGTTTCTTTCGAGGAGCAGTAATCGGCTCATTATCAATAAATGTGTCTTCAAAATGTTTCATATACACTACAGAAGTATCTGTTACTACAAAATTACCATGACCGATAAATCTAGTCCATTTCTCTCAGTAATTTATCTTTAGGAAACCTAAATGTTGAAGTGTCAATAGTACCATAGTTGGATTTACATCCCGGAATACAACACGAACCACCCATTCTTATGGCGTACATTTATATTGAAGGTTGACGTGAGAGATTTTATTCGAATAACTATCACATTCAAGCAAGATTAAACCGATGTGTACCCCACACGACCACACATTTACATACTGTATAGCCAGAAGCGGCGCCATTTTGTTCAATATCGATAGTTACATTAAGTTCTGTTAATGTGTGGATGGTCTTGGTACATCAGGTTGTTAAGAAGCACGAAACAGATATTTTTCACTTACAACTATGGATGAGTTTAAAACAAAATCTCTACCGAAAACGTTGCATCACCATGTATTAATTAATAGGTAGATATGCATATTGATTAAGTCATCAAAACACACATAGATCGGGCATTTATTGCCCATTTCTGTTGTCATGCATTTAAACAGGAATTATTATAACTTTTCTTGACACTTATCTAATCGCAGACAAACACTTCTCAATGTAGAGGACGTGACCAAGGTAACGGACTTTCAGACTGGACTGGTGGTAAACAAAATTATCTAAACAGAGTGGCTTCACCAGTTGCACAGTAAAACTCTGCTCTTCCGAAATACATGCTACTTTGCTTCTATTTTTAGTTTTACTTTGGCACACCATTAAAGCTAACTTCAATCGGCGAATTAATTGTTTAGAATTTTTAGGAATACTTTTTAATTTCGTTAGAATTAATGCAGTTAAAAACTTTCTACACACACACACATAATTTATTAAAAAAATATTCTTGAAAAGTTAAGTTGATAAAAATATTTGACTTTGAGAGATTGTCTGTTATGGAATTTTAAGTTCGTTTTCTATACTTGCTAAATGGTGTTTTGTTGAGAGAGGTCTGACATTTTCCTAATTAGTCAATGCTTTCACACAGAAATTGCATCGCGGGAAAAAAAAAACATCAGAATTTAATCAAGTACTTTACGTAAAATATTATATGAGATTTACAAAAGTATTCTTGGAATGGCAGGAACCTAAACCTCGATGCAAACGATGCAAACGAATTAAACGTCAGTTGATACAGCGAAGTACATTTTAAATGAAAAAATTAATTCATATTTTCATAAAACAATCATTGTACTAGGAGTGGTCTTTAAAACTGTGTTTTTTTCAATAATTTTAGACAGTTCATACTAAAAGTAGCTCTTGTAATTCTCCAGTATGATTAGCTGTGATATAATACGTAACGCAGTTATTATTAGTCTAAGATACATAAATTACATATTTTATTTATACTTCATAATTTTCAATTTTCACAATTTCTCGCGGCTGTTTCGAAATGGATCTTAGCGCGGTTAGTTATATTACTTAGATAATATATTAAACTGATTTCTAAAATTTATTAGCATAAGAACCATGTCAGGTTGGAAGAAAATAACATGTTATCCCACCACTTAACTTGCCCAAGTGCATAATATAGCTTCTCTAAGTACGATAAAATTACACGTTTAAACCGCATTTTATTATACTGTGTTAATAAAACAATAATAATAATAAAAATAGCAACATTTTTAATTTATAATTTTACCTCACCAAAATACCATTGCGAAAAATCCGCTAATTACCACTCTTGCGATATTGGTAATTATCCAGAGATTTAGGTAACTTTGTTCCATGCTCCTGCTAATAAGAATGCGAGCTATTTCTTTGAAATGAGGAAACTTTTCGGAATGACTGACATGAACTTCATTTACAACTACTAATTCATTTATAAATACTAAAGGCTGTCTAAATATGGTTTATAATAAAGGCGTAAAATTCCTCTTTTAATACTTGCGTCATAAACAACGTTTTTATTAATAAAGTAATCCATTGATATATTTTGGAAATAAAGCGTTTTAGTTTTGATTTATTATTTTGGAAGTTTTGGTACATTTTAAGATCTTCCATCTGATTTTATTTTACATAAAATTTACTGTAGCAAGCAAGATAAACTTATTTAACATGTTTAAAACACCTATAAGTTTCGCTCTTTGTAAGCAATACTGTTAATTGGGCCAACGAACTGGTAACGTGACTAAATATTGGTTTCTACATTACTACTTGCAACAAAATAGTTTTAATGGATGACTTTGAAAATTGTTAACGTAACATAAATACATACTTAAGTTCTTATAATGTATTTAAAAAAATAGACTTTTTACAGTTTCATCTGAAATATTTAAATCTTTTTGCAGCAGTTGAAAAATGTTGAAATTTTGGTAGTGAGATTATTGAGAAAACTTTAAAGTAAAAACTTTAACGGTTTTTAATATCAGTGGATTAATTAGATAGTGATTATTATTAAAATTTATATTCATTACTAACTGATAAAAGTAAATTTTAACTTTTGTTACACACAGTTTTTTTTTTCAGAAGATAGTTCAATATGGTCTATAATTTTTTTTTATCTGCTACTGAGTAAAATTAATTGATGCACTGACTCCATTTCTCCAATCAGATTTGTTCGAGAAGGTCAAAATTTTTAATTATATGGCTATAATGAACAATTTATGCAGTATAGTTAAAGAAATAAATATTATGGCCCATTTTATATTAATATAATTTAAATAATTTATAAAAAGAAACCTTATTCACATTATGCAATAAACACCATAAAAGTACTTGCGATGTTTACTTTTCAGTTTATGTTGGCATATAGTTGATCGCTGTAGGAACCAGCGATAGTCTCCCTCAAGTTCCGACCGAATTGACTCTGGTACCTGATTTCATCGTATATACGTGTTGATGAAATCTTTCACCATGTTAGTCGCTTATCAGAGAACAGTTTCTATTATAGACGTGAAGTTGCCTTAGCATCAACCATACATTGTAGCTGAACCTGAACTCTGCCTAGAGATCCGATGTAAACAATAGCAAGTTTCTGGCAAGCAGCCACAATAACCGCTCCCTCCTTGCGTCAAACGTATGGTGATATCTTAATAAAGAACGCAATTTTAATGTATGAACTTCATAACCTATATTACCACCAAATGTCAACCCTTTATTTTGATATAACACCGTTAAAGCATTGGCAGAAAAAAACTTTAAAATAATTAATGTGATTTCAGCTTACCCTACCATTTTTCGTTTTGAAATAGTGATGTGATAGGGGGGGATGTCCACTTTAGATGTGTAATTAGCACAATTAATTTGTTGGTACAGTTTTTTTCTCAGTAACAAAATCATTGTAATCCAGCGTAATTATTGAATTGCTGCTTGCTCGAAATATATTGTAACTTATTTTACTATGTTTGATTTGTATGTTTAATATACTATATTTCAATATGACAGGTGTCGGTCCTGGGGGTCTAGTGGTAACCATACTTGCCTTCTAAACCCAAGGTCGCGGGTTCAAACCTGGCCAGGATCGATGGATTTTTTCGGGCGTAAAAATCCTAAGTATGGCTTCCTTCGGAAGGAAAGTAAAGTCGTGGGTCCCGGTCGTACATTTACGGCACGAAAAAGAACCTCAAGCCTGAAAGAAGAAACCTCTGAGCAAAATTTACCGGCCGTTTCACGCCCTGAATTGAAAAGGACACAGATGGCCTGAAATGTTAATAAGCGTTCGTAAATAAACCAAACAATACGATAGGTTCCCAAAATACCTTTAAAAATCTGATCTGATAACACAATGCACACTTTCAAAAACGCCTAAATTATTTCTTTTTTTAAACAGAAAATGCACCTACATGTGTGCATTGTTATTCAATTATTTCAAGAGTCACGAAAACTGAAGGAGAATAAATTATTTTTCGAAAAATAAAAATAAATTTTATGGCCTGTTGCAGGGTTTTGTGGATTACATGAGCCACTCTAGCTACTAAAGAATGACAGAACTGCATAGTAATGGGGACAGCTTTGTTCTTTTTGATTAATACATTAACACAGTAAATTACGTTGATATTTCCCAAGATATTTCAAGGGATAAGTAATTAGTCATGGCAACTTTTCTTTTTCCTCGCCACCGAGGGACAAAAGACACATGATTGAAGTATATGGAATGTACTTTCGAATGAAACCAGAGTGTATGTGAGCAGAGACGTGTCTCAGCACACCCGAAGTTCATTTGGTGAACGATAGTGGTCAGGAATTAGGTGCACATATGAGAATAGAATTTCACGCAGCAGAATGCACACAGAGCTACAGGAAGCACTGGAAGAGCTTGCCTTGTTCTTCGAACATTGGCGAGGTGCACAGAGATCTTCCTATCGTTAGAAACGAACCGTCGATGCACTTTTAAGACTACTTCAAAAGCCACTAAACACCGTGCATTACTGGGACACCGGTCCTGTGACGGATTTGTGCATGCAGTTGTGTGTAAATTAGCTAATTAGCTCATGCTATAATAAACCAATGTTGTCAGGTTGCCTGGTTTTGTTTCTTCGCGACGAAGGCCGCCTACAACCAGCATTCCATTGGTGTCACCACTCGGCAGCAAATGTCGTATACTTTCAATCGTATGTCTTTATTTTCCATGTTGTCCCTTGTTCGCGAGGGGAAAAAAAAATAGTTATCATAAATTATGACATCCCTCGTATGAATCACCTTAAAAGTCATAGCTGGTGCTTACTCCTAGGAAGAAAATCTTTGTTTATTTAATGTTTCTAAATTCAGAAGTATTTACTATCAATTGGAAGTGAAATAGATACGAATTCGAACTTTACGAGACACTATTGGATTAATTGCTGCCAAAAGTTATGTAGCATTTATCTTGTTAACTACATAACAGTTAAGTGTTACAGTTTAAACATTTTCCAACATAATGACGCAAAAGTTTGATGATGGACCAGTTTTGAAGGAAAAGTGTGAAAATTAAAAAATATTTTTGTTGACAATTGGAGTAAGTAAACTGTTAATCGTTGTGTTTTATATGGCAATAATGTTTATATTTCCAAAAAGTTTGTACTTTTAAATTGTGCGTTCAGAAGTACTACAAAGTACTTCATATAGTGTCACCATTAAGATTACAGAAGAAAGAAAAGCGGAAAATAAATCATGTCAGTAAGGTAGGGCGTGTTCCTTTTTATGCCTTTGTTTTCTTTTTTCTTTTCCGTGTTTTTCGTTTTCTTTCTCTCTTCCTTTGTCTTCTTTAACTTTCTTTGCCTTTGTTTTTTTTTTTTTTCATTTGCTTTCTTTTTCTTTCTGTATGTCTCTTTTTATTCTTTCTTTGTGAATTTCTTTTTATGTCTATTTTTACTTTGCGTTTCTGTTTAACTTTTTATGGTTTAATTTTCTTTTTTCCATTTTGAGCAATATTTTTTTCCTTCAATACATGTATTCTTATAACATTCTTAAATGTATTATTTTGTTCCTTTTTCAAGGTTACTCATTGCCATTTTATTGTTCCCTCCTTCTTTAATGTTTCATTATCCAACATTGATAATTAATATTTTTCGGAGCTAACTGGTTTTGTTTGCACACAAATCGCTCTCGAAAAGGTGAAGGAACTTTGTTTCCAACATGTGTTACAGTCTGATTTTAAATGCAACACAGAGGATGTCCTGCTGTTTATATGGCGTTTTTACAATAAAATATCCATGTTGGAAAGTTTTATTTCACCCGGATCAAGACAGTCTTAGGGTGGTGAAAGACTTAAGTCGCTATTCCCCTCGCTGCCCTTAAGTCGCCCCACTGATACACAAATCCACAACGTTCCCCTACATAAAAACAAGACGGCCCAGTCGCATTCCCCTACTTTTCCGAAACATAATGATCGCAGCATTTACTGCCATTACAGGCGAGCTCTAGTTTCAGCATACAGGAGATTAGTGTGGTAAGGGAGTTGAAACGGTGGGTGGTGCTGGTAGCAGCTCTCTCGACTGGCTAGTTAGTGCACACGCGGACAGCTGATCGTTTGTTTCTATCGTGTGACGCAGTGATTACAACTGTGAAAAAGTTACGTGCAACTGTTTGTTGTTGTGGACACACTGTCACAACATTGTTGAAGTTTATAGTTGGCTAATAGTGAGTGCTGTTGCGTTTTTTCTTGTGCTACGACTGATTCGTAGAAACAGAAGCAAGGCTGCTTTGTTTTTAATATTTCAGAATGTGATCGCACAAGGAATCGTCTGTAAACAGCGAAGCAAGAACATTGCAGTGCCGGCAAGGATATCGCGATATTTGAGGATTTCACAGCTTTGGTAAGTCAAGTATATGGTTCATTATGGTAAAACATGGTTAAGGTTTCTGATATTTATTCCTTTGGTGCTATGACCAAAACATGCCTAAAAGTGGATGTTAATCTTGTATTATGAAATTTATACTGAGGTCCCATTTTCCTCACTTATACGAGTTTGCATATGAACAATAATCAGGCTATGCTTAACATTTTTGTATATTGCTTTAATCTTTTCTTTATTTTCAGTTTTCAGCATGAAAATAATGGGGAGGGGAAATTACGGTTTACGTAATTTCATTAGGTTATTGTAGCTGTAATATTTTGGGGTATTGGCATTATTTACTTCTAGATAAATTAGCAAATAACAATGTGCAAGGCATTAAAATAACTGGTACCTAATGGAAAATTAGTTAGACATTAGTAATGAATTTACTAATAGATATATCATTAAAATCGTAAATCCAATCCTTCTTGGTGAAAAGAAAATAAGTCATCCATGTTTTTTTGTTTTTTTTTTTTCCTCCAAGTTTTGAGGTTTTCACAACGTAAAAATTTGTGATTGAATACTAATTTCATGCACACTACCGTTTAAAGGCTACACGCATATACCGCCATTAAGTCGCATTTATCTTGACGCCGCTAGAGATAGAACACTTTATAATTAAAATCGAAAGCAAATGAACTGACACGTACTACAAACCCGCAAGCATCTCCACACTGGTGCGTGTAACATTTTTTAATAAATCCCCCATTTGGGGGAGGTTTTAGTCAGTTCCCCCTTTGGAAACCGCGTGTAAAACTCCGCCTCTGGGAGGCAGGATAGGCTTGCGGTAGGTTAGTAAGCGGTTTAGCTGTTAACACGAAACAGAAATTACATGCAAATAGCTAGTTAAAGCTAATGTCACGTTGCAAGGCATTTTAATTACATTTCCATCTTTTATTGTAAAATATCAAATCACTCTTTTGCCGTTACGTTTAGTTTTAGGAATAGTATTGTTTATGTGTGCACGTCATTGGACTTAAGAATGTGCTTTAACGTTTACCAGTTTTTGTTGATATCAGTGCAAAGAAGATGAAACAAGTTTCCGCTTGACAGGTCTCGATATATGAAAATATAACGACGAATTTTTAATGCAACAGAGATAGAAATAGTCCAAGTGCATAGTTTCGGAACAAGATCGATAAAAGCTGGACATAAAATGACTTCGTAAAGTTCGATTTGTGTTGGAAACTTTGTGATCCGTTTTAACCGATTTTTTTTTATTTTTATCAGGACTTGGCAAACATGCAACGCTGCAGTAACAAACGCAGTTAAAGAAGTTTTCAAAACACAGTTTTTCAGGTAGTTTCAAATATTATTCAAATGTAAATTGAATGATAACTTTAAGTAAAAAGCTTGAATATATCAGCTATTTTTATTTTGAGCATGTTTTTAATAAATTACTCTTTCCATCATTGTTATGTAGTTTATTACCTCATAGACAGTTTTAAATAATACCCTTTGCTCATTTTCGTACCATATATTTTCTTTATCATTATACACAGCCTAATTTATTTTACATAAGAGAAGGTTTCTATGGAAGATAACAGTTGTTGACGAATTGATTAACTCCTTAAGTGATATTTTATTGCTAAAATCGACGTAAAATGAACTTTTGAACAAAATAAGAGAAACCAATATATACTTAATTTTAAACTTAGAGTAATTTCTCTTTCATTGAGATATTCGTTGAATTAAGTAGAAACTAATAAACTTGTTATATTACATTTTAAAGCGTGAAATATTGCAGTAATAATATTTTACTTGCATCATAATTGTGTTGTGTAATGTGTAATTCATATGCTGTGTAAAGGCCGCAAGTTAGTTAAAACTCTTATCTATTATTTCACTTTGAAAGCACTGATCACAAAAATGTTCTGCACCCCTCTTTGATGCGTCCTTTTGGGACCACAATAACTTTTAGCTTCAGTAATTCCACCACGAGTGCTAATAATTTTTTGGTAATTTAATTGAGGTTAACGGATGTTTTGTTGCCATGATAATTATTTCGAGACCGATCGAACAATTTTAAGCAAGGGGGATTTCATTAAGATAATTGCAATGCGAGAGCGATGCTCCCCCCCCCTTATATGCTTTCACTACACTTTACTTCAATCTGGTGGAGATCTAAATTAAATAAATAAACATTATTATAACAATTACTATTTACTACTAACAGTGAACAGGAAAATGCATGAGAATAGGCTTCCTAGATCCCTTAGTCGTGTCGAAGCAGAAATTATAGGAATAAAATAATTAACGTAGGGGGAAAATAGTATCAGTTTCTGAGCGCCATGTTTTAAAATTATCGATTCCATTCTAATTGATGAATAAGGTATCAATGAGACTGCATATTGACTGAAAGGTGCTCGCGTGTATTTGTCACTAGTAGTATCACAAGAGGATCTGAAATTGCCAATAAATTCACGAAAGTAGTGACTGAATTTATCTGGAAAGCTCAGACCCTCGAGTGATACTTATTAAGACTATTTCACGGATAGAATAAGTATTTAAATATAATTCCTCTAAACTTGGCTTATAGTATTGTAATACTTGTATATTCGTATTATGAATCCTTAATCTTTTCAAGCCATCTAGCAACAAACATATACGTGTTTAGATAGAATAAATGTAATATATATTTGAAATTCGCGCACAGAGTTTTAACAATTGTATACATCTTTACTTACCTATTCAGAAACCGTGAAAATGAAATAGATCTAAGTCGACTATTACAATTCCATCGTTCGATTTACTAATATCAACTGAGCAAAAAAAAAAAAAAAAAAAAAAAAAAAAAAAAAAAAAAAAAAAAAAAAAAAAAAAAAAAAAAAAACCACGCACACACAGCGAGATAACATTTTACATTGTTACACAGTTAAAAATTATGGTTGCTTATGCATTATTACATCATTTACTAAATGATTTCAGACTGTTAGGCTAAACACAAAAAAAAAAATCGCTTGAGTGAATAAACATTAATTTCATTAAATGTAAAGTTACTGAAAACATAGAAAAATGGTCAGTAGTGTGTGCTCAGGAATTATACATTGGGAGTATAGATTTGGCTACACTGACTACTAGACAAAAATGCACGGCGCGTGATTAAACGGATTTGATAACACTGTTCGATAATTTTAATGTGATATCGGGTCGTGATTGTCAAAATTTTGTTTCGTTTCATTGGACGATTTTTGATGACGTCACATAAGTGAAATAGTCATCATGTCATCTTGCTTGTTTATGTAGTAATGTCGGTCCTGGTGGTGACCACCTCACCTCCTAAACACAAGACCTCGGGTTCGATCCCGGCCAGGATCGATGGATTTTTTTGGGTGTAAAAATCCTAAGTATGGCTTACTTCGGAAGGGAAGCAAAGTTGTGGGTCCCGTGTTGTACACATTTACAGCACGAAAAAGAACTTCAAGCCTGAAAGAAGAGGCCTCTGAGTAAAATTTGTCGGCCGTTTCATGCCCTGAATTGAATGGGATGCTGATGCCCAGGTCATCTATGTTAAACATGCCCTATGTTAAAGAGCGTCCATAAATAAACAAAATCAAAATGTTTATGTAGAAAAGGAATGACCAACATATCGAAAATGAAATATGTAAGCTATCATTTGGAGACGTGTTTTCTATCTCCAAATGACATTATAGTTTGAACATTGTATTTACCACTATTATAATGTTACATTTGCTCTATTTTGTCGTCACTAGTTAACTTAAACCTAACTAATATATGGGCTACGTTTGCACAATTCGAAGAAGTTCGTCATAATAACGTATAAGGTTCTATTATGACACTTAAAGTATCACGTTAGTATTATTATATTTATTGACTGGATTAAATAGCCAAAAATACTCTACATAGCACACGTGCACTTAATTGTTAACTTATATTTTCTGTTGTGTGCTTTTCACGCGTACTTTTGGTGGTGTGTTGTTTGAATTTTTTTAATATTCGTAGCTATTTTCTGTATGGTTCTTTCTGCTTTTAAATGATTTATTTCTTTTACAAGCTTTTAGCCATTAGGTCCCTACTTCTACATTTTTAATCCCATTAGTATGTCGGCACTCGGCAATATATCTCCTTAGTTATTGCACGACTTATTTCCGCCGACTTCTTTTTTTTTAAATAGTTAAACCGTCATATAACACAAATAAACATGAAAGTTTGTGCTTCCAGTTAAAAATTCCTTTCAAAATGTAACAGCTAACATATCTATTTTTTTTAAAAGTGTTTAATTTAATTTTAATTTTGGTCCTGTATGTATTTTTTTTTTCCTGCAATCCATTATACCTAGTTCCTTTAAGTTACTGAACATAAATACTTTAAAAATCATTGTTGCTTTTCGTATTATAGTTATGTTTGATTTCAATATTTGTGTTGAGTTCTATTAATAGCATATTTAACCTTTACGGTGTGTGTTTAAACGTAGCTCAGTTGTTTACGAACCTGCTCAGGTCTGACTGGACCAAACATTTGCCTACCTACTGCTGCGACGTACTGTTTACTTCCTCTTGCGAAGGAAACATGTTATCACAATTATGTTGTCAAACATGTCTTTCTTAATGAAGTGACTTGAGGTTTCGCCGCCTCTAAAATGGTTTGTCATATTACGAAGGGGATTTTTTTCGATATTCGCTTGGGAAACAGTTTATTTAAGAGTTTTTTTTGTAAATAAGATAGTGGGGATAATAATTAGAAGAAGAATAAGAAACTGTAATTATCAGTTATAATCACGCCACGCTCTAAAATGACTATAATTTACCTTAAAAACAACGAAAAATGGACACATTTCACTTCTGCTTAGATCGTAATAAGCATTGTGATGTAAACGCTATCAAAGCCTGGACGCCCACTCACCTATCCTAAAAGATATCCATTCTTTTTCAGTCCAGAACTCGCCATTCCAGAGCAAAAAGATGTTTTCCCTCTACTCATTGAGAACTTAAGAAATAAACGAGCAAATAATGTAGAGCTACCAACATGGCGATTTTTTTTTTTTAATTTAGCTAAAATGAGTAATAAAAGTAAAACCAAAAATCAATGATGACAGAAGGAAACTTAATGAAAACAAAAATTAAAGCGAAAGAACAAACGCAACAGTAATTGTGCACATGACACCTAACCTAACTTAACCCAACCTAACCTAACCTAACCTAACCTACGAATAGACTACATACCGTTTCTAATATAAAATGGAAAACGTAAACCCAACCAACCATATTGTAGCCTAATAATCCATTTAAGACATTTCCAAATATAAAACGGAAGTATTAACCAAAACGTGAACTATCTGCAGTATTACCACGAATGCTGATAACTTTTCGGTAATTTAATTGAGGTTAACGAATATTTGAGTTTGAAAGTTCAGTTAAATTACCTAAGAAAAATTATAAGCAAGAGGGGGTTTCGGTGAAATAATTGCAATGCAAGAACGATGCCTTTGTGTGTGTGTGTGCGCGTGCGCCCACTTTACTATACCCTGAAGTGATTTCTCTTACCTGCTTGATCTTTACGAAAACATACACTAATTTTATTATCTTTAATTCTAATCAAGAACCCCTTGGAGATCTAAATCAAATAAAATACAATTGAACACTATTACATCACATTTGCTACAAATTTTGTTTCAATTATGTCATGTTTCATATTGTGATAAGAATTTCTTTTGGGAGGCAGATAGATCATGGAATCAAAGCACAGGTGATAGAATGCATTGTTTTTAGTTTTTTTTCAAGAAGTACGAAGATATTTATAGGTGAATAAATAAAAGCAAAGAATTTCCCATTTTTACAGTTTGTATGAACCACCAATGGTAAATAGGAAAATGCATGAGAACAGGCTTCCTAGGTCCATTAGTCGAATCGAAGCAGAGATTATAGGAGTAAAAAATGGAGTAGAGGAAAAAAACTATCACTTTTTAATTTTTGAACAACATGCTTTAAAACTATTAAGTTACATTCTGATTGGTGAATATAGTATCAATGAGATCGTACATTGGCTGAAAGGCGCTCGCTTGCAATTATTCTAATAGTTTTTCTAATATAAAACGAAACAACAAAATGTAATACAAAATTCGTTTAAATATAATTTATCAGTCCTGAACAACTGCCCATTGAACACAAACAAAATAATTGACATAGATAAAGATAACATTGAAAGAATAGAAAAAGTTTTCTCCAAAATTTAAAAAGCTAATGTTAGAGCGAGACTCAAACTTGCAAGCTTACATGCTTTATCAATAACAAAAGAAATAGGGGGAGGGTCCCCTAACTTGTTTTACTACAGAAGTTGGCAATGAGGAACAACCAAAAAGTGTTTCATTATACATTATGTCAGCCTTCCACCTCGAAAGTATGAATGTATGTTGCAAAACGTTAATATGGCTTCTAGAACTGGGGGTATTAATACGGTGCATTACATAAAAAAACCATGAGACTGTTTCACTCGCGCTGTTATGAAATAGCCGCTGGCGTGCGCGAAAGTGACAATTGTCTGTGAACGTGACTTCATTCATTTACAAAAATTCCATAAACGAAAAAGGTGAAACTATCAAATTTATTTTCAATTCTAACGATTTTTGACCTTAAACGCCATTATTAAAGCCTATTTATTTCTACTAGATCTGTACAATAATTAGACTATATTTTTTTCTTACGATTAAAATTGACGAAAGGATTCAAAGCGTTCTATCTTACCACTGTTAAAAATATTAATTTTTTAAAGTACATTTTCCCAGAAAGTTCTTGGATTACGAATGTACAAAAATTAGTGCTTGTTTACACTTAAGATTTCCTATTCCTTTAACTTTAGCGTTTTAAGAACACTAACTAGGAAATTCGTTTGAAAAATTTAAGCCAGGTGCGACGCGCCGTTAACAATCGTCAATCATTTGAATCGATCACTCACACCTGCCTTAAAAATGGAAAAAAGAAAGCAGTTCCACTTCAAAGAAGTGAACGGCAGCGCAGATCAAAGCCGGGGGGAGGGGGGGACTATGAACTAGTATTGAAGATTATTTGTTCTGGTAAATGAGTTTAGAAGTGGCCGTACATGCACCGAAGTTGGAGGTGCTCCGGACACCCCATTGTATATTGAAAGTCTGCCATGTTGAAGTGCGTGAGGCGTTTTAACTGACGAGTGTGCGATATTGTGCACAAAAAAAAAATCGCTTGAAAAATCTGTGTGCGTGCTGGAGGCCAAAATTTGTTCATAAAGACATTGCAGTGATGTGTTTGGACGACGGAAAAAATGGTAGTCAAAGTAGTGGGTCGTGGAAGATAAAATCCACTTTGTCGATTGAGACGGTGATGTTCATTTCTTTCCGAGGAATAATCTGATAAACCATTTAAAAAACATAAAACAATAACAGAAGTTTATTATGTTGCATTGTTAAACTACTTGAAATGTGAAATGAAGGTGGTATTTGCTTTCCAGTACATTATGCCGTTCCACAAATCTACAGTCGCAATGGCAAAAGTGCACAAACAGGAATTCGCATTAATTCTTAATCCGCTCGGCTGTCCGGTATTAGCCCCTAGGACATCCTGTTCTGAACTTAGAAAATTGACTCTTGGGAAGAAATTTTTGTCGACGCTGTCACACTGGTGGGGAAAAAAACTGGTTAAAACTCACTGGATCGAGTGGAATTCCCTCAATGGAAATTATGTTAAGAAATAAAATAGATATTTTCCAAATATATATTTGATTTACTTTTAAAACGATCCTCTTAATTCCAGATATAAGTGGTTACTTTCCTGAACGTTGCTACTTTTTACAATACATGTTGGGCACTAAAATTCTTATAAATATTATAAAACCTTCATTTTACAATATTCACGAGATTTCAAGTAGTATAAGTTGCAAATATGATCCAATGGCAAGTACATAATTTAATTGGAAATGTCTTCAAAGTTTTCTGTACATTCCAGTGTTGCCATTTTATTTGTTCATCGTGGAATTTTCGTTTGCCACTTTTTTGTACTCCTTTCCGTTGTTACTCAAGCTCATAACAGCTGTCTTTCCATGTATGCTTTCTAACAATGCTTTGTAGCATGCCCCCCAAACTCAGCTCTGTTGGCACTCTGAAGCACTTTCCCCCTCGCATGCTGCTACTGAACAATTACCGTAAGAAACAAAGCCGGAAACGGCAAGAACCAGCTTCTGGTTTGTTGTGTGTACTACCTGAGCAAACTTCACACTTGTAGAGCAGATTTTGACAGACATGTTTTACTGAAGTAGCCACATATCGTTAACATATCGAATATGTTGCCACCTCGCCATAATCATCGACTTGCTGTGTAGTGACTTGCCTTCAGAATTATTGCTCACATTATTTTGTCATTGATTGAAAGTATTTTTTCAGGAATCTTATACTGAAAGACCGAAAGTACAAAAGATAACACAAATTTGCACAAAAGGCATACAAAAGATGGTTTTCCCTCATGTCATTGTATCAGCAAGGCGTAAATGCTTCACTACCAACAGCAGCATAATAATCAGAGCCCGGATGTTCAGGCATTTATTTTGGTTAAAATAGGCAGACATAAATGCACTTAAATACTGAAAATGGCAGTAATACAATTAAAATGGGCATTTATTAAAAGTGAAAAAGAAAGAAATGTCTCTCATTAATGAAAATAGCTAGGTATATAAGATATTTAATAATTTACTTATCATATTATTAAGGTACTCAAGTTTATATTTCTTGGTTACAAGCAACAAGAAGATTCTTTTGAAGGTATCAACTGTCTAGTCCGCCGCTTGTCAGAGAGAATATTTTTCATCATGGAAAGAGAACGTTCTACTTTCACTGAAGTGATAGGAGCATATTTAAAACAAGCTATTTCAAAAGGACTCATACCAGTTACAACAGAAAATTCACCTTTCAGGATATCATGGAAATGCTGATCAAGACAAAGTAAAGCAGTTTTGAATAGTCCTGACGAATTAGCTTAAGATGCGCAATAGTTTCTGGTCGAGTTCATTTTCTGTTTATACGTTTATAGAGGAATCAGGTTACTATCTCTCTTGCCTCCGTACTGAATACATTGTAGGAAGGAACGGATTATTGCACAGCTGTACCGCTCTCATCTTTCTTGCTTGCAATTTGTTTACTATTTTGCAGCTGAGAAATTACCTCCCTCACAAATTGTCTAAATTATATCGCGCAGATCGATACAAGGTCGTTAACCAGGACCATTCAAAACTATAGTACTTCCCTCATCCTCTCTAGTATTCGTATGCCCGAGGAAACTGTGCGTTCCTTTCTCTAATGAAGGTTCTGCTATTTAAAGAGCTTAAGTGAATGGGTTAAGGAGAAAGTTTTGACTGCTTTAAAAGAAACAAATGTATAACAAGATTCTCTGTAGACATTTTTGTGATGTAAACATGCCATTTAATTTTTATAACATTTTTCGCGTCGATGTGTGTTATGTGCTTTTTAAAATGCCCAAATAATCGCAGAAAAATTCATATCGATCCAAAACTGACAAAATAGAATTTTAAACATTAAAATAGGCAATAAAAGCCAAAAGAAGCAAAAAGGACAAAATAAAAACTGGCATATTTAAATCTTTAATAGCTCTAAGGTATCTCATTTCTGTTGCATTTATTTTATCCACTTCATTTTCTTATATCGTCCACATTTCACAACCATATATCATATAACTCGGAATCACTACTGCTTTGTAAAAGTTTAATCTTGTTTCTTTTTCTTGTTTTTCTTTTTAACGTTCTTTCTAATATTTCCCAATTATTCTTATTTTTAAAGCAATGCGCAAAACATATATAAGGAGGTGTTTGCTCGGCTGGGATACTCAAAGTTCAGCAGTTGAGAGGCTCGAAGTTTTATGCTCTGTGGGGGTACTCAGTTCCGATATATCAGAAATTCAGTTCAGTTGACATCAGTGGAGATAACCAGACGATCAGTTCAGTTCATCAGTGCAGAAGTTCAATACAGAAAAACCAATAATGATCAGATTAGTGCAGTTCATAGGAGCAGTTCAGATAGATAATCAGATTCAGTTCGTCTCCTTGGAAATTGTGGTAGTTAAATTTACATTAGACGGAGAAGTTCTATCGTACGCAGAACACCAGAGGACGCGAAAGATCTTGCAAATAACAAATTATTGCACATATTCAAATGTACTCGTCACGTGATTATTAACACAGTTGATACTCTCCCTCAGTCATGTTGAGCACAACTCACAATCAGATATTGTTGTCAAGAAGTGTGGGCAACAACACCAAGGGGTTCATTAGTCAATCAACGATACGCTGCTACAAAATTTGGCGATCAACACTAAATCTCTTCATAATTGGCGATCAACCAGTCCCCACCGACAAAACCGCTTCAAAATTGGGCGCCCAACGTGGGGCTGCAATATACCAAACCGCTTCAACCTCCTATCTCATTGGATTTCCGAAGTATCTATTGATGAATACATTTATTGGGTAATATTTTATTACATTGTTGTCTAGATGTTGGTTCAAATTGCAGATTGATAGGCCGCATCCCAAATATTTAACATTACTCACTTGTTCTATTATCTGATCCTTTGGTACGATTTTAGCTCTTCTATTGTATTTTCCTTCCATAACCAATACTTTAGTTTTATTAAGTCCGCCGGGTGATTGCCTGTATAAGTAGTCCTGCCGTCTTTTGAAAGCGGAAGAGCAGATAGGGGAGATTATGTCACCTTGGGGAACTAAAAAACTTCAAAATGTAAAAGAAAGCTGCTGCCTTACAGATAGAAGCTGCCTCGCCGAAGGCTAGAGGAAGAAATTACAATTACAAATCACATGACCCTCCAGGTTAGGGATTGTACAGTTGGGTTGGTAGCCCGAGCATGTAAAAACTATACAACTAAAAACGTGCTCAGCACATAGTGTTAGGAAACATCTCCATTGTATGTATTTTGATCAATATTGTGTTGTATTTGGAATACGTTAAAACTCTTTGTTCCTGCTTTTTGAAGGCATTTTGCTGTTCAGCACTTTTTTTTTTTTTTTCCCACTTCGGTGATTGTCCTTTACAACTCACTCTTTCCATAAAATCCTTTCCATTCTTTCATAAATCCTCTCAGAGGGACATGTAATTACACTCTCTGATTGGAAATAATTACTGGATGAATGAATACTGAAAGTGAATTAGTAAAACTATTATTATTATTATTATTATTATTACATTGATTATTTCGGACGAAACATGAATCAGAATCATAAATGACAGAGAGTGCTTCATTGGACTCATGACCAGACTTATTTTCTGTCCAAGTATAAACATGTGCGTTTTTATGTGTAGTTCTCTTCAAAACTGCAAATTTTATTTCGATAGTATGCCACTCTGACATTTGTTTTATGGAGAGGTTAATTTTGCTGCACATCAAATGAAATGTTTACGTCAGATTCAATATGTCCTGTTAGCATGCTAAAGCAGGAATTCAACTCACTAGATAGGGGCTCGCCTGGCCCAGACTAGGAGCATGGCGGATGATTAAGATCACCGACGACTACGAGCGGAGAAGTTTACCCCATCTGTAAGTAGGAGGGGGAAGAATCATGGACACATATACTGACTGAATGTAAAAGCACGAAAGAATGGAGGCAAAAGTGTCTACCACACTCCTTTACTAGATCGAAGGGAGGGAGATGGTTATGTTGGGCTCTGCCGGCAGGCAAGGAAGGAGAGGAGAGTTAGGTGACTATGAAACAATTCAGGTCTGAAATGGCTGATAACCGACGAGGAGGGTAGGGGAAACAAATTGACTGAATCCAGCAGTGTGCGTCATTCATAACGTTAATTTTTCTATATATAGAAAAATTAACATTATGAATATATATATACTATTTTTGTATTTTATTGTTGAATATACGAGGTGTGTACAAAAAGTGTTCGACGTACTGCATCAAGCTCTATCAGAAACTAGGGGATACCCAAGCAGAAATCATCCTAAAGAATAAGCACACACAATGGAAGCATTCAAGTTCCCCAAAGCCGAAAAAAGCAAGACAGGCTCGGAGCAAAGGAAGGAGATGTTAGTTGTTTTTCAACTACCAGAGAGTTGTGTATCATGAGTATTCACTAGAAGGCCAGATCATCAGTATTATAAAAGCACCCGTGCGCTTTTTGAAGATTTATTGTATTGGCGCCACTGAAATAAATACACTGCTACTACTTCCACAGGCTGATTCGAAAGTTTCTCACCGCGCAATATTTTGGAATATCTAGTCAAACATAAGAAAAATTAATTTTAATTTTAGAGTGCTTTAAAAATACATCTTTTGATGACTACTATGATTTTCAGTATTTGGTGTGATGTCTGTTGTTGCTGTGGAACTCCAAAATTCTTTTTGTACTCTCTACTAATGTTATGTTTGTTTATTGGTCAATAGATGTACATTCTTCCTTCACCATCCCAATGAGATGTTCTCTGTTGCGTGGTCTATGTTGTCTAAATACGCTATCGTACAGTCTAGTCCCCAAATTCTCAATGACATTTAAGTCTACAGAGTTTCCCGGCCAATCAGTTCAAACATCATTGAAGTTCTTCCGAGTGACATCCATGGTTCGTTTAGCGGTATGTAATTTGCAGCATCTTGCATCAGAATTCCAAGTGAACGACGTGGAAATCGTCTAGGGACATCCATGACTTTCATGACTTTCTGATTCACAGATATTCTGAATTTTTTTAATGATATTACTTTCTATCCATAATTTGGTTTTGGGGGACGATATGCAATTCTGTCTTACCGTAACGAGGTATGCCTCTAGTAAACATAATTTTCAGCGAGATTTAGGGAGTAACAAAAGGCGAAATCTGTTTAAGGCTATTGGTCCTGATGCGTCTGTTCTGGCAGTTTGGCTTAGGATTCAGTACCACTGGACTCTCGTCTGTGAATAAGATGTGTGCACGTTTAATGCTCAGGAGTGTCTTCTGCAAATTTAGAATCAACCAATCTTTTGCAAAACTTTACTCAGTCTCTGATATTATTTGCAGTAATATTAGGCTTTACTGGTTCTTTGTAAGCAACCCTTCCCCAAGCTGTAGTTTTCGCTTGACTTGTCACGCCCATTTTCTTATTTCGGTTTTGAAAGTCGTGATTCATACACAAATGTTTAACTCTCTCCATAGATTTAGCAGTAATTTAATTTTTGTTGATAACCCAAGTCTTTGCGCGTCTGTAACGTCGCCGTGGCCTTTCCTTATCCTCTTTCAGACTGTGTTTCTGTTAAATCTCAAAGCTCGACTGATCTCCTTTATTGATATGCCGCACTGCTAAAGACATTGTATTAAAACTTACATGATCTCATTGTGAGGGTGACTTCCTGCAACAATCGATTCAGTGATACTGAATGTGCAGTTGTGGTTTGAAATATGGTCCGTAAGTTTCTCACCCATGTTTGATTTAAACTAACCATGTGTCAAAGTGTTTTAAATTCATAAAATTCTTCTTACCGTTAAACCCTGGAGATTAAGAAATTAACGAACTTTAAAATCTGGCATACCTTTTAATGCTAAAAAAACAATAATGGCATATAAATAGAAAGAAAATGCGATGCAGTCTCAAACACTGCCTCTCCACGTGTATGCTGGTAACGCAATACAACAGTGCCGCCATAATCTGTATAATAAATATCAGGAAACTGAAGAGACGACTTTCGCTGCCATTATTATCTTTGGAATAAATGAAAAAATGTCATGTATAAGACGAACTCGTACACCATACAAAAACTCAAAGATAATATTTGTCAGAAAATGTTCCAGATATCTCAAAATGAAATATAGCCAGTGATGAACAATTTCCTAAAGAGATGCCACACTTTTGTAGGGAATGAAGGCGCGCAGTTTCCACACCTCGTTTGATAATTTGCTAAGTAAAGAGTCTCTTAAATCGGCTTGTGTGTTGTTCTATGGTTGGTTAGTTTTATTGTTTTACTCTCCCATAATCACTGAAACACAACTGGCCGGCTAACAGCCTAACGAAAAGCGCTCGCCCATAGGCAAAACAAAACCGATCGCACTGTAGTGCGTCAGCATATACGGCAGACACCAGGAATGGAAAGAGTAAACAGTCTATTATGTAGCCTTTAAAACCATATTACAGTTTCCGGGGGCAAGAATTTGCTGCAGAACTTGGGTAAGAAAGAAAAAGTTCAACTAAAAACTAAGCGAAAATGATTAAGTGTTTCTGGGAGGAGAACAGAAAGACCTAGAAGCACAGCTGTGAAAGTATTGCCACAACTGAAAGGAACAAAGTAAACAGCATATTTGGGTACTAGACCTGCATTGCAAATTATATTATAAATAAATGAAATAGTTATTGTGCAGTTTTATAACTGTCACTGTATTTATGAGTAAAAAGCAATCAGAGTACTTGCAAGGAACTGTAAATAATTCTTTCACTCACGGGCAACAAGAACTATACATAAAGGCTATAAATAAAAATTAGGCGAGAAAGCTGCCATGACCGTGATCATCTGTTGAAACGGTGTCACCAGTTGCTACAGGTATTACGTGACTCATTGCCGTAGAATGTGGAAACAGCGATAAATCACTGCTATTTATCGAATTATGCTGTAACAGCACACGCTGAATGAGTCATACCTCGCAGTAATTACTGACACCTTCAGTCTTAACTTGACCACGCCACTGTTCGCCCACCTAACATGCCTCTGTCGTGCTATGCACATTCTCGTCAAGTGCTCAGATGTTTACTTCCGGTTATTACTGGCATCCAAAGCGTGATCAGTATTTCCCTCGCAAATCTGTTTAGGCATATCTGTCATCATATTTAACATTATTTCAATAAACAAGTTTCTCTTATCGTGTGCTTTATTGTTAGTGTATTATATTCACCTACTTTACACATCATTTACCTCCATCCATGAATTACTTCTCTACATAACCACCTTCGATGTTGAGACATTTGTCCCATTTGTGTATCAACTTATGAATGCCCTCTTCGAAAGAAACTAGGTCTGTGGCTACCCGTTGATAATAAAGTTAAACATTACACCTTCTCAATGTGTTCTACCGTAGTACCTCTCTGCCTAGGTTCTGTTCCTTTCTGTACATTCTGTACACTTCCCACGCGTTTCTTGCTTCTATTGTAACTATTTTCTCTAGCGTAAATCACTTCCGCATTCCCTTGTTAGCATATCTACCAAATATCATTGTCAACTTATACTGGGTCGCTGTGATTAGCGTCACTTTAATCGTGAAGGCTATGTACCGCAGCAAGCAGTCGCGATCAGCCGGCCATAACTCTATATCAATATCTGGCGAATGAACAAAAGATGCGCAGTAGTTTCTGGTCGAATTTGTTTTCTGTTTATGGGTTTTAGGGAAATCAGTATTTTCCTATTGAATACATTGTAGGCCGGTTTATCTCTCTTTCTCGCTTGCATTTGTTTGTTACATTTATGCAGCTGTAAATTTCCTAGAATTGTCTCGCGTAGATTGATACAAGGTCATTCGCCAGGACTATTCAAAACTACAGTATTTGCTGTTGGAGTTTCTCTCAGTTCTTCAGATAAAAGAGATGCTGTTTATCGGTTCAGGGAACTCGCACAAACTACACCGATAAGATGAACAAGATTTAAAATGATGCACGAAACCCTAATCCGTTCCGCAGAGAATGCAAAAACGCGCAATGAATCGAATGATGACGATGATGAAAACAATTCCTTTGTTTTGTGTGGAAATTCCAGCAGTGAATCAGGTCTGGTGAATGTAGGCGAGTCAAAAATGTTACAATATTTTATTAAATTAACATGTGTTGCGTAAATACAAAATATTTTGCTACTTTTTTACAGTCCATAAGTGCAAATTTTGGTAATAAATAAGAAATCAAAATAAAACAAATAATATACACGTTGGCGCAAAAATAACTACATACTTAGTGAATTTCACTGAACGTATGATGTCACTTCTTTGTATGTTATGTTCAAAAAATTCTCCTTCTTCGTTTTGTTCAAAACAATTTACTCCTTCATTTGTTTTTAACTGCACTGTACGTATGTTTCTAGATTGGTAATACTGTCAGCGCAGTAACAGTTGAAAATAATCCGGAAAGAGGAAAGAAATTTTGCTGCAAAGATCGGTTACTAACGAGATTTAAGTGCTGTAATATGGGAACGGAAAGAACATACATCATCACGAAAGGCTGTTTACATTGTAATTCACAAATATGAAATTGAAGGTTTTGTTTTGAATGCACCTCGTAGTCGGCGACCTAGAACAGCATGAATTGAGGAAAATTAACTCAATATCTGTCTGGCTGTCGGTCCAAGGAAGTTCACAAGACGATTAGCGGTAGAATTTCCAGCAATGTCACGTCAGTCAAGCCAAAGGATATTGCATTAGTAGAAATTCAAAATGTACATTCACGTCTGACACATGATTTGTTGGAAGAATGATCCAGATAGGCGGCTGCAATTTTGTGAGATTAAGCTCGATCAGTATCGACATGGCCCCTTTTCTTTCAAAACATGTGAGATCAGACTAGGCCACCTTTAAGAATCGGGACATGTAAACCGGCATAAGGAAAACCATCATGCAATTTAGGAGCAAGTGCTAAATTAACTTTGTGTAAATATGTTGGGTGTAATATCGCCACATGGTGTAATTGGGCCGCATTTTATTGATGAAAATCTCGATAGTAACAAGTACTTGGCTGTACTTCAAGAGGTTTACCAGGAATCATCATGCATGTGGACAACTTTGATCAACTCTGCTTTCAGCAGGATCTCCTGCGCATTATGCTACAGTTCCAGAAGAGAGCTTGGACGTCGTGCAGCGATTGAATTTCCACCACGATCTGACTCCAATTGACTTCTTCCTTTGGGTATGGTTAATGACGAAGTGCATGGAAGGAAACCACAAACTGTGAAGAGCTTGACTGTTTATATTGAGAATACCTTCCAAAAATTTAGGCAACAACATTCAGCTATGTTTGCGTGTATGTCACAGTGTTCCAGGTAAACTCCAACAATGCATTAGAATAGAAAGGAAACAATTTGAAGTTAAAAAGAAACGAAGTCCTCTGCTAACTGAAATTCGCTGGGTGTTTAGCTACTTTTGAACATAAAAAGAAGTGCAATCCTTTGTTAACTGAAAGTCAATAAGTGTGTATTTACTTTTGCGCCACCCTGTATAATGTAGTTTAAACATTTCTAAGTAACTATGTAATTAGTGAAGTTGCGAGATTTGCACTTTCGATCATTGTGCTTCGCATAGATACCAAATAAGATACTGGGTAAAAGGTTATAAAGATTAATAATGTCGTTGCCGGAAGCCCGCGATTTTACAACATGTGTCCAGTAAAGACTTCCCTTCAATAATGCTAACAATAGGCTCTTTGGTCGGCGTCTATTGTTATCCTGAAAAGTTCTATAAGAGAAGAAAAACGAATGAAAGTTTTTTTTGAACAGAAGACAAAGAACAGAGGAGGGAATAAGAATAAGACTGTTTGGATAATTCCTTGTCCTGTAATCGAACTAAAAAGAACGTTATAACCTTAAATAAACAATCTGTTACGCAGTTGTAAGCCTGCTGTTCTGTTGGGTGTGTAGGAACAAAGAGCTGGAGATTGTCACCCCAGTTGTGTGTGGACCAGATGTAGGGCAGACTCGGCAATAAACACTGAGAGGAGGGATGGAGGAAGTAATAAAAGAATAACGCTTCTTCCAGATATTGAATGTTTGTTGTTAAGACAAAATGCGGCCACATGTGAATGGAAAATCCATATTTAGCTCCAGGATTCATCCAGCTGGCCGTTTTTTGTTGCAAAGTTGGTGTTTCAGGGTTGTTTGCAAAGCTTATAAGTCTAGACGTAGGAATTAGAAAAAATTATACTCCGCTTTTTAACTGAACCACAAACACCAGGCTGAGAAAATATTTCATTCAAACGTGTAATTTTACTATTAGACTCATACGCGACCCTGATGTACGAACAAAAATAATAATAATATAAATAATAAAAAGTCCATCACGCAACAGCTACGTAAACTAAGCGAATTCCTCATGTAGTAAACTAACTGTAAAAATGAATATAAAATCCAAAGTATGACCTTATTAATTAATTACATAAGTTATGGTATTACTGCCTTATATTAGGGGGAAAAATTAGAACTCTTGCTATCTGTAAGTATCACGAAAGAGAAACAACGTTTTTATTATTGAGATTAATCTACAAAAATTAATGGTATACTATTAATTAAATTAAATATACGACCACTGATAGACAATACTATAGTGTGCGGGGTATTTTTAAACATTTTAAATGTAAATGTTTATGAATTGAGCCCTTGATAAGAGAAATAACAACGTTTCGAATTACATTGTGCATTTAAGATGTTCACATGTTTCAGTAAAACAAAAACGTTTTTCTATTTAAAAATAAATGCATTATACTAAGCAAATAAAAACAATCAAAAGTTTTGTCGATTTAGATTTCTTTGGAATTTAATTTAAAAGTTATTGTAGTAGAAACATGTAACGAAAACGTTTTCTGAAGTTTATTACAGAGCGCTCTTGCATACGAATACAATTCTCACATACATATTAGATTAATATTTCACATTTGCTATCTTCACGACATGCTTTTGTTAAATATAAAACACATGCAACGTTATAAATATAGTTTATGTGCTGAATTAATTTGTGCTTTTATTTTAAAACAATATTGAGAAAATTAAACGCAAGTATGTCCAGCTTCCCTAATTTTCAGAAAAAATTTCTTATTTAATTTAAATGGTATATACCAAATTTTGTTGTTGAGATATTGGTGCCTTTAGAGCGATTTTTAAATTTGGTTTTCAGGTAAACTCCTACTCCTCATAAATTCATTTCATTGATTCTCAGAAACTATTTTTATTGTATTTAAGTAGTATACACGGAATTTCGGAGCGAAAAAGCAATTATTGGTGTCGCTAGACTTAAATTTTGGGTTTCAGGTAAACCTCCACTCCTAATAATCTGATTCCGCTGATTTTCAGAAACTATTTTTCTTGTTTGATTTAAATGATATATGCCGAGTTTTTTGGGGGAAAAAATATTGGTATTGCTAGAGCGATTTTTAAATTTTAGCTTTTAGGTAATTCCTCCCCCACCTAATAGTTCTATTTAACTGGTTTTCAAAAAATATTTTTCTTATTTTATTTCAATGGCAGTTTCCTTTACAAAATTGTAAAATTGCGGCCGCTCGAGCGGTTTTTAAATTTCGCATTAGCTCCTACTCGTTTTTTAGGTATATCCCCCCTCCAAATATTCCGATTGTCAAACTTTTCGGAAACTACTTTTATCAATTTTTTTAAATAAATATGGCGATTTTGTTCAGAAAAAACAAAATTTGCGACCACTGGGGTGTTAACATATAACAATATATAGACAGTCGCAATAGCCACTACATTCCTTCGGAACTCGCTAAAATTGAATCAACCTGTCCACACCATGGAGAGGTCGTGAAATTATGTGCTGAACGCTTTAGTTACGCTACAGTCATAACATAACGGATCTGCTCGTTTAAACAGACATCGAAGTTTACCATCGGCTCAACGCTCTTCCTGTGCGGATGTTATCTCTGCCTATCTGACGACTCTCGGTACATGATAGTTCATTCTTTTTATTTTTTCTGTCCATTTTCCTACCGATTGCATTCCACACTTTATTTTATCTGGTTTGGTTTTTCCAAATATTTTTTTAAATATTGTAATTTCATGTGTCTACAATTTTGGAGCTTTTTTCTATTTTATTGTTTTTTTTATGAATTTATTTTTGAATTTTAAGGGTTATATATGTAAACATTTCGTATATTTTATCACTGCATTTTCTGGTGTTTTAAAAAGACACCAGATAAAGCTTAAATAACTGCCTTAAGCACACAGAAAGCGAAATAATTTAAATTTTTTCACAATGACGGACGCCATATTCAATCATAAGTACACTCTTTAATCAAATAATAATAATAATAATAATAATAATAATAATAAAAAGACATCCCCAGATTCTAGTGTTAATCAGAGAACTTCGGAGAGGCTCGTAATCGCTATGTTCACAACGCGCATGCAGTTACTGGCACACTGCAGTAGGCGCTTTGCCTGTAAACGAAATGGTCACAATCATAAGCATCTGGAAAGAGAACATTAGGGTAGAGTAGCTGTGACCGAGCGGTTTACAAGACGTAAACTCTTGTATTCAAATCCCACACATTTTTAATTTTATTTGTTATTATTGTTTTTACAAGTGCATAATACAACATCATGATTCCTTAATATCATATTATATTTTAACTTATCATTTGAGTTTTATGACATTACCTATGTTCACACAAAAACGTAATCACAAACTAGCGTATTCTTTATAAATAACTAAATAAATACACGAACAACACCATTAATTTCTAAAGTGAAAACACAAAAATAAAGACAAATTCATATCGGGTGTATGAACCCTGAGCATGTATAACTGTCCTCAGTCTTCGGAGCTTAGACAAAATCTGATTTCTACAGTAGTGTGGACGAGAGACTACAACATCCCTAGTTTCTTTTGTCCATAAGACATCTTTTGTCCTTCTTTATGTGCAGGGAATGCGTGTGCAGCTTATTGATTTATATAGAACAAATATTAAAGGAAATATTATAATATTTATAATATATTAACACGTTAGAGCAAGCTGTTTATGGGAAACAATATTACGAAACTAATTTGTCATAAAGAGTTATTAAAAAATAGTGTTTCATGCCGGGAGGCGAACCTGCGCTGTTAACCACACTAGTGCCACAGAGCTAACAGAACTCACACATTAGACAGCGTGTTTAATGCATGTCATATAACACAACTGTTGCAGTGGCAGCCTTGCTGAATACCTTGTGCTGTAACGAGTAGAAATTTTAGGTTCAAGAGACGACTAGTTTGTTGTTTTGTCAAAGGGTGTACCAACATGGCAAAGTTAATGAGCACTTTTCTCTGCCACAGGATATGTCAAAGGTGACGGAGTTATTTGGAGGAACGGTGTAGTATGTCTGTATGTGTATGTCACACTTCTGTATTCTCTTCATTTGGAACAATTTTTTTGTCTTACTCAATTTTCGTACAATGTTGTTATTGCTAACAGCTCGCTAGTGTTGTAAGGCTTTGTTGAATGCCTAAAAGAACGGCATAAGTATGGGACGATTTTTTAACGTTGCCAAATTGTCACTGTGACATGATGACAAGATAATATCACTAAAGCCTCGAAATTCAAACATTTGTAATACTTAAATTAGGAAGTAACAAAGACAAAAACATGAAAAAAGTACTGTACATTTAAAAAAGACGTAAATACGAGGAGAGCTCGCAAATATTCCTCACCAAAGTCAATGCACCGTTGCCACCTTCCAGGTAACTTCATATAACTGTCTTCCATCTTTACCACGTCTTTATTTACTTGACAACAAATGAACACTGTCATGCATTCTTCTTACAACAACTATCACCAGTTTGCATGGAGTGCAAGTATCACTGCTCCCTAAGAATAAGCGTGCCCATAGATTACGCACTATTCGCAAAACACCGCTATTGTAAACTATTTCCGCATACCCCTCGTACAATAAATGTTGAAACTGAGGGGTATAGCCAGACTAGTTACATTTTGTGGACCGCATATGAGCCATCGACATTTTCAACATACAAATACTTACCTGGGTTGGATGTTAGTATTACTTAATAATGAATTTATTCTTTCAGTTGCAAATTTGCTTGATCACACAGAATTTTATCATACAAATACAACCAAGTTCTAAACGGCCAGTCATTCATTCTAAAGAGGGTGGTGTTCATGGCCTTCGAGTACTTATAGCCCAGGTTTCATAGTTAAACAAGTATCCGTAAATTGTGGGTGTTATCAGGCAGGGTACGGTAGCTCAGGTGGTAAGGCATCAGCACGGTGAGCCGAATATCCCTAATTCGACTCCCGGTCATGAGCTCGAATTTTTCCTAACTGACTCCGATTCTAAGCCTTACCCTAATAACAAGTATTTGGATTTTATTTATTTAGTTGGTTTATTTAAAGTCGCTCTTTAAAGTATCAGGCTATCAAGTCCCATTAAGTTCAAGAAGTGAAACGGGCGATGCATTTGCTCGGAGGCCTCTTCTTTCAGGCTTGGAGTTCTTTTATCTGTCATAAATCTACGACACGAAATCAATGGCCTTTATTCCCTTCCAAAAGAAGCCATTAGTAGGATTTATACATCGAAAAATTCCCGCGACTTTGGGTCTACGAGGCATGTAACGTCATATTACCTTTATGACCAATTTTCCTTTAGCTGTGTCGGTCTTGGTGGTGTAGTGGTAACCATACTTGCCTTCTAAACCCAAGGCCGCGAATTCAAACCCGGCCAGAATCAATGGATTTTTTCAGGCGTAAAAACCCTAAGTATGGCTTCCTTCAGAAGGGAAGTAAAGCCGTGGGTCCCGTGTCGTACATTTACGGCACGATAAAGAGCCTGAAGCCTGAAAGAAGAGACCTCAGAGCAAAATTTGTCGGCCGTTTCACGCCCGGAATTGAATGTGACGCTGATGACCTGAGATGTTAAATAAAACAAATCAATGAACCCTTTAGCTATCACATCCCTTTTACAATCAACCCATCTCCCATTATTTCTAAATTTCATTCGTGACTACTGATAAGTTCGGATGCAGAAAACGGCCTGTACTAAATGCTCATCGTGAACATTAAACAAACATTGTAAAGTGTTTTGAGCCATTTACGTTAAAATGGTGGCAGTGTTTAGATTTAGGAAAGATTACATCCTCTCCTTAAATTATATATAAAATTGAATACAAATACAAAACATTCATAGACATTTTACGCAGTGTAAATCTTAAGTACATATTCCAGAAAAATTTTAACACATTGAATTATGGAGATCTTCGGTAAGTCACAAGGAAAAATGCCCCAATGTGTAGTGATGTAAAATTAGCCACATGTTAAATCTGCTTAATGTATCAACACAAATAATTAAAATTTAATAAAAAGTCTCATTTTTATTAACATTTTTCAAAGAACCAGTACTCTTATTTTTTCAGCACTCCCTTAATCATGGGAAACCTATCATAGTTTTATGGTAACAAAGAGGAGGTATTTGAGGGTTAACAAAACTTTTCTTATTCGTACTTATGATGAATCGCAAGTGTAATACCGAACAGCAGACTTGATGGAAACCATAGAGCCATGAAGTGAAGTTTAGTAAGAGTTATATATCATTTGAACTATCCCCCTGGAAATGCATCAGCAAGATGAACTAGAGGTTTTAGGAAACAGGTTCAGTGTGGGACATAACTCGGTCGGAGCGACCTAGACTGATGAAAATATCAAGCGCTAGCTGGGCGTTCTAAAAGTTCTCGGTCTGACCAAGGAAACAAAAGTTTTAAGAGATTTTTTTTTTATTTATCAACACAGGCACCTTGCGAATCGATACATTTGGTCCAACGACTTTGCAACTTTTTAACATCATCAGTAAAATAAAATTGTCCAACCGTGAAATATAAATTTCCGTCTCGGCTTCAACCTCATTACAAGAGGACGGTCGTTCCCCCAGCCATTTCTTCAGGTTTGGGAACAAATATCGCTGGGAGCCAAATTCGGCGAATATGGCGGATGTGAAAGTACTTGGAAGCGAAGTGATGCCGCTTTTTGCAGCAACAATCCCATACGTTTGCGAAGGCGCATTATCCTAATGAAAGGGCACTTTATTTTTCGCAAGATGTTGAAGTTTAGCATGAATAGCATCCTTCAGTTGGTCCAGTAGTGAAACGCAATGCTCCGGTATTGGCTCTGTCCTTCTGAGGTAGTCTATGAGCACCACACCATAAGAATCCCAGAAATCGTAGTCATGCATTTTTCTGCAAATAGAACCGATTTTGCTTTCTTTGGTTCGCTTTTACCTGTTGCCATGCAATGTTTGGCGTTCATGATGAACCCACGTTTCATCTGCTGTTAGGAAACGTCGGAGGAACTCGTTTGGGGGCGCCCTGAGAGCTCATCATCTCGAATGGATGTACTGCCACGCTTAAATCAGCAGCTCACTTTTTAACCGTCGAAAACGAAGGAGAAGAAGTCTTTAATGAGGAGTCTAATTCCTGTTGGGGATTAAAACCTTCAAAACGAAGTACTTTATCACAGTTCGTTTTATCTATTGTGTAGAAAATGTTAACATTAGTTTGTTTACACTATCGCCATAAACAAGTGACGACACTTACACTTCTGCAACTTTGCAGCGCACCATTTAAATGTGATTCTTAACAACTATCATAGTAATTTGGCAATCTTCACATCTCTGAGTCAGGTCGGGAGTTTTAGAACACCTCTCGTAGATAGGACGGGTTAAATTTGAGATGGAAGCAGCTGCCTGATATTCTCGATCCGAGTAAGCTTTCAACAGTGACTCGAAAGCAAAAGAGGAAGGGGGCAAATGCACTGTAACAGCCAATCAAAAGTTTTTTTTAATGAAAAATAGTATGAACGAGTGAAAAGATGAAACAGGAGAAACGGGTGAATTCCGAGCCTCGCTTACTCTTTGTATAGGTGACTTATTTCGCGTGACACTTCATCTCTGGCCTCTGGTGACGAGTCTAATTACCAAGGATGTCCGAATGTGAGCGCTGTGCAAATGCCTTCTACACTTACGTCATATGTAGCTGTCGGCACTTAATTGACGTGAATTAGCACTAATACTTGTAATATTTACACGTCCATTGACATTCTCAGTTACAGTAGAGACTTCCTTTGTTCTCAACTGCAGCTGGTCGACCCTTACTTTGACGGAATAATGTCTTGATGTTTGGGTGCGTAATTTCGATGTCCGACAGCCTGTAATAGCCCGGGGAAGGTAACTGGGACGCTTCGACACCCGAGTTCCCTAACTTGGCGGGAATCAGTTGCTCTCGCGGTGTGTGTTCTAAGACAGTATGGCTGTTGGAAAACTAAAATTTAAAAATCGCTCTAGCGGTATAAATATTTTTTTCGCAACGAAACTCGGCATATGCCATTTAAATAAAATAAAAAAAATAGTTTCTGAAAATCAGGTAATCGGGTCATTAGTAGGAGGGGGCATACTTGAAATCCAAAATTTTAAAAGCACTCTAGCGGCATCAGTGTTCGTTTTTTCGCAACGAAACTCTGTACATATCATTTAAATAAAATAAGAAAAATAGCTTTGAAAATCGGGGTATTTGGGTCATTAGGAGTGGGAGATATATCTGAAAACCAAAATTTAAAAAGCGCTCTGTAATATCTTTCACAAATTCGACCTGTTGAGGAATTCGCCTAGTTTATTCAGCTCCTGCCAAATCGAATATATTTACAAGTATGCACACATTTCAACCACCTTCATCTTTCGCTGTATATACTCTCCTCCATTTGTAGTATTTAAAACACCTGAACTTTATACACCAATGTCCGGGTCAGTCTCCTGTCCGAACGCTGTACAGTCTGGACACACTGAGAGCCTCCCTGACTGCGTGGTTAATCGTAAGTCAGGGTCCCCGGCTACCTGGATGACTCCACAGAAAACGCAGATACCGTACATAGGTGGAATTATAATGATGAATGATGAAATGGAATATGAATCCGTAACATAGAAATACTAACCCGGCATTTGCCCCGCTCTTTCACCTTAATCATACAAAGAAAAAATAGCTTTAAAACATATTTTGTGCATTGTTAAATGTTTTGTAGTTTTCTCTGGACGGTTTTAAAAGCATCTGTCCAGGGACATTGTAGGAGTGTGTCTTAATCTTCTATGGTCTCTCATAGCAGGTACACGATCGGGTTCACTTGGGACCTTACTGTAATAAACAACTGTCACTAATTTACACTGACATGCGCGTTATTAGGTACCCGCCTGTTCCTGTCATTTTGTGTAAATTGTGCACTCGAGAATTTCTTCCTCTCCTGTCCCTGCAAACGCTAAACCTATTTAAGACTTCTTCGCATTCTCTAAATACTTTCTTCTGGGGAAAGGAGGGTTCTGTGAGTGTTTTATTTCCTCTCTAGCTGAATTACTCCGTATTTGGTTGTGATGCGTTGAATAATTCATACCTCCTACATATGTCACCCAGGCAGTTCTTCTCTGTTCGTCCTGTATGTTGTTTTGTTTATTCATTTATACTATGTACTTATAATGACGTCGTTCCTTTTCGTTGCTGAGTTTGCATTAAAATTGTTGCCGAAAGTCCTCAGTATACCTTTTAGTACCGTATGTTTTTTTATCCGCAATTTTGCGATCCCTGGACAGAATTACAGGACATTTCATGTCCAAGTAATGCCTTGGCATTACTTTAGAGTGCACTTGAAGCGATTTACTGACCTAAGCTCTCTATAATATATATTAAGTAATGGAAAATTCCCATTACAAATGTAGGTGTATTTATGAGAAAGAAGTAATAAACATAAATGGAACAGAATTGAGGAACTTTGTAACATTTAATGGCCTTAAAATCTCTACATTCTTTAGAAAGAAAAGCATATATAAATATAGGCAGGCACAGAGGATCAAGATCCTTAATAGGCTATATAATGGTAAACAAAAAACTAAATAATAAAATTAAGTATGCAATAGTATGTAGAGGGGCAGAACTATGTACAGATAACTTTTTGGTAATCTTGGAAATCTTATCTATTGGTTAAACAGAAAATTGCAAAATAAATCAAAATGAAATCGAAAACCAAAAGGAAGAGGTATTTAAAATGCAATATTTACAGAATGAAAGTATACAAGATTTATTCCAATATGAATGACACAGAAATTAACGGAAGTTAATACCGAAAATGATTTAGAAAAAGAAATAAAAAAGGAAACAAAGCTCTAGATGCTAAAAAGAAGAAATAATAGAGTTAGCAGGGGGGAAAAGAAGCATATCTTAAATATTTACAAAAACCTATCGAAAAAATTATATTATATTTTAAATTAAAAAGAAATATAGCAAAAGCAAAAAATGACAAAGAACCACTTAAATGCATGGAATAGGTTGTTGATAGCAATAGAGCGTGATATTTATGGAAGACGTAGCTTGGAAAGTGTTGAGACACCTCAAATCAACCGAACAAGATAAAGCTAAATTATCACATATTTCAGAAATAAAATGGATAGAATACTACAAAAATTATTATATAATGACAACAGATATGATATGCAAAATGAACAGGAAGAAAGGACAGTAGATTTAATAACATTAGAAGAAATGCAAAATGGTATCAAAAGAATGAAAAATAAGAAAACTCCAGGAACAAACAATGCCAATAAAGTATAGGGTATTGATATTACAATTACGCCTATTACATTTGTTGAGTATGTGCTTGAGAATGAAGAAAGTTCTAAAATAATGGGAGATAACGAAAACTATTTCATTATTTAAAAAGGGTCAGAGAAATGAATGCAGAAATTATAGAGGGATGAACTTATTAAATTTATTGCATAAAATATATACAAGGAACATTATATCCGGATTAAATATTTTATGTAATGTAAAATTCATTGAGGAACAAAGTGAATTTAGAACTGGCAGATCTTGTATGGATGTTGTTTTTATAATATAAAAACGAAGAGAATATAGCTTGGAAGCACATATAGCATTTGTTGACTTAGAAAAGGTCTTTGATAGAGTAAACCGCATATTATTATGGAAAATATTAGCAAATAGAATATCCTACACATTTTATAAACAGCATAAACAGCTTATATGTGAATACAAAAATGATAATAGATGTAAATGGAAATGGACAGAAGAAATAACAACAAAATGTGGTCAAATACAATACTATTTAATATACGAGTATTTATATGGAGGGCATTCTTAAAGAATGAAAAATATTGTACATAAAGGAATACAATTAAAACAAAATAGATCGGTATATATTTTAATATTTGCAGTTGATATAGGTAGTATTAATTTTTGATAAGGAAGATAGACTACAAAAAGCAATATATGAACTAAATAAAATGGCGTTCCGAGGTGTAGCCGAAATACAGAGCTATATTTATTATAGTAATGACTTGATTGATATTGGTGTTGATATTTCTTATATATGCGTATGATATGGAGTATTTGAATGTTTTGGTAAGTAACAGAACTTTGCTAAAGCTATTGCATTAATTTCCATGTTCTGTTACAATTTGGTTGACCTTGAAACACCTGTGTTAAATCTTTAGAAAGAGGTGGAGCTACTGAACATTTGTATGAAAGGGCTGTTTGCCATGAGTAGTATAATAGGGACTCGCAGGTTCCAGTAGAAACAAAAGGGAGGTTTTCTTTTGTTCAGGTTACGAGTTTCTTCACTCCTTGTGAATGTTTTGGAAGGAGATTTGCCGACAGAAGACACAACGTTTAAATTCCCTTTTAGATGGGCAAAGTTATTAAATTAGTATAACGGGGCGTAGAAGACTAAAGTGAGAACCCCACTTATGGTAGACGTAGAATTCTTGTTGAATTAAACTGTCATTCGGCAACGAATGTTTTATGGGTGGCAGACAGGAAAAGGCGAGACCAAATGACTTATATCGTCAGGTTATAAAAGATAAAGCTGATGGTAATGGGAATAGAACGTGCGTTATAGTTTGTAGATCTAGAATAGTGAAGGGGGGAAAAGTAAAGGAAATGTCAAGTTATCAAAGATGAGGCCGAACTATATGATAGAAGTTTCCGTCCTGGCAAAGACCAGAGCATGAGAATGTGAAATTTGTAGCAGGAGAATTATTTTAACCAATGACCGTCTACTAAAATGAGCAAATGAGAATCAATACATACTACAATAAATACTTTGTGATAACCAATGGAGAATTAAACATTCAAACATAAGATCATGATAGTAAAGAGTTTTTATTTTGCGGGGGCGGAGCTTGAGAATAAAAAAATGGATGTCAGGCAAATTTAAGGGTTAGTAAAATAACAGTTTGAATGAATTGTGTTTAACGCCCGTTTTTGCTACAGAGGCACCACTGGCGATGGACACAGATGATATATGAAATGATATATTGGGAAAAGATTAATTTTTAAGGAAGAAATCGTTCTAGGCCTAAGTTTAGGGTACCTCCCCGGTATTTGCCAGTTATGAGGACTGAGAAAAACCTGGAAAAAACTTCAGTCAGGGAGGATGGTCCTGGCGTGATTCAAACTCAGACCTCCCGCTCACGACCCGCGTCTTAATGACCTCAGCCACCCATGGCGATGTAAAGTAACAGTGAAGTGGTGGAGATGAGTGAGGAGGAGATGGAGTTGGTGAAGTGAGATAAGACGGGGGAATAAAACAGTTAGGAAGAATCATTGAGATAAGACAACAAGAATACGAGTCGCCGTTAAATTATTAAAGAGCCTAAGTAGAAATTATGAAACCGAAGCGTTAGGAAAATAATAAGTAAAAAGTAGTCAAGAGATATGAAGATATTTAAAACATTGTCAATAGCAAGAATAACCGAGCAAAGCGATAAGACAGTCTGAGCGAAAGTATATTGTTAATAGTGTGCTAGAGCATTGTGAATAAGAAGTGATAACAATCGTATTGCCAAAAGTAAAAGGGGGGAAATTACATCTGTTGTAGGAAGTGAATAGAAACTCTTGTCAAGCCTTAGCGAACAGTCCGATTTAGTGAAAGCTTGTGATATAAACTGAATAAACAGTGATTTCGATCTTATATATGTCCATTGGGTGATACTTTTCGTTGTTCCCGGAGATTCGAAAGAATCACAAAACACTCCAGAAATCCCCTGACACCTCTATCACCAATTAAGTGGGGCCACGGACTGAGCTGTAATGAAACACTCACAATCAAGAACATTCTCCTCCGACGATTCCCCCATTAATAAAAACGGTACCACAGTAAATAACCAAAAATTGTGTTAGAAGAAAAAACAATAGAAAGTATCACACTTTCAGCATTTAGGCTGTGATGTCACAAAAATCAAAATGTTAATATAAAAATACAAAAGTTAAAAGCTGTGTGTGGAACAATTAGAAACACTTTGAAAAACAAAGTGAGAAAACACACAAAATTAAGATTCTACACAGCCATGGCCTTACCATTTTTTTTTTCTTTTTATGGAAATGAGCCTTGGATTTAAAAAAAAGAAGAGAATAAAACCCGAGCAGCAGAAGCGCGCTATCTGTCAAAGGTTGCACAAAAGATCAAATAAGAAATGAGTTTCAAGAAATGGATTCGAAATGCAAGCAATATTACAACAATTGCGGAATTATAGACAAGCATGGGTAAAACACTTAAAAGGAATGACAGAAGATAGATATCAAATAGATATCAAAAATATGATGACAAAACCTGAAAGGAAGAAGATCAATTGGAAGACAAAAAAGAAGAAGTATAGAAAAAAAAAAGAATCACAGTAACTAATCTATCATGGAAGAAGAAGAAGAAAGAGAAGTACGAACAGCCTATGTGACGTAGCCATCTTGGGTTGAAGGTTCGCCTCCTATGCAAGCAAGATTAAGGGTTGTCATGTGCTTATTGAATCCGCTATAAAAGCTATAGCATTACACAAAAAATACATATGCACGCATTTGATACAGCATTCATAATGCTATTTTGTACTCTTATCTCTTATCAAAGCAATACTTGAAACAGGTCCTAAGGCCCACACCCACTGAAATATAAATACAATATATGTTGTAAGCCTAATAATCAAAGTTAGTGCATTTTAATTAGTAATATAAATATTATGTATATACGCGTATCATGAGGTATAACTTTAATATGTATGTCGTCAAAACATACAGTTCTCTCGTGTGACTGTCTACGGTAGCACCCCAGAAACGGGACATTGCCAGGGGGGGGGGCAATAAATCGCTATACAAAGAAAAGCGGACAAGTGCTATGCCACTTCTTAAAATACCTTCCGTTGGCGAGGGTTAATAAAGTCCGGGCTTTCGAATACCTTAGGGCAAAACACTCACCAGCCATTTGTACAGTTAACTTTAAACCAACCAATGTAAACAAATGCTCTAAACTTTCAAATAGTAGCGAATAACAAGCATTGGCAGGTGAATTTGGACCAGCCAATAGTACATGTATACTTTGGATTTTTAAAGCAAGGCGCGAAACTTGCGCATGCTTATGATACCCTGTTTTAGCTTGGTGAAGTGAACGTTTAGTTAATTTGAATGGAATATATAAGGAATCGTTTGCTCCGCTGGGAGCAGTTCAGTTCTCAGTTTGTATCAACTCACTTAAGCAGACAGAGAGGATCAGTAGTTCACGGGGCAGTTAGTGCAGAGAGAATCAGTGCAGATGAGGTATTCAGATAATCACGTTCAGTTCGTTTCATTGGAAATGGTGGCAGCAAGTTTATATTCGACGTAGCTAAGTTCTATCGTACACCGAACACCAGAGGATGCGAAAGATCTTGCGAATAATAAATTTATATATATATTATGTCGCATCGCGTAATTATTAAACAATTAATATTCTTTCCCAGCCCTGTTGAGTACAAGTAACAAATTAGCGGAACAAAATCCTGAGATATCGTAATAAAGTGTGGGCCATGACACCAAAACAATCAATGCTCAATTAACGATACGCCGCCACAAAATATGGAGATCAGCAGCTAAATCGCTTCGTTACTGGCGACCGATCTGTCTCCACCAACTAAACCGCTTCAAAATTGGCACCCAACGTGGGTATGCCATACACCAAACCAGTTCATACTTCGATATCAACTAGAGGTGAGTTGTCTTAGTTTGGTATTGCAGTTATTAATTACGATATTTTAATGCATTATCTATGGTTTTCTCTAGATATATCATACTTAAAGACAAAGGACGTAAGGAGCTAGGATATTTTGTGTGGTAGAGTTTTTAATAATTCTTTGAATATGAAATTCGTTCAAAATTGTTTTATTTTTATTACAAATAATTAATTATGCTAATTTTGTAATTATTAGATATATTTGAAGGCAAAAGATGTACTGAGCTAGGATATTTAATGTGGTAGATTTTTTAATCTTTGAATATGAAATTCGTTCAAAACTGTTTTGTTACAAATAATTAATTATGTCAATTTTATAATTATAGAGTAAGTATTTTCTAAATTATATGACTAGAATCTTATTTTATATTATATTTATTTACACATTTTTATTAGAAGAGAGAGAAAGGGGAAGAAGGTTGAGGAAACAATCAGTCAATCTTTGTATTTTTACTTGAGAAAGTTAATCCAATAAATATTGGTTTATTTATATCTGTGTTAAAATGTTATATTAAATATGACATACATATGTATACAGTGAGTGTTATCAGCTATAATACAAAATATTTTTAAATATCTTTTCGAGTTTATGTCTTTCCAAATTGTTGATCTTTCGCAAATATACTATAATTTCATTTGCATTAAAATAAGAAAAGTGCCTCAGATCATCATATTTTGTTTAATCCACAAATTGTTTGAAGGTAATAATATTTAAGGTTCCTTTGTGTCCGATATATGGATCAATACTCTTGTAGAATATTTATGACAAAGAACTTGGTGAGTTTTAATTTAATTTGATAGCTCGAAGTCACTAACGTTGATTTATTATGGAGTTGTACCTGAGGTATAAATGATTGCTACAGCATAAAATTACCTGCTTTAATGGAGGGGAAAGGTAGTATATTCTTCTTAAAATGCATTGCTCTCTCGTGTCTAAGATACTGAAAGCAAGCGTAAGCCTCTCTTAAGTTGTCTAAGTGTTAACGAGGTCGTGTGAAGCCGGTGAGCAGGGTTTGGGCCGCAATCCCCAAACACGGTCTGTAATTACACGCCGGGGCCTGACATCACTAAGTGGAGTCAATAAGATCATCTCACTTCCTACATGCGGGTCAGTGAGACACTTGCCACGCTGGAACCTGGGGTCGTGTGCGCCGAAAATATTCATTTCACTTAAAAGAACAGGCGTAGTCTTAACTTAGCTAACTGCCGTTTAACACTCGCTCTTCCACGGTGCTGGAAATAAAAACCTCTTTTGTGTATTTTATAGTTTATTGATTATTGTAATAAAAATGCAAATAAAATTAAACACATAAATATAAAGCATTCGCTTACAAGTGGCTGTATAGAATGGCATGATTTTATAGGTTTTAAAGTACGCTCTGCTACTCCTTCTGGTAGCATGCATGCAAGATCGAAGCAGGCACTTGTACATTCCATTTCTACCTATCTTTAATATGCGCACAAAAGTATGTTTTAGATATAAAGTTTAGATGTATTTGGTGCTTTTTCTTGTATGTTTCAGTCCCATATTTTCTTCGGAAAAGCTTTCAAGCTAGTGGAGTCATGACGAATAACTATGAGAAATAAATAGAAATACGTCGATTACCTCTGATTATTATTCTTTCCTTCAAATAATTTACTGCGAATCTTCACAATTTAATATCACCGGATATACGTTTATGGTGACTGTGATAGAGTAATAATAAGCTACAATTTCTTGGGGTGGCAAATCACATTGAGACTACAACATAGGATGGAGTAAGACTGCGAGTAAAAAGTTGCGGGAGTAATGACACTCAGGTAATCTAAGTTGCGACTTTAAAGACTTTTTTTTTAACTAGCAGTTCTGCAAGGCCTAATAGAGCTGTCAGATGACATAATTTCATTCAATGTTGCAATTTACAGAAAATCAAGTGTTATGAAATATTCAGCAAAGAATGAGTAAACCTTTATCATCCTGCAGGACGGACCCAAAAGTATGATAATGATATGATATCCCAAACGATCCCTGTAACACAAAGACCTCTACCAATGTAAGATTAGCCCCAGTTTTCTCTTAGAAGCAGCCATTTTCATGAGAGAATTTTATTAGTGTAATTATATTTTACTCCATTAACTTTAACTGTGTCTAGATCTACTAATGCAGTTTTTGTTACTAACAATTAAAATACCTTGCAATAACAAGTTGACCATATATTTTCACTGTTGTTCATAATTATAAAGTATATCACAATTCATCTTCATATTTTCATTACTATTTAAACAGCCTTAAGTGACACTTTTGAAAAATGTGCATACCTTCTGCTATTACTTTCCTGTTAAATGCTTTCATAAGAAACCGCCCAAAAGTATACACACATTTAATATTAAAACAGAAGTAGCTTACCCAGCGTATCTCTCTTAAATGGGTTTGCCCTTGGAAGCTCATAATTTTCAAAATAGCCTTTTGGAATAAAGTGTCTGGTTACGTTCTCGTCATCGGATGCACCATCTTAAAACTTTTTCCTTTCGACGGAAAAAGGGAAGAATTCATAGGAACCCAATCAGGGCTGCCGAAGGTTTCCCTTTAATTTTAGGAAAAGGAAATAATTACACGGGCTGATTTCGGGTCAAAGGGATGGTGAGAAACGCACTTTACATGTATTTTTGGGAGATATTCAGCAATAACATTTGCGACGTGCGGCCGTGCATTATCATGGTGCAGGATCCATCCAGCTTGTTGGAATGAAAGGTGACCTTTTGCTTGTGATATGACCTTGCAGAATTTTCGGGACATTTCTGTAATATTTTCCAATTCCAATTTAATGTGCAGGCTTGGATGGTGGTGAACTATTCCTTAAATATTGAAAAATGAGATGATCTTAATTTTCCCAGTAGAAGAAACCACTATTGCTTTTGTTGATGTTGTTGATGGAGATTTCCACACAGAGATTTATTGTTTGCTCTCAAGATGGAAATGATGTAGGCAAGTTTTATCAGCAGTGATTACTTTTGAAAGAAATTCCGCATCTTCCTATAACATCATCTTCAACTGCTGCACGCAAATGTCGTTTTGATCGGGAATCAGCTGTCTTGGAACTCACCGTGTACAAACACGTCTCATGTTCAGCTTTTCAGTTACCAATGACACCCAGAATGTTATTCGACCATTCTTTCTAACAATGACAGCAGCCATGTTAATGATTACTTCCTTTAGAGCACAAACTGGAGTGCCGAATGCCACCTTGCATTGAAATTGATTGCCTCGCCTCTTTGAACATTTTAAACCATTTTCGAACTCTGCTATAGGGAAGAATAAACTCCACATTGGCATCCTGTAATACTGCACAGTCCTCAACTGAATATTTATTGAGACGAAAGCCGAATTTTAGAGCAAGATATTTTTCGTTGCATGTCGCCTCCCAATTTTCTGGTCGCGGAACTGAACATGTCTCAACTTGTATACCTCTTCCATGCGGGAACCGGAAGTAACAACAATGAAACTGTAATATTACCACGTGTACATTACGCATTAATGGAACAAAACATTGATAAGTTCAATTTTAGCGCAAGAAATTATATATGGAAAAAAAAGTGTACATTCTTTACAGAACAGCCTTCACAGATGCAGTTTTTTGTGCATTGTTGTATATTTTGGACTTTTTCAAGATAAAATCATATGTAATGCATATGTGAATGTTGTATGTAGTGTTTGTGAATATTTATGAACATTTTACGAACGTTTTTGGGGTATTTCATCTTCCTTTATTGATAACATTTATTGTCCTGACGATAGTAATGCTTTCCTCTTTCAAATATTTAATTCCAGGCGTTATTTTTTTGTGAAAAAAGGAAAAACTATTAGCAATTTTAAAATTATATAGAGTTTTACGCTTCCTGTAAAAGATACAAGAAGTGCATTAATAGCTCAAAGAATTTATTACGTGGAATAGGGATATTGTATACTGTGATTGTTGCAATAAAGTGATAAACTTAAAAGAGTTTAGAGAAAGCTTTTCTGGTTGTCCTGTGAACTGCGCGCTGTAACGAGTAGGACTTAGAAGAATTTTGCGTTCAAGAGATGACTCATTTTTTGGGGGGTCAAAGGGTGTACATGAAATAAAATGTTACACTGGGAAAGAAATAATTTGAGGGCGGAAGGAAGCATTCCAGTCCTAAATTTAGAGTTTTTTCCCGGCATTTGGCATTAATGAGGACTGAGGAAAACTGAAGGGGGAAAAAAACCGTAATCAGAGAGGGGTCCCGGCGAGAATTCTACACTGATGTCCTTTCGCGAATCCGTGCCGTAAAAACATCGGCACACACTTGTCGGTGTATTGTGGAATGGATGACCAAAAACTTTCCAATGAAACCTACCGTGCACAAAGTCCTTTGTCTCGATATTTTATTGAAGTTGCTGCGTACTGAAGGAGCATCTCTTCCAAAATTGTATCGGGTACCTTATCGCGATAGTGCTCCATATCCCATGCTCTCCATATCCCAGAAGAGAGTCAACAGAATCTTTTAGGCTGAGGGTTGGCAATACGTCTCAGGAAGTTTTCGTCATCGTTGTACGTCGACAATATTGTGCGTCATGCACACGACTAGTGATAGATATCTGAGCACCTCTGTGACACTGATATGATACTAACATTCAGTTTCCTGTAAAGACATGCGTTTGTTTTCAGGATCTATGATCCATCAATGACGGCCGTGCTGGGACCACCAAAGCGTTGCTCATCACGGACAGATGTTTTCAATTTTTAAACGCACTTTCTACTCATGCACTCTTCTCTCACCAATTCAGTTTTCTCCATACTGTCACAGCATCCACAGAAAAGCAGTAACTGCTCCTTGGTCCTCTATGAAGCAAAAGTTAAGGTCTTCACTATGATGTGTATGCTACGCTTCCAATTACGCACGCTGTGCTATGCCACCTAATAGGCAGTATCAACTCTATCTTTCCCATGAAATCCCTGTAATATTTGTTTCATGAAATAATGTCGGTTTGCTGCTACTCTTTGAAACGCCCTCGTATTCAGTAATGTATGGCAAATACAACGGCTTAAGAAAACTTTGCTGCTTGTTTGCTAGAGCCTAATGGTACAGATAAAGGGAACCGAGTTTTGAGCATCCGCTGTGAAAGAAAACACAATAATTAGATATCAAAGTTTCCATATGACACTAACAACCCCCCCCCCGCAAAAAACAGACTAAAATGAGGGATTGTGGTTGCTCTTTGTGGTTCGTCAGTGATAGATATGGCAAGCTCAGCGGAATGTCAAATCTCATGTCGGAACACATGCGATGTACAGCATTGGAAATATTTATTGCATTACCCACAAAGTATGTTTTTCCCTTTGTACATGTAAACAGTAAAACTGAATATATATCAAATTTTATAACTGAATAGCCGCAATATAGTGATTAAATTTGCTTTTTTGTTTTTTTAGAATTGAAAAGTTCGGCGGAGAATTTTAGGATTGCGGGTCGAACCCGATTTTACTTATTTTAGCCTATTGTTTGGAAAATTGAGTGGATTTTTGTTTTGTGTTTGGGTATTGATTGTTTTTGTTTTAGTTCTAAACGTGATGAATTCTGTTTAACATTTATAATAAGAGAGTATTTAAAACGCACAAAATAAGTGTTTCTCATCGTAAAAACGCTGAATCATACTTTGTGGTGTAGCGTCTCCAAGCTTTTATTACGGCATCATTTCGTCTGGGCATTGAAAGAATTGCATTTTTTACTTGGTCAGGCGAAATCTCACTAAACCACTATGGATGACTCCAGCAGGTTTTTATTTCTTGAATTTTTGTTTCTTTTCTACAGCATTGCCAATTATCTTCCAGCAGTTCTCAATGGGATTGAGATGAGGGCGTAAATTCCTTGTTCTTGAAGAATATTGCTAACCTATAGCGTAAAATTGTAATTTTTTTTAATTATGTGGATATAACGTGAATTTGGTAAAATAAAGTTTAGTTCGGCGATATTAGTAGTGGTTAAGCAAGGTACTCACTTTCCTTGCCCAATGACATGGTTCGAGTCATCCTGGAAAATGCAATTTTCTGGTGGTACTAACTGCTCCACAATTGTTGGCATTAAAACCATTATGTATGCATCTGGGTTTGCTGATTCTTAACAAAAGGTAATATACCCACCCCTTTGCTGGAAATACAACCCCACCATCACACTTTCTGGGAACTTCTCTATTAAGTCCAAACATTCTGACAGAAATTCTTCACTGCTACGACGACGGATAAATAAACCAGTCTAAACCTGATCTTACCTTTCTCCCTAAAAGTAGCATATATGTCGCTTTACTTCAGGCTAATTTCATTTCATTTCATAGGCTCAAAGAGACTTTCGTGTTAAATTCTGCCTTGATTTCCTACCTGCTGAAATCCTCTAGCCTTGTTCTAACTTTCTTCCATATGTTTTTATTGTTTGCATTGTCTCATTACCTTATTGAATCCAGGTTTTCTTCAACTCTGCAGCCCAAAACGTTAGTGTTATGTATGTATCTCAATCTGATTGTTCTGCTGTAAACTACCTCACTTGAAGCTTATTTCCGGCCTCTTTTAAACTGCACTGAAATCATACGCCGGTTTTTCAGACAGATCCGTTAGCAGCAGTAGAAGATATTTTTCTGCCTCTTCCTTTAATTGTTTCCAAATTCCCGGTTTTCTTGTGTTTAGCCAATAATCTTGGTACAGTGGACTGTTAAATCCCATCTTTGATGCAATAAGTCCAGTAGAAAGGTCTTCAGAGGCTAATGCGACAATTACGCTCATTTTGTGAGGATTTAATTAAATTTCTTTACCCATTTTGTACAACAATGGAAATTGTTTAGAAAAGGCTGTTCCATACAACAATACATAAGGGCGTATAGATATAACAAAACTGAAATAGTGAACCCATTGTTGACATTAAGTAATGTAGGTGAAAAATACGCAACATCTGTAATTGTGATACAATACATTTATATGCAAGAATCATGTACAGTCACAAATGGCATACAACATCTGTGAAAATAAACCGGACTGCAATAAATGCGGATCACAGACAACAGAAGTGAGAGGGTTCTGTTTAGCCTTGTTTACTTTATTCAACTGGATCACACCAAATTGAAGCATTGAGTTTAACTATTCTCATATGAACCAGCGATTATAATGGCGTGTTTGGTGCACTCGTGACATGAAACTCCCCTCGTCTCCTCTACTTTATTTCTGTTTTGCGAGCTCCAGTTCACCGCAGACAGGATGCCGCTAACAACACTTAACGTTAGCCAATTAGCTATCAACATTTGGGGTATATCTTATGTACTTTACAAGGGTCACTTGCAACAGTAAACAATGAAAGTGTTGCGCGTAGCAGTAATCTAAACCTATTCCTTATATGGCTACACATATGAAATCGTTCACTAAGGAGCTTACTGATTATACCGGACGAATCATCTAAAGCTACACTGTAAATATTTCTGAAATAGAGAGTGTTATTAATGTGCTGTTTTTAGAAAAGTGAAGTTTAGACAAGAGCTCATAAACTCATCTGAATTGATTTGATTAAATCAAATTCATTAAATCAAATTCATTTGATTAAATTAAATGAACATAATATGCTTCAAGGACAAGAGTATCTAAACGTTTTGCATCTTCCACTCTCTTGTGTCATTGTCGAAAGTCTGGCACCCTACGGACCACTGTTCTATATGGCAAAGTTCCATTGCCACGGCTTTTCGCTGGCCTACTTTCTAACACATTCCACCTCAATTTTATCCATGCACACTGCTCGTTTTTAGAAAGCATAATTTTAGGTCAGTTCAAATTTTTCTTTCCATCCCTCGTATATCTGTGCACTGATTCAAGTTCTCACAATTACAGTGAAAATAAGCGCGAACCTTGTGATAGGAGATGTTGGGAGTGTTCTCCTGCTACAGCCATATATTCTGCCATCTTTCGAAATTAAGTCAATTTAAACTTGAAAACGTACAAGTTTTTCAATATTCACTGATGAGCATAGTTACATTTATTTAGCCATGTTTCGACGCAAAATAACAGGCATTGGGGTATAGAAAAAACTACCGCCCCGCCCCCTGCTTGATGTGAAAATCGATATATGGTGCGCCGAAAATTCATACAGAGTAACAAGATCTATCTTTCTTGAATATAACAAGAAAAAGATACAGGAATGACATTCTCACTATGTAAGCAAAGTTTAAAACATTTTTGGTCGAACGAACTATTTTTTTATCCGGATCTGTGACCATGCATTATGATCTTGAAACCAAAATAAAAAGTAAGACTTGGAAACACAGCAGGTCTCCACCCTATGAAAAATTAGACCGCCATCATCAGAATGCCTGATCACGTCTGTTTTGGGGATGCATAAAGTGTATTGCAGATAGGAGTCACAATACGTTTATCATTATTCTGCAAATTTAATTGCAAAATTAAGAGATATAATCTTAGAGAAACTCGTGGAAAATTGAGGTATTGGTTTGAACCGCTGGAATTCTCCACATCTATGTACTATACACTTCGTTCTGTTCCAAAAACTGGAAACCTTGAGGGAATACATTTTCACCAGATTGTGAAGTCATGGAGGATGTAAGCCATTGATTTGCATCTGTTGGATAAAAGTAAGGCAAGGATTAAAGTTTTAACCAACTGGAAATCGGTTAGGAGTGGAGTAAGATGTAGTATTGAGTTTGATTGCTTCTTGATATGTGACAGTAGACGTGTTAGAGCATTTCTGTACCACATACCTAAATTTTATTGTTATATAACCGTAAACAGATTATGTGGGGATTCGCAGAAAGAAAGCAAGCAGCTTTAAATGATAAAAAATTATAATAGGAGTGATCTGCACCAGAGAAAACGTTGCAGAGATTTGAAACGACACTATAGTCTCAATAAATATTTTTTTTTCATTTTTCATAATCATATTTATGTATTAGCATACATTTATTTATATACATAATGTTTTACATTGGTTTATATGTGTATTGTCAACTTTATTGTCAATGTTGTGATTGTAGCATTCTCACTATAACTTTATGTAATTATTATTAGATTGCTAGAGCGGAAGAGAAGGCCTATTGGCCTGAGCTCTAACAGAATAAATAATAAATAAATAAATGTACTGCCTGTAAAAAAAAAAAAAAAACCTTGCGGAAATTTTGGTTGTAGTTGAAAGGTATTGTCGCACCTTATTCATTTACGTTCATTGCTACAATTTGTTTTCATGTGCACTTTACAAACAGAATATGAAAACTTCTGGCTCTCATGCATTTTGAAGGTCCTTGCCTGATTTGCGGCATGTCTGTTAAGCTTTACAAACCCGCGTTTTTTCGCCAATCCGACACTGTTGCGATTCCAAAGAAATCACTGTTGTTATCATTTCCTTAGTGTGGATATTTTAGATACTCTGAAAGATGCCTTTGAGCCCTGCTAATGGCGCAAAAATGTAGCATTAGTTGATGATGGGCGCAGCTATCGCCATGTAGCGAGAGTTTAAGAGACAACTGCCACAAGTACTCTGCGAGCTGTAAGACGATTTCGAGAACACAACACTTACGACACGCTTCCTGGATCAGGTCGTTCGAGATGTCTCTGAGAGTGGACGTTTTTTAACTTTAGAGATTTTAAGAGATCGTCAATGACAGCAATTGAGGCGAGAAATCGTCTGGAGGAGGTTCGAAATGAAACATCGGCGACATGCACACGAAGGCTCAAAGATGCAAATCTGAACTCAAGGAAACTTGTCACAGAAGCAATATCAACTCGGCAACACCGAAGAGATTGTCTTCACTTTCCCGAGAACTCATGGACTGGACAATTGAGCAACGGAGTCAAGTTCTCTATATACATGAGTCCAACTTCAACCTTACTGATCCATATGGAAGAGAAAGGGTATGTAGAAGGCCTAGAGAACGCTGTGCTGCTTGTACGTTTCCCCAAGGGTGACTCGTGTAGGAGGCTCAGTTATGGTATGGGGTGGTGTAAGCATTGATGCACGTACTGCGCTCGTTTTCATTGAAAATGTGATTACCTGTGCTCCACACATCAGAGAGAACTTCATTCTAATGCATGGTAACACTCGACTCCATAGAGCTCAGTGTGTGTCAGTTCCTGAAGGAAGCGGAAATCGTCGCTTTATAGTAACCTGCTCAAAGCCCGGACCTCAAGTATGTGTAGGATATGCATATGAATTCATCGACGATTTTCGACATATTGGAAATTCTTATTCAGGAATGGTATGCATTTATACCAAGATTTTAAGCATGCCGGCCAGCATGCGAGCTGTCGATAATGTCCCTTACTGAACATGTACGATGTTCTAAATAAATGGAAATAAATAAATGGCGTTAATATTGCTTTAAAATATACGTAAAAGTTATATACAAATTCTTTATTTGCTCTAATAAATGTTTACGTTAACTTAAAATTGTATGTATCAAATTATGCAATAAATTCTAAATAGAATCTCAAGGAAATTCTAAGTGTTACTCCTTTTTTGCCCGGAATGTATGTAGATGAAGAAAGTAGCTCAGAGTCAAGAAAGGCAAAGCTTCGAGGTCGGCCTAAATGACGGAAATGTTTACTACTAATACAGGATGGGGTTAAGAAGTTCTGCCCCCCTATATAGTTTACGACGTATAGTCCCAATCTTACTAATTACGCCCCCTTCGGCGTAGACCGCCCGTGTTTATGCCCCCCAGCTGTTTTTCTACTACGTGGATAACAATTTAAATAACTGTGTCGCTAGATGCGTAGTAAATGAAGATTTATTGTAAGTTGTGATTCAGAGAGAAGCTGAGCAGCAATAAACACACGGGCTTACTGGTTGTTTGAACCTGCGATTTCTATTCACCGAACTTACAAATTGTCGTTAGGGAAACTCGACTAGGATATAAGAGCGCATCGCTGTAAATGGCTATGACAGACTGACAACATGACGCCAAAATACATGTTTTATATACCACAGTTGTCCTCTTGGTTTAATTTTTAAATAAGTTACTGCTCTTGGCAAACTACACTAACAAGCAAAAACAAAAACAAACACCTATTTTGTTAATATTTTTAATTTTACGCATTATTATGTGCGAATTCCATGCACTTTTGGAATATTACATACTTTTCTAAAATTTTGCAACCACTCTTATGTGTTCTGATATCATTTTCAGTCTATAATTTTCTTTATTGTATGAGCATTAACATATGGTGATGGGAGGGAACAAGAAAGGGACTAAAACAATAGAGATGGGTTCCATTTGAATGGCGAGTCAGGGGAACAGAAAGAGCACATAGAGGAAGTTTAGAAAGCGCTTGAGCGATATGGATAGACAGCACATAATTACGCAATGCTGAGAGATGGTTTCACTGAGGGATTCGCGTTGCTCAAACTACGGCATGGCGGATGATTAAGACCACGTTGAAATATGAGCGGAGAATTGGTTCTTTTGTGGCGAGAGAAACACATGGACGCATATTTGGCTAGATGTAAAGGTACCGAAGAGTGAAGGGAAAATTGTCTACCGCACTCATTTATAGAATTGGAAAGCGGAAGATGGACATTCTGGCTTTGTAGATAGGCAAGGAAAGAGAGAAGAGATTATGTAAATTTCTGATGAAATTTATGAGATAGCTCAGGTCTGATAAGGCTGATAACCGGATAGGTGTAGGGGAAACAGATTTACTGAATGCAGCTGTGTATCATTCATAATGAGATTTCTTTATATTTTATATGTATTTTTAATTTATTTAACAAATTGTTCTTCTGGTTCTTCTATATTATCAGTTTTAATTTTTTATTTGTTTGTTTATTTTTATTTGTGTTTTTATTGCTGAGTATAATACATGTTTTATATCTTATTGTGAATATCTAATGTAATATCTTACTATAAATCAAACATACCAATATGTCATAAAAGCATGGATTTCTGCGCCTGTTGAAGTTGATGTATATTGTATTGGTGCCACTGTGATAAATGCACTTCTCCTCCTCCTCCTCATACTACTACTACTACTACTACTACTACTACTACTACTACTACTACTACTACTACTACTACTACTACTACTACTACTACTACTACTACTACTACTACTACTACTACTACTACTACTACTACTACTACTACTACTACCACGACCTCCACCACCATCACCATCACCACCAAGTGCGATGTTTTTCTGCATTATGTACAAACAAAAATAATATTTTTCCAAGTAGCGGTTCTTATCTTGCGGCTTGTTAATTGTTTTCATTAACTTTAAAATTATTGCAGAATAATTAAATCTTTGTTTTTTCCAAATTAATAGATAGTATACTATAGCACATAACATAAATTATCGTTAGTGTGTACTCTTTAATACAGTTACATAGCAATAGTATGATGTTGCATAGTTGTACTACCTACTTAAAAGTTATTTATTTTTAAGAGATTTTTGTGTCAACGAAATAAACTAATCTCAGCAATGGAATAAGTGGCATCATCTAGTAGCCTATTTCCAAATAGTTCTTCTGCTAGAATGAACATGTTTGTTACTGCGCATGCCTGGCAACTTAGGTTCGCTGAGTATCAAACGACTGCGCATTCAAGTCAATCGTCGTTACTATAATGTTGATCAACATTCGAGTTCAGGACGCTTGTGCTCCAAAAGGACCATAGCTGTTGCCATGACCAATGTTTGGAAGCAGACCATGATCTATCCTGAGATGAGATCCATGTCCAGAGTATTTAGACAAAACCTTGAACTGAAGGTTTTTCGTTGCAGAACTGAAACAGTAAGCGACTGCTACAGCTTTATGCTAACAGTAACCACTGGAAGTTTCTTAACCGATGAGAAATCAAAGATAACTGTCAATTTATGTCTCGACTTTATGAGAAAGTTCTGCAGTTACACAGAAGCCACCCATTTGCCTCAGTAATGGTTTGATGGAGAAAGTACTGTGATGTAATTTCTGTCAAAAGGTAATGAATACAACTGTCAAAATTTGCTGGAACTTGAAATGAAGAACCAGAACAGAACATTGTTGAGCTTCCAGCAAGATTCGGTTCCAGTCCACAAGGCAAGTCCCACCCAGACTTGGCATAAGATTTGGTGATTTTATTAATGCTCAAGACTGACCTTCTAGCAGTCCAGACCTGAATCTTATGACCAGTGCTGATTTGCAAGAAAAGGACTTAATATTTTTGTGTCAGAAGTGGGGATTTCTCATTGGAGATGGTGTATGCTAAAGTAGTAGAATGGCTAGAAAAACTTCAGTCATGTATGAGGACAAAGGAAGGTAATTTGGAGAATTGATTACAGCTAAACGTTTGGAATACATGAGAGATCAACATAGCAAAAGCAGATTAAAAATATTAAAATACGTTTCAGTTACTTGACTAAATATTGTATCAGTGTTTATGGCAAGTGTAGTAGTTTAAAAAAAAAATACGCCATTTTGAGCACTTTTCTGTAGAACTACGAAGTAAACGCACTAAAATACCAGTCGAACTTATCAATATGCTTATATGAACTTTTTGCTGTTTTTAGTACATCTATCAGTTCCCCAGATTTGAAGCGACGTACTTCTTACATAGGGGATACTCCCGATGCACTTGGCTGAGCATAAGAGAAGTCTTCTATTACAAACATTAATTCAGAAGAGCTCAAAAGGGCTGTCCTTTGATTTTAACTACAGCTTCACTTGAAGCACAACCTACGGACAGAAGATTGATTTGCCGGTAGGGTAACCTTCAAGCACTGTGCTGGACTTCCCCTGTTCTTCTAGTCACAGGATGATTCATAAGTTTGCTGACGGCATCTGCGGCATTTTTGCTTTTGGTAGTTCCTTATTTATACAAATAAAATTATATAAATATTCATGTACAAAAAGTTCTTATGCAAATGACCTGAAACAAGAGCTCAGCAATGAATGTAATAAAATAGATTAGTTGTAAAAAGTTCATACTTCTATCTTCATTAGTTTATGAGAAAAAGTACACATGGTACTTTTTCACTTACAACTAAAAATCGTTAAAGTTAATATAATTAATTTTCAATTTACATACCAATCCATTTCTTGCATCTGCATCTTCACACAAAGTAATATTACCATCACAGGAGACAATTTCACTCAACACTGTAATTAAAATATTCAAGTCAATCATATTAATATTTCATTTGTTGGCTTCAATATCTTTCATATGAATATTAGATATTTTTTTCTTGGAAGCACTAGGGAAAATGTAAGTAACTGGTTTATTATCTTTAGAAATAGGTCTATTACTTTCATTATCACTACTGCCATGATTTAGTAGATAGGTTTTGTAATACCCACTTACATTTTTTTTTTTTAATTTTTAATAAACCTTGGTGGAAGTAGGCATGCTATTGGGTGCATTTAGGAGAAAAAACTAGGATGTACAGTTTGTAAAACTCAAAATAAATACAAATATTTCCAATTGCTTAAAAAATGAAACATGCAAGCACCTATTACTGTTATCGACATTTGAAACAGCAATTTACAAACCACAGCCTTCTATAACAAATGGTTTAAGAGAGATTTTCATTTTATGCAATAGTGCAAGGTATTAAAAAAGTAGTTTTATACATAAAACATATTACGTGATTAAAAGCAATTACATTTGGAAATTTTCAACAAATGATATGCCAAATTAAACAATAAAGTCCAAATAATTATTTGGAAAAGAAAACTAAAATTTGAATTTTTTCACCAAAAGTCAAGTGAGGGAATTAACATTGGACATATAGAAAAGTGGCATCCTGTTTTCTAAATCGAAATAAATAAAACTTTACTTCAAGAGAGTTTTTGTGATTAAATTGTTTTTGATTCTGATAATTGTCAGTTGATGGGCATTTCCACATCTTTCAGTTAAAACGTTTATTTGTATTTGCAACTGTCACTTTATCTGTGCCTTAGATTGTAAAGACAAGGCCTCGGGATTATCAGGTTCTTAACATCAAGCTAGGTCACTTTCAACTACATAGAAACATTCACGAATACAAGCTATGAGTTATCGCTCGGGTGGTAAACAAGAACTGATAAGTGACAGGCTTCAGGGGAAAGGGTGCATGTAGCTTGTAACCTCTTCCACCTGTTGTCTATAGTGCAGTATCAACATAACTTCATTACGCTTCATTCTGACTTTAGTGCTTAGAAATGCTGATCCCCTATTGATAATTATAAGAAGGTAAGCGTATTAGCTAATGATTTATTTCATTGGCAAGAAGATCGAGCTTGTGCATTTTGAATGATAAAACCATTATTTTTAATTTCGGTAGTCAAAAATTCTATACTTATTAGTTGTATCTATCTATTCGATGCATTTAAGATTTTCTGCTGATGTGTTATAAATTTTGTTAAATAATATGGAATATATTTGATAGTAGTATCATTATGCTGTTTTGTTCCAAATGATGTGCAAAAACTTGTTGTTAACTTTTCTAGAAGGCCTAATTTGGTGCATGTGCATAGGAATTTTAACAATGTCGCCATAATCTCACTCTTTCCATCTTTGAGGTATATATGTGTGCGTTTTATTGACTATCTAGCAACGCAACTTTTGTTTCTTATCAAAGAAACTCGGTATGACTGACTATCATTTAATAAATGATTCTTCGAGTTTGTTAAACGGAAAATTTGGACCATTGGGGGTGGGAGGGTTAACTTAAGACAAAAAGCTAAAAATCATTCTAGTAGCCGCAATTTTTTTTCTCAACCAAAATTGATGTATGCCATTGAAATAAAATAAGAAAATTAGTTTTCGAAAATCAGCGAAATCAATCGGGAGTTTACCTGACAACCAGGATTTAAAATTCGCTCTAGTGCATTTCTTCTATAAGTACTGTACGTGGCTGTGTATGCTTTTTATCAATAATACTTCCCGTTTTACAAAATTAATTTATCAATCTGTGAAACGAACTTTGACTTGCAAGTTAAATACCAGGGAAACTCTCTTATAACATCTCCATACATCATGGGTCGATTCTGTAAGCACATACAAATCGTAAATAAATACTTTTGGGGGAAGCATACTACCTGAATTGAGTCACATTAACGTAATTAATACACGGTATTACGCCGCCCAATTAATACTTAATACACTCACACACAAGAACAAATCTGTGCATTCCTAGAAATAAACTCGTACTGACATCTCCGTTTCCCGGCCGGCTTTCAATTGTGAGAACGAGACGGGAACTGCAGCGCTCTGTCAACAACTGCACGTGGAAGGAAAAAAATCACCCAATATATACCCTGGAGACCTCTTAAGATTTTCTCTACTGTGAGAAATTTATTCCTTATGAAATTAACCATTACCCTTTGCCAGTGTCTCTGAGAAGATATGAAATGATGTATTACATTTGCCTATTTTGAAACTTCAGCTGAAATGCTACAACATGTGGAGCAATCTTTACATGACAGTCTGGAAGCTGGTATTGTAGCTGGTGACCATCATTTTCAATGCAATCTGTGAAGGCCAGTTTTCGTATTTCTTAAGAGAGTGTTGAGACATTTTTTTTTTTTTTTTTTTTTTTTTGAAATTCAGAAAAAACAATAGCCATACACACACCACAATACATAAAAAAGTAAACATGCAAACTTTATAATATAGTAACTAAGCAGTTAAATGCAGCAAACAACTACAGAAATTTAAAATGTTCATATTACTATAGCTAGAATCGTGCAAAAAACACCATTGCCATGCTAATTTTCTCTAATTTTATTTTCTTGATGTCAGTAGGCATTGTTATATTTGAAAAAATGTAACTACTTCTAAGAAATTCACATTCTAATAACTATTAACATCTGAGTATGGGCTGCAATTATGAGTCCCTCTCTAAAGTTCAATTCTGTGAAAGCAGCACATCAATAGCATCTTCCATTTCAGAAACATTTGCGGAGCAAGTTTTAGGTGATTCACCCGGTATATTATTCGCATATCTGAGTATTAACTTTCATTGCGCTAGTGAAATCATAGATTTTCATTTACCATAATTATCTCATGTGTAAGTTATAATTTAAAGATAACTGTATTTAGTTGCATATCTTTAATATTTTCCACTGTGATGCTGTGAAGAAGGAACTAGAGGTAACGAAATCGTTGATAGCAGATGAAAACAAAGGCTCGCATTTCTGATTTCATAAAGTTACTGTAATGGTTTTATTGTAGATATGTTGTCCATATCATAGACGTCTAACTGCAGCCTCCAGGATCGTGTTGGGTGCACTTTTATTTGGAGTGAGATGCCGCCGTCCCTGGCTGGATAAGTAGTTAGAATTATGTGGGAAACGCATTAGCCACGCCCGTGGAACCGTCACTATGGCAACCGGCGGGCAAAACATTAGCAAACCCATGTTGATGGCGTTCTGAAATTTTTGCTCAGAAAGGGCAAGGGAACATCAAACAGAGGCACATGTGCCTGCACTCTAGTGTCACACAGGCTAATCACCGACCCATGATGGCCATGTATCTCGTCACATTTTGCTCCAGGGCAATGCTGTTATGACCGATTTTTGATGAAACTTCTGTGTGTCTGTCCAAGTTCATTCTGGCAGAAGAGGTATGCGTTCAGATAGATTTGTGGTGTCATTTCATCGGTGAAAATACTCATGAAGTGTGGGGAAATGAAAACTTGACAGGGGTTTCAAAAACCACCTCCGAATATTGTTTAAAAGTGACGTGTCTTGTGTGCGTGACGTCACATGCCCCTGGACGGATGTTCATGAGGCGCACCGCCTAGAGACAATTGATGATTGACATTTCAATTCTTGGTAGGATGGACACACGACATGCAAGATAATGTCAGACCATACATGTACCAAAAAACACTATAAGTCCCCTCAGATGTGAAAAGGGAGCCGTTTGTGTTTTTGAAGTCTACAGGAAGAGCAGGGGGAACAGCACTTTGTGTCAAATTTATATAATTGTATAATCAAGAGTTTAAAAACAGAAATAAATCTCACAGCGAAAAAAGAAATAATAAAACTGCAGTAAGCTGAGCTGAAGAAAAGAGGGAAAGTATGAGGTTAGTTAAATGAAAACTGTCGGATGGCATACCTGTCACTGTCACCGGATATCCGTGCTGGGTTCTGTACCATAAAAGTATGGTCTAATACATTACTAGTATATGTAGTTATTACTAAAATTTTGTTCCACAAAGTTTTCTGCTACGCTTGTACAAAGACAAGTGATTTTTCGTTGTTCTGTTCCACGAAAGTATTAGTCGGACTCTGTTAATTTGTATAAATTTCTCTACAAGTGTGGAATATTGGTAACTTCAAATACTGGCAAAAAATGTATTATCTTTTTAATGATTTTGGGAGTCAGTTGGCCTAAATATGCTAAGTTTTAGCGAAAGTGATGAAAATGATGAGTAGGAATATGTATAAAGAAACAATAATTCAGTATTTGTGTATAATGATAAGTTAGGTTAAGTGAAATTAAAGTACGGCTTATAACTGACATTGACGTTTCCTGTTTCAAATACATATTTGAGACCGACATATTAATTAATGTATTTATAAGGTTCTTGCTACATGCCCGAAAATAATTTCATTTCATTCTTCATTCTCTTTTAAAATAATTCCTTTTGACACAATTGTCTCATTTTTTTAATTATAATGAGAACGTGATTGTCAAGAAATATAAATAAATATACTAATATAAATGATCAAATTGCCTAATAAAATAAATGACCGATAGAAATCGGGAAGCTCGATTCTTTCGCCATTTCTCTGAACTGAAATTGATGCTCCTAAATGCAGCTGTAATGGACCGTCGTCTCAAAGTGTAATGTTACGCTTAAATATGGATAAATTCATAATAAAGTATTTAATTATCATTATATCTGATGACCCATTTAGCAGGAATGACAAGAATCCGCTCTGTACCTTAAATATCCCTAAGGAGTGGACATAGCCTAATTCAAGGTATGGCGACGTATGGCAACAGCTGTTTCTCCACTTGCTCTTAAAGGACTTCACTTGTAACTTTTTACTAATACTTTACAAGTGTTGCACTTCTTCCGTAGAACAGAAAGCTACGAGACCATACTTTACAGGAACTGCACTAATGCTCTTGTATGTGTTAGACCATACTTTTTAGGAGTAGGATCCTAGTGGTGTATCCGGCCCATTAGCTCTTCTTCAAAGGGTCAAACACATGAAAATTGGAACTGTAAGGCGAAGGCACCAGGACCTTCCACTCGAAGCTTGCCAGGGTAGCCATGGTATTCTTAGCGACGCATAGACGTGCAACGATTGTCCAGAGTCGTGTTAGCTGTCAGAATTAATGATGAGGTCGGGAGAGGAAGGGATGAACTGGGTCAAAACCGAGCCTCTGTGATCGAAGTAAACGGTCAGCATGACTTGGTCTGTGCGGAATTTCTTCTGCGAAGGCAACGTGCAATGTATTTCATTGTGGAGAGAAGTTACAATAACAGATCATTATTATGCACATTTAATTTCAAAAGTAAGAAACACAGTCGCGGAGAAATGTTCCAAAAGTTGAGATGAGGTGCGCTTTGTTTAGGGCAAAAGTATTGTGTGTTAAAGCAGAGTTTGAACTATAGGAACATCTTATTTACTTTCTGTGAGACATCATGCTAGCCCCCTCCCCCACCCTTTCATGAAAGTATGAGATTATGGAAGTTGTAAACCACTGATTTTTTATGTAAGTGCATATTAACTGCGATTGGGCTTGCAATCGGTGACAGTGAAGAATAATGAAAATACGATTATTATTTACGGCAAAATACTGAAAAAAAGAAACTAGTTAATTAAATACGTGCCAAACTAAAACTAGGTGAATCAATCTAAATTAAAAACATATTGAATTAATTTTACACATATTTATATGTCAGTTAATTTAATACAGTTTACCAAAATTATAAACTCGTGCATTTAGTTAGATACACATCAACGTAATTGAAATAAACTAATTAAATACATGCCAACAATATTGCACTTATTAAATTAGTTAAATGCTTTCACCTTGCAGCAAACCGTGAATGTTGTTAGGTCAACTGTGACGTACGGAGCCGAAATTTGGGCGTGGGAAAGCACCGAGGAACTTAATCAAGTACTACAAATGCAGTTTTTAAAAGGGATGCTACAAGTAGGAAGGGGTACAGCAAATTGTGGGGTTTTTAAAGAGTTTGGTATTTTCAATGAAAGTGTAAATTTAAAATTAAGAACAGTTAAGTACTAGTTAAGAAGAATAGAGGGAACTCAAGCCCTTCTTCGAGTAATTTGTCTGAGGGAGCAAACAAGGGGAGGTTGGGGTACTGGTTGGACATCAAAAATAAGGAAAGGTTTAGAGAAAATTGAACTGGGGTATATTAGGTTAAGGGGAGAGAACATTACGCGCAATAGTTGGGAAGTACTTAACAGACATTTGCGTTATAAAGATAGGCAAAATACTGAGACCCAATACGCAGAAAAAGTATCGCCTAACCTGCAGGCTCAAATATGTCAAGCATGGGAGAGTGGGGATTATTTAGATATCTGTGGCAGAGAGGAAAGAAGTGGTCTCGCATGGTTCAGATTAGGGGCTTCGAAAGGAAATATTATAGTTAACGTTTTCGGGGAAGGAATTTGCTCACAGCGATATCTGGTGGCATATTCTGGCAGAATGCAGGAAAACAGAGTTTTTAAGAAATAAACATTTACCACTACAATTTCTGAATTCCAACAGAGGTTTGAACGTCTGCCCGAGAGATACACGCACAAATCGGGAATCTGTGTAACGAAGACCCAACAAAGAAGCTTAGGCTATAGAGAAGAGAGAGGAGTTGGGGAGGAGGGGAGAAGGGATGATTATAGGAAAGGGGGAAATCGGGTGTAAGGGTTCTATTTATGTTTGTATTTATGTATATAAAATTAAATATAGAAATATATGATGTAAGTACATCGATGTCTGTTTATGTTTATGCATATATAAAGTTAATCATAGCAATTAATGTTACCGTTGTTTTTTTTTCTGTGTGTATTATATATTTCGATGTTGAAAGGCCCATGCGAAGTTATACTTAACATTTGTGCACTTTAAAACTGTCACAATAAAAGACCATCACTACTTTTACTAACATATGAATCTACACATCAATCTAGTTAAATACGTCAAACTAATTAGTAGTAGCTGTAGTGATGTGTATTTATTACAGGGTCACCAATATAGTACAAAACAAATTCAATAGGCACACGGATCTACCGTGCTGCTTCTATGATAAACTTGGTATGTTTGATTTAGGACAGGACATTACCTTAACTGTTCACAATAAGATACAAAACATATATATTCAGCAATAAAACAAATACAATTAAAAATAACAATAGAATAAAATAAAATAAATGCCAGAAGAATAATTTTAATTTCAATTTTTTCCCTCAATACCATCTCGGTTATTGGCCTTATCAGACTTGAGTTATCTCACTTTCATCAAAAATTTACCTAGTCTCTCCTATTATCATAAAGTGTAGCCCCTTCCGTGCTTTCCTAGTAACACTGTCAATATGTTCGTCCCATGCTAGTTTAGAACTTAAGTAAGCTCCTAAGTATTTTACGGGGAATTTTAATTTCTAAGAGTTTATAATTAAGATTAAATTATTTTCGGCTTTTACAAAATGTTATTGCCTCACTCTTAGAATCGTTTATTTTCAGCCTATGTTTAACCGCCCAATTGAAAATATTATTAAGCTCGCTTTGTAAAATGTTCGTATCAGTTTGCAATGGTTGTACTCTTTTCTTCAAGGAAGCTGTAACAATGTTGCAGTGAGAAGTGCATCACACTTCAAAAGGATTATGTTAAAAATCAGGTAAAAATAAGTATCAGCTAGAAGTGAGTTGGAAAATCAGCCTTGATCAGTATAAACAAAAGGCACCAAATAACAAAGAGAAATACGATAGAATGGAAAACGACATCAGTTTGAGCGATTAAAATAATACATAACCCCTCGCTTTGCAGATTATGACGATTGCAAAGACCATTAACAACATGTGAAACTTAAAATACTTGATAAGGGAAAACATTTACCCCAAGCAGATATTTCATGTCGTAAGAGCTGCGGTAATCTGGCGAAGACAGCCAAATAGCTGATATTTGTTATGTGGTACGGTGATATCACCATGGCAACAAGACTCCCCTGCAAATATTTACACATGGCCAATTCTCCCTGACCGTCACATATCAAAGGTCGGCTTGCGGTCAGCAGCCACTCTTCCCTCTGCATGGATGGTATTTTTTTTTTCCTTGTATACCCTTAAAGTGGCTCTCTTTTGATAAGTCCCCGAGCTTTGTAAAGTAAAATGACAAGGTGGGAGAGTCTCTCACCAGTAATTGGATCTATGGTATCGCCCTCCGCTCCAGGTCAACGTGCAGAAAGTGGTTTTGATTTCTACTGGCAGACTAAATGACAGCGGTAGATTATGAACGTTCTTTTTATTTTAAGAGTTAATTATAACCAGTAATATCTCAAGAGGACCTGAGTGTATGGAAAGCTCAAACCCTCAAATGAATAAGATAAGAATTTAAATATAATTCCCCAAAACTTGCCTTATAAAACTGTAATAATTGTACATTTGTATTATGAATACTTAGTCTTTTCAAGCCATCTGGCAACAGACGAATATCGGTTGTCATTAATGCCAATAGAGAAGAGCCAAATACGGGTTTGGGACTATTTCGTGAATAGAATAAGAATAAAAGTAATATATATGAAATTCGCGCACGGTTTATAAACAATTGAATAAAATCTTTTACTTACTTATGGATACCTACCTATACAGAAACGTGAGAATAAAACAGACGAAAGTCAACTATTACAGTCGCTACAGTTTGATTTACTAATATCAACTGAGAAAAACAAAACAGAGAAAACGTTTTACCATTCTGAACAATGTGTTTATTAAGAGTTATGGTTGTTCAGGTAGATATTTTTACATAATTTATAAAATGATTTCAGACTGTTTGACTAAATAGCAAAAACAATTGCTTGGATGAATGCACATTAAGTTAGTTAAATGTACAATTATTGAAAACACAGAAAAGTAGCCCGTAATGCGTACTCAGGAATTTGTATTGAAGGTATAGAGTTGGCTAGACTAACCATAAGACAAATGTATGTCCCTTGATAAAACGGGTTTGATAATTTAACCGCGATATCGGGCTGTAGTTGGTCAGAATTCAAAATTTTGTTTGTTTGGTCAATTTAAAGATGACATCATATAAGTGAAATAGTCATCGTAATGCTCTTCCGTCATATTATAGGCGTTTCTTCCTATAGCAACTAGGTTTGTTCCTAATTAATAAAAGTAAAGACTTGTTCTTTTTCTCTAAGTCGATCACCAATGCTCAACTCGCCTTGCGCAGACATAGAATTGATTTTGCGAGTGATGAAGGGGTCTTTCATGAAGTTTTCAATATTGTTTAAGCTAGTATTGGTCTCAACCTATTTGATTATGTCTGCCCTGTTCTATTCAACAGAAGGACGACATAAATTCTTCGCTATTTTAAGTTGCATTGTGGTAATATGTAATTATTTTATTTCAACTGTAAATGCCATGATCGATACCCTGATGCAATCAACTTTCATGGATACCTCTAAAAGGTACTTTCATTCCCTTAAGCTCCCCTTCATAATCCTCCGTACCTCCATCCCCGAAGAATTGAGCTCTTATACAAACAGATTCGAGAATGAGTAATATTACATGGGCTATTTTAAAATATTACATAATTTTATTAAATTGCCGCTTACATTATTGGTAATCACCACAAGTTTGAACATTGAATTGTTTTATTATAACATTATAGCGCAATTTTCATGGTATATTTAGCATAATTTAGATTTTCTATTCATTTCGACGTCTCATGCCTTACCCTACTCTTTACAATAAGCCAGGCTTTTATATGACTTATTTTCAGTACATTCCTTTATCGTCTGGCTTTCACCTATTCATAGCAACCCAACAGAATACACTTGGTCCATTAGTGACAGATAATGTAACTTGGGCGAAGTTCTGTACGTCAGATACAAGACTGCAGTCAAAACAATGGAAGTTTCCTCAATTCCCATCGTCAAAGAAAGTCATTTCCTTGAAGTCGGTCAGTAACAGTATCGTTTCAGTTCTCTGTATTCCTCTGATTGACTCTCTTTCTACTGGTACCAGACCCGGAAAGAAAGTAATAGGAACATGCTCGTAGTAGTAAACATTTATATTTATATTTGGAAACTTTTGAATTCCTTCAATGTACTGCCACATTTTTCATCCGCTGTCACACCTCTGGAAGACACTGGGTATCCGTAGCTATGCCATTTTTGTTGATGTTTGAGAAGACCCGTTAGTGTGGCTTCTTCTGATTCTGTAGCTAGTTACCTCACCCGCCTTCAGCAGAGATTGAATCAAATCAATGTAACGCGCTTCAAGGGTAAAACTACCTAAACGTGGTCATGTTCCACTCTTTTGCATTCCTTGTCGAAAGTATGACACCCCACGGACCACCATTCGATATGGCGTAGTTTCTGCTTTTCGAAGATCTTCATGACATTCCCTCACATTCTTAACACGTGCACACTGCTCGCTTTTAAAAAGCATCACTTTGAGCAGATCCAAATTTACACAAGTACTAGACAGTTTCGTATTCCGTCTAGAGTGATGCTGAATGTTTTGGACATCTATGCCATTCCTCTAGATAAGCTGGAAATAACAACGCCCTCCTATTTTCATCAACTGCCTGGTGAGAGTGTTGCCACTATTTTGTTTCTAGCCCTCGTATATACAAGCATTACTGCAGGAAACTTTTATTAAACTTTTAGATCAACTGAACAAAAAATATGCTGGATTCAATAAAAAAATCTTTCAAAAAATACTCGTTCACAAGCACGCAGTCGTAGCAACGAGAAAAATTAATTAATTGAAATATGTTTGCTACCTCATCCGCCTTATTCTCCAGATTGGCTCCTTTGGGCTACTGGTAAGAGATTTTATACAGATGAAGAACTTCAAGCATCTTAACAGGCTGGAATGAATTTGACTTTCGTGATAATAGATTGACTTTTAAGCTTTTTTGGAAAAGATCATGAATGTTAAGGAGGACTTTGTTGAAAAATAAGTATTTCCGATATCATTTGCAGCATCTTTAATTCGTTTCATTCATCCATATAGACTATAGACCTACACCGATATAGTGTTCACGTTAATCTACAGACGTGATAAGACAAATGCAGTCAAAGCAGAAATAAATAAACAGTTAAAAATTAAGTCATGAATATGTTATTGGTACAAATAAACTCTGAATAAGTCGCCAATTGAAATTACCTGACATTAACTGCAATTAAATCTAAAATTAGAAAAGCGATTGAAGTGAACTTAGATCGTGCGGCCCCTGTAACAGTAAGATATGAATGATGCTCTGCACAGGCCTTGTAGACATAAAAATATTAGCAAAACGAGTGTTTTCTGTTCGGTAGGAAACGAGCGCATTATTCACAAAAGGGCTGCAGCGCGGAGGCGGAGTATGAGAAATTTTGCCGCCATATCCAGAACAGAAACGTCAAGAAGTGGAGTGGGGCACTGCTGCGGCTCTTTTGTTTTATTACATGCGTTGTTTGCTAGTAGCCAACACGCATTATGCAGCATTTCAAATACAGAATGATTCCAGGCCATCTGCATCTATGTGTTTGCGGGTCAAGTATATTTAAAGTGGATAAACGAGGGAAGTACTTAAAAATTACCACTTTGATTTATTATCTCCTAAACGAGCACTGTAATTAATGAACGTTTCACGAGATTGAAGCATAGAGAAGTGCTTATAAATTTAGCGTATAGAATTCAAGGGAATGACGATAAGGGACTTCGCCAAAATTGAAAAAGCATGAATAGTGTCGGGTGCTAAACGACATGACATTCACAGAATGAGAGTACTTAAAGCTCTGCAATCAACGTGGATGTAATAATGAAACTTGCCTTTCATGCATCCAAATCCCTCTGTGCTCATTTTACGTAGCATTTGGGACGCCACAACTCTCAAGACATTATGCACAGCATTCTGCAACTCCTCCTTTGAATAGAAATGTCTTTTGCAGACACCTGCAATGTTGAAACTTCGAACATTCTTGAACTGAACCAGGAAAGTTGTGGACAAAATATTCAGCTTTAAGGTTAATTTAAAGTTACTTACTTTACAGCTGAGGTAAACAACTCAAAATTACCATTGACTTAACAACGATTACACTGGCCAACAAATTTGAAGCTTTTAGAAGTTAAGAGGGATACATTGGATGATTCTAAGTCAATTTTTGTGCTGATTTCAAATGTTTTTAAAATTTTCTCCATCCGCCAAGGTTTTGGAGTAATCGCATGAAAAGCGTTTCTCATATCTATGCACCATAACATTGTAATATTTTAGCTGAAATCAGATTTACTTACCTCAAATGTATGTGAAGTGTGTGTGCGTGCGTGTGTGTGAGAAGCACCTAAAGATTGGGAAAACTCTTCTACTGGGGGTATTCCAATTAATAGGTATAAGTTGAAAAAAAAAAGTTGCTGACGATCATGTTATTTTTGAGGAAACGTAAGATGGCCTACAGAGATGTTAATAACCTGAAAAATATCATGGAGGCATATAATTTAAAGATTTCAACATCTAAGACCAAATCAATGATTTTTAAATGGAACAATCATATAAGATAATTATTAATGAAGATATAATACAACAAGACTCTAGTTTTAACTATTTGAGTTTTAATGTATCCTGCAGTAAAAATAAAGACTTGAATATAAAACTAAGTAAATCAAGAAAAATGAATGGAGAAAAAAGGAGAACATTAAAGAACAAGACGTCAAATGCAGCACAAATGAAATTTTATAGAGTAATGATAGTGCCAATAGCAAAATATGGAAGTGAAAACTGAACTATGAATAGGACAGACTGGAAAAGAATAGGAGTTGTTTTTTTAAGAATAGCGACTGGATTTACTCTCATAGATATCCAAGGATATGAAGAAATTCAAAAATAGTTAAATATATGTATATAATCTAAATGGAAAAATAAGGAAAATAAAATCAGCATGTATTAAGAATGAAAGAGGAACGGGTATCAAAAAGTTTACTAAATTATAAACCTAGTGGATGTCGCCAAGTAGGAAGACCAAGATGGAAATATGTTTAACTGAGGACGGAGCAGGTCGACAGGCAAGAAGAAGATAAACATGAGCTTAAATACTGTAATTTTATTTGCAATAGTTTTATAATTTTGTACAGGCATAGTCTTGTTCACCTGCTCCTTCCTATTCTCGCCAGCAGATGTCTCTGAGAGATTCTCCACGTGTATACAATTAGCAACCCCTTCGTGCCGCTCTTCTCTCCCCCACATTATTAGTATTACAATGAGTGAAAACTCCGCAGTAAGCATTGGGAACGTGGCAACCCCCATGATGAACAGGGATGCCAACCCCTGCTGTCTAATGGTCCGTCACCAGATAACAAGCCCTGACTGATATTAGCACTAACTAGCTAATGAAGAGTCTGCTGAAGAAGTGCATGTCAGCACATAAGCCAGTTTAGCAATGAAGTCAGGTGTCTAAACACAAAGCAAATATTAATGAACTGCCTTAGGGAACGAATTTGTAAAGCAATTAGTCAAAAACAAAGGCCTTTTCTTTCTTTTCCCTCTACTATTACTATATTTGTGATAAAAGACCGAGAACAGTTAATGTTGGTAGATTACACAAAGCGGATATTAGAATACAGAATATCTAAAAAATAATAGACATTTCAGGTAGAAGAAAAAAGGATTTAAAAGAAAACCTGAAATATACCACGGTAGACCAGATACATTTCCATAAAATAATTCAGAAATTCGATAAAAGTGTATGAATCTCTCAAGGAGGACCTGTATCAGCGCGGAAGACTGCGGGAATTATGCTAAAGTTTCTAGAAATTTTCAGAAAATAATTTTATTTACAAAGCAACTGCTTATAGGGTTACTCTAAAGTTTTGATAATGGAAGTTCTTACAACGTCGCAATCCCTTCAAACAATTTTGTGAATGCCGAACGCCATTCTTCTTTGGATAGGGTGCAAATACATTCTTCGTATGCAGTCACTGCAGCTTTAGGCGGTTCATATCCTTGACCACGAATTTTTTATTTTATACTATTTTGGGGAGTAGAACAAAGTCGCACGGGGCCCGATCTGGATTGTAGGGAGAATGTGGAAACATTTGATTCCTGCAGAAACTGAGTTGTTTCCAGTGCAGTTTGGGCAGAGGCATTGTCGCGGTGCAACGGGATTCCACATAGGTCCATAAGTTTCCGGCCTCGCTTCGCTGATAAGGGTTATCGCCTTCACAAAATCTTTATCTGGTGTCATACCTTATCTGTTATGTAAATAATTGCAGCTGTAACTTCTGCTTCGCTTCAGTTCAGATATAGTTGCATAAAGGAGGCTATGTGTAGAAGATTGTGACATGTTCAAAATGGAGTTTCGAGTTGTTATTAAGTTATTCACAAAAGAAGGACTTACTCCAAATGAAATTAAACAGCGATTACACAGTGTATATGGGGAACTATCCCCCCTCATATTCTATTGTAAGAGAATGGGCCGAACTTTTTCGAATGGGTCGAGAAAGCATTGAAGACGAAGAGCATGCAGGTCGGCCTATGGAAGTGCTCACTCCTGAAAACATCGCTCTTGTGGAAGGAGAAATTATGGAAGATCGGCGGCTCAAGGTTACAGAAACGGCAGCAAGGTTGGGCCTTTCTAAAGCAACGGTCTTTCGAATTATTCATAAATATTTAAACATGAATAATATTAGTGCAAGATGGATGCCTAGACTTCTTTCCTGAGTCCAAAAGTAGCAACAACTTATCTTTTGTCAGGCATTTTTGGAACCTTGTTGTGGCACGAGAGAGAAGTTGTGCAAACCATTGTTACAGGAGATGAAACTATGATCCTCTACAATGACCCCTTGTTCGAAAGGGAATGAAGGAGTGGCGTAAACCTGGCGAAGCACCGCCTCTATGGCTAAGGTCACTCAGTCAACCAAGATGATCATGGTAATAATTTTTTGGGACTGTGAAGGAATACTCTTCATTGACTTCAAGGAAAGGAACACCACAGTAAATGGGGAGGGGGGTACTATGTTGGCCTACTGCACAGACTACGTGCTTCCATCAAAGAGAAAAGGCGAGGAAAGCTATGTGGTGGTGTGCGCCTTCTTCATGACATCGCGCTTGTCCACACAGCTCTTATTGCAAAGGATACTGCGAAGAAATGTGGCTTCAAGGAGATCGACCATCCACCTTGCAGCCCAGATATAGCTCCCAGTGACTGTTTCCTCTTTTCAAACCTCAAGAAGAACTTTCGAGGAAGGAAATTTAAGTGTGACGAAAAAGTGATGGATGCTGTTTGTGCCCATTTTGTAGACAAGAATTCTGACTATTTGGGGAGGGGGTTGAAATGTTAATTCAAAGATGTGAGAAATGCATTGCAATAAAGGGTAACTATATTGAAAAGTGAAATATAGTTTTTGTCTTTATCATACCTAGAAAATTGTTAGGCCGGAAGCTTATAGATCTACCCTTCTAAATTAGTCCTTCAAACACTTCGTTCTCAAAACACTGAACAGAATCTTCCTCCATCACGTTTTCTGACCCCTATCCATGTAAGTTTTTTCATCCCATCTGAATTCAACGAATACAGAGCTTTCTGGCATTTTGAGGAGTGTTTTCGATGTTGCCAATCTGTTTTTCAGACTTCTTGAATCAGTTATGTACAGCAATGCTCTTACCGCAACATACGCTCTGTTTTTGTCACCTTTTCATCCGTTGTTGTTGTAACGGTCGTCCTACGCGGTCTTCATATTCAAGAACGTCCCTTCCTTTTCTAAAATCGGCAAACCATCCATAAATAGTGAATGGCAGAGGGCAAAGATTCTCAAATGCACAATGCAACCTTTCCAGCCATTCTCTGTCCCCTAAACCGACTATAAAGTGCAGTAAATCATAATGTGGAGACGCTCTCGCTTGAGATACATCCTAGCATCTGGCGCAGCAACATCCGCGTACACATACACATCTCTGCTGACATGACACATTGTTGGAGAGCGCTCAGACTTGCACATGTTGCTATGTAAACTTCAATCTAAAACTAGGGAAACCTGCACTGACTTGTCGCAACTCCTTACTCCATTCTCAAAACATTCAGAGTGGCTGTCGTACAACTTTTCCACATTGACACGTTTTCTCATCTTCTTAAATCACCTAGAAAACGTCTCGGCTCAAGCTTTTCAAAGATGCCACTTAGCGTACTCGTATGTTGCGATGGTTTCTTCATCAGATGAAACTTTTCCTCGGTCTTCGGTAACAAGAAGTCACATAATATGTTCTCATTTTTTCTGCTCCAAAGGTCTAATGTTGTGGCATACCTACGTATACGTTAAATAATCACATGCTAAAGTATAGGCATTCTCGGACCTATATTTTTTGCCAGAACAAGGGCCTAGTATTTGCTAGAAAGTGAATGATATACCGGAAACCAGCCCTAGAGAGACTTTGTATTCATTGGACATAACTTTCAGGGAACAGTGGTACGCCTCATTTCCCATCTTCTTCCAACTTTTCCAATTTTTGTTATGGCGCTTCTCCCCGCCAATCGGAAAGCTAAGCCACATTGCCGCCTTTTCTCCCTCATTTATCATTCCAGTTCTTTCTTCTTTTCCCTTCCACGTTCTTTACTTTTATTACTTCTTTCCTTCAGCACCGTATTTCAGTCCTTCATCTGCCAATCAAGTTGCCTTCTGCTCCGTATGTCCTCTGGAATGTTGCAGCCGTAGAGCCCACTTTCTTACTGGTGCAAGGACACTAACATAATACTGGATTCAGGTGCAGTATCAATGGAACGAAATACAACTTCCAAATACAAATATAATTCTAAAACATTAGGAAACAGTGTACTCTTTGTGAATTAAAGCCAGATGCATTTATAATTATTAATTTGTTATAATACTTACAAACCTGAGCTTATACTTCTTTAACTATAGCTCCAAAATAAAAGAAACAGCAACAAAGAATTTAATTTTCTCAAAAACATGAGCAACTTTCGGTTATTATAGGATTTCTCTCTGCATTCTCCTGTTTCCAATGCACTCCACTTCACTCTTTTCTTCATTTTTCACTACATTTTGATAGCTGACTCCCTTTCTGGCAGACATCTGTCGGCTATAGTGGACACTGTTCATCATCTGCTGTACGACCCTGAGTTTGTAGCTCTGACTTCCTCTTATGACCTTGGGGAGTGTATTCTCTGAGTGGGGAAATGGTAAAATGGCCCTTTGACAGGAAATCGTGAACTGGGTGAGAGTCATTTACTCCCAAGGGTTGGAATCTCGAGTTTGGTTTCTGAAACTATTTGGGTTTACTGGAGATGCTGGTGGTATCCAAACGGCTGGCAGATGGAGCTTGTGGTGCTGTAAGGTCCGTTCATTTTAAGGATTGTCGATAAATTCAACAACAAAAACCACCTAAATTTTTGTTTTAAATTTGTAAAATCATTGTAACACTCTTGTGTTTCAAAAGAATGCCCCATCTACCTCTAGGCCATTTTTAAAAACTATATTCTTACACTTTTAAACTCTCCTTCGATAAGCTTACATTCACACTTAAGTTATAAATTCATGGTGTTGATACAACAGGCAGTTTGTAAGGAAGATGAAGTTGTCTGAAAAGCGTGTAGTAAAAAGTATGCCCTTATATCAGAATTTAACCTCTGTAGTGCTTCTGATGTGCTACAGAGGCCATGTAGCAATTATAAAAAAACCAGAATGCTGAACTTCTTCATCAACAACATATGTAATATGTGCCTAATAGAAGTTTTTGTCACAAAAAGCAAATTGGAATAGTATTTATTGATGAATTATTGGACCTTTAGCAGGGTATCAGAAGAGAATCGTTGTGGCTCTGCAAGATTGACATGATTGTAGCGCAACCAAAGTGTTATCTGGAACAAAAAGCGGGTTCAACCCCGACAAGGACCGATGGCTTTTTTCGTGCGTAAAAATCCTAAGTATGGCTTCTTATTAAAGCCGTGGGTTTCTTGTCTTAGATTTTCCCGGCATGTAAAAGAACCTCAAGCCTTAAAAAAGAGGCCTTTGAGTAAAATTTGTCGGCCGTTTCACGTCTTGAATTGATTGGGACGCTGATGACCTAAAATGTTAAAGAGCGTCCATCAATAAAACAAGTGAACAATAATTAAAACCGGAATTCTTCAGAGAAGAAGCGGCAGAGAAATGAGGAAAATAAGTAAAGTATCATCATAAAAGAATCTGAAAGCCTAACCTATAAATTAGAAAGAGTTTAATGTGAGTTATGCAATGTAAATCTTTAATAGTTGTCTTCTTGATCTTCATACTTTTAGTACGAGGGGCATTTGTTAGGGAACGTGGAACCTATTTTACATAGGTTTTTCGCTGCTTTAAATGTTCATGGAGTATACTGTCAATGCTGCCAACATCGATACCCTTTTCCATACTTAGAATTTCAATAGTAATATGTCGATTTTCTTACACCAAGTTCCTCGCTCTTTGAATTGTACTCTCGTTCAAGCTTCACGAGGCCGGCCAGAGCAACAGTTATCTTTCAGAGTCTCTCTCTTTTCTTCAAATGATCGAATCCATCTTGCAATGGTATCAAATAAACAAACCTGATCGCCATGAACAGCTACCAAGTCCTCGTGGCACTCAGCTTATAGCGTGTGAAAATGTAGAATCTAAATTTTTCTTTAGAAATATTCATGATTTTTCACCGCTATTGACCCAGTACTCAACAGACGGTACGAAAGTGACTATGCAAGTTTAAACAGACACTTATTGTATATTTTGATAGCTTATGGTCATTTTTGTCAGCTGCTTAGTTACAATTTTGCAGATATTAATTGGTAAGACTGGTTGCAAAACTTTTTCAATCCCCCTCGTAGGAAAGTCGCAAACAACTTCTTTAAAGCGCTTCTATAATGAGTAAGAAATGCAATTCGATTTTTGCTTATGGTACATGGCAAGAAATGAAGGAAATTGGGAAAGCAAATCCAGATCTAAGTTTAGAGTACCTTTTTGGTATTGGGTAGTATTAAGAAAAACCTGGAAAATAGTTCAGTAAGAGAGGATAGTACTAGAGAAATTCGAACCCTAGACCTTCCACTCATTTGTCCCTGCCTTAATGACCTCGGACACTTGTGTCGGTGCTATGTTTAGTGAGGACTGTACATAATAAACCCAGGCTACAGAAACAAAGTTACTGCACATTTAATTTTTAAATTAAATTTACCTTTGAAGTGAGGTAACTTCTAAGCACAACTAAACCACAAATGACATTTTCCTTTCCATTGCTCTTAAACCGCTTCCACTTCCTTTTCCGCCCGTTATCTCGCCACTAGCTTAGCCACTTAAACCAACTGAGCCTATCATACGTTTCTCTCGTTTTATATGTTTATTAAAACCCTTTGATATACCTCATTCGTGAGTCCAGTGGTTGAATCTGCTTGGAGTTGTTGATGTAGGTAACCGGGTGACGAGCAATGTAGGTTGAAGGGCGTTACTATTGATGTTATTTATATGTTAGAGTGAGTATTATGTATTATAAAAGAGTTGCCAAATTATTCGCACATATTTACAGTTAACCATTATGTTTTAATTTTTGAAAATGCATTTTTACAAACAATATTTCCCGTCTAGATTTTTATAGCTTACAACAATTGGGGAGCGGTTTTTTTTTCAAAACTCTATATGTGGAAATGATTAAAAATTGAGTTGTACTCAGCAATGTAGTACATCGCCCCATAAAGTCACTTCTTTCTAAAATCGATATTTCCTATACTTAGAAGTAGCGATTTTTTTTTCAAAATCTATAAATAATCCCGTATATCGCAAGTGAAACTAGTTAAAGGATTATAAATCAGTTATTATTTTACATCCCATATCTTACATTTCAATGCAGTTTCCTACTAACATTTTTATAACAGGAGGCAACGAGTTTACTAACTAGTAAAAGCCTCTTTGACTTTGCGCGTTATAGATAGAGAAAATGCAGTGGTACAATGCATAGAAAAGGTCTTTCTCAACCTGCAGGTTCAAATAGATCAGGTGTGAGAGAGGAGGGATTACTTATATATCAGTGGGAGAGAAGAAAGAAGTGGACTCGCATGTCTCAGATCGGGTGATTGGAAAGGAAATAAAACAATTAATGTTTTCGAGAAAAGAATTTGCCCGCTTTGCGTAGAAAGCGACACCTGGAGGCATATTCTAACAGAATAAGCAATGAGCACTTACAACCACAATTTATGAATTTCTAAATGTTTTTCCAAATAAATGGATGAATCGTAGGGGACCGACAACCGGACCTACTCGTTCTCCTCACCCCAATGGATTTCTATATGTGGGATAATTTAAATGCCGGTGTTGGTAACTTGCAAATTCTTCACGAGCGTATTACAGTAGGATATCAGCATATAGCAGACACCTAAAATGTGTGCTGGTTTTTAAGGCGTTTATAAATTCCCCAGTGATTCCCGACATGTACTATCAGAAATTTCTTTTTTAATGAATGCTTTAAAAACTGCAGTCTGCTCCGTTGCACAACATATGTTGCCTTAAGAAAATTATTTTTGCAACACAAGATATGCAGACACGTGAAGAATATGGAATCAGGCAGATTTGGCTACAGGATGAACCTATCTCAGAGGGAAGAAATGGCGAGGGGTTAGACCTGACTGACGGAATATAAAACTCCCCTAACCCCAAACTTTAAAAAGAAATGATGGGGAATGGAGGTAGTGCCACTACACCGGAAACAAACTTTTCTACTCCCCGCGTGATCAAAGGGAAGATGAGGGCGGCTGGTGTGAGGTGACGAGGGGTTATCTTATTTAATTACGCTAGCAGGCATCTTCGTATTCCGTATTCCGAAGCAGAATTCGGGCTTGGAAACGAAAGAGAATGAAACGTGTGTGTTGGCAATCCTGGTGTGAGCTAAACGACGTTGGCATTTTGTCAAAAGCGTTGCGCCACAGGAGCGCCCCCACCTTCCGGCATTTGCTGATGACACCAGACAAACTTTGCGGCTTCTGGACGGATCTTGGTTCGCTCTGTCGCTCTATAAGCACTAGCTCATGGGAATATACGCTGCTGAAGTATCTACGCGCATATTGAAAGCTTCTGCAAACTGGTGTATAGTTTCCCATCGATGGAACCGATCATCAAAGCACTGCACCCATTTTTCTAGAGATACTTTAGAACACCTTAGTCCCAGCTTCAGCATGTTAAAGGACATTCCGCACATTTTCTTCTTGATGGTTGAGAACAAGAAGTAGAATGGTATTCCGCCAGGCCTGAGGGCGGTTGAATCTTTTATGTCACGCCTTAAGAGAGATGCATTATTTGGACTGAGGAAGCTCACATTCCTTCGCGAATTCCGTATAAATGTAAGCTATTGCGGTAGTACCCATGAAACAATTTTTTTCTATACGAAACTTGGTATATTTTTTAAAATAATTTTATGAATGTGCTTTCCGAAAATCCGGGCAATCCGGCAATTAAGAATGGGGGTTTGCTGAAAAACGAGTGGGGGTTAAAGCAAAATTTAAAAATCACTGTAGCGGCTTTTAATTTTTTAAAGAAAACTTAATATATGCATTTTAAATAAAATAAGAAAAATAGGTTCTGAAAATCGGGGAAATCGGGCCATTAGGAGTGGTAGTTTATCTGAAACCCAAAAATTAAAAATTGCTCTAGCAGCACTATTATGTTTCATCACAACAAAACTCGGCATATACCATTTAAATCAAATAATAAAAATAGTTTCTGAAAATCATTAAAATCAGACTATTAGGAGTGGAGGTATACCTGAAACACAAAATTTAAAAATCGCTCAGTGGGCACCAATATTTGCTTTTCGCAACGAACTCCTTATATACCATTTAAATAAAATAAGCACAATAGATCCTGAAATTCAGAGAAATCGGACCATTAGGAGTAGGGGCTTACCTGAAACCCATATTTTAATAATCCCTCCAGCGGTTCTAACATTAGTTTCTTTATAATAAAATTCAGTATATAGCATTTAAATAAAATAAGTGAAATAGTTTCTGAAAATTAGGAAAATTGCAGTAGAGGTATACTTGAAAACGAAATGTAAAAAGCGCTCATGCATTTAATTTTCTCTATCTTGTAAAATAAAACGACAAATTAATTCAACAAATAAACTGTATTTATAATTTATACATATAATTTATACTTAACAAAAATAGCAAATGTGAAATATTAATCTAATATGTGTTTGAAAATTATATTTGTATGTAAGAGCGCTCTGTAATAACCTTCAGGAAACGTTTTCGTTACATGTTTTTACTACAATAACATTTAAATTAAATTTCAAAGCCAATGAAAATGGATGTAACTTTTGATTGTTTATTGTTAATTGTGTATATTTACTTAATACATTGTAATTGATTTTAAATAATAATATGTTTTTGTTTTATTGATGCACATGAACATCTTAAACACACAATGTAACTCGAAACTTTCTGTTATTTTTCTCTACATTAGTAAATGTAAAGATGATATCAAGGACTCAGTTCATAAACATGGTAACATTTAAAAAAGCTTAAAAATACTCATACAGTATAGCTTTGTTTATCAGTGATAATACATTTCATTTAATTAATAGTATACCATCAATTTTGTGGTGTCGGTCCTGGTGATGTAGTGGTAACCATACTTGTCTCCTAAAACCCAAGTTCGCGAGTTCGAACCCGGTCAGGATCGATGGATTTTTTCGGGCGTAAAAATCCTAAGTATGGCTTCCTTCGGAAGGGAAGTAAAGCCGTGGGTCCCGTGGCGTACATTTACGGCACGAAAAAGAACCTCAAGCTTGAAAGAAGAGACCTCTGAGCAACATTTATCGATCGTTTCACTCCCTGAATTGAATGGGACCCTGATGACCTGAGATGTTAAAGAGCGTCCATAAATAAATCAATTAAAAATATTGTGGTTTAATCCCAATAATGATAATGATAATAACAATAATTATAATAATCATAACAATAGTTTTGAAATGTGTCTTCTCTTTCGTGATACTTATAGATTGCAAGAATTATAATTTCGTTCCCGTAATATCACATAATGATGCCATAACTTATTTCATTTAATTAATTAATGTCATAATTTGGATTTTATATTCTTTTTTAAAGTTACTCTACTAGGTGAGGAATTCTCTTGGTTTACAGTGCTCCTGCTTGAAGGACTATTATTATTATTAATAATGTTGTTATTGTCGGTAAACAAATGCTGATTATCACTCGGCATTAGCGTATACTATTTACTCCGGTGGAACAGAGATGACAGGGCCGGAGCAATGGTAGGATGAGGCAACCACCTTCTGGTCATATTTCGGTCTCTTTTTACTTTTGTTACTTCATCTTTCTCTTAGAAGATCAACTCTGTTACTAGTGTTTACTTTCTGAGTCATAAAATTAAATCCATACGATTTATGAACAGAGTTTAACAAGCATCGACTCGTTTTTTAAAAGTATTTCTTTGCATCAATCAACTTGTGTTTGTTTTCCAATTTCTGTCAAATTACGTGGAATCCGCCAAGCGCAAGCTTCCTCATAGAGAGTTGATTAAAGTGGATCTTTATTATTGCATTCATAGCAATCTGGGTGTATGTAATTTAATTATCTTCTGTAATCATCTGACACGCAGCGTTGATATTCCTGTCGTCGGTCTCTGTTGCAGGTCCTCCTCGTGGAAATCGTTGCTTATGTAAGTACCTTCACGTTTGAAATCATACACAGTTTTACTGACGGGCTTTATCTCTAAAATTATTTTAGGTCCATGGATGTATTATTTTGACATCAGGGATGACATAAAGATATGCAAAAATCATAGCCGGAAAGTCTTGTTACTCCAAAAGATTTTAACATTAGTTAAACTTTAAAATTGACAGCTTGATAGAGAAATACTTTTAAGCTATAAGCACTTTACTACGCAACAATGTGGCAGGCGTTTTTGCAAGAAAGAGGTTTGAAACGCAGTCATATTCGCAAACTTAATGGAACTGTCACGACGAGGTTTATTAAAAGTTTAAAAAGCGTTAAACAGCAGAGGAGTATCACCAGTGTTGGGTTGGCGTTTTCCAGGATTGTCCCACCCAGAGCCACCATTGGAAAGTGGTTTCGGGGTTCCAAAGAGGCCAGGAATCCCCGGAAGACGAGCATCTCGCAGGTAATACCAAATATAATTGCAACTGCTTGGAAGTTACTAATGGAGGATTCATAGTCCACTTAACATTGGATCAATGGCATGAACGTCTTCGTCACCAAGTGTTCTTCTCGTTGGGCACCGCATTCCTTAAAATAGGATCAGAAAGCAGCTCGCGTTCCATGCTGGAACAATTTAACAATAGGAGAAACAAGGACACCTACAACTTTGTCACAGGATACACCATTATGATCCTGAAACAAAGTGGCAATGGGCAGTATGATGCCTTCCAGAGAATGACCCATCAACAAGAGTGCGAAGATGCAGAAGTGCAGGAAAGAAGATGGTGGCTTTCCTCTTCTCAAAATGTTATATTGAATATAAAAAAAAAACAGTTAATGCAGAGTGGTATGTGAATAACTCTATCATCAGTCATTGCAGCATGCAAAACAAAGCATCCAAGATCAAATACCGTTCACCTGCTACTTCTGTACAAACAAGGCCAGAACACTCTCTTTCTTAGCCAATCAAAACATCCTAACCCTCCTTATTCTCCAAATGGGCTCCATGATACTGTTTCCTTTTCTTAAAACAAAAGAAAAGCTCCATGGTCACCATTTCTTAATACATGAAGAGGTCATTGCGGGCTTACATGGAGGCTGTGAGTGTCCTTCCAAAAGAATTTTGGCTAGATGCATTTTGAAAGTGGTTTGAACACATACAAAAGTGTGTTCGTCATGATGCAGAATAGTTTAAAAAGTATTGAAAATGATTTTTGGACGCTGCCAAAAAAAAGTTGTTCGCTTCTTTTCGATGCTCCCTCTTGTATGTCGGTCCTGGAGGTCTAGTGGTAACCTTTCACGCCCTGAATTGAAAGGGCCGCTGATGATCTGAGGTGTTAAACGGCGTCCGTAAATAAACAAATCAAAATTCTCTCTCACATTGGACGCGCTTACTAAAACTACTTAGGATAGTTTACATCATAGCGCTGCTAGCAAAGAACGCATGAAAACCACCTGCGTGGCATTGCAGTGGGGGATAATAGAGACATGGAACGTAATCCCATCCCCGACAAAAGCCACCCCTTTTGTATTTAGGCGGTGTCGTCAGTTGGGGGTAACCCTATTTACTGAAACCTTTAATATTGCTAAAATATTGATATGTAGATGTCGCATGTTCTTTGAACTGGAGAGTAACACCCTTGTGACAGGGGATGTGATGGGGGAAGATGACAGACACAGGCTCCATCCGTATGTACGCATGGGGGAGGAAAACTTTCTCTAATATAACAGGCTTCCCCAGCACGGCAAGTGTTTCTGAGGGCGGAAGTGGTATTAGGGCTCTGGTGGTGACAGCCATTGCTGTACGTGGGCATGCATACATTCTTTTCATTTCACTCATTTGAACAAACTGACTGTTTATGATTCAAACTGAGACATTTGCTACAGCGTAATCGGAAAGCTGCCTTTAATTGATGATATGGCATAAGGAGTATTCAATAAAGAATGCTTATAATTTCTTCGACAATATACCTTTACTCAGCCTCATAATTTTGATGATCTTTCTCAAACAAATCCCCGTTAAAAGTAATGCTGAAAACGATTTTTTGATAGGCACCTCAGAACCGTATCTGCAGTCTTTTCTACTTCTAATGATGGAAAATGCCTCACAGGTGTTTGAGTATAAGCAAAAGTCACACGGGGCTGAATATGAACTATAGGAAGCGTGAGGGACATACCTCAGATATTCAGCTACAACCGTACGGCCCTGCATTATCATGGTGTAGCATTCAGCTTGTAGGGAAATGTGGGAGTTTTCAGGACATCTCTGTAGTGTTGCCCAGTTACAATTACATGTTGGTAATCCTTCCTTGAACATCGAAAATTGAGATTACCACTTTTCTTGTGTTGGTGATAATGGAGATATCCACACAGCGCTTTGTTGTTTGCTCTCAGGATCGAAATGATGTATCCAAGCTTCCTCAGTGGTGATTAAGACAATGGCATCTGCTGTTAACGTCGTCATTTGTTTGGAAATCAGCAGTCCTAGAGTCCACCGTGTTAAGTGGATGGCACTCAGTAAAAATATCAGAATTTCTGAGTGTACTTACAACACTGTCAGCAGCGATGTTAATGTTTTCTTCCGCTAGAGCACAAACTGGAGCGTCAGGTCCACCTTCTATTGAAATGATTGCCTCGCCTCTTTTAACATTTAAATCATCTTCGAGCCGTGCTATGGGGAAGAACAATCTCTCGATATACCTCCTGTACATTGCATAGACCTCAGCTGGAATTGTTGAGAAGAAAGCAGAGTTTCAGAGCAGCATACTGTCTGTCACATGTCACCTCCATTTTTCTTAGCGGAAACCGAACATGTCTCAATTTGCACACTTCTCATTATGCATTAAGCTAACAAAACATTGTAACTTTAAAGTTTAGCAGCAGAAATATAGCTTATAAAATTTATGATCATACTATATTATACAGGCCTCATACAATGGCATTAAATATGCAAATGAAGGGAATTTCTTGTTTCTGAAATTCATCTACATATGTCAGCTACTTTGGTGAAAAGTGTTGCATCTTATGATAAAGTTGATATATCAGTGAAAATGTGATAGAACGTCCTGTAAAAATGAATTGTCACACCTGAAGGAAACATAGAGAGGTGCATAATCTAATACTGCAAGATCGATTAGTGACTATCGGGTATATAGCTGAGGAAATAGACATCTTTTATCATTATATACATAATATTTAAAGTAAATATTAGACGTGAAATAATTAAGTTCAAGATGAATAGCTCAAGAGCGGTCGAGAGTGAACATTTGTAGGGAGCATCAAAGACATTTCCGGCCATACATTTGTAACTATGAATGGATCATGGGTCTTATCACCATGAATGATTCTGAAACCAAATTTCAATGTAAGGAGTTGAAATTGAAGAGATCTCCATTTTTAAGTACAGTCATCAGTAAACAAGATCATGTTGTCTGTTTTTGGGATGTACAATATATTATTCTGGTTGATTATTTGCAGAAAGGAGCCATAATAACAAAATATTATTTTGCTAATTAATTTCAAAGTTTCAAGAAAGAGAAACATCGCGGAAGTTGAGGCGAGATGTGCTCTTTCTTCAGGACAATGTCAGTCCTAGTAGTATGTATAACCATGCTTGCCTCGTAGACTCAAGACGCGGGTTCAAACCCGGTCAGGGTAGATGCATTTTTACGGGCGTAAAAATCCTAAGTATGGCTTCCATCGGAAGGGAAGTAAAGCCGCGTGTCCCGTGTCGTACATTTACGGCACGATGAAGAACCTCAAGCCTGAAAGAAGAGGCCCCTTAACAAATTGTATTCGTATTACATGCTCTGAATTGAAAGGGACGCTGATGACTTGAGATGCTAAAGAGCGTCCCATTCAATTAAATAAAAATTCATCTTCAGGACATCCACAAGTCTTACGTTTCGATGCTGTAGTTGATAAAGCAGGATTTTAACTGCTGTTTACTCTCTAGATCTAGCTCTCAGTGACTTCAGCTGTTCCCAAAACTGAAAGAAACACTTCAAGGGAAATCATTTGCTTCAAATTATGAAAGTATGGAGGCTGCAAATCAGTGTTTTGCAGAAATTGAACCTTCTTCCAGAAAGCTGTATAATATTGAAGCACATCTTGAGGGAAGTGAATCACTCTTTGCAAGCCTTGTTCACCTTTGTAAGCCTTGTTCACAAAGATTATGTGCTCCTTGGTTGAGTAAAGTGTTTAATATATTACATAAATAATGTCAGCTTAGAATGGGATGGAATAGAAAACACTTGGAATACTTTAAGAAAAATTGCAATACCATGATGCAATAAGAAGTTCATAACGCTTCACGTCTCGTCATGCAAGGATTTTTATAAAATTATATACATTCATCCCCCTAGTGCCCATATTTAACTCTTTGATTTCTAGCTTTTAAAATGGATGAGATTAGGGAGAACACAATAAGGTAACTTATGACGTAGTATATTTTGCAAATTGAAAGGAGCGTGAGAAGTTTCAGGTCTTAAACATGGTACTTAGAAGGATATAAGGTTCCACTGTGCTAGAAAGGACATTTTTATGACAGATACGGGTTAAAGCACACCACAAATGGCTAGAAATCGTTTTATGTAAATCTGTAGTCGTATATTTACAAAGCAACAGAGAAACCATAAGAAGCTCATGTCAAACAAGCCTGGGTTTTCTCTCCTGTAGAGGATAGGACATAAACCGCTCTTTCCTGCAACGAGGTGTGTTATTAATATTCCATAAAGCGACATTGTCACCAGCAATGCGCTAGGGAGGTAAGCGGGGTGCAGCACGTCATGGAAAATGTACTGCAGTCCATGGTAAACGCATTTGCAGTACAATGTCTGGTTTCTAGAAAGTGACAACAGGCATGCAAATGTACAAGGACTAAAGGACAGAGAATGGAGTTTTTTTTCCAAACTTTCAGTAGCTGTAGTATCCGATTTTTCTAAAGCTGTGTTCGAAATAATGACGTAAAAAGCCTACAACCTTTAAATTAACATTTGCTCTGACAATTTTATTTTGAAAACTGGCAGTTCAATTCTTTAGCAAGAGGAACTATGCTTGCATTTCCCCCTCCTTAAGTAGAAGAAATGATGGCCTCTACTTATTTGTTCTGTTTTGAGATTATAATCAGAGCGCAACCGTTGGGTTGACTCGGGCCGTAACGCTTAAAACTCATATTAAGGAGATTCCGGGTTCAAATCCCTTGGGGCCATCCTGATCTTGGATCATTTCTCATGATCGCTTATATGTAAAAACATGTTAGAGACCCCATCAATGTCTGTTGCTCATTTCCCGTAGATCAACCGCCCGGTGTCACCTTCATCTCATTCCTTGCTCCTAGAGGTTCTCCCGTTGAGGGCGTAGGCAATATTCTAACAATGGAAATCCGTCCAGTCCATCGGCGGAAATTAAATAAAGTATTCTTCTGTTTTTACTACTGTGGCGTCGTAGGGGGAGAATAAACTTGGAAAGGAAATTTTTAGGAGAGGAAAGCGTTCCAAAACTAAATTCAATATACTTCCCCAGCATTTTCCATTGATGAGGATGAAAATCTGTGAAAACCTTCAACCTTCAACCAACGAATATCGGACCATCACAAATTTGTGATCTAGCGATCTCTGCCACCCATACTGCCGAGTCATGGAGTCTAAACTTCGTTCTGGGAAATCTGGTGATTTTGCTTTATAAATTAAGTTTGTCAAGTATCCGTAATGTCACCTTGAGGGATGCTATTTTTCTTTTTGTTTTGCCTATTTTTCTTTGTATTGGAAGATATTTTACTTGAGTTACTGAATATCGAACTTCAGAAATTGGAATGAAGTAATAACTCGTTTGTCTACAACTAGCAGTTCACAATTCAAACAGTCATCTGAGGAATTTCCTTTTCTTGTAGAAGACGGACCAAGCCAGCTTACCACACCAATAATATTTTAGCTTTAGTCAATAACAATCTAAGATTAACAGCAGACAAACTTACAGCTGCAGGAAAGTTTATCAATGTTGTTGGGACATCGATTAATGGTTATATCAAAAGTTTGCCTACTCCTTTAAAACAGCTGTGTATACGATGAGCGTAACAGTAATAAATTAACATTTCACAGTTGCTATCTTCACAACAATGCTTTTATCAAAAATTAAACATTTGCATGTAATGAATTATGAGTTAATTGGTTTTTTAAAAACAAATGTGAAAAAAAAAACGCTAGAGCGCTTTTTAAATTTCGGTTTTCAGGTACACCCCTACTCCAATTTATCTAATGTTCAGAAACTAATTTTCTTGTTTATTTAAATAGTATATGCTAATTTTTGTGCTGAAAAAAACAAATATAGGTGCCGCTAGAGGAATTTTTAAATTTTGGTTTTCAGATAAACCCCCAACCCCAGTTGTCTGATTTCGCTGATTTTCATGAAATATTTTTCCTATTTTATTTCAATTGCGGCCGCTAGACATGTTTTTAAATTTTCACTTTAGGTTAACGCCACTCTTTAAATTTTTCAAGTATATCCCGCTCTTAATGACCCGATTTCCATAAACTATTTTTTCTTGTTTTATTTAAATTGTAATACCGAGTTTCGTTGCAAATATAATTATATTACTTTTTGGATTTCAGATAAACCTCCATTCATGATAGACCGATTTCGCTGATTTTCAGAAACTATTTTGTTATTTTATTTCAATGGCATATGCCTAGTTTCGTTGAAAAAAAAACAAAAATTGTAAATGCCCGAGCGATTTTAAATTTTTTGCATTAGTTTAACCCCCCCTCCAAATTGTCAATTTTTTTCTGGTCAACGAGCTCAATAAATCGTTTATTAATTAATTGTTATTTGTCGAGTTGAGAAATAACAAAAATTGCGGCCGCTAGAGTGTTATATAATTTTTTTGGCCGTTATTTTTGGTGGCTAGTAATTAGGATAGATGGAGATGTGAAGAACGTATTCAAAACCCCTCAAGAATTAGCTAAAACGTTTATTTTAGGTATATATCAATCACTCTGTTGCCGGAACGTGTATTGTACTTTCAGAGATGATTGTCAGCTGTTTACATTGCATTCTGTGTGATTTGAAGACTATTGTGTTGGACCATATGCTGACTCGAAACTCTGTCTGCTTGTCTTTGATTCCACGAAAAGCTTAGCGCACTGTTGGCTAGCAATTACCCACTGAAGCTGCAACCGCCCATTCATTAGCAATGTGAACGCAGAGTGTGTCCAGTGGTGTAATTGTTTCTCCAGAAACATCCTGTGCGACTGCTGGAGGGAGCGTCACGGCAATAAATGTGTACTGCACCATCATAAAACACGGATAACGTTCCGGCGCTTAGAATTTTAAGATCTTCTCTGAAACGGTACGTCCTGTCTTGTACAGCTTGCTTTATTTCCAGGCTTATGGCGCGAGATAAGGGGCATCGCAGCGCTTGCTTTCCTTGCCTTAAGGCCTGTTAAATGTTCTCGCATTTAATGCTGAAATACTTGCTGCTCTTTCACTGCCTAGTTCAATAAACTGTAATCGCAATGCTGGGTAGGCACATTGTGAAATGAAATGCCTAGCTCCTTCGTCCATACATTCATCCATGACAGTCCAGTTTATTCATAAATTACTATTCATCGTCAAATTATTTTGTTTGATCTACCCAATCCATGACAGCCAAGTCTTATCAATTCACTTACGAGCATTTAGCCTCACATTCATCTCTTTCACCGTTCCTTTTCATTCTATTCATTAATCCAGTTTATACATTTCAAATTTTATCCATAAGTTTCAGTCAATCCACCCTTAGCATTCTAGTACAATAATATACTCATTCCACCCACTCTTTCCATCTCGTTTATCCTAAGCAGTCCAAACTAGGAAATGTTTCTTTTTGTGGGATCTTTTCACCGTAACCCAACGCCAACTTTGTCCGTTTTCTGAATGTCGAACAATATCCGACAGTTTCCCAAGACAAAGCGAAGAAGCCGGTCAGGAAAACTTACAACCACAAGAGTGGCCTGTGGCCAGGTTTTTAAATGGAGGTTATTTTTGGCCTGCGTCCGCAGATGAGCGCTGCGTGCCGTGTTCCAAGTCGCCTTTCATAACAGCTGACAGTTCCCGGTAATTGCTGCATGTAGACCGTTAATGGCAGTTGGCTGTTAAGGAGTCAGTATAATCGAAATCTTTATGTTAAAAAAGTTTAAACCACAGTGGTGGTGCCTCCCCACTACTGTTACAGAAACAGTAAATAGGTTAACATGTGGCAAGAGTTCGAAAAACAAGCAATACGCAAATGGTACAGAACAAAAGATGGCTCTTGTGATATTCCCTTCTAATTAATTGCGTTCCTTTTCCAGTCATTTGACAGTTACACACAACTCCACATGGGGTCCTAGACCTGGTTGTAATATTTCCTTCTACTTCGTCATATCTCAGTTTGTTTCGGAGCTTTGAAAGTAGTGGTTTACTATTTCAAGCATGCAACATGTGGACGACGATAGTGACTGCGAGGTGGAAATTGAAGTAAATGTTAATTTTAACAAGTTAAATGGAACCTTCATTTCATCCCCGCATCGAGAGCAGAACGAATCGTGGCAACAAGACACACTAACCGAGGCGAGAGACATGCTTAGGTGAGAGAATATAAGAATCACTTAACCCCGATCAATTTATCTTTTTTTTTATCAAACACATATCGCGTGGTAACCTATTTACCGTTTTAGCGAAGCGATTGTATTCGTGAAAAGATTTTTTAAAAGTTTCTTCGAATCTTCATCAATCCTACCTATTAGACACCGAAAATGACAATGGAAAAAGTATATACAAGTATATGTGTGTGTCTGCAACGCTTTAGCGGTCGCAATGTTTGTTTTTTCTCAACGAGAAAATTAGTGTATAACCATCAATTAACAAGCGATTCATCGAGTTCATCAATCAGTGAATTTGGGCCATTGGATTTTGGGGCTAACCTAAAGCAGGCATTTATAAATATCTCTTGCACCCGCAATTTTTTCTCAGTGAAACTCAGTATATGCTATTCAAATAAATTAATAAAAATATTTTCAAAAAATTAGCGAAATCAGACTATTAGGAGGTGCAGTTAACCTGAAACCCAAATTTAAAAATCGCTATAGCAGTATCAATATTTTTGATAATAAACTACATATAATAACCATTTAAATAAAATAACAAAACTAGTTTCTGAAAATTAGAGAAATCGGATCATTAGGAATAGGGATATATCTGAAAATCGCAAATTAAAAGCGCTCCAGCGTTCAATTTTCTCTCGTTTGTTTCAAAATAAAAGGGCAAATTAATTCCGTATATAAACTGTATTTATAACGAAGCATATATTTGATATTTAACAAAAGCATCGTCGTGCAGATAGAAATTAAAATTCCTAAATTCAGCGTGTCCAATACGCTACTTACTGGGTTGAAATTTTGTCTTTACAAATTGAAATTGGTGCTTAATTTGAAACCTTATGATCCACCAAAACGATTTACTTTTTGTAAAATTGTGGCGTGAGTGGAAATATCTGGAGAGTGACACGTAAAGCACACAGCATGTTTGTAGAATGAGCACTAATTTTTTTTAATGATAATAGTTTAATGTAAATATAACTACCGAGAGTGACGCTATACATGTTTATAATTACGGACATCTGTATAATTTTCAAACATCCAATTAAAAAGTCAAAGTAATAGCATTGCAAGAATAAGTACAGAAAAGTAACAGAAAAGAAATCCATTAGAGAAATTGGATATTTTAGGTACTAGACTTGTAAGACATATTTCTTTAGGCAACGCACACTGGCCTTTCCTTTTCAAGCTGTCAAAAACGTTCTCCTCAACCCATTCACTTAAGCTCTTTAAATAGCAGAACCTTCATTAGTGAAAGAAACGCACGGTTACCTCAGGCGTACAAATACAAAGAAATAGCGAATGGGGGAAGTACTGTAGTTTTGAATAGTCCTGGGGAATGGTTTTGTATCGATCTGCGCAAGACATTTTTAGGAAATTTGTGATGGGAGTAACTTCTCAACAGTATAAATGTAACAAACAATTGCAAGCGAGAAATATGAGAGCGGTACAGCTGTGCAATAAATAAACCGTCCCTACAATGTGTTCAGTACGGAAGTAAGAGAAATACTAACCTGATTCCACTGTAAAACGCATAAACATAAAATGAACTCGACAGAAACCACTGCGCATCTTTTTCTCATTCGCCAGAACTATTCAAAACTACTTTACTTTGTCTTGATCAACGTTTCCACGATGTCTGAAATGTAAATATTCTGTTGTAACTGGTATGAGTTCGAAACAGCTTGTTTTAAATATTCACTCCAGTGGAATCAGAATGTTCTTTTTCCATAATGAAAAGTGTTCTCTCTGACAAGCGACTGTCTATGACAGTTGACACCTTGAAAAAGCATCTTGTTGCTTGTAACCAAGAAAAGTAAGCTTAAATACTTTTATTATGTGATAAATAAATTATTGAGTAACTTAAATATCTAATTTCATTAACGAGTGATTACTCTCTGTTTTCTTCGGTCCTGGTGATCTAGTGGTAGCCATACTTGTCTCGTAGACCCAAGATCGTGGATTCGATTCCGGCCAGGGTCGATAGATTTTTTCGGGGGTAAAAATCCTAAGTATGACTTCCTTCGGAAGGGAAGTAAAACCGTGAGTCCCGTGTCGTAGATTTTCGGCACGAAAAAGAAGCTCAATCCTCTGAGCAAAATTTATCGGCCTTTTCACGCCCTAAATTGAATGGGACCCTGATGATCTGAGATGTTTAAGATCGTCCGTGAATTAACCAAACCAACAAAATTTCGTTTTCGCTGTTAATAAATGCCTATTTTATTACATTTCCGCCTATTTTATTACATTTCTGCCATTTTCAGTATGTTAAGTGCCTTTTTGCCTACCTATTTTAACCAAAATAAATGTATTACTTCCGCGCTTTGGTCATTACGCTATGTGGTTTGTGATATTTCACAATACTCAAAATTCGTCCCTGTAGCGTTGTCGTTCAATGTACTTAATAGCTGCAAAAAATGAATTGAAACGTGAGCATTTACATAGTACTCCTCAATCCATCAATGACAACGAAAGAGTGGCAATCAATATAAACAGACATTTTGCTTATTGTACCATCTGTTTTTTCATCAGCACTGGACATTCCGAGTTCTTTGAGCCGTTCTTTCTAATGCCGTCGATATACATTGGTTAGGGAATTATAACAGTTTATGATCACCCTGTGCACAGGCTGTATTGTTTAATGTTTCCTTTGCAGTTGGTCCTTTCATTTTTCGCCAGAGCTTCTTGCTTGAGCTTGTTATTTCGAAACGTACTCTGAGTGTTTGATGTCTACTGATTTTCATTCATTCAGAGTCTGAATCAGTGTTCCAAATGTTGCACACATTGACTAGTACTAGTGTGACGTGGGCCAGGCCTGATACCGCATGAGGAAACCCCCTCCCCGTTTCATGATAAGCCAGCCATTAAATTCAGTACGCTTTTTGTTTCTGGCTTTCGCGCCAGTGATTTCCCCTACAGACGGATAATAATGCTTCATAGTTCGTCTCAATGATCTTTTTCTCTTAAGGGAAAGTGTGGCAATGTGGCAAACTGAAATATTTCTTTATTGGCATGTTGGAATATGTTCCTAAATATTAACGTATTTTTACATTTTGGGGATTATCAGTTTGCAAGAAATTTTAGCTTATAATGTTGTCTACGTACTACGACTGTGTTCTCTCATTTTCTATTATCAACTATAACAATGAGGATTGATTAATGCCATGCTCATCGAGGCGGAAAAGTTTGAAATGTGACCGTTACTCGACATCCTAACAATATCACTGACTGTTTCACTTATACTACGTCATCATAAATTCGACCATGAAATGGAACAAAATTTTGATATCGCTGTAATTTTGTCGAAAAGTTTTACAATCCTATAACCCCCACTATTATTTCTGAGCATGCACATGTACATTTACCTAACTTAGTGTGTATCCACTGAAACAATACTTTTTTGCGTATTCAGCCAAACAGTGTGAGACCATTTTGTAAATTATATAGCATTATCTGTTTAGTAACAATAAATTGTAATAAACACGTTATTCAGAATGGTATAATGATATCTCTGTTCTTTTTTTTTTCTCTCGTTTGGCATTAGTGATTGTAATAACCATTTCAGTTTCACGGTTTCTGAATAGTCCTAAATCTGTATTTGGCATTACTGACAATTGATATTCGTCTGTTGCAATATACAAGAGATGCCGAAATTAATCTCTAGAATATCAGGTGTAAAATACACAACATAGAACTAATAGACGGCGATGCATCTCAACGCGTCTACTCCTACCTTCTTATTCTTGTTAACGGAAATGCACTAGATGTTCATTGGCAAATCAACCCACTCTCTGTCCAAGGTTTTTAAATCTCCATGCCATTATACTCCTAAGCTTCTAAGTTCTGTCTTGTTTTAGTGTGTTCATTCTCTTAATATAAGTGTAAAGTGCGCGCATTTCTCAGGATAACTGCGGCCTCTGCCTCAGAATAAAAAGCGAAGCGGAATTTATTGTCGATATACAGCAAGTGGAAGCGAAATGGCCTTTAGTCCAACCCTTTTTCCTCTTAAGTGAGATTGAAAAGTCGCAGTCAGTGTTTTGTCTTTTATCAGTGGAAGTGAATCTTCACCATGGCAACGCCCTGTTTATTTCGCTCCATTTGTTGACCCCTATCCCGAGGTTTTTTATCGCAGCAGCAACCCTCCGTTTCGGTTGGTATCACTGGCAGGGGTGCATGATGACCGATCATTACGTGCAAATATCCACCCTCTCCATCTGCGGGGGCAGGAGAGTAGAACTAATGGCGTATAAATAGGCATTAACTGGAGTTGATTGAAACGCAAGCGTTTGTCATCTGAACCAGAGGTTTGTCATTTCGAGGGTTATTATCCAAAAAGAGTACAAATCAAGTTGAACTACGACATGGGTAGTTCTCAGATAATTTCATTACCTGTCATCGTTCATCATCAGACTGCCTCAGTGACGTACAGTACTGTGTTTAGTTCGGTATTATCTGCGGGTCTATCAAGTAATACTAAGAACGTAAATGTTTCTCATATACATGCCCAAGCTCTCTACTTTCCTTCTTCTTTTGACTTTAACTCCTTGCATTATTCCTTTACCTCTGAGGTAATTTTTGAGGAAAAAGTGTACATTAGAGCTTCACAACTACGGTTGCTGTAAGTTGTTCTCCAGTAGTTGCGTTTGTTCATTATCTTTAATGCGTAATATACGTATGATACTATAGTAGGCGAGAAATTACCTTGTGATTGACGTTTCTGCTGCCTCGTGGCCGGCCCTGCACGCTGTTGCCACACCCCGTAACTTGCTGTCCAACTCCAAGGGGTGCACTCCAAGTTCATCATCTTCTTCCTGTTCCTCTTCGCTGTCGATTTCCATTTCCATTTCATTTTGTTCATTTATCACTTCAATGAAATAACTAGAGCCCCCCAAGTGTATTATAAAACGTTCCATTACTACTTCCAGAATGCCTTCTTTTTTCCACGGATTCTCTTGAAAACGCGTTGCTTCTACATAATTTTTATAAACTGTTGCAACGCCGATGATGCCATGCCTCTGACGATAATGTATTTTTGTTATCTGATTGGTAAGCGATCTCGCCAGCCGAGTCGCCGGTATAAACACGTCCCAAGTGTCAATCACAAACTGTATTCTCGCCTACTGTAGTTCCATTGTTGTCACTTCCGGTTCCCGCCTATGAGCGATATACAGCTCGGAGATGGTTTAAAATGTTTAAAGAGAGGAGGCAATCATTTTCAAAGGAAGATGCTCCAATTTGTGTTCTAACGGAAGAAAACATTTCACATCATAACTGTCATTAAGACAGTATTGTCAAATTACATTAAGAACACTTTCAGAAATTGTGAAACTTTCACTGGGTGTTACACATACGTTAATTACTGGCCAGTTGCCCTTGGTGCTGTTTGTGCACGGTGGGTCCGAAGATTGCTGCTTCCCATACAAAAGGACATTTGCGTGCAGGACCCTGTTCAACAAAAGTATGGTCTAATACATTACAAGTGTATGGACTTGTAACTAGTTATTAGTAGAATTCTGTTCCAGAAAGGTTTCTGCTACACTTGTACTTTAAAACTCCATACTGTACAAGTGAATTTTTGTTGTTATGTTACACAGAAGTATTATATTAGTCGGGCTCTGATAGTTTGTATAACTTTCTTTACAAGTATAGGAGTATTGGTAACTTCAAATTACTAACACAAAATGTAATAACTCTTTAATGCTTTTGGGAGTCAGTTGACCTAAATATGGAACATGTTAGCGAAAGTGATGATAATGACGAGAGTAGAATATGCACAAAGAAAGAATAAGTATTAGTGTACAACAAAAAAGTTAAGTAAATTAAAGTTTGCGTATGACTGATTTTGGCGTTTACTGTTTAAAATACATATTTCAGTCCAGCATCTCAGTGTATGTTTTTTACGGTTCTTGCTACATGCCACGAAAATAATTTCTTTTCATTCTTTCTATTTTAAAATAATCTTTTTGACACAATTTCCCTATTTTTCCTATAACTAGAACGGGATTGTCAAGCAATATGAACAAACAAATAAATATATAAGTAATCAAGCGGACTAATGAAATAAATGACCAAGAGCAATCGGGTAGCTCGATTCTTCTTTACCATCTCTCGACAATTGAAATTGGTGATCCTAAATGTAGTCATCGTCTGAAAGTGGATTATTATGCTTGTGTATTAATTAATGCATAATAAAATATTTAAATTATCATTACATCTGAGAAAAAATACAATACAGGAATGACGTTAATCAGCTCTGTACCTTAAAAATCCCTAAGGAGGGAACATAACCTAATTCAAGGTATGGCGAACAGCTGTTCCCCCATCTTGCTCTTATATGACGTTATTTGTAACTTTTTACTGATACATATAAATGTTGCACTTCTTTCTTAGAACAGGAAGTTACAAGACCCTACTTTGTATGTATTAGACTATACTTTTGTACATTGTGGCCCAGGTATGCATGCAGTTGAAGACAATGTCACAGGAAGATGCACTTCGGAGTTTCTTTCAAAGGTAGTCACTGCCAATGAAAGTTGGTTACTCACTTCGATCCTGAGAGCAAACGGCAGTGCTCTGTGTGGAATTCTCCGTCATCATTTAACTCCTAAAAAAGTGAAAGTGTTTGCTTCTAATGGGAAAGTAATGGTCATCTCATTTTTGAATATTCAAGGAACGATATACTAGCATGTCGTACCTTCACACAAAACTTAAATGGGCAATACTACAGAGATGTGCTGAAAACTCTGCAACCTGACCACATTTACATGCTACAAGCTGAATGCTACACAGCCGCACACAGAAATTTTGTTGCTGAATATCTCACAAAAATGAATGTGAAACGTACCCTCGCCTTCCCTATTGTCCAAATTTAGCGCCTTATTGAAGAATCATCTACTTGTGAGGCGTTTTTCATAATCAGAGGCAGTGATGAAGGATACGGAGGTCATTCTGAAGGAACTGCCAAAAAATATTCCAGCATACCTGAAGAGTGATAGAAACGCTGAAACACGTGAAATGCATCTATCGGGAAGTACTTTGAGATATTTCAGAAAATTATGAGGATGAGTAAAGTATGTTGATAAAAATGATGATCGTTCTTTATTGAACAGCCTTCGGTATCAGGTGGTGATTTAAGTTTAATAATCGGCAGACTGCGTCAACACCCAATGGTTAACTTCCTTGCGTGTCCACAAACAGTGCATAAGGAACATGGAACCGATGCACTAGTGGATGATTGAAAAGGTCGCCTGACCCCTGACCTCGCCAGGGACAGCTGGACAATGACATACTGCACACCAAGACTTGACATTAGTTGACACAACAGTTACAGCGAATCGTGAAGCCGCTGACCTTCCTAAAGAGATAAAAAACGGTTTTCATAGGACTCTGACCCCAAAACCGTTCTCTGGTTACCAATTTTAATACCGCCCGGCGCCATTATTGTTGTATAACCGGAAGTTGCTGTTTATGACAGACTTCCGGTCACCCACCACCTTCTGGCACTCTATTTATGAGCAATCTTCATCCTTCCTCTAATGCCGCCAGTCTTCCAGAGCTGTAAAATTGCTTGTGCCATTCCTTTTATTTGCATATAATATACCGGGAGAATCTGCTTTCACAGAACTGAAGTTTAGACAGGGGCTCATAGTTGCAACCCATACACAGATGTTAATAATTATTAGAATGTTATTTCTTCAAAAATGTTATATGTTTTCAAATAGAACAAGCTTACTGACATCAAGAAAATAAAACTAGATGAAATTAGAATGTCAATTGTGTTTTTACATGATTCTAGCGCTAGTAGTTAAGGAGCTATCGTAATATGAACAGTTTAAATACCTATACTAACTGCTTACTTACTAGACTACGATGTTCGTATGTTTGTTTGCTTATATTTTGTTTTCTTTACACTGTTTGCATTGGGACTTCCTTGCCAGGTTGTATGGTAGTTCTAGAATACGGCATGCAGGAAGATGGTAGGTATTTACTGATGCTGAAAAAGTTTACATGCTCTTGGTGTATGGAGAATGTAGAAAGAATGTTATTCTTTATTGTAATGTGTAAGCTGATATCCCAATAGACGTACTACGCTTGTCTCCATCAATTATGTCAAACTTTTTGGATTGGACGAAGGGGAGCTGTACTATGGCCTACCTGTTCACCAGATTTGACCCATATAGACATTTCTCTGTGAGAAATATATTTAGACGGTTTTTAAGAATCAGAAATTGTTTACAAACAACATTTATCACATAAAAAGGAATTATAAAATATTATGAATTCGACTTATATACATTTATCCATGCACAAAATGGTTAATCAACACTGCCCATTACCATTTACTGCAGTGAAATAAGTAATGAAATAACAACATGCATAAACAAGAATAAGTTAATCAAGTATTTTTCATTAAATATACATAAACAATGTTATCTTGTAAACATAATACTTCGTAAAATTTTCGTGTTTTATAGTTGCAAAAGCAGGGAGACGATGGCTGCCATCCCCCCCCCCCTTTAAATTCTGCATTAGGGTAGTGGAGTCGGTCTTGAAAGTGTAAGTTTAAGCGGTGAGTTAAGGTAATATTAGATTAAAGTTTTAAAAGTTACAAATTTATAATGCATTGCCTACAGATTCCCTCCATGAAAGTCCCATTATAATTGTGTGCTGTGATACATCATTTACGTAATTTTTTCGTCAAGGATCTTTTGGTTTTTGATTAGCTCAGTTTTTTTGACTGGGTTTGCAAATGGAACTGTTTACAACAGTATAATCCGGGGGTGCACAATTTTACTATTGCTTCTGTTACAATATAGATCGTAAGTTTCTAGAAACTTAATAATTACAATTAACACTCATACGTGCTTTTTTTAACGTACGCAATAGGGGGAGAGAAAGAGTGAGGGGGGTAGAAAGAAAAGTGAATTTATTGGAATATCCGTAGTTGTACACCTATTTAAAAAAAAATAAGTCTTTCTCTCGACTATTAAGGCAGCAAACTTATTGACAGCAGTTGGATTAAAGAGAATCTGCAGAACGCAGTCTGTCCCAACAGAAACCATGGTATTTTTACCGTTTTGTAATTAGAGTTTGACTCAAATTAATACTTAGAATTGACCCAGATATTTCATTTCGCTTTTATTTTACAATAGTTAAAAAAATCTTAAAGTGTAGGTTTTGTATATATTTATATTGTTAACATAAAACAATATAAAGCAATTACTTCGCAAATTTATAGTAAATTTATTTCAACAATGATCACAAATAATATCACAAGAGAGTGTAAGATTGTCGATAAATTCCCAACGTAGTGAGAGAACTTATCTGGAAAGCTCAGACCCTCGAATGATATTTATTAGGACTATTTCCGAATAAAACAAGCATTTAAATATACTTCCCGTAAACTCGGCTTACAGTATTGTAATAATTGTATATTTGTATTATCAATACTTAACCTTTTCGAGCCAAGTTGCAACAGACGAATGTCGATTGTCAGTAATGCCAATAGAAAAGAGCCAAGCACGGGTTTCAGACTATTTCATGAATGAAATAAGAATAAAAGTAATATATATTTGAAAGTAGCGCACAGAATATTAACAATTGTATAAATTTTTATACAAACTGATGAATAGCTACTTCCTATTTAGAAACCGGAAGAGTGAAATAGACGAAAGACGACTATTACAACCGCTATCGCTATCGCTACTAATACCAACTGAGAAAAAACAAAACAGAGATAACATTTTGCCATTCTGAACAACGTGTTTATTAAAAATTATGGTTGCTTACGCAGGTATTGTTACATAATTTACAAAATTATTTCAGATTGTTTGAGTGAATACCCAAAAACAATTGTTTTAGTGACTACACATTAAGTTAGTTAAATGTACAGTTACTGAAAACAGTTTGAATGAAGGGGTTGCAATTTCATTGGATACAAAGGACATTTGGGAATTAGTAGCTGAAGATATGGAAGCAGAATTCCGCACATTATTTAGTATTGCCAAATGATGTTCTTGATTAAGCTGTATGATACTCAGGAATTATAGTGGAGGTATAGAGTTGACTACAGTGACTAGAAGACAAATACACTTCGCGTGGTGAAGGGATTTGATGAAACTTTACGATAATTTCACTGCTATATCGGCCTGTAATTGATCCAAATTCAAATTTTTATTTCATTTAATTGTTCAATTGATGATGACCTCACATATGTGAAAAATTCAATATAAAATCAGCTTTCATAAATTTAACTCAGGTACGCAGATAAACTTCACTAGTCTGCCATACAGCAACATACGAGATCAAACCACAGTATAAATAAATAATACTCTTACACTATGGTGGTGGTTAGTGGTAGTGGTGGGTGTAGGGCTAGGGTAGTGTGGGTTTATTATTGCAATAAGGCTAGGAATACTTGTATTGCACATCACAGTTGCATGGGTCCTAAGACAGTTCACGGTATTGTAAAATACTTAATTTCTGAAATTATTCCAGCAAAAGAAAACAACATTAATAAGAACATACACACACACACGAAACAGACATACATACAAATAATAATTATGATATATAAATTTTTTATTATTTATATACAGTATTTATAAAAAGTTCTTGTCCGTAAAACTACTATTTCATTTAAGAAAATGCCCAGGTTTAGCCAGTTTTGTCTATTTACAATTAAGTTCCAACAAACTAGCCTCCCCCTATTGGAAGTCAAAAATGAATCCGGGAGTAAGTTTATCCTGGCATCTTCTGTCTGCACACTTAGCCAAAATGTGCCTCTAGTCTTCCGGTTCCGATCATGATGCTCAAATCCTCCTTCCGTCCTCGTCAATAACTTCCTAGTCTAAACCATGCTATTCCCGACCACTATTTCATGATAAGGTCTCTTCACCCCATTAGTTTTAATTTCGCTCTGCAGGTCCAGAGATGACATCTGCATGCATCGTGCCTCTATTTCCTGCCGGTTTATGTCAGACAGACGTCTTTTGACTTTTTTCACTACACCATACCTGTATTCAATACTCTTTACCAAACATCGTTTAAACCAAGTTTTGGTGATTCCTGCTTTACAACCGCCGCTCATTATTTTGAATAATGCATGTTGTTTAATTGGTGCCGGTAGCACATTGCCTTCAGGGCTGTTTGTTGTCCCTTAATTATTCCCAGCCAGTATCTAATTAGCAATTACATTTATTTTGCTGTAGACTTCATCTTCCCAGCACCATACCTCTCGAAGCACACCGCAGGTTGATGTGCCCCTCCCCTAAAATTCGCTTCCAGAAAGTACATTGTAATTTATTTAGACCATATATTTCATCCCATCCGCACAAAACTCACATCTATAAAACAACAAGGACCTCATACATAGTATTTAATGCTTTAAGTGACATGTCCGGTATCCGAGCTAGCAGTCAGTACCTCAGAGAGATTTATTGAAGTTCTACTGAGGTGCAATGATTGCTAGTTAAAAACCGATACATAACACTTTTTGCTGATATCGTCATTCAAGTCAGTTTTATTGTGATACATTGTGATACAAAGGTTCTGAATATTTGTAGTTCATCAAGGTGATGATGCTCACTAGGTAATGACTATATTCTCGTCCTAGATCCTTTTAATTTGCTAATATTATTTTTTTTTATTTTCATTGTTTACCTTTCTATTTCCCTCCTTTTATCACCATTTTTGTACTTTGCCTTTTTTCGTTCCTTTTTACTTTCTGTGGCATGTAATCTTGTTTTTCTTTTGATTTTCTAAAACATTCCCATTTGTTCAGGGTGCACCAAAAAAAGAGAGCTTATTTGTGTGAAAACTCATTTTCAAAAATGTGAGGGAAATCTGAGAAGTTACGTTTGGTAGTCAGTAAAGTATAGCGCCCTACCCTTAGAGGGGCGGGGACGTGCGACAATGGGACGTAAATTGCTGTGAGCTCTAGCCACTACGCTACTCCTTTTACACTCTCCCTGGCAGAGATGAAGATAAAGTGGGGTGGGACAACCATAAGTACAAACTACCCTTACACGTGCAGGTTCGTTAATATACGTCCCCCCTCCACGTTAGTGTCTACGTCACTTGAATCCTGTAAATTTAGTATTAGGGGTACGAACTGGGAAATAAAACCGTCTAATTCCAGTTTAGATTGTTGTTTTCGTAACTGTGCTCGTCTGTACCACATTACGACACTTGTAGAAGTTAAATCCCGTACTATAGTTCAGAAATAATGAATATAGTTCCTATTAGCATGCATTTGTAAGATACCATGGTACTCATTTTCATTACGACTGAGTCACGGGTGCATTTGGTTTATTAGAGCATTATCTTTTCACGGTGATCCACCATCATAATAATCAGCTGATAAAAGCGACAGAATCCAGCAGGAGGGAAAGAAAAACAATATTAATAAAAACCTTAAACATTAAACCTTAAACATTATTATGTAATGACTGCAAACACGAGTTGCTATTATCAATGCTGATAATAGCAATGCATGTCTGATGCAACGTTGAAACATTTTATGTTCTAGATATTGAGTTTTGAACTTTAATACAAATTTATGCAGTCCTAACATTAAAACACGCTTCCTATGATGCTATAAATGTGCACAATTATCCTAATTCTAGCGCTGGTTACCTAGCAACTATTCCATGAAGTCATCACCGCCCTCATAACACAATTTCAAACAACGTACCCATAAGAAAAAGCTAAAATCGTCGTCCTAACAAGCATACCAACATTCAAACACGATAATCATTTTATTAAACAATTTTTTTGAAATTGCAACAGCAATGTAACTTGTTAATCATCATAAATTAACTTCCATTATCTTGGAAACATTGAGGATGCAATTAATTCATCAACCGCATTACAATTCTTTCTTTCATTTCAAAACGTTAATCTTGGCCCACTAGTAATCTCTATTATATTATAGAGAACCGCCTTAACCTTACTACGTTGATTTTACTCCATACAAAATTTTGACTGAAACTAACCTAAGAATCTAAACTTTAAATTCCTTGCCGTATTAATAATGCTAATCAATAAACGTTATTTTGTATATTTACAAATAGTGAAAAATATGCCAAGAAGATTTTTTCATTATTTGAACTGTCTCTCTTTACTCCATGTACAAAACTTCTCATATTCCTTTTCATATACACCTTTCGATTTTTGAGAAATTAACAAACTCTCAGCTACCTCAACTTCCTTTTGGATTTGTATCTATATTTTCAATATCAAAAATTGCGGAATTAGCGTCCATTTCCATTCGAATTCTTCAAAACAAAAATAAAATAACATGGTTATAGGAACGAGTGCTAAGAGATCGTGCAATATAATACGTAATATATACTTCATCATAATATCACATTTTACAAATGTTTAATACTTTTAAACACATTCCAAGGCTCAAATTGCATAAAACGTTGTAAGCTACACGTGTACAACCTTCACTCTGAGTACACGTGAAAATTAGCTCTAGAGCGGAAGTAAACGCCTTAAGCATTCATCCCTGTCACATTTACTAACATTATACATTATAGTTACATAACTATTATGAGTAAAGTTCCAGCCTTTAGAGAACATTTATTTTAAAAATTATACAAAGTATGTTTCATATTTAGTGCTCCGTGAAAATGCAAAATGTATAATGCTAGAATTATAGAAGAATAAGAATAAATAAAATTATTTTTAATTTTTTAAGAAACACAACTCAACTCAAAATGTGTTTATGTGCACTGGCGGGTTGATTATCTTAGGTTAACAAAGCGATGGGAAGAATATGTTAAAAAAAAAAAAAAAAATTCGTCATGCAGGAGCTGCGTAAACTAAGCGAATTCCTCATCAAGCTGAATAACTTGTAAAATGAATGTAAGATCCAAATTATGGCCTTATTAATTAATGAAATGAAATAATGTTATCGCATTACTGTGTGGTATTAGAGGAACAAAATTAGCATTCTTGCAAACGTATAATCTATCACAAAATAGAAACCCCGTTTTAGAATTATTATTATTATTATTATTATTATTATTATTATTATTATTAAAATACAAAAATTAATGGTATATAAAATTAAATGAAATACATGACCACCGATAGACACAGTTATACTGTGTGTGTATCTTTAAACATTTTTAAATATAACCATATTTATAAACGGAGCCCTTTATATCACCTTTACATTCACCAGAATAGACAGAAATGACAGAAAGTTTCGAGTTGCATTGTGTATTTAAGATGTTTCATATGCTTCAATAAAACAAAAACATGTTACTATTCAAAATCAATTACAACACACTAAGCAAATGTACACAATCAACAATATACAATCGAAATTTTCATCAATTTTCATTGACTTTGACATTTAATTTATTTTTATTGTAGTAAAAACATGACATGAAAACGTTTTCTAAAGGTTATTACAGAGCGCTCTTACATACAAATATAATTCTGAAACAAATATTAGATTAATATTTCACAGTTGTTATGTTCATGACGTTTCTTATGTTAAATATAAAGCACATGCCTGCTCATAAATACAGGTTAACTACTTAATTAATTTGTCCTTTTATTTTAAAACAATATAGAGAAAATTAAACGCAAAAACGCTTTTAAATTTTGTTTTCAAGTATTTCTCTATTCCTAATGGTCCGATTTCCCTAATTTTCAGAAACTATTGTTCCTATTTTATTTAAATGGTACATTCTGAATTTTGTTGTGAAGAAACAAATATTGGTGCCACTAGAGTGATTTTTAACATTTTTAAAAATATTTTCGCGTTAGGTTCCCCCAACTCAGTGGACATATTTTGTTGGTTAACGAACTCGACGTATCGTTTGTTAATTAATGGTGACATGCCGAGTTTCGTTTAGAAAAAACAAAAATTGATACTGCTAGAGCCTTAATAGATACACACACACACACACACACACATATATATATATATATATATATATAATTTTTATTTGCCTTCAGTGTCTAGTAGTTAGGATTGATGCACATTTGAACAAAATTTAAAAAAAAATGTTCCATGGACAACAGCAATAGCTACTTCGTTCCTTTGGAATTAGCTAAAAACGATAGGACAAAACAGAACTGCAAGATAGTGTAACCGTTTGGCAAATAAATAAATAAAAAATAACGTCCTGCACTTGAACCAATCAAAATTATGGCCTATTTGCCGCATTTTAACAATGCTGTATAGTCGCTCTATTGTTTACGAAAATTTCATTCAGAGCATGTGCGGCAGCTATGTCGTTACAGAAGCAACCTCCTGAGAAGGTTAACCGTCGCGATGAAGTAGTTGCCTCTTAAGAAAACAGGTCGCAAATGAAAATGACACATTATTTTTCTTTCCTTTTCTACTCTTATCTCCTTGCGTTTGAAATATGGCTTTTCCGACACTGAAGGACGCTTAGTAATTCTTAGTGGTGGAGTTTTCTCTCTCTGCTTTTTCAGCCATTTGGTTAAGGGAAATGTGGTTTGCTAATGCGGATTTGAATTGGTGCTAGTAATATATGATCCTTACTTTAACGTGATTTAAATCGGAATGCTTTTCAGGTACAGCAAGCGGTGATCTATATACGAAAGTTATAACGGAAAAATGTTAGTTGAATGCGTCCGAGTGATAGAATATTTCTCAAAATAATGCAGTCACGGCTTCATTTTAAAGCGTATATACGTTATAATACTATATTATTAAAATACTGATTACTAAGCATTTCAAAAATATTAATCCAAAGAAATTAAATCTTTATTCACTGTTAACAATGTAGCCGGAACTGTTCAATAAAAATAATCATAATTTTATACATGTATAATTTTTCGCGCTAAAATTTTACTTGAAAATGTTTTTTTAGCTTAATGCGTAATGTATACGTTGAATTATTTTTCATTGTTGTCATTTCGGTTCCTGTGCTGAGGTGTACAAGCTGAGACGTGTTCAGTTCTTTTTACAACAAGGTGACACGCGACTAACAATTTACTGCTATGAAATTTTGTACTCGTCTCAAGAATTGTGCTGAGGCCTATGTAATATTGCAGGAAGCTTACTGGAGAGTTTGTTCTTCCTTATAACACAGCTCAATTATCTTTGAAAGAAGCTCCGCATCTTCTTACATTATCGTTAACTGCATGCAAACCTGGACGCGAACGTCCTTTTGTGTAAGAATCAGCAGTTTTGGATCCCACCGTTCACAAACACCTCTCTTGTGCATGTTTAAGTTACCAACGTGTGAGTGGCAGCAAGTGAAATGTTTAGAAATTCTGAAAGTCTTCTTAATGTTATTCAACGGTCATCTCTCACAATGACAGCAGTGGGGTTAGTGTTTTCTTCGATAGAGCACAAACAGCAGGAAATCTGTCTTTATATCGCCGACTCACTTCTCTACATGCGTTTGGGGTCACATATGAATACATAAAGATACCATGTGCTAAAGTATACGGACCCTTTGCCATTATAAAGTAATAACACTGAAACACGCGATCTCACAAAGTTCAACTGCAGTACATCACAAATACTTCGCGTCAGCACGTGGAGAGACGGGAAAGTAAAGAGTGAAACAGAACTGGTTAGAAGCAGGGCAGGCAACTCAGCGTTAAGCCGGCCATGCGTCCAAATGAAGGCTCTGTAGTTGACTTGGTCATGAAACCGTTGTCCGCCTGGTTGGGAGACTGTAGTGCACCAACCTATTCTGCAGACTTTGCACCATCAGATTATCTGAGGACAAAGTCCGAAACCTTGATAAACTGGAAACTGCATTGCACAGATTGTTTGCTTCTTGTTCTAAGAATTTCTATCACAACAGAATCCATCATTTTGGTAGAAGTCCTCGATAGCGATTGTTACTGTACATGTATACTAAAAAATGTTATTTGTTAAGAAGATGATGTTCTGAAACAGAACATCACATTCTTAGCTGTTCTTTTTTGAACAACTAAGAACCTTTGTTATGCCTTTAGTATAAAGATCTACAGGTAACCAGCCGTTGACTCGAGGGAAGTGTAACTCTAGGTGCAGTGTTCACCACATGTTTGAAAATTTCCCCCAGTAATCGATATATTTGTCGAAGGTCGATATACCACAGTCACATGACCGATACGTGAAACAAAGGTATCGTGTTTCTATACTTGTACATGTCTCTCCCTCCGTTTAATGACCCAAAGCTACCAAACAGATCAATACCCTCTTCCCTTTCACGTAGCAAACCAGTGCAAAACCACTAATAAGTATATTTAATTGTCTTTAAACAGAATGTTCAAGTGGGTTGAAATAAATAGCGCCTGGGTTAATTTAACGAGGAAAATATTTTGTGCTTTCTGCTTTCTTCCGTCTCTCCTATACGTTCGTCATATTTATGGTTCATTTTAGACATCAAAGGAAAGGGGTGACTTGAAGTGTGGGTGTGAAACGCAAAATTTAATTAACGCAGGTTTTAATCTTCCCACTCAGTATCTAAATTGACCTATTTTGTGTTTAAACTAAAACTATTGAATAGATGGTGATTTATACAGGGAAATTTTTAAATGAATGCCCTGTATAATTTATTGTAGAGCTTCATAAATTAAACAGGTACCAACGACGCTGCTGTTAAGGAAAACATTGTCTTAGGAAAACTGCTAGTGTCAATGCGCTGCACTCAAGGTTTACCAGACAGTTGCATTTCACATGAATATCGCAATGAACTTTCAGCAAGTATTGTTACATACCATTTTGTATACTACCAAGTGTAATAATCTAACTTATTTTCAATTTTTTATAATCTATTTTAATTTGGAAAGTTAAAAATAACGAGAACTAGAAATATCGAATCTTTTTTGTTGATTTGATTTGTATATGGACGCTCTTTAACATCTCAGGTCATCAGCGTCCCATTCAATTCAGGGTGTGAAACGGCCGACTTAGAGAACGGCCTCTTCTTTCAGGCTTGAAGTTCTTTTGCGTGCAGTAAATCTACGACACGGGACCCACGGCTATACATCCCTTCCGAAGGAAGCCATACTTCCTTCCTGGCCGGGATTAAACTCGCGTTCTGGAGTATAGGAGACAAGAATGGTTACCGCTACAGCACTGGGACCGGCAAATATCGAATCGATTAGCAGTTGTTCATATGTTTGTATAGTTACGCGTTAGTGTTTAGTTAGTTATTGTTGATTTTATTAAAACACTTAGTAGTTCGATATGATGGTTAAATGAAAATTATGATGGAATTTGACGAAAGTGATAAAGGTTTTGAAGGAACTCCACCCGAAGCGGTTGAAGCGAACTGATTTGCTGCCTGAGAAATCTAAAAAACGAGAGCGTGTTTTATTTACTGGTGCAAAAAGAAAAATAGTGAGAATATTAGTTGGCGTATTTTCTGCGGAAATCGAAGATAATGAAATCTTCAACATTATAATTTATTGCATGTTAGATTTTCGTTATATTTGAGCCATAGGTTGATTTATCGACGTTTGGAAGTATGATTCCCTTCTTGAAAAGAAAACCTGTTAATTTTACCCGGTGTACCCCGTGTAATCATATTAACAACAAGCATTGCTTGAATAGTTTCTTAAATTTATTATATTAAATTGTATGATACAGCAAGACTGCTACCATCAGTTGTAAATTATAATACACTGGTTCAAAGCTACTTTGCAGCATTAATCTTCGATTGTTTTATTATTCCAGTGACACTAGTCTGCTACTTTGAGTTCTAAAATTAGGTACGCATTAGTTCTTAAAATTTATGAAACAATGCTCAGTTTCTAAGTTTTGCATTTCGCCATGATGTATGAGGCTTTTATGCACCAAAATATAGAAAATATTTGTTCTATAAAAAAACAGGAAAAATTAGATTTCAACTACGAAGGTAATTCGAAAAGTGAAGCACAAAATGACCACATAGCTTTTTTTTTTTTTTTTTTTTTTACAAGTCTCTCTTGATATTAATGCACTTTGTCCAAAGCCTTTAGTCCATCACGAAAGTGAGATTTCTCCAGATCTGAAAAATGACCTCAACTGATGATTTAAGCTCTTTCGGTAAACCGGCATTTTCTCGCGTATTTTTGTCTTCAATGGTTCTAATAGGTTAGCATAATATGCTGTAATGATAGATGTTCCAGTAGGAAAACGATCATTTGAATTCCAGAAAACCGAAGAAGTCCGGCCGATTTCACACACTTGATTTTTTTGGCGGTGGAGAATCGTGATGCTTTCATTGTTTAGACTACTGTTTGGTTTCCAGTGTATAATAGTGCACTTGTGTTTCATCATTGCTCACAATCGACGCATTGAGTTGATAGATCTCTCGAAAACGGGCCAAACTTTGCTGAGAGATTTGCACCTTCCCTCAAAATATGAAATACGCATTTCCCTGAAACACCCAGAGCTTCAGCAATTTTGGATATCGGCGATCCCCTAGAGCCATGTCGTGCACTTTTCTGATCATTTCTGATATCGCCATGGATTTTGGTCGTTCGCTGCGTGGGTCGTTTTCCAAGATTTCACTGCTGCGTAGTCCACTTGAAATTAATGGTGCAGAGCCCCCTAGAATGTTTGTCATATTTGTACGAATTTGTGTTTCATTCATACCCTTCTATGACAAGCTTTCAATTTAAATAGGGGAGTCAGACAAGGCGACCCAATCTCCCCTAAACTCTTCGCCTGCGTTCTGGAAGAAGTCTTCAGACAACTACAATGGGACAGCAAATATGGCATCAGCAGAAATGCTACCAGACTAACAAACCTAAGATTCGCGAATGATGTGGTGTTATTTTCGAGAATACCCTAAGACTTACACAGATGCTTCTAGAACTAAACAAGTATAGCAATCCCATCGACCTCATGATGAACCACACTACAGCTAAAATAATGACCAACGCTCCAAAAAGAACAATGGAAATAAATGGTGAAAAGATTCAGTAAGTACCTACATGAATACACACACATACACATATACAGGCCAGACGGTCTCATTTGAACATAAAATGGATAAAGAGATTAAGAAGAGAGTAACACAAGCTTGGAAAGTCTTTTGGTCTCTAAAGTTCATATTGCAAGACACATCTCTAAACAAGAAACTGAGACTCGGGGCACCCAACTTGTGTGTCTTCCCATGTTGATATGTGAATGTCAAATCTGGTCTCTTACCGACAGACATAACAATATGTCAAAGGAAAATGGAGAGCAAGATCCTAGATAGCACTGAGAGACAAGATCTCCAACACTAGAGTGCAGGAAATCACAGAATCATAAAGCATCATGGACAGAGCTGCAAAGATAAAATAGAAATGGCGAGGTAACAGCAGGACAGATGGGCGCAGATAACCGCCATTTGGGGACCCCTACGCAGGACAGAGGACTCCAGGACGACCGAGAAGAAGATGGTCACACACATTCAAGGAGCATCTCAGAGTTCACTGGTCAAGCATCGCCCGCAATAGAAGTGAGTGGAGTGAAAAGCGGCAAGGACTCAAAAAGGAAAAGAAACTATAAAACGTATAGATTTTTCAGTGGAATCACTAACTCACGTGGAATAGCTCACCATGTGAGTCACATAATGAACTTTTCCCTTTAACAGGAGGTTCTAACTCTTTATGGGACATAATGGGTTTATTCATTTCATTTCATATCCTTCTTTACTAAGTATTTATTAACAGCACGATGTTCGATATTTGCCATTTTTTCCTGTATGTTCACGTCTGCACTACAACAGCCATAATACTGCGATTATTGCTCAAATGTTTCTTTGCAACTTGTCGGGTTTGGATAACAAATCTTCGGAACTTCCTCTACAATCTGTGGGTTATTCGGGGAAATTTTCAAATGATCATTATATATTAACCCAATTGAGACACTTTTAAAAGTTTCGTTTTTTTGCATAAAATATCCATTTCTGTATCATATAAAATTATATTACCAGTATTTTTTCATCTGGTCTGCTGGAAGACTGATATGCCTTTCTGAGCGATGCTCAAACCTCTACTATGATGCTGCTATTTTATTTAATGTTAATGCTTTCCAAGTTCCTGGCAATTTTTCGGCTGACTTATTGTTAACAGTAATAATATTCTTTCTTTCTATTCCCCGTTTCTTTCTTTCTTTCTTTTTTTTTTTTTTTTTTTCTCCTTGCACGGAAGTCTTGTATTTTTACTTGAAATTGCTATCAGAAAGATTTGTAAGTGCTATATGAGAAGTAATTCTGATCACGTAGACAATCTGAACAGGTCAACTGCGATGTTATTACGCCAGCTCTCTTCTGAATTATCCTATACTGGTGCAATAAAATACTGAATTTGGCAACAGTGAAGCCGGTCTCTTTGTATTCCTTTCTCGTACCTACTTCAACGTACTCTAAATTTGATATTCTCCACCTCCGCTTTCCTCTTTTACAGCTTTTTCCTAAAGTTGGTTAATTAAAAAATAACAAATAATTTAATACCTGATGGATTAAACTTTACAGTATAAAGTTTAAAGAGAAAGAGTGTCTTAAAATTACTATGAAAGATTAACGGATATAACGTCGTACTACTGCTTTTGTGTCCCATGATCCTCTGCTCAATATCATTTTTAAATGGACAGTAACCATATTTCGGAGTCCCAATAAACAGATTTTCTGCCATGGATTAGCTGTGGTGTTTTTGGTACAAAAAAGTTCGTCACACGGGAGCTACGTAAACTAAGCGAATTCCTCAGCAAGTAGAATAACTATAAAAAAATAACATAAAATACAAAAAATATGACCAAAGTTAAATCGTGTTAAAGTTGTAAAATAAGAAACATATAGACTGAACAAGCATAGCTCATATGGACTAGCTCACCATGTGAGAAATCAATACGCCGTCCACTGCATGGGACATAAATAGGACACAATTCATTCATCATTCATTCACACACTAATGCCATAATTTTCTTTCATTTCATTAATTAATAAGGTCATAATCTGGATATTATATTACTCTACTCGGTGAGGAATTCGCTTAGTTTACACAGCTCCTGCAAGATGGGCTTTTTATACATATTAATGTGCGTTACATAGTTGAATAAAATATTTTAAATTTATAGTAGAAACAGCATATTAAGGGGTGGCAGAGGTTGTTAAGGTACGATTCGTGAGCGTAAGGTCTGGGTTCGATTATCGCCAGAGACATCCTCCCTGACTGAAGTTTTTCCTAGATTTTCATTATTTTCATTAGTGGCGGTACCTTAAACATAGGTCTGGAACTTTTTCTTTCTTAAAAATAAAATAATTCTTTCGCGTGAAGCATTTAATCTCAGCATTATCAGTGCCTGCCGCCTGTGATGCCTCAACAGTAAAAACAGGCATTAAACACTGTTATAAAATGTCAACTATGTTGTGTAATATATTAAATATGAGAAAAATTGTGGCATTTATTTCAACATTAAACAATTTGTGCATGTGTTTTAATGCCATTAACGAGTGTTACGTGTGTTTCAAATCGGTAACATTGCTTGTACTAATTCTGTATACTTTTTACAACAATGCGTTATTGTGCACCTACCGTGCATATCTGCGAATAATGAGGGAGAGAGCACTATTGAAACAAACGAACGTGAAGAAGTTGATTCCATAGACGACGTTTACCAGCTCAACTGCATGTGATAGCGTCTCAGAAGCTGGCAGCAGATGTCCGTTTCGAGAAGGAACATGGGCATATTCCTGTTATGCGTACATGAGTGGTAACTGCAGTACGTATATCAGATGCGATCTTTCATTTCTGACAACTGCTATGAGAACGCGGGCATTAGCTTCACTGGCTTACATGATTCAAATACAGGCTTTTATTCCCTACGAAATCGCTCCTGCGGAGAAAAGTTATATCGCACGGTTAGGACTCATACCGCGATATTTTTTTCTTTTGTTATTTCTTAGTAGTAAATAGCAATTACTATTGTACTCTCCATCATGGTAAATTCTTGAAGTACTGCCCACCGCTGTGAGACATGACTGCATCCCTTCGAAAAGATTTGGAAACTTTCGCCGTAATTCGTTTTCTCGAATAACGAAAACTGCCTCCTGAATATTTTGTTTCAGCGCCTCAACTGATTTTATGTCAGTAATTTTATATGGATGAAGATACAGCAGCTGAGGGAATTTACACCCACTACTAATTTTCTGGGATAATACTGTTAAACACTGAAAGAAGTTTCTAATCGCTTACCCTATGTTAAATAGCCCTGCTTCGGGAACAGCCTCTGAGTTTGTATATCGTCATCGTTCTCCAGGAGGGCTACCAGCGTTCGGAATCTACACATGGACAGAGAGAGGGATAGAGAGCCGTTTCTTAGAAAGGTTGCATCACATCATCAATTGGCATCAATTGCAATAAACGTCTTTTGTTATGTTGACAACAGATCGCCTGCTTGCCACTGACTGTTCACAAAACTTAGCAATCAAGTTTTACTCATCAAAGAGTAAAAATCAGTAATATTAATGAACACAAAGATGCCTCAATGCTAATGTAAAAATATGAGCTGTAAATAAACATTTAGACATCCATTTGGATGAAAAATGGAAATTTAAGATACATGTAGAAAGTACAATAACTCGAGCAGAAAATTTTAGTTTTAAGTTGGCCAATAATGGACAGAAATATTTAAATATACAAGCTGAAGGAATAAAGTTCCATCACAAAAACATATTTGCAGTCATATTAAACTATGGAGTAGTTTTTTGGTGGGGGGGGGGGAAGGCACGCGATGTATATACGCATTTTAAGGAACTTTATGTTTAAGTTAGCAATATTGGACAGAGATATTTCAATATACAAGGAATAAAAACAAAAACTATCACCAAAGCATCTTTGCAGCCATATTAAACTGTGAAGGAGCAGGGTTTTTTTTTTTTGGGGGGGGAGGCACGCGATACAGTATATCTATACGCACTTTAAGGAGATCCCAAAATAACTTTTATTGAGATGTACAGGGGCATTTTCCACATCTATTACTAATCTTGGATATATGGCCAACTGATATGATACGCTTAAGAGAAAATTAGCTCTTATTGGCTTAAAACGAAATAATTACAAATAATGTACATTATTGACAAAGTATGTAGAAATAAAAAGAAATCAAAGATATTTATTACAATATTCTATCCATAAAGCAAAGGTCACAATTAAAACATATTCAACCCAGTAAGGGATAAATACATTATGTAACAGGACACTCATATCTGCAAACATTTAAATTACAAGCAGACAATGCATCTAAGGTTTGTAAAGCAATTGATACACCGGAACATGTTTCATTCGAATGCCCTAAATACCGGTCAATTGTAGTTGAGGAGGGATGGCTACTTGCAGGAAAATACATTTGGAACATCAAGAGAGATCGAAATTATTTTAGGGTATTGAATGATTTAACAAACAAAATATCATGTAAATCAAATAAAAGAGAAAATCCAACTGCCAGAAATCGTATATTCCCCTAGAAGTTCCCAGATAATCAGAGAAAGTCATAAAGATATACGCAAGAACAGTCAGTTCAAAAAGATGAACAATATAACACCCAAATGAATCAGAAGAGGGAGCAGAATTAACAGAAGAAGAGAATAATGAACAGTATTTAACTCCCTTTTTTACTACTGAGGCGGTCAGATAAATGTTGAAATGTAGAAGAAAATGAAGGAAAAAAAGAGAAGAGAAGGAAACTGCACTGCTGACACCATGGTTCCTAAGTGTGGCTTCCTTCGGAAGGGAAGTAAAGCCGTGGGTCCCGTGTCGTACATTTACGGCATGAAAAAGAACCTCAAGCCTGAAAGTAGAGGCCTCTGAGTAAAATTTGTCGGCCGTTTCACACTCTGAATTGAATGGGACGCTGATGACCTGAGATGTTAAAGAGCGTCCGTAAACAAAACAAATCAAAAAAAAAAAAAAAAAAAAAAACAGGGTCCAGTATAGCTGCTGCTTGAGACCGACAGCAACCTCGTTGATTGCAGGTCCTGTTGCCTGGACTTCCGGTTGGGAGCAGCCTGGATACCGAGCGTTAGCAGAAACGAAGATAGTAGATATTACATTGTATAAAACTGTAAATTAAATCATTATAAAAGTTAAGGTGTCTAAAAAGTACATTGAATGAAATATAAAGGGTAAAAATGTAATTCTACTGCATACCAGCTTTATAATTAAACTACTTTTTGTGCTGGTTTCCAGTACCGGTTTATTTTTAGGGTTTGAAGTTATAGTATTAGTGCTGCAGTTTTAAAATCTGTAGAATTTAAATTGTATTGATAAATAAATAAAATTAATCTGGAATATTGTGTGCTAATATAGAATCAAATTATCAGGATAAAATCATATTAATCGTGTTTAACGCCCATTTATGCTACTTAGGCACCACAGGCAGTGACATTGATATTACATAAGATAAAATGATAAATTAAGAAAGGAAACGACGTTCCAGGCCTAAATTTAGGGTACTTCCCCGGTATTTTCTCATGTATGAGGACGGAGGAAAACCTGAAAAAACCTCAGTCTGGAAAGACTATCCTGGCAGGAATCGAACCCCAGACCTCCCGCTCACGAGTCCGTGCCTTAAAGACCTTGACCACCCGCGGCGGTAGGATAAAATGATTGCAGAATAACTTTTTCTTACGTGAATGTTCAAAATGCCTTCTTTATTAAGTTGTAATCCATAGGTTCACCGCCAGTGTTTTGTGTTCCGTTTAAAGGTTGATGTATGTATCAATGCTAGCAGAGGACGTTTTGAACAATTCGTGTAAGAAAGAGTTTCATGTGGTATGCTGGTACGTAGTGTTTCTGTGTGTTTCCTATGATTAATGCTCTGTGAACAGTTGTAGAAAATGAGTTTTAACATGAAAATAAAGCGTTTCAGGACCCATGTCCATATAACACATTTTCTTCTTAAGTGTGAGGAATATGTACTGAAAGTTTGGTCGTACTTATTGTTACACCAGTATTAGATGTAAAATCTTCTGCCTGGTTCGTGTATTTGAAAACTCCCTTCGGAACAAATAGCTCACTTCAGTTTTCTTCTTCTTTTGTATATGACAATGAGCTGTTTGTCACCATCACAGAAGATTTCAGTAGAGGATGATGTTGGGGCGTCCCTTCACTTTTTTTTTCGGTCGCCCTAATCTCTTTTGCCGCTTGGAATTGAGTCTGGAACTATCTTAATTAGTTTTCCGTTGTTCACTCTGTCTTTGTGGACGCTTCATTCTCTCTTTCTCACTTTTATGAATTCATAAAAGTGAGAAAGAGACATTCATCTTGTTACATCGACTTCTCCCGTCTTTCATATCTTACCCTATTTAGTCTAGGTTATCTATTATGGCACGTAGAGCGTTCGTTTTTGCGTATTTATTATCTCCACACGGGTTCCTGCAACATGTGTCATTGTTGATCATCTTACTGATGAAACTATTGCGCTTGTATCCATTAAAGATTATTGAAATTTTTCTTCAAATTTCCATTGATCCTATTTACTAGGGATAAAAAATGACAATAAAATTATATATATATACACAGAATGTTTCGGAAATACTTTTACAAATTTTGGAGATATAACATACGTGAAGAAAGCCATAGTTTTTTGTGTTATTAATGAAAGTTTACCCCATAGTTAAAATGACTATTTAATAGCGTTATCAACAAATCACATAAATGGCTCACCTTCAACAGTGCTATTGCTGCATTTTGCGAATAATATTTTGTCATATAAGTATGCAATGCTGATGCGCCAAGTGCATCGATAAGACTAGTATCGATAACATCATTCGATTACTTAACAAAATGAATTTTATTTTCCGTTACGAACTTAGTTGTTAGATTGCACCTTGTTTATATGGATTTTTTTGTGAGGAATTCGCCACCAAAGTTTGTAAAAGTATTTCCGAAACATTCTGTATAATGCTCTAGCGATCGCAATTTTTATCAACGAAACTCAGTATATAAGCATTAATTACCAAACGATTCGTCGAGGTCGTTGACTAGCCACATTGGACTATTGGGGGTGTGGGTTAACCTAAATCACAAATTTAAATTGTCGGTCTTGGTGTTGTAGCGGTAAACATACTTACCTTCTAAACCCAAGATCGCGGGTTCGATCCCGGCCAGGACCGATGGATTTTTGGACGCAAAAATCCTAAGTATGTCTTCCTTCGGAAGGGAAGTAAAGCCGTGGGTTTTCCGTGTCTTACATTTACGGCACGTAAAAGAACCTCAAGCCTGAAAGAAGAGGCCTCTGAGTAAAATTTGTCGGCCGTTTCACGCCCTGAATTGACTGGGATGTTGATGATCTGAGATGTTAAAGAACGTCCGAAAATAAACCAAATCACCAACAAACTTAAAAGAAAATTTAAAAATTGCTCTATCCGGTGCATTGTTTGGTTTTCCTCGACGAAACTCGGTACATGCCATTTTAATAAGTAAATAAATAAAGTAATTTAAGAAAATGAGATAAATCAGCCCAATAGGTGTATGGGATATACTGAACACCGAATGGGGGTTAAAGCGAAATTTAAAACCATCTCTAGTTGTCGAAAGGTTTAATTTGTTTTAAAGAAAACTCGATATGTGCAAATAGTTTCTGAAAATCAGTGAAACCAAGCTATTAGGAGTGAGGATTTACCTGAAACCCAAAATTTAAAAATCGCTCTATCGGCGCCAATATTTGTTTCTTAGCTACAAAATTCAGCAAATACAATTTAAATAAACTAAGAAAAATATTTTCTGAAAATGGGGGAAATCGGACTATTAGGAGTAGGGGAATACTTGCAAACAGAAATTTAAAACTTGGTATTAAAATGTTAACCAACTATTATCGAAATGCTATAACATGAATTTTAGACGATGTGATTAAATGAAAGCAATTTTTGCCACTTGGAGGCCTCATTTCCACAGAGCTTCTACAACATTGCTAGAGAGGTGCAAAACAGGTAAAACCCAGAACGGCATTGTTGTATGAAATAGATTCCCTTAGGAAGTATTTATACCAAAACAAAAATTGAATGTAGCTGCTATTAAAAGAATTGGTGAATTTAACATGGTACCCTTATATCACTGGAGCTGTAGCACTCAGATGGAAAACTTCAGTACAATGAGACTGACTGGCATCTTGCAAAGTAAGAAGCGAAACTCTGCAGAAGAAGAGCAGCAACAGAGGAGAGGAAAAAGAAACCTGACGGTCCAACCTACCAACCAGCTGCAATCTCCATTCAGGTGACTGTTCCACAAAAGTATGGTCTAATACATTACTAGTGTATGCACTTGTAGTTATTAGTAAAATTCTGTTTCACACAGGTCTCTACTACACTTGTACTTTACAACTCCATACTTTCAAATGTACAATGATTTGTTGTTCTGTTCTACAGAAGTATTACCATTAGTCGGGCACTGGTATTTGTATAAATTTCCCCACAATTGTAGGAATATTGGTTACTTCAAATATTAGCTCAACATGTAATAACTCTTAAATAATTTTGGGCGTCAGTTGACCTAAGTATGAGAAATATTAGCAGGAATGACAGCAACGCTCTGTACATTAAAAATCCCTAAGGAGGAACATGACCCAATTCAGGATATGACGACGTATGGCAAACAGCTGTTCTTCGATCTTGCCCTTATATGACGTCACATTACTTTTTACTAATATTTTACAAGTGTTGCGCTTCTTTCGTGGAACAGAAAATTACAACACAATACGTTACAAGAACTTGTACCAGTACACTAGTATGTATTAAACAAGACTTTTGTGAAATATGGCCTAGAACGCTTTACATCTTGTTCGCTTAAATTTATTCGCCCTGGTTAGACTCGATTTTCAGATTTGGCGAGTAAATCCCTTAATCGAGTGCTCACAATGTCTAGTCGTTCCTCTGTGATTAACATCTTGATAGTATCTTTAACTTTTTGTTATATGAAAAAAATAGTTTAAAATGGCAGTGGTTTGAAATGTGGGGTGATCATATCGAAATGCACTAAACTACAACGCAAAAAACATACGACAGTTTTCTTTACTAATACTTAATGTTTTAAAAAAAATGGAATAAAACTTTTTAAGCAGGCTGTACAATAAGCGAGACAAAGCAGAGACTTCCAAAGCACAACCATATGCAAAGTGCAAAAGCGTGTAAGCACTTACATTCTTCTTAAGTTACATACTCAGTGCAAACAGAGTCATTAGAATACCTTTAGCTACTTGGTGCATCATACACATTCAGTCTGGATTAATTAGTTTCTCATGTTTCAAGCGAGTGTCGGAGGTGATGGGAAAACTTGGTGCCCGCTTTGTACGTTACATGTTTATACGCCGTGTTTACCGAGAACTTCACTCTTTGATGCTGCCGAACTCCATTACGTAGAGCTTAGTTTTGCTGCCTGCCCGTTTGTCACGTTCACTCTTCTACTGAACTCACTTTCGGGTTTTAAACATGTGCCCAAAATTAGTAAATAGCTTGGTCTTATTTCGTGTACTTTGAATCCGAAATGCTGAACAGGCATTGGCGTGCAAAAATAATGTGGTTCCTGACCATATATATATATATATATATATATATATATATATATATATACAAGATATATATATATATAACTTGTAATCTGTTTCAAAATAGTCACCATCTAGTTGTATACATTTGGTGTCTGCCTGTCCCCGAACATTTGTTAGAACCCATCTCTTAATGCCGTCTTCAAAACTGCCTCAGCCTTCTTTGGATTGGACGTAGGTGATTTGAAACCTTTGCGCCGCAGCTCCGATTTTAGACGGGGGGAACATAAATTGTCTCATGGAGCAAGGTCCGGGCTGTATGGAGAGTGTTGCATTTTTTTTTTTTTTAAACAGCAAGGAAATCGTCAACTGTGTATTGTTGTAGCGCAGGCGTCAGCAAGATAATTGGAGCTCCCTTCACAACTATAGGAAATATTTAACATATCCCATAATATGTCTATTATTACTCAGCGAACTTACCAAAAAATGATGCAACAATGTTAATCATGGCGGGAGCGTCAGGACGCCCTACTTTGCTTGAAACACGGCTCTCCTTAAATTATTTTAACCAGCGAAATGCGGTTGATTCTGGTGCCACATTTCGTATGCTTCCGTGGCGAATTTCTACAGACGGACATAAACGTTCAATGTCTTATACTTTCATCATGAAGTGGTTCCATTTCTGTATCACTGTTTACCACTTTGTTTTGTTTGCACACTTCTCTCATTCCGATGAGTCTGGGTATTTTCATTGTTGTTGTTATTATTATCATCATTTTTATTATTATTATTTTCGCAGATCCCACAAGGGTCATTTTTCTCATGAAATTTTGTTTCACCGATTTATGTTCACCGAGTAATAACCAGAACCCTAAAGTTCAGCCATTTAAAATATGTATTTAAGATAATTACTTCTTTATCACACAATTAAAGTCTTAAGCATGTTTTTCTTGGTTACAAGCAACAACAAAGTATTTTTTCAAGATATCAACTGTCATAGTCGCTTGTCAGAGAAAACTGTTTTCATCATGGTAAAAGAAAGTTGTACTTTCACTGAAGTAATTGGAGCAGATTTAAAACAAACTATTTCTGAAGGACCCATACCAATTACAACAGAACTTCATGGAAAAGTTGATCAAGGAAAAGTAAATTAGTTTTGAATAGGCCTGGTGAATGAGAAAAAGATGCGCAGGGGTTTCTGGTCGAGTTCATTTTCAGTTTATGCGTTTACAAGGTTGGTATCTCTCTTATTTTATCTATCTCTCTTATTTTAGTACTAAACACTTTGTAGGGAAGATTTATTACACAGCTGTACCTCTGTCATCTTTCTCTCTTGCAAATGTTTGTTACATTTATGGAGCTGAGAAGATACTCCCATTACATTTTTCCTAACATTTCGTGCAGATCGATACAAGATCATTCGGCAGGACTATTCAAAAATACAATACTTCTTTCATCCTCTCCATTTCCTGGTATTCGTACGCCCGCGGTAACCGTGCGTTCCTTTCAGTAAGGCAGGATCTGCTATTTAAATTAAGTGAATGGGTTTAGGAGAAAGTTTTTAATTACTTGATAAGAAATGAATGTATTACAAGATTCCCATTAGATATTTTTGTGAAGTAAACATGTCATTTAATTGTGCAATTTTTTCATTTGGATATATTGGAATTCTTTATGTGCTTTTTAAAATGCGTAAATAGTAGAAAATATGCATAACGATCCGGAAAAAAAAAACAGGCAATAGGAACCAAAATAGGCATCAAAAAGGCAAAATAAAAGCTGTCCTAGGTAAATACCAAGTAGCTTTAAGGCACCAATGACTCCGAACTCTATTACTTCATTATTAATTTATTTCGTTTCATTCATTCCTACAGACTTACACCTACAGTATTCACGTCCAATCTACAGACGTCGCGAGAAGACCAGTGCAGCTGAAGCGACAATAAAATAAATACCATTTTTCGTGTACAGAAAAAATGACTTAAACTGTGCAATATGATTACCAAAGGTATGTGGCGAGGCCGTTTAGCAGCAGCATCTCGTCATAAAATCAATTTCCGATTGAGTAGACTAGTAAATTGATCACTTCCAAAAAATGAGAGGGAAATGGTACCGTGTAGTGACTAAACATTTTAGTTCCAAGAAACAGGCAAGCACACTGATCAAAGTAGTAACTCAATATAGATACTTATATTTATTGTATTTGTGTAGAAACGGTTATTTAAAAACACCAAATGATAATTAAAAGATTTCGTATTCATAAAAAGATCCTTTTGAGATTCTTTGTATTAAGTTCTGATTTTAGCGAATGCCGAAGGAATTTAGCAATTGCGGTAGTACCCATAGAAGGATTTTTTAATGTATTTTTCCAAATCTTCATCGATCGCATCTACTAGACAGCTACATTTAAGGAAAAACATTTAAACAAATGTATCTATGTGTGTGTCCGTTCTCGTTCTAGCGGGGCAATTTTTGCTTTATTGCAACGAAACTCAATAGATTTCTTTAAAATTTATAAAATGATACAAGTATTTTCGAAAATGAGGGCAATCGGACCATTAGGAGTGGGGCATATCTGAAAAAATGACTGGGGGTTAAAGCGAAATTAAAAAATCACTCTAGCGGCTGCAGTTTAAAAAAAATTAAAGAAAAATCGGTATGTGCCATTGAAATAAAATAATAAAAATAGTTTCTGAAAATCTGTGAAATCGGACGAGGAGTTTTGGGTTTATATGAAACCCCAAATTTAAAAATTGCTCTAGCGGCATTCGCAACAATACTCGTATATAAAATTTAAATAAAACAAGAAAAATAATATCCGAAAATCAGAAAAATCGGCCATTAGGAAGGAGAGTTTAACTGAAACTCAAAATTTAAAAATCGCTCTAGCTGCACCAATATTTGTTTATTCACAACAAAATTCGGTATATACCATTGAAATAAAATAAGAAAAACAGTTTCCAAAAACTGGAAAATCGAGCCATTAGAATAGGGGTATACTTTAAAACCGATATTTTAAAAGCGCTTTTGCGTTTCATTTTCTCTATATTGTTTTTTTTAAAGGACAAATTCAGCATATAAACTGTATTTAGAACATTGCATGTGTTTTATATTTAAAGAAAACATCGTTGTGAAGATAGCAACTGTCAAACATTAATCTAATATGCATTTGAGAATTATATTTGTATGTAAGGGCTCTATATTAACCTTCAGAAAATGTTTATGTTACATGTTTTTACTACAATAACATTTAAATTAAATTTCAAAGTCAATTAAAATGAGGTAAATTCCGGTTACTTTTATTTGCTTTGTACATTTTAATTGTTTCTGAATAGTAACACGTTTTAGTTTTATTGAAACATATGAAAAACATCTAAAATACGCACTGTAACTCGAAACTTTCTGTTATTTCTCTATTTTAGTGAATGTAAAAATGATAACAAGGGCTCAATTCATAAACATGGTTACATTTAAAAATGTTTAAAAATACTCATACAGTATAGCTTTGTCTATCAGTGGTCATATATTTCATTTAATTGATAGTATACCATTAATTCTTGTGGTTTAATCTCAATAACAACAATAATAGTAATAATAATAATAATAATAATAATTTTAATAATTCTAAAAATGTTGTTTCTCTGATATAATACTTATAGGTTGCAAGAATTTTAGTATTGTTCCCCTATGCCATAACATTTCATTTTGTTAATAAGGCCAAATTTGTATTTTTATTCGTTTTTATCAAAAGTAATTCAACTCGGTGAGGAAACCGCGTAGTTAATGCAGCTCCTGCGTGACCAACTTTTTAAATATCTGTTTTGTAATTTTTGGCTACCAACATTGGCTATTAATGCAGGTTTTAAATCTTTATCCTCTGAAATCAGTTGTTTTATTGCCTTCATTCCTCATTTTATGTTAATTGTGTTTACAATTATTTTAGAATTACTCTAATTTTTTCTTGTCAATAATAATCATAATAAATTATTGGAAATGAAAGAATCAGGAAAGGTTACCTCAATAATTTATTTTCTTATTCGTTGTTTGTAAGTTAAAAATGATTAATAGCTGTGTTATGGACTCTTACAAATAAAAAGTGTAAGAAGGAAATTTTGGAGCGGAAGAAGGGCTAAGGGACACAGAGGTCGATATTGAAACACGGAACAGGGAAGTTATAAGGAAAGCTAAATAATAATGTCAAAGTGTCTCGGTCTTGGCGCCACTCCGGTGTCTAATGAAACGCTATGAAAACACAGTGCCATTGTTGGGGATGATGTATCGTCTGACAGCAGTCCTGCCACTACAACAATATTATTGTGGTACTAACGCTATTATCGTTCTCCCCAAAACTTTTCCCCCTCATTTTTCATCGGACCAAGGTTTCCTATATGTCCCCAGCAAACAAAAGGGCCAGTACAGTGTTAACAGAAAATGTTTCACTCAAATTTAAATTAATATTTTATGTGAAAATCTCGCAATGCGTGAGGCATTATTTACCACCACTGTGGGGCCTTAGCACTCTTCCCCTGGCGTTCATAGGTTGCCGATCTCTGCTTGTTTTCCATTTCGTCTATTTTTCCCCCTTAAAGTTGGCAGTTCCGTAAGTAGGTCTGCCCTGTCAGGTTCTGTACGTATCAATCATCCCTTCTTAAACTTCTTTTTCAGTGTCTACGTGAGATAATGTTCGTTATTACTGTTGCTGCTGAGATGAAAAAGTAATTAATCAAGCACCAGATAAGAGAGGTTTTCGCAAACTAAGTGTAGAACACGTAGAAGAAAATGTACAGGGTCTCCGAGAATGAATGAAGTTACTGTGAAGTATGCATTGCATGTAATAGATTGAAAGTGTTTTTAGTTATTTCACTAACTCATACAAACTCTGAATAGAATCAATAAAGCCCAATATAACCACTATAACCAATAATAATAACGAAATTAACTTTTAGTCCACACTCTAACAATAACGTATGGAGTAAAGCTTGCAAATGTTCTCTGAATCGTGGCTTGAAGTGGCCAAGATTCTCCATTCATAATAATACACATATCCCACAAGAAGTATAATGAAGTAAGACAAGGACTCCATTTCTGACAATCCACTGGTTTGGAAATTGATGAACAGCCTTATCTCTGAAAAATGAAGTGGCGCTCCATCTTATTGAAAGATGTCTGCAGATCCACGACTTAGTCCTTTACCAATAAAACGGCCAAAGGCTCAGCCTGCCTTGTGCAAGCATAGTAGTGATTTTTCTAGTCACTGTAAGGGAAAGGTAAAGGGGATCTTTAATGGTTATCGTTACTGTTTAGGCAAGCCTCGCCTCTGCCCAGTTGATTTTGTCTGCCCTTTTCTGGCATTTCGTAGAACCAGACGTTCAACAGAAGGACCAAATGCAGATGATATCGTTTTAAAATATAGTTTTTTGCTATTTTTTTGTTTATTGTAGCAATATGGAATAGTCTATTTATTTTATTTGAATAGTAAATGTTGTTAACTATGACTTACATCATTTAAAATTTATTCTTAAAACTCCCTTAATCATATTTTAGTTTAGTAACACAGGTCGAGTGATAGGTTAATGTCTCCTCGTTTTTAACAGTTTTCCCTCAATTTCTAAATAAAGCGTAACAGCACGGTATCTTAAAGAGAGGGACGGTTTAAAGAACACGTTTAGGAGGGAGTGGTGCATATACAAAGAAAAAGACCGTAGAATTGAGCTTATGTATAAACTGATTTAAGGATAAGTAATAAAATATTAACTGTACTTTCAAATATTTGTTTAATTCAATTTCATTATTAGGTACATTATTAATAGTCGCAATGCCATCATTTTGAACATGAAAATGATTTTGACAATATGACAAAGCAATGGTTGCTCTTGCACATTTTAGTTGGTGGGGTACAACATGTAAAAATAACATTGCACAGAAATTAGATTTTCCATTAGTTTGGACATTCCATGTCTTCGCCTTCACTATACAAAATAATCACTCATCGCCACTGGTAGCATAATGGAGTTGATGTTGGTTTCAGGGAAAAAGAATGAACCAAAAATCTTGTGCATCAGGGCGCACCAAACATTTACCTACGGAGAATCTGGAATTTGTTCGTGTATTAGACATTGACTTTCCGAGCTCCAAATTCAACAATTGTGACTGTTTACACAACCGTTCACATGAATTGTGGCCTCACCCGAGAATAGAAATGTTTCTAGAAATCCTGATTCGTCTTCAAGTCTTTGTAACATGCTAGGAATTTAACCTTAAATCTTGCTCTGTGATTTTATTTGAATTTTATAGGAATGTATTTTCCATTTCTTCTGCACGACATGCATATGACATATAAAAACCTGACTGTATATAATGAACTTCCAAGGACTCCGAACACAGTATTGTCGGGTTCTTTCATCATTTTCTTCTGTTTTTCCTTTTTGTGTACTAGTGATCAATTTGTACCATCGTTGTTTTTATATGGTAAATCCTTGTTGTGCTCTCGTCTGAACTAAATCCCTGATTGTGCTCCACCAGCCATAAGACAGAATCTTTTTTCTTGTACGGTAAATAACTTAAACTACACACCGAACACTTCTATCCTGACTGTGAGCGCACTAGTTTATTTCAGAGCACTTTCAATGCACTTATTTTGGCTTATAATAAGTTAGTGATAAATTTATCAACAACGACTCTATTATGACAAGAATGACAGAACACAGGAACACATCAAATCAATCTGTTTGTGTTTCTGAAGTGATTAAAAGCACTTCACTGCAACGTCATAAAATTCACCATTCATTCTCGTAATTACAATAATTTTTTGATCATATCGACTGTTTTAAATCTTCAGTGTTTATTTTATCAGCTGCTTGAGATGTTTAAAGTGTGGTTTTGTGATGATGTTCAATTATTTTTCCCCTCCTTACACATTCTTTTGTTACAGAAACAAGATGGAAACTTCTCCGGCGATGTCTGTCTTGGACAAAGAGATGAGCGTGGCTGACGTAGCATCGCACTTGATACTTGCCGAGGTCAACACAACTTTGGGCACATCGGAACTTTCCAGGTAATTCCATGTGTTATGCGAATGAAATTCATTAAATAACAGAAATTTTAAACTTCCTGGAGCAGCATACACAATGCAAAATCTTAATTCGGGAAACCCAAAGTTCCTTAGTAAAAATATGGGGATCGTGAAGATCGATCTGTATGCGCATTTGGCATAGCTCGTAAAACATGACATTGACTATCGAATTGTACACTGGAACAAAGTCAACTACATTTAGCAGACCCCAAAGCAGGTATCGATATACAAAATGGTGGAAATTGAAATCAGCTATGAATCACATGGGTTTATTTGGTTCGTTGCAGTTATGTAGTTTAGTACAGTGGTTTATAGTTTAAAGTAAATCAAGTACGTCAAGTACGTACGTAGTAAATCAAGTACGTACGTTAGTTCTTTTGATTTTTATTTATTTAATGCCGATTTAGTGAAATTACAGCTGGAACTAGAAAGTGTTTAGCATAACATGGGGTTGCTCTTGTTGCATGTCTTAACTATGGAAGTGCACAGCATAATATCACATTTAACTGCCATAATGGGCAGTAATTAAAGGAGAGTGGATAAAGATTATACACGGTGCACATTTTGAAGTTAATCATGAAATTATAGTGTGTACTAAACATTTCGTACCAAAATTTATGCTTAGGGAGGTAATTTTCGCTAATCTATGTAACAGTGAGGGATAGCAATGAAAGGAAAGACCATGAAAATATATGAAGCGGGTTTTGAGGCGAGATGAAGCGATTTTTAATGAATGGTGCGAGCAGGATGTTATGTTTAGACTCCTTTGCAAGTGAGGTTAAGACAAGACAGGTACTATTCTACTTCTATTTGTAACTATTACCAAGAAAGGCTGTGTTCTGTAAATTAAAATAGACGATGATAAATATAATGCTATACCATTTATGCCGAATATATTTTTTTTTTTTTTTTGAGTAGTGTTTAACGCCCGTTTTCACTACTGAGGCACCACAGGCGGTGGACACTGATGATACATGAAATGAAATGATAAATTGGGAAAGGATTTTTTTTTTAAGGAAGGAAGCGTTCCAGGCCTAAGTTTAGGTACCTCCCCGGCATTTGCCAGTTATGAAGACTGAGGAAAACCTGGAAAAAACCCCAGTCAGGGAGGACGGTCCTGGCGGGATTCGAACCGCAGACCTCCCGCTCACGAGTCCGTGCCTTAACGACCTCGGCCACCCGTGGCGGTCGAATATATTTAAGGTGTCCAGTAATTTGGAAGTTGGTATTTTTATAAATATTTGTGCCTACCTGTATAGAAGTTTGTAATTCATATTTCGTTTACAAACGATAAATGTTGTTTATAAACATTTTTCAGATTCTTAAAAATCATCGAAATCTTTTCTAATGATGAACACCGTCATCTTGTAAACGTAATGCTGCGTAAAAGTTTCGTATATGCTATACTGGAAGAGCAACGAAGTATTATTCTTTATTGTGGTCAGACGTAGTGAAACCATCTAAAATTTACAGCAGAATGAAGGTTCAAAAAAGATACAATAGTTAAAGTCAGGGAAAGTGTATGAATGGAACCAGCAGCGAGACCATGGTTACAGGTACAATGTGGTCACCGTAGAAAATGCAGTAAATGTTCACAATTACCGATTATTGTAAACATTTTCCACACTACTTGGTAATGTAAATAGCGGAAAGTTATTATTATATATTTTCCCACTTTTGCCATCACTTGTTCACATTTACAAAGACAACATGGTAAATCTAATTAAATCATTTTTCCCTGCAACGTTTGTTGTTGTATTGCTCCTGTGTTTGTATAAAGGTATTTAAATTAGCATCTGCTTTGACCTATACATTTTAGGTTATGGCAGTGTGGTACGATATATTAGTAAGAAATTCGAAGGTAATTTTGTTCAAACTAAGGAAGCTATCGGTTAAATGTTTATGAAAACACCAACAAACAAGCTAAAATAAAATTAAAGTTTACTGGAAGGTTCTCACGGAGTTTCATAGCTTTAACTGAAAATCACATTTCTTTTATCATTCAAATAAATTTTGCTAGGAAACAAACACAGTCGTGAGTTGGTAAGTAATACAACAACCTCTTAGACACCATCATCATTGACAAGTCATTATTATTGGTGAGTAAAACATTTTACTGCATAAATGCACATCTAACTAAAAGCACATAAATAATTTTCTAATCAGGTGTTCACTCGTGGGAGAACATGTAAATTAACAAACACGACTGTAAATGTCCAACTTTAGCCAAAGACGAGTGGTAATTGTTAACATTTCCCTCCAAAATCCGTAATCTAAAATTATTTCCAGTATTTATCTGTTTGGACAATGTTCACATTTACGAACAGTTGTTCACGAAAGCCTGTTTTTTACTTTGACCGTAACATGTGTAAATATGAGTGTTAGTATTTTAACACTGGCAACACTACAGTAGAGACGCCATGCAATGGAAGCACATTATGCTGCTTATGCCACACGTTGGTTGCATACAGTGGTTGCTCGTGACCCCTGTAAAAGGGTAGGCCAGGGGCATAATTACACGACACCCAAATGGCGAGGGGGAAAGGTCTCTTTTATCAAGACTTATACTCCTCGACATTCTCTCATAACTGCAGCGCCATCGAACATTTAGCTATAAACCTGTGGATTATATGTGACTCTTCTAATTCAGCTGTAAAAGTACGCCTTAAGCCTTCTGCAGTCAATTCACATACAGCAATGAATTTTATGAATCTTTCAACCGTTTATCCCCCACTGATGTACCGTAATATCACAACAAATTTGGACATGCATATGATATCTACCTTTTCGTCGGCCTACACAGAAACAAGAGTTGTCCTTTCTATTTCTTTTCTACTCTCATTCATATATACCAGATACGTTTCTCACTTCACAAGATGTCAGCAAAGATGTTTTTCCAAACCATAAAAAACCTTCTTAATTTTGTGCTGTCTTTTAGAATAAGCCCCTAGAGCTTTCGGTCTATGATCGTTCACTTCTAACTAAACAGTTAAATGGAGTCTTCAATAAAACGTCCACTTTATCCATTGTCACAAAATAGATAAGCTTTTTATAACTTAACAAGTAACACTGTGAACTTCAACTTTCCGCTGGCAAACAGTGAGAAAGTCACCCAATTTCAAACAAAGTGCGAAAACAATTCCTAGTAGTCAGTTGTGCGTAGTGTCAATAGCTCCTCTACATCTGGTTCCTGAGAGAATACCGAACACTGGTCATCGGCCGTCTTCCTACTGACCCAAGAAAGGGCGAAATAAGCAGGAGAAAGGCTAACCCATCTTGAAGGAGGACAAATGTGAGTTCTTGTAAGTATATGCTGGCCCGTAAAATATTCCGAGCTGGCCCATGAGCTACCCTTGCTAACGGAATACCCGCATGCTACCGCTACTACAGTAGAGAGGAAATGCGCTTATTGCGTAAGATTAAGTTAAAAACTAATCGGCTGTATACCCTACTTTCAAGCATTTTTGTTTTATAAGTTGACCAGCAAAAGAGGAAATAGTAAATGATTATGCCACTCTCTTTGGGAGCGCCGGACCCATCTGGCCCTTATTGATGGGCCACCCCGATTGCACACCTAACTTATCCTGGGACAAATTAACTCTGGCTTCCTACTCCAAGCACCTACGACCCCCCTTTGTTTCTGGGATTACAGACACAGTGCATTGTTGTTTTTCGGATGAACCGAAACAATACACCGCTTTAATATACCGCACAAATCAGTTTATCTACTTAGCAAATGAATTGTTTATGTGGAGTAATTATTATTCATCTTTTTATTAGTTTGTGTGACAGATTCTATGGTGCTAGTCGGTTTTATCGTGTATGGAGGCCTTGAGAGAGCAATAATATGTCTCGTAGTGATAACAGCAACATGAAGAACGCCTGCGTAAAACAGCATGACAACGCTGCAGATACAATGCTGACACCGCCAAGCAGACTTTGATGCTTAATCTTTAGAGTAGCATGATAATAGCTGGTGATTTAATGCATGATTTTAGAAGGCAAAAGGAGCGTGGTTGGAATGTTTCGTTCAAATGGAAATATCGGACTTTGCAACACAGATTCGGCTTAAATTAAATTTTTGTATTTTAGTTGTAAAGCGCCTACATTATCGTCGCAAGAAGTTAGTTTAATTTAGAACGCTTGGTATAGTCACGAACTAAAATTAAAAAACTGAAATATTTATAAGTTCTGACTGGTATCTATAATTAACATTGCGCCAATGAATATTAACTCACTAGTCAAATATTCCAATTAAAACTCGCAGTTACTTCTTGATTGGAAATGTCGGTGCGGAAAATATCTCATCAGCAAAAGGCGATGACGGGTTCCTGAAGTTGAAGTTTATAATTAATTAAAACAAAACATGACGCAGTTTATATGTGGTTACCGTGGAAACAGCTAATTTACTGCAGTTTTTCTGTTTTCAACAAGTATGAGTTTAATGGCAAGGATGTTTACTTTATTTTTCTATAATTTTAACAGAAATTCAGATTACATTTTGGTTTTTATGACCGTTGATCACTATGCTGCATTTTTTTATCATTTTTATCTCATGTCTCAAATTGTATGTGCATAGTTTTTATATACACTCTTGAGAACTATGGAGAAACTGTAGGTTTTTATTCTTTTCGACACATGGAAAACCAAAGTTATGCTTCGAGCCTTCAGCCAGTTCTAAAGAAAATTTCAAAATCATTCTGTAGTATGAATTTCTTGATTTCACTCCTAGGAGGGTTTTGGTGATGCCTAAATGGTGGCAAATTCTATGGTATTTCAAAGATGCTTTTGGACATGAAACAAACTCAAATAATTATATTACGGTTCTTCTAAAGTTTAATTTTTTGTTAACATATAAAAAGTCATTGAAAATCAGGATAGACTATCCATTGACTATATTTTTGAAAATCTTTGCATTTGTACCAAATTATCGTAACATTTGTAAATTCACGAAATTTACATTTTAAAACGTTATAGTAACAGTGTGTATGATCTTTTCAAATCAATGTTTCATTACATATTCTAATAATAATAATAATAATAATAATAATAATAATAATAATAATAATTTGTTAATTGTTTTTGTTGTTGTAGCTCATTATATGAATTGGCCACTACTAGCATGGTATTGGTGGATAATTAGATATGAACAAAACATGTGCAGTGGTGGTGAATAGCCCCACTCTCTATATCGCCCTCAATAGCCGAGAGGGAGGGAGGTAATTGGTGGGCAAAGTACATTACAGGTACAGTGTGAAAGTTGTTGTAAAGCTTTACAATAAAGTAACGTAAAGATTCATTTACCTACTTCATGTAGCATTTCTACCATCGAGCTTGCTACTGCACAACCAAATGTTTTGCTCTTGTCTTATCTGTCCAGTAATACACTTATATTTAATTTCCGTTTTTGAAATGTAACGATGGTATATTTTTTGTATAATCTGATTGTTCTGAACAAACTAAGCAACTTTTGTTTAAAAACTTTTTTTAATAATTACGTCTTGAAAAGTTATAAGGTGTTTGCAACCTTCAGAACCTCGTTCAATTAGTCTTTATGGCACGTGAAATATAGCGAACGCCAGCAGATTCCAATTTGACTCATCGACCCATCTTTTGGCCAGCAGTCACTCAGTAATACAGTAATATCTTTGGCATTCTGTGGAGAAAACCCGAATTTTCATAGCGCAGTATTCTCAAAACGAAAGTATTTCTATAGGATGCTCACGTATGGCGTATACAATCGGATATACAAATCAAGATTACTTTCCAAGCATCTTCGGCACTGAATTACTTAGCCTAGTGGAGACATATTTCTTACACTGCACTCGTCTCCCCTTCTTTGGGCAAAACGACACATGTTAGATATATACGGAGAGAACATATTTTATTACAGAAAAATATGGAACACGTCGCCGGAGAAAACATATGAAGGTGCAAGCAGCGTAAGTAACCAAGATGGAGGAGAGACTGGTGAATAATATTTCTAAGAGAAATGTACGAGTTTTCAAAGGGGGAAAAAAAAGAAGACTGTTTGTCACCGTCGAGCGCTGTACCATACGGTGGGAAAGTTTGTTTTTAAAACTGTCGTAGATATTTCCATTTTAAACATCACCATTGCACTAAGAAGTTATGAAAGATAAAAGAGAAACGAAAAACAGAGAGGGAATGAAATGCAAAAATATACAAAATATTTCATTTTATTCTGTGCTGACTTTCGCAAATAAACATATCTCTTATGCTTACATTGTCAAATATGCTGCATTTCATAATGTAATACAAAAAACAAGTAATTTTTATTCTTTGATACTGTGGTCAATGTAGACAACATTTAGGATAGAAATACAGGAATGACATTTACAAGAGACAATCGGAAAATGTCCTTAATACACACTGGAATAAGAATTATACTAGGAAAAGTCATTAAATAACGCGGCTTTTATAATAACTTTCGCACATGCTATATTTAAAGGATATCAATATTTAATGAAGGTCGTGGTATAATATAGAGCCCTCGTTTGGGGGGGGGTATTTGCTTGACATCGGGAAGCACGCTGTTTGCCGGCGAAATCGGATATTCCTAGTCCCTTAAATTCAAGCGCATAATTTTCTACAGCACACCAAACACCAATCTATTGGTCATAAAATAGCATTTCGTGTACAAGATCAAGATTTTCCGCACTCCATCTATTGTTTCGTAGCGCTACATGGTCATGCAAATAAAACTGTGCTTCGTCCGTAAAAAATAATTAAACTCAGGTCAATAGAACGAATAATAACATTATCTAACATCAAATTGCATAAATAAATTCTACTCATATTATCGCGTGGTTGCGAGTCCTGAACTACATTTATATTATAGGGTTTTATTTTAAAAATTTAATGGCATAGCAAGCCAAGGTTTGTATATTTCCTTATTTCTGTTCAAACTTCCTCAGAGATTTCTTTGGACCTCATTCTAACTTTTCTCCAAGGTCATCGAGTATTTCCTCTGTAAGAACATGGTGTTTTATATTCGGCTTCTTATCAAGAACACATCCCGTTTCCCTAAATCTATTTAGAAGATTAAGAACTGTTTCTCTGCTAGGGGCACGAACAGCAGGGAATTTGTCTTTCATTACCGTCTCACTTCTCTGCAAGAGTTTGTTGTCACATAGGAATCTACATAAAGATTCTACGTGCTAAAGTATACAGACTAACACACTGTAACAATGAAACACGTGGTCTCAATGTTTCAACTTCCGTACAGCACAAAGACTTCGCGTTAGCACACCGAGAGGCGGGAAAGTGGAGGAGGGAAGAAGCGGCTAGAAACAGAGCAGGCCCCGTTAAACAGACCCGCGTTCAAATGAAGGTTCTGTATAAACTGTAGTTTTGCTGCTTTAGTGCAGTAAATAATTAATCCGAGAACAAAAGCTCTATATCTCACCATGTTTCCCAAAATCCTCAAAAAAACGATATAATGTCACATTGCAATATACTACAGCATGCTTAAGGTCATCAGTCTTTGAAAATCCTTAAACTGATTCACAAGCGGCTACTTTTCATACTCACGTTGCAGACATTGGTGAGTCGGATAACAGCAGTGAAGAAGAAAGATTATAATATGTATTAGTTTATTAATTTTATTTCACTATTATCTATTGCATTAATCAGATAATCGTTTTCATAATTTTATCACATTTCACACATTTCCAAGATACGTAAAAACTTAATATAGTTATCAAAGATCTAATTTTTATATTTTGAAGAAATTCTACCTTTTCTATTTGAATGATGTACTTTAAATGGGGATTGGTTTTTATTCTGAAAAATCTCAATTTTTGTCAATGCTATTTTTGTAATAATTTCCTAATTTGTTCTGAGGAAGTAGGATATAAAACTAACATGTGCCATATGGGGCATTATCTGGTTTGTTACCTGGCCTCTTTGCAGCAGTGTTGCTATCATTAAAATTTGAACTCTTGTTCATACTACTGACATTTCTAACCGCGTTCACCTGAATCACCCTTATATCACCCTTATATATATATATATATATATATATATATATATATATATATATATTTCTAGTTTCTCCACTTTTCTTTGTCTAATATCATTGAACTACATTAATGTCCATAGGTTAAGAATAATCAAGAGAGTTATGAGGACATATTTCCTTAACAGGGTATCGGAATGGATACAGAACAAATCAAAAGTGAACCACAAGATATTTTGCATACAACAGTATCCAAAACATCAAATTCAAAAAAATTCTGACAGCAAAAATACATACTGAAAAAAAAATTAACAAAACTAGAATATCTCCTCCACAACAGCAAAACAGTTAATAAGAAATGTGGTTACCCTAACTGTTACATATGCTTCACAGCGACGTGGCATGCTGTCTATAAGGAGATTCAAAAAGCAGATCCTATTCCTCACAAAGAAAAGTCCGGAGATCTGAATTATCCTTGGTGGAGGCTGACGAGCTGCAACTTTTCTCCCTAATATCCAGGCCTGCTCTAAAGGATTCATATCCGGAGACCTGGCTGGCCAGTCCATGCAGTGGATATTGTCACCTTCGAGAAAGTCATGTAACAGTTGCGCTAAGTGCAGATTAAGTTGTCGTCCACGAAAAGGAAGTCTGGATCAACTGCGCCTCTGAAAAGTGGAACATGTGATTGCAGCACCTCATCTCTGTACCTCTGGGCGTAAATAACATCGAAGATATGTAGCTCCTTTACGCCCATTCAACCTGATTCCTTCCCACACCAATACGCCTCCAAACTGGTTTCTTTCTGCAATGTTCCTAGGATAATATTGACTATCATGTTCCCTCCAGAGTAGTTGGCGATGAGACTCGTTCTGTAAACTGAAGCAGGATTCATCTTTGAACAGCACATTCATCTATCCATTCATTCATGAATGTTTTGATGTTGACTCCTCAATAAACGAGTGGGACACATTTAGTATACACACCGACCACTTTGAGTCTACGATGCACAGTTTGCAAATGGTGAAGCTGCTATCAGCTCTGTAGACCTCCTTCGATTTCGCTTGACAGTTAAGTCCAAATATCAGCCCTGTGCGGAATGGTCACTTGATCTTGTACTGGCTAACGACGAACATCTCCTGTCTCAGAAACGCTGCCAAAGCTTGCAAATAACACTTTGAGTACATTCAAGGCTGCTGAGGCTTCGGCCTGTATCTGACCTGCTTCAAGGTGTCCGATTACTCTACTCTTAAAACCAGAGTTCAAATGGCATCTTTATGTTCGTTGTAAATTTAACCAAGAAACTGCACTCCGGTCACAATGAAAAGACAAACAATGCAGAGTATGGCGTAATGCACCGGTTTTGTTTATCTATCACCCCCAGGTCTATTTGAAGCAGGGAGTACTTTACTATGCAGAGAGAACAATTGAATTAGTGATATGGAAATGGAAACAAGTTCAGGGTCTATAGTTTTGAGGAAACAAACAAAAAAAACTTTATAAATAACAAAACTGGCTCCACCGAAAGCTGTATTCCACCGCAAATTTGTAAAACACATCATTGTTGGTTGCTTGAACTGTTCATGGATCTCTATTTTGCATCTAGAATACTTTTTATGCCCAGGACTTGTTTACTTTATAAAATAATTCTAGGACTTCTTTCCTTTCTTTTCTTTTGGAAAGTAACAAAATGTTGTTTTAATTTCATTATAAATAAACAAAATAATTCTCTGACATATTTCTCTTAAAGCTGATTATCATAGTCTGCTATGTAGACATTATAAAAATACTCTCAACAAATTATAATTTTCTAGGGTTAATCATTAGATGACATCAGTTGTTGGCCATGAGAGAAGTTTTAGTAGAAGTTCTGCTATTTATCTGGGATATACTGTACTGTTTTTCCAATATCTGCTATCTTCTTATTGTTGATTGGAACACCAGATTCAACAAGTACCTTTTGGGAAGGTAGACTTGGATTTGCATTACCTTTTGCCAACTTGTAAGAGTGCTGGATGGGCCATCAATGTACTCAAGTGCCTTTGAGACATCCAAATTCTTTGTTATATGTTAGATGCTTAGAGTTAGCCCAGGATCACAATGAAGGCTGTCAAGATGAGGAATAGCATAAGCCACCATTTAGCTGCTATTTTATGTACCATTAATTCTGCATTTGCAGCCCTTTTAACATTTTCATTATATTTAATTTTTACATTTAAAACCTCGCACTTCAAACATATATCCACCTGAAAAACACCAAATCTAAATTCATAGTTTTCATTATAGTACTTCATATAGTACTCATACTTAACACTGTTAGCTAAGTCTCTGTTCTCTTCACAGAAGAGTTGATACATCTTCTTAACATTAAGTTGGGGGTCTAGGTATATGTGAGACGTTTATTTAAGTAAAGTGTTAGGTGTCTAGGAAATGCCCTGATATGTTGGTGTATTTCATGAAGTGCTGCTTCAGGGACTGCATTGCTGTGATTAACATGCTCTCCTTGATTATCAACAGAGACTTTCCTTCAAGTAGCAGGGATATACAGATTTCCTGGGACAGCATACAACTTGAGAAATGCTTGTTCACAAACACAAACTCTTCTGCAACCTAACAGTTTATGACAGATGAATGACGATGTTCTTGTCTGTCTCTTCGTAGCCATCTTCTCTATACTTGCTTACTCTCCATTATTTCTATTAGAAAAGTATCTTGTACATTTTTAGTTGATCCCCTAAGTCTCTGTGATATAATACATCAGAAAGTTTATTTGTGCATTTCAGCTGACAGCTGCAATCAGATCTTGGTGTTCATAACTCTACCCTAACATGCTGCGTCCCAGCTAGACGAGATCTTTTTCTCTTCTCATGAGTATAATCCTCAGTATTTCGAACCCCTTTTCTCTTATTCTTTCTTGGAGGTTCATTTTCACAACCATCCTTTATAAACAGCACCAAAATAACAAATAAGCTTGTAACATGTTCTATAGGCAGCTACCATAACAATATTACCAATATATATGCTCTAATAATCAAATAAATTATATTACCAATACAATAATAAACAATGAGCATTCAAGGCCATCTACGATCTCATAAAGGAGACCAGGGTTTATTTCCCTTTTAAAATCATTGGAAGTTTTAACCTGGTACTGGATATTTACCGTAACGGGTGGCCGAAGTCGTTAAGGCGCGGACTCGTGAGCCGGAGGTCTGTGGTTCAATTCCCGCCTCTCCTGACTGAGAGGTTTTTCCTAGGTTTTCCTCAGTACTCATAAATGGCAAATGCCGGGAAGGTATCCTAAACTTAGGCATGAGATATTTCCTTCCTTAAAAAAATCCTTTCTTAATTTATCATTTCATCTCATGTATCATCAGTGCACATCGCCTGTGGTGCCTCAGCAGTAAAAACGGGCGTTAAACACTATTTAAAAAGCTGGACATTTATCTGTTGTACACCAGTATATAGCTTAAGGACTGAGAATCTAAACGTTTATTTCAACTCATTTCTGCAAAAAGTATGATATGAACTTGCTTCCTTTTTCATATGACAGATTCAATCAAGGTTTGTAGGTAGATATTTACAGTAATCGCTTACCTTTTCTTGATTATGCTTAGCTTTCGCACACTAGTGTAGTTCACAAGAACCGTAGATGGCAAGAAGCCTATGCTTCATAGAACGAAAAGTATTAATAAACGGTGACTGGTTGTCTATTATGCGAGTGTCATGGAAGCGACGAAAAGTTTGCCCTCACACCGTGATATAAAGCACTTCATATAGAAGAAAGATTGTGCACTGCCGCAGAAACAAACCCCATCTCGCATATACTTTTTTCCCTGTGGGTTGTTTGCTCCAGCTGTTACCTTCCCTGCAGAAACAAATTTCACCAACGTTTAAACAAACGCACACGGTCTGAGGACTACAAATCGAGAGGGAGATGTTTAGATTCCATACGCATGCACGTAGTTCATCAAAAGAAATGACAACTCGTTCTGAGAACAGGGACATCGAACGAATATCAACAACTAAATTACATAGCAAATAATAGTAAATATTTAATTTCAACAATTTTACTTGTTAAAATGTATCTTTAAACTTTTTGCATTTATAGAATTACTAAGAAATGTTCCGTGATATAAAATTACGCTGTACAATACTGAAATTCCTATGTCACTAAAAATACATGACATACTAGAATTTTTCTTTGCGATAATACCTTAACTTTTGAAGATAAAATCTAATTTACATTTATGTGAGGGAGTTTCCTGTGGTAGGTTACTTTAAGCTCTTATCTTTATAAGGAATGTTTATTAATACAAGAAACATGTGATAATATTTATTTAATTTTAATAGCTATCAACTATAAAAAGACGAGTGTAAGAACTGTGTAAATATTACAAAAAATAAAATTACTTCTAGGAAATCAGAGTACTTTCACCGAATGTTTGTTGCTTTTGGTTAGAGTGGGACAGTCGAGCTAAGGAGAAACATTTAAAGTTAGAGAATAACCAGTAAGGTGTGTTTGGGTCCCGGCTTAAATGAGAGTCAGCAATAAATCATTAGTTAAAAAAGACAAAATTTGTGTATTTATTTACCCTGAGAAGAGTTAAGGTCATGGGATCTTCTCTTTCACTCTACTAGACAAGAAAACAGAATACAATATGCATAGTTATAAAAATCGGAAAAACAGTATACTGTATATAATATATATTTTAATACAGTTAAGTTGATATAATTAAGTGTTTGAATTTCAATTATTCTTCAATAATTTTTCTACTGTACAAGAGGGAAGGAAGGAGGAGAAGCGAGAGACTAACTGTTGTGATTACTAGAGTTGCGATGACAGTTTAATCTACGTTTAAATTGCTTTATTGTCCGATATTCTCTGACATAAGGAGGAAGGGAATTCTAGATTCTGGGAACTGACACGCTGAATGAGACTGAGTAGAAATGTCGAGGGATAGACAGTAAAGTCATATTCCGATTTCGAAGTGGAGACAGGTAAACGAAGCGAGAGGCGATATACTGGAAGGATTTTGAACAGGAGTGTAAGGGTAAGGAAAGTTCTACATTCTTTTAGAGGTAGCCATGATAGTTGGTTATGTAGGGGTTCACATGACCATGTTTACGAGTGTTGAAGACGAAACGAACACAGGCATTATGAATGCGTTGTAATCTGTCGATCTGCCCAGTACAAGACATCACAATAATCAAAGAGAGGCATAGCAAGCACTTCAACGAGATTCTTTTCGAGAATGAGGGATTAATAAAAAAGTTTGTGAAGGGCTTAGATAGAGGGTAAGGATTTCCAGAACTTGAAGGAAAAAGTCCTGAGATTAAGTGAAACTAAACTAAAAGAAGGAGTTTTTCTTTACCCTCACATTCTGACCAATATAGAAAACAGGCATGGGTAGGGTTTAAGACTGTGTGGAGAAAACTTCTGGGGAACATAAGGATTATAAACTTCAAAGAGATAATTGAATACACGTTAATGAGATACAAAACTCGTATGTTCTTGAAACTACATTTCCCTACATTTCCCACTTGAACTTCTTTCCTCCCAATCTGGGTGCCATGAGCGACGGTCTTGGATAACGTTTTGCTAGTTATGGAAAAATGATACAGAAGAAATCGGCTACCAAACAGGTTAACTGACAATCGCAGGCAACTAATTAAAGATTCCCTTCATATTTTTGCAAGATAACCGAAAAAAGCTGTCGCTATTGGCAATTCAAATGATAAAAATTTAATTCCTCACACATAATTTATGTTAGTTAATGTATTTTATGCGCTTTAATTTAATACACAGTTAAGAACGTTTTTAAATTAACGCGTTTTTATGAGATGTTTAAACCTGATTTCCCGATAAAAAAAAAACAGTAGTGATAGTGCATCTTGGATTTCAGATATGAATTTAGCATTTACTATTAATACAGAATTGCCTATTTTCATTCAAGTGCAAAACAAAAAGTTAAATTTTATTTTTCAATGTCATAATTCTGAAGAAAAATCAAAACCATAGTGACGTTTATTTTAAGATCCTTTGGTAAATCATAAGAACATTGTGTTTTCTTTTACGTCATAACAGAACAAACAGTTTTCAGGTGAGAACAAACTGCTACCTAAGCATTAACATAAATATAGTAAAATTAATTAGTTGGAAGTTAACACTTATCACAAGTAATATCACAAGAAGGTCTGAGATTGCCGATAAATTCACGAGCGTAGTGATATTTATTAAGACTATTTCACGAATAAAATAAGAATTTAATTTTAATTCCCGTAAACTCGGCTTACAATATTGTAATAATTGTATATTTGTTTTGTGAGTACTTAACTTTTTCAAGCCATCTTGCAACAGACGAATGTCGATTTTCAGTAGTGCTAATAGAGAAGAACCAAATACGGTTTCAGGATATTTCATTAATAGAATAAGAATAAGAGTGGTATATATTTTGAAAATCAAGCAGTATTATTAAAAATTGTATAAAATGCTATACTTACTTATGAATAACTACCTATTCATAAATCGTGAGATGGAAAAATAGACGAATGTCGACTATTACAGTCGCCTCCGTTGGATTTACTAATACCAACTGAGAAAAACAAATCAGAGATAACATTTCCTCATTCTGAATAACGTGTTTATTAAGACTGGTGGTTGCTTAGGCGGATTTGTTACATAATTTATAGAATGATTTCAGACTGTTAGGCTGAATGCGCAAAAACAATTGCTTGAAGGAAAACACATTTAGTTAAATTTACAATTACCGAAAACAGAAACGTGGTCATAAAGCGTGCTTTGTAATTATATAGTAGAGGTTTAGAGTTGGCTACACAAAACAAATGCATGTCGCGTGATAAAACGGAATTGATGCGTTTTTTTCGATAATTTCAAATTGGTCAAAATTCAAAATTTTGTTACGTTTCATTGGCCGATTTAAAGATTTAAGCGAAATACTCGATGATAAATTTCAGAACCGTAATAACAGTCATTACAGTGACATCTGCTGTTATAAAAGGATAAAAACACGTTATTGTCTTACGTGTTTAGTTCAAGACATTTATTTCTATATATAGCTTGTTCCATAATGGACGCACTTTTTAAATTGAGCGCTTCTGTTTGTTAAGTTACCAGACCTTAAATTTAACATGCTGATTTGTTTGTATTCCGATTAACGATTGTCATTTGTACGTATTGTTAGCAGCTTAAATGGAGTGATACACGCAGGATCAACGCTCCCAGATTCTGAAAGTGCATTTTAAGTACGTTGAATGTTATGCAGAGATCGTTCGGAAACTTCGTGTAATGTTTGAAAGACGAAATGTGTCTAACGTGTCAACAATGCAGAGACTGGTAAGGAAATTTGAAGATACAGGATCGACAGAAAACATCAAATCACCTGAACGTCTTCGTCCATTGGTAGAGAATGTTGTACTCGTCAGACAGAGCGTTGCTACGAACCCAATGAATTCGATTCGCAGTCGTTCTCAACAATTAACCATTTTAATCCTCTGTTTATGTGGACAATCCACGAACTCATGGATGAATTTCAGCCTGCACTTTGCTCTAAAGTCGTTGAAAAATTTGCCAACAGAGCGAAGGTGTGTCACCGAAGCCAAGCAGGACTTTTGTCTGATGTTTTGTTTCATGTTTAATCGCATTGTTTGTGCTTCATATTAACTTAATAATATTAGCACTTTTCAAATAAATTATGTGAATTTATGCATTCATCATGAGGCATCCTATATATGCTTAATGTTCGTTGAAATACTTGTGTCTATGGCTGCCAACCATATGGGGGTTTCCTGGACACCAGAAACTTCATATTTCATCCACTTCTGTGAATTGCTAGTATTAGTTTTATCATCCATTTGTCAAACTGTCATTAATGTTATTAATTACTGGAGTAATGGAATGCTACAACAGCGAGTGTTACTCCATGAGTGATGTATTTTTAACTGCGAATTAATTAACAGGAAGTCGCGTCACGCACCACGGCGCATATAATCAGATGAACAGGTACATTGCAAAAATGAAATTAGACGTTAAAGTAAACGTTTTACTTTTATATTACACTTTGCAGTAAACGTAATATAGGAAAGTTATTTTGAATATTATTATGATTATTGTTTTTGTTGTTCAAATATTTTTAAATAATTAGCGACAATTTAAAGTGATTTGAGACTTGCGTATAGAAACAGCCAACATATCTGAAATTTAGTTAGCATTTAATTGCAATTATACCTGTGAAAAATCTTTTAACGTTTTAAAAAATGGCGATATTATTTGCTGTTTAAAGGAAAGAAAGTTAATAAATTGTTAGTTTGCTTCATTGTCCATGTTTGTAATTGTAAAAGGTGTCAAGAGTTTAAGAAATGTTTTCAATAGGAAGCTTAGGTATTGCTATATTTACTGTACGTAAGTCACTATTATTTATTAAACCGTATGGTTGCATTGACTACAGATTGCTTCAGATGTCGAACACTTTTAATGTCCTGTGTTGGGCTAAGGAATAAGTTGTACCTGAATAGTACAGTAAGAAGTGGTAATATGGAGCTGAAGTGAAGGTTGTCCAACTTCAAGGCCAATGAAAGTTTATAGCACTGGTTCATGATGTTCTGAAAGGTGAATGTTCTGTAACTGGTATAAGTTCTTCCGAAATAGCTTTTTTTTAAATATGCTCCATCATTTCAGTGAAAGTAGAACGTTCTTTTTCCATGATGAAATATGTTCTCTCTGCCAAGCAGCTGACTATGACAGTTGGTCCCTTGGAAAACAGCTTGTTGTCACTTATAACCAAGAAAAGCAAGCTTAGAACTTTAATTATGTAATAAAGAAATTATCTTAAGTACCTATTTTCATTAATAATGAGAGATATTACTCTCTGTTTTCACTTTTAATAAATTGCTGTTTTAATTATATTACTGCATATTTTCCGTATTTGAAGTGCCCTTTTGCCTAAATATATAAACCAAACTAACTGTCTGAGCTTAAATTAATTATTTTGTAACTAGCAGTGCGTAAATATTATATAATTTAGATGTAAATTATTTAAAATATAAAAGCAGTTACTACGTCTAGTTGCTTTGTGATGGATTTTGAATTCGAACCCGCGACAGTTCGAGTAAAGTACTGATGTGTACTGTAACCCAACAGCTGCTAAAATGAGTTGATCTGTTTGCTGCCACGTGAAAAATAACTCACTTTATAAGCTTTGTGTTTAGACGAAGGGAAACTTTATACCTCTGAATATGTATATAAGATTGAATTTCCTCCCTCTAGGAGGTCTCATCTGGAATTATATTAGGGAAGCTGGTGGTATTAGTAATCCGGGACTGGGGAGAAAAGAGGGTAACTGTTGTTGTTGTCCTGAAGGATAAACTCTGGCCCCTTCCTGTAAGTAAGTGGAAACGAAGAAATAAATAAGAGTTTACGAACTTACTCAGGCAAACGTATTTTTCCTGAGTATTAAACCGGAAGAATTATGGAGGCGTTTAACCATTTTATTTTAGAAGGGAAGCTTATGCAAAGAGACACGGGCTGGTTTTCAAAATAAATTATATTCCCTAGATATTTTACTGGAGAAGAATTGTTAGAGTTTTTCCCTTTTGTTTTATTTATTAGTGTCAGATCGTACAAAGTTGCAGTGTAGAGTGTTTTAATAAGTGACTCTCAATCTCCCAGTAAAACATCATTCGCCTATTTTATAAATACCGGTGTATTTTTCCAACTTGACAGTGGAATTTCTTTAAAGATCTCACTCTATCGGGGGCTACTAATACTTAACTCAAAGTTTAAAATCATCAATTTGCATTCTACAGCCTTGTGCGAATTTATATGAACAAGCAGGTAAATTTATTTTTGTAAGTTATTCAGTGCTAATAATTATTTCTTTCCAATTCTACCCCATATTATTGATACTCGTTGTTGAGAAGTTAACTGTAGTTATTGCTTTTATTGGTTGCACTAGAAGTTAAACAATTTGCTTGTGTTTTTAGCTGTTTTACCATTTTATTTAGCAAGCATATTTTTATTCATAATGGACATCACACCTAAGAAGAGAAGTAGGGTCATAATTCTCCATGAATTTAGTAATATGACTCAGAGACAGATAACAGTTAGGTTGATCTTTCAGACGAAGCACAGGTTACTGCTTATCAACCACTGGTTTTCCTCTCTTTAAAACTTAAAAAACTCTCCACCCCTCTAAGAGCAAGTTCGTTAATAGCTATTTGAGATAGAGATACTTTAAGTATTGCACATTTTGAAATATTTCACTTATTTCATGTTAACAGTGAAACAGAAACATTCTTAAAATCAAAGAAATCACTTGACTCCATTGGAATTACATGAAAGGAATTTACAGCTTTAGCTTAATCCTATAACCCAATGTAAATCATGGGGAATAACATTTCTTCTTTTTCTATAATAGCGAAATACCCATCGCAACTCTAAAACTATGACACTTACTAAATATTCCTGTACTATAAACATTTTCCTTAAAAACTAATATTATCATGACATGGCACTTAGAACATCAGGTGGCAGCATAGCATTACATTTATAATTCCGCCATCTATTTACGAGTATTTGAAGTACTTCATCGCTTTATAGACACTTAGAAACCGACAAGGAATATACAACTGGGCACCTAGAACATACTTTTGAAAATAATCGATTAAATTTCAAAAAAATCGCTTAAAACGTTTAGAGAATTCTATTCTTCAAATATATATGGGCATAATCTGAAAATTATTTATACTATGCATAAAGCTAAAAATCTATTTTTGACGCAAAATCTGAAACATGCACACAATTGTCGAATAGCTCGTGTTCTTCAAAGCAGAAGAAATGTAGCTAAAAGTGTGTGATTTTTAAGTAATTTAAGTATTTCTGCTTATATAGGTAAAAACACGATAAACTTTTATAATTAGATCTATACACATACATGCAAATATAAGAAGTCTGCTTGAAACCATAATCAGCATATTTTTCTAACTGCATATATTTCTGAAATATCGTTTTTAAAAAAATAATAAAATAGCAATAAAAACTGACTTGATTAAGCTAATGACACATTTTTTTTTAATTTAGCATGCGCTAATGTGAACCAATAGCTTATAAAACCATATGTCAAAAATGACGCAAACCGTTCTATTTATATCGGAATATGCAGCAGTTTTTCTGCAAATGCTTCAACTCAGCTGTTTTGCAAGCCACAGCAAATAAAAGATTCACTGTAACTGATATCCAATTTTCCCGCAACGCTTATAATCCACAACTAAAGTTATTAATTTCGTTTTTACGTGGTTAAAATCCATGCTTTGATCATAAGATTAAAAAAAAGGGCAGATTGCGTTGCTGTGAGCGATCTTGTTACAAGAATTTGATTGCGTTAATTTCAAGCCGCGCGCGACAAACACAACACCTGGACTGTGCTCTTTATTCATTTTACAGAGTTTTGATCTTTTGCTATAACGAGGTACTCTTTTATCTCTGGCAAAATTACTTCACCTACTATTTGCTTCCAAGTTATATGCTGACTGCCTAAGCGCATTTTGCTTCAGAGCACACATCACGAGGAATGTGGTAAACAAAAGGCAACTTTTTATGAGCCATGAGAATTGAACACATTTAAAACGTAATCATCATAACGTAGGGATGCATTTGAAACAATTTATTACCAAAACGCAGCTATTGTTTATTATTCGGCCCAAATTCAGACAACAGTCTAGGATGCCAGGCAAATACAGAAAAAAAAAATAACATTTGAACACATTTATAATTTAATTATTACAATGTAAAGATACCATTTGAAATTTCAAATTCTGGGTAATTATGGGTAAGAGGGAGATTCTAAAATTGATAGATAATTAAAACTGGCAAGTTTTAAAGCGAAAACTGTGTACGCTTTTGCTTCAGTGCTATAATTTTAAGGGTAATTACATATTATGATCACTTCTAGTCTAATGGTCAGCATTGCTCTCTGTGACCTGGGAAGAGTCTGTAAATTTCCGGCATCTACTCGGAGATTTTCATTTAGGGTGAAATCTGATGGATGTCACTGTGCTGATCACATGTCTCCCTATAGTACTGCTGTCTGTCCACAACGTCGCGAGATGGAGGCAGGGGAAGCAACAGGGACGACTTGGCCCTCCAGGGTCTGGCACGCAGGATGAAATTATGGATGGATTTCATGTATAAACGGAGAAAGTTTTACTAATATCATTTTGACCGTTGACGCATTGGGCCAAAAAGTAGTTTCTGCTGCATTATTTCTCTTGTTTTATAATATATTAATTCGTCGGAATTCATACATTATGATTATCTTAATGGATGGACGATTGTGCCGTTCTTGCGCATATTCTGTTTTCTTATATTGATATGTGAAGTCGTCTTCGTCCTTCTTACGCCTCCCTCTCCTTTCCATGTATTATTACGTATGCATAGCCTCACTTTTAGCTTTTGTTTGTTTATTTAAGGACGCTCTTTAACACTTTCAGCTTGCTAACCTATTGGTTGCAACGTATTGTGTAGTAAAACAGGGATTGTCGACTATGCAGCGTAGTCATTTCACCATACACTCCTCTCCCCTCCCCTCCCCTTATTTCCTCTCCTCTCCTTTTCCCTTCTATTAAAACGCAACAAGGAAACTCCGGGAGATGGTTGCTTTCTAGGAGTTATAATTAGAAAGTATTTGCTGGTGGCTTCTTCACTGTGTCTACCCAGTGACCTAGGTTTTATGCATTAGTAAAGGGTTTGATTGTGTACGTTTTATTTACAATTTATGCACTGCTAGGGTAAATGATTAAGTCTCGATACTTTTGGCAACGTTTTAATCGTTGTTTTTTTTAAAAAAAAATTCAATATTTTATTGAATTTTGGTATTAGAAACTTGCTTGCATAAGAGTTAATATATGTTTGCCAGTTGGATGGGTCAAATCTTTCAAGATTCACATTTGTGATTTAAAGTTTGCATTTAAACGGCACAATCATGTTGTGAATATTCAGTGCGTCGTTTCTACTGTATTTATTGTTCTATTTTATTGTACGCCAAATTAATACGCTTCATTTTACACTTTTTAAATTTTGAAATTGCTTTGCACAAGCTATGTACATAATTTAGTTTATGGTTATTGTTGAACCTTGTGAATGCTTACTATTCTAACATACTGCTAAGTTACTTTTCCAAGGTAATCCTAGAGTTTTCCTTCAGCACCTTGGTAAGGGATTGCCAACATTGAGATATGGTGCAATAGAAATAAAATACAAAGCGTTTTGCTCGAAGCGTTTTGACATAAGTTCACTTGAAAATGTTTGTGACAACTTTGTGCTCTCAAAATTACATTTGGCATCACTGAGCTTATATTAACATATTTTACATCTCTTTTAACTAGAGGAATAATACGACGGTCATTTGAAATTTTCTGGTAATGAAGCACAAAGTGCCGGAAATCTTTATGAAATCAATGTTTCAACATAGGCTGCCTCTACACAAATGAACTTTGTCCAGCGATGGGCCAAAGCCTTTATCCTATGACTGAAGTCAGATTCCTACAGGCCTGCAAGGTATCCATCAACTTAAGTTTTAAGCTCTTCATTGAATGAAAATGTCTCTCAAGGAACGTTCTCAATTTAGGGAACAGATGGAAGTACGATGGAGCCAAGCCAGGGGAATAAGGCGGATGTAGCAGCAAATCGTATCCAATTTATTGATTTTCACCATTGCAACGACGCGTGTGTTGCGGTATGCTTTATCAAGCCCGAAAGAAGAGGCCTCTGAGCAAAATTTACCTGCAGTCTCACGCCCTGAATTGAATGGGACGTTGATGACCTGAGATGTTAAAGAGCGTCCGTAAATAAACCAGATAAACAAAAAAGTGACGGATTTTGAACGTCCTCTGCTCGGGTCATCTTCCAAGCTTTCACGGATGCTTTTAAACTCCATGATCCACTGAGAAACTGTTGTAAAAGATGGTGCAGAGTCCTCAAGAGTAAATTTCTGTTACATTCATACCCTTCTTTACCAAGTAGTTAATAACCGTTCGATATTTACCTACCTATAGCGTATATGACTCTTGACCAATTCATGCAGAGATGTTTCTAAGGAAGATGGCGAGTTTTGATACCAGAACTGCTGCTGCAATCTGTGGGTATTCAGAGAACTTTTCAAATGACCTTCATGTTTCGTCTTTGTGGTTTTAAAGCTAACTTATTACAAACGTGACAAAAATTGTTTTTACCATTTACACAATTTTGAGGCATTTATAAAGTTTACAACACTTTTGATAATATTTAACAGCGCTTATTTTAGAACACAAGAAACACAGACTATGAAAGTTTTTCCTTGAATTAAGTTCAACTCAACTGGGAATTAACAATATTCTCACAGTTTTATGAGAAATAAAGTTCATTGCTGTGAATTTTTACTTCACAGGCAGCAATGTGCTTAAGCTACGTTAATTTTTGAGGAACTAAATACAAATATTTGAAATATTTTCTTTTTATTTGTATGTTAAGGACTGTGTGTGCCAATAACATCAAAATCTACGTTTTTGAAATTTCCAAGAAATGATGGTGATAAAAAGTTCTCACCTCATTTTGGAATCAGAAGTTAAATGTAGATACGAAATAGCATAACTTTTTATTTTAAAAATGAGTAGTGAGCAGTGTTATATAAATGCCCTGTCCCCGATGTTGGAATATTTTTAAGTACGTGGTGATGTGGGGCATTAACGAGGAGGTGCCTCAGTAAATCAATCGCTAGAACTAAAGCAATCTCCATTTGCGCAGCACAGTGAAGGGATTGTGTCGATTTTGTATCATGGAAACAAAGCTGAATGAATGGATTTGCCAGCATGAAGAGAAATTTTGGGAGTGTTATGTTCTCTGTGGAGATAAGAGGAAGTTCCTGATGATAAGGTCTAAGAATGGCAGCACCCAAGCTCGGAGTAATATTATTGTGAACTTTGAAACAAGAGTTGGAACATTCAGCGGTTTGGAGTGCTAAAAGTTTGTAGCACTCTCGTATTCCAATAGAAGGCTAAACGCTGTTTAGTATTTGACGTCAAACTTTTCCTTCCTATCTCCGTTACCCTCTAATACCCTGCAACAGATTGTGTTATGTTTTTAGTCGAGTTTCATCGTCTACTTGGACTAAGGATTCCCGCGCAGGGTGCTGAGTATTACCCAATTTGGTTCTTCATTTAGCTGTTAGCGACTTTGGTCACGTCCCTGGAAATTTCTAACAACATGTAATAATAGGCTTCGAATATCACCTGCTTATTATGTACCTACTCATATAACCTTAAGGAAAGCATTAAACGGAATGGAGGTCAATTTTAATATTTGGAATTTTCAGTTCATTTTGATTTGCTTTTCATTAATGTTCCTTGTTATAAACATTTTAATAAATGTTTTATTATTTCACTGCAGAATTCTTTTTTCTTTCTTTCTTTGATTTTGCTAGCACTTATTCAGTTGAAATTCTACATCTCAGGAACTATTTACTCTAGAAGGGTCTAGTTTGTCTTGACGATAGAAAAAGTTGTAATTCATAAATTTACAACTGTTGTTTTCACGAAACCATCCTTTGTTGTTTTACATTGTTGGAGGGTTTTTTTAAGCTGGTGTTTCCCTCAAAAAGTTAGTTCTTCTGTAAAAACATTTTTGGCTGCAAATATTTAAAAGCAACATTTTTTGCGCAAGTTTCCCATTTTTTAGAATCTATATAAGCTATTACTTTGAAACTTTTACCACTTATTCATGATATTATTGTGATTATGTGGATCTATTATGGTGTAGATAGGACAAAATGTGATAACGTAAAAAAATAAAATGTTGAGAAAAAATTAAAAAAGCAAACAATTGAAAATCGTTTATAATTTCGTATAGTAGTATTTAAATTTGCATAATTAAGAGTTTTACATTAACAGAATAAGCATTATGTCTCTCTTCTGTGCCAGAAAACAAAACAAAAAGTTATACTTTCACGGGCCAGTATTTGAACCCCGCAACTTCACCGTCAAGGTCCAGCGCGCGCACAATGCTACAGAACACGCCGAGAGACATATAGAAGTCAATTCAGCCGAAATCAATATGACGTAGGGGACAGTGTTTACGGAATAGTCCATAACTTTCCAATATGCAGCATGAAAAGACTCATTCGGTATTTTCAGAATATATTTTCTAAATGTAACAGAGAAATGCGACCAATAAATAACAATTCGCCATCTTCTCAGAGTATTTTGGAGAAAATGTTTCAGTGCTAAGTCAGCAGATCAACAGTCGTTCAATTATAGAGCTACCGGGCTTCCAGAATAAGTCCTCACAATTCGAAAGGATTTTGCGTCTCGGCCAAGGCAAGCTCTCCTACCCACTCACGGCCGCCTGCCGGTCCGCCTGTACTTGAAATTCCGTGTAGTCACCAATACATAATTTTGGAAAGACTTTAGAGCAACATATTTTTTAGTGTTATTATAAACACTAAAATCATATCGTTGCTTTCATGAGGAATTTATTAGGAAGTTCCCTGGACAGTTTTCTCCGACTAGAATTGCAATTATCTTGTGAATAAATTTTATTCGTCTGGTTCAGTGCACCACAAGAAACGCGCAAAGACATACTATTTTAACAGAAGACAAAATAAACGAAATTGGTGCAAATCTTCAAAATTTGCCAACAAAATCACTAATGAAATTACTACAAGTTGGGGTTTCAGTGTCCTATGCTCATACAGCAACAAACCTGTTAAAACTCAAGCTTTACAAGTGTATGCGTCCATTGTCTACGACAAGGTGATCCCGTGGCACGTGTGTGCTAGTGTGGGTGGTTTCTTTCATCAGTGACTGAAAGGATTAATCGTTTATGCTCTTTTCAGACGAGGCATGACAGCACCAAAATGCTCGCGTTAATACTCTCTATTGTTGCTCTGAAAATCCTAATTGTGTCCAGAACCCCCTCTTTATGATAGGAAAATTTGAATTTGACGTGTAATTAGCGCAAGACGCATAAGGCTGTGGCGTGTCCAGCTGTCGAGAGTCAAAACCCCGTGCGAGCGGAGGATAACAAATTCTAGAACCCATGAGTCTTCACTGATCCGCATTTTGTTCTCCAAATATTTTTCCCTTTTGAATATCAGGAGATATTCCTTTCGTTTACAGGTATTTAATCACAGTTCTTTGCTAAACTCACTTCGTTTTGTAGCAATTTTACAACTTCAAAGCTGTTATGACGTAATACAACAATGTATGAACTGGAAAGCGTACTTGCTGCGTGTATTGCATTTCAGGCATTTTTTGCCACGAAATAAAACATTTATATCAATTATCAACAGGTAATGGTTATTATTACCTGATCCATGGCTTAAGGGATATTGTAAAACTTGTTAACGTTAAATGAAGGCATTATTAAGAGTGCTAAACATTTTTATAATAAAGTTAAAGCTGAAATATAAAATGTTACGAAACGCTAAGCGAACTCTAGAAAAATTACTTACATTGTGTAATTGTTGCAATATTATTCTTGTTTTCACAGGTTTTCTCGTCCTCTGCTGGACTTCGCGGCAGTGATGACTGTTCTGCTAATGATAGTGGGAATCCTGGGCAACCTTCTCACCGTAGTCGCTCTCATCAGGTGTCCCAGAGTCAGAAATGTCGCCGCTGCCTTCATTATAAGGTAAACAGTAGTTTGCATATAAATAATAGTTCCGATATATTCCGAAAATAAATGGATCTGCTCCAAATTCTCCATGCACTTTGTCATACCATTACTGACAGTCGACCGTTTCTGAGTTATTGCTCTTTGTGTTAGAGTAACACCATTATGAAAATAGAGTGTTTAATGACATGTGTTTCAGTTTAGAGGTCCATAAAACAGTAAATCCCAATGTAAAACTTATATTTTATAATATTTCCTATGAATTCCATATCATGTTTAGGGGCTTAATCTCTTCACACATTGTATCAAATGCTACTGTATTCCAACTAAAAGTTTATCATCTGAGCTAAACATATACAGGATGTAACAAAAAGCTATTTCAAAACTTTGGGCAAACATTCCTTACATATGCAGGATAAAAAATACATAATATCAACATGGGTCTGCAATTACTTGATTTCCTTTTAAGAGCCCCTTTTCTACACCTGTACCACATAGCAGAAACAGAACTGAGGGAAGCAGAAAAAGTATATGAAAAATGTTGTCCGGGCGTTCAAATCTGGAAACGTGTTAGGGACCACTTCTACGTCCTTGACTGCGGATCCTAGCCGCCCGATGTCTCCCTCACCCCATCCCTTTCTCCCTGAGGGCGTATACACAAACGCCAGCCCTTTAGCAAGACTTGAAGTATCGAAATATTCTCCTTTAGCCTTTGCGCCGCTTTATTTCTTGGAACCCTAGGAATTTCCTTGTATACAGAGCACATTTTGCAAATTGAGTAATATAAAAATGGTGTTTTTTAAAATAGTATATCTTGAGATTATTGCACCATTTCGAACGTGGTTACTTTTAAACCACTGTGTGCATTTTGCTAGTAAGCTACCACAAGTCAAAGAAACGTTTCTCATATTGTGTCTATTGCTAAAGAACCCATACCCGTTGCTGTGTTAGCGAAAATCACTAGATTTGGAACTCTACTTTGCCACATAAAGGCTAGTTTGCGCGTTCTTCCTAAGAGAAGGACAATTCTCGAGTTGGAAGATCAGTTAAAGGTCGTAATACAGATCGCTCGCTATCTCTTGCAGTAAAGAGAGTCGACGAACTCGCTGTAGAATCAGCTTATAGATGTTATTTCATGAATTGCGGGTCTAATGGATTATTGCGGCAAGTAAACAGTACATAGACATTATTAAACAATATAGAACATGTATTAAAAACTGGGATGTACTTTGTTAAGTTATAAAAGAGCAGTGAGAGAAGAGAAACCGAATTTAAGTTGTTATGGCAACCAGCCCGTCTCGCCCCGCCGGGGAAAGTTTAAAGTGAACAAGACGGGCTCTGCAGAGTTTCCTGCCACATTAAGTCTTTTGTTTTCCGTATAATGTGGCAAATCCGTGGCATAATGGAATTTAGTTTTGTTATATGTGACGGTGGATATGTCTAGACGCTACTAAGTTCAGTTTCCGGCCATGGCTCGCAGCTACAGGAAACTATATTCAGGATTTCAATGTGTGCCAAATAATATTAAACTATATCAGTGGTTTACAAAAAAGAAATAAATAAAAATTGTTCTTTCACAATAAGAAAATTATGTAATCTAATTCCATACTGAATTCTAATATACTTTTTAACATTTTTTCCATCAGGCCGTTTTCATTTTTCTTTTAAACTGTTTTCAAATTAATGCTTACGTAGCTTTAAATGGTAAATATACATTCTAGCTTACCTGAAAAGATGTGCATGGTTATTTTCAAGCATATAGTCGGCCACCTTGGATTGGATTATTAGGGAAACTTTCAGTACTTCAGCCATGCTCAAAGGCTGTTTCCACGCCCTCGGTAGGAATCCTTCGGGAAGAATAGATACGCAGGTGAGGCACAGATTGAGAGACTGGATCCTTAATAGTGTTTCCAAATAGAGCACCCTTCAAGGAGTTTGAACCTCCCATACTACACGTTGGTGCATAAACATTACCAAAACGCAGGTTACCGCCACATCGCACAGACCACCAGCCCATTTTGCCTGGAACTTTCGATCTATAACAGAACCACGGTGAAATGAGAGGCAATGGGAGAGCGGAACATTCTTGGAAAGGCAACAACGATCCATTCATGCATTCCCTTAGGCCAGTTCCTCCAACTGCCTAAGAATAAATTAATGACATGATTTGACTTGTCGGGCATGCTTCAGGGTAGCAGCGTCAGGCGGTTGAGTGTAGATGCGTCAAGTGGTTCATATTTGTGGTGACTTGTATTTGTTCACTTAATTTCCACTGCAGTTACTACTGTTAAACAACAATACCTGATCGAGGTTCTCTTAGTGGGTTACCATAACGCCCATGTATAGGAATAATTCTTATGTACTGTACGATACAATTGTATTATCTGGATCTATACCAACTTTCAAATTTTGTAATTACATTTTTCTCACTTTACTGGGACGATCATGAATATCTCTAAAACTTTACTGTTAATGGTTATACAGTGCGATTATAAAGCCTCATTACATTTTCTGGATAATGTAGTCCAAATATAACCAAGCTCATAAATTAGTATCTACTACAAAGTCAGTGTTCCACATGGCCTCCAAGAATCCCAAACGACACACCGTCACCCGGAAAACATTCACCAATATATCCTCTGTAATCATTTCACTCTCTTCGCATATGCGTTCTTTCAGCACTTGCGGATTCGGAACCTGGGTTCTGTACGCCTGTTGATCGATGACCCCCCAAGCGAAAAAGTCCAGATCTGGCAAACGTGATACCACAAGGAGATGCCCTTCCAATCACCTATTGGGAAACATGTCACGATGCATACGAGGGCGAGTCCATAAGATTCCGGCCTAACTATTTTCTATGTATGATAAAGATAAAACTGTATTTCATTTTTTAATATAGGTATCAATTACTGCAATAAACTTCTCACATCTTTGAATTAACACCCCCCCCCCCGAAAATAATCAGAAGTCCTGTCTGCATAAACAGTATCCATCACTTCTTCGCCACAATTAAATTTCTTACCTCGAAGGTCTTTCTTGAGTTATGATAAGAGGAAATAGTCACAGGGAGCTAGATCTGGGCTGTAGGATGGAAGGTCAATCTCCTTGAAGCCACATTTCTTCATAGGTTCCTTTGCAATAACAGCTGTGTGCACAGGTGCTTTGTCGTGAAGAAGGCGCACACCATCACTCAGCTTTCCTCGCCTTTTCTTCTACCGCCACGGGTGGCTGATGTCGTTAAGGCGCGGACTCGTGAGCGGGAGGTCTGGGGTTCGAATTCCGCCAGGACCTTTCTCCCTGACTTGAGGTTTTTCAGGTTTTCCTGAGTCCTATAAATGGCAAATGTCGGGGAGGTACCCTAAACTTAGGCCTGGAACGTTTCCTTCCTTAAAAATAAATATTTTCCCAATATATCATTTCATCTTATGTGTCTTCAGTGTTTATCGCCTTGGTGCGGCATCATCGCGCACTCAGTTTCTTCATATGCAGAACTTCATGTAGGATATTATGTACACTTCATATGAGATGCCTACCATCTCAGCAATATCCTGGATCTTAATGCGACCGTCTTCTATCACAATATTCTGAAGTTTATGGACCATTTCTTCAGATGAAACCTCAATCGGTACGTGCACTATCTGCAATGGTGATATGGCCACATTTAAATTCATTTATCCGGTAATATGGTCTTGATTTCTGATGCAGGCACCATGAGCTTACTTGCTTAAGCTCAATTTGTATCCCTGGCCGCAGTCCACTTTATTTTTTTCATTTCTAAGAACGTGTTGTAATCGTACACTTAAGATAGCTGCGATCAAAGAAATGCGAGTTGCATCTGTTTGACAATTTGAACAAAACGTTACAAGAATCACTCTCATCAACAGTGATGCAACTTAAGGAACTTTGCCGCCATTTCTTTGAAATTTACCACACTTATCAATCTGCATCCGTAATCAAAGCAGAAAGGTAACTATAGACACTATAGCTGTTGCTATTGTTTGTTCACACGGCATGGCTTATCTCATTCAAAATGGATCACAGGTTAGGTTTTCACAAAGTTGGCGGACTATAAGTGCTGACCCCACAACACAAAATGCAGCAATTGCTACTACATAAAGGACACGATATGTTAGTCCGAATGGTCACAGTTGGGCTCACCATTACCAGCCCATTACAGTTTTACTGCTCACAGCATTACAACATCAAGGACAAACCGTGAATGCCCACTTCTACTGTAACATCCTCAGGAAACTTTGTAAGGTCATTAAGCGGAAGTGACCAGGACTCCTCACCAAATTTTCTTGCATGATAACGCGCTTCCTCATAATGCCAACAAGACAAATGTTATAATTTCAAATGGGATATCTTGTTAAACATCATCTTTCGGGTGAACACTTTCCCGACAATAAAGCTGTAGAAAGGGAAATCACCTTCTGGTTCCGGCAGCAGACCTAAAATTGTTGCTACTGGATTTCGGGGGTTTGTGAAACAAAGGTACAAATGCCTCAGTGTGCAGGAGAAATAAAAGCATTTTTCAAATCTTATTTAAGTTCTATGTCCATTTGTAACACAATTTACCCTTGTAAAATAAAGTATTGCACTAACATAGTATTACAAAGAAGTGCTTAATTAAGTTAACAAGTACTGCATTCGAATCAAACAAAATTAATCTGTTTTTGTGGTCTTATAGTCTTTTGTGGTCTAGTTTATTTTGGTACTCTACTTTAGAAAACTTAAAATCAATGGGGGAAACCGTATTTTAAAATCCATACTTTATGTTGTGAATGAGAGCTTTCTAGTTGAAATGTAATATATATATTTCAATTATTTGATTTAAACTAGAACTATCCTCACATTTGATACTTTCTTGTTCAAAAGCGCCTTTCCTGCTATGCAATTAGACTTCTTAAATCCTGCAAATTGAAGACGAGTGTAAGATGGAACGGAAAGTTATACTGGCTAATTCATTTGCACGCAGAGAAGAAAGTTTTTATTTATAGCTTATAAATCTGCTTAGAAGGGTTTATATGGAGGGTTCACAGTAAGTGAATGTCCTTCATGAACTTTTGTTGCAATCAAAATGAGAGGTTTCATGCAACTTCTTTGGCTAGCGTTTCATTGCAGAAGGAAGAACTGCAGTATCAGAACTGTTTCCATGGTAACCAAGTTGAGAAAGGTTGTGCTTTATCCACCTCTTGTACCTGCAAATTAGCACAGTTAATGTTTCACAAACAAAGTATAACTATGGAAACTGCGTGTGCTTAGTTCTAACTTGGGCAGAGAGAAAATCTTCATCAAATCCCTGGTAGGTGGGAGAGGTATTAAATATTTGTTTAGCAAAGATACTGCCAACTCCAAGGCTGCCTCGTTGTTATGGATCACGCTATCCGGAAACAGAAACGGGAGGGAAGTTCAAATCTTATTTAATTGCTCACACAAAAATCAAGAACCCTTAAATTCCTTCCCCTACGCTCTTACTTCCACTTCCGCTGTTTTTTAATGATTTTTCATCCCCTCGACGTGCAGTTGCCTTGCCTTTCTAGGAGTTTCTTCCAGTCTGATGTAAACTGTTCAGGTTTGGACTGGAATAATTAAAAATTTAAAAAAAAGAAGAAGAACTTATGGATTTTCTAGATTTGTTAAATTTCTGAAGTAAATTCACCGTCTTTTGCAAAAATTGCAATGAAAACGAGACACCATTACATTAGGTATATATAAAAGATAATAAACACTGGATTAATGATAACGGAGGAAAGGTTTTCTAACAGATTACCCTTAGGAGAGACATGTTCAACATTGTTAATGTCCTTATTTAAATTTGAAAATGCCTTAGAAATTGTAAATGAGCATAATATGTCATATGACATTAATTGCAGAGTACTGAAAAGAATAATTTGTATGTTTCAGCAATATACGAGGGTCGCCCAGAAAGTAATGCCCCACATCATTTTCTTTAACAATCCAGAAAGTAATGCCCTCATTTTGTTTTCTTCAACAATTATTTATTCCACTCAATGAAAGAATGAAGTTTTATCCACACACCCTATTTTTCCACGTAATCGCCTGCCAATTCTATGGCCCTCCTCCAGAGAGACACAAGGGTCTCTGTCTCTGCCCTGTCGGTACCAATCCTTATTCTGGTCACGAAGTCATTTCTTCATTGTGCAAATCACCTCGTCGTTCTCAAAATATCTTCCACGAATGTCGTCCTTTAATGGCTCAAACAAGTGGAAGTCCGAGGGAGCTAGGTCAGGACTGTAGGGTAGATGGAGTAATACTGTTTCGTGATATGTTCAGAAGTCCTCAAACTTGTGTGATGCCGAGCGTTATCGTGTTGAATCAAAACATCTCCTGGGTTGTTATAACGACGAAGCCGCTGAAAGCGCTTCTTGAGTTTTGTTTATGTGCCTCTGAATTAATGGTACTGCCTCTTGGCATCACATCAATGAAAATCAGACCCTCACAGTCCCAAAACACAGTGATCACTCTAGCGCTTAATTTTCTCTCGGTTGTTTTAAAATAAAAAGGACAAATTAATTCAGCATGTTAACTGTATTTATTCCCGTGCATATATTTTATATTTAACAAAAACTAATTTTCTCTTAGTTGTTTTCAAATGAAAGGACAAATTAATTCAGCATGTAAACTGTATTTATAACGATGCATATGTATTAAAGAATCGCTATGAAGATAGCATCTGTGAAACATTAACCTAATATATGTGTGTGAGAATTATATCTGTATGTAAGAGTGCTCTGTAATAGCCTCAGAAAACGTTTGCGTTAAATGTTTTTACTACAATAGCATTTAAAATAAATTTCAAAGTTGTTTTGTACATTGTGATGATTTTAAATAGTAAGATTTTTTTTTAACAAATAAAAACTTTTTTCTTAAATACAGAATGGTAAGTGGAACTTTCTGTTATTTTTCTCTATTTTATTGAATGTAAGAATATCAAGGGCTCAGTTCATGAACATGATTACATTTAAAAGTGTTTAAAAATACTCACACAGTATAGCGTTGTCTATTAGTGGTCATATATTTCAATTAATAATATGCTGTTAATTTTTGTGGTTTAATCTCAAGAAGAAGAAGAAGAAGAAGAAGAAGAAGAAGAAGAAGAAGAAGAAGAAGAATTCTGGAAAGGTGATTTCTCTTTTGTAATACCAATAGTTCGCAGAAATTTTAATTTTTTCCCTTACTTTTGAAAATTAGAGTAATTTCACTTCAGACATTTATTTTAAGTGATTTTGAAGGGGAAAATCAACCTACAGAATGTTTGGTTTAATTTGAAACATGACTAATTTGTGACTACCTGATCTGTCTAGGAAGAGGGTGCGCTAATGACAGTCAAAGGGACTGCGAAGCATTGTCAAAGTCGTCCTGTACTGCATATCGTAGTCTCTCATTGGTAATTGTACTTGTAACACGTGTTATGATCAGTTGTTCCCTTTCGAAGTGAAAGTATCTTGATATGTTTAGCCGTGCTTACAACCGGGACGGGAGTCATGTTATTTCTTTCTAAATTCCATGTTTCAACCTAACTCATACTTTCAACAGTAATAGTTTTAATAGCAATGTTTTTTTTTAATTAGGCAATTAATAATTATTGCCGCTTTGTACATATCGCTTTCTACTTTCCACATTTCAACCAAAAGCAGTTGCACTGTATTGTAGTTCAATTTTTATTTTATTCATTAGCTTTAGAGTTTGTCATGTAATTAGCACGCAGTGATGCCATAACATTTCATTCATTATTAAGGCCATAGTTTGGATTTTACGTTCTTTCTTAAAGTTATTGTACTTGCTGATGAATTCCCTTAGTTTTCTCAACTCGTGCGAAACGGACTATTTTTTATTTTACATTTATCTTAGAATTATTTTCTATTGTTATTTCTTCTTGGGATTTTTGTCTTATTTTCAGTTCTTTTAATTATCCCGTTTTGAGTAAGTCCCCATTTTCCTTTATTTCACTCAAGTTACCTAAAGCTTGCCCTTTCCTTATCCTTTATCTTCTTCCTCGCATTTCGTCTTGTGCTTCATCCCATTCCCCTCTTAATTGCGTTTTCTCCCCTATCCTTTGTCATTATTCTATCTCTCGCGCTACCTGTTTTCCTCACCCTTTCCCCTCTATTCTTTCCCTTCCAATACCGTATTGACTTCCTCTCCCCTCATCCAGTTCCACTCTTATTTACGATCATAGCTCTCACCCTACTACATTATCTCACACCCCCATCTTCCACAAGTCTTTACGACTTTTAACGGAAAGTTTCAACTTAATTAGTAATCACAAAAGTTGCCGTTCATTTGTTTCTAGACACGTGACTGTTCCCCCTTTATCATCTTGGATTCGTTCCCAAAACTAATTTGTCTGCTATCCTCACTGAATGGTAAAAGTAAAGTTTGGACCATGCACACGTGGCATTAGTAAGAGCGGCCATATTATTAGTAATAGTTTGTTATTAAATAATAAACATTCCTTCCAAAACTATAAGCACATCTTCCTATTCTTAAAAATGCGTATCTCTTACACATAATCTAAAACTATTATGGTATAAAAACATGGTTTTCGAACGAATGTCAACTAGTGCTTAGAATATTATTTCCCATAATACGGTAAAATAGTTGAGTGGTTTTAAAGCTGCTGTTATTATAGTTACCTTCGTGCTTGGGGTCTTAAGTTTGTACTGTTAGATCAAACACTAAGAAAATTAGATTCTAGATGCTCGAAACCTGTGTTTACCCTTTATTACTATATGGGTGACAGAAATGGGCACTAACAGAAAAACAAAAGAACGAAATTCAAATATGTCAAAGAAAAATACAACGTAAAATCCTGAGAATAACTTTGAAGGACAAAACGGTAGTAATCTCGGACAACAGACATCACGCAACTAGCCACCACAATCAAATGGCAAGGACGGTCATGTCGCAAGTATGCACGGCATGTGGAGATCTTTTAGGTGGACCCCAGATTGAAAAAATGACACAAGGCAGACCCAGAAGAGCATGGACAGACCTCTTCAAGGAACATGCAGGTTCAGATTGGTCAAGAGTAGCAAGAGGACGAGAAAAATGGAAATTCTCTCGAGAAGCAACTAGTGCAGTGAGAAATGGAGTAGTCAAAGAACAAATGGTCAGTGTCTTAAACAGCATACGAATAACTACACATTAGGAAAATCGAGTTCCTCCTACTTGTTAGGAAGGCTTTGCCATTTAAGGGACGCAATAAGCTATATGTATATTTATTTATTAAATAATAACAGTTTGCCTCACATTTAACGAGAATGTGTAATACTGCTCATTAGAAACAGAAACAGGAATTAAACCTACAAATTCACTTCAGTTTTTAGAATATAAAGCATTCCGATACTACAAAGATACTTAAAACATTAAGTGCAGAGACAATGCATACAATATTTCCAACATTCCTGGTAACACATTTTACTGATGACTCTAAAATGAACTAGTCAGAAGGGGCAGGAGCCGGAATAGACTATAAACATTTCCCCCACTTCCTTACCTAAACCCTAATGATTTAGAATAGAGGTGTTTTTCCATTACCGCTCAATCTATGGAAAAGACCATTTGAAGGCGGCTGTAAACAGGCGAAAGGACCGTGTTCATTTGTTGTCAAGTAGAAAAAGACGTGGATAAAATGGAAGGTAATTGTCATGGACAAAGATGAACTGCATGGTTTTTTAGGGAAGTAAGACGTCGAGACTGCAGAAATTCATATACGTTTAACTGCGTTATGTAGTCAAGAAACTCCTGATATAAGACCGTTTACAACTGGCCCAATGGGTTCAGGGAATCTGCGCACAAAAATGAGTACTAGTCGTCCGTTAAACCAAAATTGGTCTCTCCCTTCCCTTCTTTTGTTTTTGAAAATTGTTCCTTGAACCTTTGGGCGTCCACAGAGAGTCAATATTTGCATGCCCCCCTCCCTTTGGGCTCTACAATCATTTAAAGAGTTCTGACGTATCCGTTTAAATCACATTGTTTCCCAGTATACATTTTTATAAAACAGTCTTTTTCTCAAAATTTCCATTTTCACATTTTCAAAATGTTACATAGGTCTAGTTTTTTGTTTAAATTCAAATAAATTTCCCAGAATGTGCAGAAGTACTCATTGTAATACTCCATAGGACAAAATGCTAACTCTAATAGTATTTAAACAAAAAAAAAATAAAGTTTCTATAAAAATTATTCGTTTTAATGATTATAAAATTTCTTACAGGTTTAAAAAATTATCACACTTCACTCATCAAATTTATATAAATATCTTTCTATAAAAGTTTTATATATGCTTCAAAGTTCCAATTGCCAACCAATTTTCTAAACTCATGAGCCGCGTGAGGCATTTTGGTTGTGCAACATATTTAATTAATAAAATGTATGAAATATAGTTTTTGCCTTTATCATACCTAGAAAATCGTTAAGCCGGAAACTTATAGACCTACCCTCGTAAATACTCGCAAGCACCAAGAAAGGATGCAGTAGAAATGTTCAGTCTCAACACACACCATAAATATTACTCGAAAGTTACACGGGGGAAAGATACCCGGAACAAGTCACGCCTGCTTTTATGTTCGGCGGCGGAGAAAACCGAACTCTCAAACTTCATTCATTTGGAGGTGTGATTGCATCAACTCGGAGCGGATAACAGTCTTGTGATCATAACGCACAGAAAGAAACAGAAGGAATTTTAGTCGCCAAAAGTAACTTTGTAGGAAGCAGGTTAGTAGTTAATCACACGAAAGCAAATGGGAAACTGTAATGTAGCAATGTACCAATATAATCATAAGGGAAAATGCATACGATTTTAACAATATAAGTTTTGCATGTATTCTCAACGCCGCTGATTTTATTGCTTCCTTGCAATTTGAAATGTCTGATACCTTTACATTCAGAAACAAAGTTGTCTGAGTAATAACAGAATGCCTTACAGTATTGTCAGAAGTAGTGCGAGAACTAGTATATTTTACAAACACCGATCCTGTTGTTTCCTCAATATACTGTTTCCAGTTTGTAAAATAATCAAAGGATGAGAACTGTAGTTATTCCGATTTTACTTATACTTCATTTACTGGTTGTAAATGCTCAAATAAAAGAATTTCTATTGTTGCTTCATGGCTACATAAGCTGCAAGCCTTCTCAGCGTTTTATTGACTCATATTCCCTCCCACATTCCAGGCATACGAATTGTTTGATGCAATCGGATGATTAACAGATACAGCACAAATATTAATAATAATAATAATAATAATAATAATAATAATATTATTATTATTATTAATTCACACAACATTACAAATAGAACAGCGCTCAACGCGATAGCATTCACATCTCCAACATAAGGAGGTGAAGTTAGGGGAAGTTTCGGTGAAGTGGCGTTCGGTTTTCTCCGCTGCCAATCGTGAAAGCAGGCGTGGCTTGTTCCAAGCATCGTTCTCCGTGTAACGTTAAGTAAGTGTTGGCCAACTACCTGCATCATCTGCAAAGACACAACTATCATCATGATCTACTTCAATATAGCGCAATAGAGCTAGATCAAAGGACAAAAGCTAATTTACCATCTATCTACTGGGAAGCAAGAGAGAATAACTTATAAAGCTCTCAGTTATAATTAAAAACAAAATCTGTTCTATCATACAGAAGCAATCATATTTCAGAATAAACCTATTTTGCTGTCAACATGCCTTAAGTATATTTGGTCCTTAGCATACACTACGAGAGTAGTTTTTAACAGCGTTAAACGTTAAAAGTGACATCAATATTTACACCTTTTTGTACAATTGTAGTGCGCTTTAGATTCGAGTGCAAATCCGTTTCGTAGTTCGCCAGCAACTTCATTCAAATTAATCGTTTATTACTTCATAATGCACTGCTGCAATTCTCGACTTCTTTGCATCTTTTCTTGCACAGAGTGCTTAAATAGCAGGTAGTTACCAAATGGAGGGTAAAAAGAAAAGAATAACTTATGATGCTGCTTACAAATGTAAAGTAATTCTTTATGTTTTAAAAAATGGTAACAAAAAGTAAGGAAGGAAGTTCATTGTAGCTGAGAGCAATGTTCGTTGTAGCGGCAACAGAACTTCACATAATTTGCAACTAAAGCTGGTAGGAAGAAATTTACTGATCCTCGCTAAGGAAGTCTTCCTGACATTGAAGAAAAAGTTTTGAAATTCGAACACGAAAGGAGGAAGATCGGGCAACCTGTGCCTAGTGACACCATAAGAAACAACTTTTTCTTCTTTGATCTACGTCAACTGTCCTGATACCAGCACGAGTGATGGATTTTGCCCTACGTGCTCCAAGATGTAACAATAGTCCACTTATAAATTCTGTGTTCTGATCCTTTTATGAAGTGGACGGGATTATCTCTAAGTCGTCGTACAACAATATGGAAAAATGATTTTTTATTATTTTAAGTTAGGAATTTGGGGTGCGCATTACATCGATGGTGCATTATATTACTTTTATTTGATTACATTCATTTGAAAGGGGGGACACTTTAAATGAATGGATGGTGTTTAACGCCCGTCTTTACTACAGAGGTACCACAGGTGATGGACACTGATGATACAGGAAATGAAATGATGTATTGGGAAAGGATTTATTTTTAAGGAAGGGAACTTCCAGGCCTAAGTTTAGGGTACCTCCCGGCATTTACCATTTATGAGGACTGAGGAAAACCTGGAAAAAAAAACCTCAATCAGGGAGGACGGTCCTGGCGGGATTCGAACCCCAGCGCTCGGGCTCCCGCGCCTTAACGACCTCGGCCACCCATGGCGGTGTGTTGACATTCAGAGCATGAACATTTTCAAGTCACAAAGCGTTGTTTCGTTGGGTACCGCATTCCTTAACAGAGGGTCAGAAAGGGGCTCGCCTTTCATGCTGGAAAAATCCAACAATGGGAGAAACAAGACACCTATAAAATTGTCACAGGATACACCATTATGATCTTGAATCAAAGCTGCAGTCGGCAGTATGATGCTTTCCAGAGAATGACCCATCAACAAAAGTGCAAAGATGCAAATGTGCAGGAAAGAAGATGATGGCTTTCCTCTTCTCAAAAATGTTATCTTGAATATAAAAAAAAAGCAGTTAATGCAGAGTGGTATGTGAATAATTCTGTCTGCAGCATGCAAAACAAAGCATCCAAGATCAAATACCGTTCACCTGCTACTTCTCTACAAACAAGGCCAGAACACTCTCTTTCTTAGCCAATCAAAACGTCCTAACCCTCCTTATTCTCCAAATGTGGCTCCATGATACTGTTTCCTTTTTCTTAAAACAAAAGAAAAGCTCCATGGTCACCATTGCTTACTACGTGAAGAGGTCATTGGGGGCTTACATGGAGGCTGTGAGTGACCTCCCAAAAGAAGTTTGGCTAGATGCATTTTCAAAGTGGTTTGAACACATACAAAAGTGTGTTCGTCATGATGCAGAATAGTTTGAAGCGTTGTAAAAATTACAACTCAATTGAAAAATATTTGTTGCCAATGACAACCTTTTTCCATGGGGAAATCGTTAACTGGCTCCCAGGGTCGCTTGAGGCTCTCAATATTGAAGTGCCTTTTCTTGCATGCCAAAACCTGAAACACCGACGATAGTTTATGATCTGTCGGGTACAGGTCAGCTACTGCAGCTAGAATAAAAGAATAAATAAAAAAACTAAAATCTGAAAAAGAAGATAAAAATTACCTAAAACATATTTGGAATGTTTTGCTGTTACAGCTTGTGTGTGGCGGACCTCATCTTCTGCGCATGCGTGTTGCCATTCAGCTCCTCGAGATTCATCCACGGGACCTGGATTCACGGTCCTTTTCTCTGTACGTTGTTTCCCTTCATGAGATACGGCAACGTTGGAGTTTCTCTTCTTTCAATAGCCATGATCACCATTAACAGGTAAGTGCATATGTGTAAGGACGATGTCACATTGGATACTTCTTTGAAAATAAAAGCTATTTGAAATTTGCAGTTCTTTAAGTCTTACCTTTCTAATTCAATAATCTTTATTTTTCTCTAGTCCATGTATTTCACAATGTTGGTAATGAAAATTCCGTGTGAAAATCTCATGTCATGGTTTCTTCGGAAAGCGTTACCAATGCTCTAATCATTAAATTCGTTTCCACATAGGGTCACACGTTTGAGTGCAAGTTGCAAATGTGGGTAATTGTTTAAGGAAAATGTTTCTAAATTGTTGACTTTTGAAAAAATAAACTCAAAATATGTAACATATGCCATTTGCGAAGAAACAAAGAGATTGAAGAAAACAAAGGAAGAAAAGGAACATGGATGTAAAACTGAATGAATGATATTCTATCACATGATGGATAGTGAAGCATATTGGATATCAGAAATGCAATGGTGACACTGATACTACTCAGAGTAAGGCACTATTTCTGTATTCGGATTTATGCAGTGAAATGGTAAATTGCGATCATTCTTTTATTCTACAGCCCTAGAAGAATGGCACCACTGCCACGGTTGCCACTTATACTTGTTTAAGTAATGACAGTTGTACAAGTCTTCATATGTAACCTATGAACACTTTTATCTGATGCTGTATGTAAAGAAAGTGACAAAACTTTTTAGAACATCCACTTACAGATCATCAGGTTGAGAGCGTTTCCTTGCAGGGGAAGGGATAGAGGTGGGGAACTGGAAATGTAAACACAGTAAAAGCCCATGATTCTCATGCTTTGTGCGTCTCGACGCGCCTCTCAGGCATCCTCCTGTTCACCCCACCTCATCCATTAGAAGTAAGGAGTGAACTGGGATGAAATTTCCACCGCTGGGTTATAACTGATGCTTACTTCACATTTGTTCTTTTGTTTTTGCTGTTAATTAATTTTTCTTTTTAAAGAATGTTTAATAACATATGTGATACTTACTGGTTTAGGGGGTTATACTAAAGAAAGTGCAACACTTGTCTTCTTTTAGATTAGCGTTAAGTTCCTTTGTAGTTGGGGCATATATGGTTTCAATAAAAGTTTCGTTGTGTATTGGCACTGCCTTAATTAACCTGAAGTACAAATGTATTCCATATCAATTTTATGTACGAGGTTATACGAGGAACGTTCTAAAAGTTCTCGGCCTGACCAAGAAAACAAGAGATTTAAGAGAATTTTTTTTCAACATAAGTCTCCTTGTAATTCAATACATTTAGAGTCTAATGCTTAATACCCCCTGTAAAATAAAATTTGTCCAACTGTAAAAACTAAGTGTCTGTCTCAGCTTCAATTTCATCATTTGATGTGAATCTTCGTCCACCCAGCCACTTCTTCAGGTTTGGGAACAAAAAGTAATTACTGGGAACCAAATCCGGCTAATATGGCGGATGTGGAAGCACTTGGAAGCGAAAGTTATGCAGTTTTGCAACAACAACCTCAGACGTGAGTGAAGGCGCTTTTTCGAGATGAAAGAGAGTTTTCATTTTCGCATACTGTGGACATTTAGCTTGAATAGCATCCTTCGTTTGGTCAAGTATTGAAGCGATGGTGGTTCTGCCCTTCTGCAGTAGTCAACGAATATCATACCGCGAGAATCCCAGAAAACCGTAGCCATGACTTTCCCTATAGATGGAAACGTTTTTGCTTTCTCTGGAGCACCTTTACCTGTTGCCACGCACTGTTTGAACTGCTCCTTCTTCTCTGGCGTGTGGTAATCAATCCATATTTCATCTACTGTTGTGAATAATACTAGTTGGTTTACACGATCACGTTGGTAGGATGATACTTAAAACTATCATAGTAATTTGGCCATCTTCGTGATATCTCTGAGATAGGCGGAAAACTTTAAAAAAAAAAAAAGATATACGCAGCTGGTCATGAAAATAACAACTTTTGTGTCTTCATAATATCCATGCAAAAATTATGCCTGTCTTTTCATTTGGTGTTGTCGTTTGGATCCTTCACATCTGTGCTACCTCGATCTACAGGATAGCCGTAGACATATTTCGTCCAACACGAGCAACAATTTCTCCGAATGGTATTCCGCACTCTCGGTATGCTACAATTCTGCCGCTATCAAATTCAGATACCTGTTGTAGTTTCGACGAGGCATGCTCGTTCCTTCTGAGAAAATATGCGGTCGATTTAACGCTTTTCTTATGGGCATTGCAATTTCAATGGCCAGCATTGCATATATAATCGAACTGCATACAAACAAAATCGTGCATTGCAAACATCGCACATAAATTTTCAGAGCATGTAAGTGAAGTGCCGGGTTTAAGCTTTATCCATATCAATTATACAATTGACAAAATGTTTTTTCGTTATTTTCGCGATGCTCAGATTTCAAGCGTTGGCAACAATTAAATGCTCAAAAAAATAAAGTTAAGGTGGAACCAATCTTTGCAGAGAGATTGTTTTGTTGGTAGGTTCAGTTTTTCCAAATAGAAAATGAACACCCAGAAAATGGTCTTATTCTTTAAATTTAAGCTTTGGAAAAGATATCTGCAGCTAGGTTTTAGATGAATAGAGAGTGCAAAGTTTGTTCGCGAAGTTCTAGAAAGACAAGGATCCCCTCGAAGGGCAAGAAGAACAGCAAGACCAACAACAATGCATAACCAAGCTCTCTAAGTGACAATTTAGACGCACAACAGTCAGACTTGTGAGGACGTGACAGTCAAATTCAACGTCGATGCAGAAACCACACGGCTCAATCTTTATCAGCTAGGAAAAGGATATAAACTCAGTCGCTGGGTTCCACACGAATTGACAGTGTCTCAAAAGGGGCATGAGCTCCCAGCATCAAAAGCAGATTTAATGCACTGTGCATCGTAAACTGCCGCCATTGGCCAAACAATGAACAATTTTGGAACATTTCCATGAAAAACTGAAAACTACAGATCCCGTATTTGTAAATCGCAAGGGTTGTACTCCTTGCATGATAATGCAAAGTCACAGTAGCTCGTGAAACCATTGTCCGTCTTTGATGGGAAACTATAGTGCACCCATCTTATTTTCCAAACTTTATCACCTTTTCCGATTTGGAAACTACACTATATGGATATTTTGCTTCCATCTCTAAGGATATTATGTTGTCCAGAATATGATGCCTTGAAATATCTGTTTTGAAACCAGTAGATCTTGTTTGGTCACCATATAGTTCACTTCAAAAGAGCAACACTAAGCAAACCACAGCTACCAAATAAAATGCAATGAAAACACCGGGGGAATTCGACGACGTTCTTCGCAAAGCAGATTAGGTTTAACGGAATTGCAGTATGAGTAGTTTTGCTAATTAACAATACATATATCCATGCAAGTAAATTAGAATTTCATCGGAAAATAGAACTATTTCTTAGTGATGCACTCAAGTTAGAATCCATTCACAAATACTACTGGCTACAGGGTTACCCATTTTCCCGTTCCGTAATTTTATACGTTTTTAACTTAAGTAACTACGGAAATATAGAAAACTTTGCTTTGCTAAGAAAGACAGCAGAGAAAATTTTTTTGGAGTTTTCCATGCGGTATCCAATGTCATCCAGCTGTACTTCTTATATTAGCAAGGCATTACCAAGTTAGGTATCATAATAAGATATGGAACTTGAACACCTTGATCTTCTAACAGCGCGACGGATTCTGTAGGGCATATGAATCGTAAATGAACATTTGTTTAGGAATTTAATTATTTCGCTATTATTTTTCATTTTACTATTCTTAGTAGACTGTATACGGATTGCGGAAAACAAGGTACAGAAAATTGTAGAGTAGAAAGGCAAAACTAAACTAAGCCTTTTGAGGTTAAGAATATGGGGATCGCACATGCAGTATAATAACAGGAGTGCTACATCAACATAACTATAATCTGACGTTATGAAACATCTTCATGTGCCAGTCAAAATGAAATGAAATTTAAGTGTATGTACTGTCTCAACTAATGAGTACTGATATACAATGAGAAACTAAATATTACATGCGGGTACTTAATTGATGTACTGTGGAGGCCACCGCGCCCGACACATCTATCACCGTATGTTCTGTGTAGGTGATTTCGAGGTGCAAGTGAAAAATTGCAGGAGAGCCGTCGTGTTGGAACAATAAGTTTCGCCTAATTTCAAGAAGATATTACCGTAGCATCCAGTAGGCTTCAAGACACAAATGCTGCATTGAACAGCAGAACACACCTAGCGACAGTGACTAGTACTGTACAAGAGTGGGTTTCACAAACAAGTTGCACAATCTGAGACTCTAACATGACGGGTTTAATGTTGACGCATGTAGCGCAGTAAAAAATCTTCTGCGACCCTGCGTTCCTGTCCTCAAAATGCTTAGTTTGGTACTGCCATACTACTCTACAATTTTGTTGTGCACATTGTTTTTCCACACCCGGTGTAAATCAACGAACATGTAGGTAAAAAGACTGCATACTTTATCGATACATACAGAAGGGCAGCCCTTCACCCGAAATATCAATCAAAGCAAATTCACCGTGCTCACTTTTCATAGATAATCTACATACCTAATTTAAATTATGTTGTTTTTGTGGAACGTTTGGTTTTCAGTGCAATATAAAACTGCAATAAATTTATTTTGGTTTAATTACAGCGTGCAAATTCAAGATTTGGGTTTAATTAAGAACTAACACATAAAATGGATGTTGTAACATTTTGCAGGTATATTATGATCGCTCATCACAGCATATACAACAGAATTTACAAGAAGGTATGGATAGCAGCAATGATTGTCTTCTGTTGGGCTCTCAGCTACGGCATGCAGTTACCCACACTCTTTGGCATATGGGGTAAGTATGCACATTCACTTGTCATTGCTATAGCATTTGCAACTATTTATTTTATATTATATTAATACATCTGGAAATTGAGTGATTTAACTTCTAAGTCTTTGTACTTGTCCCTGGTTTGTTTTAAAAAGTAACCTGTTGAAGACCAAGGAAATAATGAGTATCACCATGACATTGCCATCAAAATTATACAAATCGTGGCAACATTTTATTTCTTCAGAAAATGAGTTAATATGGTATACCTATAGGTTTGGAAGGCTATGAGAGCCAAACGTTTAAACATTAAACAGACGTGGTTGTAGAAATGTGTCGGTGATACTGTTGGGTTTTTGTCTGATGGGATGGATGGTAGTAAACCAGACAACGTAGTCAATTTTCACGCGTCATGTGACACAGTGCATGTGTGGTTGCAGTGGACACAAAACTGGAAAGACCACATACAGCATTCAGGAGAAAGGCCGTACGTAATTTTGAAACTGCCCCATACACACTAATATGCCTCCATTGTTCTAAAAATTTCCTCCGAAATAGAACCCATATGCCTGTTGTAATGGAACAGGCCTGGGACGTTTTAAGAAAAAAAACTCTTTCTTAATAATTGAAGAGTGGAAAAGTCAAACGTTCCGAGAGCTATTTTTAAATTTAATCGATTTATTTCAAAAGTACATTTTATATGTCCAGATTCATATTCCTAGTTGTGTTCTAAGTGCCTATACACGGATGAAGTAATTCAAATACCTGGTTAACAGATAGCGCAAATCAAAATGCCATGCTATGATAATATTAGTTTTTAATGAAAAATATTTACAATACAGAAATATTCAGTTAAGTGGTCATAGTTTTTTTGAGGTGAGATAGAGATTTCTGTATTATAGAGAAAAGAAGAAGGGTAAGTAAGGCCTTCCCTCCCCAAGATTTACATAGAATTGTAGATTAAGCTAAAGTTATAAATACTTTTCGTGTAGTTCCAATGGAGTCAAGTGATTTCTTTGACATTAAGAATGTTAATTAACATTAAATAAGTGCAACATTTCAAAATGCACAATGCTTAAAGTATCTCCATCTCATCCGTCTCAAATAGTTATTAAAAGAACTTACTCGTCATTAGAAGGGCGGAGGGTTTTTGAAATTTTAAAGAGAGAAAAATCGGTGATTGATATACAGCAACCTACGCTTTGTCTGAAAGATCAACCCCGTTTATCAATTGAATAAAAGAAAGACCTATGGTCCATGTTGCCATGCCTTCCTGAAGAACACAAAGAGCTGTAAGAGACGTCAATTTCAACCCCTATATAAGAATGAAAAACTAAACTCTTCCTGTCAGTTGTGAGGAGAAAATATGAAGACCGGTATTCTTGTACACGTTTCATAATGCATTTTCATTATAATATGTGTTCCTGTTAAAAATGAATGCTATTTTTGTAATTATTTCTCTCTAAAACCTGAAATAAAATGTAACAAAATTTTGAATGGCATTTTTAACAGACTCTTCTTATTGTTATTAATTTTTTTTTCTCCTTGACCATTCTATTTTTGGCAACGACTTGCGATACAAAATAATTTTGTAGTAAAAATGTCTTCATAATGATTTTAGTTGTAATGAGTTAAATGCTAACAGAGATAGGTAGTTTTTTGCTTATCCTGCAGAATTTAGAAAATGGCAGTTAGAACGTTTGACGTTTCCACTCTTCAATTTATCATATCATTCCATATGCCCACGACCTGTGATGCCTCGGCAATAAAACTGAGCGTTACACTGTATAAAAAATGAAAAGTTGCCCAGCAAAATTGCATACGGCTAGAACGCCATTATCAACCTTCCAATACGCTGTTCATTACGCATATTTTTATGGACTTTCATGAATCACATACGCCAAAGTGGACCATTTCAATACTAATGCAGCCTTCTACATAAACTCCAAGGCAGTGTGTACAGGTTGTTGCAGGTTGTTTTTCGGAGTAAAAATAGAGAAACTTCCTTTTTTTTTATAAAATCTTTGAAGTTTCATATCTGCATCTGCACTTAGAATAATATATAAATAGTTTGGTGAATTTTGGTATAGCCGAAGAAACACAAGCGATGCGGATCGTTCAGGGCGTCCTAGCAAAGCGACGACTCCCGAAAATTATTGAAAAAATCAACTACATGGTGCGGTAGGAGACTGAAAATGCGGGAGATTGTTGCAGCTTTGGAGATTTCTGGAGTTTGGATGCATAATATTTTACACAATCATTTGCAAATGAAAAACCAGAAAATAGAAAATAGAACGAATTATTTCTGCACGGAAGTTGCAGATGTTTAAGTGGAATTCAAATAAATTTTCTGAGGCGGTATGTGACAGTCTAAACAAATGAGCAGCCGTAGAAAGCTCTCCGAAAAAGGGGAAAACAATGCCCTCCGTAGAAAAGGTGAAGGCGACTGTATTTGGGGGGGGGGTTGTACGGCGTAATTTTAATTGCTTTTTTGGAAAAGATAAACCATACCTGGTGAACATTACGCCATGTTACTGGAGCAATTAAACGGAGCGATCAGGAAATATCGTTCTCATTTGGCGAAGAACTTTTACACAAGAACGTGTAAACGCAAGAGTCCGCGATTGTGACCTTAAAATTATTGCTATGAAATATTTTTCCAACGCCCCTACTCTCCGGAGTTGACTCTCCCGGACATCTCCTGTTCCCTAACATTAAATGGCTAGTAGAAAAGAAATTTGCATCTAATGAGAAGGTTGTCGCCGAAACAAATACTTTTTTGCAGAGCTTAAGGAATCGCATTTTATGGATGGGATAAACAAATTAGAAAATCGTACTTCCAAAAAAGTTGTCTTATTAATTTTTCATGGACTTATCGATCCAGATTTGTGTGAATCTTCATCTGCAACAAGCCATCCGGAGTATTTACTCTTTTTTGGCAGTCTTTGTTCAACACAATTCCTTACTTACTTTTACTTCATATAGGATGTCCTATAATGAATGCAATTTTTGTTTTAGTAATAAACGCATCATTTATTTTAAAAATAATATTATTAAGTCAATATGAAGCACAAATGCTGCCATTAAAATGAAACAGAATAACAGGCAAATATGCTTCACGACTTCGCTGATCCACCTTCATTTTGTTGGCAACTTTTCAATGACTTTAGAGCCAAGTTCCGGCTGAATTTCACTCATGGCATGTCTAATTTCTGCCTTGAGTTCAGGAGTGGTGCATTATTTACATAAACACAAGATTAACATTTGCTGTAATCGAAATGGTTAATTGTTGAGAACGGTGGCTAATCGACTTCAACATTCTGGCTGTCGAGGACAACATTCTCAACTGATCGATGAGAACGAGGACGTCCAGGTGATTTGATATTTTCTGTCGATCTTCAAATTTCCTTGCCAGTCTCTGCACTGCACTCTCAGTCATTTTTAATATGTGGTAGGGAATGGTGTGAATTAATTCGTGTTAATTCGTTGATTAATTCACATCCCCATATTTGCCACAGTTTAAAATAGCATACATATCTCAGGATGACTGCAGTTTCGTTGCTCGCATGGTCAGCGAGAGGGGCAAAGTATCTAACAGCTTACACAAAACTCGTAGAGTACACTATGCAATTTATTGACTGAATAGTCAGTGCCTTCCCATGCGCGAGACTGTCCGCAGCACTTAAGGACAACTTCAAGAGTTCTTTATTCCACTGTTGCACGGTCTAAAGCTAAGCTAGTTTCCAACTCGCTGCATGCGAATCTAATTTCCAACACACTGACTGTCTATCTGATTGATTAAGTGAATATCAATCTTATGATCACGTGTCTAAAAGCCGACTCTGAACGTGATCCACCATCCACCATAAGGAGGATTGACTGACTTCTTCTGATATCAAACCTAGTAATTTCTCTTGCTCTAGGTTGGTCGGTAGCCACATTATATAATCTTGAACATTATTCCAGTTCCCTATCCGATGCAACCGTTTCCATTGGTTAATGCACAGCTGGGACTAAGTCGCCTCACCTCTTACTTGACGAGATTTTATGACTTATTGCACTATTTACTTTCGTCGGAACCCAGGCAAAGGTTATTATAGCAGTGCTACAATTTCTACAACTTGCGGGGTCAGTTGATGACTGTTACATCTACACTTTTACAAAAGGTGTTCTGTTTGTGCTTTCAAAGCGATCCCTTCCTGCGTTTTCCTAAGGTTGGTTTTTCTATACGGTCAATCCTAAAGGCTGACGGGCAATTCTCCTTACATACAAATAAAACATACAATAGTAGCTCTCTGTCTAAAGGGTCTCTGTACAAGTGTTTTCCGTCAAGGCGTGAGAAAAACATGAAAATGAGTACGTTAATATAAGTCAGGTTCAATACAATTCATACACGTACATCATAACATATTCATGAATTAATATCAGTTATCACACTATCAATTTAAGGAAATGAAACAACTGTTGACACGTTAGCCGAATTTCGTCTACCAAAAAGTACATGAAATTTCCGAAACGTCTCTGCCTAACTTTGCCGAAGTATTAAATGGTAGGGGGATGAAAAATCTTATTTTTGTTTTTGTACCATTTTAATATTTGGAATTTTCTGTTTATTTTGGTATGATTTTGATTAATGTTCTTTGGTTATAAATATTTTAATAAAATTTTAATTATGTCACTGCAGAAAAAATATCATCATCATCATCATCATCATCATCATCATCATCATCGTTTTCTTCTTTTTGATTTCGCAGTACTTTTTCAATTAACATTTTATATCTCAGGTACTATTTGCTATAGAAGGCTGTGGTTTGTCTTAAATGATAGAAAAAGTTGTATTTTATAAATTGGAGCGTTTTTTTTCCTAATATCATTCTTTGTTTTACAGTTTAGGAGGGTTTGAACTGGTATTTTTCTCAAAAATTTATCTTTTCTGTAAAAGCATTTTTTTACTGCAATTATTGAAAAACTACATATTTTCCTATAAGTTTCCTATTTTTTAGGATCTGTATAAGATATCACTTTTAAACTTTGACAATTCATTCATGATATGATCGTGATAATGTGGCTATTATGGTAGAGCTAGAACAAAATATGACAATGTAAAAAAAAAATAAGATGTTGGAAAAAAATATAAAAAAGCAAACAATTGAAAAAATTTTGCTGCATTATCACGGTATAGTAGTGAAAAATAGATTAGCAAATTTCAATTATGTGCATCTGTATGCTGTAAAAGTTTTATTTCATTAGCTTTAATAGTCCTTTAGAAAATGGGAACTGAAGTTTAACATAACAGGATAGGCCTTTCATACTTCCCTTAAAATACACTTTTAGAATTTGGAGTATTGATTCTTCGTGTATCGCTCCACTTTAGCTGATAACAATACACACAAATGATGTCGTTAATCGTAATACAAACAGATGACAGTCTGTTCAATTTCAGGTCCCGCAGCCTAACAAACTGACAGGGGCGCTCAATTTAAAAATTACGTTCTTTATGGGATGTCCTACAGTTGTACTGAGGAGCAACCATCACTGCTTTCTGAATAATTTTGATAATTCCGCGTTCACACACGTACAGCAATCAAAACTGTCTGAACATTTTCTACAAAATTAACCTGGTCAGCAAGGAAGTGATACAAGAATGCATTACGAACAAGGAATCTTACTATAGCAACAGTGTCTGTACAAATACAACTTTTCCGTTATACATTAAGCAGCTAGTAAATTTTCTTTAGCTTTCTTATTAAAATTAAAATGTCGGTCATACGCACCCCTATCATATGACTATTCTGTTTCAATAAAGAAATGTACCTACCACTTTCACCGTTGCCATAGCGATGTCATGCTAAAGCTGTACTTTCAACCTTTATCCACACTGGAGAAATAGCTACCATTAACACTTTTCGGTACTTAAACGTGGTGGTTTGCGTACAATTTACCCCTGCGTCGTAATTTCGGTGGCAGTCAAAGCCCTGTTTGCTCTGGGGATTTCCAGTACACTCGTTGTTTTCTTTTGTTCTTACCGGATTGCTTGCAATAAATCTCCTCTGACTGGACAGTGTCACGCGTGTCTCCCTGATTGAATTAACATAGGGCGTACTTTTCATGTAGTTCCAAAGTACTATTTATTTAAAGGGATTAAGTCGCTTTTCTTTTAGAATAAATTGAAATTAATTCTTTGACCACATACTCATATATTTGTGAAAATTAATCTTAATTGGTTGAAAATAACTTTAAATATTCATTATATGTGTTATCAGTCCATACCAATGGAGAAGGGAGGTCAGCTATTGACCTCAAAGAAAAATGTTCTTATTATCCCTTTTATTACTTACAATTTTTATGGCATATGTTGTGTTATACACATTGTCACAAGAAATCAACTTTCGGCTGCAGTTGTTGATGCGTATGCACAGTGTATTTGTCTTGATATTTATTACATTCCAACCAATAAGATGGCTGTATTTCATTATCTGGCTGTAAACATGCAACACATAAAGGTAAGTAACGATAAACCAGATATAATTCAACTAAAGCAGGAGTGCATACGCTTGACAAGTGTGTGAAAGCAAACTTGTCATAGAGAAACGCGGTGATGCCAATGCCGGTTTTGTTCACTTAGTTCATATCTTTATTCGTGAAACTAATAACCAGTAGGCTAAACCGCAAAGAAAGGAAAGATTATATTAGCACGAACTGGATCGAGAATTGTTCATCATATATTTATAGAGACTTGCTCAAAATTCTGCTGATCTTCATGCAAATAAGTTTGACCAGGACCAATCGATTTTTTCGGACGTAAAAATCCTAAGTATGGCTTTCTTCGGAAGGAAAGAGAAGTAAAGTCGTGGGTCCCGTGTCGAAGATTGACGGCACATAAAAGAACCTCAAGCCTGAAAGAAGAGGCCTCTGAGAAAAATTTATCGGCCTTCCTCACGCCCTGAATAGAATGGGACGCTGATGATCTCAGATGTTAAAGAGCGCCCTTAAATGATCCAAATAAGTTTAATCAAGTCAAGATGCACTGAGTAGGGGCACTGTAGTCTTGGAGCCACGAGGAAAAATATTTCTTAATGAGATGAAAATATTCCAAAGAAAAGTCGACGTTATTTATGCCCATGGAGCAAGAACCGGAAACGCATGAAGGCCTGCACTTCGTGCTATAAGTGCACGAAGAAGAGTTTATTCGCATTAGAATATGTTAGCATTGTGACTAAATTATCGATTTCATATGCATGTTCTGTTATATTATTTGTTAAAATTGTGGTGTCTTTTTAAAATGAAAGTAAACTCGGCATTCTCTAAATAAAATGACCCAATTCTAAATATTACCTTTATAAACACTTTGATCTGCAATATTTGAGTACCTGATAATTTATTCATTAGGTGTCTCGTTCGCAGAGGTCCGCTACAATACCACCTTATCGGAGTGGAATGTCCACAAGATTGGACGGAAAAAATAATAATTTATGTACCATTACTACAAAAGCCTATGAGCTGCATGAAGTCACTCTCGCCCCACCCCATTGGTATGCGACTGTTGCAACTGTGAGATTGTCTAAAGTGCTTAAACTAAAAGCGTGACATGATGACGAAAGTCACACATTCTCTATCTGTTAAGAACAAAATTAAAAAATCTACTTTCCAGATTCCCTAACACAAATACAAAAAATGTCCTTTACATTAAGAGATCATTGGTTTTGTTTTTATCAAAAGAATTATCTACAAACTTCACCAAATTTACACATTGCATGAACTTACTGATTTATATTTCATAATACAGTTCTTTAAATTAATTTCTTTTGGACATATAATTTAAAACTTTCCAAAATTGTTAGCTGAGACATATAAAATGTAATTAACGCGCTGACAACAATGGCTCTTAAGCTATCAAAATATGCATAAGTATAAGTTTAAACTTGCATACTGTAGTTCAGTCTTGTGTCCATAGAAAAATCATGAATTTTTCTAAAAGAAACTTTTAGACTCCACATTTTCACACACTACAAAGTGGTATAGCGAAAAAAATTCACGAGCATTTAGTACCTGTCCATGATGATCAAATGTGTTCATTTGATACCTTTGCAATATGAACTCGATCATTTGAATTAGGAGAGAGACTTTGAAAGATAACTGTTGCTCTGGCCGGCCTCTGGAACTTTTGAACGAAAGTACAATTCAAAGAGCGAGGAACTTGGTGGAGGAGAATCGACATATTACTGTTGAAATGCTAAGTATGAAAGTGCTGGCAACATTGACAGTGTACTTCATGATCGTTTAAAGCAAGGAAAGAAAATGAATGGAGAATACTATGACACTTATATTTTTATCCTTTATTTGAAGAGCTCAGATGGCAATATCCAAGGACAGAAACTTCAGGGCTGTTCCTTTTGCATGCTGTTCCTCACAAAACAGCTGCAAATTTGAGGAAATTGGAAGCAGCCAAAATCCATTTGCTTGACTATCCACCCTACAGCCCTGACCTTGCACCGTGCTACTTCTGTTTGTTTCCTCGAGTGAAATCTTGCATTGCTAGAAAAGAGAGTATAGGACCTTGCTCAAGCTATAAATTCAGCTCTGTTGACAATATCTCAGTCTCAATACCGTAGTACTTTTGGAGTACCGTAGTACTTTTGACAAGTGGTTGCACTGTCTATAACTGTGTGTGGAGAGAGTTGGAGAGTGATTTGAAGAATTGTGAGGATAAATTTTCGAATTCCGACCTTTGTTTGGATTTTAAGGCAAATTTGCAAAACTTTTTGAATACCCCAAGTAAGCGCGAAAAGATATGTTTATTTGCACTGCATTCAGCTTTCGGCAAACAAGGTGTAGCATCAAGCAACTTCCACGTTCCGTGCTTTATCTTAAAGGGAAAATTTCAGTAAGGAAAAAAAAGTGAACAACGTAAGTGAGGCTTTAGTTGTATACCTAGCCCGCGATGTTTTCCGTCTAGCCTACTAGTGAACCTGTGTCTCACTACAGTGCCCATTCATTTGCTAAGATGATCAGACAGTTGACTCTACAGCTTTGCATTTTAATATGTAAACATTATTTTAAATACTAATCAAAAGACTTGTTATACACTAAATCACATTATTAAACTTATTAAAACTTTTAACAAATCAGATACATTTCCTGACTTGTGCAGATTCGTTAGCTGCCTTAACGACAAGAGAGATAAGGCACTCACATCTTCTCGGTTGTCTTTCTTCCGACTAAAGCTATTCTGATACTTCTCAAATTGCTGTTGCGGTAAGAGAGCTCAAATCACCTACAGTCATATTTTTAAGTAACGACAACTAACCGTCATTTCCAATGGACTTTTCACTTAATGGTCATTTAATAATTAAAGACACTACTACAATGTATATGCCACAATATGCTGTAATTTTTAAACGCCAATAATGATTTTGAATAACTCTACATATTTTAAAATGTTGACTTTTACAGTTTTACTGTTAACATTTTCAAAGAAATGCTGCAAAAAGAGCAAGTGCGCCTTCTTGCTGTAAATGCGCTATTTTATGCACACAGGAGTGTTCGACGTGGACTACAAGCTGGGAACGTGCACCATTCTAAAGGACCAGAAAGGCCGTTCAGCCAAGTCGGCGCTGTTCGCCATTGGTTTCATCATTCCATGCATCATCATCGTTTGCTGCTACGCCAGGATATTCTGGGTTGTTCACAGGTACTGACACCATTTTTGTGTATTCTGTGTAGCAATGGTATGTTTAATAATATACAAACCTATTAAATTATTTCAGAACGAACGAAGCATGTAAATTGAATTATGTAGAATAATTTTATTTCATTATCGAAAAACAAATACAGGTTTAATTCAAGGCAATGTTAACAACTTTTGAACTGTGTTTCGGCTGTCACTTTTTCCATATTTTAAATACGATAAAATAAATCTAAATCATCAAAATGTTACTTCTTGACCATTCATGATAACCGATAATAAATGTTTCCAATAATCCAAAAGTTAGCAGTTTTATTTGTGACAGTATTTTATTCTGAATGTTGCACTTATCCACCAAAGTGGGATTAAAGAGCGTTGTGTCTTATATCGGTGATTCCCAAACTTGAAGCGGTTTTGTCGTTGTCGACAGGTTATTCGCCAGTTATAAAACAATTTAGTTGCTGATCACTCTATTCTATGACGCGTATCGTTAATTTACTATTGACTGCTTTGATGCCGCTGCCCATGCTTCATGAAAGCAATAACTCAGGTTTTTGTTCCGCTATTTTGCGAGTCGTGCTCAACAGAACTGTGTTAACAATTGCCCGATGCGACATGTCTCATATACGAGTGTACATAGTAATTTATTATTTGCAAAATCTATCGCGTCCTCTGGTGTTCTGCGTACCATAGAACTTAACTACGTCGAATATAAATTTAACTGCCGCAACTTCCAAGGAGACGAACTGAATCTGATTATCTGATGCCCTATAAGAATTTCGAACTTAATTATGCGTCTCAGCAGTATGTACAACTAACGATGCGTGCGCTTATCGCCGCGTCTAGCACCAGAGCAGGTCTTATACTCTACCGACTGAATATCGGGTGGTCTGACTCTCTCTGATCTACCTGAACTGAACTTAGCTGCCTCCATCGGATCAAACGCCTCCTTATAAATTCGATTCAAATTAACCAAGCCAAAGATGTTCACACAAGCATGCGCAAGTCACACTTTGTTTTAAAAATTCAAAATATACACATACATTGGCTGGTTTAAATCCACCTGCCAACACATGCCACCCGCTACTATTTGAAAGTTTAAAACATTTGTTTCCATTGGTTGGTTACAAATTTAACTGTACAAACGGCTGGCGATTTCATTCCCCTAAAGCATTCTAAAGCCTGGACTATCAACGGTAGATCTTTTAAGAAGAGGCTAACACTTGTCCCTTTCCTTTGTCTAGCTGTTTATTGCCTCTTGGCGCTGCCCCGTTTCCGGCTAGGCGACATACAATCAACATATTAAAGTTAGACCCTATGATATACATATATACATAATATCTACATGACACAAAATATGATAATTAGACTTATAAAATATGTATTATGTTTATATTTCATTGAGGTGGGCCGTAAAAATGTTTCAAACTTTGTGTCGGGATCTCTATGGGGATCGAAGTGGGTGTGGGGAAAGTATTTTTATTTAAGAATTTACACATTTTGATATCCATTCTTATTAAGAAAACGTTTAATTAACTGTTGCGTTTTGATTATTTTGACCAGTTCTACAGTAGCGCAACAATGACTATTGTTGAATATGTCGCATTGTTGAAGGTTGGCCGTGAACTTGAAAAGTAATTATTATTAAGCAGTGGTCGCCAATAATTTCATTCTCGAAAAGGGGGTCGTGCTTGCAAAAAGTTTGGGAACCACTGCTTTATATTACTTGAATCTCATCCACTTGTGATGGAAGTTATTTTAGATTTTGTTCTTTAGCAAAGTGTGACTTGATTATATTAGTAAGAAAAAATTATGTTTTTTATAGCTCTGAGGTGAGAATGAGAGAACATTCTGTGGGGATGAGGCCGAAGTCCAAGGCGAAGGAGCAGCGTGAGATAAAGGCAAAGAGAAACGAGTGGCGGATCACAAAAATGGTACTTGCCATCTTTCTGTCATTTGTCATCTGCTACCTCCCCATCACCATTGTAAAGGTAGCTGACGAGGATGTTGAATATCCAGGTACTGCATATCAAGTAAACTTATAATTTTATAAAAAAAGTATTAAAATTTAGCAAATTGTTATTTTTCTCAAAATATCAGTTTTTATCATTTATAAACAGTTTAAATATGACTGCTTTTATATAAATGACGGTATTGATATCTGTACTATACTGCTGAACATTTCTGGCTGATCTAAACTTTTTATTTTTACTTCACTATTCAATGATTCTTATTGAATGATTATCCATCTGTGCAAGCCATTGGTCCATGGTCTTCATGACGATGTAACCAAATGAAAGTTCTTTCTTTCAATTATTTTTTTTTTCCCCACATTGGGAACAGCCTAAACTCGCTGGGATCTAGGAAGTAGGCAGAATATTTCAAAGTTCAAACTGCTTTAGTTAAACGTCTGTGGATTTCCGCAGTTTTGATGCCTTCCTTACACAATGTTAGGTGTCTTATCTACGTCTTTCTCTAAATGACAACAACCGAACACTGTCCTTTTTTATGTTTTTTCACGCTCGTTTTTTCTACTGAGGCACCACAGGTGGTAAACACTGGTGATACATGGGATGAAATGATATATTGGGAAAGGATTTTTTAAGGAAGGAAACGTTCCAGGCCTACGTTTAGGGTACCCCACCCCCGGCATTTGCTAGTTGAGGACTGAGGTAAACCTGGAAAAACCTCCAATCAGGAATGATGGTCCTGGCAGGATTCCAACCCCAGACCTGCCGCTCAAGAGTCCGCATCTTAAGACCTCGGCGAACCGTGGCGGTGTTATCCTTTCGCTACACACTCTGCTTACAATTGTTCATCTGCAGTCTGTATGGCGGGCTAATATCAGTCCATCGCGCTACCAAGCCCGACTACATTTACCAGACCATAATGTAGGTATCTGTAGTATGAACATATTATATGTGTGTGTGCGTATTAACGTTCAAGCTTGCTATGTATGAGCAACAATATTACGAAACTAATTTGCTATAATATGTTACATGGGAGACAACCACGGCATCACTGTATTCACACTGCCACAGAGCTAACACACAACACACACTAGACAGCCATAGACACAACTGCAGCAGTGACTACACAACTTTGCTGAATAGCTTGTGAAGCGCGCGCTGTAACGAGTAGGATTTAAAAGAAGTTTGCACTCAAAAGATAAATCATTGTTTTTGTCAAAGGGTGTACAGCAACGGCCGGTAACATAGAGTCAGCGCAAACACGTGTTCTTTTGCCAACACCTCAACTTGTACTAAGCACTGACTGAAGGAAAATAGTGTACCTAAAATGTCGCGGTTTACTTCACGCTCTACCGGCTTCCTCCCGCCCGCTTTCTCGGATCAAGAGTGGCTTGAACTCTGCATACTTTAGCAAATGTTTATTACCCATGTAGATATTATTAATATAACCCGTGCATCTTGACTTGTTCCATGTTCTGAAGTACAAATACTGTACATCAAACTCAAGAATGTAAATAATAATATTCTTTTGTGATGCTGATCTTCATAGGATATTCTACCACATTTAAAAGCACACCACCATCATTTTACTGTATCATAAGATACAAAATATCTCCACAAAACTGCTGACATTCCCTTCATTTGATGTTTTTTTTAACAGTGTTTAACTCTACTTTTTACTACTGAGGCACCACAGGCAGTGGACATTGATGATACATGAAATGAAATGATAAACTGGGAAAGGAGTTTTATTTTTAAGGAAGGAAGGAAGCGCTTCAGGCCTAAGTTTAGGGTATCTCCATTTGTGAGGACTGAGGAAAACCTGGAAAAATCTCAGTCAGGGAGGACGGTCCTGGTGGGAATCGAACTGCAGACCTCCTGCTCATGAGTTCGCGCCGTAACAACCTCTTTCCATTTGCCTAGTGAGTCAGCATTTGTCTCAGGAGCTACTATTAATTAAGCAGCAACGTATGAACTGCAAAGTGCGTACGCGGCGTTTATACATTTCAAGCTAGATATAGAGGGCAGTCCTTGTGCAACAGTAAAGTCTTCTTGAATCGATAAAATCACTCATTAAAACATTGTACGCTGTTTTCAGGCATCAGTTCTTGGTAGGCCTGGATCCAGTTTTGGGAATTCTTTCGAGATGAAAATTAGACCAGAGTATATTTCTCTAGCGTGTATTTCATTTTAATAACACAAATTTTATACCCAAGTTCAGAATCACCTTTATAAGTTCTTCCGTCACAGCTGTGATTTGTCTTCAAAGTTAATGCATCTCAATCATAAATAGCCTCCGAGTCTTATTAGGAGGTATACCGTGCGATCAGTTTTGTTTCCCCCGGAGTGATTTGCCTAAGGGTGAACAAGCCGCTCGTTAGCCGGTTAGCCGAGCCAGCTAGGTCTCTGTGGTTAGTGGGACGGTAAAACAATAAAACAAACCAGTTATTCAACAATACACAAGCAATTTAAGAAGCTCATTAAATACCAAATTATCAAATAAGGTGTTGAAACTGTCGGCCTTCATTCTCCACACATTTTTTACATCTCTTTACGAAATTATTCATCACTCTTCGTAGTTCATTTTTAGAAATACACACAATTTCCTGACGAATATTATTTTTGAGCTCTTTTATGGTGTGCGGGTTCGTATTTTATACAGCATTCTTTTAATTTACCCCAGAGATAATAATCGTAGGATGTTAAATCAGGGCCGCAGGGGGTCACAAATCCCTACTAATAACTCTATCTTATGGAAACACATTTTGAATTTATCTTATGGAATTATGCGCAGTTTGTTCCAATTATTCAAATGGAATTTAACTTGCATGGTTAGTAACATAATCCACGTTCAATGTCTAAATAAATATAGACGTTCTATTGGAGTGAAGTGTTCGTAGGAATCACCCATAATTCTCGACAAATGTGGGCAATTCTTTAAATTGCTAAGTCAATATTGACTGAGTAAGTATAGCTATAAATAATCATGTTATAATTTTAATTCTTGAACATATTCCTAATATGGATCCAAAATTTCCTGAGGATAAAATGTTGGAGGGAGCCGGTAGATTATTTAATGCGTTAGTATAATAGTTTGCTGTATGAAAAGTAGCAACATTAATATAAAAGTATTATTAAATAGATTCATCTTAATTAATACTATTGCTTCAATAATAAAGGGTAATAGGAAGTGAAGAGTGAAAAATTGCAATGGCAGAGTCCTGTTGAAAATTTGCATGGTTACGCTTCCTTTCGTTTAATTCTCTGTAAAAAACGATGGGGGATTAGAATGATATTCACGTAAGTAACAGAATCAACAGTATGCTCAAAGTAACATGATACTATAATTCTTTCACCTCTGAGTTAACACATATGAATCGTACATATAATACACTTTATGAATACCGTCGAATTAAGAATCGAACAACACAACACACACCCGGGAACAGTCTATCAATCCTGGCCAGGATCGATGGATATTTTAGGGCATACAAATTGTAAGTATGGTTCCTTCAGAAAAGAAGTAAAGCAGTGTGCCCCTTGTCGTACATTTACGGCACGAAAAAGAATCTCAAGCCTGAAAGTATAAGCTTCTGAACATAATTCGCAGGCAGTATCATTCCTATAAACTTTCGTAAATTATTATATGAAAACTGTCAGATCTAAGGATGTTATATTTCACAAAAACGTTCTTTTTATGTGTTGTAGTAGAATGAAAACAAATTGAAATTTAAAAACTTTGAGGTCAGTTGCTCTAAATGACATTCCATTTCACGTGAATTGTCCATATTAATATTTTGCATATGTCTGTAGGGCTCTATCTAACTTTTGATATTGTTGAACCTAACTGTAGGATGTTAAAATTCACTAATGTCTTTATTATGCAAAAATATGAAAGACGATGCTCGGAAAAAATAATTTCCATCTTCCTCCCAAGCTAATTCATGTGACACAATTAATATTTGCAGGTTTCCACGTGCTGGGATATCTGATGCTGTACCTATCGGCGTGCATCAACCCCATCATCTACGTCATAATGAACAAGCAGTACAGACAAGCTTACAAGACGGTGCTACTGTGGAGGCGTCCAAGATTACTCTCTGTGACACCAGTCGGCAGCAGTTTCGCCGGTGAGTGCATTTACTCTCTATTTATGTGTTAAATGCCTCCAAAATAATATACAACGCTATAGATGATAGTTATTTTATTGGATCCCTGGTCATTAAAGTGGTTTGTCGTGGTAGTGTTGCTGTTGTTGGCCCCACGCCAAATTATCAGCTGTTTACTAGGCTCCTGCTACGTGCCCTAGGTTGGGTACCAATGCTGAAGCGATCTGTTGTCAACGTCGAGTGACCTCACTTTGTGATAACACTTCTATAGTGGTTTTGTGTAGTGATTATTGGTCGCTTCGGTGTTGTTGCCCACGCTTCAATGGCAACAATTTCTCAGGTGAATTCTGTTATTTTGTTGACTCGTACTGAATAGAAATGGGATAGGAATTCAACTGTGTAAATGAATATGCAATGCGACATAATATATATATATATATATATATATATATATATATAATTTTATTATGTCCAAAATCTTTAGTGTCCTCTGGTGTTTTGCGTACGATAGACTTAGCTGCGCCGATACAAACTTATTTGCTGCGTGTGAAACTTACAGATAAGTAAAAACTGCGTTAATCTTGGCCCGTGTAGAACTTGAATCTGAGTAATGCGTACTGAGAAATTAGGAGTTGCTTATCTCTAGCCGCGTGTAGATCTTATTTCTGCGTGTCACAGCAACGTCGAACATACAACTGCCTGCCTACCTGAGTCGAACTTAAGAGTGCCCCAGCCGAGCAACTGCCTCCTTATATATTAAATTCGAATCAAATAATCGTTGACTTAACCATTGACACGGGGTCACACAGGCACGCGCAAGCTTCGCTCCTATCTCTAAAAATTCAAATATACATTTTCCGTTATAAATTCACTTGCTTCACATACCATTCGCTATTTTTGAAAGTTTAAAACATTTGTTAACTAACAGTACTACAGCCGGTCGGGGTCAAACTCCCAAAGGCATTTAAAAGTTCTTCAGTTTATTAATCCTACAGTGACAGTCCTTTTAAAAGTAGCATAATACTCGAACCTCGGGTTACTTCCTCTGAATGGAAATTTTATGACCCTTTTGTTGGCTTTCCAAACTTCCGTAACAAAACACCAAGGAGCTTTCTCTTCTGCACAATTCTTACATTGAAGTTAAAGGTTATGACAAACATATAGACATAATATTTATATTACTAATTACAACGCTAAAATATGATGATTGCGCTTATATAAATACCTATACATTATAATTACATTTCAGTGGGGTGGTACGGAGGAACCGTTACATCATATAGGTAAAACCCTTGCATTTTAATGCCATTTGAAGGGGGTATCCGGAAGATCTGTCGATTATATTCTCTACTGGTTATCAGCTAACTGAAAAGTTCAACTATAAAAATGTACTTAACATTCAGAAATAAAAATACCACAATGAAAAGAGGCTTAAATTTTTCATGTGACTGTATAGCATCTTCATAATCATATACGAGAATCACTACGAAAGTTTTGAGACACGTCAAAGTGGATGTGGGAGGCTCACTCTGACTGTTGCATCTTTCCCAACTACTCTCCACCACAGTCTATACACTTCCTCATCCCCAAAAAATCATTTATCAAAGCACCTGTGTCATTCGTGTTCCTCAAGGGTGGAAATTTCATTTTCATATATAGCCATGGTATATTCAGGGTTGGAAAATCGCTTTCCTCGCAGCATGTATGAAAATTTATGTAAACCATCAAAAAGTGCATTGCAATTAGTCTGGAAGACTCGTGTTAGGTATTTCAGGGTTAGGAATGACTTTTAAAAACATCATGGTAAGTGGAAATGTAATGACATATTTCCATATTACCACAATACAACATAATAGCAAAATACTATTATTTTAAATTGATGTCATCTGCATGCCAGTCCTTCTGTTGGGCTTCAGGTTCTATTAAATCCCAGAAAGGGGCAAACTTAAAGTCAGTGTAGGCTTTTTATCCGAAAACGATACCCATTATTTGCTGGCACAAGCAGTGCATAGGGTAACTGTGAGAATTATAACAAAATTTTCTCAAATAGAGCAAGAAAAGTTTTATCAAGCCTCCCTTTTGTAAAGTGATCTTCATATTCATAGATCCCAGTGTTTCACTCACGTCTGAACCTGTCATCATCCCGTGGGACACCTGAAAAGACTCAGCAATTTATAAATGCAATAATTTCCAGGTGGTTAAACCTATTATTGAAACACTGAATTCTGATTATGCTAGTATAATTGAAACTGCTAAGACACAGAAACAGTGAAATAGAAAAACAACTGGTCTTTATAAAGGAAACCTTCACTTACTTAACACATGGAATCAAAAATTTACAGAAGAAAGAAGCAAGGTCCGAAAGCTTTCTAGTTTTGGTTTAAAAAAGGGCATCTGATTTGAAAAATGTAAAATGAGAAGTTTGAAAGAAGATATCAAAGAACGTCTAAAACATTGTAGACAAAATCTCCGATAATGAACTTTAGTTGCATTTCTCAAGTGCTAGCCAATGAATCATTTGATACTTCTTGTATTGAAGAACACATTGCCTCTGATATTTAGTGTATTTCAAGTATGTTCCAAAAGTTTCAACAGATGTGGTGAAAAGTTTCTCTAAGTACAAAAATGAACTGGCGTTCTCTCACTTTCGAAAACCTTCGCATGCTGATTGTGACTTATTGCAATAGGGTCATGAGGGAGATGCGTTGCTATGAAGATACAGTTAATAGTAAAACAAGGACGGTGAAATACTGGCTTACTATAACACAGGAAGACCAGTTCATACTTCGCGCTAAATGCTATAGACACCAGATGCAAAATATAACACTAACCTTTCGGGCTGTAGAGGTGGAAAGAGGACTCGAGGAATTTCCGGGGTTCAATATTGCAACGAGGCATTTGAAAATCATCAAAACCTATGAAAGAATGTAGGAATGAGCAAAGCTAGATGGTATCAACAGGCAGGAAATCGAGGCAGAATATAACGCGAAAGTCTCCTTGAGCCTATCGAATGAAATTAAATAAATCTGGGGTAAAGAGGTGTATATGCTCGTTCTAGGGAGAAAGATGAGATCAGGAATAGCCTGGTTTAGACTGGAAAGTTGGAAGACTCCAAAAATAAGGGATAGTTCTGATAGGAGAATTTTCCCAGTTTGTGGGGGGAATGAAGAATAGGTACATATTCTGGCCGAATGTATCCAATGGGAACACCTGGGTAAAATGTTATTCCCAGAAAACTTTTAAGGCAATTAGAGGACGATTGGCATGCTGGCATCTGTTTGCGAATCACATTAAATGGTTGAATTTGGGTATTTTGCTAGCCAAGGTGCACGAAGCTAGAAGCAATTTATTTTCTAATTAAAACGCAATAAACAAACTAGAAACTAGAATAATTATAAATAATATGTAATGTGTCTCCATTCATATGTCTGTAAATACCGTTCTTCCCATTTTAAAGTATATTTATTTATTATTGTTATTAATATTGTTTTATTTGTATTATTATTTGTTCCTCTTTCTAATTGATATCATATTTAAGCATGTGTGGGCTACGATCCATGCATAAAAGATATTTGTAAGGTGTACATAAAATTTTATAACAATAAAGATACACCTACTGCTACTATTGTTACTATTTACTACTACTATTACTACTACTACTACTACTACTACTAATACTACTACTACTACTACTACTACTACTACTACTACTACTACTACTACTACTACTACTACTGCTGCTGCTGCTGCTACTGCTACTGCTACTGCTACTGCTGCAAATTTTATTGCTACTGCTACTACTGAATATCTAAAATTCGCATATATCTTCAAATCAAGAAACTGGTCAAAGCAGAGGAATTTGCGAATTTAAGTAATTTAACTAATTTTTAAATTATTAGTCAATTAATTAATTTTTAATATCAGGTAAGTAAAACTGTGCTGTACTGTCAAACTCCGAAATTAAGACAAAAGGGTTTTAGTAGAATATTGTAATATAGGTAAGTGTTGAAAGGCATTTATTGCGCATCCGAATGTAATTAGTTGCAAACCGAGATTTGCCGAGGATTAAATTTCATGCGATGATTTCAGTGAGCCTTTTAACAAATATATTACATACTATTTTATACTACCATATCGTAATGTAACTTATTTTTATTTATTATAATTTATTTTAATTTGGAAAGTTAAAAATATTGAGAACTAAAAATATCGAATATTTTTTGTTGATTTGATTTATATATAGACGCTCTCGAATCGATTAGCAGTTCATATGTTTTTCTAGTTACGCGTTAGTGTTTTGTTAGTTACTGTTGATTTTGTTTAAAACTTTAGTAACTCATGATATGAAAGTTAATTGAAAATTATAATAGATTTTACGAAAGTGATAAAGGTATTCACGGAATTCCACCCCGGGTGATTGAAGCGGCGACAAGTATAAGGAATAATTTGCTGCCTGAGAAATCTAAAAAAAGTCTATGAGCGAGAACGTGATTTTACACAGCTTGGTGCAAAACGAAAAATGTGAGGGGAATTAGTGAGAATATTAGGTTGGCGTATTTTCGAGAGAAATCGAAGGTAATGAAATCTTCAACATTATGGTCTATTAACTGTAAGTTAAAGTCTTCGTTATAAAAGTTTTTATGTTGATTTATCGGAGTTTGGAAATTTGATCGCCTCTTGAAAAGAAAATCTGTTGGATATGTAATAAAAAAAATCAGTATTTTCACAAGAGAAGACATAAGTAAAATTTTAGTTGGAAGCTTCCGATATAGAATAATTTTACGAAGAATGCTGTTGTTTCAGATCCTAGTATTGGTCAGAAATTAATTTTGTCTAGTGTAACTTTTGTAATTCATATTAACAGCTAGTAACTTGCTAGTAACTTTTCTTTAATTTATTCTATTGGCTTGTGTGATATAGCAAGACTGCCTCTTTCAGTTGTAATATATAAAGTAGTGCTGCAAATTCATTGATCTTCATTTGTTTTATTCAAGAGCCGCTAGGCTGCTACTTTCAGTTCTAAAATTAGGTAGGCATTAGCTACATTACGATACGGTGGTAAAAACATAATTTTAGATGATTATATATTTTGGGCATATATATTTTTTTTTCGTGCGTATTTAGTCATAAAGTTTTAAAATCATTTTCAGTCTATTTTATTAATTTTATATGCCATTTTTGACATTTTTTCATGTTTTAGATAATTAAAATCTAGGCCTTGATAATTATTAACATTAATTCGAAATCTAAGATCGTAATTAATAGCTGTATTAAATGTTACTAACAATTCTGGTGATTTTATAAATTATTATAAAACCGCCAAGGCCTACTTTCACTATGATTGTTTTTAGGAACATAGACTGTGGATATTTCGCTGCAGAATTCATAAAAACTGCGAAATAACAGAGCTTAAAAAATGAAGTGAATCTCAATATATTTTATCATATAACATCTCTTCTCATATTTCAAATTATTCAAATCTTGTTTCTGAAATAAAAAGAGCATGGATACAGCACTCTTTTGTTTGGCTAACAAAGCAAATGCAGGCTAAGAGAAGCTGCGATGCTCATATATTTGATGTTTTCATTGAAAAGTTGGTATTGTGTACTTGCGGAAACAGAAGAAGAAAGCAAACATGGATGACGTTTTTATACCGGTATAAAAAGCTCATTTTAAAAAGGGATTTCTATTGAGAGATATTATAAGGAATATGATAAATTGTTTGTCACGAAGGCTCGGGTTTCTACCCACATTGAAAAACTTTCTTGTCTGAAAGATTGATTAAACCGCCGCAATATGTAATGTCTCTTTTGTGAAGTAATTGTTAGAAGTTGATACGCTAGGAGGGTGCGCCTTGTCACCAGAGTAGATAAATCTCCGTGAAGGCTTTTTACCGCGGCTAGAGATGATAGAGAGTACTTGCTGGACATCCATCATTATCTTTTTTTTTTTTTTTATTTCTTCCGACGAGTGGCATAAATATGTCGACTAGATCATAAATTCAGAATTGGAGAAAAGAACAACACAAAGCTGTACATGATTTATAATGGCATTAGTGGACCGTATTTTCAGAGATCCGATATCTCTTCAGCGTCTGAACCATAGAAAGACTGTTATCTTACGGAACGAAGATACAAATCACAGCTAAAACTATCTTAAGGCCCAGTTAATAAAAGTACTAACTAGAGATTACTTAACTGTAATTTTAAAAATAAATATAGGTTAGTCGTCATTTCTTTTGCATGAAATTAACCTCGAGATTGCAATAACGTTAAACCTATGGCAACATCGCGAAATTCCTGTTAACATTGATTGATTGATTTATTTATTTATTTATGGACGCTTTTTAACATCTCAGGTCATCAGCGTCCCATTCAACTCAGGGCGTGAAACGGCCGACAAATTTTGCTCAGAGGCCTCTCTTTCAGGCTTGAGGTTCTTTTTCGTGCCGTAAATGTACGACACGGGACCCACGGCTTTACTTCCCTTCCGAAGGAAGCCATACTTAGGATTTTTACGCCCGAAAATATCCATCGGTCCTGGCCGGGTTCGAACCCGCGTTCTTGGGCGTAGGAGGCAAGTATGGTAACCACTACACTACCAGGACCGACCGTTAAGAGCGAGTTGATGTTCAAATGTTCACTCTGAAGAATCAATATTTACTTAGTTTCCCGCCTCCTAGATATATGTTTTTTCCCCTTTCTTCCTTTTCTTTTTTTTTTTTCTTCTTAATATGTGTTCAAACATGAATACTGAAATGCCAAAGGGAATGGGAGCAAATTTAACAAATGTGAGGATATTATTATCGATATGGTGCTAAAATATAAGTGAATATGACTAGTCGGAAGCGTTCACGGCCGGAGTCAGACTTATAACTAGAAGTTTCTTCCGGGCTTGGAAGCCGTGGTCTGTTGGAGCTAAGGAGTCCAAACGTTTCATCCCCACCTGCGGAGGACATCTTCAGTGGTGCGGTCTGAGTCTTCTAGACAAAGGTCCTGGCACGACTGAAATGCCAGCTGGACCGTCCTCCTTGTTTGAGGTGTTTTCCAGGTTTTTCTCAGTTCTCATAAGTGACAAAATCCTGGGGGAGTACCCTAAACTTGGGGGTGATTTAATTTTAAATTAAACACAGTTATTCTTATTTCATCTAAAACTTATCTAAGGGTGGCCGAGGTCGTTAAGGCGCGCACTCATGAACGGGAGGTCTTAGGTTCGAATCCTGCCAGGACCGTTTTCCCTGACTGAGGTTTTTTCCAGATTTTCCTCAGTCATAAATGACAAATGCTTGGCAGGAACCCTAAACTTAGGTCTGAAACGCTTCCTCCCTTAAAAATAAAAAAAAAATCCTTTCCCAATTTATCATTTCATCTCATACATCATCAATGAGGCTATGGTGCCTCAGCAGTAAAAACGGGCGTTAAACACCATTCAAAAATAAATAAATAAATAAATAAAAACTCTCCTAATTTAGATATCTGTTCACGACCTTCAAAGATCTCTCTCAATGCAATTGCTTGATTCCTCTGTAACCATTTCTTTCTTATTAAACTTTCCCTACAATCATTTGTGGCTTTACATTGAAAGATTACATGAATTTCATCCTCCTTCTCCCAACAGATGGAGCACAATCCTGGGATAAAATCTCCCTTCATTCCCCTTAATTTCCAAACACCTAATCAAAACCAGGCTATCCCTACTTTTTTATTTTTCTTACAAATAAAAATATACTTCTCCATTTCTTTGTCACCTTTTAGTTTCTTATAGTACGCCAGTGAACTTTTCTCCCTAATCTGGGCAAATAAAATTTGTCTATCAATGTCTTCTGTGCTTGATCTCATTTCTCTCCAATAACCTATTCAAAAATATCCAATTTTAGCCCCAAAAGGGGCACACACGCACACACACATACACACACACATTCGTCGAATGTGAGCGTGATTCACCTAAAGTGAACGTTTTTTCTGGGCAATGTCATCGCGGAAACTTTACGATCCATTCTTCTTCAAGGTAAACACTGTAACTGGACACACGTACCTGGATATGATATAGCAATGGTTGTTGCCACAAATGCAAGAAGATTCCGACAATTTCTTGTTCCAGCAGGACGAAGCCTCAGCCCATTACCATAACGATTTCGTGATTTTCTGAACAAAAAGCTATCAAGCCGGATCGGAGGAGCAGGTAATAATGTTCGAAAACGGTTACTGTTTCGAAAACTGACTTCCCAGATCCCCGGATCTAACTCTCTGTGACTTCTTCCTATGGGGATACATAAAAGATTGTGTGAATATGCCACCTTTACCACAAAATCTAGAAGAATTCGAGTGTAGGATTGAAGAAGTTGCCACTACTGTATCTGAGGATATGCTCCAAAGAGTATGACAAGAATTTGATTACCCTTAAGACATATGCCCATATAGAGTCATTGTGAAATCAAACATTGAAAACAAATCATTTGAGTTGCTCTGTAATATGACATATATACGAAAGCTGTATCTCTTGTATTTTTGGTGTAATAAATTAAGAAAAGTGGTACCGGGCTTTAGGGTCAGCTGTGTATATATATATAAAACATTATTTTCATTGCGGCCTCATTTTGCTGTGCTAATACCAACTTTACACAAAATTAATTTGTAATGGTTTTGAAATAGCAATATCGTACTTTGAGAAGATCGCGGATGAAAGGTGGTGCATTTGACGTCATGTATATGTTAAAAGCGACACGTTCTTGCCTTAATCTTTCTAAAGTCTAACGGCCAACACAGAGTAAGGAACAGGATTACAGTTAGTCCGGAAACTTATGAGATGACTGGACTATGTATGTGATATCTCAGAATACATGTTGTAACAATAGCTAACCTATCATTGTTCTACATAAATTTGATTAGTAGTAAGAAGCTTAATGTTGTCGAGAAAGTCGTCTACAGACCCCTGCTAAGTTTCCTATAAATAACAGCTCAAGCGAGAGATTGCTGTAGGTAAAAGGTTATTGAACGCAAAGCAAACTCACACGTAAAGTGCTGTAGGTTTGTTTGATGTCATGCTTTGGCCCCTTATCGCGGTATGCCAAAATGCTGCTCCTTGATTATGCATGCTTTGATGTCGGCAGGAGGTCAGAAACCGTTTTGCTTCCAGCTGTGAAACCGCAGTATTCATTGAGTCTGGCCATGACAAGGCATTTTACTAACACTTGTGACATAGAAAGACCCTGTGAGGTTAATAAATCCTTCATGATTACGCAATTGCTCTCAAACATTTCACGACAGAGGCTCGTTAGAGCAAGACTGAAATTCGTTTCTATGACGTTAACATGGAGAATGGTAATATACAGAATGGACGATCCCTTTTCATGAAATAATGGTACGTCGTAAATGAAAATTATATGGCATGTATATATACTATGTTATATTCGATTTAAACTTTACGGTGATCTGTTAAAGTGCTGTATCTGGCGGCAATTCGCGGCTGCTGAACTTTTGCATATAACGCAGACTTGTAGATTCTTAATAATTAGAATTATCACTCATACATCAGTAACTTAACTTACATCACTGGTCTACAAAAAATACTTTTTTCTTACTTTTTTATTTTTTCCACGTGGATATATGTAATATGAATGCCATAAATTCAAATGTGTTTTCTGTTTTACTCTATCAGGCGAGGTTTTTAAACAAAATCACATCAAATGTAATAATATGCTTGCATTTTATGAAATATTATAATTTTTAAGACATATAGCTAAGATAAAGCTGTTCTTGTCTGTTTCATTTTAACTTTAATATGAATGAATATATTGAAAAAAGATAGCTATATATCAATAATTATAAATTTCCAAACTTTTTTCATTATTAGGGAGAAGAAAACTTTTTTTTCGAAGCATTGATAGCAGAACAGTAATCAGCAATCATTGACACATTCCAATGACCTTGAAATTAGTTTCCATTGTTTTTATCAAACCGCTTTCAGGTTTCCATTGTCTTGGTGAAATCGCTTGCCTTGTTCTTCACACATTACACCAAGATTCGCAGGAAAGTAATCAACATAGATGTTGATAAAGTGCACTTTAACGCTCATTCTACACCCTAGATTTCTAAAATGTTGTAACATTTTCCCTACAATTACTTTACAGTTCTCAGATTTCTTGTTGCAAGAAAGTTTTCTGTCACTTTTTTGTATGCCAACCATGCTGACTTCTCTAACTCGGACATCGGCTAAGGAAAGGTCTCATCCTGCACAAGCTCACCAATCTGGAGTATATCGAAAATACCTGCTGCTATCTCAGCTTCAGTTTTCTGTCGAAACTTTGTAACAAAAAAGTTGAAACAATCTCTGCGATTTGCTTAAAAGCGTCTTTTGGGCTGCGTTTGAACTCTGGACACAATGCTTTGAAATGAATGACGGCTATGTTAGGTGAATTCAATTTACGACCAACCAATATTTCATGAAAATAGATTAAATATTTGTTCATTCTCTATAGCAAGATGATATCTCAAGACTTAAATTTTGCTTTTCTGTAAAAGGAAATTATACCGGAATAAATTCTTCCCTGAGGACTTTCTAATGCACCAGAGTCCAAAGACAAAACAAAGCACAATTATGAATTGCGTTATTAACATATGTAGTAATATATGGGGTATTAAAATGTTTTGCAAGGATAGCAATGATTATCAGAATTTAGCTAATACATCTAGCAATAACTGATTAAACTTGCACGGTTTTAGTAGAAGCAAGACCATATACATTTACCAGACCTCAATGCTGGTATCGATAGTAGACAAAATATTGGAATATATGCTCCGCGTGTCATGTAATAACATGACTTTGTTAATCGGTAGTTACCTGGTTTATTACAGTAGTTTATAGTTGGAAGTAAATCAACAGTATGTGTTACTTCTTTTGTTTTTTATTAAGTTAATATCGATTTACTGAAATCACACCAGGAATTTGTGTAATAGAAAGTGTTTAGTGCAATATGAGTTGCTCTTGTATGTCTTAATTGTGGTAGTGCACCACACAATACCATATTTACATTTCCTAAATAGAAGTAATTAAAGGAGGAGCGGATAAAGAGCATACATCATGCAAGTTTTGAAGTTAATGATGAAACTATAGTGTTTATTAAGCATTTCGTAACAACATTTGTGATTAGAAAGACATTTTCTTGGTGCATTTTTCCTTAATCTATTCTCATATATGACAGTAAGGTTAGAAATTGAAGGAAAAATCCGAAGAACGTATGAAGCACGCTTTGGGGCGAAATAAAGAGTTTTTATGAATGATATGAGCAGGATGTTATATTTTGACTCCTTTGCAAGTTATATTAAAACGAGACGGTACACCGTTTATAACTTTTGCCAAGGAATACTGCGTCCTTTTCCTTGAAATATGCGGTAATAAATATGATATTGTCCTATGTCGATTAATTTTAAGATGTCCATTTATTTGGAAGTTCGTAAATTTATAATAATTTGTGTCTACCTGTGAAGAAGTTTATAATTCACGTTATATTATTTTATATTTCGTTTACATTTGAAATATTGTTTGTAAACATTTCAGATTCTTAAAAGTTATTGAAATATATTCTAATGATAAATAATGTCATTTTGTAATCATAATGCTGCATAAAGGTTCCGTTTATACTTTTGGCAGTAACAGGGCTACTTTGACCTCCATTTTTTCTTCCATGTTGGGGTTTGGTAAATATAATCGGTTTAGTAGAAGAATATGCTGAGTTCATTCTTATATTAATTAGCTGGTGAAAAAACAAAACTATTTTTAAAGAAAGCATCATATCCACCTTACATACGCCAAAGCTGATGAAAGAAAAATATCCACTAGGACATGGTTCAAGGGGGATCACTAGATACTATAGCAAGATGGATTCGATCATTTGAAAAGAGCCGAGAGACTTTGAAAAATGACCCTCGCTCTAGCTGGCCGTGGGAAGCTATGAACGAGAGAAAAATTTCAGAGCGAGGCACTTGGTGGAGAAAAATTGCCATATTAGTATCGAAATGCTAAATATAGAAGCTGTTACCGGATCTGACAGTATTGACGCTATACTCTACCAATATTTAAAGCTGCAAATAATCTAGGCAAAATAGGGTTTTAACCAATAATAATAAGATATGAAATGAGATGGAATGTGTAAGGAAATTATTTCAAATGTTTTCACCAAATGACTCTAAACGATTGACTGAAAAGAACACAAGCTGTAGGTCTATTAACTCTTCGGTCACTGATGAAAGAAACCACTCACAATAACGCACTGTGCAATGGGATCACATTGTCTTAGAAAACGGACTCCTGTACACTGCTAATTTCGGTAGTAATTTTTGTTGGCCAGCGTTCAAGATTTGCGCCAATTTCGTCTAATTTGTCTTCTGGTAAAACTGAATGTTTTAGCATATGTTTCTTGTTTTGCACTGAGCCAGTAATATCAAAGTTAATCTCAGATTGTGAATTGCAGTTATGGAAGGGGACAGTTACCCAGGGAACTTCCGAATAAATTCCTCGCGAATGCGACGAGCTGATTCGCATTAATAATAACATTTACACACAAATATACGTTGCTCTAAAGTCTTCGCGAAAGAACGTAGACTAGTGACTGCTTGGTAGTTCAAGTGCAGACTGGTAGGCAGGCGGTCTTAGCCGAGACGCAAATCCCCGTTCGAATGGTAAGGATATATTCTGGAAGTCCTGTAGGTATTCCAAACAATACTTAACTACGTGTTGTTGGCTGAAAAAGATGCAATAGCAGTTCTTCAAGATTCTAATTCTAAAAACCGGTTGGCAATTTTCTTCAATTATGAAGGATCACTAGTGGTTGACTGCACACTAAAAGAAACAAGAATGGGACGCAATGTGAATTTGCTTGTTAAATCCTTTATTCGGGGTACTGAGGCGGCAACTTCCAAAGACAGAAACTTCGAAGTTGTTGCTTTTGTCTCATCATAAAACATTTGCAAATTTGCGGAAATTGGAAGCCAAAAATGGAACATCCAACTTACAGCCTAGCACCAAGCAACCTCTCTTTATTGCCTCAAGAAAAAATGTTTTCTTTGCAATATTTCAGTCGGAGTATCGTATATATATATATATATATATATATATATATATATATATATATACTGTATATGTGCAGAGAGATGAAGAATATGAGGTTATATATTGAATATAGTTATAACTGCGATTTTGAAAAGGCACTTGCAAACCTTTTGAGTGCCCCAAGTAAACAGTAATCACGGGATCTTAACCTTTCCAGATCGGTGACAATGAAAAGTGGCTCACACCATTTATACGCCAAGCAGTCTCGATTTGCCAACATATTTTCCCAGCTGTATAAATCTAAATAAGTTCGAAACTCTTGTGTTTCCATTTTAAGAGTAAATCACGGGTTTCATGTGAATGATCTTTAAAAATGTCTCAGCCATATTCTATAGGCACTTGCATGTTAATTTTCGAGGTTCTTGTAACTGGTCCATAATGCTTATTGTCATTAAATCATTTTAATGTTACTTTCAAACAGTATTAGGTTGTGTTCTGAAAGAACGTTAGAAAAAAAGCAAACAACTTTGAAATGCTGTATCATATAAATAACATTGGAAAACAAAATTTATTTGGCACATGAGGGAAAATATTAGTACCCTTAGATTAGGTTATCTAATAGCGAATGAAACTACCTGTGGACAACACAATGATTTGAATCCTTTGTGGTAGGGGCTCCGTAAGATTGTGAAGGTATACATCATCAATTTGCGACTCGTGCTTTAGGAGATTCCGAAGTTCCGACAGAGTACGTGGTTGCTTATCCTGCTATTCATTTGCTGTTCCAAATAGTTCAGTGCATTTCCTATAGCATCAAACTGGAGGACTTAGAGGTGGTTATGTTAAGGGATATATTTCATAACTCGCAGATACTGGGCAACCCTGTATATGTGACAATTGTACTCCTGTTATAAGGGAAATGTTGGCTAAAGGGGAATACTTGGCCATTCAAAATACTAGGATATCTATGCTAGTTGAAGATCACAAACAGTTCTATACACTGGTCTACACAGTTTTTGCTGAACGAAAACTGTTCATATTTTCTGATCCCTTGCCACGTGGAATCTCTCAAACCGGCCTTAGTTTTGTTTCATCGGGCCACAGTTTTTCAGAAATCGGTATTATAGAAAATATCACTATTTGTTATTTGTTCATTGAGCATATACATAAAATAAATATTCTATTCTAAGAAATTTAAACAAGATAATAAATGGTTCACTTTGTAATAGAACAGCAGGGTTAAATCAGAGCATTTTGCCAGAAAACATTGGCCATAAAGGAGCAATTTTGTTCCTGGAGGAAAAAAAAAATGAAGTATGAACCATTGGTTTCTGCTTCTAATGTTCTTCTTCCACCACTCAATATTAAGTTAGACCTGATGAAGCAATTTGTTACTGCTCTGAATAAGGACAGTGATTGTTTCAACTTGTTACAAAGTTTCCACAGAAAACTGAAGCTAAGATAGCAGCAGGTATTTTCGATCTAGGGTGTAGAATGAGTGTTAAAGTGCATTTCCTCAACAGTCATATTGATTACTTCGCTGCAAATCTTGGTGCAATGAATGAAGAACAGGTGAGCGGTTTCAATGATGAATGTTTATTGTTTGCAAAGGGACACGGGTGAAGATCATATCAGAACTTAGAAATAAATGAAGTGTTCTTCTGCTTAATAGTGAAACAGATTTGGAAATTCATAATTATTGACACATAACTCTTTGGGACCCACCTCGCACAAACGCGTCTCATGTTCAAGTGATCATGCAGAATCGAAAATGTGCCGCATGGGAAATGTGTAACATGTCTACAAGTCTGTCAATTGTTATTGGTCGGTCTTCACGAACAACTTTGTTGATCAGGGTTTCTTTACTGCTGTAGCTGGAGCACCTGGCTCACCTTGCTTTGTTGTTGAACACGACTCTCTTTAAATTCCTTGAAACGTCGAAGTGCTGTGGATTGTAGCAGAATATCATCACCATATACCTGCTGCAACAATCTGTAAGCTTCTATGCCGGATTTCTATAGACGAAAGCAAAACCTCAACGCAGCATATTGCTCTTCACGAATCAACTGCATTTTGTTCTGATGAAGTTTGTTCTTCCCTTGTGCACAGACACATGCGCGAGCCAACTTATTCCGTTTTCATCGTGCAACATTGTTTCAACAATATTTCCGCAATTAAAAAAATAACTCTCAATCTTTTTGACCAGTCCTCGTGTTTGTATGCATCACAAATGAAAAACAATATTTTTACGACTTCCATAAGTAAATCTCATTTAAAATATTTGTTTACTGAAATAATGGAAATGGAAATAAAAAATAGATGAAAATAAAAAGAGAAACTTGGACTTCGGTATTTATTAATTATACAGCATAAACGGTTATGTTAAGACCTGATATTCAACAGGGTGGACAAAAAAGAAATGTATAGTAATTTAAAGTTAGAAAAAATATATTACATCATTAGTTTTAACCGGTGCTTGAAGGCAATATATAGGAAAATATTTCTTGTTGAAAACTTTTCTTCGGAACATAGGAGGATACGGAATAACGACCAGAGGTTACACGAAGTTAACATAGCAGATGAAATGTACGCAGTAAACTGGATCCCGTTTGTGTTCACTGCCACGCGATAGAGAGAAGCGGAACGTAGCATAAAAGGAAGTGATGGCTGCCCGCCTTGGTGATCGCCGTGATTGATGATACCAGTGAGCGATGGTTACCCGGTATTACACAACAAAAGAAGCCCATACATTAACTTTCGGAGGGTTATCGCTCCGATGGGAGGAAATTTGGCACCGCCGCAAGGAAAAACGTCAGCGCTTCTAAAAACCCCTACATGCAAATTTGTCTTTAGTGCTTTATTTCTCTATGGATTGATAAGTGAATGTCGGTCAGGTCCTCCGTGGGATAATAACTTTGTTTATGTAATGTTTGCTATAGAATTAATGTACCGGTTCATTTTAGAAATTATTAAAACAATAATTGCATTTATAAATTATTAACTAGCTTTGCTAGCCTTGTAACTGTCGAAATCAAATAGCTTTCTTAGTTAAGATTTTCATGACTGTATTTTTCAAAATCACTTTTTTGTACGTAAATAGGGAAAGGGAAGTAGAGTTTTTAGTTAAACTGCAAGTGCTTTAGGCGACTTCCGCAGCACGTTGGGAGTAATCTTTTTTATTTCTACCTGTGATAAAGTGTTAACAATCTGATAAAAACGCTTCAAAACGTTCCATCCTACCTTTTTAGTGTACCTACCTTATCTTAGAAATTGGTGGAATTTCAACTATGAAAATTATGAGCAGTACATTAAACTCTGTTTACTTTAGCGCAAATAAATATATAAATATTTTCTTCATATGAAAAATTCCCCGGGTTTACTATATTTTTTCAACTTATATACAGATATAACTTATTTATGTTCTAAAATAATGCACAAGACTACAATGAATATACTCTATAAATTAGAACGTATAAGCTGAGAAAGAGCACACTTTGTATTGAAATATCTACACAGATTGATATAATAGTCGCTCTCTTCAAAAAATTTAATGAAGAACCAAAGTTTCCGTATCTTTTGTTGTACAAGGGGCATTCGGAAATTGTTCACAGTAGCGGTGTTATTCAAATACTGTGCAAACTATGCGGTTGTTAAGCAGAGTGTGTAGCGAAATAACACGGTTCGTTTGTTGTCAAGTAGAAAAAGACGTAGGCAAGATGGAAGGTGACTAACATAGACAAAATGGGTATATGGTTTTTTATGTAAGGTAGGTGTCAAAAGTGCAGAAATTCTTAGACGTTCAACTGTTGTATGTGGTCCAGAAGCTCCTGCACAGAGGACCGTTTACAATTAGGTGAAGGGGTCGCCAGCAGCAGGGAATCTGCACACAAGAATGTGAGTTCAACGTCGCGATCTTCCAGGTACTTTTGAGTCCTGCTTTACGAACTCTTGTTTCTATCATCGTTGCAGGACAAAATCGCGTAGCTTTGTGGTAAATTTACAATTCATGTTATAGCGCACTTGCTAACAATACAGGAAGTTGCTGATAAACTGCGTAAACTAAGTGAATTCCTCATCTAGTACAGTAACTTTAAAAGAGAATATAAAATTCAAATTATGGCCTTATTAATGAATGAAATGAAGTAAATTATGGCATTACTGTATGATATTAGGAGAACAAAGTAATAATTTTAACAATATACGAGTATAAATATTACAATAGAGAAACCATATTTTTAGAATCATTATTGTTGATATTAAATCACAAAAATTAATGGTATACTCTTAATTAAATTAAATATGTAGCCACTACTATACTGCGTGAGTATTTTTAAAAAGTGTTAAATGTAACTATGTTTATGAACTCAGCATTTGATAATTTACTTTCTCTAAAACAGAGAAAAATAACAGAAAATTTTAAATTACATTGTTGTGTATTTAAGATGATGTTCATATGTGTCAATTAATCATAAAATGTTTTGTAAACAATTACAATGTATAAGCAAATATACAGAATTATCAATAAACAATCGAAAATGTCATCGATTTTCATTGACATTGAAATTTACTTTAAATGTTACTATAATAAAAACATGTAACGCAAACGTTTTCTGGAGTTTATTATAGAGCTCTCTTACATACAAATACAATTCTCACACACATATTGGATTAATATTTCATATTTGCTATCTTCACGACGATGCTTTTGTCAAATATAAAACATGCATCATTATAAATACAGTTTATATGCTGAATTAATTTCTCCTTATATTTTAAATCAATTCAGAGAAAATTAAAATCAAGTGGCCTTTTAAATTTTGGTTTTCAAGTTTTCCTCTATTCTTAATGGTCCGATTTTCCTAACTTTCAGAAACTGTTTTTCTTGTTTTATTTAAATGATTTGATTCGTTTTATTTAAGGACGCTCTTTAATATCTCAGGTCATCAGCGTCCCATCCAGTTTCCGGGCGTGAAACGACCGACAAATTTTGCTCAGAGGCCTCTTTTTTCAGGCTTGAGGTTCTTTATTGTGCCGCAAATGTACGACACGGAACCCACGGCTTTACTTGCCTTCCGAAGGAAACCACACTTAGGATATTTACGCCCGAAAAAATCCATCGATCCTGGCCGGGTTTGAACCCGCGATCTTGGGTTTAGAAGGCAAGTATGGTTACCACTACACCACTAGGACCGAATTTGTTTAAATGGTATGCCGAATTTTGCTGTGAGGAATTCGCTCAGTTTACGCAGCTCCTGTGTGACAGACTTTTAAATGTTGTTTTTAGAATTAATAGCGAACGTTTATTCTGCAATAGTTTTGTAATGATGAAACCAGCCACACTTTTTTCCCCCGAGGTTATCTTATGAACCTACTACGATTTTCCTACTAGCGTTTTGCAAAATTGTACGAGTACCTTTGTTTTGAATTCTTTTCTTCCTACTACGTTGCTTTCTATAATTCAAGATGCAAGCCTTTAAAACCCCCATTTGAGATGTGTAAATAGGAGATATGTGAGTGAAAACATAAAAACAAAACTTTCAGACGCGAAAATACCTATAATACATACAACAGTGTCTGTTATAAATTAAAATAAAAATCAAAGCAATTTCAGATTGAAGCGCTGAATTGATTAATATTCACCGGCTAGCACTTCAGCAGTTACCCATAGCACGTTGTCACAAGCCGGTGCATCCAACCTGCTAAAATAGCATTATTTAATGAACTTTATTAACTGGGGCCGTGACTGGGGACTGAAGACGTAACTCACAACACAATCTAGCAAATACTGACTTAAAACGGGATCACAATCAAGAAAATACATTCACTGACAACACAAACAATATTAAATGTATTATGCTTACAACCAATAAGGGTTACAAGGATTACTTACATTCATGATGGACCCCAATTAAGGTGACGATCCTGGAACAGTTGGCTATACATTTCGCTCTGTCAGTCGGCTCCTAAGAAAGCCGTTAAATTTTACTTCACGTTGCGCAGGCGCACACCCTAATTTTGCTTGCATAATCTTTCCCAGTCGTCATTTCCAATTCTTAACTGGCTCAACGCTACAATACATTTCTCCACACATTGTTAATTTCTATACTGCATAATGTTTTACAGTGATTTATTATCTATCATCAAAATGTAACTGATATTATGTATATTTTTGAGGATTAAATGCAAGTTTCCAGATTTTGGCAGCTGTATTCAAAGCAAAGCAAAAGAAAATGGCCAATAATTGTCTTATTATTCTCAATGACCATCTTTTTTAAATACTGTTGTTAATTTATTATGTTGTTTCGTGAATCACAAAAAAGGTATCCAGTTGAAAATGAAATGTAATATTATCTATCGCTGATTTCAAAAATGTTATTGTCGTGTCTCTTTTATTTTTATTCTGCTTTTTTCTCAAATTTATAAAGCTTTCGATAATTTTGCAGAAATACGCGCTGTATTAACAGGCTCGATGGGAGAGTTTTCTTGTTTCATATGTTGACTATAGAACTTTACTGCCTATCAGGATTCCCGCATGGACTCGAACCCTTGCCCAGCCGTCCCGAAGCCTACAGCATCTCCGGAGTCGTGTTTCACAAAATAACGCCCTTCTCTGAAGCCGGTCTCGAACGCGTGACTCGAGCTACTGATGCAAGGCATATCCGGCCCCACTGACAAAGCATGAAGTCAGATCATTCTTTTGTTTTCTTAAGAAAAGGTAAGAACGTTTTCTGTTCGCAGAAAATTACATTCTTCTTAATAATTGCACTAACAAACACGTTTTTATTTTTCTAAAATGCGGAAAAATACCTAGAATAGGTTTCTGGTATTTACAAGAAATAATGGTCTAAAAGATAAAATGTATAAATAATAAGTTTACAGTGATTTGCTTATAGAACTTTTGCAAACTTTGTAAATTTTAAAACTTTTAAGAGTATTGTCGATAAAAGTATTAGAATTACAGAGTTGGCATCACTTTCTAAGCTTCGTTGCCATGCACCTTCTTTTGTTACAACATATATTTACTCATTTTCATAATTTTAACGATCGTTCTCAAAGTAGTAGTATTCCAGTGTCTCTGCCAGTCTTCAAAGACATGCTGGAAATCATTGTTTGAATGTTCCTTCAGAATCGCTTCCACAGTCTTCAGCGTTGCTTCTGATGATTGCAGATGCCTCTTCAATTTGGGGAAAAGGAAAAAGTCTGGACTATAGGGAGGTTGAGGAACACACTTCACATTGATTTTTGTGAAATATTCAGCAACAACAATTGCGATGTATAGCCATGCATTATTGTAGTGTGATATTCATTTTGTTGCACGGAAATGTGGCCTTTTGCGTGTGATATGGCTTTGTAGTATTTTCAGTAAGACACCTCTACCGAGTTACAGTCATGTGTTCAGATACGACGTGCTGGTAAATCATTCCCTGAATGGAAAAATGAAATCACCATAACTTTTCCAGAAAAAGCAATTAATCTTATGATAACGTTACAGAGACATTTTCGTGAAATATTTGGCATAATTAGATTTTCCATTAGTTTTGACATACCATGTCAGCCTACCCCGTACAAAAAGCCACTATAATGTTCTGTATGACACTATAAACATCTTGAAAATTAAAGATTTCGGGCAATGCTTATGAATTTCAAACCCAATAATAAAAGAAAATGGCAATGCTCGTACGTTTTTAAAGTCAGCATAGTAAAAATAAAAAAAAAAAAAAAAAAAAAAACACGCAATAAGTCATGCATAATTTCATAAATAAAGCCTAAAACTGTGTTACAATTTCTCTAGCAACGTGTAGACGAGATAAATAACACAATAAATATCGTAATAATATGTAATAAGCTCATTAAATGCACCTAAACGTTTACTTTACAAAAACTGCATATTTTAATATACTTTCTTCAGTAATACCACGAGTGCTAACAATTTTTGATAATATAATTAAGGTTAAAGAATGTTTGTTGTCATGGTAATTATTTCGAGAATTGGCTAATTTTTATTTTGTACTTTTAGTATAACCATTGAAGTGATTTGTCTTATCTGTTTGATCTTTCTGAAAATATACACAAATCTTTTATACCAAGAAGAATCGCCTGGAGATCTAAATTAAATAAAATAAAACTGAATACTATTATAACAATTACCATTTACTACTCTTTTGGCATCAATTATGTCATATTTCGTGTTATGATGGGAATTTCTTTTCGGAGACAGTGAGATAATCAAATATCGAAGTAGAGGTAATAGAATGCATTGTTACCAGTTTTTGTTTTTGTAATTGAATAGTTAAAAAAAATGAACATTTGAGGTTGTAGCAACAATTCATAGTAAATGTATTTATTTTAACAGTAAATTGTAAAATAGTGAACAAAAAGTGCATGAGATTAGGCTTCTTAGATCCTTAGTCGAACCTAAGAGGAGATTATAGGAATGAAAAAATGAACTTGGGAGGAAAAGGTATAAAGTTATTAGTTTTTGAGCACCAAGCTTTAAAACTATCAATTTCCATTCTGATGGGTAAATAAAGCATCAGTGATAATGTACATTAGCTGAAAGGCGTTCGCATGCAATTATCCCTTAAATTCTACACTCTTAAAATCAATAATGAGCATCTGTAAGAAGAAATGTACCTGTAAGATGGTTTATTTTATCAGGAGAGAATTTTTGTCACCCCCTGGCACTCAAAGACTTTCTTTTATTGCCTTACTCGAGGGGACAACAAAATGGAAGAGCTCTGCATATGATCGATAACTATCGACTTAAAAAGTCACGCAGCAGTCGAACTAACCACCACGAAATGGTGGTACTCCATCGCTAAACGTTTCCGATACGGAAATGGTGGCCATTTTTTTTCTCCCTAGATAATGCATTAGCGATAAAAACACGTTCTTCAACTTTTATGTTCTTGCGTCCGGAGTTCTGCCAACACCTTATGCAAGGTTAAGGAAATTTTATGCACTGATGCCACGATTTAAGGTGGGAAATAAAAAGATGATGCCATAAGGTGCAAGTCATAAATTTCGATAATTTTTCTGTAAACTTTAAGGCGCAGAGAAAGCTACCAGTGGTTTTCTTTCTAACCAAGCATTTACCAAATATTTAGGATAATAATTTTACGTCGTTTTTCTATAGTACCACTAAAACGAATTTAAAATATGAATTAAATGAATGCGTAACTTGGTACGATGTTCGGTACCAACTAACCAACTAGAATCTCTCCAAGACAAATATCTATTAGTAGACTTTGGAAAAGGTTTTGATGAAAACCAGCAATACATGATACGCCTGTCACACTGTGAACAGGACAGGGTAGGGAAAGTTTAACAGTGGTGGGTGTTCGATGTCCATTTGATTGATAAAATTACACACAATGAAAAGTGTTTTATTGTTGTTAAAAACTAGAGATGCAGGATGAGGTACTCTAGAATATTGTTGTCTCAATTTGGAAATACGATTTGATGCCTTAAGAAGTAAATTTTTATAAATCGATCGAGGTCAAGAGAATGTACCCTCAATTCCTCAGTAACCTTTTGGCTGATCTGTGCAAGATAATATGTTATATATATATATCATTCTGTTCCTTAATATAATTTGCTGATATCACCACATTTGCAGCATCCGTAACAATTAGTATCACATATGAGGGCAAGTCAAAAAAACTGAGAGTTATTTATTTTATCGCGCACAGCAAAGAAACATTGTTGAAACAATGAGGAAAGTGGATCAGCCCTGATTGTTGGACAAAAACAGAAGTTCGCTCGCGCATGCGTCTGTACACACGGGACGACAAACTACGTCAGTTCGCCAGTCGCCTACATACAAAACGGAGTTGATTCGTGAAGAGCAACATGATGCGTTGAGGTTTTGCTTTCGTCTACAGAAATCCGGCATGTAAGTTTACAGACTGTTGCAGCGGGTATATGATGGTGATGTTCTGTCACAATTCACGGTACTTCGATGTTTCAAGGAATTCAAGCTATTCCGGGCTGTTTGGAGGGTTGAGCAACATTTGATGTTTTTTTTCTTGCCAATTGATGAGCATCAACGTTGAAAACATTATGGTGAAGCAGCCAACTTGGATGCAGATCGGAGCGTTTTCGTCGAATGCGTTCGGCAGGACGTTCAAACAGTCCTGTAATTTCATTAACCCGTTTTTTTGCGAGGGGACTTTCTGTTGGTAAACCATTCCTGAAAGTAAAAGAACGAAAGCACCATAATCTTTCCTGTAGATCGAAAAACCTCGGCCTTCATTGGTGTCGGAGACCCAGGTGATGTGCAGACTGAGTCATGTGTTTTCTTTCGGGATCGCAATGGTGAGCCATGTCTTATCTCCTGTAATGATGAAACATACTCCGCTACCAGACGCTTAAGTTCCAAACAAACGTCCACTCGCACCATCTTCTGTTCAAATGTCAGCAATCTGGGCACCCATTGGCACAGCTCTCATGTGCAAAATGCTGAACGCACAATCATGGAACATCTTTAACATGCCTGCAGTCTATCAACTGTTATTCGCCATTCTTCTCGAACAATAACGGCAGCTGTGTTCACTGCAGCGGTGGGAGCACCTGTACCGCCCTGCTTTGTTGTTCAAACATGGCCCTCCTTAAGCTTTTTGAATCACCAAAGTGCGGTTGATAGTTGCAGGACATCATCGCCTTATGCTTGCTGTAACATTGCGTACGCTTCCATACCGGCTTTCTGCAGACGGAAGTAAAATTCCATAGCAACATGCTACTCCTTACAAGTGAGTCTATTTTACGGAGTCGACTGAAAAACGCTCGCTGTTTGCTAGCGTTCTGTGTTAAGACGCATGCGCGTTCCCTCTTTCAATTTTTTCCACCAACACGTGAGTGCTATTCTCATGAAAATTGGTTTCAACACCGTTATCCACACAATGTAACGAAAAAAAGTGCTCAGTAAAGCCAACCCCGAGCATAAGGAAACAAGAGTTTGAGTTCATGTTCAACATCTTCTGGTGTAATCAGTCCAAGCAGTTCAAAAACGGGCGATGAATCGGATGATTACAGTGATGAAAATTTTTTTTGCGATTCGTATAAAGATTGCAGAAGTTAACGGGGCTGGAGAATGTGCTGGAGTCAAATGTTATTTAAATTATATGCATATTATTTATATTGTTTCTCATTTTTATTTAAATGAATATCCTATATTGCTTGTATGTGCACATTTATAATAATTAAAAAAGAACAAATAAAATAAATAAACATTACAAAAATAATAAACAACAATTACTACCAAAATTAATTAAACAATTGAAGAACCTATGTAATTAAATTGCTGAACTGTGATTTCCCACTAGATGCGCATTTTCGATCAGGGGTACCACGCTCTTGTTGCTTTCGGGGATCGATGCCTTAGCCAGCTCGCCGTGGGAATGGTTATGATGGTAGTGGATGGTCAAGATTCATGATCATAGCCCGTAGGCTCAGGCATTTATTTTTGTTAAAATAGGTAGGCAAAATTGCACTTAAAATACTGAAAATAGACTATATAATTAAAATAGACATTTATTGAAAATGAAAACACAAAATTATATCACTCGTTATTACTGAAAATAGGAATTTAAGATGCTTAATAATTTCTTTGACACATAATTAAAGTACTTAAGCTTACTTTCATTTCTTACAAGCAACAACGAGATATTTTTTCAAGGTAGTAGCTGACATAGTCAGCCGCTTATAAGCGAGAAAAAATTATCATAGAAAAAGAACGTCCTACTTCCACTGAAATGATTGAAGCATATTTGAAACAAGCTATTTCTGAAGGACTCATACCAGTTACAACAGAACATTCACCTTTCAGGACATAATGGAAATATTGAACAAGACAAAGTAAAATAGTTTTGAATAGTCCTGGCGAATGAACAAAAGATGCGCAGTGATTTCTGGTCGATTTAATTTTCTGTTTATGCTTGTATGGGGGAATCAGGTTAGTATTTCTCTTACTTCCGTACTGAACACATTATAGGAATGGTTTATTCTCGTCTTTCTCGCTTGCAATAGTTTGTTACATTTATACAGTTGAGAAGTTACCCCTATAACAAATTTCCTAGAATTGTCTCTCGCAGATGTTAAAAGGTCATTCGCCAGAGCAGGTCAAAACGATGTACTTCTCTCATCCTCTCTCTTCCCTGGTATTCGTAGGCCCGTGCGTTCCTTTCACTAATGCTACTTAAAGAATGAGTTGAGAAAGTTTTTGCTGCTTAACAAGAAATAAATGTATAACAAAATTCTCAATAAAATAGTTTTGTGAAGTAAACATGCTATTTAATTTTTATAAATTATAAGTGTGATTTTTTTCACTTAGATCTTCATGTGCGTTTTAAAATGCGTAAATAATCGTAGAAAATAACCATAATGATCCAAAACATGCAAAAAAAAGTTTTTAAACCTTAAAATAGGCAACAGAGGTCAAAATAGTAAAACAAAACAAAAAAGTGCAAAATAGAAAGGGCCCTACAGAGCCTAAATGTAGTAAACATGTTAATTTCTATCTGACTCTTAAATACATCTACCCAGATAGAAAAGACATTTTGCCTAACTTGCGGCTACTCGTGACCATTCATATTTGTAGCGAGGATGGTGTGAATGGCAAATGTGAGTGAAAGGAAACAGAGATAGTCGCTGCAAAGTTGCATGCCAATGAGATAAAGCAGAGATGTGCAAAGGTAAAGGAATGGACAGGAAGCTGTTTAGAACACCGCCGAGGTAGGTTGCTCCTTCTAGCGACTGTCGCTCGCTTTTCTTCTTAATACGGAAGTGAAGTATAGAGAAAACGTAAATCTCCTTACTTCGAGCAAGCGAACACTCTCCGGGACCTTTTCCATCAAACATGATTGAACCTATACAAAGAAGGAGCTAGCTGTATAAACAGCCAGATGTTCCACACCAACAGAATTCTGTTCTGTGTCCAATGTATCATTTTAATATATTCACGACCACCTGTTTTTATGGTGTTATCTGCATTTGTGCGATATATCACTCAATGTTGAATTTCTGTCCTTTTTTCAGACAAAATTGACAAGTTGCTTTCCTTTACCAAACAGAAACATTGTGCAGATGTACCGTTAAAATGTTATAATAAATGGGTATTATTTAGAAACTCGTTGATATTTGATACATTTTGAAAACTTATATGAATTGGCTACAGAAGAGTGATAAATATCCCTCAAGTTTGGGGGAAAATCTCCGTTACAAAAAAATGATGGAACAATTTTGGCAGCAATGATTAATTATGGTGAAAATTGACAGTCAAAACTTGAAACAAAGTGCACATATTGATTGGGCTATATTTTACTTTTTTGAAGATGTAAAAAAAGCATTAAAGCCATTGGATGTTGTGAATAAAAACGAGTGTTTTCTTATACTTGTATTTTTAAAAGAAAATACTTGCAATCAATCATGAATCAAAACAGAGTAATTACTTATGCACAAGTATTCCCTTGCGCGCAATAAGTAAGCTCTTGCGGGACGAGTAAATCCGAAAAGTCTCACAAGTATTGTTCTAAATTCACGTTAATAAGAACAAGTAAATCTTGTCAACGCAAGTAAATGTTTGCTTTTCTGCAAGGTTGGTTAGAGGCAGCCCCTTCGACTTTTACTCTCTCTTATCAGTTCTAATTTGATCGCCATGGCACCATATATATGAAGGCTCTATTTTTATTTTTTTCTCCCCAACTTCCGATGGGGCATAGCAAAAAGACAAATGATTTTATTACCAGGAGTCAAGTACAGTCACAGTTACTTTTTACACATAATCACCGTGAAGATTAAGATATTTGTCATATTGACAGTCGAGCTTTCCAATATATCCTCTTTATAAAAGGTAGCTGCGTCTTGAAGTCTCCGTTGGTGTGGAAGCGCTGTCCTCCAGGAACTTTTTCCAGCTGCCAAAAAGATGAAATTCACTTGGCGCTAAATTTGCGCTGTATGCCTGTGTGACCGAACACTTCCCAATGAAACTGAGTAAGCAGTAGTTGGGTTACCACAGCAGTATGAGTCTTGTGTAATCGTCAATCAAAACAATTCCAAATGACAGCATACCTCTTGATTTGAATGACTCTTTGCAGACAACATGATGTCTGACAGTACACGTGTGCATTGTTCCTAATCTCTGTCTCCATAAACTTCACGAGCAACACACCTTTCTGAACACACCAGAAAACAGTAACCATGGTCTTCCTGTTGCTGAAAGTTTGTTTCAACTTTTGGGGTTTGTTCGGGGACTGTGTGTACATCCATTGTTTGCATTGTTCTTTTTATTCTGGATTGTCGTAATGAATCCACGTTTAATGGAGCTCGAAAACTCTGTCCCATCATCAGCGTAACATGTGAGAAAGGTTAAGGACTGATGCCATGCGCCGCGCTTTTGGTCCTCAAGACAGATTGCCCAGCTTGTACAAAGGTTTCAATAGTCCAGGTGTTCTGCAACAGTCATGCATAGAACTGATCTTGAAATGTCCGGAAAGTCCACAGACATCTCACCGATGGTAAACCTCCGTCTCTCTCGAACCACTTGATCAACTCGCTGAGCAAGGCCTTCACTAGCAACAGACCTGCGTCCTTGTCCACCTTCATCATGAACATCAGTTCAGCTTTCTTTAAATTTCCTACACCATTCACGCACAACACCCTCACTCATACAGTGTGCACCATAACGCGGCTCATTTTGCGACGAGTTTCTGCTGCACTGTTCCCTTCTGTATGTAGAAAACGAATGATACTTCGCAACTCGCACTGGGCGGGAGAATCAGTCATGCTGGCCATGTTGAAATGCCTGTAGCTCAGCTCCAACTGATGTATTGAACTTGGCCTTGGAGGATGTTACGGTAGAGTAGTAGCACAGTACGCAGATCCGCCTTCTTAAGCTTGTCGGGTCACTTAGCAGCGATCGGAGATTTTAAAAAATAGCCCTTGTACACCTCCGTGAGGGAAAAGGGTACAGAAAACGGCGATATTTTATCTTTAGAAGCAAGAAGTGTTTGTTAAACTTCGAATATGCTTGCTTTGACTATATAAATAAACATTTTTGCCAGAGAGTTAAGTAGTAAATGTGTATTTATTTCAATAATGACTTCCGAATACATAAATTATTTATCCAGCACATGCGTCTAGCCCGACCGTTTGTGCTCCTATTTATACATATATATCAATACTAAAAATATTTAGCAAATAATCCTCCCCCTTCCCCGTCATTTGGAAAAAAAATGATGTCATTTATAAGCAGTTTAAATTTATAATTACCTGCTCACTAAACAAGAGAAATGCATGATTCAAACACCAGGGGAAAAAAACAATAAAAGTACAACTAAAATACCAAAGTGCATTATATGTTATGTTCTCTCTAGTAAGAGATTTTCTTTTTCCCATCTTATCTCCTAATACATTTACATTGCCCCTGCCAATTATTCCTATCCAATACCAAATTTATGCTTGCCTCCCTACTTCTTCTCGACCCCTTAAAGTTTTCAGAAAGAATCTGCGACCTCCATCACTCTGTAGCTTCACTTTCTGCAAGACGTGTACCCAGTTTTTCTTTTTACCACACACGGGACACGTTCTTTCCAAGGGTATCCGCAGAATTTTTTTGAAGGAGGAGCAACAAATTTTTGAAAGTAGACGATTATCAGGTTTTAAAAATCAATTAAACAACCAAATTTTTATAATCGATATAACAAAGAAAATATATATTAATCCGTTATATTCACCTTAAATGCTTTATTTTAAAATATCGGTGTTTTGGCTATTAAATGGAAGTTTATGATTTTAAAAATTTTGAGGGGGCAACAGCCCTCCTGCGGATGCCCTCGATTCTTTCCCTTGTGTCATCCGTCAATTCCTGCGCTTTCTATCTCGCAAGGCGCAGCCAGGCGATTGCCGTTCTGTCTTATGCTGTCGTTACATTTATATATACTTCCCTCCCCCACCTTTTAGTTGTGATTGTAATTCCAGTAATACTTTGTTAGAACACCCAGCTCCCATTGCCTGCCTATCAGTATCGATTAACATGAGTACAGAAAAAAGTGGTGGTGCATTCCGGCTAAGGTAGGAGACGAATGCTTCTTCGCTATTTAAATTCCCCGGATATCAGAGTGGAGTAGCCGAAATTTTCAAAAAGGCAATTTGAAAGAATTAAACATGGCGAGGGTTTCAGATTCATTTTCTGGTTGGACATTAGATTGCACACACATAGAAATAGAGAAGCCGTGGGAGGTCGGTGACGATGATATTAATCACAAAGGTAAACCAACTATAAAGTGATGTTAGTGAAAAAAGGCACTAGTATTGACGCACAGTGGTCAGGCAGGATCAGGTGAATGGGAGACAAAGCTCAATACAGTAATCACAATGCAGTTTAACGGATTTACTTATTTGATTGACGATTCTGAATATAGAAAAATCTATGGTTTGTTAACGTCTTTCAGAAATCCTCAAGCCCCTGGAACCTTGGCGAAAACAGGTTTCTCTTCAAAATTAAGGATCTCTAAAAACTGTTTTCCCATTTTAGGAGGTTGATGGTTTATTTCTGTTGTATTAGACATACATTTCTTTTTTGTTGCGCTCTTCATATTGTCCAAAGTTTTTTTTTTTTTTTTATGTTTGTTCGTGAATTCCGAAGGTTGTACCAATGAAAGAATTTTGTAAAATTTTCTTCAAATATTCATTGATCGTGCCTACTAGGCACCCAAAATGACAATGAAAAAAAATGCGCGCGCGCGCGTGTGTGTGTGTGTGTGTCTATCTGTTGTTAGAGCTTTATCTGTAGCAACTTTTATTTCTCCCCAATGAAACCATAAATTAACCATCTATTCAGAAAAGATTCGTCGAGTTCGTTAACAAGCCTCATTGGATCATTGAAGATGGGGGTTAATCTAAAGCGATTTTTTTTATCTTTGAAAATCACTCTAGCGGCCGAAACTTTTGTTTTTTCTGAACGAAACTCAGTATATTACATTAACATAAATTTATAAAAATACTTTCTGAAAATCGGGGTAATCGAGCTATTATGAGTGGGATTATATCTAAAAACTGAGTGGGGGGGAGAGTTTAATGAAAAATTTAAAAATCGCTGTAGTGGTCGCAATTTTTTTTCTCAACTAAGCTCGGCATAGGCCATTAAAAAAATAATATTTTCTGAAAATCAGCGAAAGCAAGTCATTAGGAGTGGGAGTTTACCTGAAACCCAAAATTTAAAAATTACTCTAGGAGCATCAATACTTTTTTCCCCGCAGCGAAACTCGGTGTATACCATTTAAATAAAATAACAAAAAGTGTTCCTGAAAGTCAGGGGAATCGGGTCATTGAGGGTTTACCTGAAACCAAAAAATTTTAAATCGCTCTAGCGGCACCAATTTCTTCACAGCAAAATTAAGTATATACTATTTAAATAAAATAAGAAAAATAGTTTTTCAGAGAGGTATACTTGAAAACCTAAATTTAAAAAGCGCCCTAGCCTTTAATTTTCTCTCTACTGTTTTAAAATAAAAGGAAAAATTAATTCAGCGTATAAACTGTATTTATGTTTTATATTTGACGAAAGCATCTTGGCGAAGATAGCAGCTGTGAAATATTAATCTAATATGTGTGTGTGTGAGAAATATATTTGTATGTAAGAGCCTCTGTAATAACATTCATAAAACGTTTTCATTATATATTTTTAATACAATAACATTTAAATTAAATTTCAAAGTCAATGAAAATCGATGGAACTCTCGATTATATATATCGTGTGTATTTTATTAGTTCATTGTATTTGTTTTTAAATGGTATTGTTTCATTGAAACATACCGACATTATCTTCTTAAATACACAATATAACTCGAAACTTTTCCTAAGTTTTCTCTATTTTAATGAATGTAATGATGATACCAAGGACTCAGTTCATAAACATGGTTGCATTTAAAAATGTTTAAAAATACCCACACAGTATACCTAGCTTTGTTTATCAGTGGTAATATATTTCATTTAATTAATAATATACGATTAATATTGTGGTTTAATAATAATAATAATAATAATAATAATAATAATAATAATAATAATAATAATAATAATTGTAAAAATTGTCGTTTCTCTTTTGTAAAAACTTAAAAGAATTGCAAGAATTCTAACTTTGTTTCCCTAATACCACACAGTAATGTCATAATAGTTTTTTTTTATTCTGTTCAGTATTTACGGATTTTCCAGTACATTTTGTAAACACATCGAGTATTTTCTTCCAGGCAGCTTCCTTTGCCGCGGCCATTATCGATAACATGTGTTTGTTTAAAACAATTCTATTTTTTCTTAATAAGTTTACTAACACTGTCCTACTGTTTAATGAGACAGTCTCAGATTTGACATATTAAACATGATAAATGAATTTGTAAGCTGCAGCGGTCTGATTAAAATGAATTGCCGACGGAGTTAAAGGAGGCTGCAATGGCACAAACAATTGTAGTATCATTGTTATAGCAATACATCTTAAACTCAATTAACGTGTCTCGATTGTTATGATAGAAATGTGTATAAAAAGTAAGGTGTTTTCGTAAAATTAGTGATAGTAAAAGCTCGATCATAATTCAGAAAAATAAGTAAACTGAACGAAGCATAGGTATCGTTGAATTATTCCCTGCACTGCAATAAAAAAAACTAACTAAACTTTTGCATTGTTGCAGGGTAATAATAATTATTATTATAATAAATATTGAATTTTGCATAAACATGTGTATTTTATGCGTACTTGAATACTAGGAGCAGAGCAAAGTAAGTAAACACTCTGAAATAAAACGGAAAAACTCGAAAGAAATTTCTCACAAGTAATCGCACACTTTTATTCACATGTCGCACTTTACATGTCTTTACTTGTCAAGTTTACTCGTTTTTGCAACAACCAAATTTCGTTTTAAATTTGGAAAGTTTTAGCCGCAGTAGCTTCCGCATATTTTCTTAGGCTTGTTTTCAAACACATAAATATATACATGATACAATTTTAATAACAAGGCATAAAACACTTAAACGGAAGATTCCGATCCCTATTGATAACTTTCCGTTCTGTGTTCTGTGAGCGTGGAATAATTTTGAATATTGTTTTGTGTATTGTGCAGTGAATGATACCGTGGTGCTATCAGAGAAATACAGCAATATGGGAATGGCAACCAGCGCACAGCGACAGACAGTTGTTGCAAATAGACGTTTACATTCAACGGACATTACAAGCGAGGACGATCGTTGCTATGAAACGCCGTGATTTACGTGATTGCAGTTGGTAGCACTTGCAGAACGATCTCGTGGTACAATTCCCATTGGTCTTTTACGCGAGAACCTGCCTCACCCAATAAATTCTGCTGTAGGTTGTTGAGAGCTTAGGTACCGTACGATTCACAAATACTACACCACATAGAGATATGGGATTTGGATCTTCCATTGTTAAAATATGTGCTATATTTTTATTTCTATAGAGCATAATGTACCTATAGTATGTTCATTGTACTACTGTAGGCGCTACAAATGTATTGAAAAAACAAAAGTCCATCACCAGGAGCTGCGTAAACTAGCGAATTCCCCTACTAGTAAAGTAATTTTAAAAATGAATATAAAATATAAATTATGGCTTATTAATTAATGAAATGAAAAAATATGGCATTACTCTGTGGTATTAGGGAAACAAAATTATAATTCTTGCAATCTATAAGTATCACAAAAGAGAAACCACATTATTATTATTATTATTATTATTATTATTATTATTATTATTATTATTATGTAGTAGAAATATATAACCATGATAGACAAACCTATACCATGTGGAACATTTTTAAATGTAGTCATGTTTATAAACTGAGCTCGTGATATCATCTTTACATTCCATAAAATAGATAGATATAACAGAAAGGTTCGAGTTACATTCTATATTTAAGAAGATGATGTACATATGTTTCAATGAAAAAAAAACACCTTACTATTTAAAAACAATTACAATGTACTAAACAAATGTCCATAATCAACAATAAACAATCGAAGGATTCGTCGATTTGCATTGAATGTGAAGTTTAATTTAAGGGAAGTAAAGCCGTGGGCCCTCTATCGCAGATTACGGCATGTAAAAGAACCTCGAGCCTGGTGCAAAATTTACGGTCCTTTCATGCCTGAATTGAATGGGACGCTTATGACCTTAGATGTTAAAGCGCGTTCGTAAATACACCAAAACAATAATCTCATTTTATTTAAATGGTAGATACGGAGTTCCGTTGCGAAAAATTAAATATTAATGTTGATAGAGCCATTTTTAAATTTTGGGTTTCAGGTAACCCCCCTTCTAATATTTCGGTTTCACTGATTTTCAGAAATTATTTTTCTTATTTTATTTCAATGGCATCTATCGATTTTCCTTTAAAAAATTTAATTCCGACCTCTAGAGCTATTTTTAAATTTAGCATTAGCCCCCACTCGGTTTCCAGATATATCAGCACTCCTAATGGCCTGATTGCCCTTATTTTGGGAAATTATTTTTGTCAATTTATTTTATAGAAAATTATCGATATTCGTTGAGGGGAAAAAACGAAATTGCGGCTGCTAGAGTGATTTTATTTATTTTTATTTTTATTTATTTATTTATTTATTTATTTATATTTTTAATTTTCGCTTTAGGTTAATCCCAATGTTCCAACTTTGCTGGTTAAGGAACTCGTTTGTTAATTGATGGTCATATGCCAAGTTTCACGGAGAAAAAACAAAAACTGTGAGTGCTAGAGCGCTAACACACACATTAATTATATATATAATTATATTTTTTTTCATTGTCATTTTCGGTGCTAGTAGGTAGGATCGATGGAGATATGAAGAAATTTTTTTTAAAAAATCTTTTCATGGTACAACCGCAATAGCTACATTCCTTTAAAATTCGCTAAAAAAAATAAACCAAGATCAGAATGACCGATCCCGAGGGAATTAAGCTCGGGGCCTCTCGAATATGAGACACAAGTGTTACAGCCTGAGCCATCCAGCTCGTTGTCGGCAAACTTAATTTTTGTCTCTAATTTAAATAAACCAAATCTACAGTAATTATAACTATACTACAGATTCTCGAAAATCTCTCGCTTCGCCCTTTTTTTATGTTCAAACTTTAATTTGTACTTACCACTCATATCGCAATATATTTTCACACCTGTATAGGACTTGGAAAAATAGTCCTTGGAGGAAATAGAGAATAACAATATAGAAGTTGTCGAATTTCAATTCTTGAGAAGTGTAGCCGAATATACAGAGTGCTCCGTTTGAGTATGGAAAAATGAATACACTGTGAAACATTTACTACTGAACGTTATAACTTGAAACTTGGTGTATGCAACATTTAAAGATGGGAAATTTCTCAGAACGCTACATAGCCCTCATTGTGCACTGTGCACAACTCATAACGGTGATGCAATTCAACCCATGTCCATGTCCACACCAGAGAGGTTATATCTTGGGAAAGCTTGAGTAATTTTTATTTTCAGACAATCAGTGTTACTGGGTTTCTGAGAATAGACAGTGTATTTAATAAAACTCCACACGAAAAAGTCAAGAGGGGTTAGATCTGGGGATGTTCGAACTTTGATTTTAAAGTTGAGTATCAGAGAATATTTCTTGAAACAATCTGTACATCATGAGCCAATTCTGTACGCGCGTACGAATAGTAAATAAATACTCTTTGGGGAATTTAGTCGTATTAACGCAATTCATACATTGTGTTATGCTGCTTAGTGAATACTTAATGCAATGTAACATAAGAACACGTTCGTACGTTTCTAGAGGTAAACTCGCACTAATCTCCCCTCCGGCTCTCCGAACGACTTTTAAGCTTGGCAACGAAATTACACCTGCAGAACAGGTCATTTGCGGCAATATACACATGGAATGGTCCTAGGAAGGAAAAATCGCCCAGTAGTATTGTTTATAATAATTTTAATTTATATATTTGTATTTAAAATACCTTTAAGGGCAAATTCCTCGAAAGTATGTCACTTATACACATTTGCTTCTAGCAAGCTAATAATTTTCCTCCCCCCAGTCATATGATGTAACCGAAGGTAGGTAAGCACCTGAAGAAAACTTCAAACATCTATTTGTAGAGAGTGAGAGGAAGTGAGGCGAGCCAAAGACTCCCCCGAGCTATGATTTGTGGTCTCCTGGCTTCTTGTGCTGATGTCTCTTAGTGTGTGAAATGGGTCGTAAAGCACCGAGCGAATTTTGGCACAGCTTGCTAATAAATCATGTAACACTGCTCATTACTTATGGTCGAGATATATGCTGCATTACATGCATGTACAGACGGGAATAAAAAGAAACAGACAGTGGGACACAAATAATGATATAGGAATGGACAAGGAAATTAAAGTCATCGAAAATAATGTGTAGAAATAAAATATGCGTTGAAAAAAAAAACGAAAACCAAAGCTTTAAAAGAAGGAAAAGCCAGGCCAAGATGCTGATAAATAGATTGTGGGACAGAAGAAAATAATGAACGTATGCATTATTCATTTCTGAGCATTAATCCGTTGTTTCTAAGCGAAAGGATGGAAAAAGAGAAAGAGACAATACTTGCAATTCTTCTGTGTTTGTTGTTCGCTTACATTGCCAGTGTTGAAATTATTTCTTTCCACACTGACCAGCGAGTTTTAAAGCGAAACCATTAATCATAAGATATGTCTTGTAACCGTAGTGTTGCTTTCTGTTGGCTGTCCTATGTCTATGATGCTAGCGCCTTCATGTGGTGACAAGATACACAAATATAAACCCATTCCGTTCATTGGAGCTAAACATTATTTAAGGAGAGGTTGTACAGTGAATATGATCAAATTTTTTAAATTTCTTTTTCTTTTCTTTTTCTTCTTTCCTTTCTTCCTTTTCCCTTCTTTTTTTTTCTTGCATATTTACATTGTTAATAGTATACTTCATAATATACTTAAATGCCATTTAAAAGTCATGTGTAAATTTCTCCTGCTTTTACTGCTGCGGCACCACAGTCTGTGGACACTGATGATACATGAGATGAAATATTCGGAAAGAATTTTTTTTTTTGATTTTTTAAGGAAGGAGACGCTCTAGGCCTAAGTTTTATGGTACCTTCCCGGCATTTGCAATTTATGAACACTGAGGAAAACCTGGAAAAAATCCGGGGAGGACGATTTTGGTGGGATTGGAACCCCATATCTCTCGCTCACGAGTCCGCGCCTTAACGACCTCGGTCACCCGTGGCGGTATGGAAGCGAGAGAACCCTGAACAAGCACTAATCACTGTAATTTCAAATATCTTCACACTCCTAATTTTACCCATGAACTCTCTGCTACATAAGCAGTGGCGATAATTTCTTTTCCTCCATCAGATGATTAAAAATGAGCCCATTTTCTTTCTCCATTTTCTCTCTACTCTTAAAAATTCGGATAGATAATGTGTCTTGCGCTAATTGCACAATAAACTCCAGTCTTCCTATTATAAAAGGGTGTTTCTTGTATAAAAGTTGTATTTTCAAAACAGCAATAGCGAGTATTGTGAGTGTTCACACAATAATTTTGGTGGAGCCATGCCTCGCCTGAAAAGAACACAAGATGTGGGTCAATTAACACTTCAGTCACTGGTGAAAGAAACCACTCATAATAACGTACGCATGCTACGGGATCACCTTATCATAGACATTGGACATGTACACTTGTAAGGCATAGTTTTAACAATGTGTTGCTGTATGTGCAAAAGACACTGAAACCTTTACTTGTGTTAATTTCGATAGTAATTTGTTGGTAAACGTTCAAGATTTGTGCCATTTTTCGTCTAATTTGGATTCTGTTAAAACAGTACGTATTCGCGCGTGTTTCTTGTTTTGCACTGAATGAATAGTAGCAAATTTATTCACAAGATCGTGATACTTTCACTCCTATAACAGAACCAATAGAATGAAGTTTTATGATTTGGGAGAGTGGAAAAATCGTAGAGAGAAAAGATATATTTCAGCACCCGCCTGAGTGTCATGGGGAAACCACGAAAAAATACAACGTCACGATGGCCGGCTCAAATAGTTAGGTATGTATGAATAGGGTGATGTTTTTAGAAAAGTATTTCATTTTTCTTTTAAGTACAGTAACCATAGAGGCTTATTAAATATGTGCAATCGAATTAAATACATTATGTAATAATAGCTGTGTTTATTTTGTTATTTTCGTGAAGTAGTCGTGTTAATTATCACAAGAAATGTAACTGCTTTTACTATAATTCACGAACGAGAATATTACCTTTTGCAGCATCCTATCAATTTTTTCTTCCTGTAAATTTATTATAATTTATCTTCCAATTTTTTTATTTATTTTTGCGTTTATTTCATTAAAGATCTCACTGTTTTTAATCTATTATTTCATTGTGTATTTTATAATTACTTTATTAACAAATCTAATATATCAAATTTATTCCGCTTCCTATCTTTATAATTAACAATAATTAAACATTAATAATTTTTCCTTTTCGTTATGTACGAATGTTAGGTTAGGAATGGAAACATCCATTATTCATTAAGTTTTAGTAATGCTCAATTTATGTTAAGAGGTGCCCCCCCCCCCCGTAGCCTTCTGTACGTATTCTATGCTTTTTGTAAGCAATATTTTAAAGTGTGCCAGTTCCTGTTAAGGCTACAATGTGCTGCTATCTCTTGCCATTTGAGTGAAGATAAATTAAAGAAAAAAGTAAAATTTACTCGGGGAGATACAGATACATACAACTTTGCTACTAAAAGAGTAGAGAAGCAAGATGGAAAATCTTTTGATTCCATTCTGTAGACGTTTCCAAGCAACGTGTATGAATAAAGAAAAAAGAAGCCGCTAAGAAAAAAAAAAAACATGATAGAAATACAGGAGTAAATAAAAGATAACACTGATCTACAAAAAGAAGATGTTTTCCTTGCTTGTTCTTGCTTTTTTATTTTTCCACCTGGATATGTGTAATATGAAGGTCCTAAATTCAAATATGTTTTCAGTTTTACTCTATCGGGCTAGGTTTTTAAACAAAATCGCAGCAAATGTAATAACATACTTACATTTTTGATGAAATATTATTAAGTTTTAAGACATATAGCTAAGACACAGCTGTTTCTGTAGGTTTCATTTTAACTTAAATATTAACGAATATGTTGAAAAAAGAGAGCTGTGTGTCAATAATTATGAATTTCCAATTTTTTTTCACTGCTAGGGAGAAGAAAACTTCATTTTTTTCGAGCTGTGTGTCAATAATTATGAATTTCCAATTTTTTTTCACTGCTAGGGAGAAGAAAACTTCATTTTTTTCGAAGTTCTGATATGTCGTTCACAGTGTCTCTTTTCAAACACCAACAGCAACCAGCCATAATTTACACATCCGAGTGACCTTGATAGTGGGTTCAAGTGTTTTAATTGTTTATGAAATCTCTCACCTTGTCCTTCAATCATTGCACCAATATTCGCAGGGAAGTAATCAATATGACTGTTGAGAAAATACACTTTAACTCTCATTCTATACCCTGGATTTCTAAAATGTTGTAACATTAGGTCCACAAATTCTTTATAGTTCTCAGATTTCTTGTTGCCAAGAAAGTTATCTGTCACTTTTTGTATGCCAACCATGCTGACTTCTCTAACTGGGACTTCGACTGAGGAAAGATCTCGTCCTGCAAAAGTCACAAATCTGGGGTATATCGAAAATACCTGCTGCTATCTTAGCTTCAGTTTTCTGTGGGAACTTTGTAACAAGAAAGTTGAAACAATCACTATCCTTATTCAGAGCAGTAACAAATTGCTTCATCAGGCCTAACTTAATACGGAGTGGTGGAAGAAGGACATTAGAACCAGAAACCAATGGTTCATACTTCGCTTTTTTTTTTTCCTCCAGGAACTAAATTGCTTCTTTATGGCCAATTTTTTTTTGGGGGGGGGGTTCAATACTCTGATTTAACCCTACTATTTTATTTACAAAGTGAACCATTTATTAAATCTCTCAGATTATTTATTTTGTTTGCCTGCTCAATAAACAAATAATATAAACTGTTATTCTCTATAATACCGATTTCTGAAAAACTGTAGCCCGACGAAACAAAACTAAGGCCGGTTTGAGAGATTTCATGTGGTAAGCAATCGGAAAATATGAACAGTTTCCGTTCAGCAAAAATTGTGCAGATCAGTGTTATTGAATAACGAAATGAAGAAGAGATTACAAAATCCGGAACGTACTACATTCAATTATTACCAAAGCCGGTGATCTAAAATGAAGATAATTGCTGAAAGTGTATGAAAGTAGGCCTCAGATTGGTTGCTGATGCAGATATTTCTTTATTTAAGCTTCCAAAGATAGCGGCCATAAAAGTGAGCTGACCATGTCTGCGTATTTCTCCCTAAAGCATCGCTTCCAATCGAACAAAATAAGAAAATATGAACTTTTGTTGTAGTGCTGTGTGAATATATGTATGATATAAAAACGGGAATTGTAGTAGGGCGAATGACTTTGCTTTTGACAAAGAGCCAATGCGCTGCATCGTATAGGGGAGACCGAGGATTAGAGGAACAATGGGGGAGATCGGGCTTTTGTTAAACTTCGGTGGGGGGGGGATCAGAAACAATATTGCAAACATGTGTTGATGCTTTCCAGTGCTCAGGTGCCCTTGCCTAATCCTGGTCGTGCTCTGATTCACTGAATTACAACGAGCTTTGGACGATGAAATTTGAGAGTAGGTCAAAAAGTAAGTTTTCGTAATTTTTTGTAGCTGAATGGGTAAAGATGGATCAAGACAAAGATGACTATTTTGTTTTTATTTTTCATTATAATCGCCAAAGTTATCCAGGCATTTGTCATACCGCAAAGAGAATTTTTCCATGCCCTGACAGTAGAAACTGATGTGCTATTTGCTGAGACATTTCTGTACTTTATCGTCGCTGTAAAATCGTCCATAGATGTTCCTTCACTTTCCCAAACGGCGGTCTTGGTGGTATAGTTGTAACCATAGTAAGTATGGCTTCCTTTGGAAGGGAAGTAATGTCATGGGTCCCATGTCGTACATTTACGGCACGATAAAGAACCTCAAGCCTGAAAGAAGAGGCCTCTGAGCAAAATTTATCGGCAACTTCACGCTTTGAATTGAATGCGACGCTGATGGCGTTAAATAGCTTCAAATAATTACGTGTTTGCTTGCCAACTGGTGGACCCGGATTTTTTCTCCAGTCAGGACATGTTATCGGGGTAAGATTTTTCCAGAGATTCCCTTATTCCCTTATTCTGAATTTCAGGTAACACTAGATGCTAAGGGTCCCAGATTCATTTGCTTTATTATTTCATCTATTCCATTTCACCGTTTAGGAAGATCTTGGCAGTTGTTGGAAGTTACAAAAAATGTTATCAGTGTCAGATTTTCTACTGGTGTTTAACGCCCGTTTTTACTACTGAGGCACCACGGCCGGTGGACACTGATGATACATGAGATGAAATGGTAAATAGGAGGGAAAAAATTTAAGCAAGGAAATGTTCGAGGCCGAATTGCAGGGTACCTCCCCGGCATCTATCATTTATGAGGACTGAGGAAAGCCTGGAGAAAAAAAAAAAAAAAAAAAAAAAACACAGTCAGGGAGGACGGTCTTGGTGGGATTCCAACTCCAGACCTCCCGCTCACGAGTTGGCGACTTAACGACCTCGGCCACCGTGGCGGTGCATCTGATGATGATCCTACACAAAGTAGCATCTTCGCACTTGAACATACAAGTTCCTCTCCCTGTATACCGTAAATATTAACATATCTGGCGTCTGCGACAACTCCTACAACTACTCGTTCAGTATCTTCGCCATCTTCCAAACGTCATTGGGCCAAGTTCTGTTACACAAATTTATGTACCTAGGCGCCATGTGTAGCTTATTTACTTATTTGTTTTATTTACGGACGTACTTTAACAACTCAGGTCATCATCCTCCCATTCAATTCAGGGCGTGAAACGGGCGATCAATTTTGCTCAGAGGTCTCTTCTTTCAGTCAGGCTTGAGGTTCGTTTTCGTGCTGTAAAACTGCAACACGGGATCCATGGTTTTACTTTCCTTCCGAGGGAAGCCATACTTAGCCCGAAAAAATCCATCAACCCTGGCCGGGATTGAGTCCGCAACCTTGGGTCTACGAGGAAAATATGGTCACCACTAGACCATCAGACCGTGGTCGAGGTCGTTAAGGCGCAGATTCGTGATCGGAGGTCTGGAGTTCGATTCCCACCAGGACCCTGATTGAGGTATTTTCCAGGCTTTCCTTAATCCTCATAAATCGCAAATGCCGAGGCGGTATCCTAAATGTAGACCTGGAATGCTTCCTTCCTTTAAAAACGATACTTTCCCAGTTTATTATTTCGTCTCATGTATCATCCGTGTCCACTGCCTATGGTGCCTCAGTAGTTAAACGGGTATTAAATACTAGGCTAGACTACCAGGACCATCTGTCGGTAGGGCTGCAAAGTTTCAGCAAGTTCCGCAGTAATTGCAGTAATAAAATAGGGGAAATTTTACTTTTTGACTTATCCTCACATGATTACTGATAAAATAAATAGGCGTGTACAAGTAAAGTGAAAGTAATTGTGTCTAAGGCCATATTCCACCAAAGTGTGGTCTAATACATTACAAGGGTATGAGCTTGTAGTTATTAGTAGAACTATATCCCACGAGGTTATATCTTCGTTCTTACAGGTGTACAAGCTTTGAGTTTACTGGCAGATGGAGTATGAGTTTAGTTTTGAAGGGGACTTCCTTTGTTACTTGTGTTTTTATTGTGTGCCCTTCGTTATTTATGCCACAGAGTGACTTTTATGTAAGATATACAGATATGTGAAAATGGATTCTTCCACAGAAGTAGTTAGGCGATTAGTAAGAAAATATCCTTGTAATTGTGTTCCAGATAAAGAAACGGATCGCCAACTGGTTAAAATGTTATCTCTCATTGACAATAAACGTATTCCGAATTGCCGTGTTCTTATGTAAGATAAGTTTGATACAGAAATTTCCTACGCAGTTGCCGGCAATGTAATTTAGCTGAGGCGCATCATTTTCAACATCTATTATTACACAAGTTAGTGATTATTATTATCACCATCATAATCATTTTAATACAGTATCATTTTATGCTTTCAATAAAAATGTAATATTAAGATAAAAGCAATTTCTTTAAGCGCGAAGAATATTATCATTTTTCTAGTTTCGGCGGTAAAACTTCTCTAGAAAGCAGTTGCATTAATGCGGCTCGTAACCCTAATAACCTCACTGTACTTCTCTCTATGTAATAGCGAAAACATTTCTATTAGTACATCACTTCATATGAATAACTGCCAAAAATTATTCCAAAAATCAATAACAAATCTGCGTACAATACAAAAACAAAAAGATAAAAATATTAGGACAAAATTAAAGAGATGCGTAATATTTCTCGGCTCCTACTCTGTAGACGAGTCTTGACATTCCATAGTTTCTTGTAAATATCATTGCAACACATATGGAGTATTCAGATATCTGTGATTGCTCCACCTGCTAACTCTAAAGCAATTAATTGTGTGAATATCACGAACCGTGAATAGATCCATCCAAGAGCGCCAAGGACCTCTCCCTCCAGGTATTCAGATTTCTATTGCCATTTATTTTACCAACTGTCACATGTTCATCTTCATTATCGAATTTTGCAGTGCGGCTTGAAACTGCATGACACCACTGTGTTCTGCTGGCCATTTGCAGAATCCCAACGAACGAATGACATGTGGATTTGGATTAGAAATCATGTAATATAGAACAACTTTGATAGGAAAACACGAAATTCCGTCACTCAAGAATTGCGTAAACTAAATTAACTCATCACCTAGTAGAGCAATTTTAACAAAAACAAAAAAGAAAATACAAAAAACGTAAAATTCAAATTATGGACTTATTAATTAGTGAAATGAAATAAGTTATGGCATTAGTGTGTGGTATTAGAGAAATTATCTGTAAAGAGAAACCACATTTTTAGAATTATTATTATTATTATTATTATTATTATTATTATTATTATTATTATTATTATTGATATAAAACCACAAAAATTAATGGCATGCTATTAATTAAATAAAATAAATCTCTTCGATCGTGTGGTCACACTTTTTGCTTTTAACAACGAAATTTGGCATAGAGTCATCAATTGACAAACAATTTGTGGAGTTTGTTAACCAGCAAAATTGGATTATCAGGGGTGGGGGTTAACCTAAAGCAAAAATTGAAAAATCGCTCTAGATGCCACAAATTTTGTTTTTTCTTAACGAAGCTCTGTAAATTTCTTTAAAATAAATAGATAAAATTGTTTTCGAAAAGCATGGCAATCGGGCCATTATAAGTGGGGCTATACCTGAAAAAGGAGTGGGAGTTAAAGCGAAATTTTAAAACGGCTCTAGCGGCTGAAATTTATTTGTTTTAACCAATACTCGGTATATGCTACTGAAATAAAATACGAAAAATATATTCCGACATCGGTGAATACGGATTATTAGCAAATCGGGGGGGGGGGGGGGGTAACCCAACATTAAAAATCCCTCTAGCGGCATTAATATTTGTCTTTTCGTAACGAAACTCTGTATATAGCATTTAAAAAAAATAGGAATATAATTTCTGAAAATCAGGAAAATCCGGCCATTAGGAGTGGGGCTTTACCTGAAACCCAAAATTTAAAAATCGCTCTAGCGGTACCAATATTTGTTTCTTCACAACAATATTAATAACTGTCCCTTATTCCTATATGTGGCGAATCTCTGCCAATCATATATATATATATATATATATATATATATAAATTAACACTAATAATAAAAGTAGATAAAGATAAAACACTGAGAAAGAGTCACACTTGAAATTGCTGTATTTCGACCGTCTAGCTTCTTGCCATTGAAGAACTCGCAGTAGTTCGAAATACAGCAATTTCAAGTGTGACTCTTTCTCAGTGTTTTATCTTTATCTACTTTTATTATTAAAGTTAATTTGTTCCATTGTTAATAGTGTTTCTTTATTTTTATTTTTCATTAATATTATATATATATATATATATAAATTAACAATAATTAGAAAAGAAGAAAAGGATAAAACACCAAGAAAAGGTCAAAGAGTTGTTAATAATATTCCTGTTGTTATTATTATTATTATTATTATTATTATTATTATTATTATTATTACTATTATACCCCTTATTGCTATATATGGCGATTCTCTGCCAATCCACATTAATATATTCTCTGCCAATTAACAATAATATATATATAAATTAACAATAATTAGAAAAGTAGAAAAGGATAAAACTCTTAAGAAAAAGTAACACAGTTATTGTTAATCAGTTGTCAATAATATTAACAACTCTGTGACTTTTCTTGGTGTTCTATCCTTTTCTGCTTTTCTAATTATTGTTAATTTAGTTACATTATTAATAGTGTTATATTACTTTTCTTTTATATTATACATATAATATAGTTTATTTAGCTTTAGTTGACGTCTAGAAGACGGTACAAAAAGAAGCTTCACTGTTGCTCTGATGCTGAGAAAGTCGTATGTATATAAAGCATAAAGTACCTAAGTACCAGCCTGGAAATATTTAACACAATAACAGTTATGTCAGCCGACAAATGTTAATTAAACTTTGTTATAAACGATAATGGCAATGGACATTCACGAAATATGTTTCATCTGTTTTTCAGTGTTTCTATGACAACTTCAAAAGTACGTACAATGAAAGAAGATTTCATTTATTTGTTTTATTTATGGATGCTCTTTAATATCTCAGGTCATAAGCCTTCTTTCAATTCAAGGCGTGAAATGGCCGATAAATTTTGCTCAGATGCCTCTTCTTTCAGGCTTGAGGTTATTTTACGTACTGTAAGAACCTATTGTTTTACTTCCCTTCTGAAGGAAGACATGCTTAGGATTTTTAAGCGGAAGATATTACTTTTGAATTTGACTGTGAAGAAAATAAATGCAGTACATTCTTAAGTGTGCAACGACACGGGAGGTCGTTAAGACGGGAAGTCTGGGGTTCGATTTCCACCAGGATGTCCTTCCTTACAGAGGTTTCTTCCAGGTTTTCCTCAGTCATAAAAGGCAAATGACGGAGAGGTACCCTGAACTTAGGCCTGGCACGCTCCCTTCCTTAAAAAAAAAAAAAAAAAAAAAAAAAAACCTTTCCCAGTTTGTCATTCCATCTCATGTATCATCAGTGCCCACTGCCTATAATGCCTCAGTATTAAAGCGAGGGTTAAAACACTATTAAAAAGTCTTAAGGGTTAATTTGTGAATAAAATATATTAGTGAAATACAAGCCTGTCTAAAGTTTAAAACACTCTTGCCATGACACATTCTCATTAAAATAAAATATTTCCTTGCATAAATGAATAAACAAAATAAAATCCAGTAAAATTTTAAGTCTTGCAATTTTCTGTGTAGTCAACTAAAAATATTAACGTGAAACACTGCACTAAATTCCATATCTCTATTTTATATGTAGATTTTTAAAAGTGATTCGAACTTTAAGACTACAACCATTGATTTTGCCCTTTATTTATTTTGGCACATGACCATTCAATTTATAATTCAACTGTAGTTGTTTATACTCAGTAGCAATATATTTAAAAAACCAGTAATGATGTGATCTTGATCAGGTGTTCAAAAGTAGGCTGCGATTATTGGTTCACATTGTATTCGCTCAATGCAAATATCTGTTACGTTACTTTCCTGTCAGTCCATTATAACAATGACAAATGGGGTTCTTTTGTCTATACGTTCAAACAACACTTAGCGATAAAAGCTCCTTTTCCACTTGTTTTCATAATTCATTAAATTTGAACTGAAAAGGAAAGAGTGGCTTTAGCTAAGTGGTCGATTTGTGGTAATGCAGGTCAGTTTAAGAAAAGGAAATACAAAGCAGTAATAAAATTAACTATAGTACAGTTTTAACCCGGGAAAATTCCGCACTGCGTATCGATTGTTGCCAAGTTTCGTTAATGGCTGCTATTAATGGTACTGCAAAAATAAAGAGGCAACAAAAAGTAAACATTTAAGAGTACTTTGCTGAAAACTGTTGAAAGTGTCTCTTTGGTAATTAAATCAAATAGACGAATTGTATATAAGGGAGAGAGTGAGAGAGAGACTGGTAAATATCACTCAAAAGATTAAATAAATTTCAGTAAATTAAATTACCACAAAAGATCTGCATCAATGAGCAATCTTATTTAATGAGTATTCATACAGATAACAGAAAATATACCTATAATAATTTCAGAATGAAAACTAAGTAGGGATCTGCATTTCTTGCATATCTGCAGCGGATGCACCATAAAGTGGCTACTGATAACTCTCTAAAAAAACAAACAAAAACAAAATCAACAAAGTCACAAGAACTGGACAGTAAAGAACTAGAAAGCGGTAATCAGGTCTGATGAGTCCTGTTCCCAAACGTAGAGTCACCGCAGATCGCATGAGGCATCCCATGACGACTGTACAACCAGGAGGTGATCTGTTAAATTAATGGGGTTCTAATCCAGCTGTAGACCACCAATTTTTCAGGAAGATAATTGTCGTATTCTTCGGATCTGATCTATCACCGACTCCTATGACGAGTATTCCAGAAAACTCCCTATTTTTCCTGGTCAGCAATCCCAGACTTTGAATCTTATTTAAAACCTCTCGAATAACCTGAAACAACGGGTCAAGCGGAACCACGGGCATCCCACGATCCACCCACTTCTGGACCGGTTGATGGCAGAGTGGCTACAAATAGATGCGAATATCATCCACAGACTTATCGTGTCCATGCGTTGATGAATTACTGCTGTTACGAGAGGTATTCATAAAGTTGTGTGTTACCTTAAAGACCAATATAAGGACTGGATTCGAAAACGTATCCACACACAGTTGTAGACGGTGCAACCACGTGTGAAAAGCACTACCGTACTCGGACTGAGATATTGTCAACAGAGCTGAATTTATAAATTGAGCAAGGCCCTACACTCGTTTAAAAGATTTTCCAGCAATGCAAAATTTCACTCCAGGAAACAAACAAAAGTCGTACAGTGCAAGGTCAGTTTGTAGAATGGATGATCAAGAAACTGAACTTGGGCAACTTCCAATTTCCTCAAATTTGCAGCTGTTTTGTTCTGTTCACATTGTCGTGCAAAAGTAACAGTCTTTACTGTTCTTCCCTTTGGATGCCGCCGCCTCAGCTCTTCAAATAAAGGATCCAAGTCATAGTATTTTACATTCATTGTCATTTCTTCTGGCATACAGTCAACCACTGATGGTCCCTCGTAGTTAAATATAACAGCGAACATTCGCTTCCGAGAACGAAAATATTGTCGAAGAACTGGTCTTGGGTCATTCTCATTTACCCACACGCAGTTCTGAGCTTTATTTAGGGTGGTATAGTAATAAAACCAGCTTTCATATCTGTCAAACGTTTAGGATCTTTTGGTGGAAACATACTCAGCAGTTTCCTTGCACATTTCTTTCTTCTCCTCTTCTCTTCATTGGTTAGGAAATGTGAAACCTGTTTTGCACAGATTTTTCACAGCTTTAAATGTTCATTGAGTGTACTGTCAATTCTGCCAACACTGATACTTACTTTCATCATTTCAACAGTAATGTGTCGATTATCCTCCACAAAGTTCCTCAAATTTTGATTGTTCTCTCATTCACAGCGTCCCGAGGCCGGCCAAAGCGAAGGTTGTCTTTCAAAGTCTCTCGCCCTTCTTCAAATGATCAAACCCTTCTTGCTATGGTATCAAATGAACACACTTGGTCACCATGAACAGCTACCAACTTTCTCCAGTTTATAGCGTGTGAAAATGTAGCTCTGTTCTGTCCTGTTCTTGTATGGCATGCTGCATGATTGCAGGAACTTTGCTCATGCTATCCTAATTTCTTTCATTTTTCCATATTGTCTTAATAGAACCCCTCTATATTTCGGCTATTCCAGGGCTAATACCCGCTCCTCTGCAAAGCAATGCTTCCAAGGCAATGTTTCCCACTAAACACCGCATTGCGTGCTTAGGGAGTTCAAGGCGTTTATCTCCCTCAGTTCAAGTTGAGTGCATTGTAACAATAAGTTCAATTAGTCATTTTTCGAACTGCAAACGTATTTTTTCTTACTCTGCTTTGGTGATAAGGGCATCACCGACTATGTTGAAGAGCACTACCCTATCTCATAAAAATATCCACAGTTTTTCTCTGCCAGGAACTGTATGAAAATAAATATTTTGGTAGAATTGTTTTAATAATGTTTAACACATTTCACTAAGAATACATGAATTGAATCTACGATTTGTAGCATGATGTAGGATATTGAATGTTTGTACGTACGTTTTTTAGAGAAATAAATGTTTCGCGATCTGTGATTACCTATAAATAATACTCTGTAACTGTGAGTGAAATAAAATGTATGATTTAATTTTTCCTTCTGAATTCAAAATTGACATTAACAAACATTGTTAATATGTCAAACATTGACATATTAACATAAACTTTCAAGCACAAACAAAAATGTTGCATTTTCTTTCTATTGTACGTTTAATAATTATGTTAAAATGGGCATTAGCAGTGGTATTTTAATATTCTAATATTAAAAATGACTTTAAACATGTTTTCTTTACTGCGTTTAGTAAAAATAAAATCGTAAGGATAAATTAACAAACAAGGCCTTGGAGAATGGCAAGGGATGGACCCAAAGGGCGTAAATCTGGAAATAAAAAATTCCTAACCACCAAGCACTGTTCTTAGGAGATCATTGGCTCAGAAGACCTTTCAGAAAATGTTATTAAATTGTGCAAACATACAGTGTGCCTCAGGTCTCTTGGATCAAAAGATGAGTTTAAACAGAGAATTTTGAGATAGGACACCCGTTCTCAAACTAAGGGATCCATGGGTACTATTAACAACATTTATTCTTGTATGTATAGATACAAAAACTGACTTTCGAGATATTAACTACATACAAATTTACGATTTGTTGAGGTAAACTTAAATGGAATATAATATTAAATACTACTATTTATTCCAGCGGGAGTTTTCAAAATACATAAACCGAAAATGTACCGTCAGTTTTTCTGGCAACAGCACAAATCTTTGGGCAACGAATTGTGTAGGCCGGAATTCCCTGATTATCAAAGAAGGCCATGACAACTTTCTTAATAAATTGTGTGAAAATTCATTCTCTGCTCTAAAAGCAAATATAGAAACCGTTTGGAAAACATAGAATCAGAATTAATAATACAAATGTCTCCTATTAAACCCTTTACATCACTTAGCAAGTATATTGTTAATAATTAAATGGTTATTTATGTAACTAGTGTATCGTCTTGGTAATTGTGACACGAGTGAGTGAACGTTTAGTGCGCTCATGCTCTAATATTTACGACTGATTGTACATGTGCTACATACAAAGTTATATGCAATTTTAGCTTTGAAATGTTTTTAAAAAGTATTTAAAATGTGCAAAATATGATGTTATGACGTATTATATTGCACGGTTCCTTAGTGCTCGCTTCTATGACGATGTTTTTGTTTTGAAGAATTCAAATGGATGCTAATTTCGCAATGTTTCATATTGACAATATAGATGTCAGTCCAAGTAAAATTACAAAGGAAGCTGGCGTAGCTGAGTGTTTGTTAATTCCTCAAACATCTAAAAAGTGTATACGAAAAGGAATATAAGAAGTTTTGTACATGGGGATAGGAGAAACATGTTGGTTCATATAATGAAAAAATCTTGTTGACACATTTTTCAGAGCTGGTAAATATATAATATAACGTTTTTGATTATTATTATTAATGCGGTAAGTAATTTAAAATTTAAATTCTTAAATTTGTCTATTTTTCCAGTCAAAAAGTTCTGTTAATATAACAGAGATTACTAATGGGTCAAGATTAACGTTTTGAAATGAAAGAAGCAGTAACATCAGTAATTAATTAATTAATTGCATTTTCAATGTTTACAAGATAATGGAAGTTAATTGTAAGTTACGTTGCTGTAGTTTCAAAACATTTATTTGATAAAATGATTCTCGTGTTACCAACATTTACCAACATTTGTTGGTAAACTTGTTAGGGCGACGATTTTAGCTTTTTCTCATATGTACGTTGTTTGAAATTGTGTTATAAGGTGGTGATGACTTCATGGAATACTAGTTGCTAGGTAACCAGTGTCAGAATTAGAATAATTGTGCACATTTATAGCGTCATAAGAAGCGTGTTTTAATGCTTGGGTTGCATAAACTACATACATTTTATGTACCTTTATAAAGTTATTTAATCACTTGGGTATAATAACTGATTAACAAATGTCATAACTATTAAAAATAAAAATTTGAGAAAGTATAAATTGTTTAATAACTTAAATCTGTGAACAATAATAAACTTATTATTACAGTTTTATGAGATCTTAAAAGATAAACCTGTACTAAGCATCTGATTTATGAGACTAAATTAAGGAAAAGTTATGATTTTTCAGTGTTGTAAACATACTTTAAACTTAATAATAAAGATGACAAAAAGGAATTTCACAATATATTTAGAATAAAAAGAGATGAACGCTATATAACTCAACCCTTTCCAAAAGTCGTAATAAAGGCGAGTATTTGATTGGGTAATATTCTCCAAAAGGCAGTCAAGCAATCTATGCAGAGAATCTCGCAACTTTGGCAGTTTGTTAATCGCTCGTTCTGTTTTCATGATAACATAAACGTCCTTCATTTTGGGGTGTTCTAGATGCCTGCTGCTATAAATTTATCAGTGAGAAGCCTCATGGCTGCGGTTGATTGCCTTCATAACGTTTATAGTGCAACCGTTCCCTTAATGAAATCTCGAGAAAGGAGAAGCAAGTACACAACCCTTTGGATACGCTCGCACTACAGCAAAACTGCTGTGTAGTGTTCTCCTTATAATGCTTGATAATTTGTACGATTTCAACATGTGAGGACGAGCCAATAATTACTAGGGCTGGATAAAAAGTAGTGGCAACACTGGTAGCATTCAGCAATCATAGGATAGTGTGGTATCGATACTGGAATGTTCGACCACATTCAACAGTGAGTGGCGACATTGTTCAGTTGTTCAGTGATGAACTGCGGTGTCTTGAAGTTCAGATGGACAGTGCAAGCTCTCTAGCAATATGTTTGAAAACGTTTGTATATCAAAATTAAGTTGCACGTGGTCTTGGTGCTCAAGATTGTTGTCAGAGTCTGCGTGAAGCATGTGGTGATACAGTGTTGCCATATAGCACGGGAGCAAAATGGGTGAAAGTGTTTCTTGCCGGTAGGATGTTGTTCAGAACGATCCCAAACTGACAACCACACCATTCAACTCGTTGCTTTCCTGTTGGATGTTAATCGCCGATTGACTTCGCGTCAATTACCTCATGTCATCACAAGGCGCAACGATGGCACTGTGAATACAATTGCACAGAACCTGCTGAATCGTTACCGGAGTTGCTTGAGAGGATTTTCACTATGGGCGATACATGAGCTCGTTCCTACGCACCACGCTTGAAACGTAATCAAATGAATGGAAACATCCCGGATCTCCTCGTCCAAAGGTAGTGTGTTCTTAACATGGTGAAGGTAATGATCGTTGTAGTGTATGACATTCATAGTGTTGTACCTAAAAGGCAAAGGGTAAAGGCTGCGTACTATTGCATTTGCTTGGTGCACCACCTTCGTCCAGCACCAAAGAGAAAGCGACGTCACTGGCAGTAAAACCCATCATCCTTCGTAACAATGCAAGGTGTCACACTGCTAACGTTGTCACGGACCTCCTACGTCGTTGAAACTGGGAGATACTGGAACACCCATCATACACACCCGATATGAGCCCATGTGATTACGGTCTCTATAAAAAATAAAATAACCACTTCGATTATCAATGCCGTAGGGCGTTCACTTCAGAATATTAACAGAGATGGACGCGCTGAAGGAGTACAGCGTCTTCCACATGTGTGACAGAAGATATAGACATAGCAGGAGATTACATTTAAGAAATGTACATAGCTTTCCTCTGATAATAAAGCCTCTCGACATTATAGCACTGTTGTCATTACTTTTTATGCAATCTACGACTTTTTGCTAGGGGCTAAGTCTGCGTATAGGATGAATGAGAAGTCATTTAGTAGCCCATTTCGTGCACTTTTGCCATTGACTGTCGAAGTATGGAACAGCGTATTGTCATGGTGTAAGAGCTATTTCTGTGCGTCCATCTTGGCCATTGTTCCTTCAGTTTATTTCAGGCGGTTCAACAATACTGCTGGCTCCTGGTTTCGTCTTACCTTTTTTTTAATAGACTGCCGGGATAATTTCTTGGCAACCCCATAAAATAACGGCCATCATCTTCCTACCCGAAAAAATGTCTTGGCACTTTCAGTATTAACTGCCGCTTAGACTCTGGTGTATAATGTTAGGTTAAAGGGTCATCCATAGGCAAGTATCGAAGCAAAAATTCCTGTGGATCGCATCGCCAAACACTGTATTGAAATTTCCTTTCCACATTCAATACTTGTGGCATCCATTACAGCACATGTTTTTTTCATTACTGTGCTATGACTTTTTTCGGTGATATTGTTTGTAATGATCTCAACCAGGCGTCGGAGCGTGCTTCATACTCGGTGAAAGTACGGCCACGTTTAAACTTGTTTATTTAAAATAGTCCAGTGCTCATAAAAAATGTTTTATTTAGTGCAAAGAACTCCATTTTATCATAAGTTAACTACACGATGTTGATACTTTGTCATAGATCGTTACAAGAATTATAACAATATAATTGTTATGCCAACAATAATGGTACTTAGAGAAATTTCGTGCTATTTTATGTAACTTACGGCGTTTTCCGGAGAATTCTCCTACTCCCTTTTCTGCAAGTCAACAATGATAGATGCAACTTCCTTTTTCAGCACGGTTATACTAGGGTTACCTTTTAACTTGTTAAATGCAACCACAGGTGATGCTATTGATACATGTCATTATTATTTTCTAAGCAATTGACATTTATTGTTGTGAAAACAGTAGCAGCTTAAAAATTGACCAATTAGTTTGTTTACAGTGAGCGTTTACACAAAGCAATTGTGCAATAAAATGGAACTTTCAACAAAGGTTTTCATTGAATGTGTGTTTTTTTTTTTTTTTTTTTTTTTTACGATTCTATTAATGGTCTAACTCAACAGCAATGCATAGAATTTCCTTGTTCAACTTTTTGTAATGAAGCAATCGACTGTCATTCCAAAAAACATCCATTCTGTGCGCAACATGATTGAAGAAGATTGGGTGCGACTTTCAGTGAGATAGAGGCATATCGAAGACTGCAGTACATTCATTTTATATGAACATTTAGCTGTGACAAATATCTGTTCCGCATGATTTGAACGAAGCTCACAAAATCGCTCGAGTTAATTGGTATACTGAAATGCTCCAAAAAGTCCACCAAGGTCTGAAAAATCCATATGCAACATCGTAAAAGTTATGAAATTTGGATATATTCGTATGAACCGGATACTAAGCAACAATCCACTGTTTGGGTGTTCCAAGATGAACCGAATCGCACAAAAGTTGTTTGTCACGAAGCACTTCCAAGAAAATGATGGTTTGTTTCTTCGGTTGTACTGGATATGTCGTTACCATTACTTTAGAGGATTGAAGAATAATAATGCTGAATGGTATATAACAATATTTTTGCTAGAAGTCATCGACGAAATCAGGAGAAACAACCGAAAACCTCGCATCATTCTTCATCATGACAATACCAGCTCTCTCACAATTGATTATTTGGTGGAGAGAAACATCGAATTTATGTCTCATTGTCCCTATTCACCTGATTTATCGCCTATTTCTTTTTGTTCCCGAATGTCAAACAAAAAATTTGTGGACAACGATTTTCATCACCTCAAGAAGCTGTTGAAGCCTTTAAAAACCATATTTTTGAGATACCAACTTCAGAATAGAAAAAATGTTTCGAGAATTGATTTGAACGCATGCACATAGGTATAAATCTGATGAATATTTTGAAAAGTAATAAAACAGTTTGTTTATTTCTTTCCTAATGTTTGTAACAACTTAAAGGGAACCGCGTGTATAAAATTGAGCTGTCTTTTACATCTAATTATCATTTTCGCTCATGACTCATGAGGCATAAAGAAGTAGGTAAAACCTTTCGAAATGACATCCTCATCCCAGAAAGCGAAAATGTTCCCGTCTGAAGGTCCCTACGATGAAAATTCTACCTTTGTTTACTGGGAAACTACAACAGTATTTTCAAGCTCACCTTTGGAAAGCTGGTTACTTTCTAACCTTCTGTCTGATCTGTTTATTAGCACATTATCATCACTTTGCACTTAGCTGCTGAACGTGTATGGAACCGCTAAAGAGCATGCTTAACCCTTTGCGATGATATTGGCGATAAAAACTTTTAAAAAATATTGATGACGTCCTTTAGGAACATTCCGAGGATAGTGGAAGTCACCCTTATCTTACCTTAATGAAAATCCAGTGGGGCCATCATACTCCTATGGACCACATCTGTCTCTAATGTACCATTTTACTTGAGGCATGCCATGATATCAACGCCTGAATCGATCTATGAAGCCAGGTAGTGAGGCTATCCAAGCCAAGACTTCCATAATTACTCAAGTCGGGTTAAATATATTTTGAAAAAAAAAAAAAAAAGCAATAAAAACGTAATACCTCTTGAAATTAACAACTTGAAAATCTGAAACTATGCTTCATTACAAATATCATCAAATATTAAAATATCAATGACAACAAGTTTTTTTGCGTATAATAAATTCATGAAAATGCTAGACTAGTGTTGTTAAGGAACTCTCTCTGTAACATTGATTTCATATACAACTTTGTTGGAAGAGAAATGTGCTTTTATTGCAATCAATAAAATACAGTCACTTTACATAAATTCACATTTTATTTTCTCAATAATATCATACAGGAAACAACAAAAGAGTCCCAGATTTCACTTTCTGACTGCTCAAAATTAGGAATCTATTGGTACAGAAGTATTAGAAAATGAGGTTGCTTTTCAGGCAGAATTGAGAAAAGATGTTTTGTGAATTCAGGGTAACTTCATATGTATAAGTTCTCACCAGGTTAATTTGATCAAATTTAGCTTCCCATTTGATTATGAATGTTTCTTAACTAATCCACCTACAGTCCTACTCGCTATTATGATAATAATAATGAGTGATATTACTCTCTGTTTCCACTTTTAATACATACCTATTTTAATTATATTATTGCCTATTTTCAGTATTTAGGTGCCATTTTTGTCTGCCTATTTTAACCAAAATAAAAGCCTGACCTTCCGGGCTCTTCTTATTAAAAACCCTTGGTAGCTGTAGCGGATAAGACTCTAAGTAGTAGGTGTTAGGGTAGATTGTCGTAGGTTCCCTCTATTCCATCCAGCATTTAATTTCATGTGTTTGTGTTTTGCAGACAAATCCAAAGATGGCCAGAGCAAGACGATGGTCTCCCAAGTGTCCATAGCGTTGTCACCTATCATGAACTCTCAGAGAAGCGACGACCTCCCAGAAGTGTTTGATGACAACTTGTAGTCACTCAAAATGCAGCAGTTGGGGTGTACAAGCGGACATTTTGGTGTGCCATTCTTACAGCTGTACTAGCTGTGATGAAATGGGATCTTAAATGACAACATTGTGAGGAGTTGAGGATTATTCGGGGCATCCTAAGACGCGGCCATAGATTTTGTTACCTAGTCATTTCCATACCAAAAAATAGTGTTCTTGAAATACCATAAATTATGACTTACTTTCCTTTTAAGTGCCTTAATGGTATTAAAATAAATTGACTTGGAATTTCTGGAAATTATAGGTACTATTTTCCTATCTTAGCAATATATAATACTCGATTATGTTCTTATCTTACTAAACTCTCTATCTTTTGTTTTGGTAACATGTCATTTCTTACTCGTAGCCAAATGAGGTAGGTGGTAATGTTTTCTAATCTTGCTATTCATACTACAAGGGTTTACTTTTGTACATGAAATTAGTACAAAAATTAAGATAGTGTGCAAAGAACGTGGGTGGGAGCAATAAAGGGTACCATTGCTTGTGAAAGAACCTAATTGGCTATAACTTCCCTTAGATTTTTGTCATTAAGTTTAAGCATTTTTTTCATCGAGTAATAAACCATCCGTGGTCATTTTTTCAAAGAGAACTTTCTCTTGCTTAGAAAATTCCTATTTCGTTGCTTGTGAACATTCCAACAAAGGATTAAATTATATCTTCTCTCCCTGCATCCACCAGTCAGCAACTTCGAAGCGTCCAAAACGGAAATGTGTGACAGCGCTGAATACCGGAAGGGTATTTAAAATTAGCGATCAAGCACTTCTTTGACGGCTGAATTTAAATTAAAAGCGTGCCGGAAACATGCTCGTGAATTTTCGGCCGGTCAAACAGTGGGCCGTATCTTCCGCCCAAAGCTCTTGTTCAAAATGAGTCGCTAGATTTTCGTTATTCATATAATTGTAAAGTGTGTTTTATGAAGTATTAAAGTTTTAAAAATAAAATTAATATAGTACATATTTAAAATGAAATCAAATATACTACCAATCACCATACTTAAGATGTCTCTTTTTCACTTTGATGAGATATCTGCATTGAAAAGAGGGTCCTTTTCGAGTATGGTTAATGTGACAATAATTTAACATTTTCCCCATCTCTTTCTGTACCATTGCTTATTTCAAACACGTTCTTACAATTTGCTTGCATTGCTTCTAATACACATGTGGTTCATTTTGTTTATTAGTATCGATTTGTGAACAGTGGTATAAATTATTTATATTTTATAGTGAAATTTAACTGTTAAAATTTAAAATTCAACATTCAACATTAGGGTGCCCAAAGGAACAAGCGTCTTTTAACACAAACTAGAAAATAAAAGTTATTGCTCATTAGAAATCTGTTGTCAAGTGTCCGTCATGATGAATCGACATCACTGCAGTATTGATACACACTTTTAAATGGTATGAAAAATCTAATTCGATACTACTCGATTTTTGCTTCGTGTCTATTCTTATCGAATGGTATCATAATTAAATACACTGCTCAAAAAATCAGAGGAACACATGTTTAAATCAAAGTCCCAAAATAAATATTGATATAATTTAATTTGTGATAGTTTGTAATTATAGATTGAAAAACTGTGTAAAATTAGAATAGGCATTCTAACAAACTTTTATTTCACAGGATTAGAGATGCGAACGATTGGTTGGTTGATACAGAAAAAAGTGGAAATACAAGATTTACGTTGTTTAGTTGTCAGTGTTTCCATGGTTATTTTAATACTCACTACCCAGTGTGTCCTCCGTGAGCTGCGATGACTTCATAACGCATGCTTCGCACCAGCCTCCTGATAAAGCTTTGTGGGATTCTCTCCCATTCTTTAGTGAGTGCATTTGGGAGTTCTCCCAGGTTATGTGGCACAGCATGAGATCAGGACTGCATGCAGGCCAATCCATCACACGAATTTGGCATTCTTGCAGGACATCTTTGGTATTTCGTGCTGTATGAGATTTAGCAATGCATAAGAAAAAAAAAATAGGGTCCGTACCTTAAGCAAACGATACAACATGTTGAAGGATAATGTTATTAATGTAAAACATCAGCATTCGCGCGTTGTGGGACAACAAGAAACAACTCTGTCCGAGAATGAACAGTAATGCCAACCCAAACCATAACCGAACCGCCTCCAAATCTGTCATGTTCAAGAATGGTGGCTGGAGCAAGACGTTCACCAGGACGTCTCCATACACGTGTACGATCAAACCCGTCAAGCGAAATCTTGACTCGTCTTTTAAGAGATCAGCCTTCCATTGGGAGAGCTAACAGTTGAGATGATTCTGAGCAAATCTCAGTCGGGCTTCCTTGTGCTGGCTGTCAAACGAGGGACTTGAAAGGAGATTCTAGATTCTCAACGCTGCGTTTCTCAGTCTGTTTCTTACAATCTGATCAGAAATCACCTCTCCAGCTGTTGTATGTACATCATTTTGTAGATCTCTGGCTGTAGATTTGCATCTGAGCAAAGCTGATATCTATCCTGTACCTCTGTTTTCTTCTTACCCTGTTGGGCCACCTCTTGTATTCACCTGTCTCCATATATTGCCTCCAAACCCCATGGATGACAGAAGAGCTGACATGAAAAATCCTGGAGACAAAGCAATTGGAACGGTCATCCTCAATCCACGCAATTGCTTGTGTAACCAATTCATTCAGATGTTTCATTGTTCCATGTTAGCCTCAAAGAACACAAAATAGCAATTAGCTACCACAGATTGCTGTTAAAGTCTGTTTTCATAAAACAAACCAAAGAGCACTTATTTTGGTTTCAACAGTTCTTGAAGCTCCACTAATTTATTCAAAGAAAAACTAACAAATCCGAGATATTTATCTAGTTTTAAACAATACTTCAGAACACAACATCTGACAGTCAAAAATTAGCATTAATATTATTTTGGGACTTTTGATTTAAACTGTGTACCTCAAATATTTGGAAAAGTGTATATATGTATAATGTAAAAAGATATTAAACATTAAACAACTAAATAATTATCGTATATTTTACAATTCATCCAAGGAAAATCAGTGTTTACTTGAATGACAATTTTTGGTTTTGGCTATTGCTAAGCCTGATTCCCACTGAAAGTGCAATAAGAGCTTAATGTATAATTGCTGTTTATAACGGAAGAAGCACATACACACATTCATTTTCCATTCAGCAAGTGTTTGGAGAAGTAAACTGACAATTTGTCACCATCCATTCTTTTATTCTTTTTCTGGCACTTGCCAACTCTTTGTATTGATTTCAGAAATAATAGTTCTGCTACAGATTTCTCTCCATATTCATTACTGCCTTTTGCTAAATTTGTTATAATACTTGAAAGTTTGATGTCTTGTACTGTAATTATAGTTACTTTACAGTTGTATTCTGTTAGGTCATATTTCTTTTTTAATTCCTTCAGAAAGACCTGGTAAACACCTGTTTATTTTTAAATCTAAACTGATAACATCAACATTTTTATTACTTTTGAAATTTCATGTACTTTTCAATTTATATATCTTTTCGACAAGACCTTATAGGACACTTAGCAGCTTCACCATTTCTACTTCAGATGGCCTTGGCATTTTATATCAGAGGCCATATTCCAAAAAGCAAGAAAAATTTCCAACAAGTAATGTGTCCATTTTGAGACCTAGAGTCAATTTCTGTACGCAACTTTTAGATGTATTGTATTACATTTAATTTTTTGTCTTATTTTTCTCCTGACTGTAGAAATGTCCCAATTTGGTATCTAGAATTTGATACAATCCTTTATTTTCAAATATTTGAACAAGATATAATACTTTATTTCCACTAACTAATGTTGATTTATCACTAAGTCCTCATGCTTAATGACATTTAAATGCCTAAAGTTTGCATTACCAAACAAGGAATTAGCTGATAGACTTATTAAGCAATTGTTAATGAACATTAGCTATGGAGCAGCTTTCTGTGGTGCTGGGATACATATGTACAACGAGTATCCATAAATATCTGAAATTACTTTTAAAGCATTTTATAATGATTTCTATTTACAGTCTCCTTCAATCTCAATACACTTGTCTTAGAGTTTTTCCAACAGTTGGAATAGTGCGTAAGGCTTCCAACAAATATTTCTTTTACTTTGTCTAATTTAGCTTAAACACTTCATTTTCAAAATTTTCTTCATCCACAAGAGGAAAAAATGGTCATTGACAGTGATATCGGATGAATAGAGAGAATGGGGCACTTATTTTTTGGCAAGAAATTTCTGATAGACAAAGCCATGTGGGCAACAGTATTATTGTGCTGCAGCAACCAATCTACTTATTTTTGCCACAGGCTCACACACAGTCTTTCCAAAACTGAATAACTTTTATTCACTGTTTTTCCTGGAGGAGTAAATCCCTTATATAAAACCACCAATCAATAAAAAAAATCTAAAACTGTGACAAATTTATTTCTTCCAAAATTAGCTTGGACACTCTTCTATTATCTTCATCAACTGCCTATAGAATTATTTCCTTGCTTGAAGATACATGTACTTGGTCTTCAACTAACATGGTCCCATTTTTAAAATGGAAAAATCATTGCAATATACCTAACTGTGAATCCAGAATTTACAATGCCCCCAGCTCAGTTTTTCTGAAAAGAGAAACTTCTGTGCAGACTTTTTGCTTTTTATAGTAATCTGTTATTAAAGTCACCAAGTAGTAGTAAAAGTAGAAGTGGTAGTGGTAGTGGGAGTATATTTATTACAGTGGTACAATACAATATAATTCAATACAACATCAACAGGCTCAAGAGTGCAGCGGATTGTACGTGCTTTATAATACATTAGGCTTGTTTTATTTGTACAAGATGTTATATTAATTATTTTACAATAAGCTATAAAAGGGTATATCAACAATAAAATAACATAAATAACAAAGAAAAAAACAATAAATACCCTGAGGTTAGTTTTTTTAAATGTTAAAAATACATATAAAATAGAAAGAAATATTATGAGTGCAACACAGCTGGATTTAAGCAATTTGTTTACCCCAACTCCTGCCCCTGTTATCAACCTTTTCAGACCTGAGTAGGCTCATTTTAATCAGAAATTTATCTAATCTCTCCTCTCTTTCTTTTCCTCCAGAGTCCAGCTTGACCCTCTCTCTCTATTCGATCCTGTAAAGGAGTGTGGTAGGTAATTTTCCCTCCATCCTTCCATACCTTTACATCCAATCAGAATATGTGTCCATGATTACCCTTTCTCACAGATGGGCCAAATTCTGCACTCATATTCGTCGGTGATCTTAATCATCCATCATGCCACAGACTAAGCCACATGAGCTCGTCTAGTGAGTTTAGTACTTGTTTTCATGTACTGCTCCATCCCCCATTCTGATTTAAACCCAGATTTTACTTCGACAAAATCATCCCTCTACAATTTTCTTCTGCTTATTTTACATTTTATATCTCTCAAACAGTTCCAATTCTTCTCTATGCACTCTTTCTATTACCTTGACCAGCCATTATTATTGTTTCAGTTCCTTTCTTAATTTAGATGTCCATGTTATATTCCCTCCCATCCCCAACTGTTCATGGTAGTACGATGCTCTAATTAAAGTTTAGTTTCCATGAATAATTTGCAGCCTGTACTTCACAACTCTGATTTTACACTCTATGTTCTCACTGTAGGCCCCAAATTCCCTCTTAATTCTGCAGTTTGCTGTTCCCCTCCCCAGCCTCAAAATTCCTTTCAGAAAAAACATGTCCAGACTGAATCTAGATCTGCAGTTTGTTCCCATCCTCCCATTTCTGCTCCATTTGTTGTTGTAAATGTTACTACTGCCCCATAGCTAGTTTAAGACTATAAAAATACAAAATAAGATTCAAATTTAGCCATTTCATAGAACTGTGCTTAAAGCACTTGTGTTAACAATGCCTAGTTATAAAGCACATATTACCATTTTGAATTAGTTGAGTATCCCTCATATAATTTACAAATTTCTCCCACAAGTTGCAAAATTTCCTATATGTATAGGAAAGATATTCAAGATATGGCTTGAAAGAAATAAACTTTATATTTTCATATAATTTAAGTGAGATGATGTCAAACTTTCTAATATCAACAGGTTGAGAGCACAGAAAAATTATAATTAATAGGTATACTTTATAATAGCATCAATAGCAACCAATCAGTTGTGGTTTACACAGAAACTGAATTTCTTTTATTGTCTTCACTATTAAATGCTATTCCTTGCAATGTAATTGTGCACAATAACTGATATAGATATATACCTACAGATCTGCAAAAGAATTTAATTTATTATATTCTTCGAAGTACAAAAGTGCATGTTCAACACTTTCAGAGCAAATTATACTAATAAATATTGTACAATTATAATAAAACCGCTTCCTAATGCAGAATTACAGTTGCTGTGTACATTGTTCATTGTTATCTTCAGTGCCTTAATACTAAGTGACTTAGTTAATTTCAAAATACCCAGTTCACATAAAATGAATGAAGTATGAAATTATGTAACAGGAAATGGATCATTAAAGCAGTTCAGAGGCTATTTATTGTGCCATAAAGTAGTTTGTTAATATATTTGTATCTTTTTATGCTTGCATATTGTAAATAATTTATTAGACTCATAATTATATAGGTAATATTTAATATAGAATTGTAATATTATGGGTTAGTTACTCTACAAATTGCATCCCTTTGAGTTACATTAGTAAAAGATAGTGCACCATAAGAAAATTAAAAATGAAAACCAAAAATATAATGCATATATTTCTATGAAAACAAGAAAGTAAATATCAGCTAAAAAGAATTTCAGTGAAGATCCTCTTATTTTTAGATGCTGCAAAGCAAAGATTTAACATGGTAGTAATTTTTCAATATAATAGCACATTAACATAATAGAGAATACTTGTGCCAATGTCTTTTGTATCAGTTTAATTAAAACACTCCCTTTAATTTGAAACTGAGTAAGTACAGAATATTTCAGTTTGATTGAACCAGAGAAATTAGCATGGAAGTAAAATCTCTTCTAGTTATAATATTTAAGAACTCTTTGTGGCTTCATTCCCATGGGATAAAATCAGTCAGTTAAAATATTTAAAATATTCTAAACTCTTTATGGTTTCACTCTCAAAAACTAAAAACAAAAAAAACAAAAACAAAAAAAAAAAACCAGGACATGTTTCATGAAACATTTATTCGCAGTGTCAATTGTTAAAACTTATGATGGATCACTTGTTGGAGTTGGAAAGATAGGTATCTGTGAGGACTCTTGTTGTCTGGTGATGAACCTAAACAGAGAACTGTTTACTTCAGGAATATCAAAATTCTTGAGTTTATGCTCGTATTTTTTTATAAAAATCTTTTCCCATATTCTAAGTTCCTTGGGTTGTTGAACAGCTTTTAATAACTTTATGACTTTTCCTATTTCATGATGTTCATTCCAGAAATGTGCTGCCACAGTCAATTTATTTATCTGTTTATAAAGGATGTTTCTCCAATGTTCTTTCAACCTGATGCCTATATTCCTCTTGGTCTTGCCTATGTATATTTTGTCAGAACCTTTGCAATTAATCTGATATATACCTGATTTTTTTCTCTTTGGGTCTGGAATCTATTTTATTTAACTTCAATAACTTGTTAGTACTATATCTGTTTTGCTAAGGTGCTAATGTGATATTATACTGTTTACAATTTTTTTGAAATTTATTATTGACTGATGGTGCTAAGTGATTTTTGAAGGTTTTTTTCCCCTGATAATGCACTCAAAGTTGTGATTTGTTTAATTGTTTTTGTTTCTGGAATCTTTTACTTTTTGGTTGATCATCTGTTTTTGAACCCATTAGAAATGGCTACTTTTATTATGTGCAGATATTCCTTCTTATATTCGCCCTCCCCCTTTTTTTTAATTCTTGAGAGTGGAACTACAAGGAGTGTTTCGAATATTTTAAATATTTTCACTCAGATTGATTTTATCCTATGGGAATGAAGCCATAAGGAGATTTTAAATATTTTAACTAGTTGAGATTTTATGCTTGTTTTGCCCTGAATGTATTAAAAACTGGAATGGTGCAGTAGTGTCAAGTAAATGCATACTGCCATTTATGCCGCATATAGTAAAAATAACACTTTAAAAAATATCTTGTGTATTACAGAATATTTTGTTAGATAAACATTATATGTGTGCATGTATATGACTCTTTTTATGAGTCAGATAGAATTTAATTAAAGTTTTAAATTCTAGCATTTGGAATGTTAAAATTATTTATTTATTTATTCTAGAAGAGCTAAGCCATTCTAATAATAATTACACTAAGCTTAGATGCCGGTATCACAATTATAATGTAAATAATAACAAGAACAATTCTTGCACACATAAATCTATGCAAAACATGAAAGAGATGAATAAATGTGTGCTAATAGCTAAACACAAATAATGAAAAATATTAATATATAAGAACAAAAACAACAACAACAACAACAACAACAACAATAATAATAATAATAATAATAATAATAATAATAATGCAACAAGCTCTAACAATGACAATTCATGTACATATAAACCTACGTACATAAATCATGAGGGTGGAAATAAATGTACTTGTAAAACATAAAAATTAGCAACACTTTGAAGTATACAGGAAAATATATGGTAGTAATAACAATAAGAATAACAATAATAGAGTGAGAAATTTTACATCAGAATCAAACAAATAATTACCTGTATTGTAACATAAAGAATCCAAAGCTAGGTAATCTATTATTTCTAATATTAAACAACTTCTTATGAAATGCTCCTAAAGTTTGGAAGTCTCTGACATCCTGTGGCAGTGCATTCCAAAGACTGGCAGTGGTTACGTAAAAGATGATTAGTAAAGTGATGTTGGGTACAATGGTAATGTTAGTATGTGCTGAGTTTCAGAGTGTGTGTTAAGGTTATGATAGGAAGATAAATGATGAAATATAAAAGATAGATAAGTTGGAAAAGAGGAGAAAAGTAGAGTGAGAAAATGAATATTTCAGTCTTTCAAGTGGAATCAAGATAGCATATCGAGGTAGAGTGTTTTATGGTTGAACAAACACACAATACAAATGTAACATACATACTATGAACATACTGTAGTTTTTGCATTATGTTAGAGTTTAAGTCTGTTAGCAGTAAATCACAGTATTCAAAGTGAGTCATAACCAAGGTTTGCAGCAAATTTTTTTAAGGTTCTGAGTAGCGGCACATTTAATCTTTTAAAACTTGTGGATTAGAGAACTTAACTTTCCTGCAGGTTTCAGTAACATGGTTTTTTCCAATAGATTACTGTTCTGTTTTTGCAGAATCAGTATTAATTGTAGAATTGATTAATTTCATGAAAAGAATATTGCCTGTGTCTATAAAATTTAATATATTAGTAATTATAAGGAAAAGAAAAGACAAAATATTCAACATCAAACTTATAAAAATTTTGAGATTTTGCATCATATTGAATATCTTTGCTGTTCTAATTTTTCAAAGTTTTTGTTATAACAATACTTCCTTTCTCTTTGCCTGTTCTTGAACATGTATTTCATTAAAACCTCCTTCTTTCTATGCATGTATATATGCTTTTTGTGCCCTTGATGTTAAGATCAAAAAGTATAATATATAATGGGCTGTAAATTTTGTTAAAATCTTTCATTTCTCTAAAATTCCTGCAATACCTATTTCAAAGCCAATGAGCTAGATGGAAAGTGAGTAAAGAAATGAAAAAAATATCTCATTCTTGCTGACAGATATAAAATTACATAATGCTTGGGCTTCTTGTAATGTATCACTAAATAGTCACTGATGCCAATGGTAGCCAACAATCATAAGATATGCAGCACTGAACTGTACTGTTACACTAGTATATTGCAGTACATGTTAAGTTTTAACATGACACTCATGATTTTAAAGTATAAGCAAAAATGTTTAAATCTAATGTGGAAAATGCTTGCTACCATCAAGTTAAATTTTGCAGACCTAAAACATAATTACCAAAACTCAACACAGTGAGTATGCAGTAACCATTATTAATACCACAGAAAGAAAATATTTAAATATTAAATTCAAGGCTATAAATCTAATATTTAGTTCAAATCAGCACATGTGTATGCCAAAGTTAATCTTTGCCTTGTAGCAGTAGATAATGTACAAATTGTATGTATGATAATGTATGTTAAAACAAGATCTTTTTGAAGCTTTACTCCTAATTAAAGCTTTAACAAATTCTTACTCTCCAAATGTGATCTTAAAGCAATTAATAAAGTGATTTTGAATGTGTTATCATTTTTTATTTCAATCAGTATAAATTAATGTATAAAGTTTCAAAAGCACAGGCATACAGAATTTATGTACTGTATTCTCTCCAAAAAAAATTGACTGTTTGCAAATACAGAAATTTATTCATTAAATTATGAAGAGTTTCTAAAAATAGCAAATAATTTTGTCAGCTTAGAGATCAATTATAACTTACTGTTCAGATATAAAAGTTTTTCTAACAAAAACTGACATAGAAGATTATTAACTTAGAATATGTTTAAAACATTAATATATTCACCAAAAAGAAATCCTGGTAATGCATTGTTTTCATATATATCACTAAGTTTTGGTATATTATTGATGACTATATTTATGTCAATCTTTGTATTGTCATATAAAGTTTGTGATGTATTTGTTTATTTTGAAGATGTATACAATAAAGATATTATATATTAAATAATACAATGAGGGTAATTTCTTACACAAATTTGCTTACTGTTTTGTGGATCAACAGCTGAGGATGGGAACATTGGTTCCCAAAACATCTCCTAATTAAAAACAATAAGTGAATTGATGTAACAAATATACCCTCAGTGTATTATTTAAAGTTTGTGATGTTTATAAAAGCTTGTAAATACTTGATAGCTGAGAGATGAAAGTTTCTGTAAAGTTCTGTAAAGCTGAGAGAGTAAAGTTTTGAAACTATGTGATGTTAAAAGAAATAAATGCATGTGTTATTGTAAATTTTATATAATTTTTACATATCACCGGAAAATAGATATTAATATGTAACAATTTAAGCATTGTTAAGCTAATCCACTGTGCTACTTGTTTTCAGTTACTTTAAGTTTCAAGAATGTTCTGAATGTAAATATTAACATTTAGATGATCATTTAATTCTAAAATATAATGAATATAAAAGTTATAATAAATTTTATCCATGATCATTTAATAATGCCTACTTGTCCACTATCATACTGCCATAGTAATAATATTCATGATCAAACAGAGTAAAGTAATCATCTCATTACCATACTGAGTGTGATAATGAAATTAGTTACATGCACCGCATTCAAAACAGTTCCTACAAAATAATTCCTTAAAAAGACACACTTATGAAGGATGCATTATTTATCATACACATCTATAGCATATTCCTTACAAATAAATAATTGAATACCAGATGATACTGTTATGTAGAATTTGCACTGACATTTCTGAATTCTTGTTTATTAATCTCTACATTCTTTCAACTAAGGATATGTGAAACAATTTTCTTTTAGTTCAATCCCATCGGGCAAAGCTGAAAAATATTTTCAGACAAGTTAACATAACCTACACAAACATCACCACATCTTTCAAAGCTACTATTTCATTATCTGAAGGCTTGCTTTCTTCGGAATCACTCCTTTTGGGAAAGGAATTATTTTCCTTCCTTTCAGTCAGTTGTATATCTTTTGTTATAATAAACAAATAAATAATTAAATTAAAACTGAATGTAGCATAGTGAAACAACCATAAAATCTGGTTTAGATTAAAAGTAAAACTACTTAAAAATCATTTCAAAACATTAAAACTCTCTTGATGTTCCACTTTTTAAACAGCACACTTTTGGAAGGTAAACCACGAAATAGAAAAAAGACATTATTAAAGCAAATTCAACACCCAAATGAATTCAGTATATGGGAAAAAAATTATATAAAAATAATATGAACACAGACTCATGAATTTTGACATACCAGAAGCAGACAACATATTATATAAGTTCATCAACAGACCACCAGAGCGAGCACAGTCACTTATATTTCTGACCCGATCAGATCCATTAGTCATTGAATGGTTGACAATGTGAGTGAGTGCCTCACAAAACATGTCCCAGTTTACTTTTAAATAAGCTTTTAAAAAGTGGTACATCAAGAGAGTTTTAATGTGTTGACATGATTTTTAAGTAGTTTTACTTTTAACCTAAACCAAATAAATAATTATTGCAACATTATATATTGACAACTATAATCCATTGAATATCAAGCATAATTTAAATTGAATCAGAGTGTATTAGAATGTAATTGAATGATTATGCTGTTATTTAGAAATAATTTATCATAGTTTAGATTAAATGATTATGTATAAACTATTGTATACAACTAGTGGGATGAACTTTATTATTCCTTTCTTGTAATTCCAGAACTGGATATCATCTCATTCTGCAAAACACACTGTAGAAGTAATTCAGCTCATCCAGGAATGACAAAGCTTCCAGAATTAAGAATATTGATAACATCAAATTTTAAATTATATATAAGAATATTGATAAAATCAAATTTGAAGTTTTTTATATATAAATTAATGGTAATTATAAAAGCAGAAAAGAATGAAACACTAAGAGAAAGTCACACTTGTAATCGCTATATTTCGAATTTTTTTAATTCTTCTGTGGCAAGAAGACATATATATATATATTGGGAGGGGGGACTGCTTGTAGAATAGTAAAAACATGTATTATAGCAGTTAACTATCATTTAGGAAAAAAATTTTAGTCCCATGCATTGGCATGCAAGAAGAACATGGATTATTCACATTTAAGTTGGGACCAGCTATAGTTTGGATATTCAATTGTTCAGATAACAAAACTTAGTAATAACATAAGGCATAAAATTTAAAGTATTACTATTGAAATTCATATTTGCTTATCTGATAAATTTTCTTTTTCTTCAACCAACTCAGAGACAAGATCATATGCAATCAAATATTACTTTTTTATTGTTTAATATCCAGAGATAGTGAATTCTCTCACATTGTATACAGTTACTGGAGAATGTTAACTCTCTCATTTTAATTCATGGTTTCAATTTTGTTAATTTGTATCTATTGTTAACACATACAGTTTTTGTTTAGACTGTACAGAATTCTCCACAAAACATTAACACTTTAGTACAGAACAGAAAACAGGACATGACACTTCAATATAGTTCCTCATAATCATCAATTCTTCATGAAATGGGAAAGTTTCCTGTTCAGGCCTCATATTTCATGTTCTTCTTGTTGGTCTTCCTACATCTCTGTAGCCTATGGGTATACACTTATATAAGTTTGCATGGAATGCAGCATCCGTCCTTTGTAGATGATCTCTGCACTTTTTTTCTTGTTACTATTTTACCATTTAAGAAAATATTTCCAAATCTTTTCTTATATTCTTGTTTTTTATTTTGTCCATTTTTATGCCTGTTTTCACTGCTGAAGCATCACAGGCAGTGGATACTGGTAAAACTTGATGATGAAATGATAAATTAGGAAAGGATTTTTTAAAAGGAAGGAAACATACAGGTCTAAGTTTAGAGTACCCCCACAGCATCCGCCATTTATGAGGAATGAGGAAAACTTGGAATAAACTAAAGTCAGGGAGGATGGTCCTGGTAGAATTCAAACCCCATTTGTGAGTTCATGATTTTGTCCAATAGGGTACATCCCTTTGCTGTTCCATAATATTCCATTTCCACTGTTTGTATGTTATTCCAGTCTTTCTTTCATTCTTATAGTCCAAGTTTTAGAACCATACAATACAATTAAAACAGTCAGTGCCCTACTTCAAAGTTGTTTCTTTTTGAGTTTTTTCTTTTTAATGTTAAGCTAATTATTAAAAAATGTACTGCTATTTCTTTAATTTATTCTTTATTTCTTCATTGTCATTTTTATACATAGTGTTGCAACCTAAATAGTTAAAATTCCCAACTTGTTCTAATACTATACCTCTAATACCACCAGATGAAGTCTATTGTAATCTGTGTTGCTTAATGATGAATAAATATAAATTAACAAATAAGTGTACTTACGAAGCTGTTGACAATGGAGTGGTATATATATAAACAATGTATACACTTTAAGAGTGTGTAGTTCAACTAATCATACAATGATATTCATTAATGTATACAGTTTTTTTCACACTAACTCCATTCACTTACATAAATTTGGAACATATGTTTCGGGAGCGATCCCTCCCATCTTCAGCCTGTTGACAAACTGTCGTTAAATGTGGCGGTTGGGTCTCTTGATGTTCTTGTGGCGGCAATAAGAGATGTTTCCACTCTTAAAAGCGCCAAAGAAAGGTACAAATTCAAAAGTTTCACATACCACCCAATTTATCACAATAAGTTCAAGAAGATATTCAAAGAACAAGGAATTATGTTAGCCACAAAGAACAATTTTAATATAAAGAACTTATTAGGTTGCAGAGTAAAGGACTACATGCCAACAGAACAAAAGTCAGGTATTTATGAAATAAAATGTGCAGAGTGTGACAAAAAATACATTGGAAAAACGAAGAGGAATTTGGGAATCCGGAAAAAAGAACACTTCAGAAATATTCGCTTAAAACAAATTGATAAATCAGCAATAGCAGCGCACTTTTGGAATAAAAATCATGAAATTAAATCAGAGATAAAACTACTTAAACAACTTATAATGCAATAGAACTTTCCACTTGGGAAAACATTTTCATTACGAAAAATAAGGATAATTTGATGAATTTCGATATCCCTCCATTGGATGAACTCAGCAAATTCCTAATAATACCAACAGATGCTGCCACAAGAACATCAAGAGACCCAACCGCCACATTTAACGACAGTTTGTCAACAGGCTGAAGATGGGAGGGATCGCTCCCGAAACATATGTTCCAAATTTATGTAAGTGAATGGAGTTAGTGTGAAAAAAACTGTATACATTGTTTATATATAAATTAACAAATTACAAAATTACTTCTTTATTTATAACAATTTTTTTATCATATACGTTTTCCTTTAAGCTCATAATCTTTTTTCCCCCCTTTTTCTTTCTTTTTTGGTGGAAATATTAAAGTTTCTCAAAATTAAACATTTGTCATTTATTGAATTTATATGATAAGACAAACAGTAGTAAATAAATAAATAGGGTTACCTCATAATACATGTAAGGATGTATTCACTTAAACCCCAAAAAACAGTTTAAGGAAATAAGAGCTTCGATCTTAGCAGAGACAACTATGTGGCAAAATTGACCAGGCTTCCTGAAGTCATTGACTGACTGTAAAAAGAAACTTGCACTGATAATTTCCAGAATGGATCTATAGTACATAGCTTTAAACAGAAATCTTGCAGTATGTTAAGTGAGTTTGGATATTTGATATTTTGGATGATCAACATGCACATTATTGACATTCTACTATATTTAAGATGTGGCCTTCCAAATGAACAGATCTTTAGATTTATTATTTAGATAGATTAATAAATACCTTTATCACAAGAAGTTCAAAAGTCATTCTTGTAGGTGATTTAAATGTTAATTAATGGACATAATTTATGAACCAATGAGAGTGACTTTCTCTTCAACTACAATTATTAATCATATAGCTACTAATACGATAGTGTAATAAAATCTTGTATATTAGATCATTATGCACAATATCAATATTTAATCGATATGCAAAGAAAAGCTGACTGGAGTGTTATTAAAGCATTTAGAGAAACTAAAATAAAAAAAAAGTAATCTAATAAAATCTAATAAGTAAATAAAAATTGGGAAAAAGTTTATAATACTGCTAAAAATGAAGATAAATGGAATGCATTTTATAATTTATTTACAATCTACTATGATACTGCATGTATTGCAGTAACAAAAGAATAACTGATAACTGCTCTAAAATATATCCCCCAAACTATATCATCAAACTAAAAGAAAAGGCAAAGGATTACTATAAACTGTATAAATCTGGAATTTTATAAAACTACGTGTAAAGAACTTAGGAAAGAATATTTAGGACAATTAAAAGAACATAAACAATGTTTATGCAGAGAATCTATTGTTCTAAAATGGTATCTAAATCTTTGTGGAAAATTGTAAATCAACAAAGGGTAATATGATTGAATCAGAAGAAACAAATAAATATTGATGGGAAATTTGAAAAGTTAAAATTTGTGAATATATTAACAATCGTCATAATTATGTTGTTATAGATACTATAAATAGAATTGTGTATGTAAAACTACAAACATGGATGAAATTATTTAAATAATAAGTCATCTACTGAATAAAAAGGTTGGGATGAAATTAGTCCTAAACTATTAAAATACTATAAGAATGCATCTCATAAATCCTTCAACAACAACAACAACAACAACAACAACAACAACAACAACAATAATAATAATAATAATAATAATAATAATAATAACTGGAACAACTGTTCTTGAAACATACCCATTTTAAACAACTTCATTAAAATACAAGTGTCTTCAAACTAACTCCGGTATTAACTTTATTCTTCAAATCTTTACTAAATTTACAGAACCTTATTTATGTGTATAATATATTTTTCCCTAATAAAATTTGTTTTAAAAGTTCCAGACCTATAGTTTAGCAGATATTATTTTAAAAACTGAGTCTAATGGTTGTTGTTACTTCAGTCTGTGGAAAATGTCGGTGTAGTTATATAAACTGAAAATTATTGGTGGGGTTCATGTAGTGCGAAAATGTCAGCATTCCATGCATTGATGACCAATTTGTGACACAAGCTGGATTCAATTAAATATACTAGATCAATTGAACACCTATGGATGTTTTCTTTTTACATGTAGACACATTTAATATGTCATTTGATTCCAAGTTGTAGACCCCTTTGGTGTTAGTAACATTACCCAGGGCACACAAAATGGAGGTAGATCTATTTTGTACCCCCCCAACAACTATTCAGTAAGGAATACAGGAATGAGTTAGAAATAAAGATGTTCAATATACCTGAAAATAGAGCTTGATGAATAATCCAGATTGGCCAATACTGTTTTAATCATCCTGCCATTGGGAATGATAATATTAGAGACCGTGCCTCTGCATAGTTAAAGAAGAATAAACATCACATTAGTGGAGAAAGGTACTTTGTCAAATTAGGGCTGAATTGCAAGCTGAGGAAAATCCAAAGGAAAATAAAAAGCTATCAGTCTTATGTTATTGCTCTGAGTATCTTTTCCTTTTAAAACTGAAATGAAAATAGCATGGGCTATTTATAAATATAGTCATGTTATGCCAGATTAGCTCTTGATAATTATTTTCTATATGAAAAAATTGGATATTAAAATCAAATGTTGCTCTAATGTTTAAATAATGTAACCAGATTAAAATACAATGTATTATTGCCCCCATAAACCTTTTTATGACTGCTACACAAATTTCATAAAGTCATCTGATCAGGCTGCCTTTATGAACATTTTCCACTTTTGTTAATTCTCAAAAAATAGTTCTCAGTAGGTATATATATTTAGCATCATATGAGGCGAATCTATAGTAGTTTTCTCAACCTCCCAAACTATTAAAAGGCTTCAGCTAATTTCCATTTTCTATGTAGAAAATATGGTCAATCTAAATTAGAAAAGGAGTAGCATTAAGAAATTATTTTGCCTCACCTTCCCTGGTAGGCTTGATAATTAATATGTATTTTCTTGAAAACTACTCAAAATGCTGAAAGGGGTTTTTTATGTATATACCTTTATAGACAAATAATGTCTGCAAAACATTATTGCATTAAAATACTTGTGTAATTTGAAAAAAAAAAAAAATAAATAAATAAATCTATGCACTAATGAAATAGGTACTCTAGGGGTAATTGAGATATGGCAATATTATTGAAAAGTTCGCGCATGATGTTTATCTAATTTTTATAAAGTGGTTGTGGTCCCTATTTGGGTTTGCCGCCAGACATTTTAAGAGGATACAAGTTTGTTTGGTATTTTCCATACCAACATAAGCATATAAGAACTGTTTAACTAATTGAAATCACGATTCATTATATTAATTCTAAGTATGGAAAGTTAGCGGCTGTTTTAAAATAATGTTACAATTCAATAAATTTATAATAAAGTTAAATCAAAAGTTACTGGTTTTAACTACCGTTAACTTACTCTATGTTTATGTTGGCTCACATGGAAAAAATAAGTGAAAGATTTTCTTCCGGTGTTGCAGTTGCAAGAAAGTTGTAAGTATGTAAAGAGAACGTGGAATATCTAAAGACATCGAATGTATTTTGGGAAAATTATGATTTGTGCGTTAAGTAGTCTGCACCAGAGCAAATTTTTTCCTCAGCAAATAATGTTACATAGGGATAACCTGAAATAATTTTTATTTGTAGGTGATCCAACATGGTTCAAAGACTTGTGTATAGACGACGCCTGTCGTACAATACAAAAAGTAACAGAAGAAGAGTGTAAGTAATTATATCTGTTGGTTATAGAATACATGTCTTTAAACAGTTAAAATTAAATTAAGTGTTACAATCATTGTAATCATTGTACATTTAGGTTAAATACGAATTATTTTTTTTTAACATTGTAAGTGCTGGCAATCCATCAAACACTAGCAGGTTCGAACGCCACAAATGCTAAAGTTATTGTTGAAAAGTTACTGTTTAGGAATGATAAATAACTGTCTCGTTTTTCATGGCTGATAGGTACATGTTTCCAAGGTGGGTAATCCAACTAACTATATGGCACTTAATTGGTGAAGTGACTGGAATTCACATTTTGTGAAATTTTTATCCTAGGAATACCAACATTATTCTGTGCATACTAGAAATTATGTACTATTATTGTTGCATATTATATAAATTGAAAGATATATTAGGTTAGCATAGCATTAATAATAAGGAATGATACAACACACTACACTGAAATAAGAGACAGATTCAGGGCCTCGTTGAAAAATAATTGTATGTGATAGTATGGTAATAAGCGATATAGTTCTAGATGTGCCTGGCCTGTCAGCCTTGTAGTAATGTCAGTGAGCAACATTGGAGTATTGATATTTTATGAAAAACCTTCTGTTCGCCAAATTCATGCACTGTTTTATTACTAGGAACAAGCCTGTGATGTATATATATTAGTAGAGAATTGTAAACAAACATAGTGTCATTAACTTGCTATTTAATGCATAAATTATTTTTCCAAATACAATCCATTAAGTCATATCTGTTCATGGTAGACAAAATGCTTACAATTCTCCTGCTAGATATAATGAAATTTAAATAGGCAAGGCAGTGGCAAAAGATTGGTTAACAAATGTCATAGATATGAAAATACATCAGAGGAACAAAGGGTGTTATCTAGAATACAAATTTAGGTAATGCTGTAAAATACTAAGCATTTGCTGACAGGCCATAGTGAGTTGCAGTAAGCCACTGGACCCTCCAGTTTCTAAGATTCACTGGAGGTTCTAGGTTAGTGTATATGTATATATGAATTGGTTAGAAGTTTCACTTTTGCTGACTGTTGTATTTATTTAGTTTGTACCAATGTAAAGGAGGTGAGCCTATAATCTAGTTAAGCTTAAAAAGTTTTACTTGTGGGCTGCACATAATGAATTTTCACCCATAAATGTATGTATATGAGGATAGTTTATTGTAATTAAAGAAATAAAACTATGCTTGCTAACTCTCTCACTTAAATTTTTCTGTATTGCTGTTCAATTCAACAGATGTGGTCATTGCTAATCTAAACTCTGGATTATTTGTAAGAGCTGACATTGCATGAATCAGAAAACATGACAAAAACCACATTCTTTTGCATAGTCATTTGTTATATTCCGGAAATAATGATTAGGTTTATGGGCAAGTCATTAATTGAATGGTTAATGTAACCAACAAAAACTGAAATGTACAGGAGATGAAAAAAAAATGTTTTGTTTCCTTTTATAGTTGAAAAGCAAAAAAATATGTTTTATTAGGAAAGTTAGTACTCATATACAACTTTTTCAGTACTAATTATTTTATAAGTAAGATAACTGAGTTCTCAAATTGTTAATAGAAAAAAAAATTATAGGAACAATGTGTACCTAACAGATATTACATTATTTTGCTACCTACCATATTGTTCAGCCAGTTATTTTAACAATTTAATGCAATGATAACAGGTATATGATTCAGTATTACATTATATTTAGCAATATTACATTCCGAGCATACTTTTTCACTAAAAACAAAATATTTTAGGAACAGGAACTTTATTAAAGAAAATAAGTTAACAAAACAGATAGCATACTTTAATTCACAACAAAGAATTTTTGGACTGAACAGGGATATAACCACGTATCTAATAAGTTTTTCTGAAAGTAATTTCTGCTACCAAATCCTCAAATCTTTCTGTAATGCCGTAACTAATCCAACTATCTCCCACAGATAGTTTTAGGATCATTGTGATTGTTGTATATACCATTTGATATTGCATGTCCTGTATTAACAAAAAGAATACTGAAACTGCTCTAAAACAGATCTCCCAAACTATATCATTTCTAATATGTGCTTGTGGATTTCCCAAAATTTTGCTTTCTCTCTGTTTTTTAATTCCTCTTATAGTAGCCCTTGATAAACTGGTAACATAAACGTTTCTTTCTCACACTTGGCTGGCTCCATATTAGAAATTATATTGGGAGATCTATTTTAAAGCAGTTATCAGTTATTCTTTTTGTTACCACAGGACATGCAGTATCATAATAGATACAACAATTATGATGATCCTACAACTATCTGTGGGAGAGTAAGTCAAAATATCCTGCAGCCCTGGATTAGTTGCAGCGTTACAGAAAGATTTGAGGATCTGGTTGCAGAAATTACTTTTAGAAGAATCTATTAGATATGTGTAGATAAATATATCTATTAGATTCAGTCCAAATATTCTATGACTTAACCAATCAGTGAATTAAAATGTGCTATCTGTTTTGTTAACATAATTAGAGTTCGTATTCCTAAAATATTTTGTGTTTTTAGTGAAAAAGTATGCTTGGAATGTAATATTGCTAAATATAATGTAATATTGATTCATATACCTGTTATCATTGCATTAAATTGTTAAAATAACTGGCTGAACATTATGGTAGGTAGCAAAATAATGTAACGTCAATCTTTGTGAACACGACATACCAAGTTCAATATTGTCTGATTGAAGAGGTTTTTCTTTTCCTCCTAACAGACATACAGTAACAATAAAACACAAAATTGACACTGAAAGCAAAGTATTTTCGTACATAATTTTAACGGGTTGAAGCACATTACTAAAACACACGATAGATGCATGACACAGTTAATGCGTCCATTGCAATGACAAAGTGAAAAATTTCCATAATGGTCAGCATAATTTTGCAAGGAAAACTACAGGAAAGGATTAGGTAACAGCTGTGTACTGAAGGCCAGGTAGGCAGATATTTTTTATAGCTGCACAAGTGTCAACCCTTCCCTTTAAATTTTAGTGGTAAGAATCTGTATACTATAACAGACAGAAAAGTTTGTAACAACATTTATGGCAAGAATAGGTATGGGCTTTATGTCATGTAGTTGTGTCAGTACTATGCTTGTTCATGATTTTATAATCTCCCATTCAAATGTTTCACAGTACTTAAATTATAGCAATGACTAGTGTTAAATTTATGAATTGTGCTAATTAAGCTGTTGTTTTAATTATGCCATAGTGTACGTACTCCAGGCGGCAAGTTAGTTTATCAGTATCTAAAGAAGCCAAGAAGAATACCAAGATGTGGTCAATGTAAGGACAAGCTAAGAGGCATTCAGCCTGCTAGACCCATGGAGAGATCAAGAATGTGCAGGAGAAAGAAGACTGTGAAGCGGGCTTATGGTGGGGTCCTCTGTCACAAGTGTGTGAAAGAGAGGTAAGGTTTTGTGTATAAATCGTCATGTTTCAGATAGAAAAGAAAAAATTTCTGTTGTAATGAAATGATCATATTCTGTAGTGTGACTGCTAAATGATGTTATTTGAAAACAGATGTTATATATTTTGTTAACACAATGTATCTATACCTTATCTCAGAAAAGTTCTGAAGCAGTAATGTCGATCCTGGTGGTGTAGTGGTAACCAACCATACTTGCCTTCTAAACCCAAGATCGCAGGTTCAAACCTGGCCAGGATTGATGGATTTTTTCAGGCGTAAAAATCCTAACTATGGCTTCCTTCAGAAGGGAAGTAAAACTGTGGGTCGCATGTCGTACATTTAAAGCCAGAAAAAGAACCTCAAGCCTGGAAGAAGAGGCCTCTAAGCAAAATTAGTCGACAGTTTCACGCCTTGAATTGAAGGGGACACTGATGACCTGAAATGTTAACGAGCGTCCATAAATAAACAAATCAACAACAACCAACATGTAATGCAAGTCCAAAGCAGGCACATGCGCATGTGCACCTAACGGATTGAAAGACATCGAGTTATGTACATGCTTAACCATATTTCTCAATTGACTTCATACTAAATAATATTGTAAATGTTTTGCGATCACAGCAGGACTCTTGTGTATATGTATATGTGTGTGTGTGTGTAATAATTATATAATTATTTTACTTGCTGTGTTATAGTGAAGCAGAGTAGCCAACATGTTTTAACAATCAATGCAGCCAACAGAAGTTTCTTATTCATAAAATACCCGAATAATCTAAACAGCACTAATTGCTTAAACTACTGGATTTCTTCCACCAGTGCAAGAGCAGTTAGGATGCAGAGCAGTTTTTGTAGTTCTTGTGCCACAATGTGCATATCCATTCTGTCTTGTTTAATGCAACCCATAGACAATGACATAGATTTCTTCTTGTTATTCGTGTGACAATTTGTCACGAGGCTTACACAATTCACAGAGTGGTTGACAGATGAGCTGCAAATCTGCCGGCCATTAGCTCATATTACTCTCCACAGGTATGTGTATGAATTGTTTTGGTAAACGCTATGTGCTGCTCAATTAAATTGAATGCGTGTCAGTTTCTCTCCTGTTATTGGGACAAATTTTTATTTTATTTGTCTATATCGACCATCTTAAGAATCCAGTTGCCCCTACGACGCTGTCGCAGTGAAATTTGTAATGTCCAATTTTGCATTCATCAATCTGAATGATGTGTTCGGGACATCCAGTTTATCCCCTTGCTATGTATTTTGTGTCTGTGGACAGCAAACGGACTTCATGGCAGTAGTGGAATCGGTTAGACAGGGCCCTAGAGCTGATGCATTTGTTGCCTAGTGAACTTCACACAATGTTCAGCTCATAAGACTTTGTGTGCAAAGCAGTGGGCAAGGAACAAGATCTGGAAGGGTGGCAATTTTACCAGCTTGAACCACTTACCTCTGCACACACGACTGGGTAATTTTTTCGTGTCTGGTCCTGTAAAATTAAATAAATATGAAAAATATGTATAATAAGTTAAATTCACAACAAATGTTTTATCTATTTTATTATACCAACTGCTTGTTTACAACAAAATTTGTGATATGTTTGGTCCCATCACTTAATAGGAAGAACAGCATTACATCAGTGCATAGCATTGCTGTTCTCAGCAGACCATCCTCAAATAAAAATTGTAAACAGACATTTCCACCAAGGCACTTTAAATGTTGAATCCTCTTTGCTAGTAGAACGATCCATATCTAGTAATATTGGCCAGAAGAATAAACTGTAGGGTGCAGTAACATTTTTACAAGAAGTGAAGGTATATGGCCTGGCATTTGCAAAAATGTCTGCCCCTTAAATGCTTTCAGATGCTAATGCATGCATATGTTGTGCAGAAGTCTGGGGTGTTCCTGCAACAGTTGGCTGCATTACAAGACTCAATGTCTTTCACTCTGCTGATGACTGTATATGCATGTGCAGTTTCTCCTTCGGATTTATTAAAATTTCTGTGATTCTCGCGTTACATGCTCAAAAGTTTCTCCCCCATCTTTCATAGAAACATTTGTGCAATAACACATGGATTGGTAAAAATCGTAGTAGCTATAACCATTTGTTGAGGTGCACATGTATGCATATGGCAAATATCAAACATCATACAGTTATTAAGTACTTGGTAAAAACATATGAATGCAACAGAAATTCATACAGATATGACAAAACTCTAGGAGACTTTAATTGAATTGTTTTATTTAAGGACGCTCTTTAACATCACAGGTCATCAGCGTCCCATTCTATTCAGGGCGAGAAACGACCAACAAATTTTGCTCGGAGGCCTCTTCTTTCGGGCTTGAGGTTCTTTTTCGTGCCGTAAATGTACGACACGGGACCCACGGCTTTACTTCCCTTCCGAAGGAAGCCATACTTAGGATTTTTACGCCCAAAAAATCCATCGATCCTGGCCGGTCTAGGAGACTCTGCACCATTATTTTCAACTGATGCAGTGATGTTCGTCATAGACAACGCTTTGGTGACTCTTAACATCTGTTGGAGAATAATTCCTGATTCTGGTTTGTGGGGCAACATGTCCCCTTTCCTTGGCGTAGGACTGATCCCATATGACCGTACTTAGTTTACATTGTTTTGTTATTTAGTACTTATTAAATCTCTCCTCTTACTGTTCTTTAAAATGAAGTGAACTTGGTCCATTCTGACATCCTACTCTGTATGACTAGAAATAATGTTCCACGATAAACACTTTCTTTTCTGTCATAAGAACCATAATTGGCAAAATCAACACAAAATTGAAATCACAATGTGTCAAAACTATTATATACAACAAATAAATGCTACATTTCTATGGAAATTTGAACAGCAAATGATTAATAATTTTGGTGTCATTTGTTTTGCTGCATACTATATAAGTTGCCTTTAAGGCCTTGATTTGATAGATTTGCAGCACATTATTTTGTTTTACTGAATCATACATTTTACTGTAGTCTATAAGTGTGATCTATAATTTCAGGTTGAATTCTTCACTTTTTTCTAGGATTTGATTTAAAGTAGGAGATTTGTAGCGCTAAATCCTGAATGGAAACTGCTTGTTCACATGACTGATTTTAATGCAAATTTTTTGTTATTGTTTTTAATTCTTTTTTATTTATTTTTACATATGTGTGCTTGCGCAGTAGTAAAATGATAATTTGTCTTCTCTCTACTGTATATTTCATGATTCCATTATTTGTTTTTTAAAGAGCACTGTAATGGATCTAGAAATTACTATGCTCCTAGATGTATTATACAGAATATGTGGCAGTTTAATGTCATAAGCATTATACCATACTAGTGCTTATGATATGGTGATTATATCTAGGAGATTGTGATTACCAATTGTACTTGGGCATGACAGAAGTCTATGAACTGGAGTTTGATTCTCATGTTCCACAACATGTAACATATCAGAGGGAGTTTCATTTTTATGCATTGTTAAACCAAATTAAAAAATCAAATGACTTCTTTTTTTACTTTTCGTGAAATGACAGACAAGGAGCTCACAGTGTACTGTGATTTTGATGCAAGATTCAGGATATGCATCAAATTAAATTTTTATTTAAAAACTCTGGCATCAAGTAGGAATTTGTATTTTTTGTTGTTGATGAATATAACAAAATGTCTTGTGAAAGATCAACATAATGATAAAAAAATAATCAAGACAATTGGGGAATTTCCAATAGGAACCTGTGCCCAACACAAAAAACTGTCCTTGAGAATGAACTCAAATTATGAAAGAAGATCTTGGGCTGAACTTATTCTAAAAGAGCTGTTCTTTATCTCAATACAATGCTGTTACAATGCGTTAACCAGGCGTGATTCCAAGAGCCTATTCTTCAAGATGAGAAATTATTCACCATAGATAAAAATTAAATTGTCAAAAAATGTTATGTCAATAACACCATAGTTCCTCCTTGATACAGAAATATCAACAGAATTAAAAATTCCTTATGGTATGGTGGAATATTTCTTATTAAGAGGTTACACATTGCAGCTTTTTTTTTTATCCAAAAGTGAAAATACTAAATACTACCAGAAGGAAGCCCTAGAGAACATAATGGAGTACTTAAATTATATTATATTTTAAGAAAAAAGAGAATACCTAATGCCAGCTATGGACCGTTTTTCTGCTGGCCGAATAGAATGCAGAAATAAAGAGGAGAAATGCTAACCTATCTTGGAGGAAGACAAATAAAGCATAAAATTTTTCCGGCTGGTCCATGAGTTTCCCTCACTAATGGGATGACCCACAAATTACTATTACGACAATGAGGAAATGCATTTATTGCATAGATACAAGTAAAAACCATAATCAGTTATATGTCTCTGTTTTCATGCATTTTTTTGTTTTAAAGGTTTACTAGAAGAGAAAATTGTAAATAATTATGAAATTTTCTTTGGGGAGATTGGGCCCATCTGGCCCTTATTGACTGACTACTCCTGGATGGTGTGTATGGTGTCATTAATTGACTCCTGGGCTTTGCCAATGCCTTAGAAACCAAGGAAGCACATTGAATAACTTCAACGCATGCTTATAGAATAAAAATTATCCTTTAATAAATCATCAATTTCTAAATTTAATATTAATTTCGTGTCGGAACTAATACAGTGAAGCAATTAAGCTAGTGAGAGCTACACCGAGTCCATCCACCAACAGTGAATCTGGCATTGGACTCACAGCTGTAGATGCAGGCAAAAGCCTGTGAAACATGTTCTGTATAATTCAATGATAAGTGGAGCATATGAGTATTAAATTAACTCAATAGCTAATTAAGAATACATTAATTTCTATTTTGTCATTTCTTAGTTTTCAAAAAAGTGTCTCAAAGTTCTGGGCCCTGTTCCACAAAAGTATTGTCCAATACAGTACAAGTGTATTAGTACAAGTCCTTATAAAATATGAAGTTGTAACATTCTTATTTTGATTTAAAGTAAAACACTAAAAATCAAAATAAGATTAACAAAAGTTTCACTGTGTGGATTCCCAAATTCCGTAAACATATTGTAACATTCTGTTCCATGAAATGAAGTACAACATTTGTAAAGTATTAGTAAAAAGTTATGTCATATAAAAGCAAGATGAAGGAACAACTGTTTGCCATATATAACCATACCTTAAATTATTGTTGTTAATTTGGTTTATTTGTGGATGCTCTTTAACATCTCAGGTCATCAGCATCCCATTCTGTTCAGGACGTTAAATGGCCGATAAATTTTCCTTAGAGGCCTCTTCTTCCAGGCTTGAGGTTCTTTTACATGCTGTAAATCTACAACATGGGGTCCTATGGCTTTACTTCCCTTTCAAAGGAAGCCATACTTAGTATTTTTACACCTGAAAAAAAATCCATCAATCCTCGCCAGGATTGAACTCTCGATCTTGGATTTAGGAGACAAGTATGAATATTTTGAATTAGGTTATGTCCAATCCTTAGAAGTAAATTTGTATTTTTCTTCTCTGAAATAATGATAATTTAAATAATTTATTGTGCATTTAACGATATTCAAGTGTAATAGTTCCCTTTGATATGATAGTCACATATTGATACATAGCAGCATCAATTTCAGTCATTGAAAGGTAGTAGAGGAATCAAGCTTCCGAATTGAGTGCAGTCAATTATTTTTGCAGTCCATTTGATTATTTATATTTACATAAATTTGTTTACATTTTTTTGGTAATCATATTTTTATTATAAGCAAATAAATTATGAAAAGGCATCAAAATAGAATGAGGAATGTAAATTTTCATGGCATTAACAAGAACCTTAAAAAAACATAGATGCTGGACTCAAATATGCATTTGAAACAGGAAAAGCAAATATAAGTCATATTGCACTTAATCTAACTTTTTCATTATACTTAAAATAATTATTCTTACTTTAGCACATTCTTACTGTCATCATCATCACTTTCACTAATACTTTGCATATTTAGACCAACTGATTCCCAAAAAGACATCAAAACTTGCCTTAGTACTTGAAGTTACCAATATTCCTACTTTGGTAGAAAAATCTCTTATACACTTATAAGTAGGAGTTGTAAAGTACAAATGTAGCAGAAACCTTTGTGGAACAGAATTCTACCAACAACTACAAGTTCCATACATTTGTAATGTATTAAATCATACTTTTGTGAAATAGGGCGCTGGCTGATGTGCTTGGATTAAACTTTCTGAGAAATTACTTAAGATAAGGTCCAAAGGAATAAGCAACTATCAACAATAGAAATTTAGCCAAATGCATTTAATTGGAAAAAGAGGAAGGTGTATTATTGTATGAAATGTAACTTAATATTCTATTGAATGAATAAATTATGTATACTAGTAATTGTTATATATATAATCAAAGTCTAGTCCTCTGGATATTCCAGTAGGTCGCTGCTGATAGACTGGGAGACTGAGCTAATCAAATTGGATTAAGTTTTAATTGGAGTTAGTGCCTTCTGGAATTGCCGATGGCACTGATCCTATCTGTTATATTTAAATTTAATACCCTTTTTTGTGTGTGTGTGTGTGTGTGTGTGTGCACACGTGTTCGTTCGTTCGTATAGGCTGTTTGTTATGTTGTTTTTCATTCAGCATTTTGTCTGAACTGAAATGAAAAAGTATGTATATTGAATGTGATCATAGCCTTTGCAGATTGTCGAATTTTAGTATATCATGCTCAAAAATATTAGGCAGTTACAAAGTATATTTGTGTTTCAGGATTGTAAGGGCCTTTTTGATTGAAGAGCAGAAGATTGTGGTAAAAGTACTGAAGGCTCAGCAGGCGTCACAAAAAGCAAAGAAAGGTGAAAAATAAAATTTACACTAATTTGTAATGTTCAGCATTAAATAAACAAGTTAAAATAAGATTTTTTTATTTTTTTCCTTTTCCATATGCCAAAATTCCACAATCCCATTTTCAGTAAATAGAGCCTGAATTTGCAGTTTTAGCTACCCTAATTATACAAACGGCACATAATGCTGCAAAAGTGAAATGCTCATTTCAGATGGTTGTTGATAAAGTTGAAAAGGGTCTGAAATTGACAGTTTATGTTTTTCAATTTTTTTCAAATATATATTCAAAAATGCTTTGACTGCCAAGGGTAACTTGAGATTATTAAGGCACGGACTCAGGTCTGGGGTTCAATTTCCACCAGGACCATCCTGCCTGAAAGATTTTCCAGGTTTTCCTCATTAATGTTTAATTCTGGGGGGGTACCCTAAACATGGCCTGGAATGCCTCCTTTGTTAAAAACAAACCCCTCTCCCAATTTACCATTTTATCTCATGTATCATCGGTCTCTCATCATCTCATCCCTCGGTAGTCAAAATGCTATTGAAAAAAAAAATCTTGTAAGAACACTTCTTTCAAAGTTGCTTAAGGAATTTGAAACTATGTATATTTTATGTCTCTTCATATTTTAAACTTTGAAACATTCAGAATTTTCAGTTTTTCGGGCAAAAATGTACCAAAGTGTTAAGGGAAATAAAACAAAATATTTCATAATAATCTCTTCCAAGTAGGATATTTAGAACGCTCTTTATGGTTTCACATACAGGAGATTTACTCATTGCATAAGTTTCTTGGAACTTTTGTCCACATCATCAGCTGTTAAACGAACTGTTGGGGTCATTCATAGAAGCTGGGTAGGTAGGTAACAACTTTGAGTGATTTATGGGGGGAAAACATTTAATAAATTCACTTATCACCCATCAGCCAATAAGAAATTTCAAAAAATTGTCAAACAGTACAAAATCATCTTAGCACTTCCAAACCAATGCAGTGAAAAACAATTATTCGAATTAAACAAAACAGATTCCAGGCCCAAAGAAAAAATCTGGTATTTACCAGATTAATTGTAAAGATTGTGAAAAAATCTACATAGAGAACACAAAAGATAAATATAGGCATTAGGTTGAAGGAACGGAGAATCATGTGTTACAGACAAATAGATAAATCAGCTGTGGCAGCGCATTTTTGGAATGAATATCATGAAATAGTAAAAGGCATCAAGTTATAAAAACTGTTCAACGATCAAAAGAACTAAACATATGGGAAAGGATTTATATATATATATAAAAAAAATGAACATGAGCATAACCTTATGAATTTTGACATCCCGAAAGCATACAGCACTTTATTTAAGTTTATCACTAGACGACCAGAGTCAACCCGGAACCTACCTACCCAGCTTCTGTGAATAATCAAACAGTCTCGTTTAACAGCTGATGATGTGGACAAAAGTTCAACAGAACATGTCCCGAGTAAATTTCATGCAAGTGAAACCATAAAGAGTGTTCTAAATATCCTACCCAAAATAGAGTATTATAGGGTGTCTCACAATGTTCGATTTCAAATTGAATTAATATTTAAAAAATACTTCATTCTTAGTTTAGATGATAAATGTGCCTGGAAAAGATAAACTATCACCAGAAAATCAAATTCTTGCTTTTAAATATTGATAGGAAAGAAGATAATCTTATAATTGTATGATGTTTAAATTGGTTAGGTTTGAAAAACGAGATTCAATTCCTTCAAGTCATGAAAAGGAATATTAACTTGAAATGCTAATTGAAACTTGAACAATGAAACTAACAATATAATTAAAATCTTTTATGATTGAGTCAAATTACACACTTTTATTGACTTGTTTAAATTTAGTACATGTTTCACAGACTGATATCTGTCCACATCAGCTAACTAGTGGAGCTAATAAGAGTGTGTAGTTCTACTTAATCATAAATTGATTTTAAATAAAAGGATTATTGTCCAAATTTATTTTCTCCAAATTTTATTCCTCTTATGACTTTTAAAGCTGTAATTCTTGTGTTTTGGGCTCTGTCTAGGTCATTAGTGCAATAGTGTCAAGGGACATTGTTTTAAGAAATTTCAAAAGATTTTGTCTTTATTTTGTGCATAGCACAAAATGACCCTCATATAATTATTACTAATGATGGTTGAAGATAACGGGTACAGTAAAGCTTCATTCTATCTTTGCTGGATGTATCATTTAATATATGCAATCCCAAACATTTTACATTATAACATATGTAAGTTCATGGTTCCTCTAAAGTATCGTTTTCCCACATTCGTTCAAAAAGTTCAGTCCCAAAGAAATTCTATCTTCAAACTGGAATAAGTGAAGCAGTGATAGTCACATGTACAGAGAGTTTGAGTCATACTTCATCCAGGAAAGTGGGCGGGTAAGAGGAAGCTGATAAGAGTGCAAAGTAAACAGGGGTTGATACTTTTTGATCAGCAGGATGACAGCCAATGTGGAATGTTGCCAGTGCTGTCAGTTATGACACTGAACAAGGATATTGTCTCGTGTGGCATTCAAAGTGTGGAAGTGTGTGATGAGGTAGGAGTAGCAAGTGGTTGTGACATGGGGAGATGAGTGAGGAAGAGGGGGAATGATGCAACAGTCGAAGCCTTGCTGATGTTTGCCAAAGCTCTGAGAGCATATGAAACTGCATGCCTATGCCTATGACAGTTAATTCTAGTGAGCAACAGAATGCATTTTATGTGGGCAATTTGTTTTCCTTGAAAATAAAAACAGCAATTTGTTTTGCTTGAAAATAAAAACAGCAAAGAAGCAAATTTCAATTAATGAACTTTTTCAAAGTACATGGTACATGTAAAGTTGATGCAAATGTAGTGTTTGCTTACATACTGACTTTATTTCTTTTTAACATTATTTATCCATTTCCCTTATCATTTTCCTGCATCCATTGTTTTTTAAAAACAGTGAAGGAGGTTCTATTTATTGTATGTAAATTTGTTAACTTTTACATTGTTTATATTGAAAGGCACAGTAGTCTGAAAATTTTTCAGAGTGGTGAGGAACATTATTGTACCTCTATTAATCTCATGAAATGGGAAGCTTCTTACATATTGTTTCACAGTATTTGTTGTAGTTATAAAAATGAAAATAGAGGGTTTAATATGCAAATAAATATGGTGATTTCTTAGCCAGAGTACCTTTGTCATCTTACATATATAGTTTTTAAAGCAAGGATACTGTCATGGTTTTTGCAGTTTTACTTCCTATTCTAAAGGCAAATGTTTGACGAGTTCTTACATAAATGAAGACTTGATACCAGCGTCCAAATCTAAACTGGCACAATTATAATCAGGCAAGAGGCAATTATTGCAATTGAATTACAAAAAATTCAAGAACTGGAGAAAAAAGCCTTTGTAAAAAATAAAAAGTTCACAAATGACTATCAGTCTGAAATAGTAAGGTACTATTAAAGAGATGCAATACCTGAAGATTTTGAATATTGTGAAAGTGTAAACAAGAGGACTGATGAGAGATGAAGTAGTAAGGTGTCTGGTTCTGATCTAAATCCAGATTCCATCCTTGGCACTCCAGAGGAATATTTCCAAAGATGTGGACTTGAAATATGGTGCACCCAGTCTCAAAAGGATGAAGGAAGCTATATGCTGAATGGGTAGCATTTCTTTTTTTGACAGTTGAGTTAAAGCTGGCAAGATATGATCGTCTAACAGCTTTCTAGTGACTCCAATATCCCACAGTAGCCAATAAGCAGGATTTGGTGTAATACAATAGAAAGTAAGGCTTTTGCAAAATATGAGAGAATTCACTTAAAGCAGAGAGTCAGCAGAACATTATGCTATATTGATGTAAACTTCAAATGATCTTAAACAGATATAGCAATGATGAAATCTTTAATATAGGTATTAATCATAAAGTATTAATATTTCCATGCAGAAGAGTTAAGTTATATTAATGTCGATTTATTTTTAATTTTGGTACATATTTAATAAATTGGTTTTCAGAAATCAAAGTTGAAGAGTATAGGGAAACACTGTAATGAAGTAAAATAATTTTTCAGAATATTCTGTAATATTCTGGCTGCATAGAAATAAATTAAAAGATTTATCTGGCAATAATATAGAAAACATTTTACTTTATGAAGGAAACTGTTACAAGGGTGTATAAGTAATCTGAGAAGAAGTTCTGGTAGTAATGTATATTTTTCAACATAGTCTCCCTGCTACCATGGCAATACCAGTGACTCAATTTCTATTCAATAACAATGCTTTCGCTATGGGTTGCTAATGATCTGTATCTCAATACTTATCTAGTGAACCTTGTTATCTGTTGAGATGTGTTTGTACACTCTTAGACCTAAATATATATTTATTTCTGAGAATATTGGAAGCATTTGCTAAAACTTGATTTTTGAGATATTCAGCAACATTTGCAATGTGCGGCCATGCATTAGTGTTGTGCAGCATGCAGATTGTTGCAGATTTTTTTTTTTTTTTTTTTTTTTTTTTTTGCATATGGCATTGGCCTTGCAGATTTCTCGGGGCATCTCCTTATAATCCTCAAATTTAGCTCTGTGTGATTTTTCCCTTTTCTCCAAATGTAAGAAACAATATCATGAAAGGCATTTTCCATCATCAGAAGAAATGTGAAGGCTGCGTAGAAACAAAAAGGCAGATTCTAATGTTCAGTATATCTTGAGAGTGTGATTTCAAGTTCTATATGCAGAGCACATCCCATTGTTTTAGTTTATATTTAGTGTGTTTCATGAAGGTTTCGAAATTCAACGTTTCCGACCTACAGACTTGCCCATTGTGGAGGTCAAAAATCTGTAAATCGAATTCTGGCGTTTTATGTCCATTTCTTCTTTGAGGGTCCCTAGTTGTATTCCCAATATAATGAGTCCCCAAAAGATATATATATATATTTTTTTTTTAATTCTTTGGTGAATTCCTCCCCAAACTTAATGCAGATTCCAATATTCGACATATTTGCGGAGTGCTGTGGACGAGCTCTACATGCAGAACACATCGCCTTCCTTTGCTTTACATTGCTGTGTATTTTATGCACGCTTGAAAATTGCCCATCTAAATAAAGATTTGTCATTTTTTAGGGGTCAAAAATATGAATATCGAATTCTGGCGTTTTAAGTCCATTAGTTCTTAGAGGGTAGCCAGTTGACTTTCCAGTATATTTATGAGAGTAATCCAATCATATTTGTACGCATGGTACTGTTTCAAAGACTTTCTTTTGAGGGCCACCGAATACTTCCCAAGTGAGTACTACTAGTCTACTACTAGTTAGGTTTACGCATCTTCAGTATTTATGTGTTGGTGATTACATGCTTGCGTCCTCCTTGGGTTATCGTTGGTTGTGTGTGTTAATAATGACCATACGCGATTGTGCTCGATATATCTGCTAATTAACTTAGTGTGTAACGAAAAAGAGGTGTTTTGACTTTTGTGGTTTTCTGGCGATCTGCGCACCCCTAGTGTTGATTTTGGTAACCATAAAACAAATGAGCGGCGTTCCCTGTTCGCAAACATTCTTCAAAGGTGTTTCTTGTTCAAGGTGTGATACTGTAAATAGTGTTCATAAAATAAACAGCAAAGCAGAAAAGGTTTGTTATCTACACCTAAGTTAGAATGCATATATTGTAACTATAACATCAATCTGTGAATGCAAGGAAAGTTTCTTGTGTAAATTTTAGATTCCCTGTGTTATAAGGTGCATTGGGATAGGTAAGCAGGCAGCTCCTACCGTTTGCTCTTATTCATCTACCAGCAAGTATGGCAAATACAATGAAATTATATATTACAGTGTAATAGAGGTTGCTGACGCTTGGAGGCTGCTAAAGAAGTTAAGGAGTTAAAGTAATTCTCACGCTACAATTGTTATAGAAAGATCGTGGCAGAAGGAGGTTTCTCATCGTAGTATACAGAAAAGGTGCTAGATGTAACAACATACAGCAAGTACTGTGCAGAATGCACTAGAGGGGATAATCATGTATGTCTCAAGAATTTTAATGGTTACAGTGGAGGAATGGAGTTGAAGGTACAGTTGAAATTTCTTGATCTGAGCTCACTAGAGGTCTGCCGTACGTGGAATATTTGGGTGATGGAGATTTCAAGGAGTATCTGCAGTGTCTTGAGGCCAAACCGTAGGGTATTGATGGAAATTAAGAAAATGTAATGCTTATACCTTGTTCAGAAGAGAATGAGTTGATACCTTTTGGAATTATGTTAATCTTTGAAAGGACAGAAGTCAGATAATGATAAGCCAATTGGTGGTTGAGGTCAGCTTACCAATTCAGAAATTGATCATCTGCAAAGCTTTTATGGAATGGTAATTAGAAATAATTGCAGCAGTGTGCAAGAAATGAAGAGAGCTTTGGGTTTCTTCCATAAATCCTCCAGAGATGAGAAACCTTCCACAGGTTCTGTCCACTAGGAGCTGAATCATGGTGCAGTAACCAGCAATCAGTTGTGACTGGAGCTGAATATTCTCACCGTAACATCCCTTGCCAACTGTAGTGATTTAAAAAATGAAACAGATTTACTTGAAACTTGCAGATGAAGATATGGAGTAAAAATGTCTATATGGTGAGACTCAAAACCAAAATGAGTCTTTCTTCAGCTACATCTAGCAAAAGAGTCCCAAAAATATATTTGTTGGATCATCAAATTGGTGTTTTTGATGCTGTAATATGTTTTAATGATAGGTGCTACAAGAGAATCCATGTAATGAAGACAATGAGACATTGAGCGAAGAAAGAACATGAAAAGAGCTTGAGCATGAAATTGAACTGTGTCGTTAATGCTGATAAACATGTGTAGGAGATATCCAAAAAAGTCAAAGATGCAGTTATATACCTGCAGCTTTCTAAAATTGATACCATAAGGTTATTTTCTTTTTGCTCTCCTGTAAAATTACAGTTTTTATACTTTTGTGTCATTTTATAAAAAGTTTTCCAACTAAAAGAATGAAACTTTCAGGATTCTTTTATGGGTGAATGAAGAATCTATTTTGGTGTATAATTGCAATAATTCTTAAATATACAGAAAATGCAATAATTTGTATTTTATATATATATATAAAAGAAAAATAATGTAACACTATTACCAATGTAACTAAATTAACAATAACTAGTAAAGCAGAAAAGGATAAAACACTAAGAAAAAATCACAGACATAATCGCTATATGTCAAACTAATGTGTTTTATCCTTTTCTGCTTTACTAATTATTGCTAATTTAGTTACATTATATATATAATCTGCCTTATATTGAGTCAAGAAGTTTTCATGCAGCATTTGGCAATAATATTGTATATATTACACTGATTGTGGCAGGATGGAAATCAGTACATATTGATAGTAATTTTCCTAAATTTCACTGAAATCTAATACACAAAAATGGAATAAAGTGCACCTATATGAAGGCAAACAATGATAAAACTAAAACTATAATCTGCATGTTAAAAAAATTATTTCCCACCATATAGTGAGCTATAGAACAATTCTTCACTTACTTTAAACTGCAGAGTACACCTGCCAGACACAAAAAAATTTCAAACACATCTGACTAATTTATGGCTTCTTGAACATACACTATTTTTCCTATCTTTTTGCATGCGTTAAGTATCACCTTCCCTTAATATATATAGGCCACATCGCAAATATATAAAAAGGCAGATCAGTTTTTTAATATGCAGCACCTTCTGCAATTTAAACTTTTTACATATTAGAATTTTCTAAGCCGGTTTTTGGAGATAATTTTAGAAATATGCTTTTAAATTCCTGCAGTTTCTGTTGCAGATAAGGAAAGATGAGAGACTACAGCATAAAAGTAGCATTTTTGCCACGTTTGTTTTTGCTGTATCACTGAAGGAGTGATAGAAAGCTAAAGATCACCCACTTCCTTCAAACAACCATCAGCTACAAATTCCTCATATACTGTGCATCACCAGGAAAACTCCATGCATGCAAATGCTGTAAAGACAATGGAGGCCATCTTCTGGTGGTAAACTGTGAGGGTGAACTGAAGGTTATAATGGAACTAATACAAACTTATGGCTATGGACTTCAAGATGCTGTTTATAATGGAGTGCATGATATGTTTCAGGATGACAGATTTTTTATTTTAACAGGTAGGAAGATAGGTTAAAATGCTTATGTATCTAGTAAATTATTTTGTTACTTCTATCCTAAATCTTTCACAAACATTACAAAACTACAAAGGGACCAAATTTTTATTTAAGCATGAGAGAAAAATTATATAATATTATATATATTATTTGTTTAATTTTACTACTAATGATAAGACCATCAGGCCTTCTCTTCCACACAAAGTAACACCGTTAGTTAAAAAATTAAGAGAGAAAACATCCCTAATCATTTCATAGGTTAATAATAAATATGAGTTATATGAATTGAAAATGGGCCAATTTTGTTCAATATCTTCACAACTGTAAAACAGATTTTTATGTTCAGCACATTCGAAGAACTGGGCCCCAGTTGTATCTGCAGGGTATGCCACTTTGTTAATTTTAGTTTACTATGTATTTTAATGTGACTTTAAATTTCTAATTTTTTGGGATGAAAAATCTCAATGTTCAATTTTATATTCTTATAGCCATTTCTGCGTACATGTAATCCCAGTAATTTTTAGGTCAATAGAAACGTGTTTGTATGTGCAATAGGCAGTCTCGAATGTGAAACTCCCTAGAAAAGCCTCAAGGCTAATTTGCAGACTTAATTTGGTAACCATAAGGCAGATTTTAATGTTTTAATATTCGGAGCCTGGGGTCTATTCCTCTCTGCAGAGCACACCACACCACCACCTTTCATTTTGGTTTACTGTGTATTTTAATTTCAATATTGCCAGTTTTTAGAGACGAAAACTCTTGATGTCAAATTTTGTATTCTTATAGCCATTTCTACAAATAAGACTTGGGGCAGTTTCAAATGAGAAATGGCCCTCCAAGTGCCTGAAAAGTACCAGTTTTCAGACTTTACATAAGTTGATATCTCCGCAACTGTAAGGCAGATTTTTAAGTTTGGCACATATTTTGAGTACTACAGCCAAGCTCTATCTGCAGGGCACATAATATTCATTTTTTTAATTTACTATGTATTTTAGCAAAGCTTTAAATTTCAAAATTGCCATTTTATCTGGGTGAAAAATCTTCATGTTGATTTTGTGTTCTTATGGCCATATCTGCATAGAGGGTCACTATTTATATTCCCAGTATTATTTTTAGATCAATCAAGGCCTAATTTTAGGTGTGCATCAGTTTCGAACTTCAAACTTCCTTATAAAGCCCCAAAAAGGATAATATTCAGACTTTTGTGAATATCTCCACAACCATAAGGCAAATTTTTGTGTTCAGCAAATATTCAGAAAGCTGGGGTCTGCCTATATCTACAAGGCACATCACTTCAATTTATTTTATTTTCTGTGTAGTTTAGCTTTGCTTTAAATTTCAGAATTGCCAGTCTATAGATTTACCATTTTTTCAGGGAGAAAGTTCTCAATGTAGAATTTTGTATTCTTATGATCATTTCTGCATAATTTGTTGCTATTCCAATATTCTGCTAATTTATTCATCTATCGAGGCCTATTTGCAGGCATGCAGCAGTTTTGAATATGAAATGTCCGTTAAAAACCTTCAAAAAAAGCCAATTTTCAGATTTACTTGGGTGAATATTTTCACAAAGGTAAGGAAAATTTTTATGCTCAGCACATATTTGGAGGGTTAGGCCCCAACTCTATCTGCAGGGCACATCATCATGTTTTATTTTATTTTACTGTGTATTTTAGGGAGACTTAAATTTTCACAATAGCCAGCTGGTCCTAGATTTGCCATTTTATTAGGATAAAAAGTCCCAATGTTGAATTTTGTATTTTTATGGTTATTTCTGCATATAGGCTTGCTAGTTGTATTTCCATTGTAATTTTTTATCAATTTAGATATGGTGCACTTTCAAACATGGAGCACCCCAAGAGCTGAAAAAAGCCAGTTTTCTAACCTAAGTAAATATCTTCACAACTGTAACACTGATTTTTATGTTCAGCAATATTTAAAATACTGGGACCTACTTTTATCTGCAGGGCACACTGCTTTCTTTTATTTTAATCTACTATGTATTTTAGCTAGGTTTTAAATTTCAAAATTGCCAATCTTATAGAACTGCCACTTTGGGGGGGGGGGGGTTAAAATATTAATATTGATTGGGTCAGTTTTGAACATGAAACCTTTTTTATAAGAGCCTAAAAAGGCCAATTTTTGATCTACTATTTGGAATATACTAGCAACCAAAAGGCAGATTTTTATGCTCAGCATATGTTTGAACTGCTGGACCTCAGCTCTCTCAGCAGGGCACACCACTTTGTTTAATTTTAGTTAACTTTATATTTTAGTGTGACTTTAAACTTCAAATTTGCTGGTTTTGCCATTTTTCTGATATTGATATTGAATTGTGTATTCTCATGACCATTTCTGCATGATTGCAATTGTAATTGTACTTGTAATTCCAGTTTAATTTTTAGATCAATAGAAACATATTTATAGGCTTGTTAGGCTGTTTACAACATAAAACATCCCATGAACAGCCTCAAAAAGACCCGTTTTCAGACTTACTGTGGTGAATATCTCCGCAACCATAAGGCTGATTTTTATGTTGAGCCCATATTCGTAGTGCTGGGGTCTACTTTTATCTACAGGGCACACCACCTTTTATTGTAGTTTGCTGTGTAAAGTTAACAAGACTTTAAATTCCAAAATTGCCCCCCCCCCTTTTTTTTTTTTTTTTTTTTTTTGCTGTCAAAATTCTGGATGTAAATTGGGTTCTAATGGCCACATCTGCATAGAGTCACTAATTGCATTTTCAATGTAATATTTAGGTCAATCAAGGCAAATTTGTAGGCAATGGGTAGAGTCCCCAAAAATATCAATTATCAGTTTTAATTTTTGTGAATATCTCTGTAACTGTAAGACAAATTTCACCTTCTGCAGATATTCAGAATGCTGAAATTCAGTTCTATACACTTCCAAGCAGACTTTTTTTTTATGCTTACTGTGTATTTTTGAAAAGCTTAAAATTTAAGAATTGCCTTTCTGTTAGTCTTATAGTTTCAGGGGGATGAAAGTTTTGATATTGAAATTTGCATTCTTAAGATGAATTTTTAAAAAGGGGTACTGTTTGTATTTTAGGATGAGTATTTAGGCTAATGAAGCAAAATATATAGCTGTGGGGCATTTTCTAATTTGAGCCCTGCTTGTTCAGGGACAATAGTATTGCACATTTTGGGTCTACTTTGATCAATATATCTATTTCTGTTATAAATTTGAGACATTCTTGTTAGTCTTGTATTTTTCTTTCCAAGCCTGTAGTATTTTTGCATAGACTACTTCTGCATAAAAAAATTTTGGTATCCTATATTCCTTGTTGCTTATGTTATTTAATAGAATTAGAAATAAATAATGGTATTGAACTATGTGATGATCTGAAATAAACCATGTTGTACATTCTTAGACAAGAAATAATTAACAACTGCTAGTTTGTTTTCGAAAACAGCAGAAGTATTCATTAATGATGGTTTCACAATACAGTTTTGATTCTACCTTCAGTTCATTTTTAAATTATGGCATAACTAATATGCATTTGTTCGGTTTAAATGCTCAAGTGACTGAGCGAACAAAAACTATCTACTATAGTTATAAGAACTATCCAAGTTTTAACGCTTGTTAGGATTGGTTTTTTTATTTGTTAGTTTGTGCAAGTAAAATTTTTAGCATATGACAGTACTATTTTAATGGACAACACATATTTGCATTGCAAGGCATTTATGCTGAAATACAGAAGTATAAATTAATAATCTTTATTTTAAAACCATAAATATTCTAAAGTGAAAATCTAAAAAGATAATATGAATTGCTTTCATTTCATTAATTAATAATTTTCTGTTTATTTTGAAAGCAAATTGTGAGCATAAATGCCTTAAAATTCAAATAAGCCTTTGTATTTTATTATGTATTTATTAAACATTATTTGTATTTGTAAAAAATAATAAGTTAAACAATTTACACAACATAGGAACATAACTTCTCGTACTCATTTCTGGACACCTGTTTTTAAATACTTGGCTATAAGCAATCTATACCATGGAGAACTCAATATGGGGGCTAAAGGCAGTAAGGCTATTGCTAAAGGCAATAATATACCAAAATGATTGATATTATTGTATGATTTAGTTAAACTACACACTCTTAATGCTTCACTTACTTGTCATAATGTATGGAACCAGTTTTGAGAACATTTAGTTTTCATCATCAGCCAGGCTAAAATTCAACTGTGGGATCATTCGTTAAGCTGTGGGAATGTGTATTCTGCTCTTGTGGAGGTGTGATAACTTGTGGTTTATGTTTTCATCCCCGGCAGCTCATTAGACTGTCTTTATATTTGTATATGTAAATTTTCTCCCAGGTTGCTAGTTCCGTAGGTCCTTGTACTGATTTAAGTAATTTTTAAACCGGTTCTATACATTATGAAAGTAAGTGAAGCATTAAGAATGTGTAGTTCAACTAAATCATGCAATAATATCAATTATATGATTGGCTTCACTTTTAATTAATAAATACCAAAATGAATCGAGCGTTGACAACTCAAAGTCTACTGTTATTTATTTGCTAAGGTGTATTAGGATGTAACTTTGGTGCTGCTTACGTTTTGCCAATAAATCTGTGTGCACATGTTACTTAATTCCAGTAAGCATTCATTTCATGCAGTTATGCATTTATTGTATCTGATACTATGTTCTTTTCCTTATCTCTAAATAGGTAATATAGCACACAATATCTCCATGCTGAACCATGTATTGGAATATGGGAAGAGTCTTCTGAGGTTGCTGAATTGAACAACTGAACAACCAGAATTCATTCTACAAATTAATTTATAGAGTTAAATTTTATTTTTTGATACATATGTTGCTGCTGTATGAATGACATCGTATATAGAATAGTAAAAAACATATCTGAGCATAACTGTATTAATAATTTTTGCATCTTTTTTACTACCTAGGATTAAGATATTGCATTTATTAAAATGTTTTGTAAAAAATTTTAAAAATGTAACACTTTTTTATCTTTTTCTGATTCTGTGATATTACTGTTGTATTTAAAGATGAATAAATGAAACTTTTGTACTAATACATGAGTAAAACTTTTTAACATGCTTAGGATAGCCATGCAAGTCTTTACAAACATCTGATCCTTTCCTATCCTCATAAACATAATAATGAACAAAAGGAAAAGATAGGCTCAAATTCCAAGGAAATAGCCTTAGGGAAATTAAAAAAAAAACAAAGATAGGCTAAATTCCCTGAAAAAATGGGGGAAAAAAGGCAAAAAGAGGATAAATTTCCTGGGAAAATTGAAAATTAGGCAAAGATAGGCTAATAGGCAAATATAGGCTAAATTTTCTGGGAAAATTGAAAATTAGGCAAAGATAGGCTAATAGGCAAATATAGGCTAAATTTTCTGGGAAAATTGAAAATTAGGCAAAGATAGGCTAATAGGCAAAGATAGGCTAAATTTTCTGGGTAAATTGAAAATTAGGCAAAGATAGGCTAATAGGCAAAGATAGGCTAAATTTTCTAGGAAAATTGAAAATTAGGCAAAGATAGGCTAAGTTGAAAATTAGGCAAAGATAGGCTAAGATAGGCTAAATTCTGGGGGACAAAATTTAGCCTATCTTAGCCTATCTTTGCCTAATTTTCAACGTTTTCCAGGAAACTTAGCCTATCTTTGCCTAATTTTCAATTTTCCTAGAAAATTTAGCCTATCTTTGCCTATTAGCCTATCTTTGCCTAATTTTCAAATTTCCTAGGAAATTTAGCCTATCTTTGCCTAATTTTAAATTTTTCCAAGAAAATTAGCCTATCTTTGCCTCATTTTCCAAATTTCGAAGGAAATTTAGCCTATCTTAGCTCCCCCCCCTAGGAAATTTAGCCTATCATTGCTTCCCAGGAAGGTTGCAAAATGCTGCTTAACTTTATACTAGTGTCTATTATGTTACATGGTTTAATTGGTATAATGAAAGATGGCTTTTTGGTAAAATTTTATTTTTACTTTACATATTAACTACAGTAATATACATGTTTTAATTTCTTTAACATTTTATGCACATATAATCATTTCTAAATAAAAATTAATACTTTACAAATGATTATACTGCTATGCTCAACTCAAATTATATATGAAAATATGACAAACAGTACATATTCTTTCCTTTGTTTGTGTTAATTTCTGTCCAATTTAATTAAATATATATGTACTTAATATCAGATGCGTCAGAATGAAAATGAACACCTATTAGGAGTGACTCAGAGGAACTACATGAATATTTTGACATATAGTTTTTACATTCCAGAACAGTAAAGATATTCATACCACTGTCATATTTGATGCAATTCCATTGTACTCATCATATTAATACCTTGCTACAGCAAGAGCTGACATGTTATTTCTTACAGACTACACAGAGCTGAAAAAATCTATACCTCACAGATAGAAAAAGTCTCCAAAGAACATGATTTACCAGATTATCTTTTACAATTTTCACTTACAACGAATCTTCAATACCCTCAAGAAAAATGGCTCCAAATTTATACAGAGTTCATTAGTAATCTTGATAGTATAGGTGTACTATTCTGAGAATACCTAACATTAGGCCAAGGGTCTACAAACTTTGATGCGCAATAGTTGAAAGAAAAGTCTTATTTACAGATTCAAAATCAGCTATATATGACATAAGCAATTAGCAAATTAGATCCAAACACTTTAGATTAAATTGTACAAATACATATATATATATACAAACTATTGATTAATCAAGGCAAGTAAATAATAATATAATGAAACCCTACACATGTTGGTATATACAAGTGATTATTTAGGAAAATTCCTATATTAAAACAGAAACCCATACAATAAATTACAAAATAAGAACTCTTATATAAAATTAACCGTGAAACACAAATCAAAATAAAAGATAAAAGAAAAAATTATTGGTGAATTTTAAGAAAACAGAAAACTTTATAAGAGCATCTTATACACAACAGTAAAAGGATACTGGCCATGATTGCTAGAATGACCACTTATATGCAAAGGGAATTTCACTGACTGGAGCATGTACCATCTGCAGAGATAATGCAGCAATAAATAAGGACCACTTCACTGTAGAAAGCTAAATTGACAAAAGGGGGAAAGATTTGCCCTCTCTCTACTGGGAAGTTAAGAGGTAAAATTGCCCAGGCAAGTTACCGTCATTTGACAAAAACAATACATAGTACATGTCAGTTAACTTTGATCACATAAAGTAATGCACGTTTCAACAACGTACAACTTTGCTAACCCACATAAATGTAAGCCCCAGTAGAGATAACTGTGCATCATGCTAAAGGTCACAGCTCTTTTTGGTTGAATTGCATCTAATTTAACAACTTTAATGCTGTATAGCGTAGTAATAAAATGCAAGTTGACATATATACCCATATAAAAATTCTTATAGGCCCTCTAAGTTATTCTGAAAAATTATATGTGTTATTCTGACTCTTGAAGTACCAACATAAATTTACATTTTAAAGATGTTCATACTTCAGTTTGTTTCATCACATTAACACCATGTTGCTGATATTCTGCTTCAGCTGACTGCACAGTTCATTGTATCTTGAAGCATGGACTTCTACAGCTGCGACATCTTGTTGCATTTCAGTTCAACATCACTGATTCTCTGCCACAAATTTTCAAAACTCAGAACATTTTGCCAAACCTTAGAAAAAAAGAAAAAAATGTAACAATACAAGAATAAACAAACAAACATAACATCTGTAAATGCTACTTAATATGAGGGTAACCTGACAAGTTCTTAGAATGACCAAGAGATACAGTGTTAGTGCCAGTTTCATTAAATTGTGTTAAAAATATATTAACATGTTGCTTGTTAACATTGTGTTAATATTTTAACAATATGTTAAGACTCTATGTTCCACCAAGCTTTTTCAGCATATTGTTAGTTAACATGCTAAGGTTCCTGAAAATTGCAATTGGATCTAGAAGGTAGTGCCATAACCAAAAAGCTTTTGCATGCACTTCGATGCACTTTTGTTTGCATAAAATAATAAAACAAATAGCTCATGCAATGAATATTAAAAGAGCAAAGGCAACCACAATCCTATGATTGTAGATGAAATACATTATGTACTTTTGTAAAAATTGCTCTTGCATAAAAAGTTCACTCACTACATCTTACAGCTCTTTATCTGTATGAACAATTTACTACTGAGAGGGAAAAGGGGATGGGAAAAAAAAAAAAAAGAAAAAAAAGAAAAGAAAAAGGAAAAAAAAGCAACACCTAAAATTTTCTTAATATTTTTAATTTAACACATTATTATAACTCCATTCATTTTTTAAACATTAAATACTTTTACAAACATTTTGCAACTGCTCTTACCTATTCGGATGTCATTTTTAGTCTATAATTTCCTTTATGGTATAAGCATGAAAATGAATGTAATTTAATCACATTCTTACACCTGGATCCATTTGAAATGTCTAATGACATTGTTATTGCTTCAGTTTTATTTTATTGTCCAGGTATTTCAATCACTTTAACAAATAAGAGGAGGAGCTGAAGTAGTTGCCTTCCTGGAAAATGGGCGTAGCATGCGTTATGTTGCCCACATGTTATGAATAAATTTATCTATTATACAAAGGACATACAGAACGTTCAGGGAAAATGGTATCTACTGTAGAAGACCAGGATTAGGTTGCAGAATGGTGACATCTATCAGAGATGATCGATTTTTGCAGCTGCAAGTTTTGCATGATCATCACACAATAGCCGTAAAAGCTTTACATCGCTTGCAAAGGGCATCAGAGTCAATGTCAGCTTGAGAATAGTCAGAAGGAGATTTGAAGCAACACAGCTCACCTCTACAAGACCAACCAGAGGTCCCTTGCTTATACAGCAACATTGGCAAGCATGCCTTGCCTTTGTTCGTCAACATCTGGAGTAGACTGAGGAGTAATGGAAAGCTATTCTATTCACAGATGAGTTGAGGTTCAGCCTAAGATCGCTTGATGGCAGAGAAAGAGTATGTAGGAGGACTGGAGAAAGATATGCCCCTTGCCCTTTCTCATTGACAATAGCTTTCAGGGAAGGTTTCATCATGGCATGTGCTACTATCAGTTTGGAAGCCAAGATAGAGTTGGTTTTTGCAGAAAATCTGAATGCAAACCAGTATATTGAGGAAATTTTTCAGAAGCATATTATCCTCTATGTTCCATATGTTGCAATGATTTCAGCTTGATGCTTGATAATGCCCATCCACATGTGGCCCACAATGTGACACAGTACTTGTATGAGGGAGGGATTCAGGCACTAGTGTGGCCAGCACAAAGACCTTACCTCAACCCCATTGAGCATATTTGGGACATGATGGATAAAAATGTTCGTCATATTACTGAGAGCCTCAATGAGCTTCAGGGGGCTTTGCTGGGAGGCCATATCACAAGAAAACCTAAGGACCTTGATCCACAGCAGGCCCATAAGGTTGCAAGTTGTGATACAAGCCAGAGGAGGAAATACCCACTTCAAAGAGTGCCACTGAGTGATGAAAGGTGTGTTGTTTTGCTACCAATGCATATGTGTACCTTGAGTTACCCTACAGTAAAAGCCAGATTATGAAATGTGATTAACTTGCATTCATGTTCATGCTCATATAATAAAGGAAATCATAGACTCAAAATGACATTCGAATACATAAGAGTGATTGCAAAATGTTTGGAAAAGTATTTAATGCTCAAAAAATGAATGGAAATGTAATAATTCACATATAATAATGCATAAAATGAAAAATATTCAAAAAAATTTTAGTTGTTGCATTTTTTGGGCTAAGAGTATATATCCAAATATAGAATTTTGACATCTCCAGCTGGGTTTATGACTGCCATTTATGAACTGCTACTACTATTAAATTTTTAACACAAGGGCAAGGTGATGTTAACATAACATGAAATTTAACATGTTTAAAGTTAACAGTGGTTAATGAAACAGAATTTTTGTTAATATGAATGTTAGCAGCCTAATGACTAGTTAACTTTTAACTGTTGATGAAACCAGCCCTTATATTGTTAATTTCTTCAATAGGAATATGTGCACAATAATATTATTCATGGAGTTTGCACTGTTAGAAAATAGAAAACTGGACATCATTTTCAACTGTTTCAATTGGACAGTGGAGTCTAAATAAGATCAATAGAACTTGGAATATAAAACTCACTGCATACCAAAACTTGATGTATATAATATAGTACAGAAAGATCAACTATTAAAAGTAACTGAAATTAATGAAGCTATAGGCATTTCGCATTTTGGAGGAATTATGCTTTAAAGAGTAACTGCAAGATTGATACAGTTATTGTTAACTTGATAAAAAGTGCAAATTTCTAAGCAAAAATTAGCACACTTCCAGAATTATCCAACAGATTTTCTCTCGATTTGTGAAAAATAGCAAAACTTTGGTAGTCAAAACCTCATGACTTTTCACCATGACAACATAGAAAGATTATGACTCCAGTTTTCTGGTAAGAAAGAAACCCTGCTGATGGATTATATTCCTAGTGGAGGATGCTGTACTAACCATTTGCATCAACTAAAGAAAAGGCTAAATTGAGTCAGAGGAAAAGATTTTTCACCATGACTATCCTTGTCCCCCCATATATGTGCCATTGCAATAATGAAAATTATTGAACTGCACTATGATTTACCACTATACCTTGTGGAAGAAAATAATATCATAAGATTTTAGAAGAAGATTAGAGGGAGAATAGAAGATATCAGGAAACAAGAAATATGGGACAGTTTTGAGAACTAAAGTTCCTTAAGTTTATATAGTATAATAAAAAGAACAGGGTAGAGTGGAATATGTTGATAGATTTTATAAGCAAGGAAGGAAATTCATTTGTTTTATTTCAGGATGCTCTTTAGTATCTCAGGTCATCAGCGTCCCATTCAATTCCGGGCATGAAATGGCCGACAAATTTTGCTTAGAGGTCTCTTCCTTCAGGCTTGAGGTTTTTTTTCATGCCATAAATGTACAACACAGGTCCAATGGCTTTATTTCCCTTCTGTAGGAAGCCATACTTACTTTTTATGCCTGACAAAATCTATCGACCCTGGCCAGGTTTGAACCTGCGACCTTGGGATTAGAAGGCAAGTGTGGTTAGACTACACTCCCAGGAGCAACGTGTGGAAGGAAAGAATTTGTATGGATGTACATGGGTGTTTTGTTTCTAAAAAGTTTTGGGAATAATAATCTGGAAGTATATGTTATATATGGGGAAACATAAGAGATGTTTCACTATTTGAAACAGTATAAAGATATGAAAATAATGGAGAAAGCCATTTGGGATTGAAAATGGTGTGTAATGAAAGACAATATTGTAGAAGTAAAGAATATGAGAGAAAACAAATTATGAGTGAATTTTAGGAAGAGTTAAGGAGAAATGAATAAGGAAAGTGAAAAGAGAGAAAGAGAAAACAAAAAGAACTATGGAAACAGATTAGAAGTTAAGATATTGGTGCATTAGTTAATGGACTGTTAACCAAGTCCACAACCTTGACATTATGTAGTGCATGATAATACGTGCGTCAGATTCTGTATAAGGATATAAATATATAAAAATTTGCAAAAATTACATTTTCTTTTGTAGACAGTGTTAATTAGGATAGATATTTTGAACAAGTACACACAAAGTTGGAGGGTAATGTGAATACTTCTTTCTTATGGAAATCCAAAAAGGGGAGATCAATTATTTGTAATAAGATATAGAAAGAGGTACTAGGGACTTTCAGGATTTAGCTGAACATGGTGACCCCATCTCATTATTGTGGTTAGTTTTTAAATGCCCACTAGAATTTTTTGTTTAATTTACAATAATAAAATTGATGTATTACTTGAAGTAATGTAGTTATAAATAAATTCAACTCAACACTATTCCATCTGCCTTATTCAGTTGATTTGGGTTCCATTAGAATTCCACATCTTCCCATAGTTGAAGAAAGTCTACAGTGGAAAATATTTTTGTTTCATGAAGAATTTAAAGCATCCATTAAATTTTTAGCAGGTTTTCAAGGAATCTCACTTTTGTGATGACAAAGACTTTGGAACATCGTCGGAAAATGCATCAATGAAAATGAGAGTATTTTGAAAAATAACAGTACATGCTATGTTGTGCTTCATTCTGAGAACTTTTCAAATTACCCTCATAAATTAATTTCATGCATGCATTCTTATACCAAATATAAGTTTGAGTTTGAGAAACAAAAATGCTTTGAATTATGAATGTAAAAGAAATATTTTCTTCTTTTACTGTTATCAATTATACATCACTAGATAAGCTTTTAATTTTAAAGTTTAATGTCTGTTTTAACTACTGTCAAAAAGCCTGGGGCATAGATTTAGGAAAGTATCCAGACATCAAAATATGATTGACATTATATGTAATAATTTTCAACCTTTTGAGGCCTTTGAGAGGAGTCAAATTTTCTTTTTAACTATTCCAAAACAACAAAATGTATCAATTACTCTTAAAATTTACTCGGGGTAAACTACTATCCTCAGGCAACATCTAGGTTTTTGGACCCCTTAGACTGGAGCAATTTTCAAAATTACAGGCTCAATAAAACAGGCATTAAGCTAGATTATTTGATAATAGCTATAGTCTGGGGCACAGCTCTTGAAAAATATCCAAAATCTCAAAATGTGATTTACACTTGCAGAGGTGCTCAAAATTCAGGCAATTTTGGGTTTTTGATAGGAAGGTCTCAACTCTGGACAAAGTGCAATATTGTCCAGGGAGACATGTTGTAAAATAAGGATAATTTCAAATGACCCTAGTATTTAAAAAGTACAATAAATGATTTACACATACCATATTTTCAATTACTGCTTGCAGGTCCAGAGCTTTCAGTTATCCAGAGGCACTAGTCCTACTGCTCACTAAGTTTAGATTTCTGTCTTCAGAATTCCTGAAAATACAACCCCCTCCTCCATTTTAGCTTATAATTCATCTTCTTACCTTGCACTAGCAGAGTATTTATTAGAAATTGACACACAAATTTAGTACCTAGCATAAAGTAGTAAACCCCCATATGTGCATTATAACCCCTAGATGATATAATGGATATGTGTATGTAGTCTATAGCACCTAAAACTCCAGGAGAGTTGCAAATGTTACAGAAGCCTAGCATCAATTTGTTTACATCACCCTCTTTTGTAGGCATTTTAATGAACCAAGGTCTTAAAGCTGCTATTGCTCTAGTAATTTTACGGATGGATCTAATGGCTGTTCCTTTCTCCACTTTGAATATACCCTCCAATAACTATTTGGAAACTCTCTATCACATTAGTATCATGAACTGGAATTCAAAGCATGATTTTGCTTAGTTTGTGATTGTAATCCGGAATGTAAATCTATTCCAGTTCTTCGACATCTTTTGCTAAGCGAAATAACATTGTGAATTTTTGTCATTCAATTCTAGGAACAGATTATTTACCTCATGAAATACATGACGAGCATAGTGAAATTCATCTTCGGATGAGATGTTGAAAATCAGAAATCTCTACAGTATGTCGCTTGTAAGGTTAATCTAACTTAGCCCATAGTTGAATGCACTCTGTCTGTTGCTATTTTGCAAAAATGAAAAGTGAAACACTGAGGAAACTTCATCTATGCAAAATTCAAATAAACAAACTATTTTATTTATAAATTAAGTTATGTTTATGTACTGAGAAAGTTTTATTGAACAATTACTAAACTTTAGTTAGTATTTTAACTTGTGAAATAATCTTAGAATACTGTTTATACAACCAAAATTGCCAAGTTAAGTATAGATTATGGTTCATTTTATGCCCTAAACTCAAGTTAACTCTTTATACAACTGACCCTGAATGAATCAGCAAACACCCAGGCATTTTTAAGGGTGTTTATTTTAAATGAAAGTTACCTTAGCAGTTTCTCACAGTGGTGAGTGTGACAAACTGACTATGGTCTAGATCTCTCCTCTTTTTTCATACTTCTGCACAGCATACCATCATATACTAAGGGCATCCACAAATCATTGATGCTCATCTTGCAGCTTTGTCAAGGTGACTTCACTTAGTTCTTGCATTACTTGAAGCACATCATTCAGCTTGTTTATTGAACCCTGAACAGTCATAGAAAAGTGGATATCACTCTGAAAGTCTGACAATATATAAAGCAAATAATAAGAACAAATTATTCAAAAATATCAATAAAAGTTTACTTATAGCCTATTTGGAGATAAGATATTGCAAAAGATAACGGACTAGACCAGTGATTTCCTAACTTTTTGACACAGTTTTAAGCAAGCTGTTGTTTGTGACCTTCACAAAACATAAAAGTTGCATATATTCAAATATAATATTTTTAATTGAAAAAAAGCTTATCTCATCCAACAAGTGAACAAAATTGAGGTATAGAGTGCATTCTAGATTAGATTTGTGAGTTGATTTTGTACATGTTTCAAGGGCCTTTGTCCACATGAACTATATTTTAAATATTTTAGCATCTGTTTTAACTATAGGCCTAAAGGAAGGAAGCATTCCAGGCCTACATTTAGGGTACCTATAAGGAATTTTCCATTTATGAGGACTAAGAATAAATTGGGAAATAGTCAGGGAGGACAGTCCTGGTGGAAGTTGAACCCCAGACTTTCTGCTTATGAGTATGTGTCTGAACAAGCTCAGATACCCGTGCAGTTCAGTTGTGTGGGAGTTCACACAAAAGTGGAGCATAAGAGTACAAAATTGATTCACTAGACTAAACTAGAATGCATAATTGCATTATTGTAGTTGTTCTGACACAAATTTGGTTCTTAAACACATCATGATATTAAGTATTTTTGCACATCTGCAATTCCATTCATAATCACATAGTAAATAGAACAATTGAACTCATTTTATTAAAATTTTAATATATTTTTATACTTATAACTGCTACATGTGAAAACAAATGTTTGCGTGAAATGAGAAATCCTAGATCTGATAGCATTTATGCTAAAATACTGAAAGTTATATTTTATTCAAACTGTCTTTTTATAGTCATAGCTCTCAAATCTCTTAAAACAGAAATATGAACTACTAATTAATTTAAAATTCATATCTTTCCAAACATGAAAATTATAAAATATAGTCTTTATTTTACTACAATTTTTTTATGCTTATTTGAATAATTTTTTCCGTGAAGACAATGAAAAATAAATACACAGCAAAATTGCAAATTGTTAAGAAAAAGAATATGTTTTCAAATATGTGTCCAAGGTCAATGAGGATTGAAATTGTATTTTCACATCTAGAAGCAGATTACTTATGCTCATCTTGAATGCCAACAGAATTATCAGTGCCTGACTTCTCAATCTATCCATACAACCATTCCTGGGTGCAACAAGCAAGACACACTTGCTACAAATATAATTTAACAGAATTCATTTTTATAGTTCTTTTGACAGAACATTAAAATAATATTGAATAAGTTTTGGTCAAAGAGAGAGAATGCAGTTAGCTAATATTTTTATTTATACTGTTTTTTATGGGAGAAATTAATTAAACATTAGGCAATTATTTATGTCCATATTGAAATTTTATATTAAATAGGGCATATACTCATTTATAGAATGTAAGATATCAACTATGTCAACTTTTTTTAAATGACTAGAAATAGTCTTTATAGGTTTATGTAGCTCAAAATTATTGATTTTCACAAATATCAGCACATAACCATGTATCTGTCGATCCTCTTTATATATAATAATTATTTTCAAAGAAGTACTAATGTATAAGATTTCTTGGTGTAAGATTTCATAGGGCAGGCCCATGTATAAGTTCATCTCTATTATTTCAAACAATTATTGCTGTGATGCTGCATTAATAATCACTGGTCCACACAATTTTTGCTGAAAACTGTTTATATTTGCTGATTCATTACCACAGTGAATCTCTCAAACCAGTCTTAATTTTGTCTCATCTAGCTACAGTTTTTCAGAAATCATTATTATAGAAAATAAGTTTTTATTATTTGTTCATTAAACAGATATATCAAATAAAATATTCTGTGAGATTTGTTTAAGAAAATATATTGTATATTAAGAAAATATATATTACTTTGTGAATGGAACAACAGGGCTAAATCAGAGCAATGGACCAGAAAAAATTGGTGACAAAGGAGTAATTTAGTTTCTGGAGAAAAAAATGTTAAGTATGAACCATGATTTTGCCTTCTAATGTTCTTCTCCCACCACTTTAGTTAGTCCTGATGAACCAATTTGTTACTGCTCTGAATAAGGATAGTGATTGTTTTACTATACAATGAAATCTGGGAACTATAAAGAAATTGTGTAGAGGAAATGCTACAACATTTTGGAAATCAAGGGTGTAGAATGAGTGTTTAGGTGTATTTTCTCAATAGTCATTATTGATTACTTCCCTGCGAATCTTGGTGCAATGAGTGAAGAACAAGGTAAAAGACATGAAAACAATGGAAGCTTGCTATCATTTGTCATTGAGATGTGTCAAGGATAGATGATTTACTGTTTGTTTGAAAATAGCAGTAAGGGACATACCACAGCTTCAAAAAATATGAGGTTTTCTTCTCCCTAATAATGAAACAAGTTTGGGAAATCATAATTTTTGACATATAGCTCTCTTTTTTCAATATATTCATTAATATTTAAGTTAAAATGAAATATACAGAAACAGTTTTGTCTTAGCTATATATCTTAAAACTAAATAATATTTCATAAAAAATATAAGCACATTATTACATTTGATGTGATTTTGTTAAAAACCTAGCCTTACAGAGTAAAACTGAAAACATATTTGAATTCAGGATATTCATACTACACAAATCCAGATGAAACAATATAAAACGCAAGAATTTTTTTGTTGTAAATCAATGATAATTCAATGCAAATTAGCATCTTCCTTGACATGTTTTAACATGTAGCCATTATGAAGAATAATTTGAAAAACCAATATTTTAATATTAACCATCTGGGATAAATTAACAGATTTAAAGATACCTGAATTATAGCCTATATCACTTGAAATAAAAAAATGTAATTCATTCCAATGTATTTAAGAACTCATAGAAAAGTTCGTTACTTATGATATGGAAAATTCTGAGTTTATTTTTTGGAAATGTGCAAATAAATTGCTCTGTTTTCAACAATAGGCTTTTCTGAAGAAATTAAAAACAAATACAAATTGATACTTAGATCTTTTTTGATACTTGCATTTGGCTTAAATGCTGAGAAAAATTAGATCTGTTTTAAGGATTCTGAGCAGTACTATAAACTTTTTTTTCTTGTAACCCCTCCAAAGTTGCAGTTGGCATTATCAGCACATATACTTATAAGTTTATTTTCAACTACATTCATTTAAAGCCTTTAAGATACAATATCTGATGTTTGCCACAAAGTCTTGAAAATCCAGAACTTGCAACCCACTCATGGGGTGGAAGTAGTATACCAACAATGAAAACACTTTATATAGTTTGAAGAATCCGTGTAAACAGTATGTAATTTATAATTGATATTATTGTATGATTTAGTTGAATGACACACTCTTAATGCTTCACTTACTTGTCATAATATATAGAACTGGTTTCGAGGACATTTCATTCGAGAACATCATTAGCTAGGCTAAAATTCAACTGTTCGATAATTCGTTACACTGTGGGAATGTGTATTCTGCTTTGGTGGCAGTGTGATAAACTTATAGTTTATGTTTTCATCCTTGGCAGTGTCAGAAGTTCATTAGACTGTCTTTGTATTTGTAGATGTAGATTTTCTCCCAAGTTGCTAGTTCTGTAGGTCCTTGTACTGATTTTAATAATTTTGCTTTATTCACTATGTTGTGATTTTCTGTCCAAAAATGATAGGCTACTACTGATTTCTCTATTTGCTTGTATTTTATGTTCCTGAAATAGGAAATATTTCAGGAACATTAAGGACAAGCAAATAGAAAAATCAGCAGTAAATGCAAACTCCTCCATTATTTAGTTTTTTTCTTGAAGCCCTGCTCCCAGAGAATAACCATGTAATGACAATTGCGATAATTCCTGTTGTTTCAAATGATGTTCAGATAGGCAATAATATGTGGTTTTACTGTCACAAGTTAAGCTGTTTAATAATTCATGTTTTACTTTTCAATCCTCTGATGTTTTGATGAAATATGTAAAGATTATTTATTGCTTGCTACATACTCTTCAATTTTACTTCATTTTCAAAATGAAATGGATTCTGTAAGACAGGCTCAGTAAAAAATGGACTGTAGTGAGAAAAATAGCCCTAATCAAACCTCCTTCACCCATAAATCTATACAATTGAAAACAAAGTTTAAAAAACTAAATCTATTTTCAGAACTTACATGAAGTGTTTGCATAGAGACTGGAGCATAAGGGTGAAATTCGTTGAGAAGCCTTCCATTTGCCTTGTAGTTCAAGATGACAAGAATGAGAATTTAATATCGTTTACAAACATCAGTCTATACTGATATTAGAAAAAGGGACTATACATTGTTTTACTATTTGAATGTACAACACAAGAAACAATATTCGTTTGTACTGTTAAAAAATATACTGTTTACCCACATTGATCAAAACAGCGCATTCATGTTGGCAGGTTCGCATTCTTCAGAGATTGTATTGTCAATGCATTCGTTTCAAATAATGATTGTGTGTTCGAAAGAAATCACTGGTAATGAATGAACTATTGCAATGTTAAAACACCCTCGAAAAAGTTGAAAATGCAGCTATTAATAATAACAGATAAACGAAGATGAAACGGCTTCCAATAAGACAAAATGAACTCAAGGGTTTGAAATCTTGCCCACTGAAAAAGTTACTTTTCTGTTGGTATTCCTTAGTCTGCCAAGATCACTTTATAACCAGTTCAGGAGTAAAAATTTAATGTTTTTATTTCCTGCCTACTCATTTATTTACTTTTGTAGCTGCGCTTTCCATAAATAAAGCTGTCGCACAGATGTAACTAACCGAAAACGTTTAGTAACTGTAGTCAAGGAATATCTCTTTTTACCGTTTTTATTTAACCAAAAGGTTACTGCCTTCCTTTTATAGTCCCTGCTAACACATTCTCTCTCATTTTTGGGTGGACTTGGTTCGTAGCTAGATGAGGAAGTTTCACTGAATGAATCTGTTTCTGTATCACTATAACAAACAGATTCTGGTTTCACGGATGCCTCATTGAAAGACTCTGTTGCAGTATCATTATAACAAGCAGGTTCTGATTTAACAAATGTCTCATTGAATGACTCTGTTGCAGTACCAATATAACAAGCATGCTCCGATTTCACGAATGCCTCGTTGAATGCCCGTGTTGCAGAGTCACCCTCATAAAACGCAGATTCTGTTTTCACAGATGGCACATCGTCTGATAGTGATGAAGATGCATCCACATAATTTTTTTCATCAGTACATTCATCGAGTTGGGCATCTAATGACGTCTCAACAGAGAGGCTCGCTCCTAAAGAATTGTCCTCTAAGAGCTGTATAATGCACTTTGCCATTTTCTTTTCTTCCATTGTAATTTCACCTGAGGCAGATATATTCTTTTCACAGAAATAATTTGTCGCGTACGACAGGATATTGACCGGATTCGGCATTTTCTCATTTGAACACTTTGTAACATTTGTATACACTCCCCACCCCAACTCCCAGCTGGCAGAAACACGAAAGAGTAAACAAACGCAACTCAGCAGCGTCGCCAACACTACATATTGACAAACTCGAAATTAGGCAAAATTTCTCCTAAGATTGAACGACCTTACATGATGCCGTATTCGTGTTTACAAATGCGAATATTGCCCAATTCTCTTCAAATTAGCTTATTTCATTTTTCACGGTAAATTGAGCGGTTGGTATGTGAAAGTCATCCCATACGCTTAAATCCTGCCATAGGCAACATATAATGAATGACAGCTGACCATTACATTACTTCACGCGTGGTCTTCGAAATTCACTGTCCCCTTCAATTGGCCCTTACATTTCGAAACCTTTGAATTTTGAACTGGAGGAAATTTGGAAATTTTCTTTCATTATTGCTTTCTTGTGCGTAAATTTTACAAGATACGAAATTACAGTGGTGATTTCAACTAAGCTGAGAGAATTCTAAGGGTAAAACGGTCTGCATTAAACAAATAATAATAATAATAATAATAATAATAATAATAATAATAATAATAATAATAATAATAATAATAATAATAATTATTATTATTATTATTATTATTATTATTATTATTCAGAAATTATGTAATCAATGTAAGTATAGGCATGGATCACGGCGTTACGGGTCGCAGCTCTAAACATCATTTGGAATTAGCAGACTGCATGATTTATTTAAATTTTAAATCCGTCGCAGAAAATAAGCCACAGCTCACAACAGACTCGGCATTGCCAAGATTTTATAGTGGGTTGTTGATTTAGATGATTTTGTTCACAGCATACTTAAAAGAGTTACTTTACACCCACCCGCCTGGGACTGCTTCTAAATGAAAACACGTTTTTGCTATATATTAAACCAGAGAGCAAAGCTAACAATTTAAGTTCCTTGAAAAATGTATCCATCTTACTGAAAACCCATTAAGCGAACTGGCAATAAGCAGGTACAAAAAAAAAGTGCTTTTGTGATCTGACATACAGGTATTTAGCAATTAATTTGTACCTCATTGCACCCCTGTTAGGCGAAATAGCCCTTGGTGATGTACTGTGAAATACCAACATATTTTACTTACATTTCTCAATTTCTCGGAATCCTGGGACATTCGTGCGAACTTACACTTTTGCCACAAATTCATGATCTGTTTATCAATACGGAAATAAAGTCAATAAAAAAAAGCGTTTTGTGCACTATTGTCCATTTAAACGAAATAATTTCATGGGGTAATGCTTAGCAAAAAGAAGCACAGCTTACCTTTGAACTATAAAAGAAAGCAACAAGAATAGCTAAAAGTAAAAATAAATAAATAAATAAATAAATAAAATATTTTTTTATAATGACTTTTTTAAAAAATATCATTTCCATTAATGTGTTTGTACGTATATAATGTAGAATTAGTAATAACTATCTGCCTATTGATTAAAAAAATATTCCCTGAAGCTAAAAGAAAATTTTAAAAATATACTTAATAAATGAAGCGTTCTATTCAATTGAGGAAAGCAACAATTTGGAGAGACTTGTATTATCAGATAGGTAATTAATGTACAGCAACATCTCTAGCATCCGGCAACTATGGGACAAAGCCAATGCCGGATAATCTATTTTGCTGAATACCTGCAAAATATATTTATATGCTATGTAAAGACACGCTGCACGAACATTTTTCCGTGTAGAAATTGGATATTTTTCATGTGATTTTTAGAAAATAAAATTTTGAAATACAAGCCTTTTATTAGTGCTTAACATTTAAATACAAGCCTTTTATTAGTGCTTAACATTTCAAACTAATCTGTTAGTTAATAATATAAATACCCTAAAACCTCCTACATTATTACAATGTTAATTTATGACCATATGACCACAGAGTAGCGCACATAGCAACCGATTGCAACTCTGAACAGAAGTTATTTTTTTTTTTTTTAAGTAGTGTTTAACGCCCGTTTTTACTACTGAGGCACCACAGGCGGTAGAAGTTATTGCGCATGATGATTATTCTATTAACTGCGTCCTACTAATATTCTGTTTAAATTTATCCCACAGATTAGACTTCTATTTAAGCAGAATGTTTCGCTAGTCCTTCACGAAATCCATAGCAGTAGTATATATCCCCCGGGAGGCAGACGGGGTCAACGACCTCTTGGCACCAGGCACTCAAAGCCGACAACCTTAAAGTTTCTCATTAAAGGTTTCTCACTTTGAGTGTCTGGGTTAAAGCGCCAGATCGCCAACCTGCCCTGGCGCCATGAGACATGACGCACCCGGCCCCGCCTCCCGTGGGGTAGCTACTTTATTGATTAGCAACAAGTTGTTCATGTACAGAGTACACTGTTTTTACCACAAATATTACAATAATACATAAACCAATAGTTCCTCTTATCGCCAGACACTCAAGGTCGACAACTTTAAAGGATCTCATTTAGAGGTTGTTGACCTTGAGTATCTGAACCAGGAGGCACGCTGCAACCCGCCCCGCCTCCTGGGAGGTTGCTACTTTATTAATTCGCAAAAATTTGTTACATCTATAGAGTGCACTGTTTAGGGTCAACGACCTTTTGACACTAGACACTCAAGGTCGACAACCTTAAAGGGTCACCTTTAAAGGTTGTTGACCTTGAGTGTCTGGGTAAAGTGCCACCACCTGCCGCCATGAGGCACGCCGCGCCTCGCACCCCCAACCTCCCGAGGGGCAGCTACTTTAAAAGCAAATTGGTACCCCCCAGAAGGCAGACAGTGTCAACGTTCTCTTGGCGCCAGACACTCATCTTGAAGCAACGCCTCTTCTAAGAAGAACATAATATCGCGAAGTTAAGTAATACAATGTATTGAAAAAACTAAGTAATTAGATAAATAAACACGCGCCTATAAATGAAGAGATGATATACGCGGCGCAAGAGTTGCTGCTGCCATTACATTGGCATCTATGTAGGAGAAAGTGCAGTGTGTTTTGTGGTTTCATGAATCACAATTCTATTACAGTTCAGCTGTAGTTCCAAAGATCGAGATCTGCCAGATGTGGAGAGTATCAAAGCATGGTATGAAACATTTAAAGAGACTGGCAGTGTTGGTGACAAGACAAGAAGGAGTAGACCTGCAGTTAGACAAAACTGCTGATACTGTGCATACAGTTTTCAATGCAGTCTGCAGAAATCGACACCTCATGCCTCCAGAGAAACCAGCATACCTCAGAGCTCTGTAGTGAATATTTTACATTAATGGCTGCATTTCCATTCATGCAACTACTACAAGCTTTGATAATGGTGATGCTTGGTCTAGACGTGCTGAGTTTGCTAGACACATGCTAGAACAAATTGATGTAGATAATGACTACTTTGATAAGGCTTGTTTTATAGATGATGAAATGACATTTACAACACCTGGAAAGTAAACAGACATAATGTTCAGATCTGGGGGTGAGAGAACCCACCTACTGTGTAAAAGCATATACGGGAAAGCTCAGAAGTTAATGTGATATGGCTAAATGCATAACCAAATTCTTGGACCATTCTTTTTTATCAAGCCCACCAAGAGGGCAATGGTTTCCCACATGTTGGAATTTTATGTTGTACCTCAATAATAGGATTTTCAACCATGGGCAGTGTTTCAACAAGATGGTGCACTGTCACACTGGGAGTTTTCTGTTTGCAAGTTCTTGGATGAAACCTTTTCAGATAGATGGATAAGTACAGATGATCCAACATCATGGCCACTATGTTCACTGGACATAACCCCTCTTGACTTTTTTTTTGTGGAGATACATAAAGACAAAGTATTTCATTACACCAATTCATGATGTATGAATTGAGAGCAGGAGATATAGATAATTATGATAAATTTATAGGCCTTGCATGGACATGTAAACAGAGGCATTATTTCTATAAGGATGAAAAAAAATTTTTAAAGAAGGGTGCATTATGTGTGGGGAAAGTGGATAGTATGTTCTATTATCCAATAAAATATGAAATGGTAAAAATGGTAAAAAGGTGGAGGGATAGTACCTTGGATGAAAAGCAGGTCAAATTACTGCAAAATATAGTGGCAATTAAAATGTTATCAGACATAAGCATAGAGAAAATAAACCAGATAGGGGAATTCTTAGGAAAAGTAAGGGATAAATGGGGAAGTATAAGGAAGGAGCTTGAGCTTGAGGGCACACACAGTTGTGAAAATAATAATTTATTTTATGGGTTCTTTACCATACATATATCCTGGTGGTTAAGGTATGCAGAACATTAGTTTTGGTACTGCTAAATTTGTACATTTAGCAGTATATTTTGTTTATGTAAATTTAATTGCAATGCTGTTTGCTGAAATAAATAAATAAATAAATTCATTCATTCATTTATCCTCATGTGCAAACTTTTAAGACACGAATAGGAGATGTTGTAGAGACAATGATAGAAGAGATGTTGGCAAACACACAGAGAGAAATTTAATATTGCCTAGACATTCTATGGGCAACAAACAGAGCACATGTCGAAATGTATCGATAGAAACTTTATGCATTGAGGTACCATTTGTAAATACAGCATATCTGTATCTAGCACAGATGTGCTAGACTGATGCATATTCATAATCATGGAAAGACTTTATGTTCACCCTGTACTTCACTTTTTCTTCCTTTATGTTGCTCTTAGGTTTTCTAAATGCACTATGTTAAGTGATAACATATTTATGAAATATAACTTTTCTGTAACAAACAGAATTAAATTTTTGATTTATTTTAACATTTTGGATTTCTGCTCAACTGCAATCCCCTGGAAACTTCAAACCTAGATTTACACAGTGCTTGCATTATTTGGTAATTAACTTAAAAATAAAGAACAACTGAGGCAGCTTTAATCTCATCATTAATGGCTATTTGGGATGAACTTCTATAACAAAATTAAATAAAATCCTGCTGGTTTTGTTTTAACTATTCTCTTTTATTTCAGATATTTTTATTTCTTGACATAGTATATTTCTTTAACAGCCAAGTAAGTGAAGAGCATTAGCTGAATTATTCTCAGTTTTTCATTATATGTTTCTATTAACTAAGAGATGTGGCAAATGGGGAAAGCAAAAAAAATTAGCTTTGGCCAAACTGAAAGGAGCAATGGCAGCAGTTAGAGGTTACACATTAAAACACCAAATAATTTACAGTATGGTGATTGAGGCAAAAATTTTGTATGGTATTGAAATATGGGAACTGGAAGCGGGATGGAAAATTGTGGATGTTGTGCACAGGATATTTTGTAGAGAAATTTTAGGTGTACCGAGTACAACAGCAATTGAAGTTGCACAAATTCTAATGGGAAGAATGGCAAAGGAAAGGTGTGATTATGGAAAGAGCTCTCAAATATTGGTTCAGAATCCTAAATTTAGATGAAAGAAATTTGTTAAGGAAATGCTTAGAATTTCAGGAAAAGAGCCTAAGGAGCAATGGGTGAAATAATAGTCTTAGGATGATTCTGGAGAACAATGGAATGGGGGACATTTGGAGGAAGAGGGAGAACAATGAAAAGGGTTTTTGGAAAGTAGTAAGAAAGAGATTGGAAGATACATAAATATAAAAACTGTTTAGCAAGATAGAGGGCAAAAGAACTTTAGTATTTTATATACTGATGAAAAACAAATGGGAAAGAGAGAAGCATATTGATGAATCAAATAAAGAACAAAGAGAGGGCATTGCATGGTTAAGAGCAGGGGTGTGGAGATTAAAAGGAATAAGGAAAGGGTTTCCTCAGAATCATTGCTCAATATGTGGGGGAAAGGAAGATATGGAACATATAGTGTTTGAGTGCAAAGAGACAGGACTCTGGAGGAAGAAGTTTATAAACGAGAAATGGTTTAAATTAGATAGAAAAATAGCCTTAATGAAAATCTTTAGTAAAGATAGCAGGAATGTAGGAGAATTCATGAGCAAATTTAAAAATAAATGAAATTAGGTACTAAGAAGGGAAGTAAATCCAATAATTTAAAGGGTTGCCTTTGATTAATTATATTAGGATGTAGATAAAGGTGATTATGGTTGGGAGTGGGTTATAATTTTATTAAATTTGAACTGTAGCATTTAGTCTGTATTTGAGAAATGAAGTCATTGTTAGTTTTTATAGGCTGTAGCTAGCTATGGTATAGGTATAGGTATAGGTAGAGTAATGAAAAATTTTTATTTAGGACCTTGGATTGGGTTGGAGCCTGGTCCCCTGGAATTCCAGTATGCTGCTGCTGATGAACCAGGGACTGGGGACTGATGCAATCATGGGGTGGCAATTTTGTATTGTTCATTATATTAGAAATTGGATAAAGGAGATAGAATAAAACTAATTATTGTGTTTATATTTTTTGTAATTGTAATCCTAAAATGGCTTGGGCCAGATAGGTGGAACCTCCCTGGTAGTTGTATTTGTTCTTAGCATAACAATAAATTTCAACTAAGAGATGGAAATTAATTTTAGAACAGATTAAATGCCTATAAAGGTATAAGAGGAAGAAAAAATTTGAATAATGCTGTCACCTGTTCATGGTGGAAATTTCTGATACAAAATTGCATGACACAAGCAAATCTAGGGTCAACTGGGAAAAGAACATAAGTCAATAAATGCAGTTGTTACAGTAGAAGTCTTTGTATATTTAAATTAATTAATTTTACTAATATAATATCCTGATTTACAAAAAAAAAAAATGTTATAATGGATTGAGTGTACAAGATAATAATACAGAAATGCAAGTACAGCTATTAAAATGTTAAAGACTGACTTAAGTAATTTTTTCCTTTCGTGTTTTTTCCCACTGGCTCTAGAAATATGTGAAGAATAATTGGGAGAAGCAATATATCCACAAAGGATCCAACAAGTAATATAACAGAAAGAGAAAGAGAGAGAAAGCTATCAAGAAAAAATCCAAGAAGTTCAGGGGAAAGTCAGAAAAAAGTATATTTAAGCACTAACTAACCTTTGCTGATCTTTTACATGGCATTTCTGGCTCCTGCTGCTACATTCTGAAGATCTCTGAGGGCAAATGGAGTAACTTCTGTTACCACATTGCACTCTGTGACATCTAAAAACTGAAAACAGTCTGAACTAATTTTTTTAATTAAATAGTGAGATAGTGCTTTAGAAGCCTATGTGTTTTAAACATCTAAATTATGAAAGTGAACACTAAATCTTAGAATAGTTGCAACATCTTTAAGCATTAGAATTAAAATAAAATTTAAAAATTATGCAAAGCAAAAGAATAATTGCTTTTTCTGAACTGACATAATAAAACTTTTTCAAACTGGGTAAAGAACGTTTACTCTGAGGAAGATTTACATTTTCCATTAGTCTTTTCACTTGATGTCAGCTTTCTAGCAGGCATCAAAATGAGTTATGTGCTTATCATAGATAATACTTATGCCATATATAATAAACTTAAATTATGAGTGAGCCATACAACTATTGACCACTTGTGCAACATTTGCTCCCACTGGTGACAGAGACATTTTTCCGAGTGTTTAACAAGAAGGGTCATGCAATTATAAGTCAGTTAACAGGAACTGCTGCATGGAAAGATTTATTAACTGGAAAGTACTCATTCAGAGTATCATTTTTATGTGAACGAAGTGGTAGGTGTTCTGGATAAATATAGAAGAATTCAGCCTAGAATTCTTAATGAAGAAATATTGCATGACATTGTTACCACTTTGAAAATTCTCTTGAAATATGGGCAGACTGCAATGGTAGACACTTTCAGCATCTCTTTCCCTATATGAGTAATTATATACAGTGGAATATTTTTAATTCAAACTCCTAGGTTATAGGAAATAAATTCAAATTAACAAAAACATATACATATTAGACAAAATTATTTTTCACAGAAACATTTAAAGTACATTACCTTGAAAATTGCCAGATTTTGTGGCAATTTGTGATCTTGTCCTAAGCACAAGACAAAATTCCACTCAGGTAATTAAGTTAGCAGTAATCATAAAGCATATATCAAAAGTTTGGTAATAGATATTCCATAATATTTTGCAATGTCACATTTCTTCCTCAGATTTTTTTTTCATTAAATAGAACTGCTTTTCAGTACAGTTAAGATTTTCACAAATTATTTGTTCTCACAATCTTTTTGAAGGACAATTACTGTGCACAAAGAAATGGGAAATTCACATTATTGAACAGATGATGGAGACAGCATAGCTATTGAGCATAAGATTGAAGGACAGCAACTGCACCACACAAAAGAGGTTGAAAATCTACCATGCTAAGACAGGGTGAAAACTGCAGATACAATAGTAACTAACAAGGCTTCTTCCCTACAATTGTCTTTTCAGAACTTTAAAGCAACAAATTACATTATTCTATTTGCTGTTTGACCACTGCTAAAAACTGTTGGAAATACCAATTAACATGCATGAATTGAAATTCAAGAATAAATATTGCTTTCTAAATAAACAAAATTCTGCCTTAGAATTATCAAACAAAAAGTTCAAAAATTCAAATTAAAAAGGAATTTTAACATTGTTTTCAATAGGAATTTCGTGAGGAATAGGATTCTGTTCAAATTATCCATACTCAAATTAAAAAGAGTCCACTGTATTAAATTATTTTAATTTATTTTTTAGAAAACTGTTTATTTTAAACAGCAATACTGACCCATAACACTGGTCAACAATGAAAATGTTTCCGACTTGAAAATTATTTAAAACAAATATGACATTTAGTTAGCTCTATTTCTGAGATATAGCCCATTTATGATTTTTTAGGCTATGTGTATGAAAAGAAATGTCTGGTGCTCTGCACAGCTAAGTAAAGCAACAGAGTTTGGCAAACCTGTACTGTAAATCTTCTTTTGTTCATTGTCTGTTTACAGCTTGCTTGGAGTGAAGGTTAGAGTGTTGTTTCTTTCATTGTTGATTGCTTGGTTACTAGTGGCCATTGGAGATGCTAATATTTATCATTTTTTCTCTGTCTTCCCAATAAAGAGCTTCCAAATTATTTTTCATTTGTTTGTTGCTTCATTTCACTATACATGTTCTTTGTTTAGGATAGTACTCACATTCATACACAATGGGAAGTGGCTGTTCTTGATTAATTTCATCCTGAAGAGCTATTCTGACAAGCAATCATGCCCAACAATTAAGCCGAATTGGGCAACTCCAATTTTTCTTGGTATAAATAAAAATAGATTTGAAAGTATTTACATCTTCATATGGTTTTCCTTTAAGCTGCTATATGGCCATTATTTTTACATAAAACTTGTTAGCATACTGTCCAAATGGTGTATATTGAGAGAATTTTTCACAATATATTCCAAAGCCTGCATTTCTTTCATTGTTTGCAAGTTTATTTGTGGTTATACTTAACTTGAAAAGCCAGGATGCCACGTAAATTCTTAAAAAAAACTGACAAATTTTGTTATGTAGTTGGTAATGTGACATTTGCTGCCCAGATATGCCCAATTATTTTAGTCATGAAGACTGTCTACCAGCATTATTTTGGTATGAAATAAGGGATCAAGACAAGATGTAGGCACCTCACATTTGCTGCAATTCTTGTTCTTTAGTCTTTTTAGGTGTATCTTTAAAAATTCAATGCTCTTTTGCAACCCTATGATTTGAAAAGAGCTGACAAATCATGTGGATAACTGCTATTTCTACATGAAACATCCTATTAAGAAAGATACATCAAGAAAAAAGAAGTTGAGCATGAAATACCCCAACAATGTTACATCGGAACGTTCTGTTTGTACCTAACCCTCCAGCAGAGTACAATCTGGACTCAGATGAAGATAGTACAGAAGTGACATCAGACCATATCCTGAAGTTTCAACATTACAGGATCCTGATTTCACATCTGATCACTTGGTGAGCCACACAGACTTACACATGGTAAATTAAATGATTTAATTTGAGACCTAACCTAGCAAATGACAAAGCTGAGCTTCTAGGTTCTATCTTAAGACAGTGAAATCTTCTAGAAAGTAATGTTAAAGTGTAAGTGTATTGAAGTCCACAAAGAGATTAGCTTCTGTATTTTAAAAACAATAACCATAACTTAGTTGCCTGCTGTGATGTAAAGCAAAAGCCACAGAACTGCAGGTTATTCATAGACTTGTCAAAGCTTAGTTTAAAAACTGCTTTGCTACACAATGCAATTCTCTTCCTTCAAGTTCTATAAGCCATGCTACCCATATGAAGAAAGCATATGTCTTTACGAAATTACTTCTGGAAGCAATTAAGTATGAAGATGAACAATGGCAGATCTATGGAGCCTTGAAGATGTCAGCAATATTCCTGTGCATTATTTGGGATATACCAAATGCTGCTATTTCCTGTGTGAGTGGAACAGTCAGGCTTGATCCTCTCACTACTGGTCTCCAAGAGGAACTCTGCAATCTAGGGAAAAGAATGTTCAGTACAGCACAGTTTGATCAAAGAAAAATTCTTCTGCCCCCTTTAAACTTGGCCATATAAAGAACTTTGTAGAGGATGAACAAGGATAGAGAGCCTTTCAAGTATCTGAAAGACAAATTCCATGGTGGAATAAAGCTAAAGTTAAGGAAGAAACCTGCATTGGTGCTCAAATTGGTGAACTACTTGTGGATGAAAACTTTGGTGAATACTCCTGAATAATGGGCAAATAACTTGGAAAGCTTTTACAAGTGTTGTGAATGGCTTCTTGGGTAACTGAGGAGCTGAAAATTATGTTGAGCTTGTAAAAACCTCTTAGTATAATGGTTTAGGCTGCAACATGTCCTAAAATGCATTTTCTCCACTTTCTTCTAGATTTCTTCACAGAAAACTGTGACACAGTAAGTGACAAGCATGGTGAGCAGTTCCACTAAGACATTTCCATAATGGAATAAAGATATCAGGGTCAGTGGAATTGTGCCATGCTTACAGACTATGTCTGAATATGAGCTGCCCATTTTTTTTATCATCAATGCACATATTTTGATTGCTTTATACATGAAATGTTGTTCTAATGTCATCACCACATGCTGGTGAACTTCCTTGTTGGTTATAATATTTTTACAGGCAAGTATTACATATGAGGTGATATCCAGAATATTTGGGACTGGTGCTGCCATCTGGTCAAAAATTACTTTGAGACTAATGACTATCATCATCCTCGAAGTAGTTCTCTTCCATACATATACACCGGTCCCAGCGATTATGCCATTTTCCAAATGCATCTTGGAAGTCATGTTCTTTGAGGGTGTTTAACACAGACAGCATTTCTTCTTGTATTCGCTCATTGTGTTGAACCGACGTCCTTTCAACTTGATTTTCAGTTTGGGGAACAGAACGATGTCGTAGGATGCCAAATCAGGCGAGTACGGTGGGTGACAACCTCATGTTGTTTTTCGTCAAAAAGCTCCTGGTGAACAAGGAATTGTGACAGAGCGCATGATGCAACAGTCAGTTCCCTTGTCGCCAAAGTTCGGGCCGTCGCAAAACGTCACAATAGTATGTGGAATTCAACGTCTGATTTGGTAGGACGAATTCTTTGTGCTCAATCCCCTTTGTATCAAAGAAAACGAGGAGCATGCTCTTGACTTTGTTCTCAATTGACTTGCTTTTTTTGGTCTTGGTGAGTTTGGGCTCTTCCACTAGGAGGATTGTTGTTTTGTCTCAGGGTCATCCAGCTCTCGTCGCCGGTGACTACCCTGGGCAAGAAGGCTGGGTCATTGGATACGGCCTGACGAAGGTCCGTGCAAACTTCAACACGCTGCGCCTTCTGTTAGCAGTCAGGATCCTTGGCACAAATTTTGCGGTGACACTATGCATGCCCAATTCATTAGTTAAAATTCATTGGCATGTCCTATAGCAAATTCCCACTTCATGAGCAAGGTCTTCAATGGTTAGACGTCGATCCTCACGAACGAAGTGTTGAACTGTGGCAACAATGTCAGGCGTTGTGCAGCTGACGGGCCTACCAGTATGAGCATCGTCTTCAATAGCTGTACGGCCGGTCCTGAACCGAGCATGCCACTCAAACATACGTGTACGGCTCATGCTTTGTCCCCCAAATACTTGTTGAATCATTGCGAGGGTCTCCGGAGCATTTTTCCCGAGATTTGCACAGAATTTGATGCACACTCTCTATTCTAATCTTGGATCCATCGTAAAATCACCACACACTACACACAGAGTATTATAAAAAGTACTATAGAATCCCAACACATCTACCCAGCTGCATGAAACTTTAAACACTCACTCATCAGATGTGCTAGTGTTGCAACCTAGCGGTACAAAACTCTACTGGAACTACTGTTGAGATGGCAGCACCAGCTTTGATTATTGTGGTTACCACCTCGTATATTTACCTTAGATTATTTTAACAGAAAGGAAAAATCAGCAACTGAAAACATATTATTTCAAATTACATAGCAGCTTACAAGTTTTTGTTCTGACAGTCAAGGTATTTGACACTATCAAGAATACCTCACATCTACTATGGTAATACCAATCAAGCTGAGTGACTCAAGAGTTAATGCCTGGGACTCGCATTTGGAAGGTCCCAGGTTCAATTCTTGTTAGGATGGCCATCTTGATCTTTGGTTCTTTTCTGCAGTTATCCTGGTCACTTGGACAAATCCAGTATAGATATTTACATTTCACAAATTTTCTGTTTTCCCATTTCATTTCATATCATTTTATTTTGTTGATTCTGTTACAGGATTAAAAGTGTCAGGGCGAGGTGGGCTTGCACAGTGTGAAGGTAGCTTGTGCTTTGGTAAGGTTTCTGCCCTGACATTTGGAATGGGAACATACTTTCTGAGCAGCTCATACAATTCAGGGAGGGGCTGCACCGGTATTGCAGTGCTCTATCTAAAAACATATTAGGAACCTCATCTGCATCTGCGTAGCCACTGCCTTTATATCCTGATTGCCTGGTGTCTGCCTCACTTCATACCATCCTTCCAAAGATGCCCCCTTTGAGGGGTGTAGGCATAAAGGGCTAGCCATGAGCAAGTACCAAAAGTACCCTCCAACACTACAGACCATCCATCTATTCATCCATGGCAATGCCAATGTCCCTGAAATAAACTTTTAGTAGCTGCTTAATATCCTTGATCTGGATATCTGAACATGCTTGATTTCATTAAAATCAGATGGCACACTTTAACGCTGATAGCAAATATGCTCATCCTGAGCCCATGCTTTCCAATACTAAATAATGCCTAACTTGTGCAAATAACCTCTGGATACTAAGTAACAGCTTGTGCACTGGAATAACATCAAGATACAGCTGTTATTGAAGCACAGGAAATATTAGAAAGATATCTTCAATGCATGGTTGTGAAGTAGTGGCCATGCTGACATTAACTTTGGAGTGTGACAGCACAAGTTTTTAATTTATAAGAGAAGCTGTATGAGAGACATAATCTCTTTCTTGCTTAAATTGACTTCAGGCTTTAACTTAGGCAATGGAGCAAATGTGCATGCTGACAGTAAGATCAGGACCTAAAACCCATTTCAATTCATTCATTTATCAAGAACATTTGTCTTTCAACTCACCACTAATCATAAGCTATATTACTAGCAGTAATAGGTAATGTAATCTCTATGCCAGCTTATGTGAATTCTTAATTCTATAACAAAAAGCCACAGTACTCATTCATTTATATTTTTAAAATTGCTGTTATTCATTGCATACATGTTCAACTCATATTCATGAGTTATTCCCTTCCACTCCAATCGAATTAACTAATTACACAGTGCACTAATTTCCGTTTTTGGTATTTGAGATGCTTTTGTTTCTGCATTGAGCGAAAAAAAAAAATACTGCAAAACGAACACAAATTAATATGTTCCCAACTCAGCTATCATCGGAATAAACTGCAGGTAGTCTTAATGTAAACAATCAGGCAGATATGAAAATTTATACTTCCAATCTAGCTCATAGCTGACAGAAGCAGTATGAGAATTTCAATCAAGTAACCAGTAGTTAGAACCACCCTCTTGAATCAGTCACGCCTCTTATCACGAACGGCAGGGGAGGAAGCCGAGTCCAATTAAATAAATGAAATCGATGCGAAGTAAATATAGGTCGAAGTAGCGGTCGTAACGCACAGAGAAACATGGACTCGTATACCAAAAGTTTATAACTTTGTAGAGGCATGTTAGTAGTTTTCAGTACACAGCGAAATCAAATGCAAAATTGTAATGTAGCAATACAACAGAATATAAAATGATAATTATACGGAAAAGGCATGCACTTTAAACACTATACGTTTTGCGTATATTCCGAACTGTATAAGCGAGATATTTCTCAATTTTAAGTGCGGCTAATGGCTTCTTTTCCATCTTGCAGCAAAGAAAGCGCGACCATGTGGCTTCCGTTGTATCGGGTTTTGCAAGGAGAATGAAATGTTTTCGTCCTCTTCTTTTTTTCTGTAGCAAAGAGCCTTCTCTATGGAAAAATGTTCCTCTTTTGGGACATTTCTTTAGTTCTACAGGCACTTGTCCATTTTGGTTGCGAACCGCGGCTAATGTTGCCTTTATGGATGCGCTGAATTTCTTCACAATTTCAAGTTCTGCTGTTGTGGAAATTCCCTTAATTATATCCGAAAACTCGCGACCTGTTCTGTTAGGGGCTCAGAATAATTGGGACTTCGTTTGCTCACTTGGACTAACATTTCCTCCTTTTCATTTAGAACAGAAAAATCGCCAGTGTCTATTATTAAGCCAATAGTATCACCAGGACATCCTGAATCTTGATTGGTTAATAGATGAATTATCTGTAATTTAGCATCTGACACCGAATCTCTAACTTTCTCCATTATTGCTTGAAAAGGAATTTTGTTTGCAATATCTGTAGCTATACTGTCTCTTTCTTTTCCGGTAGTCCCAAATGATTTAAGTCACGTTTATGTCCAGCATGAGTTAAGATAAATTTTGACTAGGCGTTTTTCATCTTAGGTTTGCCTCAACCGTACCATGGTATCGCTGATGGCGTTTGAAGTTGTATGCATAATTAAAATTTTTGTTGCACATTTCACAATAATAGACATACAATTGCTGCCTTTTTGGAAGAGGCGCGATAACATCCTACTTTTTCGGGTGTACTTTAGAGACGTGGTATCTTGGTTTTATTGTATTCATATTCATGAGCGGATTCAGAGGGGGCAAGGGACCCAGGTTCACCTGTCAAACCATACGACAATTATAAAGTTTAGTGGTCCCGTGCTTACGTACTTCTTATACTTGTTATTTTTCCATAATTGAGTAGTAATTATGTTGCTATATATATCCCATTATCGCGTCAGTTTTTTGTAATACAACCAAATGCAAGAAAGTAAAGCTTCTATTTTTAAGATCAAGTTGAAGCCATTGATATAAAAAGTTTTTGCCACAAAATTGATCTGACCAGGAATCGAACCCGGGTTTACTCCGTGAGAGGCAACGGTTGTTATTTTTTTATTATAATATCTTAATATTACATTTTATATATTCTAACACAATGAAATATAAATGAACATAATTATATTATAACTATGTTCACTTAGTTCGCACAGACAATTTTAATAATCGAAAATGAAATATAGATGTGGAGAAACGATTTACAGATTACAGAATTCTATTTTCAATAATGGAAAAGCAATAAAGAAAAAAAAAATGCTGCATACTTGTGTTATTTAAGTATCCATTTGAAACAGACTGTTTCATTAATGTGAACCTGAAGGCTTAAACTGTGATCTGTTAATTGTTGATTCAAAAACATATTCCAGTTAACAAGAACTTCTCTCAGTAGTGCTCAATAATGGAATGAATTGTGCAGTTTGAAATTAGATCCTTGGTGGTCCATTGTTATTGTAACATGTCAAAATGCAAAATTCATACTAATTTATTATAGTGCATTAAAAAGTCTTGTGCTGAAGCTGAAGGAAAAGATTGGACATAAGAAAAAGTAGTGCCAAATAGTGATTATGTTACAAACTTCAATGCCAGTACCAGTAGTGGCAATAAGTGTGAACCTGAAACATCATTAGGGAAGAGGAACTGTATTTAATGATTGAAATGAACTTGACATAAGACATTTTATTAAACAAGATTTTTGCTACGACCATTCTAATTATAGTTTCCTGATTATCCATGGGTTCCACCAAAAAGTTACAATTTTCCAGTAACTTTAGAAGGCATTTCCAGAATTCCTGGTTACACAGTTTCCCTTGAATTACTTATAGTAAAAAGGATTAAGGTGCTTGAAAGAACAAAGCTCCTTTAATGAAATATACAGATGATTTCACAGCAACGTCATTGAAAGGTTTAGCATGAATCCCTGTTTCCTCCAGGAAACCAGAATTATGACTCAGTGCCTTATTCTCATACATCCAGATTTTGTGTTTGCACTATACAAAGCTATGGCATTTTTAGCAACATGACAAAAGCTAACTTTCTTGCAATAACCATGGATACCATGGGAAAAAATTTCTCAGCTAAAGTTCTATCTCCTGGACAATAATAAATTTTGAGATTTATTACAGTCATTAAGAACGACTCTTTTCTAAAGTGAACATGAATTTTACTGTTTTTGCAGTGTTCTGAAATATGACATGGCAACTATATGTGTACTTGCTTTTGTGATATTTTTCCCAACTTCAATTCCCAGGTGAGGATAGTGTTGACAGTTGTTAACAAGATGGCTAACTTACTTGCAATGATTCTTTGTGTATAGGTTACTTCCAGTGACCAAGGACTTGATTTTCATCATGGCATCATGAATTTCGGCTAGTCAAAGGTTGTAGGTTTTCTTGTTTCTTACCCTTTGGAATTTATTAATTTCAGTTGAACTGAATGATAATCTTGGCACATGCACAACTGTGCTACTATAATTGCTGCAAATCATGCTTTGAGATTGCAAACAATCCTGCATAAGCTATTAAAGAACTTAATAACAAAAGGAAAAAATTGGTTATTCAGAATTAAAACATTATTTCAAATAATCATACCTGCTCATTTTTATTTTATAACAATATCACAGACAAATGTCCTTGCACTTTAAACGTTCATTATTTCTGGCATCATATGTACACTATTTTCAAAATAACACTATTTTTTACAGAATCTAACTTTCAAACTCTTCAGGGATTAGTCACACTGCTGCTATCAATAAAAAGAGTCAAGAAAGACACTGAGCCTAAGTTACAAATTGTAAAAACTTAATTAGAAAAACATATACCTTTCTGCTATAAATTGTGTAAAATACTGACATGATGCAACAGTACAAATATTATGAAATTACACATATGAATAAATCCTCTGTTACAGAATCAACCCTAACACTATTGGCATTATTTTATCAATTACAATAATATTTATAACATTAATTTTATGCTACACTTTGTCAATAATAATATTTTAAATTAAAATACCTGGCAGTGCATACAGTTTTATGTTTTAAATTCACTTTAAAGCAACCCCATTTTCCACCAAGAAAATGCAATTTACTTTTAGTCTAATACCATGAAAATTATGACAAATTATGCTCAAAACGTTCAAATTTAAATACAATTTAATTTCACCACACACATAAGTTAACGGTTCCCTGAAATTATGATTGTTCATACAGCACTATACCAATGACAGTCTTAATTTAGTTAAACATCCCATGAAACGTGCAGTTAAAGTGCTTAAATGCAAAAATATACTTTCATTGACTAATTGGCCAAAAGCAAATGAACTGGTCTGTTTGCTTATAAGAGTGAATAAATTATCTGCAAAATTAGATGAACATCAGAGCTCAGTGACTTTCAGCATGGTATGATAACAGGCACTGCTGCAGATGTGAATGTGTTGCCATTATGAAACAGAGATGAATCATCAAGTACTTAAAATTGCATGTCATCAGATAAAAATACTTGACACTGAGTTCTGAAGTGCCTTTGGAAGCAAAGCCAGTATTGGAACTATTCATCAAGATTAGTTTTAGTTTGGAGGGTGCCACATGAATGCCACGTTTCTGAGTGTATTTTCTACTGTGAAATTTGGTGAAGCAGAGATCACAATATGGGGCTGTTTTGCAAGGTATGGATTAAGCCCTCTAGTTAATGCTAAGATTCTTGAAAATCTTGCAATTCCCATCAGTTCCAGCATGACAAGACCCATGTCCCTAAAGTGAGAAGCAGCAATGGTTTGATGACAGAAGGACTGGCTCTGATCTAAATACATAAAATATCTTTAAGATGAACTGGCACATTAATTGTGTGTTTCGTTACCATAACCAAAAGTTGACTTCTTTATTTCTAGTGCAGTATAAAACAATTCACATAGAAATCTACCCCAATTCTGTCTTCCCAGAGCAAAGGGGTTGAAATAACAACAAAGGATGACCTTCATGCTAATATCTTTCTTAATGGAGAGAAATTGTAGATGAAAATGTATCCCAATATTTTGGCAGATAATACAGTGAAACCTGCCCTTTTAGAACACGAATATCCAGGAGTCCTGTCCATTTTGAAAAATTTTATTTGTACCAACAAAATACATATGCTTTATATGTTATTTTTTCCTGAGTAAAGCTAACCAACTCTCTTGAACATGGAAATAGAAATAATCTGTCACTGCTTAGAATGAAAACAATACTCTTGAACATGCTCTTTGAACTAAACTATATTTTGAAACAGCATGTAGCTTCAAGAAAATATGTTAGGGTCAAAATCTTTGCAACACAATTCGAAGGTGTACTGGGTTTTTGATCATATTATATTGTCCTATTCACTAGACAGAATAGCCCTTTCCATGAATATCAATACATCACACCAACGGTATATTAGTGATTAAGCAGAACATAGAATTGAGATTTTTGTGATCAACATTGAGTAAAAATGTGACGCTATTATTAAGCGATAAAGTGAAAGTTATAAAACTAAAAGAAAAAGAAACATGGAATGTAAATGAATTCATTAAACTTCCACTGTAGAAAAACTCAGGTCTATGACACCCTGAAAAATAAAGATTACACCATGAGTGTCTTGTGGGCAATAACAATAATGTGGGGGGGGGGAAACAGAAACAGAAACAGAAAACAACAGATTATAAAGAAATAAACAACTGCTATGGGAATGGTTTGTCCATGCCCATTTTAAAAATATGCCTATTTCCAAACCTATTCTTCAGGCCCCAAATTTTGGACTAGGTAAAAAATAAATAAAATCCAAGGCTTCTAATGGATAGCTAGAAAGCTTCAGCAACAGCCACAAAATTTCTGGAATCAGATGTATGGGTAAGTGAGCAATACTAACAGATCTCTTGTTTCTGAATGACAGGAAAAACTTAAAACTTATATTAACAAATTTCAACCAAATGATGTATATACATACAATGGGGAAAAGAAAGTTCATTTTTGGGAGCTTTACAAAATTGCTCTCTTTGCAGAGAAAAATGTATACATCAACAGCACACAATTGCTTTCTTTTAGTAAATAAATACATACATCTTCATGAAGACAAAGCATATACATTGCAGAAAAGAATTTTATAAAATAATAGAAATTATTTTTAAGTAATGTAACTAAATATCATGGTTCAGGAGTTTATAGTAATTATGAAACACCATAAAAAAAAAAGAACAAAGTTACTTTAATACTGTATGTGCAACAGTATATATCAAACTTTTACTAATGCTAATATTCCACAATCTAAGTTTAGTTTCAAACATTTAGAGTCTCATACCAACTGTCACAGATCTTCAGTACAAATCTACTACAATTAACTTTGGAATCTCTTAGCACCTGGACTAACTTGTTCCACACAAGAATGCTTTGACCATAGCAAAAAACTTAAATATTTCAGTATTATGTTAGTTAGTATTAATGCTTGAATAAATTAATACTTATTAGTGACTAATAGAATTTTATCCTGTGGCATAAAAAAAACCTAAATATGGCTTCCTTCGGAAGGAAAGTAAAGTCCCGTGTCGTACATTTGTGGCATGAAAAAGAACCTCAAGCTTGAAAGAAGAGGACTCTGAGCAAAATTTGTTGGCCATTTCTCTCCCTGAATAGAATGGGATGCTGATGACCTGTGATTTTAAAGAACATCTGTAAATAAATCAAATCAAACAAATATCCTGTGGCGACTCCAAAAGAGAAATACAATTACATACTGTGTACTTAAAATGCATTACAAACTTGTTGAAATTCCTTTTGCATTTCTTAACATTTACATAACACTGCCAAAAGGTTCTTACAAGTATAAATTTGAATAGTTAGGGATTTTCACAGTGAAATATAGTATCATATAACAAATTATTTTTGAGGAAGTCACTCAAATTTCACTAATTTTGGAACCGTGCTGACGATGAAGGAAATTTGCCTTTGAAACATGTCCAAGTTTTAATCCACTTGGATTAAAACTAGTGAAATATGAGTAACTTCCTCAAAAATATGCTGTTACAAGTAATTTGTTTCTTTATCTATAATCAATATACTTCTCTGTGTCTAATTTGCTATAAGTTTCCAATTTGTTTCTTTCTTTGATGTTTTTGTTTAAAAAAATAATTTTTTCCTTGATATGTTCTATGTATTTCATGATCACTCCTTTATTTAATATGAGAGGTTAATATTACCTCCATTTATAAACATTGTCCCTTTCCTGAGCTTTTTCCATTAATCTATAAGCATCCTTACATCCCTCCAATATTCCACTATCGGCTTAATAAGTGATAAAAAGACTATCCATTTTTTACATTTTGTGCTCCTTTTTCACTATGTTAAGCTTTCCATGCTTTACTAATGGTTCAATTTGCTTATATCATCCAAGATAACATGACAAATACACATCTAAATATTTGCAAGCAATTTCCCCATTAAATATATCTAATTATCTTTACAAATATTGCAAACAAATGAAAACAACTTACATACTACTATTGCAGATAAAAAAAATGAAATGCTGCCAACTTTCAAGAATTAAACACCATTTCTTAGGTAAAGACTTATGTGCCAACATTGATCACAGTAAAAAAGGAATATTAAATTATAATCAGAGCATATATATATCTTTGAACAGAATAATTTAAAAGCCACATATTCCTCTAGGAAAGAAAAGTGACAGAAAGAACAAAGAGATGCCTATTTCTCATTCCACAAATTATTTAATTTGAACCTTTGAATATGACTGTTAATTATGAATATGTGAGAATGGGAAATAGGCATTTCAGAACAACAGCAGAGAAAACAAAGAGAGACTGAGCACCATTCTCTTCATAAGAGAAGTCAATTTCCTTTTGGCAGTAGTGGAAAGACAATAATCTTGATTAATAAACATAGTGAAAATTACCACCTAACAGCACAATGTTCTTTTTTTATGGTGTTTAATGCCTGTTTTACTACTGAGGCACCACAGGCAGTGGACACTGGTGATACATGGTATGAAATGATATATTGGGAAAGGATTTTTATTTTTAAGGAAGGAAAAGTTTCAGGCCCAAGGTAAGGGTACCTCTCTGGCATTTGCCATTTCTGAGAACTGAGGAAAACTTGGAAAAATCTCAATCAGGTAGGACAGTCCTGGTGGGATTCAAACCCCAAACCTCCTGCTCACAAGTCTGCACCTTAACGACCTTGGCCACCTGTGGTGGTCAGCACAATGTTAATTGTAGTTGTATGTTTACTGTCTGATGTTTTAAGATGGAAGCAATTCGAGAGCATTTTCATGTGATGATTGTTTATAATTTAAAGCACAGCCTGAGCCAAGAATGTCTGGAAAAATTACAAAGAACTTTTCCACACTCTGCTCCTTTATATACAAAAATCTATAATTAGTTTGCAGAGTTTAGGCAAGGAAGTATAGCCTAACAACCTTGAAAGACTAGGAACACACAGAGCATCTAGCACTAGTACCCACAAATGAATTTCTTATGTAGAAGCCATAGAGAAGAACAATCCATGAGCAACTTACAGGAGGATAGAGAAGTCTCTAAACATTTGCCAGAGGGTCAGAAATCCTACACAAAAATCTTTGTGTGAAGAAGGCTTAATTTCATTGGATATCCCTCAATCTCACAGGAGAACAAAATGCAGCAAAATTGGAGTGGTGCTAAGAAATGTTTTTTTCATTTTGACAATGGCAGCTTCTGACATGCCATGATATGCTGACAAGTGATGAAAGTTGGATTTACCAACACAACCTGGAATTAGTAAGGCAGTTGGTGGCCAGTTTCTTCTCAGCAAAGTGGACATATTGCAGTCATTCCACTTCAGGAAAACCAAATACCAGTCACTACTGCCAATTTCTACCCCATAGTTTGCCTCCATAGGATCTGTAGAATGCTAACAGAAAAGACCAAAGTTTTCTTTCACACCAACAATATCTCTATACATATTTTTTTGAAATTAATTAAATTTCTACAAGAACTGGGAGATAATGGTGAATTTCTACTATAATCCAGACGACTCCCTCTGATTTGTTTCTCTTTACAATTGTCAAAGAAAAACCGAATGGTCATCAGTTTGGGAACCCAAAAGAAACTTTTGTATCCTACAAAGAGGAGAACCCCAAAAGAAACTGTTATGTCCTATGAAAAGGAGGTTGGTGTCATCTCTAAAGAAGTATGACCTGGCTATTTCCATGATTGGTTCCAAAGGATGCAACTTTGTATTGAGATTGGGGTAAACTACTTAAAAAAGAAATATGCAGAGCTAGTGAATAATGGCTTTCTACTTATTAGAATTCCAAAAATTTAATAGCTATCTCATATTTGTTTTATACTTTTAATTAATATATTCATTAAAGTAATCTTGCAGTAGTATATATAATTTTAGCCATCTTCAACATTCTCTGATCCTTAGTAGTGATGGTTAATTTCCACTAGTGATAGTCAACTTTAATAACGCATTTTGTTTGCTTTAATATTTGACTTTGATATATTTTAAGTCAATATTCAATTTTTACTGTAGTATGTACATTTATTGCCTATTTTTTAAGATTGTTTAATAATCAAAATTATACATATCATTGAAGTATAAACTATATGCCTTTTTCATGTGTATTATTTCAACATATAAATACACCCTACACAAGGAGCCAAAATTGCTATAAAACTCCAGAGTTTTAATTTTCTAAAATGCTTAAAAGCTACAAGGGCTGATCAACAAAGACTGAGACTGATTTTTTTCACAGATGTTTATTACTCCAATTCAATGTTTACATGATCTTTTTCAAAGTAGTCCCCTCCTACTTCAAAGCACTTTTTATAGCATCTCTGCCAGTCCTTGAACATGTGCTGCAGACCATTCTTTGTCAGGTCCTTGAGAATCGCCTCACTTTTCTTGAGCACTGTTTCAGAGTTCTCAAATCGAATACCCCTAAGCTTTGTCTTTAGTGATTTGGAATAAAAAAAAGTCACAGGATCATAATGATGCAGCCATGACTCATCACCGGTGATAATCGATTTAAAAAATGCATCCCCTCCATCAGCAAAGAGATGCAGCACCTCACAGCTTGTCTCCATTTGCACAGCCTTTTGTTCGGGAGTCAACAGACGTGGCACCCAACGAGCACAAACTCGGGTCATATGGAGATGGTCGTGCATAATTGTAAACACACTGCCATATGAAATTCTCAACACTTCACTGAGGTTACGTAATGTTATATGCCGATCCTCTCGGACAATCACAGCAGCTGTGTTGATGTTGACTTCAGTCACAGCAGAATGATGTTGACTTCAGTCACAGCAGAAGCCGAAACACCAGACCCACCTTGCTTAACACTGACAAGTCGGCCTTCTTTGAAGTCCTTGAACCACCTAAACACTGTTGCACGAGGTAGTGCATCTTCACTGTACGCTTGCTTCAGCTTTCCATAAGTTTCGGTGGCTGTATGGTTTAAACGAAAACAGAATTTGATTGCGCTGTACTGCTCCTCTCGCACCACCTCCATTGTCTGGTATGCGAAATGCACGTAGGGTCTACAAAATAGAGCATTACTACCAACCTACCAATACGAGAGTGCTGCCGCCTACCAACATCATACATAAAAACCCGCTCTTTTCAAATATTTATGTTACAGATATGAAACTATCACAGAAGCTACAGGAAAAAATCAGTCTCAGTCTTTGTTGATCAGCCCTCGGATAAAGACTCGTATATAAATCAACATTTGATAAGATATATGCTTCTGGGAGATGCATCCCACCACAATGCTTTGTGAAACCACCAAAAGGCCATGCTTTTATAATTTATTGAATCTAATCATTACATGTTCCTTTATTTACAAATATGACATCCAATATGTACAAAATGGTGATTTGATTGATGCATTAATTCAAATTTCATTCAAGTACAAAAACTTTCTGACTTGTTCCAATGTGAAAACACTGGGGATCATTAATCTTTCATAAGTATATAAGCTTAACAACATTGGCAACACTAGTGCATATTTACTATTTAGTCAACAGAAATCCCAGAAATAAATTTGAATAAACCAGGGACCTGTTTAATAAAAGTTGAAAAATGTCCATATATTATGACATTTAGTTGTTTCATATAACTTACAAATATGTCACATATGAAAGATATAACTTGTCACAAGGCAAATTGCTGTTTCATAAAGCTGGCAATTATGTAAAAGCAAATTGTTGCCAAAATAATAGAAGCATAAGCTGTATTTATTCAAGACTCCTTGCTATTTATCGAGTATTAATAATTACTTACTTTGCATTGATATTATAATAATTATAATATAATGTGAATTAAATCTGACAAAATGTAATGAATTTGATAATTCTTATCAACTAATGAAATTACCTAAACTTAGGTATTCATTTTTTACACTAAACTCCACTGAATGCCTAAAAAATGAATACCTAAGTTTAGGTCATATTACCACTCCATTGTCAACAGCTTCATAAGTACAATATTTAATGAAATTACTATTATTAGCACATTATTATCAGTAATAATCTATGTAAATTAAATCTAACAAAATGTAATGTATTTGATAATTCTTATCAACTAATGAAATTACTATTATTAGCACATTAATCAGTAATAATCTATATGTAAAGAATGATTTTCATCTTAATGCATATTTTATAATAAACATAAACAATATAAATGATAATTAGCTATGATTGATGTTAACTCAGCTACAAAATAATTGTCAGATAAGCTACATGAACATTGAAGAAAAGATCATAATAGCTTCTTTCTAACATCAATTTTGAACAAAAAAAAAACACATTGTTCATTTATTATCTCACAGGCACTATTGTACATTGCATTAAGGCTAAAATTATATCATATTGTACATAACTGCTTGTCCTTAAGTGAATAAATTGTACTTACAAAGCTGTAGACAATGCCATGGAAATACATCCTACATTAATGTATCCAACCTGTTCACACTAACTCCATTTACTTGCAGAACACTAGGACATATTTCGGAAGCTGATTGCTTCCATTATCAGCTGTTGACAAACCACTGGAACTGGCAGCTGGATCCCAAGATGCTTTTGTGGCAGTCTCTGATAGTTCTAGTAGGAACTTGCTGAGTTCGTCTATTCATGGGGAATCAAAATTCATCAAATTTTTCTTATTTTTTAAGATATAAATCTTTTTCCCAAGTTGATAGTTGTACTGGTTTTGAAGTTATTTTAGCAACCTAGTCTCTGGTTTAATTTCATGATTATTGGCCCAAAAGTGAGCTGCTGTGCTGATTTATCATCCTATTTATAATGAATATTCCGAAAATGTTCTTTCCTCCCAATTTCAAAATTTCTCTTAGTTTTTTCAATGCATCTCTGATAACAATCCACACATTTGATTTCTTAAATTCATGATTTCTGTTCCATTTGTATGGTTCTTTAATTGTGCAACCTAATACATTTTTGATATTATATTTGTTCTAACATTATACCTCATTCTTTGAATATCCTCTTAAATTTGTTATGGCAAGTTGGATGGTATGTGAAGCTTTTGAATTTGTATCTTTCCTTGATGTTCTTCAGTATAGAAACTTCTGTTATAGACTTTTGTCTTTTAACTTTATTGATAATTTTTATTACTGCATCTTTGTTGAAACCATTGGTTATTGCTGTCTTAATTATCTGTTGGTATTCTATTTGGTACTCTGTTTCTGTGAGTGGGATGTTAATTAACCTGTGTATCAAGCTATGAAACACTGCATATTTAAGTGGAGTGAGGTTATAACTATAATCTTTTATGTAATTTTCTGTGTGTGTTTCTTTTCTATGTATTTCAAAGTTAAAAGAAAAAAACACTTTCGAATATTCGTTTTAAACAGGTTAATAAATCAGCATAGCAGTTCACTTTTGGGCCAATAATCATGAAATTAAACCAGAGACTAGGCTGCTAAAACAACTCCACAAACCCAATAGTACTATCCACTAGGGAAAAGATTTATATCTTAAAAAATAAGAAAAATTTGATGAATTTTAATTTCCAAACCAGCACATTCCTAAGAGAACCATTAGAGACCACTACAAAAGCATCTTGGATCTAGCCACCAGTTTGAGTAGTTGGTCAACAGATGATGATGAAAGCAATTAGCTTCTGAAATATGTGCTAATGTTATGTAAGTAAATGGAGTTAGTGTGAACAGGTTGATGTAGGAAACATTGTCCTATCAAATTAGTGTGACAGTTTTGCAAATATGTCAGTTTGTCACTATATATGATAATATTATGTTTCATTAAAAAATATATCAAAATATTTCTGACAAATTATCACTTTTCATCAGTCACACTAAAATTTTTATGAAACAGAATATGACAAATTTGTTGTGACAATTTGACAATTTTTTAATTTGTCATACTTTATGAAGCAGAAACTTGTCAAGCTATTGAAATGAAAAACTATTGCCTATCACCTGTTGAATTGTCAACTTTTAAGAAACAGGCCCCTGGTTACAGCACATTTACAAATATCAATTGAGTTGGAAATTAAATAAATAACAATAACAAGTCTTAAGTAATCTCTCTCTTAAAAATAAAATGAGCAATGTAGTCTTAACAAAAGATACAGAGAAGGGATTAGGAAAATCAGTTTCTTAAATCAGAAGATATTCAAGCACCAAAGAACACACCAAGTAACAGATTTTATGCTTATATTTGGATAATAAAATAATTAATGCTGGAACTTCAGGAAGGAATTGTCCTTCTGTGTGGATATTATTAATTTCACCTGGGGAAAACACTAAATAATTGCGAAGAAGTGTTCAAGAATATACTTCCAAATACTAAGACATTATGGAAGGTCAACCTCTCATGCAAGATGAAGCACAATGTTATCAATCTGCAGAAACAATTACTAACTTATCCCATTTGTGGCTACCATATAATTTGGATTCAAACTAAATAAATTACTTTGGAAGGAAGTAATTGGAGAAGATCTGACATTGCACATTTGAAGTAGGGCTGGCATTTGCAGCCGAGTGGACAGACAGTTTATCTCTCAACGATGCAGCCCAGAGCCCGGGTTTGATTCCAGCAACTGTACGCTATAAATGTTGTTTTAAAAATATGTTGGCCATGTGAAAAACTTTTAATGTAATTAAATTATGAACAGTATTTTAATAGTTGTGTTTTATTTTAGTGCAAGCAAATAGTAGAAATCCTATTTTTTTACTGTTACATTTAGAGCCATGTAAATATTAAATACCACATCTCAAAGTGTGTAAGCTTAACAACACTTGTCTTATTAATGGATATCATTGTATGATTAGTTGAACTACACACTCTTAAAGCTTCACTTACTTTTTATAAATCATGCTAAGTTGAACCTTAGCATGGCTGAAGATGGGAACAAAATGTTCTCGAAACCGGTTCCATACATTTATAAAAAGTAAGTGAAGCTTTAAGAGTGTGTAGTTCAACTAATCATACAATGATATCCATTAATATGATTGGCTTCACTGTGTTTAAGTTCCAATTTTACATTTAAGTTTAAACACTTGTCTTATTGCATATTACTACAAATTATTTTCCATATTATTCCATATTATTTTTTTCCATAATATATACAAAAAAGTAACCACAACACTTTATACATAATTGAAAAATTCTAACTGTTGAAACTTATATAATGCATTATACAACTATATAAGCATCTTGCACATAGTTACCATTTATTCATTTATTTGTCGATACAAAGAGTCATGTATCTTATCAGCACCCAAAGAAATGGTTAGGGTATTAATACATGTTTAGGCACTAATAAGAGTACACCACAAAAAATGAGCATAGTTTACATAAAAAAAAAAAACTATTGATATTATTAAGAACCAGTTTTAATTTTAAAAATTTCATCTATTGGAACAAGATTAGGATTAATTACCCTAAGAAAAATACTATTATTACAGAGTTGTTCTTGGCATAAAGCATGGCCTAGAGCAGTAGTGTTCAACCCATTGATAATGATTAACCAGTCCATCACAAAGATCAAGCTGATCTTTAGTTTAATTCAGTTTCAAGTTTGGATAATTTTTTTTTTTTTGTTCATTCATTTTTTACATTTGTATAATTATATTTTAAGCCCTGGGGATATGAAATGCCATTTATATATTCTAATTTATACATTTTGCATAAAATGTTTTTCATGTAAATTTAAACTGCAGAATTACAGGATCACCAACTTAAAATGCTTTGAAATTATGAACTGAAAAATGATTTCTGCCCATGTTTGCCCAGGCACAATCATGTGGGAGTGTGTGGTATTTCTATTATGCTGGCTTAACTTGACACTTGAATGATTTTAGAGCATGCTTCACTATACCTGTCTCTTTCCAAATGTCCAAATTACAAGTTAAACCAGTAGCATTATAATAAGCTGGTTATGTACTAGTGGAAGAGTCCATTTAGAGAGGGAAGAGAAGCATTTTAGAATCCCACCAGTCACGACTGTGGCTGATATATTTCAGCAACAAAAATTTGCTTTGAAACTTTTGATTCTAATGAAGACAACATTAACACCTTTTCAAACTTAAAATAGACTCCACCTGATACGATAAATGTGTTGCTGATTGGTTCTAATCTTCACAGTTTGCTGTCACATGCTGACCATTGCTTCCAATGACTTCTGATTTAAAAGCATCATTAAGATTTGACTTTTGCAACAGAGAATTAACTACAACTAGTGTTTTCTATTGCTCATAGTATGCTTTTCATTATTAGTAACATACAAGTCATATGCAATGAGTGTAAGAAAAAGGAACTGATAAAAGGTTTAAAATATTAAAAATTGTAAAAGTGACAATAGTAGTGATATTGCCAAAGAATTACGGATGGCTTTCTCCACACTTTAAATTTAATTCTGTCAAATATGTCAAAAACTGAGGAAAAGGCACAATGGATCTCTTCAAGTAGGAACCTACTTGAGATCCTAACTTACTTTTTAATAAAAAAGTTTTAATGTGATACGTCAAGAGAGTTTAATATATTGACATGATTTTAGAATTTACTTTTAATTCAACAAGATTATGATAGTTTCACTGTGTGGATTCCTACATTCATGTTTAATTGAAAGGCACATGTGTTTGAAGTATCCAGCAGCAAGTGTGCACATATCCTACATTAATGTATTCAACCTGTTCACACTAACTCCATTTACTTACATAACACTAGTTATATGTTTCTAATGTTATGCAAGTAAATGGAGTTAGTGTGAACAGGATGAATACATTAATGTAGGATATATTACCACTCTACTGTATGCAGCTTTTAAGTACAATTTATTTACTTAAGTGTGCACATATTTAAGGTAGGAAATATAAATGCCTGGAAGATGGTTTGCTAGAATGATTCCGGCAAAGTAGGACAGAAAATATCTCAATTAATGATCCCATGCTTAGTGAGAAAGCAGTAGGTCTCAAATTTATTCACTTAAGTGTGCACATATTTAAGGTGGGAAATATAAGTGCCTGGAAGATGGTTTACTACAATGATTCTGGCAACATAGGGCAGAAATTATCTCAATTAATGCTCCCATGCCTAGTGAGAAAGCACCAGGTCTCAAAATTGAAGATTTCCATGCATCAAGGGAGTGTGTGGTGAAAGTAAAAATATGGATATAAACATTATGCATGAATGAAAAGGTTTCATGAAAGAACTCACCTAACAGTATTCTCCCAGGAATATAATTAATGTTGATAAGATTGGCTTTTTGTCTTGTAACCTTACAATGGCATTCAAGGAATAAATTACTGTTGAATTATGCAAAACTAGTTTCACAGGCATTTGCCTGCATTCTACGTTGCGAGTTGACTGTCAGATTTGTTGTTGGTTGGCTGGACTTGGTGTAGCTCTCATGGACATTTTATGAGCTTCTGGATTAATTTGTCTTCTGTTGAGATCTCAAAGTTCATAGCCTTATCCTCATATTTTTTTATATAAATTTTTTCCCATATTCCCAGCTCCATGGGTCGATCTACGAATCTCAATAATTTCACTCCCATTTCTATATCATATTTATCTCTTCAAAAGTGATGTGCAACCACTGATTTCTCTATCAGATTGTACCTGATGTTTCTCCAATGTTCCTTCAGCCTGATTCCAATGCTTCTTTTTGTTTTTCCAATATACACTTTGTTGCAATCTGAACAGTTGATTTTATGTATTCCTGGCTTCTTCTCCTCAGGTATTCTATCATTATCACCAGAATTGAGCAGATTTTTTAGGCTAAACTTATTCACTGGGGACAAAGTAATCCCAAAACTCTCTAAGTATTTTTTGGAATTTTTTTGGTGGCCAAAGAATGATAAGTGAATTTCATGTGGATGGTAGATTCTTTTATTGCTGTCAATGTTGTAACCTGCTTTAACCTCTTCTTTTGTTTGACTTTCTTGATTTTCTTGTCTACAATTTCTTGTTCATATCCACTGAATTTTGCTGTTTGTATAATATGATAGTACTCTTTGCTGTATTCAAACTCATTCATAGGTATGTTAATGAGTGATGTGCTAAGCTATTGAGAACTGCATGTTTGTGTGCTGTGGGATTGAATTGATTCTGACATGAAATTAAATGTTATGTTTAGTATCTGGGTTGTATGTATAAGTAATAATAGCTAAGAGAAGCTGCTTCCATTGACAACTGGCACATTTGCAAAGCCATAATATTTAAGAATATTGTTACCCTTACCACCAGAATTAGATTTATTAATAGTATAATGTAGATTAAGTACAAGATACAAAGTAGATTGAAATATTTTTAACTGAAAATTATTGTATAAACCTGATGACTTTTAAATATTGTATGTATTTTGTAAACATAGTATCAACATATAAAATTTTATAACAAAATAAAAACATAAAAAATAAGAAAAAAAAACATTAATTTTAAATATAACAGATAGGAATAGTGCAAATCCAGAAGGCACTAACTCCAATCAAATTGAAATAAATTTGAAAATACAACACTAAAGATAATTTATATATTTTTCATACAATACTAAAGCTTCCTCCCTTTTTAATTAAAGCCATTTGGCTAAATTTCTATCCTTAAGAGTTGTTTATTTCTTAGAACCTTATACACACTAACACCCTGGTTAATGGAGTATAAGAATCCTGTTTAACTAAGTTTAATTAACTAATTCCAATCCCCTCACCTACTCTTTTCATCCTCCTTTCACTATCTGACAAATCTATACCATTCCTCATACACCTTTCCTAAGTATTTTGCTTTTTTTTTGTACCATTTTTGTGTCTCACCTTGCCTATATATTTTCCCAGTCCCTTAATGTTTTCTTCTGAATACCACCAGATACAAACATAACATCCAATCTTGGATGACAACAAAGGTGTTTGAAGACTGGCCGAAATACATCAAGAGGCAGGAAGATTATTATTCTTTTCATGCAGCACATCATCCTGATACTTCATATTTGAAGAATATTACTGTGAAAATTTCACCCTGCAAACTGTACAAGTGAACTACAACCATTTGGTCCAGAAACAGATTGCTATTTCAAGTTGCAACATCATAAGATAGTGGTTCAACACGCCATCTGCAGTTTGGAGACTAGAAAGAAGAATAAAATGAAGATTCACATTTTTCAGTAAGATTTTATTTTCAAAGCGATAGAAAAAAGTGCATGATAATTTATTCTTCTCTTGTTACAACTTTTTAAAAATTCTATACAGGGTATGCATCATATCGCAGCATTATGGAACTAGATACTTCAATCAACAACCAGAAACTGTTTCCAAAAGGTAGGATTTGGTGATCACAGTGCTGACGAAGATGGCCACAAATATGATAGTAACATTCCTGTCTGTGAAGAATGGAAGCAAATGGGAGATAAAGCTTCATTTGATGATTATGTGAACATTGACATGAACATCATTACAACTTAAAACATGATATCTGAAATTGTTGAAGATATTCAACAGGAGCTATGCAATGATGATGATGATGAGACTGAACATGATGAATTAGTCTTAATTAATTGTTTTAATGATGCTGTTAGTGCTTTATAAACTGTGAAATGTTCTATGCAAGTCATAATATAATTGATGTGAAATTATTGAACAGCTATTTTGAATTGAGGGTATGGTTTACTTATTAGGAGCAATAAAAAGCAAACAATGTAAAATAACAGATATTTTTTGTAAAATAATCACTCTCCTCAATTGTTATAATGTTAATAAAATTTCAATTTTGTAAAATTTAGTACTACTAATCTAATACTTTATATTACTCTTTATTTGTTTATGCTATTTCAATTGTATGCTTTCTCATGTATGTTTTTCCTTTGAGAATCTTAAAAACATATAAATGAAGTTTACTGTACCTGTTAATTTTATGCAGAATGCAAATTTATCTTACAAGTCCTGCTCACATGCATCTCTATGAATGATAACTGCATAAAATATCTCCTATAGTGATAATAAAAGAACTTTTCTTCTGGTCTTATAATCATTTGATTCTTTTTTTTTCCTCCCCTTTTTAATTCTACCTGCTGTGAAAAAATGACCCTTTGTTCCTAAACTCTGTTTTGACAAAATAACTAAGAGGTATATATATATATATGATTGTTTAAAACTGTCCTCTAAATTGACATATCTAACAATAACATATCTCAATTACATAAATATGTTATGTGTATTAATAAAAAAAGAATGCTGTAAATATGAGAAGGCAATATAGATGGCTACCTTTATCGCTTTCTGATTGACTGTGTTTCAGAGGTTAATTTTTGTTTCAAATTTTTTCTTTACTCAATATTGCATTTATATCAATAAACACAGATACAGCAGCAATGTTTGTTATAGAAGGGGAGTAAAAAATGACAAAGCTAATATTAAATGCATGTCATTCTTAGCACATGACCAGTGAAAAACAGAAACAATTACAAAAATAACTATAAAATGTACAAATGAGTCAGTATAGGTGACACTAACTGGTTAATTCTTCAGAACATGTTTCAAGAGCATTTGCTCTCAGCTCAGCTGCGGACCAACTAATGATTACAGGTGAGTAGTAATCTCTGGTGGTTCCACTAGATAACGGAACAGGAAGTCCATTGGTGGAATGTCAAAATTCATACCTCTATGTTTATTTTTTACAATATAAATCTTTTCCCATATTGCCAATTCCTTGGGATTGGTAGTAGCTTTTAACAGTTTGGCTTCTCCTGCAATGTCATGATCATAAGTTCAAAAATGATCTGCAACTGCAGATTTATCCACTCATTTATATCTTACATTTTTGAAGTGTTTCTTGGTCCATGTCTCCAAATTTCATATTGTTTTGCCTATATATATCTGATCACACTCCAAACAACCTATACGATACACTCCTGCCTTTTTGCTGGGTGGAATAACATTTTTTATGTTGCAATTCAGAAGCTTTCCATACTAAATTTATTTTGTGCTGCCAAACCAATATCATAAATTTTAAAAATCTTCATGAATGCCATGTTTGCCCATGGATGATATGTGAATTTTTTAAAAACCACATCCATTTTTATCATGTAGAGAGTTGTGATGTTTTTTATATCTTTCTGTCTTTTGAAATGTCTGATCTTCTTGTCAACTAAAGAGCTGCTGAATCCATTGTTGAGGTCCATTTTGATGATATAGCAGTATTCTGCTGAATATTCTTCTTTGTTGAGTGGGATGTTTACCAATTTATGAGCAAGGCTGTTTATAATGGCATGTTAGTGTGGTTTAGGGTTGAAACTGTTATTCTTTATGTGATTATCTGTAATTAGGTTTCCTATATGTGTCGAATGAAAGTATGTTGTTTCTCCTGTATATTTTTAGGTTAAAAAATGGCAAACAACCATCCTCCTCCAATTCCATAGTCCTGCAAAATTAGTAATTTTAGGCCATTCTCTGTGTTTTTTTGGTACTATTGCAAGTATGTCATCCACATAACGAAACCATGTTTTAAAGGTGAAAGGAAATGCCTTAGTAATGTGTTTTTACAGCACTCATGAATAAATTTGCCAGAAATAGAGAAAGAGGGTTACCCATAGCTAAGCCAGAAATTTGTTGGTAAATTTTCCAATTGAATGTAAAACAGTTTTAGTTTATGACATACTTTTTAGCCAATTCTGGAGATTTAGGAGCAGGGTTTTTTTTTTTTTTTTTTTTTTTTTTGGTAGTAATACTAGTAAACATAAATGCAACATCAAAAGAGACCAAGGTGTCATTCTGAAAAATCCACTCATTGTTAAATTGGTCCACAAGTTCATATGAATTAATGTGTTTGCAATAGAAATTCGTCTGAATTCGAAGTTTTTTTTAAATGTTTACAATTCAAGAACTAAGCTAAAAAATGTTCTAATGAACAACAATTTTCAAATAAATCTAGAAGTGACACTGGCAAAATTTCTTGAGCAAATTATTACAAAAACAAAAGAAGAAAAGGTTTGGCCTTAAGTATTGCCTTGATATTGATCAGCAATAAAAATTCTGAACATATCAAATGCCATATTCTGAACAATATTTTCTTTTAAGAAATAGAACAAATGACAAATTTCAAATATTACCTCATATTATTTCATGAATGCAATTAAAACAAAACCTGTACATTAACTTTCATGTTCTTTCCTTACTTTGGATTTTATTACACAATCAAAACCCTACAGAATATAAGCTGTAATGTTTTGCCACATTCTAAAATAAATTAAAAGAGAAAACTAAGATCAGAAAAATAGACAAGGCTTCAACAGCAACAGAAAAAGTTAACACATTTCATAAAAACAAACATACTATATTTATGTGAATCTAATGCACCATCAAACATAATGCATACTCTAAATTTGAAACTTACAGTCAATAAAAATATTTTGGCATATTGTTATATTGCAACTTAGAGATAAGCATGTTTGCTTCATAAAATGATCAAAACATAGAATTTATAAGTGGACTATTGTTACATCTTGGAGCATATAGGACAAAATACATCACTCATGCTGTTGGCAGGACAGTTGGCATAAGTCAAAGAAGAAAATGTTATTTCTTAATGGTGTCACTAGTCACAGATTGTCTGTTCTTCCTCCTTTCATGTAGAATTCCAAAAAACTTTTTCTTCCATGTCAGGATGTCTTACTTTGCGAAAACCAGTGAGTTTCTTCCTACTATCTTTAGTTGCAAATAATGTCAATTTCTGTTGTTGCCACAAGTGAAACTTGTTCTCAGCTACAATGAACTCTTTTCCTGCCTTTCTGTTACATTTTCTTCAGTATAAAAAATTACTTTATGATTAAAAGTACCATCATAAGATGATCTTCTCTGTTTGCCCTCTATTTCATAACTCCCTACTATTCAAACGCTCTAAGCAATAATAGGCTAACAATAGATGTAACAAAGTCAAGAAATGCAGCAATGCATTATGACGTAATAAAAGACAAATATGAATGAAGTTACTGGCAGACTATGAAATGGATTTGCACTCAAACTTAATATGCTATTGAATCTAATGAGCACCACAATTTTGGATGCTATACTTGCAGTAAAAGGGCACATTAGATTTGCGAAAATATGGTACCTTGATATTTGAGAAGCACAATGATCTCACAACAAGTAATTGAAGGCAGTTGTCATTAGCATTAAGGCATGTCTGCACATTCTCTCCATGCTATGGAAGGTATTCATAACACCCAGAACCTCAGCCCCAATTTCTTTCTAAATATTTGCCAGCAGTACCACAAGTGACTGTGGCTTGTTGCAATACACTTTACCTTTCAGCATGTCCTTTAGGAAAACAATCTTGTGAGATAAGTCAGTGAACTTTGGTGCCAAAGCCATTTAAAAATGCCATAATATTTAAAGAAGGAAGCAATTTCACCCCTGCTGAAATTGGAGGTGTGGTACAGTATATTGTTGTATTGAAAATAGCAGTATGGAATTCCTTGTCATCCAAGTGATTCACAAACTAATGGGAGAAAATGTGATCAATAATGTGGTGCCATGAGAAAGTGTAGTATAGTATACCTCACTTTTTCATCATAAAGGAGCTTCTCATGCACTGTGTGAAGATTCTCATTAGTTCTCCAAATAGTTGTATTTCAGGAATTGCTGTGCACTGTTAAATGGAAGCATGTATAGTCCAATACTCTTAGATATGCCTTGATAAACTACTTGAATCAATGACATAAAATTGAGTCTGTGTTCATCAGGAGATTTCAATTTAGGCACAACAATAACATGAATGCATATATCTCTTTGCTTTTTTTGCAGCTTATTGACGTGCATTTGTGTGACCCCCCCCCCCCCTTCTCTTGAGGCTATAAGAACTTCTTTGGGAAACCTGTAGTCTATTTTTCATCTACTGCACCATTGCATTGGCAATTTTGGATATTCTCTTTCATAGAAACTAATGAGTTTCTAACTTCTTCACCATATACTGAATGGCAGAATTTGTCAGTAGTTTCTGAATCCAAACTGCGCAATTAATTGCCTTTGACACTCCTTTATCACTACAGTTTTCCATAACTACAGAAAATACACACAAACTGCTCCAGTTCACATTGTATTACTTGTAACACACTGGCCCAATGACAGCTGACAAGCTCATAATAACAGCAAAATCAGATTTTTCACACTATTGCAGAGAGCAGAAAACATTCAATTGGCCTTTACAGACATGTGCAACATGCTAGAAAGCAATAATGCCACTCATATCATTCTAGAACTATACTTCTCATATACCACAATAGCACCCCCCCCAAAAAAAAAATACACAACTGATTACATCAATAAGTAGAAGAAGCATAAGTATCAAATCAAAACAGCTGTAGGTTAACTCCTGGACACAAAAATGTTCAAAGTTGCTAGAACAGTAGACCTACAGTGTACAATGCTGTGATAAATGCAAAACTGCAGCTATTATTATCAACAAGCAATTAAAAGGAATAAATATAATTAAATAGCGATGTAAAGGTATCCCATATTCTTTGAAGATAATATTTTGATCTTCTTCATGAATTCTATAGAAGTGATGTCTCAGTTACACAACATTTAGTCTGGCACTTTTGATTCATGCTGCAAACTATATCCAGTGCAGAAAATATTTCAGTTTTTAGCTAAACAACATTCTATACACATACTTAAAAATACCCAGATATAATGCAATTAACTATTGCTAAGAATTCTATATGTGCCTTGAGACATATTTCGTGATCAGCAGATGCAAAAGTTTATGCACAAGACTTTTCAAGTGACACTTTAAAGAAGTATCAATTCTAAATTCATGTGTTTACATAATTTTCATATATTAAGATTATATGCTATTTGATGCTCGGTATTTAAAAGTGCTTTATGTCTTAGTGGATTCTATTGTACAATAAGATAGACATGTTTAGTCTAGATGGTTGCAAAAGTGAATCTATAACAGCATATCAAATACCTATTCTAGTCATAAACAGTCTTAAACTTTTGGCTTGTACTGTACAACTGACTATTAAGGTCATAAACTATGCTTATGTTAAAGCTTACCTCTGACCATTATGTGTTAAACTGTGAAATGAAAAGTGCATATCTTGTCATTAGCATGAAGGGGGAAAATACAAAACAGAATGGCTGTAGTTGTTCTGCATATGATTAGAATATTACCTATTGAGACTTTCAAGAAAAGTTTTGTCTATCAGACAATTCAGAGATTCACTGAGATTGGCAGCATGAAAGATTGCTCAAGATTAGGTCAACGTTGCACTGTATGAACAGCGATAGCTGTTAAGGCAGTAGAAACTTGTAGGTAGCTCAAGATTAGGTCAACGTTGCACTGTATGAACAGCGATAGCTGTTAAGACAGTAGCAACTTGTATCCACTAAAATCCCATTTGGAAATAGTTAAGTATGACATAATCAATGTTTAGAGTACTTACTGATAGAGTAATGGACATTTCCTGATGCCATAACTGAGGAAGCAGAGGGAATGGAAATTAAGATGGCTCCTGCAGCAATGCGGAAACAATGGATATGTTAGGGTACTCTTCACTGATAAAAGTGTTCCCCATTGAAGAAAGTATAATGACCAAAATGAGAAAGAGAGGGTGTAGGCTTCAAGCACCCAAAAAGGTTATGAAAGAATTTTCAAAGTTCAGAGAGACCACATCTTTCTTCAGTCATGGGCTGCTGGGGGATAAGCTATGATGATTCAACCAGGTTTAATTTTGTGGAAAAGGCTGAAAAATTAGTACAAAAGTATATGTGGAAAATGCTCTGGGCCCTCTTGTGATGTCACTGAAACTAATCATGTTTAACAATGAATCCTGGAGCTTCCAGCAAGATTCTGGCTCAGCTCATAGGGCAAAGGTTATATAACCATGGCAGGAGAACAATGTGCCCAAATACATCTCCACTGCTGATTTGCTATCCATCTCCTGGACTGCAAACTGTGGTCAGCATTACAGGGGTTTATCTACAAAAAGAGGCAATCTAAAATGAAAGTTTAAAGTTTCCTATGATAACAGCACTGGTAGATTCTTCCCCTGAGATCATCTGTGCTGTAGCAGATGAAAGGCCAGAGCAACTTTAGAGTTTTGTGGAGGCAAAAGGTGGACACTTTGAAACTGGTATCACATATATTTGTATAATATACACAAATATAATATACTAAAAGGAAATTAAAAGATCTGAAACTATATTTAACTTATTCACAAAAAGTGTGTGACAATATTTATGGCTAGACTAAATATAAAAGGGCACAACTGAAAGTTAATACTGAAATCAATAACTTCAACTTTCCTCAAGTTTACTGTTCTGAGTAAACTTGGTTATGGATGGAGCAAGAAGTAAATAAGATAAGGGAGGAGGAGACTAACTGCAATGAGAATGGTCTCTAGTATCTGCTATTTTAGAATTTCCCCCCTTTGAATATACAGAGACCACTTTCAGCACATTTCACCAGCTTTGTCTCCCTGGTTCACTCTTGCTTGCACTCTCTTACTTAGAGTCTCTTAGCACAGAACTCTATATGTGTACCTTAACTTAACTTTTGCTGTTTCCTTCCATTTGCAGTAGCCTATGTGCAAGTAAATATAGACCACCATTTTTCTTGGAATTTCCTGATATGCCAACAAAATAATTTTTTCTCCATATTTTCCCCTCACCATGATCAATTTTTAGTTTCTACAGATTGATGAAAATAGTTAACTACATTGGATGCATTCAACAGAAAAAGTCATTGAACTGGTGAATTTTACTGGAAGTATCAAAATAAACTATCTTGTCTTAAAAGAAATATACTATACACTTAAAAGAGGAGGGAGCCACATACAATGGTACTTTTCTTTGAACTAAATTTGCTATATCTTCTATATTAATTAACTTGAAATAAAGACATAAAATTATCTCTGCTTGAGAGGACATTCCTTATGAATCTTTAACTATAACTTTGAAAAAGTAATAAGTTACGCATACAACAACATATTTAAATCATTTAACCTGTCTGATGTAAACATTTCTGCCTTATGAATCTCCATTTATGATTCTCCCATGATTTAATTAATGAATTAGTGAGGTCTTACTGCACATATCTGAGTATTTGACTAGTTTTAGCTACATCTATGCATAAACTACTTCTGCTGATCACATATAGCTGTCCATCAAATATTAGATTTTATACAAAAATATCTCAACAAAAGTTACAACTTCAGCATGTATTTCTATCACAGTTAATGCTGCAGGTAACTGCAATGTGAAAAATCATTCACTTTAATTTAACACCATGGAATGTGAACTTAATGCCAAACCTGACACAAGATTTACGAGTATGAGTGTGAGTAGAAAACAGCAATTGCAGGATCCTCTGTGTCACATGTCACAAGCACATCACGGAATTTGTCTAAAAGCTGCAGCAGCTGTGACCGGCGAATATTTTCCAAGTACATGATCTCTTCCAAGTGATGGCAGCCACGAAAGTAACCCAAGCGACACAGTCTTGCTAATAGCATCAAATCCTCTGGATTCCCTGCAGCAGGTATTTTCAGGATGGCAGTACGTTCCTCATCTGAGAAGTATGCTAACAGTTCTTCTCGCACTTCACTTCCTTTATCCTCTTCTGTTACAAAGCTCACCTATAATTTCCAGAGAAAGCATTCAGCTATGTTTATACATCTCCAAATTACAAGATGAAGTTCAGTTCTAACATCATCTAATATTTTATATCAGACTAATGAGACAATGTTTAATTGTACAAGAAAGAATAAAATTAAGAGATACCTGAGTCAGTGCAATTAAGGAGATGTTGTAAAGGATTGGGATGGAAGAAATATGAAAAGATAGGGAATTAAAGAAAAAGGTTTTTGGAAAGAAATTAATCACAGGATTAAAGATATTTAAGTGCAATGAAATATTTAGTAGTTTTAATAATAAAAAAAAAATCCTTAAGTTTATACATGGATGAAAAATATTTGAGTTAGAGAAAATATTTGAAATGCTAATTGGAACATGTACAGTAAAGCTAATCATATAATTAAGATCATTGCATGATTGTGTCCAAATATACACTTTTATTGGCTCCACTTACTTGTTTAAATGTAGTACATGTTTTTCAGACCATTGCCTGCATTATCAGCTAACTGTTGATTTCTGGAAAATTTGCAATGCTTTGGGTATGTATATTTTGCTCTGGTAGAGGGTGATGAGTTTAAAGTTTATGTTTTCATCCCTGGAGGTGTCCAAGTTCATTAATTTGTCTCTATATTTATAAATGTAGATTTTTTTCTAACTCTATAGGTTCTTGTATTGATTTTAATAATTTTTCTTTTTTCACTATGGTTTTCTGTCCAGAAATGAGATCCTACTGCAATTTCTCCATTTGTTTGTATGTTATGTTTCTGAACAGTTTCCAATATACGTTTTTCAAAAAACAAAGAGAAACATTAGCACACAGTTAAAAGAACACTTCAGGAACATAAAATACACAAATGGAGAAATTAACAGTAGCATCTCATTTCTGAACTGAAAACTATGACAGAATAAAGTAAAATTATTAAAATCAGTACGACCTACAGAGTTGGCAACATGGGAGAAAATCATATTTATAAATACAGAGACAAATTAATAAACTTTGACACTTATGGGAATGAAAACATAAACTTTAAGTTCACCACACTTCCATCAGAGCAGAATATACATACAGAAAGCATAACGAATTATCAGCAGTCAACAGTTAACTGATGATGCAGATAATGGCATGAGGAACATGTGTTAAATTTAAACAAGTAAGTGGAACCAATAAGAGTGTGTAGCTTGACTCAATCATATAATGATCTTAATTAGGAAAAATATGTTGAATGCTGCAATAAAGATGACAGAGAAGAATTTGCATAGGTCAGAACAGGAGTTGTCAATAGAAAGAAGTAGGCAGATGGGTCAATACAAAGATATGTCTGTTCAATGTGTAAACAGAAGGATAATATCTAGCATAGTTCATTAAAATGTAAAGAAGCTAAATTATTGAAAGAATTTTTTTAATAGTGTTTAATGTCTGTTTTTACTACTGAGACACCATAGGTGGTGGACACTGATGACATGAAATGAAATGGTAAATTGGGAAAAGATTTTTTTAAAGGAAGGAAGGTTCCAGGCCTAAGTTTAGGTACCTTCCTGATATTTGCCATTTATGAGGACTGAGGAAAACCTGAAAACCTCAATCAGGAAGGACGGTCATTGTGGGAATCAAACCCCAGATCTCCCGCTCACAAGTCAGTGCCTTAACGATCTTAGCCACCAATGGTGGTGGATTACTGAAAGAGAAATTGCATGTGGAAAAATGTACTAATCTTTTAACAGAAGTAGTTAGGAATAAGATACTGAATTAAGTTCAGAGAAAAAAATTGTAAAGAAACAGGTAATTATTTAGAGAAAGTGAAGAAGAAATGGTTGAGGGAGATTAATAAACAAGTTTAAGAAATGAAATATGCAGAAAATTATTAGAGATGATGGTTTTAATTATGTGGATGAATCAAATATACTGATAATGTACCAATAAGAAAATGAGCATCTAAATTAATACAAAATATCACTAGAAAGATTTATTACTAATAAAAACGAATAGTATAGGTTGACTGATTGACTGTATAAGTATGTTTGCTGTATTTTATACTTTGTATTTATTATGAGCATTGAAAAAATTAATTCTTCAATTAATTCATTAATTCATTATATAAGATATAAAGTTGTAAATACCAATCAATTTTATTTTTCAGATATATTTTAAAATATCAGGATCCAGCTCATGTGAGCTAGAAATTGTTTTGCAGCTGAAATTAAACATTCTTGCACTTTATTCGCATTATAAGATAGAAATCTTGCACATTATTGGCATTATAAGACAGAAATCTTGCTAATCATTATTCTAAATATTTTAAAGAAGTGGTCACAATTGAAGAATTACCTGAATCCGATACTGCAGCATGTGTAAAAGCAGTGAAACAGTGTCTGAATGACCTGTCATTTAAAGAAGATATTACCTACAAAACATCAAACTTTTCATTCATAACTGCAAGCATTGAACACTTAGAATGTAAAAATAAATATTTTTATAGTCAAATAGCAAAGTGAAGGATGTCCAGAAGCAAATATATTCTACTTTGGATGAAGCTGGGAGAAAAAGTTAAATTAAGTCTGACAATTTACTAAATAAGAATGTAGGATTTTCATTGTTGGAAAAAGTATCAAGAATATGTGCCTAAAATGCCTAGTATTATTGAAATAGGGAATAATTTATTAAATTTTGAGCTAAAACTGCAATTTTTAGTACCTAAAATCTGAATCTACTAATAAGATAATTTTGACATCTCCAGGATATATACAATCAGATGGGGGAAATTTGCAAGAAGAAGAAGAAGAAGAAGAAGAAGGAGGAGGAGGAGGAGGAGGAGGAGGAGGAGGAGGAGGAGGAGGAGGAGAAGAAGAAGAAGAAGAAGAAGAAGAAGAAGAAGAAGAAGAAGAAGAAGAAGAAGAAGATGCTACTACTAACAATAATAATATCACCTCATTGTCAGTTGAAACCAATGAACTACTTGTTTGGACCGTTATGCCGTTCAATTTCCCAATGCCTCCTCCAACACTTGGGCTTTAGGTCATAATTACATCACTCATGATAGAGCTTAGGACTACAATGACGATGTCACTACTACTACTAACAACAACAATAATAATAATATCACCTCATTGTCAGTTGAAACCAATGAACTACTTGTTTGGACAGGTATGCCATTCAATTCCCCAATGCATCCTCCAGCACTTGGGCTTTGGGTCACAATTACATCACTCATGTTAGAGCTCAGGACTACGATGACGACGCTACTACTACTAACAACAACAACAACAATAATAATAATAATAATAATTATAATAATAATATCACCTCATTGTCAGTTGAAACCAATGAACTACTTGTTTGGACAGGTATGCCATTCAATTTCCCAATGCCTCCTCCAGCACTTGGGCTTTGGGTCACCATTACATCATCACTCATGTTAGAGCTCAGATCACTTTCACTTGGTACTCTCCCACTGCCCATCAGACCACTGCTCAGTTGCTCATCAGGGGTACTCTGGTAACTGCCATCTCGTGTTGATCCACGGTGCAGACTATGGCTTCGCTGGCGTGCTAACATTCCATCCTGAATAACATGTACTTGCATGAGAAAAACGCTCTTGAAATTTACAAAATAATAAGCAGTTTTAAAAATCAATATTCCTTTGGATGGGATGGAGTGTTACATATAGTACTAAAACATTGCAAATGAGTGCTACTGAATATATTGGTGTATCTAATTACTCAATGGATGAGGGCTTACTTCTGGAAGCATTAAAAATCAGTGTGGTATGATCAATTCACAAAAAAGATTCAAATGCAGATGTTAGTAGCTAAGGACAAACTGCTCTAACCTCCATTTTCAGCGATTTGTTTGAGAAGGTACTAAGGAATAGAATAAATAGTTTTGTTTTTTTTTAAATCTTATAATATCCTCAATAATTTTCAACATGTTTTAGAAATAAATTATGGACCATCACGGCTGTAGCAGAATATGTGCAAGAAGTTGCAATTGAAAGATATCCATAAAGAAGCAGCAGGAATTTACTTAGATCACTCTAAAGCTTTTGACTCTGTGTCTCATGATCACCTAATTTCAAAGTTAGAACATTATGGTTTTAGAGGACAAGTCAATAAATTATTAGCAATTATATGCAATGTACAGAAATAACTTTGAAAAAATGAACCCTTACGTATACCATTAAATATGACAATAATATAATAAAATCAGGGGTACCACACAGATCAGTGCTGGGATCTATGATTTTCTTAATCTATAAAATAATTTATCTCAATTGGAAAACAGCAAGGTGATCTCTTATGCTGATAATACATCTATAATATGTTGGAGTGACAAGAGGGAAAGCTTAGAAAGAAAAATGAAGAGTGAGCTGGTGAAATATCACAGTGTTCACTAAACAATGAACTAAAGTTGAACAGGGGTAAAACAAAATTCATGATATTTTAAAACAATAACTTAAATGTAAACATTAACAATATCATATTAAAACAGGTAACTGCTATAAATTTTTTGGCATACACATAGAAGAAAATTTAACTTTCAACACACATGTAGAATTAGTCTGTAACAAAATGAACTCTTGATGTATCTGCTGAAACAACTAACAAAACATAGGAACATTAATATTCTAAAAACAGTATATTATGGCATTATTTATCCACATTTAGCATATGGGATTAAAATCTAGGGTAAAGTAAAACCAATATGAACATAACATTAAAAATAAAAAAGCACATAAGAAGTATATACAAACTTCAGTTTGAACAGTACTGTAAGAAAACATTCATAAAACAAAACATGCTAACCGTAGTTTTACTATATGTATTCAAACTATTATGCTAGTCAAAGATAAAAAGGAATTTAACATGCTCAATAAAGACAGCCATACTGTCTTTACAAGAAGAGTAAATGATTACCAAAGGGTGAGCATAAATAAAACTCAAACCAATAAGGACCCATATTAAATAGGAGCTATATTACATAATAATAAATTACCATTGTTAATTAAAAACACCACAGACTTAAATTTAAATCTATTCTAAAACTATTCCTAATAGAAAAATGCTTGTATAATATTGCTGAACTATAATGGATAAGTGTTTGCAATACTGCTAATGACAGATATGAGTGTATGTATGTACATAAGAGGGTAGGTCCCTAAGTTTCTGGCCAAACCATTTTCTAGGTATAATACAGACAAAAACTATATTTCACTTTTCAGTATAGTTACTCTTTATCACAATACACTTTTCACATCTTTGAATTAACATTTCAATCCCTCCAATGCCGCCCCCCCCCAAAAAAAATAGTCAGAAGTCTTGTCTGCAAAATGGGCATAAACAGCATCCATCACTTCTTTGTCACACTTAAATTTCTTTTCTCAAAGGTCCTTCTTGAGTTCTGAGAAGAAGAAATAGTCATTGGGAGCTAAATCTGGACTGTAGGGTAGATGGTTGATATTCTTGAAGCCACAGTTCTTCACAGCTTCCTTTGCAATAAGAGCTGTGTGCACAGGCGTGTTGTCATGAAGAAGGTGCACATCACCACTCAGCTTTCCTTGCCTTTTCTATTTGATGGAAGCACACAGTCTGTGCAGTAGGCCAACATGGTACTCCCCATTTACTGTAGGGTTCCTCTCCCTGAAGTCAATGAACAGGATTCCTTCACAGTCCCAAAAGATTGTGGCCACAATCTTCTTGGTTGAGTGCATGACCTTGGCCTGTAGAAGCGGTGCTTTGCCAGATTTACACCACTCCATTGATTCTCTTTTGGATATGGGATCATAGTAGAGGACCATAGTTTCATTTGCTGTAACAATGGTGTGTCCCATTGCCATGGCAGAGCTCTAAAAATGCCTGACAATAGATGACTCGTTGCTGCTTTTGGGCTGAGGAAACAAGTCTAGGCAGCCATCTTGCACTAACCTTATTCATGCTTAAATGTTCATGAATAATTCGAAGAACTGTTGTTTTAGAAAGGCCCAATCTTGCTGCTATTTCTGAAACTTTGAGTTGTCGGTCTAGCATAATTTCTCCTTCCATAAAAGTGATGCTTTTAGGAGTGAGCACCTCCAAGGGCCAACCTGCATGCTCTTCGTCTTCAATGCTTTCTCAACCCATTCGAAAAAGTTTGGCCCATTCTTTTACAGTAGAATATGAGGGGGATGCTTCCCCATGTACATTGTCCAATCCTGTTTAATTTCATTTGGAATTGTCCAATCCTGTTTAATTTCATTTGGAATAAGTCCCTGAAGAACTTAATAACAGCTCGATACTCTCTTTTGAACATGTCACAATCTTCTACACGTAAGCCTTCTTTATGCAACAGAAGACAGCAACTGAGCAACAGAACACAGTTGAGCAGCAGTTATAGCTGCAATTATTTGTTTAACATATAAGGTATGACACAAGATAAGAATTTTGTGAAGACGATAATACTTATCGGTGAGGCCAGAAACTTATGAAGCTACCTTCATATGTACATTTAATTACTGCATAAATAACTTGCATTATTGTATTAAACTGAATGTATAGAATCATGACAATGCCAGATACTTTTGTAAGAGTCTATTGGCTGTAATAAATCATCATCATCATCATTATTCTTCTCCTAGCAACACAAATAACTGATGTCAAAATCAAATATCACTTAAATCAAAACTTAGTTTAGTGTGAATACTCTATTTCACAGTCCAATGATGTCTGTATTTATAAAAAAAAGTTTTTAAACAGCAATATTCTGAAATTTTTGTAGCACATGGATGATATGTGAATTTTTTAAAAATTAGCTTATCTTTTCTTGCTAAAAGTGCTGTGGTTTCTTTGATACTTTTTTGTCTCTTGAATTTCTGCACCTTTTTGTGCACTAGTTCTTTTTTAAAATCATTTTTAACCGCTGTTATTTCTATTTCATTGTATTCATTAAAATATTCCTCTTTGCTAATTTGTAGATTAAGATTTTAATATCAGGTTGGGATCATTTAATACATTTAATGTTAAAAACTTACTGATAGACAATGTTAATGACAGTATTCCACAAGAGAAAAAAGCAGGTATTTACAAACTAAATTGTGCTGAATGTGAAAAAATCTACATTGAAAAAACAAAGAAAAACATAGACATACGGTTAAAGGAACATTTCAGGAACATTAAGTACAAGCAAATAGAGAAATCAGCGTAGCATATCATTTTTGGACACAAAATCATGACATAGTGAATAAAGAAAAGTTATCAAAATCAGTACAAGGACCTATGGAACTAGCAACCTGGAAGAAAATCTACATCTACACATATAAAGACAGTCTAATGAACTTTGACAATGCCGGGGATGAAAACATAAACTACAAGTTATCACACTGCCACCAGGGTAGAATACACATTCCCACAGCTCAATAAATTATCCGACAGTTGAATTTTAGCTGATGATGAGAACTAAATGTTCTCGAAACCGGTTCAATACATTATGACAAGTAAGTGAAGCATTAAGAGTGTGTAGTTCAACTAAATCATACAATAAAATCAATTATATTATTGGCTTCACTGTGCAAGTTCCAATTTACATTTTAATTGGCCTTACAAAGTTTGCTGAGGTTGTTACAGTAGCAATGAGCATTTATGGTTTGCCCTTAAGGCTGAAATATGGTGAGCAGTATATGCCTTTTGATTCCAAAAGACTCTGAGCATCATCTTCCTCACAGATGGTGTCATTATTTTTGTAGGCAATGCAGGATGCTTCCAATGAATTGATGCACTCATTGTCTGTGACTATTCAGGCTAGCATATTGCGTCTTTCATCATGACGGCAATTGAGATGCTATAATGCCAGACCTATTCTTAGCATTTAGAGTTGTGGATCAGCATACTCAGCACCTAACGTGCACAGACTTTGTGAAAACCTAACTTGCCATGTATACCAAGATTTTAGTATTTTCCTGATTGACTAAAGATCCTGTTTTACATGATATCTCTGAATTTCTAAGACAGCATTTTTTAAATTGATCACTGAGAAGAATGCATCCATTAGATTAGCAGCAAGTAACAACCTTGGAATTTCCACATTATTTATGACTGGCACATGTATATTACCTTTTTTCAATTCCATCAGCACATCATTCATAAACAAATTAAACAGAATGGATCTTAATTTGCAACCTTGTCTCATACCCCAAAGAGGATTAATATGATAAGACTGCCTCACTGGCCTAGTGTTACATTGCTGGCTGCAGTCTAGGAGATCTGTGATTCAATTCTGAGGAAAGAGGGGCACCAGTATTAGTTGGGAGTGAAATCATTGTCTTCAGCAGATCTGTAAACCTTAGCTCCATTTACAATACGAGAGAAATTTGTTGTTTAAATACATATTTAAACTGAGTAAACTTAATAATTCTGTACAGTATATTTTACTTTATATTTATTATATTGTATATTTAATAAATTTACTAATTTGTTTAAATTGTACTCTGGAAGCTATAGACAATGGAGTGGTAATATATCCTATTAGAATTTATTAAATATGTTCACACTAACTCCACTTACTGATACAACATTAGAACATGTATTGGGGACAATTGCTCCCATCTTTTGGACCCAAAATCATAAAATTAAACCAGAGGCTAAGCTGCTGAAAGAACTTCACAACCAACAGAGCTATCAGCTTGGGAAAAATTTTTCATCCTGAAAAATAGAAAAAGCTTCATGAATTTTGATATTTCACCCATAGATGAACTCAGCAAGTTCCTATTTAAACCATCAGAGACCACCACAGAAGCACCCAGGGATCCAGCCACCACATCAAACAGTTGGTCAACAGCTGATGATGCTTATCACACTGCCTCATATGCGTTTGCAGAAATTTTAGGTGTTCCTATAAAGTTTCTTCCCACACATGTTTCATAAACGTTATTTATTTACAAATGACATTAAGTTGCACAGCTTATTCATTATATGAGGGTAAGTCATTGAATAAGTTACAAGGTGCTGTGGGGTAGTACATGTTTGAAAGAGGCACCTGAGGCTATTGCCACCAAATGGCACCATTAGTTCTGTGGCAATTAGTAACATTTGACATGAGATAATAGAAATGATGTTTACAATAGCAAAACAGCAGTTGCAAGATGAAAGTGCCTCTGAGTGAGTGTACAACTCTCGAGCAGTGCTCCATTGTACAATTTTTGTGGGTAAAAGGTATGGAATTAAAGAGTATTCATAAAGAAATGCTTCCGATCTGTGGTGAAAAGTACCTGTCATGCCAAGCTGTTTACAATTGGATGCAGAAGTTTTCTGAAGATCAGACACATATCGAAGATACACCATGTCAGCCAATGAATGAAGATTGCCACAGAGGCAAATTTGCAAACAGTTGAAGACTTAATCTGAGTAAACAGAAGAGTAACTATAGACACTATAACGCTGCTATTGTTCACATGGCATGGCCTACCACATAATAGAAGGGGAATAAGCTAAGTAGGGAGGGGAAAAGGCCACTGGGAGTATTAATATTCAGTTTCTTTGGGAGTTTACATATTTGGGATTGCTGTTGAGTAACCAGGGCAATGGGGAAGTGAAAGTCAGAAAAGGATAGCAGTAATGACAGGCAGACTGGCAATAAAATTGTTAAGGAAATGAAATGTTTGTACTTTGCTTAGCTATGAATGATAAGTGGTTTGAGAGAATATATAAAGCTTTAATGGAATCTAGATGGGCATATGGAATAGAGCTATGGGGGGGTGGAAGAAAGTTGGAAAGAAATGGATAAAATATTAGCTATGTTTTGTAAGACTATGTTTGATATTATACAAAATGCAGCTAATGTGGGTATCTTGTTGGAAATGGAAAAGGTAAGTGTGCAAGGTTTGGTGATTGAGGGAACTTTGAAATAATTTGTCATATTATACTATATTTCACCGTGAAAATCCCAGATACAAAAAACTATTTAAAATAATAGTTTAGAATTTAACAGCTTCTGCATGGTATATATTGGAAGAATGTCTGAAACTTCAGGATTCTGTTTTAGGGGAACCAGCTGGGTGGGCAAGATTGGTGAAGAAATTCAGAGGCATGGAATGGGGGATTTTTGGAGTAGGAGAAAAAAATAAACATGAGGCATTGGTGATAGTTTAGAATGAGATTCAAGGATACAGATAGACAGATGATGTATGCTGTAATGAGGAAGAAAAGTTCTTCGGCCCTATATTGGGAATTAAAGAGGATAGTAGGAGGGAGGGATATATTAACAATTGTAATAAGTGAGAAAGGGAAGGGCTAGTATGGTTTAGGTTATGAGTTTGGAGACTAAAAGGTATAAGGAGAAATTTTTTGCAGAATACTTGTCTGGTTTATGTGGGAATGGAAATTGCTATACGTATATTGTTTGAATGCGTGGAAACAAAGGAGTGGAAGCAGAAATTGATACAGGAGAAATGGGTGCAAATGTGAAAGGAGTTGACAGTACAGAAAAGTTTTGGAGATCTATCTCAAGTGAGGATTATTTACAGGATTATTTATGTAGAGTTAAAATAAAAGGACGTAGACGATTAACAAATCAATGTCTTGTGGTTTGTTTAATTAGTTTTAAAAATTTTGATACTCATATAATATTTTTAGGTTTATAATGATTAATCAGCAAATGCTGTTTTGAATTAAAGCTGAGTTGGAATATGTAATTAAAAACCAACACAAAAGACAAAATTCTGCCAAGAAAACAATTAGCCTGTGTGTGTTAAGCTGTTAATCACTGTTAATAAGAATGTGTAGTTCAACTCAATCATACAATGATCTTAATTTCATGATTAGCTTCATTGTAAAAGTTCTAATTAGCACTTCAAGTAAATAAAATGTACTAGACATCACAACAAAATTAAATAGAAGAAAAAATTATCTCACATGTGGTAGACTTGGCCCACTTTCTGTTGGCATAAAGTAAATGTAGGTATGAAGCTGCAGAAGTAGACGATGTTGAAGCATCCACACTATCATCTGGACCAGCTGTGATTGTTGCTGAGGGTAGTTGAGTGGGTTCATCTTTTGGCTGATGGACGTTGGCAATGAAAAGTCACTCATCACCTACAATTAAATGTTCAATACTCATTACACTTAATAAAATAAGGTTGAGTTTAGTGCCGAATACTCTATGACCAGCTTGTTCCTTCTGCTATGGAGTGTGAAAATAATATTATGGGAATGATTTTTTAATCTGTAATAATAATAATTTTTCTCAGTTTACATACTCTCATTTTAACATCATTATAAACTTCACTAATGAACAAGTTAGGGAATTAAAGATTTAAAGCTCTCTCAGCATTGGAAAGTAATAATGATTTCACAGGATATGAGCTGAAAGTTGTCTGGATTGTACACCAAGTTTTCAGCCATCTCAACTCTGTGGCCTTAATCAGGGTACTGAATCAACATCTGTACTTTATTTATGCATAAATTCTTGTAGATAATCAGAGCAGGTAGGTCAGTCAGTGATATTACAAGAATTTATGCATAAATAAAGCATGTTGATTCAGCAATCTGAGGAAGGCCACAGAGTTGAGATGTTTGAAAACTTGATGTATAATCCAGACGATGTTCAACTGATATCCTGTGAAACTATAATTCAATTATGGGGAAATATCACAGTGCAGGAAGTACTGAACATATTTAAAATAATTTTAAAAAAAATTATAATAATAGGGAAATTAAAAAAACAAACTGATGCAAATCCTTATTTAAGAAATTTAACCTTTTAATTGTCCCATGCTTACACATATATGAAAGCATAAAATATATTCTTTGATAAATAAAGAAGCACCAAAAAATTGTAACATGAATTCACACAAAGATTATGTAAAAACAGGACTTAGAGAAACAATGAATTAGATAGTATGGGAAAACAATTATTAAATGAATTGCCTCAAGAAAGCAAATCAATAAAAAAACTAACAAGAAACTTAAGATCATAAAAATGCACCTAATGGAAAATACATTTTATAATTTGGAAGGAATTTAAATGTAAAGTAAAAAAATATTCTGGGTACAGATAGGATAAGTCCCTGCCTCAGAAAAGTAAGCATAGGCTTGAGGAGTCTTCATGCCTTATAGAATGTAAGATAATTAGTGATTTGCATAATTATTCATAGAATGTATACACTACAGTTTTAGAAGTATATATTATTTATATATACTATTTCTATAAATTTGTGTCATTTATACATACATTTTAATAAAAATCATGACATATCCTCTGTAAACTATAGTTGGGTACTGTAAATGAGATAGGATATGCATAGACATGATGGATATTTCATGCCATTTTAATGTAAAATAATTAGTTAGAAAATTTGCCTGTAAGTACACTTTTCATGTAAAAACTACCTGCAAATGTGGTGTTTTGAAGCCACTGGCAGTAAGCAGTGTGGCACACCCAGCTGCCAAGAATCAAATACAACAAATGCAAAATATTGGTGCTCCTAGGGCAATTTTTAAATTTTGGGTTTCAGGTAAACCCCCACTTCTAATACTCTGATTTCACTGATTTTCGGAAGTTATTTTTATTAACTTATTTTAATAGCATATACCAAGTTTCGTTAATAAAAGCAAAAATTTAAACTTTCTTTTAAATTATATCTTTAAGTTAACTCCCATTCCCAATAGACTAATTTTGCTGGTTAACAAACTCGATGAATTGTTTGTTAATTGATGGCTATATGCTGAGTTTTGTTGAGAAAAAATAAAAATTGCAACCACACTAGAGTGTTAACAGACATATACACACCCACAAATTTTTTTCATTGCCATTTGTAAGTAGGATCGATGGAGATTTAAAGTAATTTTTCAAAAATCTTTTCATGGGCACAACTGCAAGTTTTCGGAATTCACTAAAAGAATGTTGATATATCAAGGAAATTATAAATTAAAAATTTTAGAATTTGATCAATTACACTCTTATTTCTCCACTTAGCACCGTTTATTGGAAAAATTAAGAGTATCACCAGCTACAACACTTACTTTATAATTATGTTCTTCACTGTGGGACCTCTACTAATTTGCATTTAAGTAATATTAAGGAAATGTCTACATTTTTACTACAGTTCATCCATCTTTTACTTTATGTTGGCACTAAATGGCAGAGATGGTAATGAAAGGGCAAATAAGTTGACAGTTGCCAAAAGAGAGAAGTTGAAAGAGATGAGGTAAACTGGCTAGATTAGCTGGATAGTCTTACCTGAAGAAGATTCATACCCGGAAAATGTTCTGAGAAACGCTCCACCAATGGAGAATTGATATGAGTTGGAGCATCTGGAGCAATAACATACACGTTGCTTTCACACAGGGGATAGATGACTGTTGCCTTGGCCCAATACAGTAAATGGCCTGTGAGTTGAAACACCTGTCATATTTATTACAACAAGGAATTAAATTATTAGATATCCTTACACTATAATAAAACATTTGGAAATGAGAGGCTGAAATGTAGAATGGTAATCATTATGATTCCTTTTATTGGACAGTTGATTAATTAATAATAATATAGAATGTAAAAGCTACAGATAAAAATGCTATATTACTCAGTAGTTTAAGTAGAACACCGTCAGAGAGAGGCAGCATCTCTTATAATGAGAACTTTTACTGCTCACCTGAGAGAGTGTCAAATCTGCATCTGCTGCAAGTGTCTGCAGGCTTTTGAGGGGACTGTACATGTGCACCAGGCGACCTAGAGCAGGCGAGGCATCCAATGGCAGATGGTCCAGAAGTTCATTAGGTTCCACAAGAAGTAGAAGACCATGATATGGCCGTAATGACTGCAGGCATCTACAACCAATCATACATAAATTGTTCATCTTGGAATAACAATATCAAAGTATTTTTACAGGAATAATGGCATATAGAATTCAAAATTGGGGAGAAGAAAATCCAAGGATATCTCCCTACAAACTAGGTTTAGGAAAGAAAAGAGAACAGTGGATAATATACTTACAATTAAAACAAGACAGATAAATGTTTAGTAAAGAAAAGGGGTAGACTGTATGGTCTATTTATATACTTAGAAAAAGCTTATGATAGAGTGGATAGAAAAGCTCTATGGTACAAATTAGGAAAGGTTGTGACAATTGTGGCTTTGCGATAGTAACAAGTGCTGTGGAACAAGGGAGAAGATTTAGGCAAGATTGTAAAATAAACCCTATATTTGTTTAATTTGTTTACTGGTAATATTTTGGATAGTTTGAGGTATGTTTATATTCACATCCCTGCAATTAATAATCCAGATATTCCTGGGTTACTTTTGCAGATTATCTAGTGGTATGCTCAATATCAGTGATTGGCTTAAAGTTAACTATAGGTGAGATCAATAGATATTGTGAAGAATGGGGACTGAAGTGAATCAGAATAAAACTAAAATTATGATTTTAAATAGCAGGAATTTTCACAGTGAAGTATACAATACCAAATTATTTATGAGGAATTCACTTATATTTCACTAGTTTTGTTCCACTTACTTGCACACGTTTTATTTAAATCTACATTATGTCAGTTTAATTGGAAAAACAAGAGATTCCAGCCAGAACTACATGGTAATAAAATTATGGTATTTAAGAAGGGTAATAAACTGTATAAGGATGAAAAATGGTTTATGGCAGACAAAGGAATTCATGTTATTAGGAGTTTTCATATCTGGGCATAAAGCTGAGTAGTAATGGAGGCCGAGAAAAACAGAAAAGAATTGAATGGTGAAGGGGAGAATGGCCATGACAGAAATAAGAAATTTTTTATATCTGATGCCAGTAATGAATATTAAGTGGTTTGAAAGGCTTTATTCTGCCTTGGTTTAATCACAATGGATTTATGGAGGGGAAATTTGCAGTATTTTTAGTAGTGTTTAATGCCCGTTTTTACTGCTGAGGCACCATGGAGGAGGGATGGCATAATATGGCTTTATTACTAAGAAATTTCTTAAACTTATTTTGGGAGTTCCCAACAATACTGCAAGTGCAGGAAGTTTGATAGAGTTAGGAAAGGTAAATATGAGGGGGTTAATGATGGAGAAAGTATTATAATACTTATTTAGGTCAAGAAGTACTTGACACTGACATTATGAAAATATGCAGTTTATATTGTGTTTTTCTGCATGCATAGGTAATGTCATAAAACTCAAATGATATGCTCAAATATAATATTATATTAAGGCAACATGATTTTCTACATATACACTTATAAAACCAATAAAAAAATGCTGTGTGGGATTTGAACCCAGGAGCTAATGCAGAAGATTCTAAACTGCTCAGTTGCTGCTAATCTACCCAAACATTCTCTTTCCAGATGCTTATGATTGTGATCATTATGTTTACAAAGTGCCCAATGCAATGTGCATGAGCTTGTGAATACAGCATTTATGAGTGTCCCTGAAGATCTCTGATTAACATGTAGAATCTGGTGATGATTCTTTTGTTTTTTTTTGTTTTGTTTTGTTAAAGGGTTTTTGTTTAAGGGTTTAGAAAATGCCATAATTTTGAACATGAAAAAATTTTATCATAACATTACAGAGTTATTTTCATAGTACATTTATCATAGATGGTCCATTAATTTTGACATCCATATCTATGCCTACCCTATACAAAAAGCCACATTTTGCCACTGGTTAGGATATCTTTATAAATAACTGCAAATATAGCATAGATTAAACTGAATAAATTGCTAAAAATTTATTAACCACAAGATCTAAGAGAAAAATTATACTGAATGGGAACAAAATAGAAAGGACATGCTTGTTTAATGTTCAACAAAAAATTGAGAAAAAAAAAAAAAAACTTTATAACTTAAGTAACATAAATTTCTCTTTAAACTCATATTTACTTATGGATCGATTCTGGCTCCATTATGAAGTCCTTTTTGTGGAACTGGTGCACCTTTTGTGGCAGGCAAAAACTGACTTCAATCCATCGATTTACACGTACATGCACCAGACCTATTGAACTGAGATCATCATACACCATCTTCAGATCCCTTGCTAATGTGCTTCGGTGCAGTATCAAATCAAAAGGTGAGTCTGAATCCTCATTCAATTCCCCTTCAGGCCTGTACATATCAAAGCATATTAAATCTTGAAATACTACATACTTATACTTAGAGCTTGCAGCAATAAACTGAACATACTGTCGTGTTTTAGCAGTCAGGTATTGTTCATCATTCACTGATGATGTCAACCACAGTAGTTGGTGAAAGCTATGGTACCTTATTAAACCACAGACCATGGCAAATCAGCCCGGAAGATTTTAACTGTTTTAATTACAATACTAGCATTGAAAGCTTAATAAGTAATACAATCAATATTTTTATAAAACAAAAGTTGACTGAAATCGAGTTATCTATTTCAAAGGTATGTATTTAATTGCCTATAACACCCCTTTTCTCCCCCTTATTTTCAATTTCAAAAATAGGGAGAGTATAATAGGTGAAAACTTCGCATAATACAGATTAGGTTGGCATGGTTTAAAAGCATGATAGGCAAATCTACCGTCTTTAAATCAACACAAATATTTAAATATATAATTTATTTTGCCAAAAAGTGACATTAATGCATTCAAATGGTTGTTTTATCCTGCATTACCGCAGCCGACTAAGCGCCATGATGTGTTCAAGGCTGCGCGGCGTTGCTATCTCTTATGCGGCTGGGCGGCAACTACCTGAAATACGAAATATTTCATTCTGGTATCGACTAACTTCTATTAAACGGTTGAATTTAGCTATCTATTAAAATTCATTTCTTTCTACCTTCTGTACCGATTCAGTGGCATCGTCGCTGCTTTCGTAGTCACTAGGCTGGTCCAAGTCCTCATTTTCATTCCGCTCTCTTTCCCATAGTTGATCGTCTTCAGTTCTGCCCAAAGGAAAAGAAATCCCTGTTTTCTTAAAACTGTTCTCGATGATGCCGGGAGCTATCAGTCCCCACGTTCTTGCGATCCACTTGAAGATTACATGAAAGGAAACTCGTTTGATCTTGCCTCCCTTTGTCATTCCGTGCTTATCGTTTACCATCCAATTTGCGTAGAACCTTCTGACGTGAGCTTTGAATGGCTTATTTCTGGATATGTCCAACGGCTGTAAAATTGGTGTAAGTTCCCCTGGAATGATGGCTGGATAGGTCTGCGTCATGTTCATTTGCTTTTTCACAGCACTCACTAAGTGACCGAGGAAGCTATTTAACCCTAGCATAGACTTCTTCAGCAGGGCCCTGGTCGACATTCCCACGCTGTTTTCAGCCAGTCAGCATCCATCCAACCTTTCTCTTGGACCCGAACATGCATACCCCTCGGAAAGTCTTTTTGGCAGTGTTTTCCTTTTAAATAATTAATATGGGGGAACCTTTCTGCCGTCAGCGATCATTGCTAACATCACTTACACCGTAGCTTTTAATTTAGTAGTTTTTATTAGAACGCTTGCAGGACCGGCTGCATTGATTGTCGTATTTGAGGGCATGTCGATTAACAGTGCCGCCTGATCAGCGTTGCGAATATGAGATAATAAATTGGTGCTCCTCCCGAAGTCTTGTACCGCCACGGGTGGCCGAGATCTTTAAGACGCGGACTCGTGAGCGGAAGTCTGGGTTCGAATACCGCCAGGACCGTCCTCCCTGATTGAGGTTTTTTCCAGGTTTTCCTCAGTCTTCATAAATGGCAAATGCCGGGGAGGTACCCTAAACTTAGGCCTGGAACGTTTCCTTGCTTAAAAAAATCCTTTCCCAATACATTATTTCATTTCATGTATCACCAGTGTCCATTGCCTGTGGTGCCTCTGTAGCAAAAACGGGCGTTAAACACTATTCATTCATTTCGAAGTCTTGTGACAAAGCGATGAAATTCATTGATATCCGTTTCCGCAAACTTAGTTCATTACGGCGCATAAAGCGTTCTGCCTAGCCTCTACTTGCTTTAAAACTCTTCCTCACAATACCAAGAGTCTGTGCAATTTCGCGCGCTTTAAACTGCATCATTTCGTGAGCGTTGCCATTATCTATTGTTTCTGTAACCCACTCTAGTACATTTTCATCTACATTTTCATATTTCCTTTTCTTCACACCGCGGAAGGATTTAGATGTCTTTTTTGCTGTTAATAATTTGTCTCTCTGGTTACGCCGAATATACACGGCTGCACTTCATACTTGCGACTCGCTGCTCTCACTCCATTTTCTCCAGCATATTCCGACACATTTTACTTGAAGGATGGCGTAAAACTCGATCTCTTACTAATTTTCACATCTGCTTATGTACTAGACGCTTCCAAATTATTTATTATACACACTAAACGTGGGAATCGGGACGCTGAACTCGGAAGCTGGAAGGGCATTGAGAAATCTAAGATGGAGGAAGAGAGTAGCCAATGGTCAATATACATGTGTTACGGAAGCTAGGGTTGTACCCTTAGCAGAAGTGTTGCATTTCCTCCCTGATCATTTGAAAATTTTTATGCGAATATTTTCTTTTCCTCAGATAATGGTCGAAAATTAGAGTAGGTGTTATAGACGAGTAAATACGATAAATGGTGAAGTAAAAGTTGACATTTCCATCAGTAACATTGAGTCAAAATATAACATAAATGTAAAGTAACAGCAAATGGAAATGGTCAAAATCTTTGTTGGAATATCACATACCTGGCTGCAACTTCATCATGTGCTGTAACCATGGTCTTTGTTTCCTGGCTTAGATAACCACATCGACGTTCCTCATGCCTTAAGGCTATACCCAGTCGTTTGCTGAGATCATAGTAGCACTTTACTATTGAATGGCTAGCTGTTGCATGTAGTGCAAAAACAATATTTATCAAGATGATGGAAGGATTTTCTGGCTTACTGATGCCAGACTGCAGCAATGTTGGATGGCCCACAAATCGTACATCATTTACCTGCAAACAATTCAGTGCCCTACTCTTTATTATTATTAAAAACACAGAGGGAAAAAAAAATTATCAGCATGTTAGCACTTAAATTGGTAACATATCTTAAGGTTATTAATGTAAAGTATAGAATTAGCAAAGACAAATATATGGAGGCAGTTTCCAATCTTTGGCAACAAAGCTGTAACATTGGCATTTCTTCATGTATGCTTCTCTACATCCTCTGCCTCATTTCTTTACAAAGACAACTGACATTACTTTCACCCAATTGCCACACATCCCCCATTCCAATTTCTTCTAACTAATAGTTTCCCCACCTCTCCCACAACACTCTTTTCCAAGTACATCACTTTGGTGCTTAAGACGTTCTTTTAGTACATTGTTACTATCTAATTTTAGACATCTGCACTAATATTTCAAGATTCTCTCCACTATTACACCTGTCCTTCCTACTCTTCCTAGTTCTGCCAAACTCATCCTCCTGGCAAACCTTTTGGTAATCCCAGAGCTTCTCTACAAAACATTCTATGTACCACATCAACCTATATCCACCCCTTTGACACTTTACGAATTTCTACTCCATACATCATCATCTTTGACTCAACCACATCCTCATATAATTTTTCTAGCCATTTCATTTGCAATGTGGGAACTTTATTCAAATTTGTTCTGATAGCTTTCATTGCCAATTGCCATTGCCAATTTACCTTGTGCACATTTAGACTGCACCTCACATCTTCCATTACTCATAAATCTCATCCCCTAATAATCACATTCTTTTACTACCTTTATTGGGTCTCTTTTTATAAACCTGCTCTCATCTTTCCTTAATTTTGAACCTTTTTTAAAAATCTTTGATTTGTTTACTTATCCTTAGATCCCATTCTGTACAAAATCCAGCAATTTCACTGATGTCATGTTGTAAGCCTATCATGGTTACTGCTCCTGCTATGAGATTGTCGGCAAAAAGCAATCCTGATACTTCCTTCTTTCAAATTATTGTACAGTGCCTTTATTTTTCATGATCCTATCTAAGATATCATCCTTAAACAAATGAAATAGTATTGGGCTCAGTTTGCATCTTTGTCTCAAACCCAAATTTTGCCTCTATAATCTGTGGCTCTATTATCTTTACATCAGACACAAAACCAAACTCCTTCACATAATTTTTGAAGTTCTAGAATAAATTCAGTACTGACTTCCTTGCACCTTAATTTGTGTGCCAATGCATCCCTATTATTGTACTGAATGCTTTCTCAAAATCTGCAAAGAATATATATATTTTACCACCATCAACAATTAAAATAAACTGTCTTTAACTGTACTACCACAAAGTAAGTTTATTTTTACTATAAAGAAATTATTCAAAATAAATATTTTATACTGTAAAATGTGATATTTGTATCCCTAAATTAATTTAAATACATCATGGATATATATATATATATATAAGAGTATATTCAGGGATAGTGCATCCTTAGGTGCTACATTACTACAGCAAACCGTTATTCTGTTCAAATAATAATTTTTCTTAAGTTTTATATTTTATATTTCAATGTTGATCAATTTGCATTTTTTAAAGTTGGGTTCTGTTCATTCTTAACTACCCATGGGTTGTATCCATGTGCTCCACAAATGCTTCTTAGAGATAAATACAAACACATGCATGTGCAAATTTAAAATATGTTTTCTGATTGGCTTATTCCAGGAGAATATATGCTTCCACAAAGTGGAGCGCAGAGGACCATTGGTAGTTATGGTCACAGAGTAAAGCAAGGTTGCTAGTATCTCTATGGCTATGCCTACAAAACAATATGGCAGCATACGACATTTACTTAATATGCATTTCTAATAACAAAAGGATATGTTCTACTAAGATTTGCATGTTATTAGTTTTCATTCAAACACAAGGTTTGCATTGTTATTTCGCAAATGAATATGATTACAGTTAAAAGCTTCCAAATGTTGGCAGTACCTATCTTGTCTTCAATAATTGATAGTCTAATTCTAACTAAGGCAGGCAATAAAATTTGTGTTCAGAACATAGGTATGAACTTGGTAAGCATTTTGTTGAATTATCCTCTCTTCAGATGGACTTTGAAATAAAAAGTAAAAGCAAAACAGCTAGGAAGGCAAACATAAGCTTTTAAATACAGTGCAGTCAGTAAAAGTCAGGTTATTAATAAATTCTGCATTCGGAAGAAGCGCACCATAGATTTCACATTTCATTAGGTAAAATTTTTCCCATTCAATGTGGCACACTCATGATTTTTTTCACCAGCCTCAACTTTATATATGTAGTTTGTTATTGTGCAATTCTGCAACATATCATAGGCCTTATATATCATCATTTTCTATGATTACTGTTATTTTGCATTATTTACATTTTATGTTACTTTATGCATCTGCGCTTCTTCAGGACATAAGCTCCAGAATGCAGCTCCTCTGGGAGGATCCTGTGTCCTTGATTTATGGCACTTTAAAGAACTCCATAACTGAAAAAAGAGGTCTGGACAAAATGACTGCTCTTTTCATGTCTGGTTTATATGTTAGTTTGCTACTAGATAGTGATGCAGGCTTATGACCTGTCACTCTGCCCTTTCTAAGAAAATAAGCATAGCTAAATTCTTCTTGGTGCAGCAATCTCTCTTAGAGGAAGCCAAGTATCATCTACTTCATCACTGAGCTATATAGGCCCATTATGTCTCCAACAAAGACTGATGCAATTCATTTCTTCTTCAGCCAACCTAAATTAATTTTTCCAGTTGATTTATATTATAAAATTTGTTTTTGTTTCCTAGTGTTATCTATTCATTTGCTCTAAATAACCCAAACATTCACTTCTTCATTTCATTATTACATCATTTATGTCTTGAAGCCTTAAATTTCTTCTTATGTCTTCATTTCTAACACATTCAATTCTTCATATTCCTTCCATATTTCTCAGAAACTTTAATGCAGCTCTTTGGAGTGCTCTTTCAGTTTCAACTTTAAAGAGTCTAAACCTTTTCTTCATAAAAACATTTAAAAAGAGCAATAGTTTTATATGATTTAATTTTGTTTCTTTCCTTAAAATTATATTTTACATTTCTATTAATATTATCATCAAGTTGATTCAGTTTATAAATGTTTTTATGTGCATCATTTTCAGAATTATATTTATTTTTATATTTATTTATTTACTCAGTTAGAGCTAAGATCATTAGGCCTTCTCTTCTGCTCTAGTCTAATAATAATGACACTAAGTTAGCAACAATATTACAATCATAACATTGACAGTAAAGTGGACAATACTCATACACATATACACCAATGTAAAACATGATGTAGATAAATAAATGTATGCTGATACCTAATTATGGATATTGAAAAATATTAACTTAAAAAGGAATAAATAATAAAAAGAACAATAACAAGCACCCACAATGACAATTTATACATATATCAACCTACGTAAATCCTGAAAGTGGAAATAAATATGTGAGTAAAACATAAAATTAAAAACCCTAACAATACTATGAAGGAGATAGGAGCATTTATGATAGTAATAACAATGATAAAATAAATAATTCTACAGCAGGATAAAACAAATAAATGCCTGTATGGTAACATAAGGAATCTAAAGCTAGTAAATGAATATTTCTAATAATTTTAAACAATTTCTTATGACATGCTCCTAAAGTTTGACAGTATCTGACATACCATGGCAGTGCATTCCATTGAAGGGCAGTGGTTACGGTGAATGATGATGAGTAAAGTGATGTTGGGTACAATGCTAATAAAAATATATGCCAGGCTTCATAAAGTGTGTCAAGGTTAAGAGAGGAAGGTAGATTTTGATAATGAGAAGATAAATAAGTTGGAGAAGATGTGTGGATAATTTTGAAAAGTAGTGTGGGACAATGAATATTCCTTCATTCTTTCAAGTAGAACCAAGAGAGCATATCAAGGGAGGGTGTTACATGATCAAACAAATGCACATTATAGGATACTTCATAGCCAATAAAGTAAAAGTATGAAACTTGTTCAATTAGTTTAGCTTTAATAGTAATCTTACTTCTTTTTATATAAGGAACCTATGCAAAAATATTGTCTTTTGAGAGGATATTGTTAAATTTTATGATTTAATAATTTTTTTCCAAATAACCTATTACTATATAATGCCTTGAATTTCTTAAAACTCATTTACATTCCATATTTACACCTAGTCAAAACAACAGTGTGATAGTGACCTTTCATTCTCTAAACCCCTAAATTAAGTCATCCTGACCTTTCATTTTTATTACATTTTTCAATAGGCTTATCTTTCTTAAAATAAACTTTTAATTGAATATAAAATTTAAAGGACGTTTTCTCCAGAATTAAGTTATTAGTACACTGCCTTGACATCCCAGCTCTGGATGATATGGTCAAAAACAAGGTCTAGGTACATCAGAGTAAAGAATTGAGTTGCATTTCTGAGCCGATTTAACACTCTTGGAGTGAATGTACAGGAAATAGGCATCCATACCTCTCAGTAACATTCCCGTGAAATAACCAAATGCTTCTCCAATGGGTTTTGGTGCCTTTGGACTCCTAAAGGTCAGTGGAGAAGAGGTGTCATTGTAATAAAAATGGCCATGAAAAGCCTGAGAAGAGGATTCAAGAAAGGATGTACATGGATGAGAAGTGCAAAAAGCTTCTTTAATAAAAATTGAGATGCACAGCTATCTGCCGTTAAGAGACATCAAATAGAGCATGAATGTGATGGAGAAGAGCTTTTCCTTAAGGTTAAGTAAAAATCATTGCAAAAGATTGGAAATAGCCCTCCATATAGAATAAAACTGATGTTTTTTACTTGCTAAAATATGCCCTTTTTTCCATTAAAAGTATAGTAAAAATTAGGGCTTTCAAAAAGACAAAAAAGTTTATGGAAAATTGCTTGTGAATGATTACTGAACAAAAACATATGAATATATGATTAAAGTGGGGAAATGCAGATTAAACTTATTAAATGCCGATGCAATATCAGTATTTTGAGAAAAATCTCTCTCAAGAGCTTGTCTAACATTAAAACTAGCACTGATTATTCCTAAGCACCTTAGAAGTAATACTTGCTCCATATATCTTCTGCTAATTTTTTGGCTCATAACTTGTAGATTTAAAAACATACTAGCCAAAGTCACAATTGTTAACCACTTACTTTTAACTCAAATTTGCGCTCACAAAGATCTGGCTTCACAGCAAATAGCGTTGAGAGGACTTCATCTGAAAATCCTGTTAGACGACCCTTACAGATGTTTGAGGTTTGAGGGGGAGGTGTTTGGAGCAAATCCTCAGTGACAGTAAGTGCATAGGGATTTTTGCGACGGTTGGGACCACCTGATTCAGGACGAGGATCTGCTGCATATGGATAACGGAATAGCAATCTATCACCTTTGCTATCACTTTTAACCAAAATGATGCTTAAGGGATTTGGCTCCATTGCACCGTTTTCCTCAGTCAGCTCCCGTTAAAGTTTATTACTGCATCTTTTGTAGTGTTGTGTTCGTTTTCACACATCTAGAATACATAAAGATTACAGGAATAGATAAAGATTAAAGATTAAATTGTAAAGATCCAATACTTTTAATCTGGTTCATACTTTGAAAAGATAACCATATCATCATGACAACTGCATTTTAAATTAGATGTAAAAATGAACTGAAAAATATCTCTACTTAATATTTTATAAACGTATCTAGTGCAAATACACATATGTATTTTCTAAGCGCAATAATAATGAAACAAAACACAAAATCCCTTAATGAAAAAGTCACAATACCTAATATTTTATGCAGCAATGATTCATTCGGCCTTAGAAGTATTTACCTCATGTTTGTTTTGGTAATGTTGTCTCCACCTTCAAAACACATTCTTATAATATACTGAAGGAATAAAGTGTTTTTCTTGAGAATTAATCTATGTTTAAAATGATCACTGGAATGGAATGTAATCGGGAAAAAGCATATCTTGGCAAAAAGTTATGATATTCCCAACACTGCATTCACTTTATTGTTTGGCCTTGTTAGAAGAACATTTAAATCGCTATTATTATCTGATAATGTAACATTTAATGTTATTTTTCTTAATTTTTTTAGTTTAAAAGCCGAATGACAAGTTTCCTAACCTAAAACAATGCCATTCTTCCCCTGCGGAGGTTGTTATTCATTTTGTTGTTTTTGTTATGGCTACCAAACGCACTATTAAAATTACCTTTTAACCGAAAGCACGCACACGTTTCTAACACTGTCTTGCTTATTCTTGTAAGAAATTAATTATATAGAAAGGTGATTCAGTTTTTACATCCTACAAAAGCAATTAAACTTTTCTCTTGTTAAAATATTTCATACATACCTGACTAGCAAACCTCATTAGTTTTCTTTCCCATCAACAAATTATTTCTTATAAAAAAAAAAGCTTAATATGAAGTACTTCCCCACTCTCAGTTAATATATTGTCAATATTTTCTGCATAATTTTGTTTACGTACATAAAAAATTTTACAATTCTTTAAATTTTTAGCTCTCCCCTAACGATTGGTTTTGGCTAATCAGCAGTTACCTACTGGAATTCTAGAGGACTAAGACTTTGTTATAATGAACGTATTTACGATTAAAATAAAAACTAAATCATATATATAGCCACTTTTATATTTACTATTCTATGCTCCCACTATACCTATATAAAATAACCCAGTTATTAATTTAATATTTACCAGACAGCTAATATAGTACTTTCAGCAATGGCTTCAGGCGTTATGCTCTTTTTTCATTCTTTTCCTATTAATTGTTTTTAATTTTATATAGAAATTGCTCCAATTATTATGAACCTTTTTAAACATCTCCTTTATAACAGTTCTTTTGTTGATATTTCTCCATTTCTTCTTTGAAAATGTCTCTCTTCAATTCTTTGTTTTATTACATTCAAATATTATGTTCTACGTATTCTTTACCCCCACATATTGGATATACACATTGTTCAACGCTATTTCTTAATCCTTTCTACGTTCATACATCCACCCTTATCCATATCAATCCTTTCTTCTTTACTAACTGTGTCTATATATCTTTACTTCTCCTAATTTTGTTTAATTGATCTGTAGAAATTAGCGAAATCTTGCCGCTTAAATTACACAACAAGTTTTGAATTTGTATATCTTCAAACCATCTCCTTAATTCCTTTTAGAAACTCTTGATATTGTTCTCCCTTAGCTTTATTTATCTCATAAACCATTTGATTCTAAGTATTTTGTAATAACTTTGCTCATCCCCAATTTTTAAAAATTTCTCTTGATATTTCAAACACACTTTTAACACATTTCCTACTTCTAATTTCAGGATTCTGTACCTATATTTCAATAGTCATTCCATTAAAATCTTTCATAGGTACCCAACACATTTCTTTTCTCTAACCGTAGTTGATGGCAACCCCATTACTACTTTACAAAAGCTCCTATACGCCAAGTCTATTCTTTCCCATCTTTCTACGTTATATACATAAGTTTTGCGCTTTCCACTAGTTACTGCACTATAAATCAATCCTTTCTAGTCATTTAACATTTATATTTGGTGCCTTATATAAACACCTTTTGATTACAAACTGGGCACCCTTTCCTTTCCCTAAAGTATGTCTTTTTTGTTTTTCCTGATCTTCTCTCCAATCTATTACAAATTCCTAATAATGACATTGGCATACTGCTCTGAAAGCCCCTCCACCTCTTATAAACTTTCTTTGTATTTGAATCCCCTTCCCCAATACAAAAGGAATTGTCCGTATAAAAAGTTGACAAAACTATAATCATGTGATTACTAAAACCTTTCAATTGTAATTTGTACCATAACATTTTCCCACCAATATACACTTTTCTAAGTCAATAAATGCCGTAAACAATATATATGCGAATAATCCCAGTATTGGATTTTAGGAAGGCAGATTGGGGGGGGGGGGTTTGTACAGCTGTATTAAATATTTATACTGAAAGCACTAAAGACTACAATACACTATAAATTAAAATGTTATTGCACTTATGAAATTCGTTACTTCATAATCTTGATAATCACATCGATGTGCGGAACTAGCAGGAAGAAAATGTATGCACTTACGTCAGCATCTTAAAAGCTTTTGTTCTTTTTAGCATTAATGAGTACGATAAAATTCGTTACTTTCATAATACGAGCAGCTTAACCTCTATTCATCATCACTGCAAAGAGAGTCGTAGTCCTTGTCATCGTCGACGTCAAGATCTCCCTCTCCCAAAGCATATCGCCCTTCGTTCCATCGAGGGAATTCGAATTCCACGCACTTTTCACCCATTCACAGATTTGAATCAGGCGCCTGATTTTACTGCTCGGAGTGAGTTGGTGCTCTTCCTCGGCCATCCATCTATATAACGTTATTTTAATGCAAGTTTAAACGTCGATTGACACAAACATATCCAAACATGATTTTGGAGAATCAATGTAAGTCCTGCAGGAATGACTGCCAAGTCAGTTCTTCCCTCGTTCAAAACTTTCTGTACGATATCTCTTGTATGGCGGCGGTAACTATCCAGAACTAACATGTTGAAGTTGAGTAGTGCTTCTGGACGATGCTGCCAAACTCGCGTTACCCAGTCGACTACAAGCTCATTGGCCATCCATCCTTTAGGATGAGCTTGTATGATAACACTCTTAACATTCGCTTCGTTTGAAAATGATAAATGGCGGTAGCTTTTTTTCCACCTTCAATTACACAAGCATAACAGTGAACTTTTGTTTTTCACTACCTCCATTTCTAATTACCCCGCTGGATTCACCCTTTTTATTTACTGTGCATTTTGCGACATTTCAAAGTTTGGTCTGCATTAGCAATTTCGACAGTGAATATTAATTTTCTTTGGCGCAATCTGATAATAAATCTGTGGATTTTTACTAACTGCTCTTCGTAATCGGCAGGAAGACGTTGAGTGATGTTCATTTTCCTACGAAAACTGAAGCCATTACTTGGAAAACTCGCATGAGCCATCCAAAACTAGTCATAAAACCAGTACAGGTTATGTTTAGTTCTCTTACTACTGTTTTCATTTGGCATACTTCACTCGCAACTGCACATTCAAACTGTCTTTTTTCAGTCACATAATGTTTTCAACTTCTGGAAACTTTGCTTTTTGGCAGCGAAGTGCCGGCCTGTTTCTGTTGGTCTGCTCAAGACGAGCTTTATTTCTTCACCAGTCACGAATACAGGTCTCATCCACATTGTATTTTCGTCCAGCAGTATGACTGCCAATTTGTTCTCTCTTCAATGAAGTAGAGTTTTTCTTTCGCCGTGAACGACTTATAACAACGTTTCACACTAGCCAGCCAGAATACCTGCTTTCACTTGAACTGACGTTACGCAAATGACCAGGTTTTCGCTTGTGAAGGAAGAATGCAAACTTCTGGATTTTGGTGTGTCAGAAGTGTGGTACCAATTGTAACGCAAATAATACCCGCACCCCAACTTTTCGCTGTTAAATTTTGTTAAAAAAAATATGCAGGAATTAATTGTATGTGTGTGTGTATATATGTATCTTCCCTCTTTTATTACTTAAGTAATTTTCTATCAATGTCTTCCTTATAAAAATATTATTCATAGTTCTACATTTTCACAAGTATCTGTAATGGAGCTTTAGCTATTTGTGTTACTCATGTTTCCCTTGACTTTGTAAATTGGATGTATAATACACTTCCTCCAATATGCTGGAATATCTCCTTCCTCTTTAATTACGTTGAATAACTTAATTAACATATGAACCCTATTTATGTCATTACAAATGCTTTAAGAAATTCAGATAGTATACCTTCAAGTTCCATGACTTTTTCAATATTAATTCAATTTGGAACCGAACACAGTGAAGTGCACATCAATAATCTGTTCTGAGTCAAAATATTTAGAACATTCTTTATGGTTTCACTTACATGAGATTTACTGAGGATAAATGTTCCACAAAACATGTCCTGAGTAATCTCATGTAAATGAAACCATAAAGAGTGTTCTAAATATTTCAACTCAGAAGAGATTATTCTATAGCGTTGTTATTTTTCATTTGTTTGTCTTGAATAATAATTTCATCTTCCTTGATATTTCTATCCAATATTTCATTAAAATTATTACCTGATTCTTGAGTAAGCCTAATTTTCAGCACCCTCACCACTATATAAACATTTAAAATAATCTGATCCCTTGTTCAATTTCTGGTTTACCAACAAACTTTTTGTAGCAAGATTCTATTATTTTCCACACTTTTCTTAGTTTACTCTTTTTATCACCTTGATAATATGCCATTATTCCTTCTTTTCTTCTAATAAACTATTGTTTATAAATTTCCTGTTTAAATATTTCTATATTAATATTTTCGTCATTATAGCAGTTCATAGCACCCCAAAATACAAATCCATTTTATAGCATTTTAAGAAAATATATTTTCGTGCTATATTGTCTTGAACAAAATAGTAATTTGTGGCATAAACTAAAATAAAAGTTTATGTAAAAATTCAAAATCAAGCTGTTTTGAATACATCTTTCTACTGTCTATTAGAAAATAATGCAGTATTAATATGATCATATTCCTGGGTGTCAAAATTTCCCCTCTCATCCTTTCATAAATACTGCAAACTTACTAGAGTCTACATATCTATATGTTGATCCTCCATTAATTAACTCTGTTGTGCCTTAGCTTCCAGTTCATTTTAATGATATTCTGTTGCATTTGGTCAATATAAAGAATTCTCATTATAATTAAAATGCACAAACTTTATTCTGCTGACTCAAAATACTTGACAAAATATGGCTACAGAAACATACATTTACTGCCACTAATATAATGCACTTTAAACAAGTAATATCTCCTAAAACATTAATTACTTAATTGTCATTTTAATATGCTACCATAGCTGAGCCAATTTTACATTTTAGACTGCTAAAACTCAAAAACATTGATTTGTTTTATAATTTGTTATATTTATAATCTCAATAAGTAAAACAATATAGCTACATGTTGCTCTTCTAGGCATTCCACTGGAAAACAACAGTAGTAAAATTTTAAGAATAAACATTAATGAAGAAACAGACTCTCCATAAGGAACATTTTTAATTTGGGCGTTCCACAAAGCGAAACTTTAGGGCTTTATTTGGCATTGCTATCAGCTTAGCTGCAGATTGTATAGTTCCATAATGATACTCAATGGTGAAGTTGCGAAGAATCTGAAAAGAAAGTTTAAAAAAATTATAAAATATTGTGTATTAATTTAAAATAATTTAAAAAACCTAAGAGGAGAAAAGTTTGTTAAATGATGTGAGAAAAATTACCTTGCTCTAAAGCTTTTTAATAAAAGATACTAACAACATAATGTTAATGAGTTACTATCATTTCTTCTTCACAATTTTTTTTAACTATCATACTAATAAAATGATACAGTTACTATAAGGATGCCTTCTGAAACCACAGAGACTGAAGAGAGGAACAAAAGAATTTTAAATATTGTATTTACAAAGCTGTTGACAATGGAGTGGTAATATATCCTAAACTTAGGTATTCATTTTTTTATACTAAACTCCACTTACTTACATGAAAGTAAGATTCTCCCGAAATGCATCTTACATGTTGCGCATGTAAGTAAGTGGAGTTTAGTGTAAAAAAATGAATACCTAAGTTTAGGAAAAGATTTTTAATTTGCACTGAGATTGACAGATTTCATTTGAAAGAAAAACAGAAACTTAAAGAGATTGTAAGAAATGCCAAATTTTTAAGTACTAAATGTTTGCTGTAACAATTTCTTGAGTAGGATTTCTTGTAGAGCTTTCTCTCACTATGAAAGAGTTGCTAGGTTTTAAGATAACACAATGCAACAATAGGTATGTAACAATGTCTTCTTAGATGCCACAATGTGGTTACAATTATAATGGATTATGTGCTAAAGATGAAAGCAAAGGTATTCTGAGAAAAACACTAGATAATGAAGTATTGTATTATAAATAACCAAATTTTTAAGCCTTAAAAGTTATGGTGGATTTGTTTATCAGTTCCAAGTAGAAGACCATAGTAGTTGTCTGGGTGTTCAAAACCAGTATGTGTAAAATAAGTTTGAGAGAAAATCTCCAGTAGATCAAATGTCAAACATTTGATCTACTGGAGATTTTATACTCATTTTCACTGTATTGATTCCTGAATAAGTTGAAATTGGGAGAAAATATTTTCATTTAATGATTTTATATAATTTTAAATGAGCAGCAGTTGTTTGAGGATATGGTATGGTCATTTGAAAACTTTCTCCTTCACTTTCCAAATTTTTCCACTAGTATATTGGATTTAAGATAGGAGATTATACAAGAGGAAAAAAGTAGCAGGCAAACTGAAGAATACATTTTTCTGGTGAAGCCTATAATAAAAGATGTCAAGGTAGCCTATAAGGTCAATAAGCTGACCTTAGGAATTATTTGTCAAGCATGCTGTAGTAATGGATCTTCTTACATTACAAGTAATGACATAGTTCTTTAAAATAACATTTTTAGAGGTTTTGTTTTTAACCAAATTGAGCAAATTCTTGCTTATTTCTTTGGCATGCAATTAGAAAATTATAAAATTTAAACCAAAATTCAAATGGACAAATAAAGACAATATTTCAGGTTGCTGCCACCCTTTAAGTATATTTTGTCATATGGTTTGCATTTTAGTATTATCCTGTTCAATTATGTTTTTTCCTTTGCTGATTTAATGTTTGTATCTGTATTTGTATTTATTTTCTTCCACTAACACAATTTACACTTGTCAATGGACATATCAATAATACATTCTATAAAACTTATGTTGTCAAAAGTAAATTACTTTGTATAAAACTATTTGAAAATATTTCATTTACAGCCTTTTAAAAACTCTTGCATGCTGCAAAAATGATATTTCTGCATATACTTGCTTAGATTACTTTTGAACAATTTGAAGGAAGTTATATGTTTGAGTGAACATTACTATATTCTAAAATTGTTATATAGCTTGCATTTTTTAATTTTATGCACGTATATTTTCCCCTAAGGATCCAAGTTCCAGTATGTCTCTTCTTCTCAAATTTTGCCTTCTAGGGGAGGGGGAATTCTCTTTTTTTGTTAAGTAGTGAAATTAAACTCAACATAGGGAGGGAGATGTAAGTAGTATGGATGCAATTAAGATTTTTAATTTTCAATTGCAGTGTGCTCTTGTTATGGTAAAAAATTCTGAACATTTGATCATTAATAATATTACACATCTTATTTGCAGAGTGACACAATGGAAATATGCTAAGCCCATAACTCAGAGGTTTGTGGATCATAACCATACTTTGATACCAGAATTTATGACAATAATGTAAGTATACTGCTATCAAAAACTAAAAATTTTGATTGCATCCATTCTACTCATGTTCCCTTTCCTTCCCGAGAGTTTAAACCAAACTCCTTACTCCTTAACAAAGAAGGACAGTCCACTATCTTTAGAAGGTGAAACGTGGAAGGAGTGATATACTGGAACCTGGATCATTAGGGAAATTTGCAATATGTAATAAATTGTTTAACAAGCAAAACTTTACTTCAATTTAGAAATATTCCTTTTTTCTTTTTCTTATTGACACTATAGCCTGGGGGTGAGCCTTTGCTGCAGTTACCTCTGCTTCCTCTACATCCATCTTACAACTTCATTGATAGAGGACAGTACTTTAGGGGGACATGTGACCAGCATGCTGGCACCCTGTCATTATCTATCACATGACTCCCTACATCGAAGAATGCCAGCTCTTCATGAGGTGGCTTTCCAATTATCCTCATGAGGCTGGGTGGACTCCATTTCTGACCTCTGTGACATCCCTAAGCAGGAACCAGGAATCGAACCTGAGTCTTCTGGCCAGCAGTCAGCAATGCTAATTACTAGATGAAGGCATTTGCAACTTAAGCACATAGTAGCATTAAATCAGATAAAACTAAAAAACAATCAAACAGCAGCCCTAAAATGCATATAATAATATAAAATAAAGGGTAGTTCCAACATGAAATATTACCATTACTCATCCTTTTTAATGTTATATAACCTTCTATATGTGAATCAAAGAATTAAGCAAGAATATACTAAATCTGGTCAAAGTGGAATCTCCAAAACACATACATATTTTAATGAATTAATAAGGAATCAAAAGTAAAGCAAGAATATGCATTCCCTTTAGTTCAGTTGGGCACCTTCTGGGCCACAAAACACTTCACTTATCAAAAACTCACAAAGAAATATAATTTTGTTCTAAAAAGGTTAATGAATACAGAGTGTAATTTTACTAATTTAGAAACCAACATGATTCATGAACAACTTGAGCCACAAAATCCCAAGTTTGATGTTCATTCTCCAAAATGTTAGAGAACAATCCCTTCTCTGCACACAATGCCAAGCTGAGCCTCTTCTCAAACCAATGAAGGAGAAAGAAGGGAGTCTTATGCATCTCTCATTGGTGAACACAAATGACGTTACTTGTGATCTGCCACCTTCTACATCAAGTTTAAAATTAAGGAATGTGACTTATTAATAAGTGTCACACTTCACCAAAGCATAGAAACAGATAGGGTGGAAAGGTGCATGAAAATGTTGGAAAGATTTAGCAGCTTCTTCCTCTTCCCAAATGTAAAGAATTGCCTTCATGGACAATGATTCTCTAACCTGGAAAAATTTGCTTGTCTATGAAAAAGAATTAAATGGTATGCTGGAGAATTAGTGGTCTATTTCTTCCAGAATTGCTTCCATAGGGTGCAATAATATATAAATTTTGCTGTGGGGTACTTTGAAATAAGGCTACCTAATGTTTTACTGTTCATTGCTGCTACTCAAAATGTATTTATTATAGGTTTTTTAGGTGTTAATGGACTCCAGAATCATTGACAATGCTTATTAAGTTTGTTTATCATCCCAAATTTATGTCTTAGAATATAGAATTGCAATAGAACAGAAATAAAATTGAGGAATTTTAGAGCTACTAAATTATTTTAATTTCCCATTTCACTGGAAAACCGTGAAAAGCTGACAATACTTACTTTCGCTGCAGTGAGCCATAGCTGAAGTTCTGCAATTCCTTTCCCTAAACAAGAACGAGGTCCGTGACCAAATGGAATTGCTGCAAACGGATGAATATCATGGCCCTCTGACAACCAACGCTCTGGTTTAAATTTAAATGGATCTTCAAAATGTTCCTCCCGCAGAGTTGTTACATGTGTTGCCATCATCATTAATGTCTAGACACGTTCATCATGTATAACCATTAGATATATCATTACTAGACATAATTACAAAATCTATCCAATCTACGCATAAATTCTACTTTTTACAATAATAAAATAAAATAATCAAAACTTTGCTGCATGTTTCTAGTCCAAATAATTATTGAGGTATCATTAAGGAAACTTTACATTTCATGTGTGACTATTAAAGCCTTTGCAGGTATGATGGAGATTAGCCCCTATGAATGTAAAAATAATACATTGGATTTACAAATGTGCAAAACTTCCTTTCAAACTATCCCCTGTACTTTTTCTGGTAAATTTATAAGGTCTACAATTTTTTTTAAAGAATATTATTAAGAAGATCTTTGGCTTACATTTTGATGCCCTACCATTGAGCAACCCTATCCTCTATCCTAACCCACACAACTTAAGAGGAGTAAGTACAGTCTAAATTGACAATGTTTAGTTATATTGAGATCATTGTATAATTGAGTGGAACTAACACTCATTTGCTCTATTTATTTGTTTAAAATATGTAGAACTGGTTTCACAAACTATTCATCTGCATCGTCAGTTCATTATCTCCTGGAGGATAAACCGTTATACTGTGGGAATGTGTCATCTGCACTGGTGGAGGTGTGATGAACTTAAAGTGTATATTTTCATCCTTGGAAGTGTCAAAGTTCATTAAAATGTCCTTGTAATTGTAAATGTAGATTTTCTCCCATGTTGTTAATCCTGTAGGTACTTGCACCCATTTTAATAATTTTGTTTTATTCAATATGTCATGGTTTTCTGTCCAGAAATAGATGCCACTGCTGATTTCTTCTACTGCTTATATTTTACGTATCTGAAATATTCTTTTAACCATGTGTTTCTCTTTGTTTTTCCAATGTAAATTTTTTCACATTCTGCACAACTTATTCTATAAATATCTGCTTTGGAGAAATCAGCAATGGCATCGCATTTCTGGAGAGAAAACCACAACATATTGAATAAAACAAAATTATTAAAATCTGTGCAAGGACATACAGAATTTGCAACATGGGAGAAAATCTACATTTATAAATACAAAGACCTTTAATGAACTTTGACACTTCTGGGGATGAAAATATAAACTTTAATATAAATTTGAATAGTTTGGGATTTTCATAGTGAAATATAATATCATATAACAAATAATTTATGAGGAAGTCACTCAAATTTCACTAGTTTTATTCCACACAATGGAACCATGCTGAAAATGAATAAATTTGCCTTTGAAACATGCCCAAATAAGAGGAATAAAACTAGTGAAATTTGAGTGACTTCCACATAAATAATTTGTTATATAAACTTTAAGTTCATCACACCTCCACCAGAGCAGATTAGACATTCCTGCAGCATAATGGTTTATTCTCCAGTCAACATGAGCTGACAATGCAGACTAAGGGTTCATGAAACTGGTACTAAATATTTTAAACAAGTGAAGCAAAAGAGTGTTAGTTTGACTCAATCACACAATGATCTCAATATATGATTAGCTTCACTATGCAATGTTCTAATTAACATTTAACATTTTTAGTTAACTAAAAATGTTAATTAGAATTTGTACAGTGAGATTAAAACAACATTTGTGTTATGTAAGTAATTGGAGTTAGGTGAATGTGGATCAAAAGTTGATGATGAGAACAAATGCTTCCAAAACATGTCCTAGTACTTTGTAAGTTAGTGGAGTTAGTATGAACATTTTTAATGCATTAATGAAGGATAAATGTTAATTAAATTCAGGTGCACTTTTCCCATAAAAAAGTAAGGTAACACCTGAAATTTTCCTGAGGGTTTAATCAACTTTAATCCTAAGCATTTTAGCTTAAATTGAAGAATGTGCTTAGTTTTATAATTCCCATTATTTGAAGACATCTTAAATAATTTCTTAGAAAAGTGCACCACAACTTTTAAAATTACTTTAGCACTAGATCAATTTTTAAATTACTATTGCTGCCATAAATTTTATTTTATTTTATTATGACTCACCTCATCCAGTGGGGGGCACAGGCACAAACAGTCAGGTTTTGAGCAATGCTGAAGTATTAAAATGTCCTCTGTCCTTAACAATCTAATCCAAAGCCAAAAACCCTGACTGAATTTTTCCTGTTTATTTCACCCTTCCAGAAATTAGCACTAAAAAGTTAAACATTAATGAAGAAAATTAAAATAAATTACCCCTTTTGGAATTTTGTAACTATGCAGGAGAATATCTTCTGGAAGTATACGGGTAATTACAGGTAGGGGTGGCTGTAACCTGCAAAATAAGAATACATGCATTCAGAACTTCTATAATCAGTAATATACATTTTATTACTCTTAACACATTCAGCTTATTTTTCATGAAACGCTCTCTTATTTTAGTATAACAAATTATTATACTATAATTCACTGTGAAAATTCCTGGTATTCAAAACTACTTATAATCTCTTATTTGCCTGCACAACACAAAGGCTCCATTTTTTTTGAAAATTTTGGTATGTTTCAGAAACTTTCACTTTTATTATTAGCAAATGGAAAAACAGCTTCATCATTAGTTTATGTCTCTGGTGATAGATTAAAAAATTTGTAGATATTCATTTCTGATAATTCAAAATTTACAGCATCCGTTTAGTATTTATTACCATGTAAGTGTTGTCCAGTGCCAAAATATCCTTCTTGAATCTGTTGTTCATTATATGGCTTAAGATTTTACAGTTTTAATTCCACAAATTTATATATTTTCTTATATTTAATATTTTATGTATACTCTTTGACAAAAATAATTAGTAATCTCTTGAATGCAAAATTCTTCTTACGTGTTTCAGTATGGTTTATAAGGTATCAAGCAAAACTATGTAGCCACTGCAGCATTGTATTATGGCATGCATTAAAGATGCTGTCTAGTATGTGTTCTGTTAGATCTGTGACAGAGTGTGCAGTGATGTTGTGATTAAGAGTGGAGTGCAGGTTTGCCTCTCGGCATGAAGTACTTTTTTTAATAAACATATTATGACCATCCATATTGTTTCCCATACACAGCAAGCTTTAATGTTTATATATATGTATATTCAAATTCAAGAAGTCTGGGATGTTGTAGCCTCTCACCCACATTATTGTAGAAATGTAATATCATCTATGCCGCGAGAATTAGAGCACTTATACATGCTGAGGGTTCATTTCTGTTTATTTTTATTTTATAAGATATTTTTCTTTTCATGTATTTATTTAGTTATTTGTAAAGAATACATTACTTTGTGATTACTTTTTGTGTGTGCATAGATAATGACATAAAACTGAAACAATACATTACAGTATAATATGATATTAAGACAGCACAATGTTCTACACTTATAAAACAAATAATAAAAAAGAATATGTGGGATTTGAACCCAGGAGCTTACGCAGAAGAGTAATGGCTCCTAAACCAGCAACCCTAACCTAACGTTCTCTTTCCAGATCCTTATAAACAAGCATTCCCAAAGTTCTCAGATTGATATGTAGAATTTGGAGATGACTCATTTATTGTGAAAGGGTATGCATATCTAGTTCCTTTTATCATAATTTTGCAAATTATTTGAAAGAGCATTAAACTTCTCATGTGGTACAATTTCACCTCTTAGACCACTACCTACATACTAGAGTCCCTATTTAATTTTCAGGATTTGTAGAAACTATGACAGATACAAGTTTCCTGTTAGCAGTATTAGAAAGAGCATATTTTTATTAGAAACCACAGCAGAAGTTAGCATAAAGCACCCATGCAGTTGCAGAAAAATGTAAATTGTGTGCTTGCTGTCTTGATGTTCTAAGATGGAGGTAACTTGGGAGCCTTTCCAAGTGAAGATTTTTTATTATTATAATAATTGTGGTCAGAGCCAACAAGAATGCTTGGTAATATTACAGAAAACTTTTAGAGACTCTGCTCTTCACACACTAAAGTGTATAGTTCTTTTGCAGCATTTAGACAAGGAAGAACAGTCTTTAAGAAGAGTATATAGGGTGCCCAGCAATAAAAGAAGAAGTCAAAACAAAGAACAGTCTGAGAGTGACTTACAGGAAAAGGAGGAGTCTCTATATTTTCATTCACCACAGATGTTAGAAATCCTACAAAAAAAAGTCTTTATATGATGAAGCTTTATTGTCATTTGTATCCCACAAACTCACAGAAGAACAAAAGGCAGCAAGAGTGGAAGGTTCCTTGATTCAGCGATGACAGGTATGTCCACAATATCTTCACAGGTGACAAAAGTAGGATTTACCAATATGATCTAGTGTAACCATTTCACTCCAGCAACTTAAAAAAAAAAAAAAAAAAAAAAACACACACACACACACACACAGTCACTGCCAACTGGTACACTACAGTTGGCCTCCCCAGGGTCTTCAGAACACTAATAGAAAAAAGACCAAAGTTAAAGTGCTTATATGTATTTGCTTTGATAGAGATTATCCTATGACATTTCAATACTTGATTGAGCTATATTAAGAATCAAAATCTTTACCTCAGACTCTCATTCACACATGCTTGCAAATACTTGAGTTTCTTTATGTCTCCATAGAGGAGAGATGAATTCTTCATTGGCATCACTGGCAATAATTCTTTGAAAGCCTTGCGTTGTACTTTAGGAGCCTTGGACAGATGATAGAGCAGGAATACCAATGCATTACTTGTCTGCAAAGAAAAATTTCATCTCTTTAATCTTTAATTTAAGTATTTTTATAGCTAAATGAAATCAAGCAAAATTCCCCTTTAAGATACACTTATAATTAATTCAAATTTCACTTATAATTCAGTTAGCATACCCATATAGTGATTTCCATGCTCACATGTGGAGTCATTCATTAATAGTAGCCCAACAACAGGAAGAAAGCCACACTATTGCCATTCTTCTCACAGTGACTGTTTGAAAGATTTTTAAGTGATAGTCAGTCTGTTGTTTACAATGGAGTCAAGTTGAGGGCATTTCTATATGATAATTTTAAAATAGAGCAGAAATAGTCACAATCACTTGAGTGATTGATACAAGCATTTGAGGATATTGCTCCTTCCTCTGCAACTATTTTCAATTTGTTTTAAGAATTCAAATGCGATCAAACATTTCTTAGGAATGAAGATAGAACTGCAAAGTTGACCATGGCAGTGACTGAAGAAAACATTAAAGCTATGGACAGAATGGTGGAATGGTGCCAAGAAATGCCTCAGTGTGAGTCTTAACTTGTTTCAGAAGTTGTTACAGGTAATGAAATTGGAACTTACCATTCAATTCTAAAAAAAAAGTCATTCATTTGTTTAGATCATTCCATCATGAAATCATTAGACAACCCTCCAGTAAAGGTAAGAGGCCAAGAAACATAGAGAAGAAAATGATCATGGTTACATCTCTAGAAATGGTCACTTATAACTGTACGAATTGAAAATCAATGGACAATTGCAAATTGGTTCGTTATTTTACTCTTAATTAGCTAGTGAGTTGATTTAATGCTCTTATTCTCCACTTACCATTGAATTATACAGAACATGTTTCACAGGCTTTTGCCAGCACCATCAGCTTTGTTGGGAGTTAGGCTAAAGGAACACTAGAGAAACTTCAGGTACAATCAGATAGATAAATCAAAGGTTGCATATCACTTTTGAAGAGATAAACATGATATTGAAATGGAAGTCAAATTATTGAAATTCGTAAATAGACCCTTGGAGCTGGGAATATGGGGGGGAGGAAATATATATATAAAAAATATAAAGATAAAGTTTTGAACTCCAAGATCCCAACAGAAAATTATCCAAAAGCTCATAAAATGTCCAAGAGAGCTATATCATGGCCATCCAACTAACAATGAATCTGGCAGTCAACTCACAGCTGATGATGTAGGCAAAAGCCTGTGAAACTTTCTGTATAATTCATTGGTAAGAAGAGAATAATATAGAGAATATTAAATTGATTCACTGCCTAATTAAGAATAAATTAATTGCTTCAATGTATTAGTTCCAACATAAAATTAATTTTAAATTTAATGGTTTGCTATTATTTGTCTTCCTCGGATCTTTAGAAAAAGTCAACTAGAAAAGACCTAAAGGAGGTCCTCTGCCCTCAGAGTGAATGTAAATCTCACATTTCTTCAGTGGTAGGTACTCTTCTCAGCTATTTACTCATCCTCCTTACAGCCCAAACCTAGCTGCTTGTGACTTCATTTTGTTTCATATGGTGAAGGAGAAACTAAGAAAAAAGTGATTTGAACTCTAGAAGAAGAAGTCACAGAATATTGGTAGGAACTTCAGGAAAATGAGGGAAATTATTGGCACCATTGTTTTCATAAACAAAGAGTATTTTGAAAAAAATGTGATTGCTATAAAAAGTTTATGACCAAGATCATTGGCATCTAAAAAAGTTCTTACAAAGTAAGGAGTAAAATCATTGCAAATTTTGAGAAAAATAAAAATGCCAAATAGAAAGGAAATACTGCCTGATATAAGTATTTATAAATGAAGTTAGTACAATATAGTGCACAGAATGAACTGCATCCCTTGCATGTATATTGTGCTAACATACAAGCATAAAATACAAGATTGCAGATCATGTACTCATTGTTGGCACATTATGAAAAAGAGAGTATGGAGTTTTAAATCTACTGCCACCACAGATAAGACCAGAGCATTACTTCACATCCAAAAAAATATTTTAATGCTATGACATTTCCCCTAATTCCTAAGGGGAAAAAAAAACCCAAGCAAACAAAACTTTTTCAGTGGGAATGATCCCCCCCCATTATATGAGAATGTTGTGCTTAGATTTCTTCATAGAAATGCAGAGCAAACTTGTCTCCTTGAAGACCCTGTGAAAACAGTCTCTATGAGAAGGCACAGAATATTTTTAATTTATTCAGCTACCTCTTGCTTGTACAATGCAGACACTACCATAATTGGGGTATAATGTTCTCTCCAATCCCTATACAATCTGGATCTCATCTCATCATTAATTTGGATTCCTTGAAATGGGTTTTTGAGGGAATATATTTTTCAGTGATGAAGAAGTCTTTAAAGTGTTTGAAAGAGATGTGGCTATAGCAACAATATTTATTTTTACAGGCAAGCAATAAGTTAGTAGACCAAAAGTACTGATGCAATGAAGAAAGTCTACACTGAAAAATGACATGGTTAAATTGATGATTTCCAGTTATTTCTCCTGTATAAATTAAAGAATAAGTAATTTGAAAACTCTTTTTACATTTATATAATGGTTAATTTACTTTTTTTATATAACAAGATATAAAAAAATGAATTTTATAATTTTTTATTTGGTTACTATACATGGTAGCAACAAGAACTTGTTAGACCATGAGATAACTCAAAAAAGTAACTTTGATTTGCAAACTAGTTTATAAAATAAAACAAAACTACATATAACAACCATACTTGTATTTTGTATTTACAGATCATTAAAATTATACAGAGATTTCTGTATGAGATAGCATTTCACTTCAAATTTTATAAATTTATTACCTTGCAGATTTTTTTTATATATTTTGGTAATGTGCTAAATAGCAATAGTTCATATACATTTGGATCTTGGTCAGTTATTTTCATACTAATATTAATACCACCACAGGTGGTTGAGATTGTTAATGTGTGAACTCGTGAGCAGGAGGTCTGGAGTTCGATTCCCACTAGGACCATTCTCCCTGACTGAGGTTTTTTCCAGGTTTTCCTCAGTCCTCATAAATGGCAAATACTGGGTAGGTATCCTAAACATAGCCCTGGAACACTTCCCTACTTTAAAAAAAAGCTTAATTTCATTTTATGTATCATCAATGTCACCACCTAAGATGCCTCAGTAGTTAAAACGGGCGTTAAACACTATTTAAAAAAAAATACCAATATTAATGAATAAATGAAGCAACTTCTTTTCAAAATAAAAATATACTGGAAGCTTTTAATTTTTTTTTATAATTTTTTCACTTTACAGTGCCTGTGGCTAGCCAGTCACCACAGTAACACCCAGCTAATCAAGTACAAGGTTCATATAACTGATTCAAGTTCTCACAATTACAATACAATTAAAATAAAAAATTATAATAAATATTAAGATGCACCTTATAATAGAAGATGTTGGAAATGTTGCCCTCCTCCTTCCAAACATTTCTGGCGTTATATAACAAATTAGTTTCACTAATTTTGTTCCACTTCTCGGACGTGTTTCAAAGGCTGTTGCCTTCATCTTCAGCATGATTCCACTGTCTGCTTTCCAGCATTGTATTAAGATGTTGCTTTATGGATTTTATGAACTTGGTGATGAGGTTACTGTCGTTTAGGAGATCAAAATTAACCCAATTTTTGTTTATGAATATATTTCCCACACTGTTAATTCTATGGGTTTTTGAAGAGCTTTTAAGAGTTTTGGTTCCTTTTGGAATTCGTGGTTCTTTGGTCAGAAATGGTCTACTATTGCTGATTTTTTTTCATGTGTTTATATTTTACATTTCTCATGCGGTCCTTAAATTGTATGGTAATATTTCTTTTTGTTTTGCCTATGTATTTTATATTGCAGTCTTTGTAACTGATTTCAAAAATGCCCAATTGTTTTCCTGGCACAATTTTGTATTCTGTGTTGGTTTTTAGGAGGTTTTTTAAAACTACATTTGTTATGGAGCCAAAATGATGTTTGCCTCTTTAACTAAAAATCTTCTGGAATTTTTGGTGTGCCCATGAATGAAATGTGAATTTCCTTAATAATAATTTGTTATATTATACTATATTTCACTGTGAAAATTCCCACTATTCAAAACTTTTTCTAGCATTGTTTAAGTAAACTTTCATTAACATTTTACAAAATCCTATTAGAACTATTTACCTAAATCAATTTATTATGTGGTAACAATTCTAGACAACATTGATCATGTAAATTTTTAATTTTAAGAGTTTGGTAACCCACCATAATGAATTTGATGAAATTCTGTTTGCTATGCGAGTCAACAGAGAGATTATTTAGAATGTTTTAATTATCCTTCAACTTCATATAATTTCTTCTCAGTCAACACATGCTTTTTCACCCTTCAGTTATTACTGAGAATAGTTTCTCTAAATTTATTTATAAGTTTTCACATAGTATCTCTAAGTGGAGCAGGAACATCTGGCTATTGTGTTAAAACTGCTTTCTACTTTCCCTACAAGACTCTGTTTTCACATATGAATCATACATTAAAATTATTTGTTGAAATGGAACACTTCCTTCCTTTAAATAAAATCCTTTCCCAATTTATCATTTCACCTCATGTATCACAGTGTCCATCAATTGTGTTGCTTCAATAGCAAAAATGGGCATTAAGTAAAAATTGTACTTACGAAGCTGTAGACAATGGAGTGGTAATATATACTACATTAATGTGTTCAGTTGTTTAGTGTAAACAACTGAACACATTAATGTAGTATATAAAAATGGGCATTTTAAAAAAAGATATATTAAAAGATGGATTTACTGCTATGACTGATTAGTAAGCCAGCCATGTGAAGTGGGTGCCTTGGCCATGAAACATTCCATATTTGCAGCTCTTGAATGTGAAATTCACAAAGAATTTAAAACTTTCTATGAGAAAAGTTAATTAATACATTTCTCATTTAAGTGATATTGTCAACATAGATTAAAATCACAGAAATTAGTCTTAATTTAAATTAATTTGCAAAACATTTTAATTAATTTTCTGATAATTACAGCTCTAAGAAAACTATTACCAAAAATTTTTTGTACATGAAAACTTTGGCTTCAAGTACTTACAGCATTGACCCCAATGAGCATTATGTCCAATATGACTGTAAGGATATCTTGTGGGTGCATGCTCTCCATAAGCAAGAGGCTCTCAAGCACTGACATGCTGTTTTCCTTCTCTATGGCCTCTCTGGCAATTCCTGATTCTTTCTTATTATTTAGCTGCTGTTGTGCTAGACGAATGTATTTGGCTATAATGCTTTAAAAAAAAAAAGCAGTAGAGTTATTATTCTTCAGGAAAAATGTACTGATAAAGAATAATTATGAACATTTTGTACTTCATGAGTGAAAACTAAGAAATGTTATTTAATTACAAGGCTCATTCACACAAATATCTGAAGAAGTATGTAAAACACACTATGTAATTATTTATAGTGATACAGCTTATTTTTAATACAAAGATATCTCAGTCACAATCTTGCAGGAGATGCAAGATGTATTTGCACCCCCTTAGCATGATGGGCCTCAATACTGCATTTTATGATCTAAAAATTCTAGGCTTCCCTAAACAGAAATTTTGATGATTTCCTAACAGCAAATATTCTTGAGTGTTAAATAGCAAAATACATGTTTAGAAACTTAAATCACAAAAAATTGATGCTCAACTATATATAATACTGTAATAGTTTTGTTCTGAAATTACTGTAATTATAGCTCATGATTAAAAGTATAAAACTCTTCTCTTTGATGGTTTATTGATCCCTTTATCAAACTATAACAAAAAATAAAATAATTGTCATTATTAGGTTTGCCATTTTATTTACCTTTCAAAATAAAACTGAATGTCACACAGTGGATTCAAACCAAATTTCAAACTATTCTATGTAGGAAATGTAAAAAAATTAAATGCTTTAAAGTTCAAACAATAGAGCAGATTTAGTATTGCACATAATTATGTTTAAAATTCCAGAAACATCTTGTTAAAAATATCGATTTTAAAACAGGAAAACAAAGAGGAAGGCAATCAAGGTTTCAACTAATAGTAGGTTTTCAGAGAACAGAGAATGGTCCCTCGTACCACTATGATCCTGAATAGCTGTCTATTGTTATTTGTGCTAAAATGTTTAGTCTTTTAATATAACCAATTGCAATGTAAATTAAACTTAGTATGAGGGCTATTCAATAAAGAATGATCATAATTTTTTTGACAACATACCTTTACTCATCCTCATAATTTTCATTATATTTCTCAAATTAGTCCCCATTAGATGCAATGAACCTGTCCCAGCTTTCTGCTAGTCTTCAAAGACGTGCTGAAAACAATTTTTGATAGGTTCTTCAGAATTGCCTCCACAACCTTCACCACTATTTCTGATGATAGCAAATGCCTCCCACAAAGGTGTTTCTTGAATTTGGGAAAAGATAAGAGTTACATGGGGTTAAATCTGAACTACAGGGAAGTGAGAGACACTTCACATTGATTTTTGTAAGATATTCAGCGACAACATTTGTGATGTGCAGTAATGTATTATCGTGGTGCTGCATTTGCTTGTTGCCAGAAATGTGACTTTTTGCATGTGATATGGCCTTGCAGAGTTTTCAGGACATCTCTGTAGTATTTCCAGATACAATTGTGTGTATGGGAATGACAAGCTGTTAAACCATTTCTTGAATATCGAAAAATGAGATAACCATAACTTTCCCAGCAGAAGTAACCACTTTTTACCTTTTTTTTAGTGTTGGTGATGATGGAAATTTGCATGAGAAGATTTGCTATTTGCTCTTACGATTGAAATGCTGTAGCCAAATTTCAATAGCAATGATTATCTTTGAAAGAACTCCCTAATCACCCTGTAATATCATCTTCAACTGCCTACAAACCTGTATGCAAATGTCCTTTTGTTTGGGAATCAGCAGTCTTGGAACCCAATGCACAAACATGTTCATGTGCAAATTTTTAGTTATCAATGTGTGGGTGGCATCCAGTGAAATTTTCAGAATTTCTGAAAGTATTCTTAACATTATTAAAAAATTATATCTCACAATGACAGTAGGTACTACTGTTTTCTTTTGCTAGAGTAAAAACTGGAATACCAAGTCCAACATTCCTTTGAAACTGACTGTTCCCCCTCTTTAGAGATTTCAAACCATCTTCTAGCTGTGCTATAGGGAAGAACTAACTCTCCACAGGCATCAGATTTGTTGAGACAAATTCAGAGTTTCAGAGCAGCATATTGTTTATTGTGTGTCACAATAAACTTTAGGCTTTAGACAGTGCTGAACAAGTCTCAATTTTAAAACCTCTTACAGACAGGAATCAGAAATGACAACAATGAAACTAGTACCATATGTACATAAAGCATTAAGCTAACAAACTATTGTCAAGTTAAATTTTAGATCATAAATTATGCCTGCACAAAAATGATGATCATTCTTTATTGAATAACCCTCATATATCACATCCTGGAAGATGTGCTACTTGAGAATCAAATGAACAGATAAAAGAGAAAATGGTTTATAGTGATCACTTAATTGTAGAAATAAGTTTTTTTACTAAATTATTTGTACTTATAAATATTTTCCAATTCTTTGGAATGACACTTTTAATTTAGTTCTAGATCGTACTGATTAATCATTGCCATAATCACTATCTTGAGGACTTGAAGTAGTCTTACTTATTTACTGCCTTAATGCCAGTTCTGGTGATATAGTGGTAACTATAGCCTCATAAACCCAAGATCATGGGTTCAACTCCAGCCAGGGTCAACAGAGTCCTCTGAGCAAAATTGTATTAACTGTTTCACACCTCGAATTGAATGGGATGCTGATGACCCGAGATATTAAAGAGAGTCTGTTAATATGCTTTAATTTTTTTGCTAAAAAATTTATATCTACACATATTCTTGGTATAAGTTTTCTCTCTTTCATCTTTGTTCACGCTTCTCTATTCTAATACAGTAAGAAATAAGTATGCCATAATAACAAAGCAATGAGACAACTTGAAGTTTTAAACATAAATAAAAACCAAGGGGAATGTTTTATCTTACCCATCAATGGTATCACAAGAGCTGATAAGCTTCTGCCATGCCCTGGTCTTCATAAAACGCCATATTTGGAAACCTGACTCACAATGGCGTAAAGCTTCACTAGCATTTTTAACAGCTTCCAGAAGTCGAGCAGATTCCAGAGCGCCATCTAGGCCCTCTGATGATAAGAGTCCCAAATACCACCCCATTACCACTCCACTTAAGTCTGCAATATTATAATTGAAGAGCATTAGTGACAAATGGATATTACCTTTACCTTACAATTATATATAGTATACTATCATCATTACCTATTCATATACTATCAGAGTTTGTGTACATTGGTGGAAGCTGATTGATCAAATTGATCCATGATTCCCTGGTAAGACAGGAGGTAAAGTTCTGCTGTATGCAATTGAACTTGTTCAGCCATGTTTTCATGCCATTCAAAAGAAAAGAAAAACAAAGAGAAACATACGCACATGGTGAAAGGAACATTTCAGGAACATAAAGCACAAGCAAGTAGAGAAATCAGCAGTAGCATATCATTTTTGGACACAAAATCATGACATAGTGAATAAAGTAAAATTATTAAAATCAGTACAAGGACCTACAGAATTAGCAACTTGGGAGAAGATCTACATCTACAAATACAAAGACAGTCTAATGAACTTTGACATCGTTGGGGATCAAAACATAAACTACAACTGTATAAAATATAGTGAACTTTTGTAACAGTGGTGTCAAATATTAACATTTTTTAAAATGTTCATAAACTACAAGTTTATCACACCTCCACCAGAGCAGAATACACATTCCCACAGCTTAACGAAATATCTGAAACTAACATTTAGCTTAGCTGATGATGAGAACAAAGTGTTCTCAAAACTGGTTCTATATATTATGACTAGTGAGTGAAGCATTAAGAGTGTGTAGTTCAACTAAATCATCAATAATATCAATTATATAATTGGCTTCACTGGTAAGTTCCAATTAACCTTTTTAATTAATATTTATTTTGATTGTTATGTGCAAAAGAAGTTGTACTAAATTTTGCGCTAAATTTCCAGGAGTAACATTACCACTAGAAAGTGCAATTTTCAGATTGGTGAACAAAGTGTGAACCCAACACTTTTTATTCATGAGAAACTGAGACCAAAAATGTGTTTTAACAGAGGAGAAACTTGATTAGAAACTTCGCCCAAATATCTTTAACTTGTTTATTCCAGCAAGTTGGTATGTCTGTGAGTATGTATCTGGGAGGCAGTATACAATATTCTGCAGTATGAATTGCAATAAGTGTCTCATAATCATTTGAAAGGGATTTAGGCATGTCTCACAGAGAAGGGCAGTCACTTTGAGCATCTACTATGAAGTTGAGTATATTATTACTTACTATATCCTACTAATAATTAGTAACATAAACAAAAATGTATGCTATGAGTTTTGAATGCACAACATGATTTCCCTTGGCAGCTGGTGAGGCTGTTAATAACAAGTTATTGTCAGCTAATCAATTCTGAACTGCTTAATGGAATGGAGACTATATATATTCCACATAAAATAGGCATTAAATGTAATAATGAGATTAAAGATAAAGCAGACTGCCTCCATAATCTACTGGTCAGCTGCTGATTCTGAGGACCAAGGTTTGACCCTTACACTCTTGAGGAATTTTTGGTGGTGTTAAATCCATTACACTAATTTTTGCCATTATAGATAAATAATATTAATTATTAGCTCATTTTATGTGTGGTGGTGGCGGAAGCGGCGACTGTTAATAATAATAGCCAATAGATTTGATTACAAATTTCTGACATTGTGGAAAGTATTTTCTTAATAATTAAAATTTAAAAGCATAAGTAGTGAAAACCTAATAAATTGGAAAGATTATTTACAGATGAGTTTATTAATTCATCTAGGCTATGCAGACATTTGTTGATTAGAAATATTTTTAAGCTGGAAAGATTATTTACAGGTGAGTTTACAATTCATCTAGACTAAACAGACATTTGATGATTAGATTTAGTTTTAAATTTGGTTCCAGATATTTGTTTAATTTCAATTGGAAATTGCTTATATAAGATTAAATCTTGCACATTTACATTTTTTCAGATATTTTCCTACTAAACCCTTTTCTAAAATAATCTATATTATGTCTTGTATAATAAAGGTGGGTGTTTTTTTTTCCATTTTCCATTTCAAATATAATGTCCTTATATGCATACACTGAATATAGTGCTAACATTTGATTTTCCATGAATGCATACTTACATGTATCTGTGGGCTTTAAATTGTAAATAATCCTCATGTATTTATTTCTTTTGTAATGCAATCATGATGCTGGGATGGGGTGCAACCAGCATCGTGAATGGCAATGGGGAACTACCTGATTGGGAGGAAATGAATCCCAGACTTCAAAATCAATACAATGACCACATAATCCCTTTGCAGTATTCTTATGAATAAAAAATTTGACAAGCCTTTGTTCTCCAGGTGCTGTTGTGTCAGATATGTAATTTAATTCTATTTTAAAAAAAAGACAAAGTTATAATTTAAATAAGGTATAACCACTATATAAAGATGTTTGAAACAAAAATTGTTTACATAATAAATTCAATTTAAAAGTAAAATATTCTTAAATGCAATTTAGCAGAAGTTTTACAGTGGAGAATATATAAATTATGTTTTACCTAGTGAGTCAATTACACATTCTTATTTCTTCATTAATCAATATTTATTGGCAGAACATGGACTAGGGTATACAAAATATGTACTGCCAATAAACCTCACTAAGTGAAGGAATAAGAGTGTGTTAAATGACTCGTCAACTAAAACATTTAATGTTGATTATGTCAAACACTAATAATTATATCTCCATTGAATAAGACAAATATTTTTTAAACTTGATATAAATGCTCTCAATAGAAGAGCTTACTGAAGTATAACAAAATATTTTGGTTTATAAACATAAACATTTTTAGACAAATTAAAATGGGATACAAGAGGCAACTATGAAAGGATAAATTGAAAGAAAGAATAGATTATTAATTAAAATTAAAATGTAAAATGGAACTTGCACAGTGAAGCCAATCATATAATTGATATTATTGTATGATTTAGTTGAACCACACACTCTTAATGTTTCATTTACTTATCATAATGTATAGAACTGGTTTCGAGAACATTTGGTTCTCATCATCAGCCAGGCTAACATCCAACTGTCTGATCATTCGTTGAGCTGTGGGAATGTGTATTCTGCTCTGGTGGCAGTGTGATAAACTTGTAGTTTATGTTTTCATCCCCGGCACTGTCGAAGTCATTAGACTTTCTTTTTATTTGTAATATAGATTTTCTCCCAGGTTGCTAGTTCCATGGGTTCTTGTACTGATATTAATAATTTTGCTTTATTCACTACATTGTGATTTTGTGTCCAAAAATGATATGCTGCAGCTGATTTCTCTATTTGCTTGTACTTTATGTTCCTGAAATATTCCTTTAACCTTGTGCCTATGTTTCTCTTAGTTTTTCCAAAGTAGATTTTTTCACATTCTGCACAATTTATTTTGTAAATATCTGCTTTTTTCTCTTGTGGAATACTGTCATTAACATTGTCTATCAGTAAGTTTTTAACATTAAATCTATTAACCAGTGCCGACCTGATATTAAAATCTTTAAGGATATTCTGAAATTTTTTGTAGCCCATGGATGATATGTCAACTTTTTAAAAATTAGCTTATCTTTTCTTTCTGAAAGTGTTGTGGGTTTCTTTGATATGTTTTTGTCTCTTGAATTTCTGCACCTTTTTGTGTACTAGTTCTTTTTTAAAACCATTTTTAACCGCTGTTTCTTCTATTTGTTTGTATTCATTAAAATATTCTTCTTTGCTAATTTATAGGTTAACTAGCCAGTGTGTAAAACTTTTGATAACTATATGTTTGTGCGCTATGGGGTTAAAATTGTCAGCTTTGATATGATTATCTGTATATATATTCTTTCTGTATATTCCAAATTCCAGATTTCCTTGACATTTCATTATTTTAATATCTAAGAATCAACATGTTATCTGTTTCTGTTTTGTATGTAAACAATATGTTTCTATCTTTTATATTCAAAAGTTTTAAGGCATCATCAATGATTTTTTTGTTAACTATGGCAAATACATCAACATAGCTGTACCATACATTAAATACGTATGGAAAAGCTATTAGTGTATGTTTCAAATCTGCTCATGAAGAGGTTAGCTGCAAATGGAGATAAGGGGCTACCCATTGTAAGCCCTGCTTGTTGTTTATAAAAGTTTCATTTGAAAGTGAAATAAGCTTTGTTTATGCAAATTTCAGTGAATTTTATGTATTCTTTTATATGTGTATCCTTAATTCCACTTGTTTTAAGCCAATCATGTAGATAAATTAGGAGTTTTTCTTTTGGTATGCTTGGAAACAGAGATTCTATGTTGAAAGATATTAAGACATAATGAATAAAGCAAAATTATTAAAATCAGTTGAAATCGGAACTAGCATCTGGGAGAAAATCTATATCTACAAATACAAAGACAGTCTAATGAACTTCAACGGTGCTGGGGATGAAAACATAAACTACAAGTTTATCACACCACCACCAGGACAGAATACAAATTCCCACAGCTCAACGAATGTCCAACAGTTGGATTTTAGCCTAGCTGATGATGAGAACCAAATGTTCTAGAAACTGGTTCTATACATTATGACAAGTAAGTGAAGCATTAAGAGTGTGTAGTTCAATTAAATCATACAATAATATCAGTTATAGATTATTAAGTTTATGATTTTTATTTATTCATTTCTAATTATTCATGCTAAACCTCTACTTACTTTCAAGTGCCCATTTATATATATCATCATTAAATGTGACAGGAACTTCTTCTTGCTTGTTGCGAATTTTATAAATTCTGAAAAATATAAACAAATTTCAATATGCAAGTGAAGGAATAAGTTATCTTCTTTTAATTTACTTTAAAAGGCAGCAAAATCATCTTTCATCAGTTTATTTGTACTTTGAAAAATAAAATATAATCAAACAATTCTCATGCATTCATTCTTTATCTTATTTGTTCCACATTGAATATGCGACTACACTGTTTATGCTTATATCTTATTGGTTCTACATTGAATATGTAAATACACTATATGGGTTTTAAGTCTATAAAGTTTCAAAGTACTGTAGTTTATCTTTAAATATGCAAACCTTTTTTTTTTAGTGTAACAACAGCATCTCACCAAAAACTTTGAGTACCTATTTGAATAATGATAGTAAATATCGAGATATTGTAAAGAATGGGTTAAAAATAAACAGACAATTATGGTTGCAAAAAAGGCCATAAACTCAAAAAAGAATTAGAAACACACTTTTAATAAATAAAACTCAGATTTATAGGTAAATAAATATTTTTTATGCTATCATTTACAATCTCCAAACTTAAATGGAAGTCTTAAGTTGGGACCTTCAGTTTAAAAATATTCAAATGCATATTGGTAATAAGAAATATTTTCAATGCATTAATATTATTGCATATTTTAAGATAAATGAATATTCTGGGCATTTATAGTTGAATCATTCTGGAAATGTGAATATAATGAAAGATATGCCGAAACTGAGTCATGCACCCCACATTATTATGGAACTTTACCAGATTAGAAAATGTACCTGATCAGTCACAGATGCCTGCATATGAATACTTTTCAAATGCACCTCATACAATTAATTATCAATGATGTCCAAAATTAAAGGCTGAAAATGCATCATGTAACTGCTAGTACAAGAAACGTCTGTGCATTACCTGTTTACCATTAGATCTGCAATAAGTTCCATCTTTGAATGGAAATGGGCCATTCTTTTTTGGAATGGTTCCTCTAGCTTCAGCCTCAATACCTCCCATTCTGGACCAGACCTAAAAGGAATGAGTCAATTTAATTTCTTGACTTACATTATATATATAATACAAATGAAAAATAATATAACACTATTAACAATGTAACTAAATTAACAATAATTAGAAAAGCAGAAAAGGATAAAATGCTAAGAAAAAGTCACAGAAAAGAAAAAGTCACAGATTCTGTGACTTTTTCTGTTTTATCCTTTTCTGCTTTTCTAATTGTGTGTGTGAGTGTGCGTGTACGTATGTGTAGTTTTCTTAAGGATAAATTTAAACTTTAATGCAGCTTTGTTCATAAAATGCAAATATGCCCAATTATTATACAAATCAGCCTTTAATATTGTGAGAGATAATTGGTATAATGGAGAGCTATTTCATTTTTCTAAGATCACCTGTAACGTGATTTCCTTAAATTTTAAATGGCCTAATTCAATATCTAGCATAATATATAAACCTTTCCATTTTTGACGGATCTCAACTTATTCACAAACTTTAAGGTATAAATGAACAATTTATACAATTAATTTTATTTTTAGAATGCTTGGGTCAGATTTTATATGATGAGTGAATGACATTTTAATGCAATATCAACAAAATGAATATAATATGAACATTTTACAAACTAAATTTACCTGCATTTCTCTACATTCACCATTACAGACTAATTCCTGGTATTGATGCAGTCATTATATCATTGGCTTTGATTCTACATTCTGCTAAATCATACAGTCCAGTAAGCCCACCCCTTGCTTTGGTTACTCTTATTCATAATTAGTATTATCCATTTTTACAAAGCCTTGCCTTTCTCATCCATTTGTCTCTTAATCTTCCCAAATATTCTCCTATCATTTTTACACTATTTACTTTTATATTTAATACTCTTTTCCATAATATCTCATCCCTAAGTTATCAAACCTTTTCTCTTCACCTCATAGTTTCTTCAGTATGTAACAAATAATAAAAATGTTTATTGATTGATACACTGTGGGTAATTTTTATACACTTCACTTACATGTTTTTAAAATCAGGACATGTTTCAAGAACCGTCGTTCCCATCGTCAGCTGTTGACCCACTGTTCTGGTTGGTCCTCTGCAGGTTATTGAATTTTTGTGTGGTGGCCTCTAGTGGTTGTGAAATGAATCTGGAAAGGTAGTCCTCTGGCGGAAGGTCAAAATTCATTGCTGTTTTTCGGTATTTTAAGATGAAAATATTCTCCCAAGCTGACAAGTCATAAGGATTGTTTAATTCTTTCAAAAGTTTTATTTCTGGGTTCATTTCATGGTTATGGCTCCAATAGCACATCATTATGACAACATTATGCCTAACAACAGATGACTTGTTGCTGCTTTTGGACTAAGGAAAGAACCGCCTGTGGTGCCTCAGTAGTAAAAACGGGCGTTAAACACTACTAAAAAAAAAAAAAACTAAGGAAAGAAGTTTAGGCACCCATCTTGCACTAACCTTGTTCATGTTTAAATGTTCATGAATAATTCAAAGGACTGTTGTTTTAAAAAGGCCCAACCTTGCTACTATTTCTGTAACTTTGAGCCACCGGTTTTCCATAATTTCTCCTTCTACAGGAGCGATATTTTCAGAAGTGAGCACCCTCTTGGGCCGACCTGCATGCTCTTTGTCTTCAATGCTTTCTCGACCCATTCGAAAAAGTTTGGCCCATTTTTTTATGGTAAAATATGAAGGGGGATGCTTCCCCATACATACCATCCATTGCTGTTTAATTTCATTTGGAGTGAGTCCTTCTTTTGTGAAGAACTTAATAACAGCTTGATATTCTATTTTGAACATGTCACAATCTTCTACACAATCTTCTTTATGCAACTATATCTGAACAACTGAACACAGGGAAGCAGAAGTTACAGGTGCAATTATTTATTTAACAGATAAGATATGACACCAGATAAATATTTTGGGAAGGCAATAATTCTTATTGGCGAGGCTGGAAACTTATGGACCTACTGTCATAACACACAATTTACTGTTCCTAGCATAGATGAAGAATAGTAACAGTGAAAGAAATGCAAAGATGTTATAAACCCACACATAAATCAAGTCACACTTAATACCAGAAAAATATACTTAAATAGAAAACATATCACCTATCTGTTCAAATTTCAAAGTTATAGTTATAAGTTTCTAAAGTACCAGTATGACACTGGCTAATGAAGATGCCCCTCAAACGCTTAACACACTAAGGGAGGTTTCTGAACATATCACTCTGGTGCCATGCTTACAACATTAGCTTTTGAGTATGAAGTAGTCATTTGTTTTTGAGTTTGAGTCTTGTTCATCACTTTTTTTTTTATATCATTTTCTGACTAGAGCCTAATAATGCAGTTTTAGCCACGTTTTAAGGCGATGTTACAATTTATACACTTAAAACCTTAACATATCAATTCATATAATTGCAATTATTGCTTACAAAAGATAGAATTACAGGTAATCTTAATGAGTTGGGTGTTATATATTCAAAAGATTACTGAAATTCCATTGATAATTCGTTAGTATGCGTACTTCATATTAAATAAGAAAATTTAACTGCATGGCAAGAATTGAACCTGCAGCATGAGGAACATCAGCTTTTGCCTTATGCATTACGTCATACAAGCCATTAAAGAGCTTCCTTTAAAGTAGGTTACATTGTGCAAAAGACAGTTATTAGGTCTCCAGTAGATAAAAGATTTTAAAATGCTAAAAACATTACTATGGCTTCACTTCTAATGAACACAGGAGCAGTTTGACTTAAAAACATTTAAAATAGTGATACAATGATAAAGCCCTCTTGATGTTTCCCTGTCAAAATTAAATGTTTTTATCATTTTAAAATATTTTATTCACTGCAGATTTTATACTCGCTTTCACTGTGTTGATTCCTAAATATAATAAAATTAAAAGTAATGAATTAATTGAAGTAAAAACAGACCCTTTAATAAGTGCAAAAAATCATTAGAATAAATCCTATAAAGCAGTACCTTATTCTAAAAATGTGACCATTACAAAATCAAAATACATATCCATCTTTATCCAGGATTTTCAGCCTACCAAAAATGCATAAACCTGGGAAATGTATGAGACCTATTATTAATAACATCAACACTCCATGTCATCTCTTAGCACACTGGTTGTTCTCAAAATTTAACACTTTTTCAAAATTTGACAGTTTAAGCTTGAATAATTCTGGATCTTATTAACAAAACCAAAGACTACAAATTGTCTCTCAATGATACTTTGGTTTCATTTGATGTAAAAACTATGTTTCCCAGCATACCACAAAATAAAACATTAACTCTTCTAGGAAAATGGTTACAAGCATTCCATCTAACAGAGACACATATCAAGGAATATATTAAACTCACCAAACTTTTTTTTGAATTGCGGGAATTTTCACAGTGAAATATAGTATAACATAACAAATTATTATTGAGGAAATCACTCAAATTTCCTTTGCCTTTGAAACATGTCCAAGTAAGTGGAACTAAATTAGTGAAATTTGAGTGATTTCCTCAATAATAATTTTTTATGTCACCAAACTTTGCTTAAATCAAGCCTTTTTCACATTTAAAGGAAAATGTTTCAAACAAAAATCAGGATTAGTAATGGCAGCCCTCTTTCACATTCCTAGCTGACTTATTTATGAGTTCTTTTGAAACAGATATCACTGACAGATATCACTGACAGATAACAGATAACAGCTTTCCCTTACATCTTAAAGATCTGGTATAGATATGTAGATGATATATTTCTATCATACCACAGAGAATGGTAGAAGATGCACTGAAATTATTAAACTTACAGGAACCGACAATTAAATTGAATCTGTCATCTTAACACTCTTCATGCTTCACTAACCTTAAAAATATATGGAATCGGTTTCAAAGATATGTTATCTCCATCTTCGGCCGTGGACGACTCAATTCACATGAGCTTCACTGTGTTAGTTCCATATGAAAACTTTTTTTAAAGATTTACAATTTTTAAAAATTTTAACCCACAATTAAATTTACTATAGAAATTGAAACCAATAACATATTACCATTTCTGGACTTGAGGATAATAAAAAGTATGAACAAATTTGAATTTGGCATTTACAGAAAGAATACACATACAGACAATTATATTAAAGCTCTGGTTTGAACCTAAGAACTTATAAAGAAGCAGCTTTCAACAGCATGTTATGTGGATTAATTGATGTACCACTTAATAAAGAAAAAAAATATAAAAATGAATACCTGCATATAATAGAAACAGTCAATTCTAATGGGTTAAAAAAACAGTTGATTAATCACAAAATTAAAAGATTCCTAAAACAAAAGGAAATTAAGCAAATTACCACTTTGACTACCCTATCTAAAGAAAAAAAAACTTATAAAAAATGCTCTTACCACCTTAAGGCAATGGTAAATTTCAAAAATTTTCAAACAGTACATCATTACATTAGCATCTCAGAACAAATACAGTGTTGGCAAATTATTGAAGTTCAATAAAGCACATTCCAAACCAAAAGAAGACAAATTAGATACATACCAGATCAATTGTAAAGATTGTGAAAAAATATACATAGGCAAGACAAAGAGAAATATAGACTTCAGATTTAAGGAACACTGAGAAATATCTGCTACAAACAGATAGAAAAATCAGCCATAGAAGCATATTTCTGGAATGAAAATCATGAAATGTAAAAAGGCATCTCTTTATTAAACTGTTCAACATACCAAGGAACTTGACATATGGGAAAAGATTTTCGTAAAGAAATATAAATATAAACTCATGAATTTTGACATTCCAGAAGCAGACAATATTTTGTAAAGTTCATGAACAGACCACCAGATTCACCACAATGCCTACCTTTTCAAATATGATCCATCACACACCAGTCATTTAACAGTTGATGATGTGAGCAAAGATCTCACAAAGCATGTCCTGAATTACTTAAATGTAAATTGGAACTTGCACAGTGAAGCAAATCATATTAATTGATATCATTGAATGATTCAGTTGAACTACACACTCTTAGGGCTTCACTTACTTTTCATAAATGTGTGGAACCGGTTTCGAGAACATTTAGTTTCCATCTTCAGCCATGTTAAAGTTCAACTCAATTCCATACATTTATGAAAAGTAAGTGAAGCTTTAAGAGTGTGTAGTTCAACTGAATCAAACAATGATATCAATTAATGTCCTGAAATTTTTAATTTTGAGAATGAAATATAAAGAGTGTTTTATCATTGTATGAATATTTTAAATGTTTTAACTCAGACTGCTTCCATGCTCATTGGAAGTGAGGCCACAGAAATATTTTTAGCATTTTAAAATATTTTATCCACTGGAGATTTTAAACTCATTTTCACTGTGTTGATTCCTAAATATATTACAGTTAATAGATGTTTATTGTCACACTATTAAATGATTAGTTCAAGATTTGAGGGATTTTTGTGGCACTAAATCTTGAAAATGCTGATAATGGGCTGTGAAAAATTGATATTTCTATGCTCACAAGGCAGTTTTAAAGACATTCTAAATCATTTTTTCAACCATCTTGGCTTTAACACCCACTTACCAGTATCTGATACAAAAATGTTTAACACTATAAAACTGTTTTATGTTTAGTTGTGGACCTCAAATTGCTTGTATATGACATCTCTACACTCTCTGAAATTATTTTGGTGTTTATTTATGTACTTACAAAGCTGTTGACAATGGAGTGGCAATATAACCTAAACTTAGGTATTCATTTTTTATACCAAATTCCATTTGCTTACACAAAAGTAAGATGCGTTTCTGGAGAATCTCTCCCAGTTGCTCACTAAAGAGCAACTGAAGAGGGGAGAGATTCTCCCTAAACGCGTCTTACTTTTGTGTAAGTGAATGGAGTTTAATGTAAAAAATGAATACCTAAGTTTAGGTTATTTTGATGTTGTTTATTAATACCTATATATAAAATATTACATTTTAAGAAATATATTGAACATCTTATTTAGTTACATTTATATTTATAAAGCACAGTTACTAAAAGAATTTAGCTTACAGATTTTAAAATCTGTACAATCCTGAAAATTCATGATCTTATACATAGCTAATATATGTTTTACTGCACTTTGTGATGCACATAAGAATGAACCTTTCATATCGGACATTGTTACCTGTGAATATGCATGCTAATATGCAGCAGGGAAGGAATCCTGCTTACACCTGACATTTGTTGACCAAATTTCTCATTTATATACATAGAAATAGTTCTTTCACACTAGCCATGTGCAGAACTTTAGTTGCAAAGGAAGAATTTTTCAAGTCTGATTCTTCTTTTCCAAATTTCTCATTGCTTACACACACAATTCTCACAGCACTGACTATTATATATCATTGCTACAATGAACACTTATAAGAATAACAAGCCATGAAACATATTTGTTTGGTATACCAGTCTACAAGGGTCATTTCATAAATAATGCACACTTGGCAGTACTGCAGATTGGATGATGCAACAGTAGCAAAACGCAGTTGAGTTTAGGATTTGAAAAAGAAGCCTTATGGTCATGTAGTTCATTGGTACTCTGTGTGTAGATAACATGAGCTAGAAATGGAAACTGCAGCTATTTTAGGTACTATGGCTATTTAAGATAAAAGGTCTTAATTATATTAAGTTCAAAACTGGTTGGTGCTAGTGGTCATTCTGAATATTGATATTTATCATTTTTCCCTTTACTACTGCCTATTATGTAAGAATATGAATACTAACCCTAAACAAAGAACATTTACTGAAATGCAGCCAACTTGATAGCAACAACGTCAAAATTTTAATTGGTAAAAAACCCACAGAAATCCACAGTGCTTTGAGAGAAGTTTGCAGTCAGATCACAATGGACCATAGTATAGCTGATTATTCACTTATCATTTTTTTGTCAGTATAGATGATCACCCAGGATCAGGAAGGCCAAAGACATCTACAGATGAATTAGTCATGAAACGTGAGGCAGATGTTCTTCAAGAAGAGCATCATGTGATATGTGAGGAATTTTCAGAAGCCACAGGGATTCCATCATCATCAGTAAATATTTTGGTAAATTTTTACAAAAGAGACAAATGCAATGGGTTCCTCACTTCTTGACTGCTGAACAGAAGCATAAATGCAAGGACATTGCAAACTTTCTGAAACAAAAATTTGACATTGAAGGTCAGGCATTCTTGTGTCAAATTATCATTATTGATGAAATGTGGATTAGAGATTTTGAAACAAAGTTGGAATCACAGTTCAATGAATGGAGAGGTTCATCTTCCCGACAACCAAAAGAATTTTGATGCTCGCAATTAAAAGTGATCACCTTTGCATTTATTCACATAATTTTCACAGAGTCCTGCAAGAAAATAGTATCACAGAAGTGCATTATTATGCTTTTATGCAAAAACAATGCAAAAAATGCACAAAAACTCAGTTTCTCAAGGCTGGGTCATACATTTTGACAGAAATAAATGTATAAGTATTTATTTAAATAGCACTAAGTTTACAACTATTACTATATGGCCTGGTTCTAACTTAGGTCAATACTTTAAACTTTGATACAAATTTTAATTAAGATATTAATTTCACAAATTAACTGACTATATTTCAGTATTTGCTAAGCCCCAGTCCTCTTTATCCAGAGAACTTTGGCACACCTCCTTCTACCAAACAATGAAACACTATAATAACAAACTAAAACATTTTATCCAATTCAATATTCAGTCAAAAATTAGCAATAAATCCATTCTCAACTGTCCTCAACTATCTTACAACCATATGCCCTTAACTTTGATCTACTACACATATAATCACAATACTATTACAGTCAATTATATATCACAACACATTCTAACTCCTGGATCCTCTCTCCTCATTGACCATAACCATTTGTTCTTAACTCTATACAAATATTCCCCAAGATTCCTAATTTTTCTTTGGTCATCAAACTTTTCTTTGCTGGAATTTACTTATTTAACTTCAACCATTTACCATGTATTACTTTTTGTCTCCATTAATTTGTTCCTGAGCATTCAAACAAAATATGCTCTAGGTTTCCACATATAGGGCAAACACCATGCTCACAATTATTTCTGAAACCCCTTAAGCTCCAGATTCCTAATCTAATCATGCCATTTCTTCTCTCTTCTGCTTTTTACACTTTAATGTATCTATCTCTTTTAATATCCCCTTTTATCTACTGATAGAACACTAGTTACCTCTTTCCCCTTATTTAGAGTGTAATATCTGTCCATCCATCTTTAAATCTCCCTCAAAATCACTTTTTCTTAACCATACATCATTCATTCCATTTCTTGTTAACTCTTTCTGAAAACTTTGTTTACCCTATAGAAATGCCCTACTCCCAGACTCCTGAATTTCTAAACATCCATTTAAAAGAGAAACCTCAGACATCTGTTGTTTCCTGAACTAATGCCTAAGAACCCTCTCTATTACCCACCATCTCACACTAATTCTCCCCATTCCCATCAATGTCCCTGCATTCGTAGCATTCTGTGGACTTTCCAACTTAATCGTACAAAATCTACTCAGTATTCAATCCATCAATTTCCAACTTTCTTCTATCCTCTATATTTCAATGCCATATGCACACATTGACTCTACCAGTGTCCTATAAATTCTCTCCAACCAAAGTGTAAATAAAAAATAAACATATGCATTTGTGGAATAATCCTCATATTTTTCATGGACATATATAACAAAGCATAATACTCTTGAAAACCTGTAGATAACATAATGAAAAGCAAATTAAGAGTAGCAAAATGTTTCTGATTCATATTTTATGTTGTGATATTTAATTTTAATTGCAACTTTAAAAATAAATAAATAAAAAAATTAACACTGATTATCTTCTTCTACTACTCACATCAAGTAAGGTCCAGCCATTCTCATCTGTCGATGCTGTCTACGATAGGTATCAATAGAGTCAAGGCTAGAGCGGACAGGGTAGTTGCCTTCCTGCTGATATACAGCTTCAATATGTTCTGGACGACTGATGAACACAACATCTCCTCCAAACATACCTTGAAGACGTACCACTGGACCATATTTATCAAACATATGCGTGAAAGAAAAACTTGAGCGATTCCACACTAAGTTGGAGCCTGAAATATAACACCAAATATACGATAAAAATGATACATTTATATATGTGCACAGTAATATATGAAACAAGTGATTGTTTATTATACATTTAATATGCCAAATTACACTGATTTTCAAAAATCAATATCTAATAGTGTGCAAAATGTTGTATCTCAATTTTATAAACATATGTAAACATTTTTCCAATAATATTTTACCCTCATACATTGGAGTGAAAATTTTGAAATTTTCACCAAAATTACAATGTTTAGATTTGTTCCTTAATGAACCACTATCCAACCAATATCACAAAATCTCTTACCTATCACCATAAAAATTCTGGTATGGAGGTTTAATGATTTTAAATAGTTGAGGTTTTAATAAGGCTTTTGTTTTAATAGTTGCTTGTATATCTGAGCATTTATGGATTCATCAGACATACTCTTGATAGCAAATATCAAGTCATGACAGTGGCATCATGAAATGGTGCCATTTCCTGGACATGTCTCTCAGTTTTTGAGATCTCATTCTGTATACAACAGATTTTAAATTTATCAGTTTTTAATTTACATTTTGATTCATCTGCAAATAATATTATTGGTCATTCCTAATTAAGTTGTAACCTTACTAATCTCTGCTACTGGTGCAAGTTTTAGAGTCACAAGTACTTCAAAGAACATCTTCATTTTTAAGTGCTTCATCTTTCAATATGGTGACTAATATTGGCAGTATCTTGTGCCATTTTTGTGCATATTCTGTTTTCTGCAATTGATAAATGAAGTTGTCATCATCCTTCTTACCCCTTCTTCTCCTTTTCCTATGCTATTGTGTATGCATAGCCTGATTCTCAGCTTGCCTGCCTTTGGTTGCAACACATCACATAGTAATGCAATTAATTGTTGCTGGCTATACAATCTAGTTGTTCACCAGATACTTCTCTTATGTTAAGATGCAGCAAGGAAATTCCTGGGGTTGAGTTGGTTTTTTAACATTATAATTATAAATTATTGCTGGAGGGGGAGTTTCTTCTCTGTGTCTACCCAGTGACTCAGGTATTATGTATTAGTAAAGGTTTTAAATGTACAAGTTTTATTTAAATACCAGTTTGGCTCAAGGTGCATTTTACAAAGTTTTGTTAGGACAAATTGTTAAGCCATGGTACTTTGGCAAACATTTTAAACTGTTATTCATTGAATTATGATAATTGTAATTTGGTTGCCTAAGAGTTAATATATTTTTGCCAGTAGAATGAGTCAAATATTTTGAGATTCACTATATGAATTTTTGTGATTTAAAGTTTGTTTTTAAATACTTTAATCATGTAAATATTCAGTGCATTATTGATGCTGTACACTGTTTCCTTACTGTATGCCCAATTAACAAACTGCTGTTCACACTTTTTTAAATTTTAAATTATTTTGCTAATTTAAAATTACATAATTTTGTTGTTTAGCAAATTACAGTTAAATAGTTATTGTTAATCTTATGAAATTTTATTGCTGTTCTCCCATACTATTCAGTCCATACTTCCATGGCTACATACTAGGGTTTTTTCTCCAGCACCTTCCTATAGTAAGAGCTTGCTGACATCAACAGTAGAATGTTGCTCTCAGATTATTGAGACACAGTGCAATCTTGAAGTTGGTTTGACAGTATAGAGAGTAATGGGCATCTTCCTATATCTGTCATTTATAAGCAAAATTTCTTTCACTCTTCCACTTTCAGGCCTTTCTTATACTTATTGGTTGTCTTTCATAAGCTTTAAGGCACTCCAAATGCATTTGCAGGATTTTCTTCATAAACAGTAATTTCCTTTTTTTCTTATTCCTTGTTATATGCAAAATTTATTTAAATTTACTCTTAAATTATTTTGATTTTGTGTTAAATGCATAGCAAAATGCTTAAATAAAAAACAAAAAATATAATGTGAGGTCAATTATTTTAGTACATATTGCTTACAATACACACTTCAACAATGTGCGTGGGTTTAAAATCAATAGTATTGTTGAAAATTATATCCATATTCTTTTGTAATACAGTTAACTTGTATTCAAATTATTATAAATAACTAAGAAAATTAATTCTCTTTATATCAGCTTCAGTCACAAAAGGTAATACATAATATCAATAATATAAATTAGGAATCTTAGTTTAGGATAAGAAATTATTGTTGATACAGCAGCATAAAATATTTTGACAGGAAATGAAAAAGTACCAATCAAAAAACATATATGTGTATATGTAAAGAATGAGCTCTTCTCATAAAAAGCTATGAATAAACACATTGATACCACTCATTCTGTTTTTTAACATTCATTCTGAATGTTAATTTAAAGATTAACATAGAGCATTAAACAATTTGATTAGGGATCACTTAAATTTCACTAATTTTAACAACTTACTTTGGTCACAACACTCAGTGGAACTCTTCTCATAAAAAGCTATGAATAAACACATTGATACCACTCATCCTGTTTTTTAACATTCATTCTGAATATTAATTTAAAGATTAGCATAAAACATTAAACAATTTCATTCGGGATCACTTAAATTTCACTGATTTTAAAAACTTACTTTAGTCACAACACCCAGTGGAACAGTGTTGATGATGAAGGCAACAGTCTTCAAAACATGTTCAAGTAAGTGGAACAAAACTAGTGAATTTTGAGTGAATTCCTCATAAATATTTTGCTATATTATACTATATTTCACTGTGAAAATCCCTACTATTTAATCTTTATTTGGACATGTTTAGAAGAATGCTGCCTTCATTATAAGCATGAATTCAAAGTCAATTTTCCAACATAGTATGCAAATATCACTCTGTAAAAAACCTCTACAACCCCCCCCTCTCCCAACAAAAATAAAAAAATCCGGCTTTTATGAACTCAACTTAAGGACTGCAACAAAAAATACATAAATATAACCAAAAGAAATATTACTTTATGTATCAAAAAACACATGAGAAATATTGAGAAATCAATAAAAGCACACCATTTTTTGGCCTGAAATTCACAAAATCCAAAATGAACCGAAATTTCTTAAAGTTTTCCAGAAACCTGCAGAGTTAACTGGATAGGAGAGTTTATTCATATAAATATTTTTTTTCAAGTCTTGGTCCATTTTGGTTTTCCAAATAACAATGACTTCTTGGAATTCATCACATCTACATAGATATCTGCATAACTACTGGAAATTCATGCTGATGATAAAAGCAACATATGCCAAAGTAAGTTGATTAAAATAGTGAAATTTGGGTGACTCATTAACAAAACTGTTCAATTATTGTGAATTCATTTCACTGTGAACATTTCCTTTTTTCAAGTAATATTTAACATAAAATGTACAGGGTTACTAAAACACAAATTTACAGTGATAAATTGATAATAAACTCATTCAAGTTCCAGCATTATTAAAACGAACTGTGAGATAGTAATTCAATGTTTTACATACCCAAAATGCCCAAGAAATAAGACATTGCTCCTGCAGTGAACTGATTGCCCAGCAGAGGTAAAATAGAACCCATCTTGGCTAGGTACCTCAAGATAGATGGGCCAGGAACTTCATCAAATGGTGTAGCCAACTGTAACTGATTCTTTTTCAAACTAACTTTCTCTTCTAATATCACAGGTGTTCCAACTGCTGGCTGGAGAGTGTTCAGGTCTAAGCTAGTCCCTTCTAGTGCTGTTGATGTAGGAAGCTGTACCGCTGTAGGGGAATTTACCTGTATGCAACAAAGCATTAGTAGTATGTGCCACATATTCTGTGAGTTTATTTAAAATTTGTTAAAGGTTGTTAAAATTTGTATTAGCAACAATAATAGAGGCACTGTTACACAAAGTAAGACAAATATTGTTAATTAATAAGTATCTGCATTATTCACAATTCCATGAAATCTTAAACAATGTTGGAAGCATTTTAAGTTTCTTACTGTATCTACCTAGTAACCTATAATATACCTTGTCTTACCATAAATTTTTTTAATGGTACTTTGCTGTAATTATGATGGACAAGGCCAAAACTTTTTTCAGCTCAGAAGTGAAAGGATCTTCATATTAAACTTTCATTTTGGAGAAATAATTTGTATGTTCAAAAGGAAAAATCAGACTTGTAAAATTTGGACCATGACTGGGATTTGAACTCGGATATTCAGCCTTTCATGCTGGTGCTCTAATAACTGAGTTACCATGTCCTACTCAAAGCATGGAGCCATGCCCTCTCATCTAATTCTACAATCCTGGAGATTTCCTCAAGGTTTTATCTACTGTGAGAGATTTATTCCTTAATGCTTGTTATGCCAAGAGTACCTTTGACCCAGGCTTCTAGTTAACCATCAGCTATATGGATTAATTTATATGTATAAATAGTTCTTTCACACTAACTGTGTGTAGGACGTTATTTAAAAGGAACAAATTTTTAAAATTTTGGGTCATAGTGGAATTCAAAACATAAATCTTCAGCTGAAGGCTCAAACAGCTACCATAACCTCCTTCAAGCACAGAATCGCAGACTCTCTCTCTGTTTCTGTATTCCCCAGAAAAATTCCTAAGGTTTTCTCTACTGTGAGAGATTTATTCCTTAAAAGATGACTCATAATGCTACGAGTACTTTTGATCCAGGCTTCTAGTTTAACCATCAACTATATAGGGATTAATTTGCATGTAGATATAGTTATTTCATACCAGTCATATGTAGGCTGTTAGTTGGAAAGAAAGAATCAGACTTGAAACATTTAGCCTTGGTTGGGATTCATCATGGGTCTTCAGCCTACAAACTGATACTCTAATAACCAATTTAGCTATCATGTCCTTCTCCAACCATGTACATCTCTCATCTGATTCTATATAACCAAGAGACCTCTCTAAGATTTTCTCAATTGTGAGAGATTTATTCCTTTTAAGCGATTTGTAATGCCACAAGTACATATGACTCTGGCTTCTAGTTTAACCACCAATTATATATGGGTTATTGAAGTATGCAGGCTTTCATGACCAGAGTTGATGAAATGAGGAACAGTTTCCATGATTTGCTTCGAATTGTTCTTCCAGATGTTTTATCTACAACTATCATTGATTGCTTGGTCAGAGTCTTCTTGTGATCTCAGGAGTGACTTATATAGGGAATAATTTATATGTAGAAATAGTTTTTTCACATTAGCTGTGTATAGGACATTAGCTATCCAGAAACTTTCTGAATGTTTCATTTAGTTTTGTAAAATGATTCATGGTGGTTTAGATAGAGTTATTGGAATAGGTAGGAGAAAATATGGGGAATGGAAACAAAGCAATAAATGCATTATTGTTATTTGTTAGAAAGTAGCCCAAGTTGACTGGTGTAAAAGTTAATAAAATAAAGATAAATTCAGATCCAAAAATCTATCATTCCCCTGGTATTTGCTTATGGCATTCAGTAGCCATCTGTATATTTTAGAGTTATTGCAACTATACATTTACCCTACATATGAACTATCAAATTTCAACATGTAACATGTTAATAACTACCAGTGTTATAAATCTCTGCTGTTGTTGTTGTTGTTGATTTGGTTTATATATGGATGCTCCTTAACATCTCAGGTCATCAGCATTCCATTCAATTCAGGGCATGAAACATCCAACAAATTTTGCTCAGAAGCCTCTTCTTTCAGGCTTGAGGTTCTTTTTTGTGTCATAAATGTATGATATGGGACCCATGGCATTACTTCCCTTCTGAAAGAACTCACACTTAGGATTTTTAGGCCCAAAAATATCTGTCGATCCTGACCAGGTTTGAACCCCCGATCTTGGGTTTATAAGGCAAGTATGGTTACTACTACACTACCAGGACCATCATAAATCTCTGTTGATTCTACTTTACTACAATACTTTTATGGTGTAAGAATACTTTGAACAACATTCTAAACTGCAATACAGACCTGAGAATCCATAGCAGCTATTAGCAGATATATTTGATATGTGCTTCACAATCTGAAATGTAAATTTGGAATCATAAGGATCTGTAAAGTGTATATTTTTACCTGCTCTTTTGCAGGTGGACTTGGAAGTGGAACAATCTTGGTCTTTGAAGCTGCAATAATGCCTTCTGCTTGAATATTGACTCTGCCATCTGCTCTGCATCGTATTTTGCCATTTTTAAGCATAGTGTAGAGTGCATGATGTTTCAGCCTTGATGTACCAAATTTACATAGGGTTAACATTGTTTAATTGATCCTGTTAACAAAACACATAGCTCATTTTCTTTTAGTCAATAACTTGCTCTCTATTTCATTACAGAAATTTACATTACCAAGAAATTGTGAAATCCATTTTTAAGCATGAATGATAAACAAGAAAATCTTTGAAATCTATGATTTCTCTTCAGCATGCAAAGTGCTATGCTTTCTTTTTAATTTCCTGCCTTGGTATTTCAACAATTATTTGCAGTTAGCTTATACTATTTTTTTTTTTTTTGAAACTATGAGGGTCATTCCATAAGTCCTAAACCTCAATCAGAAGGGAAATTCCTGGATGCTAAATCTCTGGGCATTTTTCACATCTATGCACTTTTGATGGCACTTCTGCAATTTGTTTTAATAGTGTTTAGTACTTTATTCTCTACAGATGCATCAAAGGCAGTGGACAATTATAATACACAAAATGATATGAGAAAGGAATTTTATTTGGAAAGGAAGTGTTCCAGACCTTAGTTGAATACCCCTCCAGATTTGCCTTTGAAGAGGACTGAGAAAAACCAGAAAAATACCTTATTTAGGGAGGATGGACCTTATAGGAATCAAATGAAGTTCTTCCATTCATTAACCCATGTCTTAAGACCTTGGACATCTATATTGGAACTTTTGCAATGTTCTGATCCCAGTCTTAGAGAAGCTTTATTAAGATCAAAATAGTGCTTCTTAGCACTAATGATATCATCACAACCAATGCATTTTTCAGGTTGGGTAAAATTATGCAAAAGGTTCAACCAATTTCAGCACTTGAAATGTGCATTTTTAGATGAAAGATACAGCAACAATGGGTATATGAATGGAGGTGTTGTCCTGATGGAAAGAACAGCTTTTGAAGAACTTCTACAGTGCATGAACTTCAAAGCATCATTTAACTTCCTTAACAGAGCAGCATAACACTGTCTAGTGGTGGTTTGGCCCTAAGAAGATAATCCTCTGCTCTCAGAAAATTGCCATCACTTTTCTAGCTTATGGAAACAAGATTGCTGCTGTACTGTCACTGTTTGTGCTGATTTTGTCTGAGGCGTATACCTGTGGTGTTTTATCAGTATTCATGAATAGGTATTCAAATCCAACTAGGTCAGCCTCAAAAAGCCCCAGGTTTCATTCTGACATGATGTACCTGCTTAATTTTTGTCATTGGTCTTAAATTTTAAAACCTCCATGTGCAGAATTCTTTATTAGAAGTTCCTTGCTCATGTGCCTCGGTCTCACATTTCTGCTTGCCATAATAATTTTCAGCACTTTATTTGCATTTTCATCCATCACCCGCTTCACCAACCTGCCTGAGTGACAATCATGTCCAGTGCATCTAAATTTGCCTTAACAGCTCTTCATATCTGATAAAGAAGAGCATCTTCCCCTAAGCTGTCATTATGTTCTCATGGATGTACTTGGGCTATAATTTCTTTTTATGTAGATACTTGATCATTGCTTTCAGTCCATTTCTTCAATTTCTTGTGCTATATGCACTTAATACACCCTATGCTCAAAAGAAAAGAAATGGAAAAACATTTAGTAAGAAAAATTGGTGTACATATACCAAAATATGTACACTGCATATTCAACAAATTACTTTTAGACTGAGTCATGATTCTAAGTTAGGTTTAGGACTTATGGAATGACTCTTATTAGAAAATATGTGCACAACAAAATAACATTCCAATCCTTTTCTGCTTTTACTTCTAAAAAAGAAGATTTTTCAAGTGATGAACTACGAAGGATGGTCCATAAGCTTCCAGCTGGAAATAGAAGGTCATGATTCATAGTTGCAATGCTCATGTTATCTAATCAACATATATTTCAGGAATATAAACATTGTCTTTCCTTTCTGGCTATGCCTTTTATTTGTTTGGAGATGCTAATTTAAATCAGATATATTGCATGTTGTTGAAAACTGAATATGGAGCAGTGATTAAATTTTTAATTAAAGAAGAGCTTTCATCCAGTAATATTAAACAATGCCTTACAATATGTATAGCAAAGCTTCCCCTGCATATTCCACTGTGAAGGAATTGTTAGAAGTATTTTGTTTGGGCAGAGAGAAAGCCTTAAAAATGACTGAAGCAAGGGTTAGCCAGTGAATATGTTGACACGCAAAAATATCTCCCAACTTCTGAGTGACAGGGTCTGAAGACAAAGGAAATAGCAGCAAGGTTGGGGGCTTTCTAAAATAAATGTGCTTTGCATTCTTTACTAACATTTGCATATGCATAAGGACAGTCCAAGAAGTGCTCTGAATTTTTTCAGCAGTTCAAATGCAAGTACATGTGAAATGTTGTCAGAAGTTTTTGAACCTTTGCCATTGTAATGAGAGAGCAATATTGGGATTCATCATCACAGGAGATGACAATGGTCCTTTACTGTGACTTTCTTTCACAAAGAGGATTAATGCAGTGGCATAAAAAAAGATTAAAACCTGCTATAAAAGTCAAGGTTACACAGTTCATAAAAAAGATAATGGCAACAATTTTTTTGAACTAAAGAGGGGTTCTGATGATAAACTTCAAAGAAAGCAACTTAACAGTGACCAGGAAGTACACTGCACCAGAAAACAAAAATTCCTAAAAATGACAGATCCCATTGAAATTCCATCTTCAACATTTATAGGCACAATCTTAAAATAATAAATATAATTTTACTGACATCTTAAGTTATTGTCTTTTGAAGAAATACAACAGATAATAAACAGGCCTTTGATGTAGAAAAGTAAAATTTGGTTATAATAATGTATCCTAATTAAAAAAACAGCACTATTGCTCATGTATCCAGTGTGCGTGATGACTAATAACTTTTACCTCACAATTTTTTTTACTCTATATTTCTTTAATAATGTTTGCATTTTTTGAATGCATACATTAGGTATTTATTTACTGATACACTGAAAATCATAAAAACATTGCAAGCTTGTGAATACTTAGAACAAATACCTACCTATTTATTGTTGTATTAACTGCATCATATGCCTGTTGCATACAATGAAAACCTAGCACCCCTGTCAAATAATTAAAAATCTATTGCACCCCCACATGCTGATTTTGCATCCCCAGGTAAAAGTCTCTGGAGGAAATACTACATGCAAATATCTTTACATAGACCAGAGAAAATTGTATTTTTATGCATTCATGTGTGATCAAAATTGCACAAATTTGGGGGAAAAAATAAAAATTTTAATTGTAAATCATTATAAATAAAAAATGGATTATGTAACCTTTGTGAAATTATAGATTTACTCTTATTTATGATCATTCTACTGGCATACCAAATGTCATCAAAATCTAAAAACCTAAAGTATAAAGTAAAAAATGTTCTAAAATTGAATTACTTAAACTGGTATGAATAAAATTTCCCTGAGTTCTTTCTAATTGAGACCAGTTCATTGTGACAATGAAGAATTTAAGCTGCATTGTGCATTGTAATTATTTGGAAATATTCTCTGTTACACACAGCATGGGTTTGGGCCATATCCATGATTCTGTCTTCCAAGTAAAGTTCAAAATACCATTAATATTCTTCAGCAAAGCAGAACCTATTATACAAATATGGCGGACGCCCCTCCTCAGAAATAGATTCGATGTGCGTTCGAGATGGTGCAGTCAAAAATATTATTATTTATTACTATCTGCTGGTTGGAAAACAAGCTCCAAATAATGCACTAGGTACTTTAAATTGCTATAGCCAATGAAACAATTTGCTTAATTAGATGCAGTTCCTAAGACCAGCTTTCTCGTATGGTAGGTTAAAAATTACCAGTTTGAACGTCCTACACAAAGCAAAATATCCTTCCGATTACTTAGTAAAGTAAACGTTAGTAATCAAAATATATTACAACTTTCAATAATAATATGATTTAACTGATGGATAATCTTAAAACAGACAACAGCACAATTGGCATACGCCGTTCTATGGCTGTTCTAGACTATGCGTGTTATCTTCTGCAGCATTATAGCATTATAAAAAAATAGAAACAGTTTAATATAGTTTCCTAAAACTGTACGTACATTTATCTTTCAAGGACAACTGTAATATTTTTGGTTTTGCGCTAACCTCGTTTGAAAACCTTCTGTAGCTAGTTACGTTACAAGGAAGTTCGTTAACACTAAAACCTTTCATTGTTGTGCTTCGCGAAAAGTACAGCCAACTATTAGAATTTATCTTTCGGGGACTTGAAAAAATGGAATTTAACCTACTCGTATTTTATAACTGGAAGTTAAAACGATATTTACTCTTACAGTACTCCTCCCGTTCCACCCTCCCCTTCCCCCTCGCACCCGTCCCGCTCGAGTATCCATTCCGGTTTTCTGTTCTCAAATTAGTAATAATAAAGTAATATTAATCCTTAGCATAAGTTGGTTGCTTCGAGGGTATCAATCGCGAGTGCAATTTTTCTGTTTATCACAGTGTTAGTGGAAATAAGTTCTAGATGCTTAATATATTTGTAAGTCAAAAGCTTTAAATTAAGATTATAGCAATGTAACAAAACTAAATAATAGGTACCATTATTTAGCTTGTTTTAATGCAGCTGTTTCCGTTATCATACAATTTCTGAACAATTATTATTTAAATGACACTTGTAATTTGTAAGAAAGGGAGCTTAAAAAGCTGATTAAATGACAGCTGTAGAGAGCATTTTGAAACAAAAGCGTCTCCCCTTCCAAGCTGTATATTTATTTATTGCCCCCTTTATTTTTTTGGAGTAGTGTTAAACGTCCGTTTTTGCTACTGAGGCACCAAAGGTAGTGGACAATAATGATACATGAAAAGAAATGATAAGTTGGGGAGTATTATTTTTTTAAGTAAGGAAGCGTTTCAGGCCTAAGTTTAGGTTATCTCCCCGGCATTTGCCATCTATGAGGACTGAGGAAAATCTGAAAAAAGCCTGTCAAGGAGAACGGTCCTGGTGGGAATCGAACCCTAGACCTCCTGCTCAAGAGTCCACGCCTTAACGACCTCGGCCACCCGTGGCGGTTTATTGTCCAGAAAATGTATGTAACTGTACATATGATTAGGTACTATAAGATATAAAATGTTATATTATTTGCATCTTTTAAAAAATACTTGAAATACTTAACGACGTGAAGTACATAATTGAAATTGACGAAAAGGAAAAGGGGTTTTGTAGTTAAAGGTGTCATGCCAACCTTAAATGCAGTCATATCAGTCTAAAATGCTTTGATAATGAGAAAGTATATACAACCTGGAAATTACGGCTTATGAAAGTATATGATTTATCAGAATTGTCATTATCACTGTTGTTGACATTTTCAAGAGGAGTGATATAACGTTTTGAAAGATTTGATGCTTTCTAGGTGCTGATTATTAATGACGATTTCATGGAAAATCTACCCAATTAAGTTCTCGTTGTCTGAGGTTCAAGCTTTCAGTTATCGTAGCTCCAAGGCCTACTTCAGGATACTCCAATCTCAAGTGTCAATGCCTCGGTGGCCGAAACCTTGGAGAAAAACGCGATCTTTACTCGACCAATGACTGACTGCCCTTGAAATCGTCGTTAATAAATAACATGCTCTACAGAGCAAAGATGTTATAATCAGGAAGTATACAAATAAATATTTAAAGCAGAATGATGGCAATATGAAAGTTTGAGGATTATTTAAAAATTGTTTGTCTATATCTTTTATATAATCCTGATCCATATCGGGCGTTAAACACTATTCATCATCATCTGATCCATATCGTTACTGTATAGGTAGAATGGTAGGTACATGTTATATAGCATTGTATGTATGTGCGTGTCACACAAATAGCGCATTGTGTTCTTCAAATGCAGAAGAGAAGCTGTTCAAAATATTGCACTATTTGTGTAACTACTTCAGTATTTTATTCATTTCTGCTTATCAAGTTCTTGTTGTTTCTTGCTACATGCACATATATTCAAACAACTGAGGCATTCTACTAAGTAGAAGACATAACTCAATGCAGCCAATTTTATTTTCTAAGCTGTGTTTCGCACTCTTGAAACAAATTACGTCTAGCCATCATGGAAGTAACCATGCCATGCTTCTTTACAGATGGAAGCAATTTCCTCTTAGTAGAACTTAAAAAATTCTTTAGAATTCCCAAATTGATGGTCTCTTAAGTTTTTGCTTGACGGATGGAAACGGGAAAGAGTCATAGGGAGCCAGATGTGGACTGTACGGTGGCTGATTCACTAGTGTCTCTCCTGATTCTTGCAAAAATTCCACGTTTTCAAAGTGGTGCACACAGATGATATTGAACAGAACTGCCGCTTTGATTCCTGGTCGTGTTAGTAAATCCAGTTTTTGTCACCTGTGAAGATATCATGTACCTGTCAGAAAATGTAACTGTCAAAACGACAAACCATTTGCTGGCAAAATTCGATCTTGTCGCTCTTTGTTCTTCTGTGAGGTTGTGCGGTATCCAGCTTCCTCATACGAAGACATTTGTGCAGCATTTATGACATCTGCGGTTCGCACTAAAGGGCACAAGGTCACTTGCCCTCCCTTTAATTATGAACCAAAAATACTTTAAAATATGCATAAATTGTCAACTCAAAAAAGACTAGAATTTCATAGACGCAAACCCTGAATGTTTCAGCACCTGCATTGTAGTGTACAAAAGAGGTACCGGTTTAAACGGCTTCTGCGATTGCAGACAATTTGGTGTGTGTATGTGTGAACAGAGCGGACTAGGGCACATTCTCCTTGTGTCCAGGCTTAGCAGGGCAGAATGTTTTGATTTAAAAGGAATTTTTACGAAGCTGGTGGGCAAGGGGATGAGAGGGGTGTCACTGTGAAGCTTAATGAAGGGTACGCAGAATACGTGGATTTTCCACGCACATGCACACGGAGCCTGTTCTTCCTATCTAGTGCCTGCAAGTGGAGCTTCCCTAAGTGATTTTTTATGATGTTAATATCATAAACATTATATGTTATTACATATCATAATGTTGAGAAGTAATATCAATAATGTTGAGAATCATACTGAGAAGTAATAATATATTACTTCTCATCACCTGTTTGCTCTTTCGCGCCAATGCTTATTAGAAATCTAAACTATAAGAAACGCTTCCACTATATTGGCAATTCAATTAAAGTATTCTTAATAACATTACGCTTTAAAAAGAACCGGCATTATCATACATAAGAATAAACCTGAATTATTAGTGAGAGTAAGCTCATAGTTAGTTTAAATCGACAAGTTTGGCACTTCTGCCTCTCACCAATTTGTGAAAGAAAAAAAGAAAGAAAGAAAGAAAGGGGAAAAATCTCAGAAACAGTTATTTAAATATACTGCTGCATCCTAAGCATGTATGTTAATTGCTGACATTAATTCTTGTTTCTGAACAAGAGTACATAGTAAAACTATTAACAAATTTCTGAAATGCTGAAAAACTTAAGTTTTATTTAAATATTGTACTTACGAAGCTGTAGACAATGGAGTAGCAATATAACCTAAGTTTAGGTATTAATTTTTTTTTCACTAAACTCCACTCACTTAGACGCGTTTCGGGAGAATCTCTCCCATCTTCAGTTGCTCACTAAACCGCCGTTACTCGAAAAGATGGCTGGACAACTGGATGTCCCTGTGGTGGCCTCTGTTGATTGAAATAGGAAGTTGCTGAGTTCATCCATAGGAGGAAACTCGAAATTCATTAGAGTTTCTCTATTTTTTAATATGAAAAATTTTTCTCAAGACGATAACTCCAATGGATTGTGAAGATGTTTCAGTAGTTTAATTCCAGGTTTTATTTCATGGTTTTTGGTTCAAAAGTGAGCTGCTACTGCTGATTTATCCACAGTGAGCAGTAGCAGCTCACTTTTGAACAAAAAACCATGAAATAAAACCGGGAATTAAACTGCTAAAACATCTCCACAACCCATTGGAGTTATCGTCTTGGGAAACATTTTTCATATTAAAAAATAGAGAAAACCTAATGAATTTCGAGTTTCCTCCTATGGATGAACTCGGCAACTTCCTACTTCAACAGAGGCCACCACAGGAATATGCGGTTGTCCAGCCATCTTTTCGAGTAACGGCGGTTCAGTGAGCAACTGAAGATGGGAGAGATTCTCCTGAAAAGCGTTTTACTTTTGTGTAAGTGAGTGAAGTTTAGTGTAAAAAATGAATACCAAAGCTTAAGTTTTATTTATTGTAGTAAATGTGTAAAAAATATTTTACATCAAATAACTCAATGAGGTAAATTCAGTTTGTGGATTCTATGTGCAATGTTATATTTATAAGTTGTGTTCCACAAACTATAATGTGCATGAGCTGCCACTGGCAGTGAGTAAATGATTTGAAACTCATCTCCCAATCTCTTGTGAGTAGTTCTTCACTATATATGAGCAATATTTTCATCTGTGACTATTGTTGTTATACACTCTGTGTGTTCCTTGGCTTTCAAAGCTGTTCTTCCTCCCTGATCCCTGAAATCCACTGGTAGATGTTTGTATATATAGTAGTAGGGTCTCTGAAAGCTTTCTAAAACTTTTCCAAGTCTTCTTGTTGACTCAAGTCACACTTATAATCATAAAAGAATCATCGCACAAAAATGCTCTTGAGTCATCTTCCTGCTAGAATATCATAGAGTAAGAGCACAACCGCAATTAACATTTTGCTGCAGCTGCAACAAAGTGTGTTTATACTACCTTCCTCAATGGTCACTAGTCAACATACACTCTTTACAGAGCTACCAATACGAAACTTACATCTTTCTTAGTTTATTCAAATCCTGAAAATTTAATAGTGACATATGCATATACAGTTCTTTCATTTAAATATTCCTATTCCTATTTAAGAAAAATTTACTTTAAACAAAAAACATAGCAATTTAAATACCAAGTGAAAAATTTAACCAACTTTAATGAATTATAATAATATGAATTCTAAGTAATAACAAATTAACCCTAATAGTGTGGTTAACTATGAAGCCCAATCCATTTAAGAACTTTTGAAAAATAAGAAATTATTAAAAATTCTGTTGGAACTCCCACAGTGAAGTTTGTAGTCCATCGATTTAAGTTGAAGATGGAGAGGATGCGTCTTTGAAACCGGTCCCACCATATTTAAAAGTGAAGCATATGAGTGTGTTAGACGACAGATTAAATAGAATTTACATATGAAGCCCAAGTCACAATAACTCAAAGGATTTGAGTTCCCTGTTAAGGATGACATCTCTGTAACAAGATAACCTTAGACATTTCCAAATTATATAGACGTAATGGGAAGAGCAATCACATGGTAAGCTGAATATTCCTGGTTCAAGTTCCAGCTGTGACCTTGAGTTTTTCCTATATTTTGTCCAATATAGGATTATATTTTAGGTTCTATCTCCTCTTTCCCTGACATCCAAATTTCAATTCAATTTCATGACATTTAAATTATTAAAAAGATTCAATTGCTATCACATCTGTCATACACTGGCAACCTGGACTGCATAAGTGCAGACTTCTATAAAATATTAGAGTGGCTCTTCTTAACTTCTGTCCAAAACTTGGGAATCTAAGTATCAACATATATTACAAAGAATAAATTTTTTATGCAATAATAATTAATAACTCCAAAGTATCTTTGTTAATGGTTTTAACAAAGTGCGGACAGTGGAACCGTGCTGGCAATGAAGTAAATTTGCCTTTGAAACATGTCCAAGTAAGTGGAATAAAACTAGTGAAATTTGAGTGACTTCCTCATAAATAATTTGTTATATATCAGATTTATGTATTTGGCTGGTAACTCTAATATTAGATTTTTTTATAAAGTTATGAAAACATTCAAATGAGTATCATTGTTCAGAAATATTTAAAAACTAATTTACCTTATGGATGAATGTATGGAGAAAGTCTGACAAGGCAACTCATTTCTTCCATTCAATTGGTCTGCTATACTGAGTCCAAAGTGCTGGTGATGTTTTGGTGATAGCCACATATGTCAATTGAACTAAGATGGCATTGATGATCTTAAATAAGTTTTCAGAATGGCAATTTTGAAATTTCAAGTCCTCCTAAAATACACAGTAATATAAAGAAAAGGAGGATGATGTGCAATGCATATGCACCTCGTATCCCACATTCTGACAATGTGCTGAAAATTGAAATCTGCCTTAGGGTTGGGGAGAAATTTACCAAAGTAGTTCCAAAAACTGGTCTTTTTTTTTTGGTGCTATCAGGAGAAAATTAAAACTTCGAAATTGCTCCAAGACTACAAACGTAACTTGACAACAAGCATCCCTCTATGCATAAATAACCATAAGGTTTTAAATTTGACTTCAAGATTTTTAACACCCCAAAAATGGCATTTCCATATACTTTGGAAATTTATAAACACACAGTAATCTATTAAAAAAATAGTGGTATACTTTGCAGATACAGCTCCTCCCAGCACTTCAAATGAGTGCGGGACATAAAACTCTGCTTTATTCTGGCATTATTCACCAATGTATGTCAGAATATTGTCCTTTTTGAGGTTCTCTGGAAAAGGTCTCATAATTGAAACAGGCCCATGCTTGCAAATAAGCTTTGATTGCCCTTAAAAAATATAATGGGAATACAACTAGTGATGTTCTATGCAGAAATGGCCATAAGGTTCCAAAAGACAACATAGAGATTTTTGATCCCCCCAAAAATTGTAATTCTATAAACACACAATCTTAAAATTTTAAAAAAGCCCTATGTACACAAAAAAGCCTTTGAATACCCTAAAAATTATCCTGGAAATACAACTAGTGGCCCTGTAGATAGAAATTGCCATAAGATTACAAAATTCCATAAAGAGATTTTTGACCCCTCAGAAAAGGGAAGAGTATAGACCTGCAATTTTGAAAATTCAAGCATCAATAAAATACATGAAACACAAAAAAATCTGGTCTGCTCTGTGGATAGAGCTCAACCCCAGCATACCGAATATGTGCTGAACTAAAATCTTTATGGCTCCAGAGATATTCAGAGGTTCAAAAATTGGCCTTTTTGGGGCTCTCCAGAGGGAGTTTGATATTCAAAACTGGCTCAAATATACAAATAAGCTTTCATTGACCTCAAAATTATACTGGAGATACAACTAGCAACCTTATAAGAAGAAATGGCCATAAGATTCCAAAATTTCATATTGAAATCTTTGACCCCCCAAAAATGGCTAATATATAGAATGGAATTTTGAAATTTCAAGCCTTGCTAAGATAAACAGTAAACTAAAACAAAAAAAGTGTTGTATCCTATAGAGAGAGCTACCTCCCAGCATACTGAGTGTGTGCATAACATGAAAATTTGCCTTACAGTTGGGGAGATATATACGAAAGTAGATCCGAATTGATCATTTTGGCATTCTCTGGAGGGAGGTTTCATATTCTGAAACTATCCCACATCTACTAATAGGCCTCTATTGTCCTAAAAAGTATGCTGGGAGTACAAACAGCTACCCTCTATGCAGAAATGGCCATTAGATTTCAAAATTCTACATTGAGATTTTTGACCCAAAAAGGGCAATTTTGCACTTTCAACCCTCCCTGAATAAGCAGCAAACTAAAACAAAAAAAAATAGTGGTTAATGTTGCAGAGATATTCACAAAATAGATCCAAAAATTTATCTTTTTACGGCTCTCCGGAAGGAGGTATAATTTTTAAACTGCCTTAAGCTTACAAATATGCCTCGATTGCCATAAAAGTTAAAAAGTTAAATCACGAATACAACTAGTAACCCACTTCAGAGAAAAGATCATAAGAATATGAAATACCACATGGTGATTATTGACCGCGAATATATGGCAAACTTTTTCAAAATTTTAAACCATAGTAAAATGAAAAATACATAAATAGAAAAGACTGGTGAGCTTCAGATATAGAATGAGCCCCATAATTTACAATGTACAGATTTTTATTTTTGCCTTGCAAATGTAGAGACATTCATCAAAGTATGACCGAAAATTTGTATTTGTGGGGTCTGCATAGTGGGCCTCAATTTAAAAAAATGCCTTGCAAGAACAATTTGCCTGGATTGCCCTATAAATTATACTGACCATTTCACTTATGTGACATCATCTTTAAATCGACCACTGAAATAAAACTACATTTTGAATTATGACCAATCATAGTGAAATTATGGAAAAAAATTATCAAATCCATTTTTTCACGTGACGTGCATTTGTCTTGTGGTCAGTATAGTCAACTCTACACCTCCATTATTATAATTCTTGAGCATGTATCACTGACTACTTTTCTGCATTTTCAGTAATATGGTAAATTTAACTAACTTAATATGTATTCACTCAAGCAATTGTTTTTGCAACTCAGCCAAACAGTCTGAAATCATTTTATAAATGATGTAACAATTACTGCTCAAGTAGCCATAAATCTTAATAAACATGCTGTTTAGAATGGTAAAATGTTTTCTCTGTTTTGTTTTTCTCAGCTGGTATTAGTAAATCTAATGGTAGTGACTGCAATAGTCAGCTTTTGTCTATTTCATTCTCGCAGTTTCTGAATAGGTAGGCATTCATAAGTATAACATTTTACATAATTGTTAATGATCCATGCATCAATATTTCACTAATACTTTTATTCTTATTCTATTCATGAAATAGTCCAAAACTCATATTTGTCTCTTCTCTATTGGCATTACTGAATCTACATTCATTTGTTGCTAAATGGCTTGAAATGGTGAAGTATTCATAATACAAATGTACAATTATTACAATAATTTTAAGCCAAGTTTACGGGAATTATATTTAAATTCTTATTTTATTTGTGAAATAGTCCTAATAAATATCACTCAAGGGTCTGGCTATCCAGATAAATTCATTCATTACAATCGTGAATTTATTGGCAATCTCAGACCCTCTTGTGAGAATACAACTAGCAACCTTCTACACTGAAATGGGCATATGAATTTGAATTTGACAATCAGATTTTGCATGCCAAATTATTGCAATTATTTTAAAAATTTCAGGCCTAAGTTAAATAAACACAATATGTGTAGCGGTTAGCCCTAGAGGTAGAATGTTATCCCCAGCATTCAGAATGTGTACAGAACATGAAAGTATGCCTTGAGATTTAGGTTTTCATAAAGTATGTACAAAACTTCCTTTTTAAGGCTTTCCAGAGGGAACCCCCAATTTTAAAATCACCACATGCCCACAAATATTTTTCAAAAGCTTTAAACTAATTCTGGAAATACAATTAGCAACTCTTTAGACAAAAATGAGCTTAATAGCCCAAAATTTAAGTTTTATGGCCACCAAAAACCAGAATTTTTTGAAATTCAAGTATTGCTAAAATATACAATAAAGTAAAACAAAAGACAGCAATATGCCCTGCATTTAAAGAGGAGCTCTAACAATCAGAATATGTATAATTCATAAAGATCTGCCTTGCCACTGTGAGAGAATCCATCAAAGAATGTTGAAAAATTGACTTTTTTGGGATTCTCCTGATGAAGGCCTCAATTTCAAAACTATCCTATTCTTACAAACAAGTATTGTTGATTTGTTTATTTATGGAAGCTCTTTAGCATCCCATTCAATTCAGGGCGTGAAATGGTGGGTAAATATTTTTTCAGAAGCCTCTTCTTTCAGGCTTGAGGTTCTTTTTCATGCCGTAAATTTATGATATGGGACCCATGGCTTTACTTCCCTTCAGAAGGAAGCTGAACTTAGGATTTTTACACCTGAAAAAATCCATTGACTCTAACTGAGATTGAACCTGCAATCTCTGAGCAAAATCTGTCGGCCATTCAATGGGATGCTGATGACCTAAGATGTTAAAGAGCATCCATAAATAAAACAAATCAATTAATTTGTCTTGGAATGACTAGCTATTAAGCTCCTCCCACAGTTCCTATCCCCTGACCAAGGCAGTGCATTATTTATATAACAGGATACTACTAGTGACAATTGCATCTGCACCAGAGTCGATGTAAGAATGGGCCACATAACTGGGATTCTAGCAGTATTTAAGCAGACAGCTGGGAAAAGAATTGTAATTAATATATATATAATATATTACGGCATCCAGAAAGTAAGTCCCAATCGCGCCTAGAGATGGCACCGCTAGTCGGATAGGAATGCGCATGCGCAGGAATAGAGAGGCAGTAAGTGGTAATAATGCCGTAAAATTTCAGCCTTGTGACGGCCGTGGTTACCGCGCTGTGCTAGGAGAAAATGGGTGCTCTGATATTGTCTCCCGCCAACTGCGAAGTTCGTGCAGTCATTCGAGGTCTGCACGCTCAAAAGCAAAGTCCAGCAGAGATCCATCGCCAATTGTGTCATGCTTCCGGGAGACAATTTCGTGCACAAGGGAGCGAGACATCTGGGAATTGACAAGAGAGTTCTGAAATTGTGAAGCGCTGGTTCTGCTCAATTGCTTGCCGCACACTTTCCAACACTTCTGCCGTCACCAGGGACGGTCGGCCACTACGGTCGTCGTAGTGAATATTGGTTCGTCCTTCAGTGAACTGCCTGCACCATCGTCTTACCATAATGTCGTGTCCATACACTTGACACAATTGGCGATGGATCTCTGCTGGACTTTGCTTTTGAGCGAGCAAACCTCGGATGACTGCACGAACCTCGCAGTTGGCGGGAGACAATATCAGAGCACCCATTTTCTCCTAGCACAGCGCGGTAACCACGGCCGTCACAAGGCTGAAACTTTACTACATTATTCCCACATACTTTCTCTCTACTCCTGCGCATGCGCATTCCTATCCGACAGGTGGTTCCATCTCCAGGCGCGATTGGGACTTACTTTCTGGATGGCCCTGGTATACACACACACACACACACACACACACACGCACTAACTTTGATCTATCCTTCGGTGAATCCTAGAAACCGATGGCTTGCTGCAGCTAGCTGGGCTTGTTTTTGTAAGTATAAAATGATAGTAGATTGTGTGCTACTAAGCGAGTAAATCACTGTATCAAAAAAGAAAGCATAATGTTGTCCTGGAGTGTTGAAAATATTGGAAATGAATACAGTGTGTTGATCAAAAGTGCACATTTTCCTATGCATACCCTCATTTTTCTACATGCTAATCCTTTGTCACAATGCATCCAAGTCCAAATTGTGATTTCTGCTGCTAGATGACACTACATAGGTTCTGCTGTAGTTAAAGCAGATTAGCCAACATTACAATGATTTACCCACTAACTTAGTAAATGTGTTTTATATCTTGCATTGATCTTATTGCAGATGAGTAAAAAATGTGAGCCTTTAAGTTTTATTACAGATTTTTCATGTATTTCTTCTACATTATATACATATACAATAGCATATTGATGTCAGAAGACACTGTATGACCCAATTATAATCCAAAACTTCCACATATCTCAAAATTTTTAAGCATATACTCCATGGAATTGTGTTCAAGAACACGGTGAATTTGCCATGCACACTTTTTACAACATACTTAACAAGATTCAAAACATTATAAATGGGCCTACAGAATTTAAAAAATCACAGCTATGCAACACTATTAAGCAGTAAAATATATGGAAACTTATAGAATTTGTTTCCCTGCAATGTAGATGTTTCTATATTTTATCTACAACTTTCTTGGCTATCTTCTCCTCAGAATCCTTTTCTTCAGATGTTTTGCTGTCATTCAGCGCCATTCGTAACAAGTGCAGAAGTTCATTTGAGGCTTCCACACACTGCTTACTTCCTAGAGTTTAAAAAAAGTAATGTTTCAATAAATCATCTAGTTTATCATTAGAGATTAAGCTCTATCAAATTTCAATTTAAAAAACTGACTTCAGAAATGTAAAGTTTACCTTTCAGAACCATAAATAAAGAAATTAATTTTAATGCAATTCTATTGTTTTCATACTCTTCTGCACTTTATATCATAGTCACTTGGAAATTGAACCCCTTTTTCAATTTAATTTGCTTATACACTTGGCAAGAAATACATTTTGCTCATTTAAAATAGATTCCCAGCATTCAATATTTCTATACCCTTTCATCTCATGCGGCCCTAAGCTACTGATCAGCACACATGCATGGTGATTGGTGAAAGTAGAAATAAGAGAAACAATACTATATAAAAGTGCAGCCTGGATTTTATGTAGTTACATATTTTAATGCTACATATTTATGCATAAACAAAAGGCAAATGTTATGAGGTACACATAAAGGAATGTTATTAATAAATTTAATTTACATTTTTTGACATATATGGCACAATGTTACATATTTCACACCATACTACATATTTTTATATATTTTAACATGATTGCAGAATTATCATAAAAAGTTTGGTTTATTTTGCCGTTCTATTGAATAATCCAATACCTTAGCACGAAATGAAAACTAATTTGAATGCTATGCTACTCAAACGTTTTCGTTACAATCAAAGCAACATTCTGGATGAATCAACTCCTAGGAAGAATTAATTGGATTCTTGTTATGTCGAAATCATAGAAAAAATCAGAGCTGACACAGGTGACTATGTCACTGGTTTATTTACAGATGTTCATTAACATCTCAGTCATCAGCGTCCTATTCAAACCATGGCATGAAACAGCCTATAAATTTAGCTCAGAGGTCTCTTTTATTCAGGCTTGAGGTTCTTTATCCTGCCATAAATGTACGATACAGGACCCATGGCTTTACTTCCCTTCCGAAGGATTTTTAGAATTTAGAATTTTGAAAAAAATCATCAGTCCTGGCCGGGATCGAACCCGCAATCTTGGATTTAGGAGGCAAGTATGGTTACTACTACACCACCAGGACCGACACTGACATAGGTGATTCGTACATATGGATATCTGGTCATGAGACGACAGGTACTTTATGCCATTTCATGGCGAATCTAATTAAGGGCAAGTTGAACTCTAAGGCTGCATCAACCTTTGGGGGTAACAAATAATTCATCAACTGCAAGATTCATTAATAATGAACTTAAAGTGCTATGGCCAGCTGGTGTTAAAGAAGAGAGGGGTCCTATCATTGTTATACATAAATGTTGAAAGCAGAGAAATTGTTTAATGTATTTTATCCAAATTTAATGCATGTTACTAATATGGCTCATGCAATGCAATGAGTGGCAGACACAGATAGATTTCAGGAAGTAAATCACTGATATCAGCAATGAAAATGTGCATATCGTGTACAATACTATCTGACATACCACTGACGATGGAGCCTGTGATCACAAGGTGGTCAACTTGGTTTAAAGTTATGATTTTATACAATAAGCACTTTGAAGCTATGAAGTCAGTGATGGAGTGTCTATGAGTGAATCCTTGTCAGCATTTAATAACTCTAAAGTGCTCCATTCAGTTTCATACATCTCAAGTCACAGTTACCAGTTGGCTTCCTGACAGTATCAAAAAACTGGAGATTTCAGGTATGCCTCCCTAAGGGGCCAAGGGAATAATGGAAGATGCTGTTCAGAAGGTCAGTGTTGTACCAGGTCAAGTGGGTGGTGTAGTAAACTGCAATCTTGCTGAATAAGAACCCTGGATACTCAACTCTTCTTACTTTGTCTCACTTATTTAATGGTAAAACTGCAGAACCCCCTAAAAATATTACTAGTACAATTTCTCTGTATAAATAAATACAGGTGATTTTTTGCAATGTTTCTCTGCATAACAAATTATTGTCAGACAATACATCTTGTATGACAATAGAACATTTGGAAAAGTAATTAATTGTTATCCCCTTTTAATGTAGTTTAAAAATTTAAATGGGGAACACTCGTCTTTCAGTATTTTTGCTTTCATTCCGATGTTTTAAAATTAATTGTAGTATAATATTTGTAGAAGAAGTGAAATGATTTATATAATCTCAATTCGACTAGATGTAACATTCTATGAAAGGGAAGTAAAGCCATGGGGCCGTTTCATAGATTTATGATATGTATAAAAACTCAAACTCGCAGGCAGAACATGATTTTTTTAATGCTAAACCTGCCCTGTTTTGGTTACATGGTGTAGCCATTCTAGAAGGTAAGCATAATATTCACCTAATTGAGATCATTGTAGGATTAGCTTCACTGTACAAGTTCCAATTAACATTTCTAGTTAATAATATTCACCATTTGGAAGATAATTGACTATTATAGAGCTTTTTGAATCCCAGAAAACTGATACTGTGACTTCACTGTTATTGCTTTCTTTGGAGCTGAACTGGATTTTGATTGCTGTTTTGTCTTGCAGGTTTAGTAATGCATACAGATTTTATCAGTCATGATACATCAATGCAAAAAATCAGTTGGATTTTTTATAACAATTCAGACACCCTTGGGAAGCTTGCACTCAAAGCCTTTTAGTCAGCACCTGTGGCACTCATCTTGCTGAAAGTTTTTTTCATGCCTAATTCAAAAGTGAAAATATTGTGCACCCATTCTTTTGAGATGTTTAACCATAGTGCCAATTTCACTGAATTTGAATCTTCAGTCTGCCAGCACTATATCATGGATATTTGTGATCATTTCTTTTGTAGTGACACTTCTTGAGCATCCAGAGCAGTATTCATATTGTGTGCTTGTCCATCTGCATTTGAACTTAGCCACCCAATATTTTAAGTTGCAAATGATGAACCACTTTCCAGAGTGAACACACACAAAAAAGTTTAATATTTATTTTTAACTAAAAGATCTCAGTTTCAAACTTTGAAATAACTCTTACCAATCACTACCACTGTGTCAAGGCTATTACCATCCTGCTCACATAGTAAGTCACTTGTTTTTTGATGATAGTTATCCACAGAGTAAATTTATTATTACAAATTTATTATACTTATCTCAAAGAGATACAGTGCCACATTTCAAGAAGTCTTCAAATTAATTGCAATATAATCAAATATATGTAAGAAGAACAAACAGAAATTTAGAAATTTTAATCAAGGAACAATTCAGGAATATTAAGTATAAACAAATTGAAAAATCAGCAGTTGTAACACATTCTGATGACATTAAAAAGGAACCCAAATTATTAAACAGTCAAGAATCCATAATTATCAATGTAGGAAAGGATTTTTATTCTCAAAAATAAAGGCTTCATCATAAGCTTCGAGAATTTACCTCTACGTTTTTGGGGAAGCTTATTCTGCTATTGCAGAGGTCAGTTGATCTATAGCTGATGATGTTAGCAAATGCTCTTGAAACGTGTCCTACAAGTAAAGCATGAGGATGAGGTGAAAAGTTCTCAGCCTGGCAGTGAAAGACTGTGTTTTCTAGGTAAAAAAGGCACTTATTTTTCTACATAGTCTCCCTCTGAGGTAAGTGCACTTTGTCTAATGTTTTTCCAGTGAGTATATTCCATCTCTGAAGTGTGATGCTGGAAGTTCTGCAAAATACCCATCTACAGCTGCAATAATTTCTTCATTGGGTACAAAATGTTTTCCAGCCAAAAAATTCTTTAGATGTGGGAATAGCTGGAAATCAGAGGGTGCCAAATCTGGTGAATAGGGTGGCTGTTTCAATAATTAGTACTGCAAATCCCTCAGTTTTTTCAATGCCAAGACACCTTTATGGGCAGGTACACTGTCATGGTGAAAGGTGATATTTTTTCTTTTGCAATCCAGGCATCTTCTCATGTGAATTTTCATCCACTTGGTTCAGAAGACTTGAGTAGTATTTGTCAGTTATTGTTTTACCCTTTGCAAGATAATCAATAAGAATAATTCCTTTTGTATACCAGAAAACACTTGCCATAACCTTTGTAGCAGATGACACTGACTTCACCTTTTTTGGTGCAGAGTTACTGATTTATACCCACTGCTTTGACTGCTTTTCATTTCTGAGGTGTGGAACCAGATCTTGTCCACATTAACAAATCAGCATACAAAATCGTTTGGACTATTTTTAAAATGGTGTAAACATTGCTTTTAAATTCATTTTCACATTTGTTTTTGGTCAGCATTCAACAAATGTGGTACCCATCTTGCACAAAGCTTTCTCATCTTTAGTTCTTCATGTAAAATGTACTATATACATTTGATATGCCTGTGGCATCAACTATTCATGCACCTTTAATCGCTGATCATCCAATATCTTATTGTGCACTTTCCTGATGTTTTCCTCTGTGGTTGCAGTTTTGGGACATCTTTCACATAGACCATCTTCATCAGAAGTATGGCCACTTTATATTCTGCCACCCATTGCTTAACATTGAAAATGAAGTAGTAAACTCCTTACAAATCTTCACCAACTTTGAATGAATTTCCACTGGCAATAAACCGCCCAAAACAAAAAATTTTATCATGGCTAGTATTCCAGTTTCTCCATTTGGTAGATCAAGTTGACAATTGGCTAATAGACAATTATTGCAACATGTAGCAACATGAGAAGAAAAAAAAATTCAATGATATCAATGCCATCTCTAAGCAAGGTCGAGAACCTTTCCCTTGCCTTTGTATAAGCTTTATTACTGCGATAGCAATCATCCTACTTTTGGAAGACAGCCAGAGGTGGCCAAGATCTTTATGGCATGGACTTGTGAGCAGGTCTGGAGTTTGATTGCCACCAGAACTGTCCTTTCTTACTGAGTTTTCCTCAGTCCCCATAAAAGGCAAATGTCACGGAGGTATTGTACACTTAGGCATGGAATAATTCCTTCCTTATATATAAACTTTCCCAATTTATGTCATTTAATGTATCATAACTGATTGTGATGCCTTAGCAGTAAAAAAGGGATGTTAAACACTATTATAACACTATGAGAAGGTTTTATTTTGGTCTTTTTTATAATTATTGTATGATTTTTTTCAATTGTTCTATTATTAAAGTTTACCAGATTACTGCTTCATTAGTGGGAATAAGAAGCAATTATTAATTCTAACGCAGCTGTTTTAAGGAATGTTTAATTTTATAAAGGAAATGCTCTATGACTAACAATGTGCTTATCTCAACTAGGAAGATCTTCATAAAATTTTTAAATTGTGTATGTAGATGGCTGTAATAGTCTCATTTTCATTATGGGGAGTGGTTTTTGCTTATGAGCTGTCAATCTCAGTTTTGACTTGTAAAAATAATAGCTGTAGAGCACAGAAAAGTTCTGTTTACAGAGACTTTAACAGCAACAATGATATAAATAAGAAAATCTTTTAGATGCCATTCATCTGTAACATTACTGCCTTGGAATTTCTGGTGGTATCCTTTGTTAGACTCAAAAAAGGATATGTTCTACTGCAACAATCTGCACATTGTTAATACAAAAATATCGAAGTCAGTGTCTGCGTTAAGTAACATCCTCTATATGTGATTTTTTCCTTTACAAATAATACTGCTGCCTAAAAAATATAAAAACTATTACCTAAATAGTGATTCATATTCTAAAAAGGAATTACATACCAGGTTACTGCAAAAGTCATGGCAGCCATTTTTTTCACAATAATGCAGGTCTGAAGAGAAATTTTAACATATACAGAGTGGAGTTCTTTCACAAGAATTGTATTGTGACAGCACTAGATGGTAATGGCTGCCAAGACATTGATCTGAGGGCTATGGTAAGTCAATGTTTATTTAAAGCCATGCAGGATGAATGTGATCCAGCTGGAATAGTGTATGCTTGTATATGTTCATATGTGAAAATAGTAGTTTTCCATGAAAGAAATGCAACAGAATGTCACAAGCTTGTGGAAGTGTTAGGAAATGATGCTCTATCATACTGAACTCTTGCAAGATGGATAGCAGCATTCTTGTATGGAAGAGAAACAATTGTCGACTTTACACATTCAACACAACCTATGACTGCATGTAAGGACTTTGCTCATGCCTTAATTGCCCAGTGCATGGAAGATCATAGGAGATGGTCTTTGCAGGAGTTACAGCTTCACAGAGGTATTAAAGAAAGAACCATACACAGGATTTTAGGAGAAGACCTACATATGCAGAAAGTTGCTGTGAAGTGGGTGTAACATGCACTAATGGAGTGGAAGAGTGGAGACATCATGAGACATGCCACGCTCACCTGGCACAATAAGAGCAGGAAACAGACCACATGCTGACAAGAATAGTGGCCATATTCAGGGTGGGAGACTACTTCAAAGGACTCTAGAGCCATGCATATGCTTGTGTATATGATTTAAATGTTGTGATTAGAGAAATAAAATAAGACCACCTTTTTGTTCTAGTGATTAGCATTGTTGACTGCTGAGTGGGAGACCTAGGTTCGATTCCCAATACCTACTTAAGAATTTTTTTAAGGAAGATCTGGAATGGGATCCACCGAGCCTTGTCAGAACATTTAGGAAGCTGCCTGATGGAAAAATGGTGTTCTTCAATCATGAAAGTCATGTGATAGATGACTGGCAGGTGCCGGCATGCTGATTACATGCTCCCTGCAATATTGTCCTCTATCAATGAAGCCATAAGATGGAGGTAGAGGAAGTATACATAGGTCAAGGCTCACCGGGCTGTAGTGCCAAATGAGAAGAAGAGGAATTAGAGAAATTACACATTTGTAATGAGCAATTTATGTTATTAGCATATATCATAATTTTTAGTTGTATATTTTAAAATTTCGTGTCTAACCTACATTACTGTGGAAAAAATGGTTCCCATGACTTTTGCAATAACCATCATAGATTTCTGGGTAATTAAAGATTTAAAACAATAATTAGTTTTTCAAACTTAATAATTCATTTTTATTACCAATACTATCTCCTACATTAAATATTTAAAGTGACCTTTTCCACCCTTTTTAATGGCTAAACATCTGGTCTGCAACCTGTATTTTCCATGTGAGCTCTAATCTTGCAAATGACTATGGCAGATTTGAACTATTTTAAAATATTTTAAATAGATTTATTTCTATAAAATTACTTATACTTTTACTATCATGATACTTTTGCATGTATTTATTAGGCCCTCTTTGCATTTTTATGAAAAAAATTGCATTGGGTCAGGATGATAGAGGTATGCTATTGGCACAGATATTTAATTCAATATATGAAGACACTAAAATTCCCAAAGGTTGGAGAACAGCAATTGTAGTACCTATATTTGAAGGAAAAGGCGATATAAACAAACCAGCTAATTATATAGGAATTAGCCTATTATCAGTCTTAGGCAAGCTATATACGGATATTCTGGCAGAAAGGCTTCAAAATTGGGCAGAACAAGAAAACAAATTATCCGAGTTTCAAGCAGGCTTCAGAAAAAACAAGAAAACAGTGGATACTGTCTTAACTATTAATACAATGGTAGAGAAATATCTAGGGGGAAAAAAAAAAAAGAGGGAGACTGTATATATGTTGTTTGTGGATTTTGAAAAGGCATTTGATACAATTAACTGCAAGGCATTATGGTCAAAATTGAATGGGATAGGAGTTAGTAATAAGTTTATAAAAGCATTAATAAATTTATATTATGAAAATGAGTACTGCATTAAGATTGCACATGATAGGGTGACCCCAAATAATTTGAACACAATAGATCTAAGACAAGGAGGTAAGTTTAGTCCTATACTAATAAAATGTAATTTGGAACTTGTACATGAAGCCAATCAATATAATTGATATCATTGTATGATTCAGTTGAACTACACAATCTTAAAGCTTCACTTGTCATTATGTATGGAACCGGTTTCGAGAACATTTAATTATTTTCAGCCATGCTAAAGTTTAACTGTTTGATATCATTGTAGATTCAGTTGAACTACAACTCTTAAAGCTTCACTTACTTGTCATAATGTATGGAACCGGTTTCAAGAACATTTAGTTCTCATCTTCAGCCATGCTATATTTCAACTGTTTGATATCACACAATGATATTAATTATAAGTCCCATACTGTTTACCTTATTTATTTATGATATTTTAGAGGAGATTATTAAAGTTAATACCCATATGCCCCACAATTTAAAATGTTCAGATTCCGAGACTCTTATTTGCGGGTGATTTGGCAGTGAAGTCACCAATTACTAATATTGGTCTAGCGAAATCAATTGAAGTAATTGCTAAATTCTGCAAGAAGTGGGGACTAAGAATAGTATTCGAAAGTCAAAAATCATGGTATTTAAGAATGGAAACAAGTAATGCAACAATGAGAAATGGAATTGGGATAGGGCAGAAATTGAGGTGGTTAATAAATTTTACTATTTAGGTATTAGGCTTAACAAGAATGGAGGGTGGAGGGACCAAAAAAGAAAAGTTCTAGCAAAAGGTAGGCTAGCTTTGAAATCTATTACTGCCTGAAGGTATTAAGTACTAGAAATGCATATAAAGTGGTTGGAGAAAATATATACGATAGTAGTATCGACTAAAATGATGTTTGGGGTAGTGATGAGGGATGGCTAAATGTAAGACTTGATTCACAGGAATTTCTGCAAACAAATTATAGGCCTACAAAAAGTTCACCAAATGGAGTTGCACAAAATGAATTAGGCAGAGTACTAAGTAAGGAAAAATAATGACAAGAACTCCTAAATATTGGTTTAGGATTAAGAATTTCAGAAGAGAATTGCATTTTGAAACAATGTCTAGTGATGCAAGAGAAATGAGGGGAGGAAATACTGGGGTTAGTAGAATCAATGAGATTGTGGAAAAAATTGGCTTGCGTATGGTGTGGCATGATAGAGGAAGTAAAGAAAGAGGTTTGTGGAGATATGAAAAAACAGGAGATATTAGGTAGTTTTAGTAGTAAAAAGTCATTGAGGGTTAATAGGGGGTTAAAGAAAATATGGGGTAAAGAGAATTATGTGGATGACAGGTGGACAAGAGAGGGAATTGCATGGGTCTGGACAGGGATAGTGAATCTGAAAGGAATAAGAGGATGTTTAAATATAAAGGAATGTCTGATGTGTGGAATGCATGATAGTTACTGGCATACAATTGTGGAATATAGAGAAACTAAAGAAATGAGTGCAAAACTTAGGATTTATACGCGAGATAATGTACCAATATAAGGGGAAACAAGTTAGTGGATATGAAAACAAGGCAGAAAATCTTGGAGTTTGGGAATTATTTAGGTAAGGTTGAAAGAAAATAGTTGAAGAAAATAAGTAAGAAATGAGGAACCAAATTGGGCAGAAACATAAATTAAGTTGGTTTTACAGATTTAGTTAATTTTATAAAGTTGCCTGATAGTTGAATAATCCCAAGGTTGAAACATTTGGGCCTTGGTTATACAGCAACTCAGGAAAAGTTACTAGAGTGACTATGGTTGTATTTTCTTGTATGACTGAGTGATTGTAACAGAGTACTGTGGAAGCTTGTTGCATTATTAAGTGGAAATCAATTCAATTGAATGAAAAAAATTTGGTTGAAAAAAGTAGCTCCTATCTGTCCTATATATGTCCTAAGAACCATTGGCAATAACTATTATATATTATAACATAATATGGTTTATACATTTCTTTTTTTGAAAGGGTACGAATATTTATTTCTCATCTTGTGAACAAAATAAATATCTTGCAACAAAGAGAGGCAAAGCAAGCTACTATGGCTTAAATATCAGCTGTTCAAATGAATTTAAAGTCACATTAGCAGTCTTTATTATCAATACTTATACTACTTAATATTTTTCAAATTGTCCTAACCACAGTAGGGCTTTCTTAATCTTCCCCAGGATCCCTGTGTTGTTTTGTCCCACTTGAGCTTCTTGAGACCCAGATGTTGGACCTTGAGTCTTGGTCCCTGTACAAAAAGAAAAAGCTTCTTTTAATTTTGTGCTGTAGCTGTTGTTTTAATGCCAAATGTATTTCTTTCCACAGTAAAATAAAATAAAACAAAATAAAAAATTAAATGTTTCTCAAAGATTTCAGTCACAGAGTCAGCAAATTAAAATTAATTTGTAATAAGGTGACGGGGTCGTTTATTAAGAAAGTCAAGTGAAACACATCTTTTAAAAATGCCATTAAATTTTATTTCACAATAAAGCCCAACACTAAGGATGTGAAAGAGAATATTAAAATTATATTTTGGTATTTCTATCATTATAGGACTGCTTCATTAGGCTATATGATGACTTTTTGATATGAAGCTATGTTTTATCTCAAAAGGATAGCACATTATGAAAAATATGACTGCATCATTTGAGTATTGATTCTTCTTTCCTGGCTATGGCTGACAGCATTTTTTGTTGCACAGTGAGACATACCTGAGCGTACTAAACTAAATCTCAATGCTGAGCAGACTCATTAGATCTCAATGCTGAGCAGACTCATTAGACTTATTTCTAATTATGCCACATTTCTAGAAATAAAATTACAATGCCATTTCATCTTCCTTTCTTGTTATATGCAAAGGAGGAATAATATACTCATTAATTGCTGCCACTGAGAGCTAGTGACTTCCCCCCATCAAGAAACAGTTGGGCCACAATACACAGTTTAAAAGCATTCTGATACTACTTGAGGATAATAATGCTAGCATTTAAATAAACAGTATATAGAGAGTGTAGTAGAACCTTATTTAATGGATCTTCTGTCAACTGAAACTTTTTCTTTTTCCACCTACGAACCAATATACTGTACTCAAAACTTTAATTTGAGGCTTTAAAGAAATATTTTACAGATTGGCTCCTTAATAATTGCAGTACACTGCAATTTTGGTTTTTGAATGACCCCTTTCATCACTATTGTCTAAAGGCAGTTTAATTTTTTCCATGATTTTTACAACATAGCAGAGGGTGCCACAGAAGAGTAATCTTTTGATATGTATTTGATAGAAGATGCTCTATCGATAAGTTATAGCTTTACCTGCAATTTGAAGTATTTTGTATTCTAGAGCTATGCAACCATATTTTGCATAAACATCAGTTATTTAGATAGTCCATTATTAAATGAAATGTTGAGTAAACAAACATGTAGTGATACTAATAAGAACACACAGCAGAAAGAAAACATTATGAACATAACATTTAGACCAAAATATGTGGTTATTTTTTAAGTAGAACTTGTTATTACAGGGCATAATTAAATTATTTTGTAGTTTTTAATAACAATAAAGATAGATATTATTGTATGATTTAGTTGAACTACACATTCTTAATGCTTTACTTACTTGTCATAGTGTATAGAACCGGTTTCAAAAAAAATTGATTCTCATCATTAGCTAAAATTCAACTATTGGATAATTCATTCAGTTGTGGGAATATTTTGCTCTGGCGGTATGATAAACTTTTAGTTTATGTTTTCATCCCTAACAGTGTCAAAGTTCATTAGACTATCTTTATATTTGTAGATGTAGATTTTCTCCCAGGTTGCTAGTTCCGTAGGTCCTTGTACTGATTTTAATAATTTTGCTTTATTCACTATGTCGTGATTTTGTGTCCAAAAATGATACGCTACTGCTGATTTCTTTATTTGCTTGTACTTTGTGTTCCTGAAATGTTCCTTTAACTGTGTGCCTATGTTTCCCTTTGTTTTTCCAATGTAGATTTTTCACATTCTGCACAATTTATTTTGTAAATACCTGCTTTTTTCTCTTGTGGAATACTGTCATTAACATTGTCTATCAATAAGTTTTTAACATTAAATCTATTAACTACAAGTTTATCACACCACCACCAGAGTAGAACACACATTCCCATAGCTCAACAAATTATCTGACAGTTGAATTTTAGCAGGTGATGAGATCCAAAAGTTCTGGAAATCAGCTCTATACATTATGACAAGTAAAGCATTAAGAGTGTGTAGTTCAACTAAATCATACAATAATATCAATTATATGACTGGCTTCACTGTGCAAGTTCCAATTTACATTTTAAGCAATAAAGAAATTTTTAATCATAGCTTTTCCCCTTAAAAGATAATGAGAATTTCTGATTCATTCAAAAAGTAGCTTATTTGAAATCATGGCCCTATTATTTCAGATAAATGTGGTTGTAATGTATGTGTGGCATGTGGTCAGGAAGCTCCTGCACAGAAAATCATTTATAAATGGTCAATGGGTTTAGCAGCGGCAAGGAATCTCCACACATGTTAGTACTGTCATTTGCCAACATTGCAGTCTCCCAGGAATATTGAGATTGTATGAGTTGAGTATGAATTATAGGTGCATAACTATTGATGAACTGGAAGGTCAGACATGCCTGGACTAAGCAACCCTGAATACCATTATTAACTGAGATTTGAATATGGAAAAGGTGTGTGCATATTGGGGTTTCATGGGATTTGACACACACGCACACACACAGAAAAGACAAAAAAGTTGAAGTTTGTTGTTCAATACTGGAAGTGGCACAATGAAGACAAATATTCTGAAGAAGCTGGTTTACTGGTGGCACATCATGGTGTCACTACTATATACCAGAAGAAAAAAAAGTTCATTCCATGCAATGGAAAAATCTAGGGAGTCCCCAGTCCAAGAAATTGCAAGCAGATGATCATCTTTTGGGACACTTCAGAGATACTGCTGGCTACCTCAAGAAATGACTGTCAACAAGGTGTACTGTGAGACCCTTACATGGGACATACAGGATTCAGCAGATGAAAGTGTAGGCAGAAGTGCTCCTCCATCATGACAATGCGTGGTCCCATACCAGCAACACTAAAACTGCAACTTTGGTATCGCTAAGGTTCATTGTTATACTGCAACCACCATATTCACTAGATCATGCTCCATTCGATTATGCCTCATTCAACAACATGAATGACTCTCTTGAGAGGTAAAAAATTTGACAATGCAGAAATTTAGGCAGCTGTCCACAAGTGTTGGCTAGTATTCTCAAATATTCCTTTCATGACACCATAATGAAATTACCAGGAAGATGGCAATGGTGCAATGACATTGGTGGGGTGTGTTTCAAGAGATTCTATGTGCACTGAACCACATTGCAAAATAAATAAAGTAGAAGAAATTACTACTATAAATTATTTTCAAATGCCCCTTGTACATCTTATGGGGCAACTCATTTCTGAGACAGAATAATGCAGACAGCAATAATGAATGGTTTCAACAAAGACACAGTGATAAAAATTATCAATAAATCAAAAAGACAAAAAGGGATAAGGGAAGTTTCCAAACTGAAAAACACAAAAGAAGAATACAAATTCAAAAGTTTCACCTACCATCCAATTTACCACAACAAGTTCAAGAAAATCTTCAAAGAACATTGAATAATGTTAGCCCCAAAGAACAGATACAACATCAAGAATTTATTAGGTTGCACAGTAAAAGACTCCATACCACCAGAACAGAAATCAGGAATTTACGAAATAAAATGTGCAGATTGTGAACAGAGCTACATAGGCAAAACAAAAAGAAATTTGGAAATTTGGAGGAAAGAACATTTTAGAAATATTCGGTTTAAACAGGTGGATAAATCAGCAGTAGCAGCTCACTTTTGGACCAAAAACCATGAAACAAAACCGGGAATAAAACTGCTGAAACATCTTCACAGCCCATTGGAGTTATACACTTGGGAAAAAATTTTCATATTAAAAAATAGAGAAAACCTAATGAATTTCGAGTTTCCTCCCATGGATGAGCTCAGCAACTTCCTACTTCAACCAACAGAGGCCACCACAGGAACATCCGTTTGTCCAGCCATAGTTTCGAGTAACGGCGGTTCAGTGAGCAACTGAAGATGGGAGAGATTCTCCCGAAATGCATCTTACTTTTGTGTAAGTGAATGGAGTATAGTGTAAAGTGAATACATAAGTTAAGGTCATTTCTGAGAATCTGCAGGTATGTGCCTCCCATCTGATATCCCGGGAGAAGAAATAGGGATCGAGAAAAATACAATTATGAATGATTCCAGCCCAAATGTTTAGACTAAATTTATGTTGATTATGTTGATGTTTGCCTTCATCAGAGTTTGACAAACATAGATGTGATTGTTATGATAGCTGAAGATACTATAATGTCAAAAGTCCATCTCATTAAGTTCTCCATTTAAGGTTTTCTTTATTTTTAATACTGTTTTTATTATTAAGTCATTAGAGACAGTGGACAGTGATACATGTGATAAAATTATAAATTGTAAAGGATTTATTTTTAAAATTTAAATAAAGGAAGGATTTTAGGCCTAAGTTTAGGGTACCTCCTAAGTATTTGCCATTTATGAACTGAGGAAAACCTAGAACCCTACAAAAAACTTGGTCAGGAAGGATGTTGCTGGTGGGAATTGAATGCCAGATCTCCCATTCATGAGTCTGTGTCTTAACGGCCTTGGCCACTAATGTCAGTTTGAAGGTGATCAGGGTATAGAAGTTTTTCATGCTGAATATTTCAAATAGTCATGTGATCAGCTCCTTCCCTCAATTTTTTGTGCTAGCTCGTGAATTTTCTCCTATATTACAAAGAATTTGTTCAGTAAGCTCAGTTTTATACCTCTCTTAGATTCCCAGCATCCAAAACACTCCTCACAAATGAGTCTGTCTTTTGCAAGAATTGACATACTCCTTGCACAAGGTAATTGCCTTTCACAATAAACTTTATGTGCTCTTAATGCATTTACCGTGGTGCATATCTGCTATTTCACTGGCTGAATATATTTTCTAGTGATTTCTTTATTCAGAACAAACAAATGCAATGAAACAAATGATTTACTGGTGCATTTTTATATGGAGTTTTCCATACATTTACCCTGAAGAGTATTGAAATACTGCTCTTTTATTTTGAAATCACTTTCTTCCTTAAAGTAAACCATGACATTTTTACTACACTTACAACACACACTTCTATAAAACTTTCTTGCACCACAATACTTTTGTCTATCCAAATCAAGCTTCATTAGAAAACTGAGATAAATAGGATCTGAAATGGCATTCAAATTTTACAATCTTCTTTCATGCCTAGATAGGGTAGGGCAGAAAATAACACCAATTGCTCAACCTTTAAGAATCTCTAGGAGTGTCTGGAGGACAGTCACAAACAATAGCACTTGTTGTGCAGAATCCTTTGTCCCAAACATTTTCCATAAACACATGCATTACCTAAATCTTTAGAAATGGAATGAAAACATGCTCTAAGCCTACATTAATGTATTCAACGTGTTCATGCTAACTCCATTTACTTACATAATACTGGAACATGTTTCGGAAACTAATTGCTTTTATCATCAGCTGTTGACCGAATACTGGAACTGGTGCTGGATCCCAAGATATTTTTGTGGCGGTCTCTGATGGTTCTAGTAGGAATTGCTCAGTTTGTCAATGGGTGGGAAATCAAAATTCACCAAGTTTTTCTTATTTTTTAAGATAAAAAGCTTTTAATCTAATAATCATGAAATTAAGCCAGACTAGGCTGCTAAAAGAACTTCATAAACCAATAGAACTATTCACTTGGGAAAAGATTTTTATATTAAAACATTAGAAAAACTTGATGAATTTTGATTTCCCACCTGTGGACAAACTAGGCAAGTTTCTATTTGAACCATTAGAAACCGCCACAAAAGCATCTTGGGGATCCAGCTGCCAGTTTGAGTAGTTGGTAAACAGCTGATGATGGAGACAATTACTTCCAATACATGTCCTAGTATTATGTAAGTAAATGGAGTTAGTGTGAACAGTTTGAATAAACATTAATTCTACTCCATTGCCTACATCTTCTTAAGTACAATTTATTCACTTAAAGCTGTTAGCCTTTGTGATTTAACTTCTAATGCAAAATGAAATAAAAATAATAGATATTTCTGGCAGTTTATGGCTTATTTGGAATGACTAGTTTTACTAGAACTGCACTTTAATAATTTTTTTTTGATTGATTTATTTATGGACGCTCTTTAACATCTCAGGTCATCAGCGTCCCATTCAATTCAGGGTGTGAAACGGCCAACAAATTTTGCTCAGAGGCCTTTAATAATATAGCTATACAAAGAAACTATGATTACATTTCTGGTTTTAAGGAAAAATTTGAAAATAATAAATAAAGATGGTTGCTACAGTTCAAAACAGCATTAAAATGAAACAAGAACAAAACATGCAAATACTACATCATGCATAAAAATTAGTTAGTTAATGACACTTACCATCCTTTTTGTATGTGATTCCTCGGATAACTCCAGGAGTATCTTCTTCAAGTTCAGCATATGCTTGTACTAAAGCCATTTGTTTTTCATTTAACCTCTTGGGTACCAAAACCTTGATGTTGACATAATGATCTCCATAGCCATAAGAGTTCATTTTCTTCAGGCCCTTTCCAGTTAGTTTAATTTTTGTGTGAGATGACGTACCCTCTGCAATCTAAAATGATACATCATTATTATTTTCCTGAATGGAAAAATTTTTAGCTTGAGAAAATGTATGAAACATTACTTTTATTTTAAACATTTATTTACAGTTTTTAATCATGTATTTGGTGGTTACAGTTCCTTCCCGCACAATCTAAAAACAATGGAATATCAAAGATTATGAGCAAATAAGAATTTAAATTTATTACAATGGCAATATAGGCCAAGTGTCTTAATTCGGTATTTAATGGCAAAGAGAGCTTTTCTTTTTCATCCCTTTTTTCTGAAAAGTTACAGCAAAGGTCCAACTAATGCATATTACATAAAATTATTTTTGGAACGGGTAATTAATATTATGATTTGTTTTGAAGTATATTACCTAGTTTTACCATAAATACTATTAATAATTTTGAATGAAATTGTAATAGGTGTTTTGGCAACCAGATAATCATTTTGCTGCCAGACATAATCACCCTAATTGCTAAGTTCAGGTGCATCAGAAAGAGCACATTATCTGAGGTTTAACAATGAAATGGAGATATTGTAAAACTTGTGATACTGTGATAGCCCTTCACAGGTTTGGAAATTACTGAGCAAGTTTTACCAGATATTTAAAAAGTCCATCACTCAGGAACTGCATAAACTAAGCAAATTCCTCAGCAGCTTGAATAACTTTAAAATGAATATAAAACCCAAATTATGACCCTATTGATTAATAAAATAAGTTATGGCATTACTGTATGGTATTAAGGGAACAAAATTAGAATTCTTGCTATCAATATATATTACAAAAGAGAAACCACACTTTTAGAATTTTTTTATTATTATTGATTTTAAACCACAAAAATTAATGGCATACCATTAATTTAAATATATGACTATTGATAAACAAAGCTATGCCATGTGGATATTTTTAAACATTTTTAAATGCAACCATGTTTATGAACTGAGCCCTTGATTACATCTTTACATTCATTGAAATAGAGAAAAATAACAGAAAGTTTCCAGTTACATTGTATATTTAAGAAGATGCTCATATTTTTCAATAAAACAAAAATATGTTACTATTTAGAAACAATTACAATGTACTAAGCAAATATACACAATCAACAACATACAATCTCAAGTTCCATTGATTTTCATTGGCTCTGAAATTTAATTTAAATGTTATTGTAGTAAAAACATGTATTGAAAATTTTTTATGATGGTTATTAAGGGCCACTCTTACATACAAATATAATTCTCAAACATTTATTAGACTAATATTTCACATTTGCTATCTTCACAACAATGCTTTCGATAAATATATCAGAAACTATTTTTCTAATTTTATTTAAACGGTATATACAGCATTTTGTTGTGAAAAAAAAAATATTGGTGTCACCAGAGGGATTTTAAATTTTTGGGTTTCAGTACCCCCACTCTTAATGAATGGATTTTCCTAATTTTCATAAAACTATTTTTATTATTTTATTTAAATGGTATATGAACAGTTTCATTGCAAAAAAGCAAATTTCGGTGCCACTAGAGTAATTTTTAAATTTTGGGTTTCAGCTAAATCCCCATTCCTAATAATCTGATTTCACTGATTTTCAGGAACTATATTTTTTATTTCAATAGCACATACCGAGTATCCTTTAAAAAAAAAAAAAAAAAAAAAAAAAAAAAAAAAAAAAAAAAAAAATGCAGATGCAGAGCAATTTTTAAATTTTTCTTTTGGTTTTCAGTTATACCCCCTGGCCAGTTTGCCGGATTTTCAGAATATTTTTATTAATTTATCTTAATGGTATATGCCGAGTTTCATTTAGAAAAAAAATATATTTGCAGTTGCTAGAGCAATTTTTAAATTTTTGCTTTAGGTTAACCTCACCACCAATGATCCAATTTTGCTGGTTAGTGAACTCAATGAATCATATGAATTGATGGTTTTGTGCCAAGTTTCATTGAGAAAATACAAAAATTGCGGCTGCTAGAGCATTAACAGATATACACAAAGAGAATTTTTTTCATTGTTATTTCCAGTGCCTAGTAGGTAGAACTGATGAATTATTGAAAATATTTTTAAAAAATTGTTTCATGGATACAATTGCAATCCTTCGGAATTCACAAAAGGAATCCCATTTACAACTGAACATAGGGCAGCACTCCCAAACTGAACCCTCTTGACTACAAGCTATGGTCAGTGCTCGGAGGTATAGATTTTACAAAAAGGCACTTAATATTAAGAGTGACCCTTGGAGCCAGCAAAGGTTAACTTTTGAATAGAACTCTGGTTGCAAAAACTTAGGTCATTTTGAAAATTGATTCGTGCTGAACATTTTTTTTAATAGTGTTTAATTTTAATTTTTACTGCTGAGGCACCACAGGCAGCATTGAACATTTTAAATATATGAAAAAACAACATACAAAAGCAAAATAAAAAATATTAAAATAGGTAAAGTTAGTCAAATAAAAATTGGTAACAGTACAGTTAGTTACATAAAACTTGGTAGCAGTATTTATGGCAAGATTAGCTTTTATTTTAATGTTAAGTAAAAATATATTTATATTTATACAATAAATAATTTTTCACATGCTCCAGCAATTCAGCAATAAAATTTGATGTACTATTTTGAAAACAACCTTTGTATATGAGATCCCAGCCAAATACCACTACCTACTGCCTCATCGAAGACAAGTGTAGTGACAGGTGGTGGTGGAAGATAGCACTACCTAACTGTTAGTTAAAACATTCATGTGTATAAATTAGAATTTTTTGGGAATTTAACAGCAGAGATTTGTTTCTGAAAGCAAAACCGCTACTTTAAAAACTATGGGGGCTGTTCAATAAAGAATGATCATAATTTTTTTTACAGACATAATTTCTTGTGCCTATATTTAACTTTATAGCATTTCGTTAGCTTAATCAATAATGCGCACATGATACTAATTTCATTGTTGCCATTTTTGGTTCCTGCCTGTAAGAAGTGTGCAAGTTAAGACATGTTCAGTTCTACTTACAGCAAAATGGAAGTGACACATGACAATAGCCTCACATTGAAAACAATTGGAAAAAATTGTGTGGGAAATCTTGCACAACCCTCTTAATAGTCTTAATCTCACACCTTTGGATTACTATCATTTTTTGATTTATGAATCAGATGTGATACCAAAATTATGAGACAATGGAGCCAATCCAGAGCAGTGTTTCAGAATCATTAGCAGGCTGGAATGAAGCTCTATCATATAGGAAAATTCAAACTTCCAGAATTGCTGGAAAAATGTGTACACACACACACACACACACACACACAAAAAAAAAAAAAAAAAAAAAAAGAAGAAGAAGAAGGAGGGAGAGAGAGATAACGATAAAGGTTAGCTTCTCAGGATACTAGCCAAGTGAACTCACCAAAATGTAAAGTTTTGACCATCTTTACTGTGTGTTTTTTTTTGAGTGATTTATTTATGGATGCTCTAACATCTCAGGTCATCAGCGTCCCATTCAACTCAGAGCATGAAAATGGCTGACAAATTTTGCTCAGAGGCCTCTCTTTCAGGCTTGAGGTTCTTTTTCATGCCGTAAATGTATGACACGGGACCCACAGCTTTACTTCCCTTCTGAAGGAAGCCATACTTAGGATTTTTACGCCCGAAAAAATCCATCGGTTCTGGCCGGGTTCAAACCCGCACTCTTGGGTGTATGAGGCAAGTATGGTAACCACTACACCACCAGGACCGACTTTACTCTGTGGTCTTTCCCAAGGTAACTTAATTGGCAAGCCGGTCATTGGATGTTTATTCTAAATTTAAGGATTATGATTGGCCTATGTGGATCAAGAATTGTAAGCCTAGATTTGGATCTTGTGACTGGTCCACTATAGGTCCAATCATGTGCCGTGCTGGTGATCATTTTCCAAGCAGTTCACAGTCCTGGCACATGTTGACATGTTGATCCTTTGTGATGGCAGCAACCAACTGAATTGTGGCAGCTGCTGTCCTCGCATCCATCAGTGTTTTGCTCAGAAAGGAACCTGTTCCCTTCCACATTTCAACATTATAAATCTTAGCTTCACTTAGCTGCAGCCATTGTCCCTGTTGAAGTTATTCTTATGGATTTTAATCTTTTTGGCTTTCCATTATGTGGTGCTCTTGTCAATCCTAACTTGGTCATTGACATGGCTATTAAAAATTGAGATTGCACAATTAAAGCAGTAAACAGGCCATAGAGATTAAGATTCATGATCATAATTTTTGTTAGAAGCTGTTGATAGTGAAGCATTGAAATATTCCAAATTTAATGTTTTTGAATTCACTTCACTTACAGAGTTTTTAAATTAGAACATGTTTCAGAAATCTTCATTCCCATTTTCAGCTGTTAACTGCTTGGTAAATTTTAGACTGTTTGGTGTGGTCATGCTGGATCTGTGAACATCTATTAGCTGGAATAGGAATTTATTGAATTTGTCCAGAAGTAGAATGTCAAAATTGATTACTTTTTAAAAATGAAAAATTGTTCAATGGTTGTGTTCTCAAAATGGAATTGCCACTGCCAATTTTTCAAATTGTTTTAGCCATATATTTCTTAAATTTTCTCTCTTCTTGTTTCCAAATTTCTCTTTCCTGTGTATTTTAAATTGCGATCTGAGGATTTTATTGCATATATGTCTAATTATTTCTCTGGTGGTATGCCATCTTTTAGTAAAAAACCTAAAAAAAATTTATATTATATTAATTTTCTGATACTAATTTTTTGCCATGTCCTTTGAAGATCTTCCAAAACTTGTGATGCTTTTTTGTGATATCTACTGTATTTGTAATTTTCTTTGATATTTTTAATTGCAGAAATGTCTTTCTATAATGGACCCTTTTAAATTTGCTAATCTCTTTAACTACTGTGTTAGTATTGTATGCATTGGTTATTATTACGGTAGTGAATATACATTATAATTCTTTTTTATATTGTGTTTTTAAGTTTTTTTTTTTTTTTTTGAGTGGAAGATTAACTACTCTATGTACCCAAATGATTTAAAACGGCATATTTATGTGGAATGGGTTATATCTGTTGTTTTTATGTAGGTGTGCCTTTTTTATAAATACTAGAGATGAGTTTATTTGAGATTTTAATCTTTTTTAAATCTAAAATGGGAGTTCTCCAATTTTGTTTGTTTTTTTTTATTGTGAATTTTATGGTTTTTCTCTTGTAAATTGATGAGTTTTAGAACATCTGATGAACATTTGACATTTTACCTTGGGACAAATTCAGTAAATTCCTATTCCAGCCAACAGATATCAACAGAGAAGCAACTCAGATACAGCCACAACCACATCAAAAGGCCCAAAACTTACCAAGCAGTCTTTCAAAAGCTGAAGATGGGTACAGAGGTTCCTGAAACAAAATCCTAATTTAAATACCCTATAAGTTAAGTTCATGTAAACATTTGGAAATATTAAATCAAGTTGTTATAAAAGACCAATAAGTGGTGCTATTGAGATGTCATTACTATTTTTGAAATAATTGACCAAGCGAAAACAGTTGCAGCTTAGAAATTGACCAAGTATTTTGTTTACAGTCAGCATTTAAATAGAGCAATTTTGCAAAAAAGTGGAAATTTCATGTGAAGATTTTTGTTGGATGACTTTTTATGATTTTAATAAAGGCCTAGCTCAACAGCAATGCACAGAATTGCTTCGTTGAACTTTTGATAATGAAGCACCATCAGAAAAGACTGTTTACAAAAGGTTTGTAGAATTTTGTCACGGTTATCTTCATCATTGATGAATTTTGACCAAAATCGATTTCAACAACATGATTGAAGATCTGCATGTGACTTACAATGGGATAGATGCATTCTTAAGTATATCAAAGACTACAGTACATCCAATTTTTGCATGAACATTTAGCTAGACCTGTTCTGGATGTATTCCACATAATTAGACCGAAGCTCAAAAAAATGGTCTTGTTAAGTGCTGTAATGCAATGTTAAAAAAAGTTCATCAAGGAATTAAAAAATCTATATAACATTGTAACAAGTGATAAAACTTTGATTTATTCATATGAACTGGAAACTAAGCAACAATTCACTGTTTGGGTGTTCCAAGATGAAACAAATCCCACAGAAGTTATTTGGTCACCAAGTACTTCCAAGGAAATGACAGTTTGTTTCTTCAGCTGTACTGAACATATTGCAATCAATCCATTAGAGGATCGAAGAACAGTTAATGAAGAATGATACAACAATGTGTTTGCCAGAAGTCACAAATGAAATCAAGAATAACAACCAAATATGTCGCATCATTCTTCATCATGAAAATGCCAGTTTTCACAAACAATTGATTATTTGAAGGAGAAAAACATCACATTAATGCCTTATTGTCTGTATTCAACCCGATTTATCGCCTATTGACTTCCTTTTATTCCCAAATGTCAACCAAAAATTGCATGGACAGGGATTTTCATCATCTCAAGATGCTGTTGAAGCCTTTAAAAACCATTTTTTAAAGATACCAACTTCATATTGGAAAAAATGTTTCAAAAATTGGTTTAAATGCATGCAAAAGTATATAAATTTTGAAAAGCAATAAAACAGTTTGTTCCAAAAATTGTTTTTTCTTTCCTCATTTCTGCAAAAATTTAAAAGGTAGCCCTGGAATCCATAATCATAACTTCAATAAGCACAATGTCCTCTGCAGCTTACTGAAGGGAGTAGAATTCTTGCAGGACCAAAACATTAATGATGTGAGGACAGTGGCTGCTACCATTTCGTCAGCCCCTGCCACTACACGTAATCAATACAAGAGTGAAGCATCATGAACTGTGCAGAAATGGTCATTACAATGACACCTGGTACATGATTGGATGATCCATAGAGTGAAGATGGCTGAAAGCTTGGAATTTGACGAGTTCTCTTGGCTGGTGTCTTGTGAAGCTATAATTGACAATCAGCTTTGAGAAAGCTTCAAATCGTTAGGTGTACTCGGTTTTTCTATACCATATGATAATTCACAAACAAATTGTTGCTCATAATTCCAATTTTTTTTCTCTATAAAACATCAGTTATGCCTTTTATGCCATTAATTTTCAAACACTTGGATATTATTATTATTATTTCCTATAAACAACCAAAATATCTGTCAGAGGTAAATATAATTTTGCACATTCTGCTCTGTGTCACTTTTGTTTACTAAAATACAGCTGGAAAGATGCCAACAATAAATTTTTTACCTGTATAGTTTGATCTTCATATATCCCTCTAATACGAATTGTTCCTCCTAAAAGTGCTTGAGAAACTGAAACTGCAGCATCTGTATGAATGTCAGCTCCATCTCTGTGGAAATAGTTTGACTTTTCTACTTTAAATGTGATAAATATTTCCTTATTTCCAACTGGCATACGCACTGTCTGGCCATTTTCAATACCTGAAAGATTACAATTCTCATTCTTTTATGCTGCATTAAATGTAAATTTACTTGTAAGTTATTATGGTGGTAGCATTACTAGGAACTTGTTACTGTTGGTGAACCAGGGACTGGGGTCTGATGCAATCAAGGTGGAAATTTTATAATTTGTTTAATTATTTAGAATTTAGATAAAGGTTAGTATAAAATCATTATTGTATTAAACTTTTTTGTAATTGTGAACGGTTAGGAAGAGATATGTGCAGACTCATTTATAATTTTCTTAGCATTTCAATAAATTTCATTTCAACATGTACTAGGAACTTATCTTTCTCTTGCAGTTATTCAATTCTGTGCACTTCTAAAGTTCTAACTATTCATTTGATTTGAGTCACATCTTGAATGTACTTTATTTTCAAATGAGTTATAATTTATTAATATAAATTAATGCCAATGTTGTACCTGCATTTTTATTTTTGTGAGTTTTATTTGTTCTTATTTGTATCACATAAAAATTTCATCTATTTCTTTTTTCTACAAAAATATTATGAACAATTTCACCCATGCTATATTTCCAAAGGTTTCTTAATATGTTTCAACAATTTTGTTTTGGCATCATTATACTGATTTTTATACCAAAAATGGACCATCACTATCGATTTCTTAATCTGTTTGTAATAGTTTCAGGAATTTGGAAATCCATACCTAAGAGCATTTATGTAAATATACCTATATAGGTGCCAATGAGTAACAGTAAAAAACTAATCAATTCTCTGGATTGTATGAACGTAGAATGTCAGTTGTCAATCAATGTAATCAAAAGGAAAGATATCCAAAAAAAATGATGTTGGAAGCAGTTGTGCTATATATGATACAAAGAAAAAAGAAAGAAAAGACACCCAGTACTAGAATTTAGAATTTATACAGGAAGGTCAGAAACCAATACCATTGGTGCTGAGGTATGCAGCAAACTGTTCTCTCAATATGCCCCTATTTGATGATGCATGACCAACTTTGATGCTCACACACATGCAATTCTTTAAACAGTTATCAACTTTACATACAAACTAAATATCTTCACAATAGCTTGGTCAACTCTACAGGGCAGTATTTTCAAACTACTCTACAGAAACAGCAGCTACAACTGAAATACTGCAAGTCCTAAAATATACCCATAAGAAAACATATACAGGTAGTTTTGTAGTGGACTTCTTCACATGTAGGAATTCACTGCAATGAGCTATAGCTGATCTCTTGGCTAAAAAGCAATACAAAATTACAATCTGTCCAAAAACATGTTCTACTAAAGCCATTAAAATTTTATCAACAGAAAAATAATTAAAACTTCCAAAAATTCTGAAAGCATTTTATATATTGATTAAATTGTACTTAGGAAAGCTATAGACAATGGAATGGTAATACAGTGAAACCTCTATCTATTGTTCCCAGGAGCATTGTTTTTCTGCATTTATCGTTGAATTTATGCTGTTCTAAACATTATACATTATAACTTATGTAAATAAAACCTACATTCATCATTCCTCCAAATATCATTTTCCCATATTATTCTTTCAAAAAGTTCAAAGAGATTCTACCCATGAATGATCGTTTTCAAACTGGAATAATTGAAGTAGTGATCATTGCATGTAAAGAGAGCTCTTGGATCAAACATGACTCTATATTTGCCGATATTTTTGGAGCACAAAGATGATAGTTGATGCAAAGAGTTGCTAGTGCTGTCAGTTTTGACACCTATTTGGAGTGGAAGTGGACCACAAGGATATTTCACATATGGCACTGAAAGTGTTCATGAAGTTTGCAATGAGTTGGGAGGAGTAGAAAGTGTTTGCAATTTGAGGAAGAAGACCATGCAACAGCCAAAGTCATGTTGACATTTGCTGAAGCTCTGAGCATGCTAAATTGCAGGCATATAGCTATGCACATGACAATGGCGGTATGGACGGTAGTTGATTATTGTTGATTTGTTTTATTTATGGATGCTCTTTAACATATCAAGTCATCAGCATCCCATTCAATTCAAGGCGTGAAAACGCTGATAAATTTTGCTCAGAAGCCTCTTCTTTAACACTTCAGGTTCTTTTATGTGCCATAAATCTAAGACATGCCCACAGCTTTATTTCCCTTTCAAAAGAAGTCATACTTGTAACTTTTACACCACAAAAAATCCATTGATCCTGGCCAGGATCCAACATGCAACTGTGTGTCCACAAGGTAAGTAGACCACCAGGACTGACACGGATGGTAGTGAGCAATAAAATGTGTTCAATTTGAAAAATTTGTTGTTTTCCACAAAAAGAAAAGTAAATGTAAGTTAATGAACTTTTTCAAAGAAAGTGATAAATATGTTGATTTGTTTTATTTATGAAAGCTTATAACATCTCAGGCCATTTCAATTCAGGGCATGAAATGGCTGATAAAATTTTTCTCAGGGGCCTCTTCTTTCAAGCTTGAGGTTCTGTTACGTGCTGTAAATGTCTATGATGGGACCCACAGCTTTACTTCCCTTCTAAAAAAAACCATAATTAAGATTTTTAACCCCAGAAAAAAAATCCATTGAACATGTCTGGTTTGAACTAGCGATCTTGGGTCTACGAGGAACATATGGCTACCACTAGACCACCAGGACCAACAACAAATATGAAAATGTGTACATGGTATCATGTAAAATTGACGCATAGTACTGTTTCCTTATATACTGAATTTATTTAGTTTTAACATGATTTAGCATGTCCCATATATAGCATTTTCCCGCATCTTATCGATTTTTAATCCTGGTCCCTCCAAAAATAATGAATTGAGGTTCTACTTATCCTATAAGAATATATTAAAACGTTCACACTAATTCCACTTACTAATACAGAATTAGGTCATGTTTCAGGGACAACTGCTACCATGCTCAACTGTTGACCGACTACTCAATTTGGATCCAAAGGTGCTTCTCTGGCAGTCTCTGATGTCAGAGAAGATGAACTTGCAGAGTTCATCCATGGGCAGGACATTAAAATTCATTCATTCTTTCCTATTTTTTTATATGAAAAATCTTTCTCAAATAGACAGCTCTATTGGGTAGTAAAGCTCTTTTAACAGCTTAGACTCTGGTTTAATTTCATGATTTTTGGTTCAAAAGTGAGCTGCTACTGTTGATTTATCAATGTGTTTAAAACGAATATTCCTAAAGTGTTCTTTTCTTCGAAAGTATGAATATATTTAGTACATTCTTTATAGGATACATTTTAGAAAAGTTTCTTGGAAACAGCTGAGCATTTTCAAGATACTCATCTTATTCAATAAATGTCCTTCAGAATTATAATAATACAACAAAGACTTTTGACATGGAGTTCAGAGCATGTCTTTTGCTTTCCTTATATTACTTGGCCAGTTTTTCAATTAACCTTGCATGATTAAAAAAAAAAAGCAAAGTGGAGGGCAGAGACATTGCTTACCCATATGAGAATTAAAACGTTTCATTACCTGCTGGAACTGGCACTGTGACCTTTTTCTTCTGCACTGTGTTGCCCTTGCCTTCACATTCTATACAGGGGAATTTTATGTACATACGTGTTCCTTGACAATATCGACAAGTTGAGCGCATCACAAAGGGACCTAGAAAAGAGCAAATAAATTGTTTCACAATCTTCAAAAAACCATACAATTGTCAAAAGTTATCACCATACATTTAACATAATTTACACTAAAAACGTTTAACAAAAATATTTAGTCTAGCATTAAATACAGATACAAAACAATTAACGAAAAACTGAAATATGGTTTGAGGTATGCTAGTACACTATTAGAATATTATAGTTTTATGTATTCCACAAAAATAGTGAGAATCAGTTTTAATAATGTCTGCCTTTTGCCTTCATAAAAGTTTTAAGTCCTACGTGTTGGTTTTAGGAAGTTTTTCAAATTGCATTATTTTGGCTCCAGTTAATAAATGCAATTTGAAAAACCTCTTATAAACCAACACAAAAGGCAAAATCCAGCCAGGAAAACAATCAGGCATTTATGAAATCAGTTACAAAGACTGCAATAATAAATATATAGATACAACAAAAAGGAACATTACCATACGGTTTAAGGAACACATGAGAAGTGTAAAATATAAACATACGGAAAAATCAGCAGTAGCATACCATTACTGGCAAAAAACCATGAGTTCCAAAATGAACCAAAACTCTTAAAGGCTCTTCAAAAACCCATAGAATTATCGGTGTGAGAAAATATATTCTTGAACAAAAACAAAGAAAATTTTGTTAGTTTTGATCTTCCAAACAACAGTAACCTCATCAAAAAGTTTATAAAATCCAAAGAGCGACGTCTTAATACCACGCTGGAAAGCTGACGAAGAATAATATTTGCCTTTGAAACATGTCCAAGTAAGTGGAACAAAACTAGTGAAATTTGAGTGATTTCCTCATAAATAATTTGTTATATGATACTAATTTCATTGCGAAAATCCCAAACTATTCAAATTTACATTTGCTATTAATTTTAATTGCATGGGTATTTTTTCTAGCAGACAATTCCTAAAGCACAAACCAGAGTTTGTAATGCAAGGATAGCATTATGGCCTACCAGGAATTCAATCCATTGAAAGTGAATTAAGGCACATACGGAAGTACTTCCACTTAGCAGAACCGAATGAAATGGAATTTCTCTTAGCAAGGTGTTTAATGTGAATAAGGAGAAAGAGACATGCCAAATTAAACCAAATTCTTGAGCAAAACTTGGAAGTTATCCTTACCTCCAGTATTATAATTAAGCATGTCACTATTTATTATGTTATTTTCCTTTCAAGATCATTAAAATTATCCTATATACACATAATCCAACCAATGAAAGGATACCATTTTCCATAAAAACATTTTTCATGCCTCTATGCTAGGTAATCCATGAATACATGTAGACCTTTCTTTTGTAAAACTAAAATTCTATTCATATTGGTAATACCAGTATTTCCCCATACTTCTATATCATATGACAAAAATGGATACTTTCTGCCATAATATGCAATTAATAGTACACTATCATCTAGATACAAAGATATCTCAACACAAAGTTTAAGTTCATTTTAATAAATAAATGCTGTTATTTCTACACCCATTACATTACTTTTATAATATATACACTGCTTTTGGAATAGTTGTTATTTTAGGATTCTATATACTATACTTAGTTATTGCATGTAATAGATTTTACTTCCCTCAAACTATACCTTGTTATTTCCTTCATTATCCCCATCATTATATTCTTCCTTTACTTTAATCACTTTCCTCCATCACTTCTTCCTTACCTTACCAGCATAGTTACCAAATTTCTCTAGAGCTCCTTGCTACCAATTGCAAAAGGATTTTTCCAGGTTTTCCATGCCCTAAACTCAGGCTGGAAATGCTTCCTTAAAAAAACACACAATCATTTTCCAGTTGATCATTTCATCTCATGTAGTATCAGAGTTCATCACCTGTAATGCCTCAGTAGTTACAATGGACATTAAACACCATTTAGCGATGTGGCAATTTTTAAGATGTCACTCAAAGAGGAGTCAGTTCTGGTGGTGTAGTGGTAACCATACTTGCTTCCTAAACCCAAGAGCGCAGGTTCAATCCTGGCCAGGATTGATGGATTATTTCGGGTGTAAAAGTACTAAGTATGGCTTCCTTCAGAAGGAAAGTAAAACTGTGGGTCCCATGTTCTAGACTTACTGCAGGCAAAAGAACCTCAAGCCTAAAAGAAAAGGCCTCTGAGCAAAATTTATCAGCTGTTTCATGCCCTGAATTGAATGGGATGCTGGCGGCATGAGATGTTAAAGAGCATCCGTAAATAAACCAAATCAACATGTGGTTGCGAGTTCTACCAGGCTCTAGGTCCAGGGGGCGTAGCGCACGCACTACATCAATAATCCAAAGAGGAAGGATCTTGCAAACTCTTCAACCAATCACAATTTATTTGGATGAAAGATATGAACTTTTTATTTACATCTAATGCAGTTGTTATGGTGGTTATAGAGTAATGCAGTTCATTTTTCCATTACATGCTTTATTAAATTATTCAATTAAGAAAGTTTCTCATCAGTCAAACTTAACCAATTCTTTTTTTTCTTCATACTTCATGCTTTTTAAGTCTTGTTCTGAGCTCCAAGTAGTTCATTACTGGTTTATTCCAATTTTTCCTTGGTCCTCCAACATTTTATTTTCTAATTAAAATGTAAATTGGAACCAATCATATAATAGTATAAATTTTATTTTCTGTTAATTATGAAGATCATAACTTGTTTTGGAAATCTTGTATCTTTTATTTGGTTCACATATTCTAGCTATTTTTGCCTATAATGTTCCATTTGGTAATTTAGCGTTTGTTGTATTAAAGTTTAAATATGATTTATATTATAATTGTTTTTTAATATTTACACTTAAATATTAAGAATTAATAACAGTATGCATCTATTAACCTGTGCTAATAGTTTCCATGCCTGTTCCATTGCAGTAGGTGCATCTGACTGCCTTTGTACCAAGCTCACATCGGGAGCCTCGACATTTGGGACAAGTATCTATCACATTCACATTGATGTCCTTATTAACACCAGTAGCTGCTTGTTCAAAGGTCAGATTCATCACAACCTGTTAAAAGGATCATGATTTTAACATTAATTTAAGTTAACAAACATCCTATATCAGAACAAAACAAAATTTGATTTAGATTTAAATAGCAAGGATTTTCATTGTGAAATATAATATAATACAAAAATCTGCATAAAATACAAAATTCCCACAGCAAAACAATCAGGCATTTACAAAATTAGTTGTAAAGACTGCAATATGAAATATATATGTAAAACAAAAAGGAACATTACCCTACAGCTTAAGAAATACATCAGGAATATTAAACATAAACACATGGAAAAATCAGGTGTGGCATATCATTTCTGGCAAAAAACAAAACAAACAAACAAAAAAACAACAATGACACGCACACCACCACGAATTCCAAAATGAACCTAAACTCTTTAAAGCCCTTCAAAAACCCATAGAATTATTAGTGTGGGAAAATATATTCATAAATGAAAATAAGAAAAATTTAAATATTAATTCAATTTGGAATCGAGCACACTGAAACACGCACTAATAATCTCTTCTCAGTTGGAATATTAGAACACTCTTAATGGATGAGATTTACAAAATCTCAAAGTAGAACAAAATTAGTGAAATTTAAGTGATTTCCTCATAATAATTTCATATAAAACAAATTTTGTTTATTTCACCTACTTCAAAATCAAATTAAAATTTAAAGATCATCAAATTACAAAGGTTAGGCCTAGGGCCTGTTATGGGTATGAACCATTTCAACTTAGTTACATTTTGCACCTACAGATGTTGGAAAGATGTTCAGCTCATTTCTTCATGGTATTTAATATGCACCAGAAATATAATATGAAAAAATTTAAGATATTTCATGTTAACTCATTCGTTGGCTGACAATGTTCCTTACATTGGTAACATAGAGTGGTTGTACTGTGTACTTTCTATAATGGATGTTGCTGTCTTATGTACCTAACTCCATCCTTTGAAGTACTCTACTGGCACTTAACTAGAATCTGATTCACAACCCAAAGAAATTTTAGGACCATATTTAGTCATCCATCATCAAGTTGCACGACCATCTTAAGGCCAGTTTCATCAACAGATACCTAATGTGCAATTAACATCATTTTCCCTTGTGTTACAATTTTAAGAATTGTTAATACTTAGAAAATGGTGGCTCTAATTGGGCTATAGATGTCAAAAAATTCTATATTTAGATTTTTTATGGTGTTCCTAACAGAGAAAGGGCTACAAGAGGGAATGAATTTGAAAATTTACAAGAAGAGCAATGCTTTCAAAGGTACAAAATACGGAAACAAATAATCATGAGATTGTATATATACAGTTTCTCAATTAGCTCCTACAAAAAGATTATTGATTATATAATTCATTATTTCATTACCATCTTGAATACTGTGCTAAGATATGGGGGTGCAGCACCAAGTAGAACCCTTAGTCATGTATATATGTACTACAAAAAAGAGTTATTAGAACTGTAGCTAACCTTTAATATTTCCTAAACTTAAAATACTTACACTTCCAGAATCAAACGTACAGCAACAAACTGCAATTACTTCAGCAGAGGATCTCACATGATTTTTTGGGGAAAGGAGATGACATTATTTTATTTATAAGAATTAGAATAGAGATCAGAAATAAAAATTGCTAGTAGAGGAGTTAAAAAATGACAGATTTCTTTACAAAAGCATAAAAATACTGTGAGGCAAATGGAAATGTATTATTATTTTTTATTAACTGTTTCTTCCTTTGCCTTTATTACAACCAATAATCAAGATTTTACTGTGATTTCAAACATGAATAAAGAAATAAGCAAACCCACAATCTGCAACAAGCCAAAATGCCAGATTAGATGAAAATCAAGTTCTTGGTCTATGGCAGTCAATGAGCTATTGCAGGTAAGTTAGAAATCTCTTAAACATCTGTCAATGCTAACATTAATTGATATAAGAAGTTGAAAATATATGACAAAAGCAGAGTACATAAACTGGTACCCCTTCACAAATTTCAAGATGTTACAACAGCAGGAAACTGTATAAGAATCAACAACACATGTGTCTATCTTAATGACTGCAACAAATCCTGTAGATTGGCTACCATTCAAGAGGTAAAGGTGTTTAATTATCGGGATTTTAAGTAAAAGGCCATAACTAATATGCCATCAAATCTAATGGGCACCACAATTTTGAATACTGCATTTAGACAAAAAGGTGTGTATTATATTTCCATAAATACAGTATTTACAGTTCAATTTTGAAATTCCTTGAAGAAATGGAGCCATAAACATGAACCCATACCTTTCAGCAACATAATAATGTGCTTTAACTTACATGACAGGACATCAAACAGAATATAATCAGAAGTGGAAATTATTCCAGGAGATCATGACCAACCTTCATTTAAGTCAAATTATACTGTGCTCTTTATTTTTCTTCACATGGGTTAACTGCTGATCTTCAATGGACCTATTATTACATAATAGATACAGCTGTCAATTTACAGGAGTGAGTCAGCCAATGGCTTTACGTCAAAGCAATAGGTTACCACAATCTGTATTCATATGAACTTTGTGTTTGAATTTGTATATTGGGATGTGTGTTAACATATCTAAAGTGAGATTTATATTAAAACAGACAGTATTTTTTATGACTCCTATGTAAAAGGGAAATTTTAATGAAAAAACCCAGAGTATTTTCATTGACAAGAAATTAAAATCTGAAAAACAAGTGTTAAGAGAGGAAAAAACATGACTGATTTTTTATTATAATTTTCTCTTCAAAAGTCTTTAATGTGATTAACAAGGTAAATGAATATATCTTCAAAATTTTCATATAAAATTACTACTGTGCCTGAAATAAAACCCTTGAACATTACAAAAAGAGTGAGGTTCGGTAATGGTTTGTTGATCACATGCATGGCGTACGAAGGCTACTTAATAAAGATTCAGAATTGATATCATTGTATGATTCAGTTGAACTATACAATCTTAATGCTTCACTTACTTGTCATAATGTATGGAATCGGTTTTGAGAACATTTAGTTCTCATCTTCAGCCAGGCTAAAGTTTAATTAATTAATTGATTAAAGATTGAGAATTTTATTTTACAACACTAGACAGGGTTCAGGTTGGTACAGTCTTTTCTGAAGTAGTCCCCACTGAGTTGTATGGACTTGGCCCAATGTGTCTGCCAGTCCTGGAATACATGCTGGAAACTGTTTTTTGACATTGTCTTCAGAAGTTTGTGTCGACATTCATACACATTCAATTTTGAAGATCCCAGTCAAAGTCCCAGAGTCAGGGAATGTAAGAAAACGCTGAATGTTATTAAAATTCCTCCAAAATTAGAAAAAATGGATAGACCTCCAATGGATACCATTTCACATTGGAATACTTGGTAATAAAATAGTAGACACCTTCACCACAAAAAGGAATGAGATTCAAATACCAATAAATCCTGAATAGCTTCTGAGAAGAAAGATAAGAAGAAGTCGAGAAAATGTGAGACATTGTAAACATCACAGAAAACCAAACAGTGGCTAAAGAAAAGCAAGGGAGGAAGCTGAAGAGCTGTAAACAAACCATAGTAAAATTCTGGGTGATGTTAGGACACAATTATCTCCCATACAATCTCTACAAGTTGGGAATATATCAATCCAGCAAATGCTTACCTTAAAAAGAAATGAATCAATAACATTTGCTACACTGCTCAAACAAAATAGGATTTTTTAGTTTACTGGAAAGCTAAAGGAAAATGACCATACTGTCAATTGCTGTAATTTCATAAATACATAAATAAAATATTATAACTAATAACAAAATAAAAAATAACTTATTTTATTTGGTACTGATAATGCTCTTATGTGATTGTTTACTAACAGTAAATCACAATAAAGTTTACATAAAACAACCAGCATGATAAAAACTGCACAAACAGAATAAAAACTATACAAAATATTTTGTCACATATACCAATTACATGCTTACTTCAGATGCAAAGAACTGGCTAAGCTGTTATATGCAACAAAAACTGGGGATAAAATGCGGATTCAAGTAAGTTCTTTGAAGGAAGGAATGAATGATTATGAATTTTATATAAAAATAACCTAAATATGTTTCTCGTCTATTTAATTGTTAAAGGAACCACTTGAAAAAAACAGGGGGTAATTTCCAAATCATCTTAAAGAAAAATGCCCCATCTTAATATATAATCTCTATATAAAGATAATTTTTAAACACAAATGAAACAAATAGGAAATATATAACTAAAATGTTTGATCCTGATAGCAAATGGCTAAGGGGAAAGCATAAGTGGTTAATTCCTTTGCCAGCAGAATAGACAGGGAAGCTTATTGCACAAGCTCATTAAAACTTGTTCACCTTAATATACACACCTCAATGAATTACAAACACAAATGTTTGATAGAATGAAACTTACCTCTTGGGCTGAATTAAAACCAAAACCAGATTCAGCAAAGTCATCAAATTCTTCTCCAAATTTTCCTTTCCCAAAACCTGCATTTCCAAATATCTTACGGAAAAGTTCTTCTGGATCAATTGAAGATCTGAATTGAAAACCTTGATCAAATCGCTGACTTCCCATGCCTTGAGCACCACCTCCTCCTCCCATACCCATTTGCTCTGAAGTTGTACCCCAAGCATCATATTGCTTTCGTTTTTCATCATCACTCAATACCTAAAATAAAGACAGCATTTAATCACCATATTTTATGTAAATATGTTCCCATAAATTTTGAGGATATTAGGAAGCGATTTCTTTCTAAAAATTGAATTTTTCTTTCCTCATTCAGCAAACTTGAGCATCTTACTTCTAAGTGAAGTAAAGTAAATGTAGTAACATGCGTTAAGCTTCTTTCAGTATTGATGGTCATTTGGTACGGGTCTGCTAGGGTTGGCAACATGTTCTTTTGTTTGTGTTTTGAATTGAATGGATATGTACAGGTGATTTGTTAAGCTACTTTAGTTCATATTCATATAGATTTCAGTGTTATGTGTGGTTAATAGGTAAGGGAAGAACAAAAGACTTGGTAGGGGTAAATTTTGGAAATATTGCAAGGTACACAAGGCAATTCATATGGGCAATATATTCTCTTAAGTTGTCCAAGATGATAATCCTGTAGCATGGGTTTAGCCCTAATCGTGAAAATTTTTGGTGTGTGTATCAAAAACCTAAATTAGCTGGGGAAAAGTACCCACAAGTGTTCACTTTCAGGTAATATGCAAAACCCCAATGAAAGTTTCCATCACTTGATATGGGAATGCCAAAAAATGTTTACGTTGAGTTAAAACAGTAACTATTTGTGTTTTAGACAGTGTAGTTTGCTTCGATGATGGATATGGTAGTAGAAGAATTAGCATTTATACATAAAATGGGGGTGAACACAGGAAATAACATGAGAAGCGTACTATTGAAAATAGACAAGCAGCAACTCCCAAATGCTAAGAAAAGGGCTGAAATGTATGACAACGAAGATATGAAAAGAGAGACTGCAGAAAAACAGGATACAGAATTAAGGATCTGTAATGTTTTAAAAAGATATTGCCTATTGAAATTTTGTCCCTATGTTTAAATGCAATTTCCCAAAACTTTGGTTTTTTCAAAAAATAGGTGTGCAAAGCTCAAAATTTATTAATATATAATGATAAAACTTTAACTGTACATTTTCTTACTGCAGTACTATGTGTTAAACTATAAATGCTATGGATATCTTTAAAACTTTTCATTTAAAATATTTTATTTTACATAAAAACTTTGTTGCATTTTTAATTTGATGAAAACACATTTTTTCCTGAAGTATTAAATTTACATTTTAAAAGTATTCAGTATGTCAAACAACATTTAATAGATGGTCGAAAAAAATTAACAGCTTTTAGTTAAAAGTGTATGTGCACCTGTATCAGATAATGCACTACATATAAATAATTTTATAGTATTTAGGCCATTTTTGCACACAAATATGAAAAAACTGATTTTTATCTTGCTTATTGAATATAGTACACTTCAAGTCGCAACCAAATAAAGTTTGGTTTTAATATAAGAAGTAGCTTTGGAGAAACAAAAAGTTAAAATTACACTGCAAGTACACTATCTTAGTACTGAAAGCATTTTCTAGTGTTCCTTAAAGTGTATTAAAAAAAATTGTAGACTACATGTCAAACACCATAATAATGGCCATTCAGAATGCCGATATTTATAATTTTTTCCCCTAGCTTCCCAATAAAAAGCTTCGAAATTATGTTTCATTTGTTTGTTGCTATTAAGTTGGCTGCATTTCAGTAGACTTTGTTTAGGACAGTATTCATGTCCTTACACAATGGGCAATGGCTATCCTTGATTAATTTCATCCTGAAGAGATGTTTTGAAAGGCAATCATGCCCAACAATTAAGTGCAACTGGGCAATTCCAATTTTTCTTGTTTTCAATAACAGATGTCTGAAAGTCTTTAGATGTTCATATGGTTTTCCTTTAAATTTTGTTGGGTATTTTGTTGTTCTTGTGCTAGGTTAATTAGAATGGCTTGCTGGTGTGTTTTTGGATTAAAGATATTATTTTTTATGTAATGTTAATGTGGGTAGCTTTCCTATATATTCCAAAGGCCAAATTGTGATTATCTTTTATAATCCTCAAATCTAAAAAGGGGATCCACCCATTCTTTCAATTTCTAATGTAAACTGTACTGATCTTTCCTGTAAATTTAATAATATTAAAGCATCGTAATGTGTTTGCATTATACCCCAGCATTCCTATTAAAAGAATATCTAAATTGGTAAAAAATTGGGTTATATTCATACATACCCTGCTGAAGTTTTTTTTTGAATAGTGTTAATGCCCGTTTTTACTACTGAGGCACCATAAGCAGTGGACACTGATGATACCTAAGATGAAATGATAAATTGGCAAAGGATATTTGTTGAAGTAATAGATGATTTTATCAGTTTGGCAGAAGTATGCATCAATGAACCTTATTTTAGTTTAAATTGTACATTTTATCAACAAAGTCCTGGATTCATTATGGGTAACCCTTCACCTTTCTTGGCAGATTTGTTTATGAGTGATTTTCAAATTTGCCTAATTGATGTTTTTTTTTTTAATCTTTAAGACTTGACACATTCAGATTAACAACCCTACCAATAAGCAAGACAGAATGCAATTCTGAGTACCATAAAATCACAGATAAAGCACAGAAAAATGGATACACAATAGATCTGGTCAACAAGAAAATAGAAATATACAAAAACAAATAAAAGACATCACCACACTGAAAGGATACATCATATACGTGTATATGTATATATATATATATATATATATAAGATAATTGCTTTCCACCCATGGGCACACCAAAAATTCCAGAATATTTTAAAGAAGCAAACATCATTTTGGCTGCAGTAAACAAATGTAGTTTAAAAAAAACTACTAAAAACCTACATAAAAGACAAAACTCTGCCAGGAAAACAATCAGGCATTTATGAAATCGGTTGCAAATATGAAATACATAGGCAAAACAAAACAAAAAAAAATATCATATGATTTAAGGAACACATGAGAAGTGTAAAATATACACAATGGAAAAATCAGCAATAGCAGACTATTTATGGCAAAAGAAGCACAAATTCCAAAAGGAACCAAAACTCTTAAAAGCTCTTCAAAAACCCATAGAATTAAGAGTGTGGGAAAATATATTCATAAACAAAAACACGGAAAATTTGGTTAACTTCGATCTCCCAAATAATAGTAACTCATCATTAAGTTCATAAAATTCACAAAGCACATCTGCTGGGAAGCAGACAGTAGAACCATGCTGAAGATGAAGACAACAGCCTTTGTAACATGTCCAAGTAAGTGGAACAAAATTAGTGAAATTTGAATGATTCCCTAAATAATAATTTGTTATATTACATGGACACACATTTGCCATTATACCTAAAGATCTGATTAATGATGCTTTAATATATAGGAAACCTTCCCACAATGACAATTACATTAAAGATAATAGCTTTAATCCCAAAACATACAGCATGCCATCATAAATAGTCTCACTTACAGATTGGTAAATATTTTAATCAGAAAAGAATATAAAAATGAATACCAATACATCACCCACACAGCATTACATAACTGTTTCCATAAAAAAATAGTAGATAACTTGATAAAAATTTAAAAGAAATAAAGAGTCAAAAAGACAAATTTACTATTACAAATAAAAGAAAATATGATTTTCAAAAAATTAACACACCATCCTAGCATGTTCAATAACTTTAAAACATTTTAAAAAACAGCAAATAACTTTGGCTTCTCAAAACTACTATAGCATTAAAAAAGTATTACAATCTTTCTGTAAAGATCTTGTACCTTCTGACAGGAAGTCTAGTATCTACCAAATCAATTGCAAGCACTGTGATCAGGTATATATATTAATGGATATCATTGTATGATTCAGTTGAACTACACACTCTTAAAGCTTCACTTACTTTTCATAAATGTATGGAACCGGTTTCGAGAACATTTTGTTCCCATCTTCAGCCATGCTAAGGTTCAACTGTCGGATCATTCGTTGAGCTGTGGGAATGTATATTCTGCTCTGGTGGCGGTGTGATAAACTTGTAGTTTTATGTTTTCATCCCCGACAATGTCGAAGTTCATTATGCTGTTTTCTGAAATTTTTTTGTGGCCCATATGTGAATTTTTTAAAAATAAGTTTATCTTTTTTTGCTGAAAGTGTTGTGGTTTCTTTGATATGTTTTTGTCTCTTGAAGACAAGAGACCACAACACTTGTCTTCAAGAGACAAAAACATATCAAAGAAACCACAACACTTTCAGCAAAAAAAGATAAACTTATTTTTAAAAAATTCACATATCATCCATGGGCCACAAAAAATTTTCAGAATATTCTTAAAGATTTTAATATCAGGTTGGCACTGATTAATAGATTTAATGTTCAAAATTTGCTGATAGATAATGTTAATGACAGTATTCCACAAGAAGAAAAATCAGGTATTTACAAAATAAACTGTGCAGAATGTGAAAAAATCTACATAGGGAAAACAAAGCGAAACATTGGCACACGGTTAAAGGAACATTTCAGGAACATAAAGTACAAGCAAATAGAGAAATCAGCAGTAGCATATCATTTTTGGACACAAAATCACGACATAATAAATAAAACAAAATTATTAAAATCAGTACAAGGACCTACGGAATTAGCAACCTGGGAGAAAATCTACATCTACAAATACAAAAACAGCATAATGAACTTCGACATTGTCGGGGATGAAAACATAAACTACAAGTTTATCACACCGCCACCAGAGCAGAATATACATTCCCACAGCTCAACGAATGATCCGACAGTTGAACCTTAGCATGGCTGAAGATGGGAACAAAATGTTCTCGAAACCGGTTCCTTACATTTATGAAAAGTAAGTGAAGCTTTAAGAGTGTGTAGTTCAACTGAATCATACAATGATATCCATTAATATGATTGGCTTCACTGTGTTAAGTTCCAATTTACATTTAAGGTATATATATTTGAAAAAAAATAAGAAACTTGGAAACCTGTGCCAAAGAACATTTCAGAAATATCGATTACAAAGAGATACAAAAACCAGCAGCCTTCTTTTGGTCAGAAGACCCTGAAATTGATTAAAAATATATTGAAACACACTTGCATACCTTTGGAACTAATGGCATATTAGTGGGAAAAAATTTACATTATCAAAAATAAAAATCATGTCATGATATGATTCAAGACATCATTGGATATATTGAGAAATTTCTCCAACCACATGCTTAGTTGGTCTTTCACTGATGATGGGAGAAAAGTTCCTAAATCATGTTCAGTTAAGAAACCAAGTGAAGTAAAAATGTCATCAAACTCCTCTATATCAACTTTATTTTACTACTTCACTATCAGTAGCTTCAGGAGCATAAGTTCATATTCTCTTTCCTATTTTGTTGAAGTATGTTTGCAGTCAACAAAGGGAGTTTTTTTAAAGGTATTTTTAATACCCTCTGTTAAATGTAAAACCTGATGCATTGTTAAGTATTGCTTTTTGAAACCTGCTTGATGGTCTGAAAGGAGATTTTGAGATTCTGATATGTTAATCTTGTAGTGGCCATTTTCTCCATTGTTTTAGCAAGTACTGAGGTTAAGGATATATGCAACTATCCAGTTCACCTGCTAGTTTGTGTTTCTTCTTAAATGGAATGATTATGGATTTTTTTTCTCCCCATAAAACAGGAATGCTATCTTTACCATTCCAGATCTTGTTGAATATGTTCAGTTTTTAAATTCTTAATATATTCACTGTGAATTTTGTCTGGTCCAGGTTCTTTTTGATCTTCAGAGATAACATTGAACTTGGTTGATTTCTTGAATTGAACGTAGTCATAAAATAGATGTTGTTGGCCTGTAAATACTTTGGGCTTATGCCTTTTTAACATTTTGTTTAATTACCCATCTCTATTCAATTTATGTGCAATTTTGTAATAAGTAGCAAATCTGCTGGCAATGTCTTTATCATGGATGGGGACTTTGCGGTTGATAAGAAATTTTTATTTTGTTTCTGGGACATTGTTTCATGCATTAATATATTTATTGCTATTACTTATATAGTCAGGGAGATCACCATGGGTAGTTGAGGATGTTAAGGCATGGACCCATGAGCTGGAGGTCTGGGGTTTGGTTCCCACCAGTACCTCCTCCCTGGTGGGTTTTCCTGTCGTCTTAAATGGCAATTGCCAGGGAGGTACCCTATTAGACCTGAAATGTTTGCTTTAAAAAAAAAAAAAAACATGATGCCGCCGTAATAAAAATGGCAAATGATGCCCTCTTAACAATTATTATTTCTCTATTAGAAATGACACACTTTTTTTCACCAATTTCTCCCTAAGTTAGGATCTTTTGTTTCTTCTGCTATAGTTCTGATGTTCGGTCTATTTTAAATGTGTTTAATCTCTTATTCTAAAAATGTTTGTATTTAATACCCTTTCCTCTGGGTGTTTTTGCATCATTAATCAGTTTTTTTGCTAACTTCCTTGACTAGTTAAATATAATAGTTAAAAGCACTACTTTATTTTGTATAGTGTTTGTGAAGTGAGGTTAAATGCCCCAATTAGCAAAACTTATGAACAAAATAAATTAACTATCACAGGTAGACTATACATACAGTCATTCAATATTTTATAAATAGATTATATTAGAAATAATTTTGTTTTTACTAAGGCAGCTGCTTTTCTATGCAAAGTACTAACATTTTTAATCAATTGTAGGTTATGAATTAATAATTTTCATTGATTTCCTTAACACAGTATATTATTAGTTGATCATGCATTGTTTGTTACATGTTTAAATAACTGTAAGCTGTTTATTCTTTAATAATGACTGAAATGCAAAATGGATTATGATGAATATGATAATGAACCAAATGAAATAAAGAAGCTGTTAAGAGAATCAATTTGGAAAATTTCTGATGCTGCTGAGTGAAATAGTAAAATAATGTTGATATAGAGATAGTCTTCTGCTGATGATGGGAGCGAATGTTTCCAAAACATGTCTAATTAAAAAATCAAGTACATGAAGTATGTCACCAAACAAACTCTTTTAACCACACTAGAGAATTACTTGCCATAATCTTCCTTCCCATTCAAATGATATTGTTCTAAACCAAGAGTTTTCATATTCACATTGGCTTCAATTTTTGGACTATGTCTAGACTTTATAAAAAAAAAGAAACTTACTTCATAAGCTTCTGACACTTCTTGAAATTTTTTTGAAGCGTTAGGATCATTTTTATTGGTATCTGGGTGGTATTTTTTAGCTAGCTGATAATATGCTTTCTTTATATCCTTTGCCGATGAATTTCGTGACACTCCAAGAATTTCATAATAGTCTCTCTTCTTTTGCCTCAATGATGATGTATGTATGAGACGTTGACATGGGATGACACCGGCTGTTGTGGCAGCTAAACAAGGAAAATATCATATGCACTGTTATCGGTTGGCATAATAACGTACGAGCTAAAAACAATCAAAGAATGCATGGACATAAGACAAATATTTATTATGAAATTATGTTTCAGATGCAATAGTAACGAATCGTGACTTAATGTCCTTTTAACACATAGAGGAAAAATAATAAGCTACTGTTATTGAATAACAATCTTTCTAGGTCCGTTAACCCATGAGTAAGCGATCATGATTCTTTACCATTGCCGTTTTGGATATTTTAATAAGTACTTTATGGTGAACATCAAATTTACTACTCAAATGAATTAAGTAAATCAAAGGTTACCTAAAATTGATGATCCACTTCTAAGTATTCCAAAGGTTAGAACTGTAGAGCCATACAATTTTTCACACACTCTACACTTATGCAAATATCGCGAAGAAAATTTATTTAATAACTGCAATCCTATTATATTAACATCTATGTTGCCGAAAATTCTGGTAATTGTCCTCGTGGAGGCCATGTTGGATTCACGGACTCACGTTTGTCTTTTTACTCTTTTACGAATCGTTATATGTCGCTGTAAACTATTGCATCATTCATACCACCATTTGCAGCGGCCACGCTTTCTGTCAGTGTGGTACTGACAACATAAACATGATAATTTCAAAATTTTCGAACGTTGGTACTTAGTTGGTACACAAAGATCAAAGAAATTCAGAGCACCCGTGATCATTCCACCAATGACATCATAGCAAATTGGCATTTCTCGAGCTATACATGTGTTGGAAATAGTAGGAAGGTTAAAGAATTAATTGTGCATTTCTTCGGCTGCAGTACATAATGGCGTAAGAGTATAACCGGTATTATGCATGGAGTTGCTTTTGGTTTGAGTATTACAATTAAATTAAAATTTTGATGGGTTAATAGTTGGTAAACTACATTATGTTGACATATGGTGTCTGTATGTTAAACCATAATTAATTAATATTATTTAATTTATAGGTCTAAGGTTACCTTCAAGATTACGCTGACGTCGGATCCGAAACTACCTTTTAAGGTGTAAGTACTTTATAACTTCTTTTGCTATTCAGCTATAACAAAATATGTTTAAACCCTAACTTCATGTCTTACAAAGTATGTACATGTAAATACTTTAGATGTAACAAGCGCTGCCTCAACACTAGAATAAGCATTATTGATGTTGTGAAATCAATAATATAAAAAACTTGTGCACATTATTTAGTGTTTAACTTGTGGAAAGTTTGTCATTTTATCCTTGTTGATCAGTTTAGTTATAAATATCTATCATTGCTCACATAAAAGTATGTAGTACTGGTTATATCTCATACAACAGAAGTAACACATTCAGAAGCTAAATGTGAGTTTCTGGCATTCCTTAAAGAAGTGACAGGAGACACATTGTGCTAATTCAGTTCAGTTTCTGTTCTGGCATTTGTTAAAAGATTATATGATGCCAGAACCACAGCTCTGAAAAATTTTGTTCGGTGCCTTTGGACTATACATTACTGCTCTTCATTTTCATTTCTCACTATTTTGTCAAAGCTTCATATGTCAGCATTTTAAAGAAATATTTGCACATTTTACTATTATTTTATACTTCAGAGATATAATAAATAATGTAGTTTGGCAGAAATTATACTTAATGTAATATTTTCAAATTTTTTACAGCTGACGCCTCCCTTCCATAATTCAGTATTTGTAATTAAATTTAGTGTCTCTGCATATGTTAACATAAAGGAGTATTTTTAAGAATATTAATGAACACTTTTTGCTTGGGCTAGTTGCATAAATGGTAGAAAAAAGGTGGATAGGCATTTAATAATACTTATATATATATTGTTATCCTATATAGGTGCATACATTTTATGTTTCCATGCTCACAAAAGTAGAGTGACAAGGCAGTACAGAGTGCATCTGCACACTCTCACCTTCTGCATGACACAAAGTAAAGAACACTTGCTTACATTTTAAAAAATTATGCTGAAAATGTTTGTTCTTTGCAAGGCAGGCTTTGGAATATATTTTGATATATATGTTGCAGCTCACCTTCTAAAATGTTTCTATTTGTTTATTCACCGTATCAATTTTTTTTTGTTTCATCATACATTCATATGAAAATTCACAATAAGTTAAAATTTATTATTATTATTATTATTATTATTATTATTATTATTTGTTACCATATATTGAGTAGAAGAGTAAAAGTTACAAATAAATTAACCATAATGAATTCAATATAATAATAATAATAATAATAATAATAATAATAATAATAATAATAATAATAAACATCAATTGGTCACAAATATAGTGTATTTAAGTGGTAAATATGTTAATATAGTTATAATTAAATATATAATTAATACATTTTCGGACTGTTAAAACTTTATAAAATAATGAATGCATATATTAATAATATCCATACAATTCATTAATGAAATATAGAAGTTTAAGCCAGAAATTGCTTCAATTTGTATTTTAATAAATTCATGGAATTGGTTTGTATAAGATATGCAGGCAAGTAAATTATAGTTCCTCCATGCACAGTGTGTGTGAATATGTATGAGTGTTAATGAACTGCACAAATAATTTCAGAGAGTGTAGAGATATCGTATAAAGCAATTTGGAATAGAGAATGTATGGCCTATCTGTTCAAACTTCAAAGCTGTGGCTATAAGTTTCTAAAGCACAGTATGCCACTGGCTAATGAAGATAATGAAGAAGCTGTGGAAAATCAATATTTCTATGCTCACAAGGCAGTTTTAAAGGCATCCTAAACCAATTTTTCAACTGCCTTGGCTTTAACAATGACTTAATAAGCATCTAATGCAAACATGTTTAACACCATAAAACTGCATTATGTTTATAAACAATGTAATACAGTTTTTTTCACACTAACTCCATTCACTTACATAAAATTTGGACATATGTTTTGGGAGCGATCCCTCCCATCTTCAGCCTGTTGACAAACTGTTGTTAAACGTGGCGGTTGGGTCTCTTGATGTTCTTGTGGCGGCATCTGTTGGTTCTATTAGGAATTTGCTGAGTTTATCCAATGGAGGGAAATCGAAATTCATCAAATTATCCTTATTTTTTGTAATGAAAATGTTTTCCCAAGTGGAAAGTTCTATTGCATTATGAAGTTGTTTAAGTAGTTTTATCTCTGGTTTAATTTCATGATTTTTATTCCAAAAGTGCGCTGCTACTGCTGATTTATCAATTTGGGATCGCTCCCGAAACATATGTCCAAATTTTATGTAAGTGAATGGAGTTAGTGTGAAAAAAACTGTATTACATTGTTTATATATATATATACCACTCCATTGTCAACAGCTTCGTAAGTACATTTTATTGCATTATGTTTATTTGTACACCATACTTTGCCTACCTCAAATTGCTTGCATATGACATCTCTTTACTCTGAAATTATTTAGGTGTAGTTCATTAACACTAAACACACACACAAAATTGCTTTTATGGGAATATAAAAGAAATCAAATTAGTTTCTAGTATTATGGTTAGGAATATATCCATATTAGTTAACAGTAGGGTTGTATTTGACTTTACAAAAATAATTACATAATAAAATATCATTTCTTCTCATGTGGTTTTGTAGTTCTTCCAATGTTCATCTATTGGATCTATAGGTGTCATTTAAACTTTCCCATAAAATAATAGACCTACTGCTCCAAAACTCAACACATTATTGCATACAATATCAAGATAACTATTAGCAACTATGCATGTTCTTGAATAGCAGTGCAAGTAGCTAGTTACTGCTGGCACAGGTCCCATAAGCATGCTTACAAAGATAATATATATGCCCTGCAGGTAACATTTTCTCTTTAGTAAAAATATTGCAGAATATATGTGAGTTAATAAGTCATAAAGAATGTACTTTTTCCTTCCCATTTTGCTCAGAAGTGCAAAATGCATATCGTTTTTGATCATATTTTTATTAAAGATTGTGAAAATAATATGTCCTGTCTTTCAGTCACAAACGGGTAGTGTAAAATGAAAAATAAAAATAAGAAAGAACCTAGCTGTACAGCTGTATAGAAACTTGCAATAAATTTCATGTGCTGCTCTCCTCTATAAGTGCACAGGAGACAGTTGTAATGTTCATTCCCATGTACGAGCATTATAATGGGTAAAATCAAGTTATGTCATATTCTTCTTCTCATCTGTGCTACAGTCTGGGGTGAGCCTTGGCCTGACCCAGCAATCTCTGTTTCCTCCAACTCCATTTTACAACTTCATTAATAGAGGGTAGTATTGCAGGGGGTCATGTGAATCAGTATGCCAGTACCCGTCAGTCACCTATAAATAATGTGGCTCCTAGATCGAAGAATGTCACTCTTCATCAAGGAGTTTCCTAATTATCCTGACAAGACTGGGTAGACCCCATTCCAGACCTTCCTAACTGAGAAAAATTCCTAAGCAGGTACCAGAAATCAAACTCGAGCCTCCTGGCCAGCAATCAGCAATGCTAACCACTAAATTAAGGAGGTGATCAGTTATTTCGTATATATATTAGCAATATATATATATGACATAAATTCATGTGAATATGACATAAATTCATATGAACTTGTTTTTTTTTTTTAAGGAGCCTCCAAGCCAGCAATTGGCAATGCTAACCACTAGAGTAAAGAGGTGGTCAGTTATGTCAAATACATTAGCAAAAAGTTCATCTTTGTGATGAATGAGAACATGAATCATGTTTCATAGGAACTCATACTCTTGAAGCTATTAACAGTGATGTAGTAAAATATTGTTGATATAGAGTTGGTCTGTAACCTTATACTTCACTTACTTGGTTTTTAATTGGATATGTTTCAGGAACATTCACTCCCATCATCAGCAAAAGACCAACTGGTAGAAGCATACTCTGTAGTCAACCTGAAAGATTTATCCAATATATCCTGATGAAATTATGAAATGCATGATGTGGTTTTTATTTTTGATGATGTAAATTTTTTCTCATGTCATTAGTTCCAAGGGTTTGCAAGTGTGTTTCAATTTTTTTTAATCAATTTCATATTTTTCTGGCCAATGCCATTTTTTCTATTTGTCTGTAAAATGAAAACTGCATCATGAACTTCAAGACACCATCATTGGATTTTTTCAATAAATTTATCCAGCCACTTACTGGGTATGCTCTGTTACAAACAGATATAGAAATCAGTAATGGCAGCCATTTTTGATCAGAAAACCATGAAATTGATTTTCTGCTGATGATGTGAGCAAATGTTCCCGAAATATGTCCAACTTAAAAAGCCAAGTAAGTCAGGTATGTCACCAAACCAACTTTTTATCAATATTATTAATTACTTATAAAAGTTATAAGGTACATTTATTGAATAATACATTAGAACTGTGGAAAAATGGAACATATTTTAATGGTTATCAGTATTATTAATTAGTTGTAAAAGTTGTAAGAAACATTTATTGAATTATACTTTAGAACTATTGAATTATGGAACATATTTTAATGGTTCACAGAATTATGAGACAAAGCCATTGTTGGTCATTGCTTGGAAAGTTTGTGTAAAATGTTCAAGATAAATATTCACTTCCCAGTAGTCATTATACTCTCTTGTTTTGCTATATCCTAGCAAGTTGAAACTTTGTAATGGGACAAAAATCACTTGCCATACTTAAGCAGCTTCCAATAAATATTTGCTATATATGAAAATGATGAGATTTAAATCTCTTAAATGCTCCATAAACATGTTCCTGAATTGCATTCTAATATGCTTAATTGGTATAGGCTTTGGTTATAAATCTTTTTTGTATGGTTAGGCAGTTGACTCTGGAGTATAAACATTATCAGTCGTACCCTTGGCCGAAGATGAAGACAAAGGTCTTCGAAACAGGTTCCAAATATCACATAAGTAAGTGAAGCAATAAGAGTGTTTAGTATGACATATATTGCATGAATTTATTCACATGACTTGGCTTCACTGTGTTAGTTCCATATATTTTTTTTAAAATAATTTCTTTTTTAAAAGATATGTTTTAATTACATTATTTTAAATACTAATCAGCTGATCATGTTATGCAAAATTCAATCAGAACTTTTCTGATATTGTTTGCTTCCTGTAATTACAATATTGTGCACAGACTTGAATCTACCGGTTCAGTGTAAATAAAAGAAACGTGCACAAAAATGTATAGTTTAACATAGAAAAAAACTAGATGAAATGGAGTGGATGTTGAACATTACCAACAAAATTACCTCAAGTGGGGTTTTGGAATGTTAAGGAAAATATTAGGAATATTAAATAGCCAAACTTAATCATGTGACATGTTTTCGTGATACAATGCCTGTTTACTGGGGGAGAATAACAATTTCATCATCTTCTGTAAGGTAAAATTGTGTAACATTTAGGAAGCAAAGTTGAAAGTACAGGTGCTGTTAGATGCTATACTTAGTGACAGACATGAAACATTACGTGAGTTTACAAGATTTACAACTAAATCTTGGTGGAAGATTTATAAACATTTTTAAAGTACTGATTCTATCCATCCTATGCCACCCTTAAATTTATACAACAAAATGATGAAAAAATTATCACATAGTTAAATTCTTTATTAACATTGCACTTTAGAACATAAGAGTGAAACTGAAATATTAGAATAGTTTTAAACTTTTCATCAATATTGCTGTTCATCTGTAATATTATAAAGAAAATATATTGAGCAGCAAGCAGATAATACCTAATGTAAATGAAACTACTTGCAAATCAATATGACAGATGTGTGAACGAAAAGTTCTTCAAAAACATTTGTTTCCTTTCTCTTGTCAGATACACCAAGCATCGTTCAGCATGTTGACATAAAAAGGATGATGAGAGCAAGCAAGGTTTTGGTGTGGCCCATGGAGGGAAGATGGACAAATGTACTCAGCACATGAAGGAAATACTAAGATGTGTTGACATTTACCTAGAGAGTTACAACCAATGGGACTGGATGCAAAAGGCATCAGAGGACAACATAACCAGATTGTTTAAGTGTGCCAAAGATGTTGAGAATATCTGCTGCAGAATAGAAGAAATTGATTGCAAAGTTGAATTTGAAAACAATCTTAAAACTTTGTGGGAAATCAAGTGCAGGACAGATACATGTTATGATTTTAATCTAATTAGAACTGCTTGTGATATGATACTTAAAAGGTTTCTCACATGTCATGCTATAGATAATAATGTATCAGTCATTGCTGTGGAAAAGTATTTTAATCACTGTGGAAGGGAAAGGTTAAAATCCCTGCTTAAAAATTTGATTCTGCAGGCAGAAGAAAGTAAGACTTTAGTCACTTTAATAAAACAGCTCATAGAATCTTCTGAATGTGATGCAGTTGCTTTTAAGTGTGAAGTCACAAGTTTACAGTGGGCAAATCATATACACTCTGGCAGTACTTCTCTTGTCTCAGAACAAGTATCAAACATGATCACTGATCCAGAAGGACTGGAATTGGTTTTAAGAATTATGTTAATGGAAGACAAAAGTGATGACAGATTAGATATGAAAAGAGTAATTTCAGAAACACTTGTGGCAGAAATGAATACAAGTAAAAGATGTAACATTTGGAATAATGTGATAAGTGATACTGATAAAGTGTTATTTGTGCTTGTATGTAAACATTACCCAGTCATTCTATCAGCTGTCATTGATTGTATTATATTTCATGGTCGTTCTATGATCTGTTCTTACACAGCAGAAAGATACAGCTGGAATTCCATTCATAACTCAGGTATAACATTTTCTACATTGGTAAAACTCGTAAAATGTTTAATGGAATCAGAAGGTGTGGTCAAACATCGTATGAACACAGTGTTGCAGGAGATGAAGAACAGTACAAAATGCAGTGTATGGGTTGACATTGAAAGACAATGTGCCTTACCAGTTTTCTTAAAATAGTATTCACATAAAATAGAAATAATAATGTGTGAAAGTACTTTAAAAAATATATATATATGTGTAATGAATTTGGAAGTATAGAATACAAATATTCTTTAGTATTTCCGAGAGAAAATTATATTGTTTTTGAAGGACTTTAGGAAACAGTGTTAACTAAATCACTGGTTGCATTTCATATCTGCTTACTATAATGCACTCATTCAGACATGTAAGATACAATATTTTTTAAATTTTATGACTACACAATATTAGCAGAGTTTACATTGCCTTCTGTGTATTGGTATGTATTTTCTTCCCAAGCAAAGTCCACATAAGACAATAATTCAAGATCAGAGATACTAATGGGTGCTTCTGTACATATTGGCATTGCAACTTATATGTTAACAATTGAAACTGGAATTTTGCATATTGTGTCAGGTTTATTAAATCAAAAGTCATTGACTGTTACCATAATGTTTTGTCATGAGCTCATGTTAGGTACTTTAAAATAAGAATATTTATGTATTAATGTTATATTTGAAGTTTATTAGTTAAAACTGCCTTATATTATTCTTTTGCATGAAGGTAATAATTATAAGTGATATTTACAAAATCGACAAAAATCTACATACAAAAATTAAATGAAATTTACAAATAAATTTTATTCAGTAGGTGTTTGAACAAACCACCATCTGCAACTGGGTGTAAGTTAGAATGGGTGTTGAAATCCCTTCTTACTGCCTAGCTGGGCTCTGATGATCTCTTGGCAGTTATAAACATTGGTCTCCTTTAGAACTTCAATATTGGAATGAAGGATTTTATTAGTATATAGAAGAGTTTTCAAATGCTCCCATAGAAAAAAATCATTTGGAGCCAAGTCTGGAGATTATACCAACCATTGAATGTTGCAAGCATTATATATGGAACATTTGTCATGCTGAAACCTAATTTGTTTGTCATGAAATCTACAAGTTCTCACATTTTTTGGTGAATGGCATGTATTTTGTGTATTTAACTTTCTATCAATAAAGGACCTATGCTATCACCCAAAAATCCTGTTCATACATTTGCATTTTTTTGGTATTGACCTTGTTTCAACATTCAAATCAAAATACGTGACAACTGTATGCTGCTCAACATTTCTGTCATTTTTTCACATGAAAGTCTTAGAAGTCTTTCACTTAGAAAAGTCATATTAAGAAATGCATCTCCTTCTCCTGTTTTTTGAGAGTTTAAGTAATTATATAATATGTAATTTTGTTTCATTAGTATCTTATGGAAGTAGGAAGTGTAATGTACCAATATATTTGCAATTCTTCTTATTTTTCAGAATCTTTAACATAATTTCTTCTTTAGGTTTGTCTAAAACATTTCTCTGATCTAACCTACTTTCACTTATGTACAGTTATTTTATCATTTAAAATTTTCTTAAATTGTCTAACAACAAGTCTGATAGTGATAAAATAATTAAATATGTCATCTACACACTGTTAATGCTTCACTTACTTTTTGAAGTACAGAACTGGTTTCAAAAACACATCATCTTCATCCTGAGTTGTCATGTTGACCAAGGATGAAGATGACGTGTCTTCGAACCCGGTTCCATACTTCAAAAAGTAAGTGAAGCATTAACAGTGTGTAGATGACATATTTAATGATTTTAGCATTCAACAAGCTTCACTGTGCTAGTTCCATATAGAATTCTTTATAATTCAATAATAAGTTTGATAGTGTTTTGTGATGGAACTTGTCTTACAGGGAATAATCCAGGTAAATAGGTCTCTCACCTCTTATCCAAATAAAACATTCCAAATTTTGAACAAACATTGGCCTTACTTGGAGGCATGACAAAATAAATTAAATGTTCCCAAATGTGAGCTATGAAATAAACCGTGTTTCACACATAGATCAAAGAATTTCCTGCATACCAAAACACAAAGTTTGTAAATGTAACTGAAAATTAAATCTCTATTAATGGTATGCATTAATAAGCAGGTACCTGGAATTCCAGTTGTAGACTACTGATGAGCCAGATACAGGTATTTTAGTGAGGAGTAAATTATTTGTTTAAAATGAAGGTTTGATATAATTATAGTACATAGTTTGTATAAGAACTGTAATCGGTAACACCAACAAATTGGCCAGGGCCAGAACTCGGTGGTTTTTATTTTTTGAATATTTTATAGCACATCAATAAATACAATACAATAAGCAGATACCTCCAATAAAGTAACAAGTTATGATGTATATTAAACTGATATAATATCTGTTTGTTCAATAACTCTAGTAATAGATTTTGTTTAAAAAATATAAAAACATAAAGCATGCAAATCCATAGAAAGAGTTTTAAGAATTAAAAAACTTAGTCTGGTGAATGTCTACTTCTGCAACTCAGCTGTTCCGATGCACTGCGCATCATTGAGATCCAAAGAACTGGCTATGTTTTGGTGGCAATTTAAAATGGTGATTTGCGGTAAGATAATTCTGTCCCACTTATGATCGTAGTTCTTCAGCCTTCTAAGGCTGGAGAATGACCTTGTAACTGTACATGTTGTCTCAAGAACAGTTAAAAACAAGTGATACAAATTTGGTTCATTCCAGAAGAATTTTGGGTGCACAGCTATCACTTTTCAGAAGCTGTACAATTGAGGAATAGTTATAGGGAGTTATTCACCTTTGGTTCCATATCATTCATCATGTTGCAACCATTGTCAAACTGTCAGGAACAATATCATTAAAAAAAATTCGCAATGTTTGTAATATCATCACTTCTATTCATAATGAATTGTTCAATTTTAACCAATGGATGAGAAGCAACAGAAAATTGACAATATACTGAAACATCAGTTATTTTAAAAAAAAAAAAAAATCACAGTGACAAATTTATGAGGTGCACTTCCAGAATCTAATTTTTTTGGAGCATACATTTGGCATGGTAGCTAAGTGAAGAGATTGAACACTGTCAGTTTCTTTTATGCCGTGGTAAGCATGGAAAATTTTGAGATGGAATTACTTTGCCGGTATTACTCAAAGTCTCTAAGAGTGTTTTTCTTTGAATCTTTAAATATGAACTTGTCTAAGCTAAAAATTAACTATATGTTGATATTATCATCACTCTTTGGAAATATTGGGGGTCTGCAGATACTTTGGGAAGGAGGTCCAAGTTCCTCCAGTCCCTAGGAGTAAGCGCCTATGCATTTGATCTAATCTAATCATTTTGGAGTATACATTTGGTACAGTAGCTAAGTGAAGAAATTGAACACTTTATCAGCTGCTTGGTATGCCATGATGAGCACAGAAAACATTGAGATGAATGGAATTATGTTGCCAGTATTACTCAATGTTGCTGTGGGTATTTTTATTTTAATCTTTTAATATGAACTTGTTCAAACTAAAAATTAACTCATGATATTATCATGAGTCTTTGGAAACTTTTTGCCTAAGTCCCTCCAGCCTCTAGGAGTCAGTGCCTATATATTTAACTTAATCTAATTTTTTGGAGTGCAGCTTTGGAATGGTAGCTATATGAAAAGATTGATCACTTTTTGAGCTGCTTGATATGCTGTCATGTGCATGGAAAACTGTGAGATGAATGGAATTATCATTGCCAGTATTACTGAATATGACTGGATTTTTTCTTTCAGTCTTTTGGTATGAATCTGCCCAAAATAAAGGTTAATTATATGTTGAAATATCACCATTCTTTGGAAATATTAGGGGGCTGAGCCCTCTCTGTGGAAACTTTGGCAGGGCCCAAGACCCTCTGGCTTCTAGGAGTCAGTGCCTAAGCATTTGATCTAACAAACATGATCCATTATGCACAATTCTAATTTCAGTTGTGTGTACATAAGTTTTCCATGGTAGTATTAAATCCCTACATAAAATATACTTCCAAATTTATATATATGTAGATCATATGAAATTAATAATTTTTATGATAATCTAAGCTGCATATTACCTGTACTGAGAAAACAATTACAGTAATTTATACATATTTCCTATAGAATAAAATTACTTTATTTTATGGAAATAATGATTATAGATGTATCCTTTGGATAAACTTGTTCATTTATTACGTTTTATAGCATTTTTTTGCTTAATGGAAATATGTATGTTATTCAGTTTACCAGAAATTTATATAATGAAATAGCAAAATATAATTTCTTGCAGCACTCACCAAGTGATTTTTTTTACTCTCTCTCTCTTAGAGAAAAACTTATATTCAGCTTTATAAATCATATAGGTTCTTTAGTAAATAGCTGTCATGCTTCCAGAATTGCAGAATATACCTATATATTTTGAGAAAAAAAAATTACCTCATATCTGCATTCTACTGTATCACAGTTAAGGATTGTTAAGAATAAATTAAACAAATGTAAATTGCCAAGTTGTATGAGAATAGATGCATAAGTTCCCAGCCTCGCTGATAAGGGTTATCGCCTTCAGAAAATCCTTACTTGGTGTCACACCTGATTTGTAAAGTAAATAATTGCAGCTCTAACTTTCATTACACTGTGTTCAGGTGTTCAAATAGTTGCATAAAGAAGGGTATGTGTTGAAGATTGTGACATGTGTAAATTGGAGTTGAGCTGTTATTAAATTCTTCACAAAAGAAGGACTTACTCCAAATGAAATTAAACAGCGATTGAACGATGTATATGCGGAAGCATTCCCCTGATATTCTACCATAAAAGAATGGGCCAAACTTTTTTGAATGGCTCAAGAAAGCATTGAAGATGAAGAGCGTGCAGGTCACCCTTGGAGGTGCTGGCTCCTGAAAACATTGCTCTTGTGGAAGCAGAAATTATGGAAGTCCTGCGGCTCAAAGTTGCAGAAATAGCAGTTAGGTTTGGCCTACCTTTCTAAAACAACAGTCCTTCAAATTATTCATAAACATTTAAACATGAATAATGTTAGCACAGGTGGATGCCTAGACTTTTTTCCTCAATCCAAAAGCAACGAGTCATCTGTTGTCAGGCATTTTTGCAGCTCTGCCGTGGCAACGAGAGAGAAGTTCTGCAAACCATTGTTACAGGAGATGAAACTATGGTCCTCTCTGTGATCCCTTGTCCAAAAGAGAATCAATGGAGTGGCGTAAACCTGGCGAAGCACAGCCTCTAAAGGCCAAGGTCACTTAGTCAACCAAGAAGATCATGGCCACAATCTTTTGGGACTGTGAAGAAATCTCTTCATTGACTTCAAGGAGTGGAACACCACAGTAAATGGTAAGGACTATGCTGGCCTGCTGCAAAGACTATGTGCTTTCATCAAAGAAAAGACGAGGAAAGATGAGTGGTGGTGTGCACCTTCTTATGACAACGCGCCTAAGCACACAGCTTGTGTTGCAAAGGACACTGTGAAGAAATGTGGCTTCAAGGAAATCTACCATTCACCCAACAGCCCAGATCTAGCTCCCAGTGACTGTTTCTTCTTCTCAGTGCTCAAGAAGGACCTTCAAGGAAGGAAATTTATGTGTGACGAAGAAGTGATGATACTGTTTATGCCCATTTGCAGATTCACCCTACAGCCCAGATCTAGCTCCCAGTGACTATTTCTTCTTCTCAGTGCTCAAGAAGGACCTCAAGGAAGGAAATTTAAGTGTGACGAAGTAATGGATACTGTTTATGCCCATTTGCAGACAAGACTTCTGACTATTTGGGGGGATTGAAATGTTAATTTAAAGATGTGAGAAGTGTATTGCAATAAAGGGTAATAAATTCAAAAGTGAAATATAGTTTTGTCTTTATCATGCCTAGAAAATGGTTAGGCTAGAAACTTATGAACCTACCCTCGTAAAATACTAAGTTTTATAGACTATATAACAAATTATTTTGAGGAAATCACTCAAATTTCACTAATTTTGTTCCACATATTTGGACATGTTTCAAAGGCAAATTTCCTTCACCATCAGCACGGTTCCATTGTCAGCTTTCCAGCTTGGTATAGAATTATCAGTGTGGGAATATATATTCTTGAACGAAAACAAAGAAAATTTTATAGACTACTTACAGTATGTGTCACTTCCTCTGTTGCAAGAGAAACATTATCCAGCACATGCTGAAATTTGCCTCATTCCTCTTAGACACTTAAAGTAAAATTATAAAAATTACCTGCAAATTTGATGGTATGGAATGTTGTTTAGATAAATATTGATGAATCTTCAACTTAACTTGTAGTCAACTGTATTGCGACAACAGTGAATAGTATTCAATTTTGGGATGCTGGAGAAAATTACATAAATAATAGGTAATGCAATTTCTTTATGCTCTAAGCTCACCTTTAATTTCAGGAATGTACAGTTCATAGATGCAGCTAGCTTTTAGGTGCATTTAGTTAACTAGATGACAATGCCCTTTAGAGTTTGCAGCTAAGTATGAGTAATCTGTTGATCAAAAGCTATATTTGAAATAGTATTGTTCTCTCATTACATTAAATGTTAACTTTCTTAAAATGAATAATATATCATCCCAACACATGATATTTAAAACCTGCATTGAAGAAAGTTTAGATACATTTCTCTGATGGCAAATCTTTTGTAAGTAAATTAGTCTTGTTCAGTATATATTTGTAAAAGTTTTTACATTCAAATTCCTTAAATCTATACTTGACCAATAACAAACCTCTCAGTGATTCAGTGTTTATTCCTGATATATGTTCTCCAAGTAGTCATCAAAGAAATTATTATTCTTTTTATATTTGTGCTGGGTGATTTTTCCTCCCTATGCCATTGGCTGCAGTTGACTAGCTCTGCAGTTCTCGTCTCATTCCCATGCTTGAAACCCAGTGGGGAGCAGGAGTGGCTGTCAATACAAGTTTAACTCTGAGAACATGCAGATGCATTCTTTGTTGTGTGACAGTGTATTAAGTATTGGCATATTGCAGTGTATTAATTACATTAAAATAGTCCAGTTCAGGTATTCCATTCCCAAAGAATATTTATTTATGATTGTTGGAGATTGTTTCAAGAGAGATTTTCTGATATTCAACTTCCAAGTTGAAGTTTGATTCACAGATTGGTAAATAAATTTTGTGAAACAGGAAGTATTCTTGATAAAAAGTGTTACACAGTCATGTACACTACTCACAAAAGAAATGTTGAATAACACGGACATGCTCTGGAACATTCTAAAATCCCTTTGGTGTTTTTCTCAGCAAATGGGAACTTTCTATTCCTCTGTTCAAATGGCTACAAAGCTACTGAAGTTCAAACCCTATAAAATTGCTGTAGTACAAGAATTTAAACCGGTTGGCCCAGCATCCAGGAGTAGATTTTGTGAATGGATTTTGAATAGTTGCATGATGGACAAATCTTGGTTCCACCTAAGTTCACAAAATCGATGCTGGAATTCTGAAAAACCTAATACCTGAAAGCTTGCATAATCAATATGAGTGTGGTGCACCATTAGTGGCAAGAGAATAATAAGCCCATTCTTTTTTATTAAAGAAACAATAGCGATAGGTACGTGTAGAATATTTTGCAATCCTTTTTAAATGAATTGATTGTGAGGGAATGTAAATTCATGACTTTCCAACAGGACTCTGCGACGGCGCATACAGCCCATGTCTCCTTGCATGCAATTCATGAAGTATTCAACAATAGAGTCATCACTAACAATATATGGTCCCCCAATTTTCATATCTGGAGGCATTAAACGAGAAAGTGTGCAAGACAAATCCATACATATATTACAAAAACTGAAAATTAGCTATTGTGAATAAATTTCTTTCATTTCTCCGAGGGAATGCAGGGTGGTTAATTTCATAAGCTAATGCCAGAAATGTATGGAAAATGAAGGGAGACAGTTCCACATCTTCTTGCTTGATAATGGTGAGTAAATGTACCTTTAAGTGTTTAAGTGTTAGTAATAACTAAGTACAATCATGGCTGTGGACTTTCTGAATCCCATTCACCGTGGTACCAGCTTGAACTGATGGATCGATCATTATGCATGGAGTGGTCCTACGAAGGAAAAGTTACCATAATTTGCATGAAGCAAATTAAGTTTAAAAAAATAAATCTTTAAATATAGAGCATTTAGGATCTTCTCTCTCTTTTGGATATGTTTTTTAGAAACACAGCTAAGAGCTACTGTTGAAAATAAAAACTAGTGAATTTTAATTGCTGCTAATGCCTTCTTAGATTCAGAATTTTTAACACATTGATTAAAATTTATAAGAGTTAATTTTGACACTAATAAAGAGAAAAATGCATACTAGTAATTTGATTACTTGCTGTAAAGTTTTAAAATTAAGAGATTTAATTTATTTTGTTTACTAATTTAAACCTTCTTATTATTTCTTATATTCATGCTATTTCTGTTGTAATCAAAGCTGATTAACATTTAGCATGGGCAAACATTCTAGAGGAAGAATGTGCAGGTGAAGACAACAGAACGAACTTTGTAATGTAAAGATTAATGGTTAAAACAATTTACCAAAGACAAGAATTCAGCGAAAGTAACTGCAGAAGATTGAAATATTCAAGAACCTTGGTACCTAAGGGCCAAAAAATGTGCCTTTCATGGTGGTACACTGGAGAGTCTAATTTTTAGTCTGTGGAGTATGTCAAAGGAAAAAGTTGTTTATTACACATATTTTTGTAATGGATTGTGAAATTATAGAAAATGCCATCTTATACTTATGACAGAAAGGTTATCCTTTTACAAAAATGAGCAGGTTATATAACATTATATGTAAACTTTATAAGAAATAAGTAATAGATGTAAAGCACAAAGAATTAAACCGTGTTCTCAGGTTTTATGGAGAAAAGAGAATTCTTTTATCTCTGGGAGAAAAAAAATAAATACATGTGATCATAGTCATTTAGATTGTGGTAAGTCTCAGTTTCATGTACCATGAAATTATTAATCAGAACTATTCAATAAAGAATGATCATAATTTTTTTTTTTGACATGTCTTTACTTACTCTCAATCTTTCCCAAAGCAGTCTCTGTTGAATGCAATGTACCTGTTCCAGAGTTTCTACCAGTCTTTAAAGACAGACTGGAAACTATTTATTTGACATGTCCTTCAGAATTGCCTCCATGATGGAAAATGCCTTCCACAAAGGGTTACTTCGATTTGGGGAAAATGCCTCATAGGGCTAAATCTATACTATAGAGAGGATAGGGACACATTTCACATAGATTTTTTGTGAGATATTCAGCAACAACATTTGCAATATATAACCATCCATTATTGTGGTGCAGCATCCAGCTTGTTGCATGGAAATGTTGCCTTGGAACAATTTTCAGGACATCTGTACAGTATTGTCCATTTGAGTGTGTAGGTACAACATTCTGGTAAACCATTCCTTGAATATCAAAAAATAAGATGACAATAATGAAATGATGTAGCCAAGTTTCATCAGCAGATATTACCATTGGAAGAAACTGCATTTTCTGTACATCATGTTCAACTGCACATGAACATTCTTTTGTTTAGGAATCAGCAGTCTTAAAACTTACCATGCACAAACATTTCTCATGCGCAACTTTTCAGTTATCAACATGTGGTGGCATCCAGTTAAATTTTCAGAATTTCTGAAAGTGTTCATAATGTTATTCGATAATCCTCTATCACAATGACAGCAGTGGTTAGTTAATATTTTCTTCCTTTAGAGTACATATTGAAGTGCCAGGCCCACCTTCCTTTGAAATTGATTGCCTTCCCTATTTAAATATTTTAAACCATCTTCGGGCTGTGCTTTAGGGAAGAACAAACTCTCCATAAGCCTCCTGTAGCACTGGAGACTTGTGGAGATGAAAGCAGAATTTCAGAGCAACATATTGTTTGTCACATGTCACCTCCATTTTGCAGTAGGCAGAACTGAACATGTCTCATCTCTTACAGGCAGAAACCCAAAATGACAACAGTGAAACTTATACCACATGTACATTTTGCATTAAGCTAACAAAGTATTGTAAAGTTAAATTTCAGTGCAAAAATTATGCCTGAAACAGCATTCATATGTTACAGTATTTGCATATAAAAATTTTAGAATTTTAGAGGATCAAACAATTATACTGCTCACAATAGCAACTTCTTGATGCAGCTGACTTAGCCAGAAAGGGAGGAAAACAAAAGACAAAATAATTTATTAGTTTTGTTGTAAATTCAATACAAATATGAAAATGTTAATGAATAAAGGTGCATAAAAGATAATTTTTTTTTTTTTTTTGCAACTTTCTTTTCCAGAGATGATTTCCTTCAAAACCCTTTTCCGCTCAACAATAAAATCACCTTAATTCTGCTTGCATAGTTTGTATCTCAGATATGCTATCTTAAATACAGAGAAATCATATAAGAATGGACTCTCAGCTTTTTTGTCAACTACACTGCTAGTTAGGAGTTATGTGCACCATTCAATGTTGATAACAAAAACAAATTCTTTCATCAACAGTTTATGAATTAAAATAAGTTAAATATGATAAGTCCTTAGTGCTATAAGAAAGTCCTATTTTTGTAAAAGGTGCTGAATAATATTTTAGGAAAATTTTCCAAGTAGTGTATTATTAAACATTTCCTCAATGAAAATCCTTGGCTGTATTATTTGCTTCTTTCCTTGAACATTTTTCCTGAAATTGATTAACTAGATTATACTAGAAGAAACTTTAGCACCAAGGAATCTTTGTTCAAGATGCTTTTGAACTTGACAAGTGAACTCTGGCAGCACATATGAATCATAGACAAAAGATTCATGCATTAGAAAGTATATGCTGAACCACAATATGTTATGCAATTAATAAATCTTATCATATAGTAATGCTTGGTAACTGATTGGTGTGGCCTTGCTTACAAAATAAGCACCTGCTACATGAATGGTTCGAGTGTACCATGTACCTGTGTGTCTTATTAACTCTGGATTTTAGATTGTCAGTTCCATTAAAGTTGCACAGAATTTATTCATGAAAATCATCTTCACTTAATTTCTGTAAAAATTGTATTTTATATGGGTGCCATTTAACAGATTTCATTAAATTACAAACAGATGTTTGACTGATGCTGTAATCCCTTGCTAGTTGCAAGAAAACATTCCAGGCTTAGGTTTAGGATACTTCCCCAGCACTTCCATTTATAAGGACTGAGGAAAATGGGAAAAAAAAATATCAGTAAAGGAGGACAGTCCTGACAGGAATCAAACACTAGACCTGGTAAGTCTGTGCCTTAAAGACCTAGACTACCCATGTTGGTGCTATGGATTGTGTAATGTTTCTGTTTTGATTCACCTAATTAAACAAACCACATGCCTTTTGCTCATCTCTCATCCTATCATCATATCCAATCATCATTATGACTTGAATATGTTCTCTTTCAGTAAGATTTGCCATGAAAAGCAATATTCTGACTAGTTTTTGTTGAAAACTACTCATGGCCTCCTGCAATCTCTCAAGCAATTTAACACTAATTTTAAATTAATTTACCTACTCTGCACAAGAATACAGAAAATTAAGTAATACGTTAATGAATCAATTAACCTATCTACACTTGAACAGTTCAAAAATATAAAAATGACTATAAGCTGAAATTAAAAGTGCAATCTTTGTTCAGAAGTGTATTTTTCATATGCTTAATGGGAGCCTTACAATTTGTAACACATAATCTGTTGTGCAGATATCATAATATGGGTATTTAATAGTTTGCTTGTTTTGATTAACTTCCACTTAAGTTATGCTACTGTTGTCACTTATAGGTTGAGTGTCCCAGAAAATACACCTTTCACTGCAGTGTTAAAGTTTGCTGCTGAGGAATTTAAAGTCCCACCAGCAACTTCTGCCATTATTACAGATGATGGGATTGGTATCAATCCTCAGCAAACAGCTGGTAAATATCTCCAACTTTACTTAAGAAATTACAGTGAAACCCTTATAATATGCTATCCTAGGGACCAGGTCAAAATTGCAAGTTAAGCAGGGCTACACATTAATGAATTTAAAAAAAAAATGTTTTTACAAATTGCATATCAAATCCATATATTTATCTGTACATAAAGTTGATTGCAGAATTCCCAAATATTATGGAAATTGTTTCTAAAATTCAAATGTCATATTTCTTATATTTTCGAATAATCTCAAGTTTTGCTGATATTGAGAATGCTTTCTTCTTTCTCACAATTTTACCAAGTCTTACCTTAAATATTGTCATAAAGTTTTCAATAAATTGATATACAATGCTGGGAGGTATTTTAGTATTCTAATAATACCAGTTATGTGGAAATGTAATGAACACAAATCACACATCATTATTCAAATTGTCCATCTTTAGCATGCATGCAGTCCGTAAATGTTTGTGGCCACTCATCAATTGTATTACGCATCATATCAACACGGAATTGTTGCCTTCACAAGAGAGCATTTCAAATGGCTCTTCTTGCCAGCCTGAAGCACAGACTACAATGTGTAGTCAAAGAGGGTTTAGGTACAGACTAGCAGAAAGCAATTCAAAGGTGAAGAGGGAGTCCTGCACATTGGTCACAAGTCTCTTCTGAATTGCCCAGGCCTTGTGCACTGGAGTCAATTCTGTTGAAAGCTCCAGTTTGACCATTGAAGAGGATGTTTAGGTTCTTGACTGTCTCCCCAGCACTTCTCCGGGTACCCTTTGACTGATGTTTTTACTCCTTTCTCACAGAAATGGAAGAGCAGTGCCCTTGTAACTCACACCTCACCACATCATGATTAACGCACGATGATGACCCCTATGGACTCTTGGAGGTTTTTGCTAGCTTCTTTTGAAAATATGCTTGGCATTTGAAAGTCTGCTCAACATTGAAAATCTCTTCATTCAGTGAAAAAAATTTGTCCGAGCCCATTTACTGCTTAATGCTTAAGTAAGTTAACTATGACATTCTGAATAGTTTTAGTACATGGGCTATCCCTGACTGCCTCCATACCAGCCAGATTTCTGAGAATGCAGGCTGCCACTGCTTTAACAAATTGTGGAATCCCTATTGCATATTATCTTTCTTGCCTGGGGTGATCTTTCATGTTCCAGTTTCTATGAAATACTGGATAGTGTGATATACAAAAACCTCTTGAATATGTTGAGCTTCTGGAGAATTTTGAAAATCTCACCTCTCTCTACTACAAGCAAGCTACTTGTGCAATTCAACTAGCATTGACTCACTTCTGATACAATGCCTTGGAAATGTTCTGTTCTCTATAAGTGGAAGTACAGCCACCATCAAAAATTGTGACAGTATTTATGGTAAGACTAGGTAGCTGTATTGCTCTAGATGTAAATAAGATAAACTGAGACATATAATTTACATTCTTAACTGATTTTTTTAAGTTCATAACAAGCCTGTATGATAAAGCAAAGATTTTAAAATGAAGAATGTACAGATAATAGCAGTAACCATTTCCGTCAATATGGTTTGACTTTATGACTTCCATGAATAGAACATTTTTGGTTTTGAAAAATTTGTTTTAAACTAAATTTGAATCATGATACTGAAGTTAATATATAGGCACAAGGATAATATTAAGGCAGAAGCTTATTATTGGGGTTTTGCTGTATTGGACTTACTTCACATGAATTCAGAATAAGTTTTAAAAATGCTGGAAGTTGGTGTGTTGCTTTCATAAATGAACATATGATATTCATTATTAAATATTAATAGAAGTCAATAACAGTATGGTAATAAATGTATTGTGGATCATTTGTTGTAAAACATTCTTCACTGACCTTGTTTAAAAACAAGAATTTTTTCACAAAAAGCTGGAGACCAATTGAAGGCGATTGTAAGTGAGCTGGAGCTATCTGTTGGTAGCAAAATGTATGCAGCATTGAACTGTGATTAGCCTTGTACCATGATTACATTACATATTCCACCCTTACCTTCTCCTTTTTTTTCTGTTGTGCTCACTTTTCTAGAATTTCTCGAAAGTGATGCTTATTGCCAATAGTTAAAATGTGTGGCATCATCCTCCCTCTTCATTTTCACAGTAGCCGAGTAGCCTGACAGCAACTTGATGAATTGCTCTGCCAGCATAAACATTGTTTGACTTGAGGCTTGGGAACTGGGCAAACCACTGTTCTATGCCTTGTGATAACTTTTATTTTGGTATCAGGCTGGTGTCTCTACCACAGAATTTATTTCTCTTTTGCAGTGCAGTCAACTTCATCATATTGTGTCAGTGACTGTGTTTTTGTGTGTTACATTTGTAATTTAGGAATTCTTTGTTAATTTGGGTAATTTGTGGAACTCCTTTATAAAATTTTATTAAGTTCAAGTATTTCATTGTTATCCTGTGCCAAATGCTCTTGGGAAAATTTGTTATTAAATTTCATCTTTGTTTGTGTTTTGTTTTGCTAACTTTAAAATTTATTATGAGAAATATTTCAATACTCCTTTCTTGTTCATTGTAATTATGGTGTTAATGTGCATCACGTACTAATGCAGGTTTAGCAAATTAGCATTATTTTAGAAAATTTGTTTCCTTCTCCCATGCTTTATGGTATAAGCATTTTCCACAACAAAATCGCAGTGACTCATAACAGCAAGCTTCCTTAAAGGAATAAGGGTTAAAACTGTATAGCACCATCGAAGGAGTGCTAATACTCATTGAAGCCTACCCTAAATTTGTTAACATTTCCCTCAACATGAATGGATGTTTTTAAAACATCAGCATATCACTGACATGGCAATTAATAATAGTTTTGACCACCAAAAGTTAGTAGGAAGATCAACAAACTTATAGGATAAAAGCTGTCAAAGAAATGAGTATCCTTACAACTTCAGTAGACTGCAGTTGCAGAAAATTCACATACATTCATAAGCAAACATTAACTTTAATAAATTTTTAAAAAATATATGAGGACTGTAAATAAAGTAGTGGCAACACTTTTGAAAGATGAGTATGTTCATGTTCATTTACAGGAACGGTCTAGATATTGGTAGTTCAAATCAGTGTCCCGGTGTGCAGTGACAAAAGCAGTCTGTAAAGTGAGTGCTTGTAGTCCTATATGTGGTTGAATTGACCAGTTTGTATGAGACCCCTAAAGCTTTTTTATTGGAAAAGTGTTCTTGATAAAGATCCAAGTGGCCCTTGCAAAAATGCACATCAATGCCATGATGGGATATAGGAAGCATATGACAAAGATCCACTACTGTATAAGATGGTTGTATGATGAGTCAAGGTGTTTCTTGCAGGCTGGGATGAATCAGCAAAGTGGACTTACCAATGTTTCCTCCTGCATCACTTGTAATTGGCTATGCATTGCAAATGTACGCATTTCCTGAGGGATACATCATCTTGCATGACAATGCTCATTGTTATGTGACAGGCGCAGTGATGTAATTGTGGACCAAGTGACAATGGGAGGTCTTGAAAAAATACACCATACTTGCCAGGTGATTTTGACACTTTTCTTGGTTGAAAGAACCCCTCCAAAGCATATCTTTCCAGATATTCCCACCTTACTATGTGCTGTAGGGCTGTCCATCGCTGACATCAATAATAACAATCTCAACAATGCCATATGGCTAACACAGATTTGAAAGACAGTGCAGGAGATTATAACAAAGGCCTGTTATGCAAGTTTAATAATATGTTTGTAATAACTATGTTGCTTCTACTTTATATACAACACTTTATTTTATTAAGCATTTTTGTAACTGTAAGGGATTACACCTAAAATGGCCTGGGCAAGATAGGTGGAGACCCCTTTGTAGTTTGTATTTTTTTAGCATTTCAATAAACTTTAAATAAACAACCCACATATATTATTAGACTTCATAGCAGAGTTACAGCATCCACTTTGGTCAGTAAATCACAACTTCATAATGAAATCACCATTATTGAAATATGCTACGTATCTGTTAGAACTAGTAGCATGGGAAAGAATTTTTATCATAAAAAAAACAACAAGCAAGTGATGAATTTCAAAGTTTCACCATTGGTCAACCTGAGTAAATTCATTTTGCAACTACCAGATAGCTTCAGCATGAGAGTACAACCGTTATCAAAACATGTCCTGTTTTTAAACAAGGTTGGTGAAGTATTTTATAAGTACCAATCCACAGTACTGCATTACATGATGTTTAGTTTACTAGGTAATGTGACAATAAAGGTAATTGCTTTTATATGAAGAAAGAGAAAGATAATTTATAAGGAAGTATTATTTGATCAGCTTATTGAGTTTTCAGCTCTTCTGTAAAATTCATATATTCATAAAAATATTACATTTGAAGTAACAAGTGTCTACAAGAGAGTATTGTTATACTTCAGATGTAATATTGTTTGATATTCAAATAACTGCAAGTTTTCCCATATTTAATATATACTAAGATAAAGAATATTACGTAGGTTGATTTTTCAATAAAACACATCTGCTTGTATAATCTTACTGTATATTTTCCTCCAGGTTTTGATTGTACAATTTGTGGGTATAGACCACCATGATAGACCAGTTGGTTAGATATTTGGATCCGAATTCTAATCTTGGTGCTGTGGAATGATATTTATGGGAGAAAGTTAGATTTTTATTGGAATTTGCATAGGAATCTTGCATTTTCCTGATTTTATTCCATTAACAATTTCTATGTTCCACTTCCCTTTCATCTTAATGGCTGCCTTCCATGCTAATAATGACAATGACAGCTGTTGAATCTAGTGACTACATCTCATACATCTCCTGTGCATTTTAACTTTCACTTATAACCATTGAGACTCTGGTTTGTGAACCCGTAATGGCACTTCCAGCTCTTCAATCAAATCCTGAACTAGGGATTGCAATCTGCTCCCAAGACTGAACACCTCTTTCCCATCTGGCTACTAAAGTAATAGATATCCAAAGACTACTGGCAGATGGGGCTTGTGGTGTGTACAGTCCATTCATCCTCAAGCAAAGGCTTCAAGGGTCATTCCAAACTTTGATGGTTACTTTCATCCTTATTAGAAGTGTACACAGCAATTACTCAAAATGGTAAAAAACACTTTTAATGTGAACTGTTTCACTTTCAAAGGTAATGTGTTCCTGAAACATGGCTCAGAGTTGCGGCTGATCCCAAGAGACAGAGTTGGAACAAATGTGAAAAATCTACGGCCTTCCTTAACCAGATGATTTCAAATTGTGAAATAAGGATTATGCAAGTTTGGCTTTTATTTTATTTGTGGTTCTGGATATGTATAAGATATATGTTTCATTTTGTAAAAATATAATTAAATGAAGTTAATGTTTGTTTATTTAAATTATATTGCTGGTTTTGGTAAAATAAAAATACCAGTATTTGAAAATACCTTCTGCATTTTTTAAATGCTAAATTTTACACTCTCAAAAAACTATGCTCCAAAAGAAGCTGCTGAAGCCCTAGGCTCTTCAATATTACACTATGCTTTTTGCTGTCACTGTCAAAGGGTAAGTGATTTAGCAGGAAAAAAAAAATAGGTAGGCTCAAAATTATGATATCATGTGTGAAACTACTTTAAAAAGAATGAGCCATATTTGTATGTTCCAGTAGGTTTAATTTTTATTTTTTAACCATAATTTCAAGCTAATATATGTGCTTTTGAGACGTTTTCCTAATGATAATACAGACCTGAATTGCCAGTTGTTGAAACCAAATAAGTCAACATTTTCAATTTTTATTTTTTTACTGAATTTGTTACTCAAAGTCAATGGCTGGTTGTTCATTGTTAACATTAAATAACTCTTGGATGTCTTTGAGGTTTTCTTGTTTGTTTATGAAACCAAACATGTGAGTGACTTAGTTGATTTTAACAGTTTTTACTTGTCTGCACTTGGCGACTGAAGTGCTGCAGGCAGTATGTATTAAAGATAAATCTTTTCTGGCATGTGATGATGATTTTATAACTTTTAAAAGGAAAGTCAAAACACTTGATAAAATTTATATCCCCTTTCAGTGCCTAGAACTAATAGCTAACAGTAAAAAGAATGTGATGGTGAAACTCATTGATAGTCAGGAAATACTGATTTTGTAACTGGTGGACCAAGAATTTTAGAAAAACTGCTGTTTCATCAGTGACTGTAATAGAACGTAATAACATTTTCTTTCCATCCATTAGTTTCAATGAAAAAAGATACCTTCAAGGTGGAGAGATAGTAGGATTTGCACCTTTCATCTATTTAAAAATCATGGAGCCATCATTCCAGGTCTCATGAACAATATTCCAACTGCATACTCAACTAATAAAAGGGCCTATTTCAAGAAAAAAAATTACAGATGATAAGAAATTATCTGAATAAGTACACCCTTTGACAAAAAAAAATTACATCATTCCAGATTCTAGTGTTGATGAGAACTTCTGGGATGCTTGTAAATGCGGTATTTAAAATGCATATGCAGTGATTGCACACTGTAGTGGGCACTTTGCCTTGCAAATTTAATAGTCACAATTATAAGTATCTGGAAAGAGAACATTAGGGCCAGTAGCAGTGGCTGAGAGGTTTAGAAGGCATTGCTCCTCTGCATAAGATCCTGGGTTCAAATCCTATAAAACATTTGTTTTATTTTTTATTATTGGTTTTATGATTGTATATGTAAAACATCATGTTGTTTTAATATATTACATTTTAACAGATAATTTGAGTTTTATTGCACTACCTGTATACATGCAAAAAACTTAACCACAGACTAAGGTATTCTTTACAAATAACTAAATAAATACATGAACAGAAACCTTTATCTTATAAAGTAAAAACACACAGAAATGAACACTCAGAATATATAGCTGCCCTCATTCTTCAAAGCATAGATGATGTCAGATTTCTACAGTAGTGTGGACACTACACACTCTGCCACAAAGCTAACAGAAAACACACACTAGTCAGTGTCTTTAGTGCATGTCATATAACACAACTGCTGCAGTGGCTACACAGCTTTGCTGGATACCTTGTGAAACACATGCTATATCGAGTGGGACTTAGAAAAATATTATGTTCAAGAAAGGACTCATTTTTTTTTTGTCAACAGGAGTATCACCTATGACAAAATAATCTTGCAATTCCCTTGGCCAGTGACTGACTGAATTCATTGTTTCAATAATCAAATATTAACTTTCCTAAACAGAGAACATCTACGGAAACATAACCAGCTTGATAGCAACATTCAAATGAAAAATAATTTGGAAGTTCTTTATTGGGAAGCTAGGGAAAAAATAAAAGATAAATATCAGCATTCCCAATAGCCACTAGCAACCAACCTATAATCAAGTATTAATGTTTGTCATTATAAATACCTTCAGTGTGTTTGGGCATAGTAATACTCGTATTATTCAGTTTTGTGTGCCTAATATGAAAAATAAAATGAAACATTAGAGAAAAAGATATTTATAAATTGCTGAAAACAAATAATTTAGAAGAAACAAATATATATTTTATGTCTAAATGGTATGCTCTAACTTAATTAATTTTACTTGCATGTAAGCAGAATAAAGCCATCTTTCCAATAAAAAGTACTACTTTTGTAGTAGTAATATAATCAGTTTTTTGTTCCTCCTGTAATGTGTAAACAAAACAGAAAAAAAAGGTTTCATCAATTATATCGGAGGTTTCAAAAATTGGTTTCATCAATTATATTGGAGCTTCAATAATGAAGAGAAGCTTTCTTCACATATCCCAATCTTACTGACAAAGAATCGATCAAATGTATGGTCTGTATGTTCAGGACCTAGTGTTTAACACCCATTTTTACTGCTTAGGCATCATAGGCAGTCAGTATGACACTGACATTCAGTAAAAGTGGATCATTTTTATCAAGTTTGAGTTTTGATTATATTTTTACTTTTACATCTTACATATGAGCACACTTTATTATAAAATAATATATAAACAAATAAATCACTTATTCAGCAAAACCTGAACCTATGGTCTATCTCCATAATCAAAGTCTGTCGCCTTATCCATTAGACCACACAGTCAGGTGGATAGTTCCCTCTAGACTAATCTGCATAACACAATCAGTTAACAGCTATTCAGTGCTACAGTCTATTTTAGAGATGTTTATAGCGGTAAATCTGGAAAATGCTAATGATGAGCTCTGAAAAATTGGGATATCCTTGTTTATGAAGCACTTTAACATGATGTATCAACATCTAATTTCATTTTCTTTATCACCAATTCCATTCTTTTTCTTTGTGTACCATAGATTCCCTATTTCAAATTGCTTGTCTAAAACCCCTCTACAATCTCTGAAATGACAGGTTGTAGTTTATTAACATCCAGTACAAGTACACCCTTTGACAAAAAGAGAGAGAGTCCTCTCTTGAACGCAAGATTCTTCAAAGTCCTACTAATTACATCGCACAGTTCACAAGGTAACCAGCAAGGCTGGGTAGCCACTGCAGCAGTTGTGTTATATGCCATGCACTAAAGATGCTATCTAGTATGTATGTTCAGTTAGCTCTGTGCAGAGATGTCGTGATTAAGAGTGCAGGTTTGCCTCCAGGTATAAAACACTTTTTTTTTAATAAACCTTTGTAATTTGATTGGCAAATTAGTTTTGTAATAGTGTTTCCCATACACAGCAAGTTTTAACATTAATATATATATTATAATATTTTCTTCAGTATTTATTTTATCTAAATGCTATTTTAATGTGTCAGTGCTGGTGGTCTTAGTGGTAACCATATTTTCCTCATAGACTGGGTTCAATCCCGGCCAGGTTGATGGATTTTGTTGGGCATAAAATTCTAAGTATAGCTTACTTCAGAAGAGAAGTAAAGCCGTGGGGTCCAGTGTTGTAGATTTATGACATGTAAAAGAACCTCAAGCCTGAAAGAAGAGGCCTCAGAGCAAAATTGATCAGCCTTTTCATGTCCTGAATTGAATGGGATGCTGATGACTTGAGATGTTAAGGAGCAGCTGTAAATAAGTCATATCACCAAAAGTAATATGCAGCATACACATTCCTTACATATGCAAGAAGGAGAGGGTGGCTTATGGGCACAAATTCAAACAGCCTGGGATGTTGTAATCTGATGTCATCTATGCCCACAAGATTGAGGGCAGTTATACGTGTTTAGGGTTCATACACAATATCAATTTGTGTTTATTTCTGTGTTTTCACTTTATAAAATAAAGGTTTCTGTTTATGTATTTATTTAGTTATTTGAAAAGAATATGTTGTTTGTGATTATGTTTTTGTGTGTGCATAGGTAATGTCATAAAACTCAAATGATACATTAAAATATAATATGATATTAAGGCAACATAATATTCTACATGTACACAAGTGTGGGATTTGAACCCAGGAGCTTACGCAGAAGAGTTCTAATCTGCTAGGCCACCATTACTCTACTCTAATGCTCTCTTTCCAGATGCTTATGATTGTGACCATCACTTTACAGTTAAAGCACCCACTGCAGTGTGTACTTGTTGCATACACTTGTAAATACAGCATTTACAGCGAAGTTCTCTGATTGACATATAGAATCCAGTAATGACTCACTTTTCTTGTCAAAGGGTTTACATAAAGTGTTATTAAATTCTACAAAGTAAGAGGCAGGATCATGCTGAAACAAAATTTTAGTATTAAGGTATCACATACTACTAAATACCTAAATTAAATGAATTGGGTTCAGACTTACAAGAGCATGATAAAGAGCATATATATGTGGAAAGTTGGTAACCATGAACAATTTGAAGTGAATTTACAGTGGAAGTGCATCATATCACAGATTTTCAAAAAGCATATATATGTGGAAAGTTGGTAACCATGAACAATTTGAAGTGAATTTACAGTGGAAGTGCATCATATCACAGATTTTCAAAAAGCATATTTTTTTGCTGAAATATACTGGGTTTTACAATAAAAAAAATTGTGTGTGGTTCACTAATGAATTTATTTCATGCAGATTTAATTTACAATAACTTTTATACAACTGAGTCAGCATTAGGTGACACTACAACTTCACTAACTGATTAATTCTTCAGAACATGTTTCAGATGGGGAGAGCTGAAGATAAGAGCAAATGCTCTTGAAACATGTTCTGAAGAATTAATCAGTTAGTGAAGTTTTAGTGTCACCTAATACTGACTCAGTTGTATATGTAACAACTTCATTGTTCCTAACTTCTTTTAAGATTACAATACAATAACTTTCTTTGAAAAGTTCCCCAATATGACAAATTACTCACCATTATAAAGCTATTGTACACTTATTTTTTTCTTAAGAATCTTTTGACTTGTATACTGGTTATTACTGGACTGTCTATTGATTGGAAATAAAATGATGCACCTTTAAAGCCTTTCTCAGCAAACCAAAAAAGTGATAATTTCAGGGTAAAGAGATCCATATAGTACAGTATGGGATCAGGAACTGTTTATTGGAAACATTACAGGACATTTGCTATTTTATATGCCACATGAAATGTTGCATTATCAAAATGTAACAAAATAAGATTCCCATCACCAAGTTTTTTGGGTGTTTTGTGGAGAGCCAGTGACCAAAAATTTCTTAGTTTTTGGTGGAGAGAAACTTGCTGATTGTCTAAATGTGATATTTAGAAGCTAAGTGGCAAATGAATGGATAAGTTAAATGCATTCTATTCCATTTTTCAATATTAATTAAATTTGGAAGCTAATACAGTGAAGTATACATTAATTCCGTTGTAAGTTGAACTGTTTGAAAAACACACTTCCTGACTTCACTTACTTGAGATTTAATCAGGACATGTTTCATGGGCCTATGTCCAAATTCTCAGCTGTTATACATCTGTTGGGATTGTTAGTTGGTGTCTTGATTTGGCTGTGGTGGCTTTATGATGAACTTGAGTACTGAGCTGTCTGCTTCTGTAATGTCAACAAGTGTTGTTTTTTTTTTATGTTAATTCTTTTGTTTTTTTAACTGTAATAATGTTGTGTTTTCCTACCTCATTTAAAAAATGTGCTACCATTGCTAATTTTTGTATTTGCTGATATCTAATGTTTCTCCGATGTTCCTTGAACCTTATACTATCTTTCTCTTTGTTTTTTCTATGTAGATTTTTTCACAATATTTGCCATTAATCTGGTAAAATCTTAAATTTTCTCTCCTTAAGCTTAGTTTAATTTTAATAAATTTTCAAAACCCTGCACTGGTTTTGGGATGCTTGGATGATACTGCAATCTTTAAAAATCTCATGAAACTTATTATTGGCTCCTCCTGGGTAATGCGTGAATTTTTTAAAAAATATTAGTCTCTTGCAAATCACTTAGTTGTTATCAATTTCTTTTTGCTTTTGGAATTTTTTGTTCATCATCTTTTTGCTGAATGCATTTGATTAAGTGGCTTTTAGTATGTATTGGTATTCATTCTTCAGTGGCATGTTTACTAGCCTGTGTGTCATGTTGTTGAATGCTGCTTCTTTGTGTGATCTTGGGTGTTAAATACCATTCATTCATTTTTGTGTGATCTAGGATTGAAGCTAAAGACTTAGATATAATTATCTGTATGTTTTTTCTATAGCTACCAATTTCAAGTCCATTATTACTTTTTATTATCTTAAAATCTAAAATGGCAAATATTTTCTGTTTCTTCAACTATGAATTTAATTATAGGCTCTTGTACATATAAGTTTTAAAGCATCTCCCCCCCTTTTTTTGTTAAATCCCAAAAGTGCTGAGCCCACCTAACCATATGATATATCAGTTTACTAAGTGTGTACATGTAAAGTTTTCTGTTAAGATTTATATTTTTAATACATATTGCAGTTTTTAATATAACTGACACAGATCCTGGGCAGAAATCAAGTTATGCTCTTGTTGTAAAACTGTTTAGCAAAATTAACTAAATATATAAAGAAAGAAATATCAGTGTTTTCTAAAATAAAAAAAGAATTTACATAGGTTCTATTAAATTATTGCTAATTTTTAATATTTCTAATTTGTTCTTTATTATGAATACTTTAAAAAGTATGATAAGCTATGTACAGACCTTTGGTTTAATATCATTAATCTGAAATCAGTAAGAATTGTTTTGTAACTTTATAGCACATACTTTAGTGACATCACCATACAATATTAGATAAACTGTTATGCTATAAAACTCAAGGTAAAAATGTACGCACACAAAATTCAAATCATGTTCTTCTCTTCAGCATTATACACAAGTCTCAGTGTATAGTAATTTCCATTTACATAAACCAGGCAATATGCCAACATTCACAACACAGATGCATGCAAAATATAAGCTAATTTCTTTTACACTAATTCTAAATTTCAGTTCAAAGTTCTATAAATCTGAAATCTGCAATGTTGCTGCTTTCAAACAGAACATCTCAATAACCTTGGTATTAAAAATAATCTTTAGAAATTAAGATCTGCTTGCCATGCAGAGATGGTGTCAATAAACCCCTTTTACACAAGACATTTTAACATACACAGATTCCACATACAAACATTTGAGCTTTTCATGTGTAAACAAGATCATTTAATACTGAAATCATTCAGACTTTGAAAGCAACTAAATAATTTGGCACCTCCAAGGAATGCAGAAATTGCAACCTAGATCTCTAGATGGAATCTATAGTATCTGTAATAAAATGTGAAGTTCACATCACATTCTTTGTTTTTTTTTTCATTTTTAGTATGTGAGCATCACAGTACATGTATAAATTGCCATTATAACTAAATGCACAGAAAAATAAACTAATATCAGATTTCAATATGCTAATCCAGAAATTGTAAATAAAATTTAAACAAATTATATGACACAAAATATACTAAGCTTATGAAAACATACAGAAACTGCATCAACTCTCTTTCCTGCAGTTGTTTCAGCTGTATGCTGTAGCTCCTGCTAGACCAGGACATTTCCTACATAGTGAAGCTTCATATTCTATCTGGTATTGGATGTATACTGTTAAGTAACAAGCTGTGCATGTGTTAATTTACTATACTTATATAAAATTGAACTCTGTAAGAAAAGTACAACAAAAGCTCCAGTAGGGACCTGTACAAAGTTAATGTTCTTAAGTATAGTTATTCTAAAGTAAATTCCCAGTTTGAAATGGCTATATATTCTGTGCATATTAACAGTTTGTTTCCTTAAAGGTACCATAATGCTTTAGAGGGATTGAAGTTTTTTCCCCTATATGCATTTGTTTAACTTTTGTTGCTATGGTATCTATGTCACACTTGTATATGTAAATAACTGTGGTTTAGAATACTGACAGCAATTTTCTAATAGTAATTTTTGGAATATTTTTGCTTTTATGAGTGCATATTTACATCATTCAGTGCTATTGTTGTAACAGATAATATTCCAAAACACAGAAGATTTTGACATTACATGGCTTGAAAAATGAAACCTGCTCTGTAAAATCATTTCATAACCTGGTGAACAAAGTTGAGGAAACTATGCAATTATCAACAAAAAGTGATCAAGTAGACTGAAATTAGTAGAAAACAAAGTGAGTGTCCAGGAAATTCATGAAAATTGGGCATATAATGTTGCAGTGCTAATACAATTGCAAAGGTTTGAAGATGAACTATTTGACAGTGCGGCTAATTCTGAAAAGATGGCTTTGGTTCAATTCCTATAAAATGAAAATGCTTTTTGAACTCAAAAAGAAGATAAACAGGTTTTTGCTTCGAAACTGTTAGCAGAAATTCAGAATAACTTTGAATGGCTAGATAAAATCTTGTGTGCAGATGAGGCCTATTTCAAATTAAATTGAGATATAAATACTCACAATTGCAGGATTTGACAGAAAATAATCTGGATACAATTGTTCAGCAAGAATTATTGTCAAGGTTACTGTCTGATGTGGTTTTATTTCACATTTTATTTCTATAAAGAAATGGAAAATAGACAAACAAAAATAGTAGTAACTGTAAAGAGGCAGCAATATTTTAAAATGCTGCAAGATAATACCAGCATTACAGAATCATGATATGAAAACATTGTTTTTATGCAAGATGGCATTTCATCTCACATACACAATACCGTTTAATTATAAAGGTCATCAACAACTTCCTCCACACTCAGGTGACATGCATCGCACAGGAGATAGTTGCTACTCCCTCATTTCTCACATCCTTTTCTTCCTTTGAAATTGGTTTTTATCAGGTAATCTGCCCATTGTGGCTAAAATTTGAACTTTGGAGAGTGTGCTTGCCTTGGTGCTTAAGTGAACACAATAACTATACACTTGGCAACATGATCAATGCTACCACCCAAATTCGCTTCCATAGTAAAATCTTGGTTACACAATGACTGAGAGTGACATCTTGATGACCCTTTACTATTAAGCAACACATTTGATGATTGTGTAGTGAATATGCATTTTCTTAAGAGCTGGGATTCTTAGATCACCAGATATGAATGACTGATAACCAATTATGGGATTACCTCAAAGAAAGAGTATTACTTAGTAGAGCTACTATTTATTAGGATCTGAAACAATTAATATCAGATGCATTAGTAAACATTCCTAGGAATGTACTTACGGCTGCCATTTATAGCATAGAAGAACCACTATTTGTTATTGAACAGCATATAATGGTCCTATTTAAGTTTTTCTTATTTTTTTTTTTATAATATTCTTATGATAGTAAAATTATTATTTTTGTCAAATCTAAAATTTTGCCACAGTTATGGCCATTTGAAATTAGGAATTGACTTATAATAACCTGATGTATATAAAGATTCACATCAACAGAATATTACTAAATAATAATAATAAAAAGTTTGTCATGTGCTTAAAGAATACCGGTTGATACAACCAGAGCTGCATTATATGATCACCACAAAAATCATTTAAACAGAAGTGTATTGTAACAAAAAGGCATCATTTTCAACAGTTATAAATTAAGGTAAGGCTTAAAATTATTTATTCTCAGGTCAAATATGTTTAGCCAATGTGTTACCAAGTATTTTCTCACCACTGGCAAGCACTTTGCTGTAAAGAGAGCTGATGAATTCCCACTATTTCAATACTGTTTTAAAATTTGGGCTCTTTTATGGCACACTGAATGAAAGCCTCTGGAATTATATTTTGCTATTTTTCAAAACAAACGTTCTCTATTCTCTGTTCAATGTAAGAATAAACCTATGTTAAACAAGTATACATACTTTGAAAATTTTCATATATAGCAGATCTAAGTATTGCTATATCCCTCTAAGCTACTTCTATCATCAGATAATAAAGAAGTCCCCTTGGTTTATTATGTTTAAATATTGTGTCTCATAAAATTCATTATAGCATGTAAACAGAAGCAAGTCTATATAGTATAATTGTGACAGAAATTGCTTTCTCTCTATGAGTAGATAGTAATGGAAAAGCAGGTATTGTTCAGGAAAAATGCAGTAGGAAAAATTTCTACATACAGTATAGAGACTTATTGTTAGAATTTACAATGCTTAGTGTAGTTTTAATAGTGGGGGGGAAGAAAGAAAAAAAAGGAAAAAATTAGCAAGATGGCTAATCTCAGAAATGAATACAAAATAGCATGGGCTAGTTATGACTGGTACAGTACAGTGATAGTGATAGTGTTACTCAGTTTGAATGGATGGTGTAATCACTATTTGATGCACCTTGCTCTGAAGGGGTAAAAGTGTGCCAGCTTTAAGAGTACAATGATGTGCAACCTGATTAGTAGTTAAAGAACTAACACAACCGCTATTGTAAAACAAACTGACTTCACTACAATGTGGCAATATCATTTGTTTTTCTTTCTTTTTCCTCTCTTGAGATGCAGTCCTGCCCTCTACAGTGAATTGTCAAAACTTAATTACCTGGTGACTGATTATGTTTATAGTGCTATCCTTGTTTTCAAATGACTCATGGTAAAAGCAGAATAAATCATCTAAGCAGTGAAAACATTCCATAGGTAGATTTTGTAAATATATAGATGTGTGAAAGTTTAACTGTTCAGTAATCTTGAGTGGAACAAATATGTAAATGCAACTATCAGTAAGACTTGGACAGTTTTGCACTTTGTTATTAGAATACTAAAAAAGGGAAGCTCAACATCTAAAGAAAAAGCTTTTACGTCATTAGTGGGATATGAAGCAATATTCTGGGATCCTTACAGATTATGTCATGCAGAGAAGGGTAGCCAAGTTCATAAAGGGGGTTGACCGCCATGGGTGGCCGAGGTCGTTAAGGCACGACTCGTGAGCGGGAGGTCTGGGGATCGAATCCCGCCAGAACCGTCCTCCCTGACTGGGATTTTTTTCCAGGTTTTCCTCAGTCTTCATAATGCTGGGGAGGTACCTAAACTTAGGCCTGGAACACTTCCTTCCTTAAAAAATATATCCTTTCCCAATATATCATTTCATCTCATGTATCATCAGTGTGGTGCCTCAGTAGTAAACACGGGCGTTAAACACTACTCAAAAAAAAAAATAATGGGGGGTTGACATTTTGGTTCTGAAATAGTTACAAATTTAGCTAAAAATCTAAAGAAAAAGCTTTTATGTCATTAGTGGGATAGCGAACAATATTCTGGGATCCTTACAGATTAAGTCATGCAGAGAAGGGTAGCCAAGTTCATAAAAGGGGGTTGACATTTTGGTTCCGAAATAGTTACAAAATTAGGCTAGGAACCACTCACAATCAGACAGAAAAGGAAATGGCTACGAGCACTGTTTAGACAACATGCAGGTTTTGAGGCATGAACAGATATCCAGAAGAGCTAGAATATCCTGCATATTATGGAAGAAGTTACAACTTCAAAATTGGGGGTAGAAAATATAGATCTGATGTTGGAAAATTTTCCTTTATTAACAGAATTTTAGAGGACTGGAATAATTTGCCTGCAGCAGCCTTGAAGATAAAAAACTATGTGAACAATTTAATGACTTAGTTTTTAATGAGATATTAACTCTTCATTCTTTCTGTTACTTGCTTATTTTGCATCTCTTTTTCTGCCAGGGAGATAACAGCTAGCAGCAATAAATTAATTAATTAATTTATTCATTGAAATTTGATTACATAATATATGTATACAGAGTTTATAAATGCAATCTTAATTTCAGGTAAAAGTAAACGAGAAGTCTTTCAAAAAAGATTTGGAATAGTCAATTTATATTTTGAAAGGATATTTTTTATGAAAACAGAACACTTTTATAATTAATATTGTGTGCTATGGTACCATACATTTTTAAATGGCATCCTACTATTTCTCATCTTCATATCATTCAAAAAAATATCCTTTTTGCACTACTATTCAAATTTCATTTGTTTTACAAAATTGATGATACTGTTTGAATTTGCATTCTGGAGGTCCCATATCTTGGGGCTGGTCATCATGGTCATGGTTTTACCCAGGTGAATGCTTGAATGGATATTTCTTTTTCACAAATCTTTTGCTCTTCCATTTCATGTCATTTTATAGCAGGGTCTAAAGTGTCAGGCAAAGCAAGCTGGTGTTGTGTAACATTGGTGGATTTGTGCCTTGGAGAAACTTTCTATGTTGGTATCTAGCTGGTTCTGCCTGGAGGTCTCCTCAAGGCTCGCCACTAAACACTCATGGATCTCACATTCATGCTGGCATTTCAGATCAAATCTGGACCCTAGGGACCCTACCCATGTCCATGAATTGCTGCACCCTTTGGGAGACATAAATGTGGCCAAGGTGCTGAAATATTCCCCTTTATCCCATTCTAAATAATTTTTATCAATATTTTAGTTGTGTTATGAAGACTATTGTTAAAATCAAATAAAACAATGTTTTTGAGAGAAAGTGGGATTCTGATGATAAGTATGTCACAGAAAATGTACACAACAAGAGTTAAATGAATACCATCAAAAGTAATTGAAAATTACAAAAGAAATTTGTACCATATCTTAAAACATATTATTGCAAATCATTTAGAACATCTAATAAAATATGAAATTCAAACTCAGAAAATATTAGTTACATATGTATAGAAGCCAGTAAAATTGTTATAAGTACTAAAATGTAAAAATTTGAAGCTATTTACACAAAAATTGTGATATGTTTTGTTCATATTAATTAAAAATTTAAAGAAATGCCAAATTCATTACAAAAATTGACATCTTCCATGGATATGCATTTAAGATATTTTCTTAAATATCTTAAATCTTAATTTAATTTAATTTCCTGTAAAATATGATAGTTTAGCTCGTCCAATATTAATATAAATATGCTAACAATTTTGACAGTGAATTAATGGCCATTACAGCAGTGTTAGAAAATTTACTGTATAGCTCTAACATAAATAAAAAAACTGTTATCTTACATAACTCTAAAGCAGCACTACAAAATATAGTGAATCACAGTTACCCACCAACATATACTATAAATGAAATAAGAAAACTGTATCATATAATCCAGATCAGAAATAGTTTTACAATGGATCCCAAGCCGTGTGGGATTAAAGGGAAATGAGATTGTTGATACTTAAGCAGAAAAAGGAGCCAACATAAAATTAAAACCCTCTTTAAAACTGGAACTTCCTTCTAAATTGAAACTCATAAAAAATTAACAACTGAACAAGAACAGCATAATATGCAACAAAAACTTATAGGAAAACTACATGAACATCTAAAGACTTTCAAACATCTTTTATTGAAACCAAGAAAAATTGGAGTTGCCCAATTCTGTTTAATGGTTAGACATGATGCCTGTAGAATATTTTTTCAGGATGAAATTGGTCAAAGACAGCCACTGCCCATTGTGTAAGGACATGAATACTATCCTAAACAAAGAACATTTACTGAAATGTAGCCATCTTAGTAGCACCAATTTCGGAATAGACAAAAGTCTCATGGAGCCAAATCTTGACTGTAGAGAGGATGGGGCAAACAATTGACTCCTGGCATGTGCAAAAGTTAGTTGTTTCCAGTGAAGTAAGGGCAGAGGCATTATCATGGTGCAACAGGATTCCAGGCAGATCAATTTTAGGATGCTTAGTTCTCAGCACATTGAAGACTTGGGGCAGTACACCATCTGACAGTGACAGTGTTTTGTTCCGCACTGGAAATGTTACAACATGACCACTAGCTGAGAAGCAGTTGACACTTCTTTCTCACTTCGTTTCCATTGGGAGATCCTTTTCTGGAAATACCCAGACCAATGACTGTTGCTTAGTTTCTGGATCTTACTTGATTTGATTTGTTTTTTATTTACGGATGCTCTTTAACATCTCAGGTCATCAGCATTCCATTCAATTTAGGGCGTGAAACGGCTGATAAATGTTGCTCAGAGGCATCTTCTTTCAGGTTTGAGGTTCTTTTTCATGCCATAAATATACGACATGGGACCCACAGCTTTACTTCCCTTCCAAAGGAAACCATACTTAGGATTTTTATGCCAGAAAAAATCCATTGATCTTTGCCGGGTTTCCGCAATCTTGGGTTTAGAAGGCAAGTATGGTTACCACTACTTCACCAGGACCAACTGAATCATAGTGATATATCCAGCTTTTGTCATCTGTTAAGAAATTAAATCTTTTGTTCTTCCTTCATTATATTTTTCTAAAATTTTCTGGCACCAATCCATACATGCTTTTTCCTGCTCAGCTATGAGATGATAGGGGATTCGATTACCTTGAGGCTGTTCTTTCCTCTCCTAAAATCTGAAAACAGCTATAAATAGTGGAATGCAAAGGCAAAGATACCCAAATGCAGGATGCAATCTTTCAAGGCACTCTCTCTCTCTCTCTCTCTCTCTCTCTCTCTCTCTCTCTCTCCCTAAACCAACTTTAAAGTCATAGTAAACATTAATGTGGAAATGTTCAAGCTTGAGATCCATCCTAGTGTCTGGCATAGCAACATTCACCTACACATAACCAGAAGTTCTGATACCACACATTGTTGGAGTGCGCTCAAACTTGCACATGTTGCTATCTAAACTTCATTTTAAAGTTATGAAAAGCTTAGCTGGATTGTCACAATTCACCGTTGAACTTTTACAGTGATCCTTATGTACAGGCTATTAATAATATTAATACCTGTGCAACAAAAAGAAGTATTGTAATTCCTCAAAGCATTAAACACTCATAATTTCTTCACAATAGAATTTTTTTTTAAATGAAATAGCAGATTCCTTAGTAAAAGAAGGCAGAATACTTTTCCAAATTACAAATTCATGTTTATTGTTATCACTCATCAAAATTAATAATTCAAAAAACCATCCACAAAACATATTTTACAAATAAATTCATATCAGTATGAATAAATGATAGCATCTTATTGAACAAACAAAACTTAATTCTGTAATGCCCATAATAGAATGCTGTCGCCCTTTTTGGATTATACACAGGACATGACTGTTATGCTGAATATCTACATAAATTAAATATCTTTGCTATTACAAATTCTACTCTCTGCAGAGAAGAAAACACATGACACATTTCCAGAACTGTCAAAATTTAACAGAACGGATCTCTCATTACGCTACTGGAAAGCATGAAGGCAAATGGAAGAACTCCAATATGTTCAGCATTAGAAACCAACTAACCAACCAGGTCACAACGCTCTCGGTGTTTCTATAACAAGATGTGACTTATTTTAACATAAGCAAAGTGTGTTGGAACTGTCGATTGAAATGAAAGGTTTCATATAAGGATGCTTGCAAAGCAAGTTGTATTTGATATCAAAACTGTGAGCAGCTACTTGTCAACTAGCAACTGGGTTCGATTTCTGGTCTTCATTTCCTCCATTCAATGTCTCAAAAAAAATTGGCACATGGATGTGTATTAAATGCTTACAAAGTAAAATGAATAAATAAATATAATAAAACTGGTGACATTGTGGAGTGTATCTTTCTAAAACACAAAAAATGAAAAACCATAGTCAAAATACTGCTTATAACTGCTATGACTAATATCCCTTGTGATTTCACTAACTGGGGAGCCAATGATGTTTCATAACAATGTTTATTTTGGTAGTCCTAATGAATGAAACTTGAAACTGGTAATTTATAACCATAAAGATGTATGCTTTTTAAAAATGGTTTTTTGTTTCTTAAAGGACAAATGCATCCAAATTCATATACATATAGCACATTTGTTGTCATGTGATTCCCATACGAAACTAAGTGACTGTTTTCAATACTTTATCATTTAATGTAAATTTTAATTTATATATATTTTTTTTTACATTTTTACTGAATTTTCTTCTTTGTACTTCTTGCCATATTGCCATTTTGAGAAGGTAAGTTAAAAGAACAAACCCATTATGAATGTTGATAGGGAAGTAAATGGAGCATTGCATTCCAACACAAAATTGGTTTTTAAATCTATGAGTACTGCTATTTGAAAATGGAAGTTTGGAAAAATATGAGGTAATTGGTGAGACTCAAAATATTAATCTTCAACTTATGGTACCAATGCTTTAACTGGTCATATCCATTTTCAAATCCTGGCCAATTCATGCTTAAGTGTGGAAACCACATCAAAATATAAATTAATTGTTATGACAGGGGTAGCTCAATGAGCACAGCTCCCAATTGCACAGAAATGGGATTGTGCTCCAAGAGTTGCTGCTTCATTGTGTAGGATGTAGATGCCATTCCACGCACCACATTATGCTTTGCAATGCAACATGCCATTCCATGACACCACCACTCTCCATGCCTGGCCACACAATGCAATGCTCCATTGCCCATCATGCCACCCTTATATGTAATTCTTCGCAAGTTGCTAAATGTTAAGATCTATCTCTGTAGATTTTAATGTCACATACCTCTAGTTTAATGCCATACCACAATGTTCTGAGTTCCTCCTCAACCTTATAGTACTTCTTCATATGGCGCTAAATGTTCAGATCCCTCCACATACCTCCAAGCTGCATCACCCATTCCCATCAATTAGTGAAAGAATCCCAGTTAAGTGTTAGGGACTTGTTCCTGCTCTACAGCCAAGTAAAGTTCTACTTAAACATGCAATTCTTTTATTACTCTTTATGTTTGTTTTATTCAATAAACTGTGATTAGGCGACACAAATATAAATTGTTCTATAATTATTTAAAAATGACCAGCGTCATGATCTAGTGGTCAGTTTTCAGGCTTTCTGCTCCTGAGTTCCTGGGTTTGAGGACCCCTATGACACACTATAATCATATCATTTTCATCCTCCACCCCAATGGGTTGAAGTAGCTGCATCTTATAGGTGGCCTGACTTAAGAAGATATCCACAATACTGCCAGATGGGGAGATGCCCAAGTTCAAGGAGAACAGAGCAAGCATTGGGAAATAAAATAATTATACGAAAATAAAGAGTGCAACAGTTAATGTAATGTCTAATGGATCTTATTTGAATTGCCAAAATTAAAGAAGCCTTTTCAGGATACAAACAATTGTACCCATTTTAAATACAAATACAATTATAACCAGCAAATACAAAAGTTTATTTATATACCTCATTCAGGAAATGGCAATGCAGCTATTCCTTTTTGCTATGTAACATACCTCTTAGATGGTATGATAGATCAGGTGCTTGCTATTCAAAGAGCAGCATTAGGATGTTTATTATATAGGGGGGGTTGCACCTATATTTATTTATTTTCATCAAAGAGAGGCATTGTTTACATAAGCATGTCAAACCATAATTTTTTAAACATTTTATGACCTGGTTCCCATTGTTCCATCCAGAGACATGGGGCCTCCCATGTGTAAGATTACTTAACAAAGGAGAATTTAGTTATGTTTATTTTTCTACAGAGGACAAAGAGCCATCTGATAAGCTCATTGCCCCTATCACCATTTTGTAGGAAAAGTAAGGCATTACTTGGATATAAAATGATTGATAACTGTCCAGGACTTCTTTTTCAGGTATGGGGTAAATCTATGACAGCAAACCCATGGTTTAAAGTCCCTCCCAAATGACTGAGATTTTATATCCAGAAAAATATACTGACCCTGGCTGTGTTTGAATCAGAAAAGAACACTTACCCCCTGACTGCCAAACAGTCATGTTGCATATTTGTGGAAATTCTGTCTGTAAAAATGTTTATAAAATTATGACAAGCTTGTTTTGGGATTCATGTTTTGCTTGCAGTTCTGCATTACATCCAAGGGTAATCAACTCATACTGGAAATAAATGGGGATACCATCAATTACTTTATGGAGTGAAAAATAAGTGGTAAAATTGTTGAGTTCCACTTAAATCTAGCAATCTATTGGAAAATTCTGCAAATAAATGTAGCTAATCTCAAGTTATACTGAGGCAAAAGAGCTTATGTAAATGTATGCCTTATTTCATACTTTATAAAAGAAAGACTGGGATAGGAAGAAGTATGTTGACAGTTGTGATAAGCAAGAGAGGGAGGGATATGCATGTATGAGAATGAGGGCATTGTATCTGATGTAGTGCAAGGAAAAAAACAGAGTAAGTGTATGTAGGACTCAAAATTGAATAAAATGGAAAACAGTATGTGGCAATAAAAATGTGGACAGCTAAGGGGGGGGGGGGGGGGAAGTAGGAGTATGGACATTTAAGAAGAATAAGGGGCACATGGATTACAAAGGTGAAAAGAGAAAAGGGGCTCTAAGCATGTTAACAACCAGGGAGTTTTTTTTTTTGAGTAGTGTTTAATGCCTGTTTTTTACTTTTGAGGCACCGTAGGCGGTGGGCACTGATAATACATGAAATGAAATGAAATGATATATTATGAAAGGATATTAACCACGGAGTCATGGCATGTCAGGGCCTCAAAAAAGTTGGGCCAGTCTCAATTGTAAGAAATGTACATTTCATTTGTTATATTTTTTGTAATGAAAGATTGAAATAAATATTCTACTCTAATCTACTCAAATAAATGGATTACATATTTTCAGAGTTTGTTTGTTATGGAAACTAAGGGAGAGTCAGAATTTAGAGATTTTTAATAATTATGTGGAGGAGCTGGAAGAAGTTAATAGTCAAGTTTGTAAATTTAAGAGAAATAAGGCAGTAGGAATCGGTGGTTTACCTACAGAGTTTTTTTTAATATTTAGTGTGAAAATCCAGATAGACTAACATGTTTAATAAGGGTTTTGAATGTAATTAAAGAGAAGAAGGTCCAAGAAAGTTGGCATATGGCAATTATACACGCCATACACAAAGGTAAAGGAAATGAAAGTAACCCAGACAATTATAGAGGAATTGCATTATTTTCCAATTTGGAAAATTTTTTACGCACTATTGGTGGAGAGAATTCAAAATTGGTCAGAAGAATATCAAAAGATATCACCCTACCAAATTGGGCTTCGGAAAGGAAAAAGAACAGTGGATAATATATTTATAATTAAAATGATGATAGATAAATATTTAGCACAGAAAAGAGATAGATTGTACACTATATTTATTCATTTAGAAAAAGCATATGATAGGGTGGATAGAGAAATTCTTTGGTACAAATTAAGTAAGAGTCTAAGTGGGAATACAATCAGTATATTACAGGAGTTATATAATCAAAACAGATTTGTATTAAGTGTGGCCTTGGGGAAGTTACTAATGCTCTGGGACAGGAGAGAGGGCTTAGGCAAGGTTGTAAATTAAGTCCCATACTGTTTTACTAATGATATTTTGGATAACTTGAAGCATGTTTGTACTCACATGCTTATAACTAATAATGTAGATATTCCTGGGTTACTTTATGCAGATGATTTGGTGGTATGTTCAATATCATAATGGGCCTAAAGTTAGCTATAGGTGAGATCTACAGGTATTGTGAAGAGTGGGGGTTGAAGGTGAATCAGAATAAAACTAAAATCATGGTTTTTAAGAAGTGAAATAAACCATATAAGGATGAGTAATGGTTTGGCAGATAAAGAAATTCAGGTGGTTACTAAATTATCAATGGGCACAAAATTGAGTAGTAATGGTGATTGGGATAAACAGAAAAGAATTGCACTGGCAAAGGGGAAAATGGCCATGACAGCAATAAGAAAACGTTATATAGGATGCCAGTAATGAATATCAAGTGGTTTGAAAGGCTTTATTCTGCCTTGGTCGACTCATGATGAATTTATGGAGGGGAAATTTGGGGTATAGAGGAGAAACAGTGTAATATGGATTTAATACTAATAATTTTCTGTAAATTAATTTTAGGAGTCCCAATAATACTAAAAATGCAGGAGCATTGATAGAGTTAGGAAAGGTAAGTGTCAGAGGATTAATGATGGAGAAAGTATTGAAATATTTATTTAGGGTTCAAGAGCTATTGGATACTGACATTATGAAAATATGCCTAAAATATCAAGAAAAAAAATTGGGTATACCTGGTTGAACAGAATTAGAGAACAGCTATTTAGAAGTGGATATTTTAGAAGAAATTGTTAGAGGGAAGTGAGATCAAGAATGGAAGATATGGATAGACAAGTTTTATTTGCCCAGATTAGGGAGAAAAGTTCAGTAGCATATTATAAGGAATTAAAAAATGATCCAGAAAAGGTAGGTACATTTTAATTTGTAAGAAAAATGAAAGAGAAGGGATGGTATGGTTTCGATTAGGTGTTTGGAAATTAGGAGGAATGAGAGATGTTATTTCAGGAATGTGTTCCATCTATGAAATAAGGAAGATGAAATTCATATTATCTTCTAATGTAAAGCCACAAATGTTTGGAGGGAAAGTTTAATTAGCAAGAAATGATTAATGAGAAATAAAGGAATTGTAGTGAGAAAGATTTTTGAAGATTTTGAGCAGACACCCAAATTAAGGCAGTTTTTATGGAAGATAAAAATGAAATGGAAATGGTCAATAAAAAGATATGTAATTTAGAAAACCTTAGATGATAAAGAAGTACCTGTATGATTATGAAAAATGTCAATGGTCTGCAAATGGTTGGCAGTGAAATTTTACTTATTTATTAAATTAATGAGCTTGGAAATTGAAATTGCTGTAGAAAGTGAATAAATGTAGTATTATAGTTGGTATTTGAGAAATAAATGAATTAGTAGTTTGTAGGGATTGTAGTTAGCTGATAAAATAATGGCAACAGGTAGAGTAAGTGAAATATTTATTTTAGTGTCTTGGTTGGGCCAGAGCCTGGTCCCCTGGAATTCCAGTAGGTTGCTGCTAATGAACCGGGGTCTGAGAACTGATGCAATTAATGTGGAAATTTTGTACTTTAACTATTTAGAATCTAGGTAAAGATGTTAGTATAAATACATTATTGTATCAACAATTGTAATTGTGAGGGGTTCCACCTAAAGATAGATGGAGGCCCCATTGTAGTTTGTATTTAAATTTTTCTTAGCACATTATAAAATTCAAATTTCATTATAGTAGATGTTTGAGAAATAAAATAGTAGCTTGTAGAGACTGTAGCTAGCTGATAAAATAATAGTATAGATAGAGTAATTGAAATGTTTTATTTTAGTCCCCTGGAATTCCAGTGCACTACTGCTGATGAACCGAGGACTGCGGTCAGATGCAATCAGGGTGAAATTTTTTTACTTTATTTAATTATTTAGAATTTAGATAAAGGGTTAGGTAAAATCATTATTGTATTAAAACTTCTGTAATTGTGAGGAGGTAAACCTAATATAGCCTGGGCCAGATAGGTGGAGACTCCTTGTAGTGTGTATTTTCTTAGCACTTTCAATAAATTTTAATTTCTATTCTATTCTATTCATACTTTATAAGCTCATGTAAAAGCCTTTTTACTACTAAAAGTGTACATGAAGGCTAAAGGCACTTAGACAATGAACTGCTACATGATCATTTTTAATGTAAAAGGCAGTACTATACAGACAGAAAAATGGATAGCTGGTTAAATAATCAATCCTTGACAAGTCACTTGTCACCTTCTAAGGTGGTTGGGTCATTTGGAGCTGAGAGGTATGCATAGAAGTTCAGGGGTAGAATGACTACAATCCTTTAACAACTAAATAGAGATCACATTGTGGGCAAGTGGTAACCAAACATAATGTCACAACAGATTGAGGAGATGATATTTTGTAAGATTGATACAGAAGGGAATAAACAATGACAGCAAGATAGTGAAATTAGTTAGTTCATCCCCTGTATCAATTCTTCCAAACCTACTCGTCTGCGGGGTGGTGAAATGGCACAACTATGCCAACAATACCTGGCATTCTGTTTGCTCAAACAAGCTGCTCAAAGATTTGCCTCTTAAGATCAAACATTTCATGAGACTACCTTTCAAGGTATACAGATTCAGATAAGAGAAGTTCACTAGACAAGCTCATGGTTAAAGCACTAGCACAATAAGCCAAAGACCTCTGGTTTGACTCCTAGCCATAATTTTAAATTTTTCTTTTTGACTTCCATTTCAAATCCTAACCAACATATTTGCTTGGAGTGAAAACCATATCAAAACATTTATATAGCAATAATTGTACTCTTAAAGGTTGTGGAAGTTTACAAGATATATTTTGTATATATTAGTTTTCTTTCTATGGCTGAAAAGTCCATCATTTATTTGCTTTTTTCTTACATTAAGCAGAAAATAGATAATGAAGAGATATGAAACTAAGAAAAAAGTTATTAGCATAACTTTACAGATATATTAAACAATACTTTAAAAATAAGAAATATACAAATGCTGCATTCTATATCTATAAGGAGGAAGGACAACCTTACTCTAGTTGCACTTCTTGAGGAACTCATTTTCTAAGAATATGAAATTTAACTGCTGTATTTTCACAGTGTGCCATATTTTGAACTTCCTCCATTCAATGAACATTGCAAAATAAGTTGAATCATTTATGTAATTTCTTTTTAGTTATAAATTATCCTAACTGTCTTGCAATCCCATGGTAAGCAATTAACAGACTGAAATTAAGGTTCTGCCCAGATGCATAAATTTTTATATGATTTACATCTAATTAGAAATTAAGGGAAGCAAAGTACTAGATTGAATGAGTTAAAGTCAGAAATAAAATTACGCATCTCTGGTTTTTTGCATCATCAATGAACCAACATGATCAAATTCCTATTTGACATTGAATCTCTGGAAATTCATTTAGCATCTAATTCTGGGATTGTTCAACAGATTGACATATTAATGCAGAGATCTGTGGTTTTGGCTTGGATTTTTTATGCATATTTAATTTTTCCAGCTCTTACCTTCGTAATAATGTAAACAGCTACTAAAGCAGTTTCATTTAAAAAATTTCCATCCAAGATTCTTGATGACCCATATAAAATGTTATAAGTCAATATCTGTTAAATGAAACAATAAAAACCTGACTTTATTGAAATTTATTGCAAAAAAGGGCTTTCCAGACAGCATTATGGGCAACATTTCAGCAGATTTCATAATGGGGCTTCAGGGGGTTGACTTAACAATTTTGAATGGTGATGTTATATTTTGATGTTCAGATTGTCCTCATCAAATTGAGTAGGGATTCCATGTTCTCTTTGGTTGAAGGTGCTGTAGATATTTCTTTTTGTTACATATCTTCATTAAAAGAAATCCAAAGGGGTACTTTTGCAAGAACACTGCAGTCATGCAATAGTTCCAGTACGTTCAATTCATCTATCCCCAAACCTGTCACTTAATACTTTCATGTGCATTTTGCTGGTACCATATTCTACTTGCACAGTGAAAAATAAATTTTCCAAATTTCAAGTAAATTTTGACTGACAAAATGATTATATGCCTCACTTATAACCATGTCTTACAAAAGTAAGGATCTATTGTAATATTACCAAGAATGCCACACCTAACATTTAATGTCCAACAATGCTAAAAAGACACAATGTCATCCATTTGAGGCTTTCAGATGCCAAATTATGCACATGTAGATGTTGCTTAAAAGTGAACCATTCTCTGCAATAACATCATGTAAGCATAATGCTATACAGAGCTACTGTCGGTCCTGGTGGTGTAGTGGTTACCATACTTGCCTCCTAAACCCAAGATCGCGGGTTCAAACCCGGCCAGGACCTATGGATTTTTCCGGGGCGTAAAAATCCTAAGTATGGCTTCCTTCGGAAGGGAAGAAAAGCCGTGGGTCTTGTGTCGTACATTTACGGCACAAAAAAGAACCTCAAGCCTGAAAGAGAGGCCTCTGAGCAAAATTTGTTGGCCATTTCACGCCCTGAGTTGAATGGGACGCTGATGACCTGAGCTGTTAAAGGGCATCCATAAATCAATCAATCAAAAAATATATATATACAGAGCTAGTAATCTCTTTATGAGAGTTTCTGAAGCAAGCAACTATGATAATGGTATTTCTGCTGCTTTAGTATCCACTGTACTGAAATGTAACTGAACCTATTGTCTCTGGCCAATTCATGTAGATTTATCTGTAGATTTACAACTATGGCAACAATAACATTAACATCATCCTACACTAACTCCACTTACACAGAGCTAGCACATGTTTCTGGAGCAATCACTCCCATCATCAGCTGTTGACCAACTACTTTTTGATGATGGGAGTAATTGCTACCAAAACGTCCTAGTTTTATGTAAGTGGAGTTAATGTGAACATGTTGAATACATTAGTGTAGGATATATTACCACTCCAATGTTACTGCCACGAGTGACTGAGGTCGTTAAGGCATGGACTCATGATGGGAGGTCTGGGGTTCGAATCCTGCCAGGACCATCCTTCCCAACTGAGGTTTTTTCCAGGTTTTCATCAGTTCCCATATGTGGCAAATGCCAGGGAGATACCCTACACTTAGGCCTGGAACATTTCCTTCCTTAATAACCCTTTCCCAATATATCATTTCATTTCATGTATCATCAGTGTCCACCGCCTGTGGTGCCTCAGTAGTAAAAACAGGCATTAAACACTATTCAAAAAAACTCCTATGTTCATAGCTTCTCAAGTAAAATTTATTTCATTAACATCATCGTTCTCTTTTGACTTTATGTGATTCCTATTCTTCACACTTACACAGATGTGTCTCCAGCTGTCTGAATTTCATATGATATTTGTATCCCATGTTGCTGACTGAAAACTTCTGATGCAAATCAATAATTTCTCCTACATTTGCCCAGTGTTGAAAGTATGTGTTAAAATTTGGGTATTTTTAGTCAAAAGCAGTATTGGGTGTCATTTCAGTTCAGGATGTTCCTTGAAAACAAAATTGTTGAAATCCTAGAGTAGTCAGGAAACTGTTTAGATCTAAATCCTATTGAGAACTAGTAGATGATAGGAAATTCTGTTGCCAAAAAAGAATCCAAGAAATAAAAAATTGAGTTGCAGTAGGTGCTTCCTAATGTTTTTGCATCATGAAATAAGAGGACTGTATCAAAAAATTGTAAATCCAATGCCTACATGATGTAAGACAATTTCATACCAAATACTAAGCAGCAAGATGCACTTGAATTTTGCATCTAGCTATCAAAACCATTTTCAATAGAATGAGAACTACTTAAAAATGTTTTGCACATTTGATATGAATAAAAATAAGTAATCCCCCCAAATTTTTTATTTGTATACTCTCAAATTAATTTTTTTTTAATTGTGGCTCTGAATGTTTAAAAACATTTAATAGCAACTACTTTTAAGCTTTCAATAATTACATTACCTCCAGTCTAGTGGTAGCATTTACGACTACTTATACAGAAGTACTGGGTTCGATTCTTGGTCAAGCTGGTTGGGCATTTTTTCTTTCTTTCTTTCTTTTCCCCCCCTCCCTGAGGATGATAGCTGCTTTAAGGTGCCAAGGACTCTGAGCTCATTGCATCATTATTCATTCATTTGATTTTATTTATCCCTACATATCAACACCTACAGTATTCACATTTACTATCTACAGAAATTGGAAGAAGACCAATTCAATCATAGAAACAATAAATAAAACATTAAAAAAATTAATAATAATAAACTATGAAAAGAACTTGTGATGGGTAATTATTGCAAAATTATAAAAAAAAAATAAATAAAATAAAATAAATAAATAAAACTAAAATAAACATTTTTATATAGTCATGCAATAAATTTGGCCACCATTGTAGATAAATATTTTTCACATTTAAAATAACAATGAGATACATAACATATCACTTTCAGATGAAATTAAACTTTTGGTTGCAGAAATAACTTTTATAAAATATGGTTTATTTGTTTACTGTAATCAATATGGGGTGTATTGTGGACAAGGGCTATTCAATATGCAATAGTTGCAGTTATGAACTGAAATATTTCTTCCATGGCTCTATAACATTGGTTACTATGACAATGCAACTTACCAATTTATTGGAGGTAAAAGATGACAAGTATGAATGATTTGGAGCCAGAGTAAATCTGTATAATAGCTTTGCTTCTAAGATGCTGCTTTAGAAGCACTATTCTGTAGGAATTCATAAATGCCTCCTGAAATTATTTGCAACAAAGAATAAACAGTACATTTGCAGAATGCATGACAACCTTAAATCTGACATTCTTTTTTTTTCTAAGAACATAAAAAATGTAATGCATTATTTAAGTTTATTTATTTTAATTGTAGGCTGCACTATTATTCTTTATACACATATAAATGCTGCTGCATGACTTCTCTGGGCAGAACCTTTATTCATATAGATAACTATCTCCAAGAGACATGTTACTTGACTCTCTGCCATGGAACATTAAAATAAAGTCTTTTATAAATAAAAGTGAGCCCTGAACTTTTGTATAAAGTAAACTAGTAGCAATATGTATAAATATTATATATTATAAATATCCATAAGAGTTACTTATAAATTATCACAAGCACATGTATCAGTTAACCTTACATTTAAAATCTTGAGTTTTTGTGCATATATTTAATGTAGTTCATCATTAAATAACGGAACAATTACTAAACTTACCTATTATGAAGTGTGATGTTCATTTTTCTCTTATAGAAACTTCAATTAATAGCTTCACATTAATTCTTATTTACAACATGCTTTGAAAGGACTAGAAAGTAGCCGGGCTCATATTCATTCTGCAGTCCTTGGCCATTCTTCACTCTCTGTGATGTAAATGTTAATATAAAATGATTGTTTACATTAAACAGCTCTTCTTTAGGAAATAATGAAATTAGACTTATTCTGTAACAGTATTGATTCCTAAACATTACCTTATCAAATTAGTTTCAAAATTATCATGAATTACAAACAGTTTTTGTCCCTACACAGCTACCAGCCTTTTCCAACAAGCACATTCTTACTTTCTCAGACATTAAACAATAAAATTAGGCTGTAATAACCTCTGCAAAATCACATTAGGTATTAGCAAAGAAAACTATCATTTCTTGCTAGATAATAATCAGAGTAAGAAATATTTGTAGTTTTTTAGTTTTTGTTAAATAAAAGCTAGCACTGACTTTATCTGTGTAAATACAACCACCTTTGGCAAATGCATAAGCACCTAAGGATGTAATAATTACAGTACCCAATCTCTCTTAACAAAGTAATAGTTACACAATCTCTCTTACTAACAGTGAAAAATGTTGCCATACATATTTCTTATTCAGTTAGATTTAAATTAAAATAAAGGAATATTTAAAAAATCCAAACAAAACATGGTACCAAGATCAAAACAACAGATTACTATATTGCTGAAAATCCTGTGAAGGACAGATTATCTGCTTTTACTAATATGTTATGTTCTTTCCATGTATGCTCCATGTTAAGCTGTTATGAAATTAATGTTATTAATGACTGCAAATTATGTGCACCAAGCAGTTCAGCATAAATCTGTAACAATGCTGTGCCTTATAAAAGCAAAAGATATGTCAATGTGATAGTCTTTTATTCTCTTCAAAAGACATAAACATATATAATTGAACCTGGTTTATACATAATCCAAGAGTGGCAAAATATATTATGTGTAACCAGTGCTGTAGTCAAGGATGTATGGTGGTATACACTATACACTCTCTAGTTAACTTTACCCATCAGTAGGCACTAGAATTCTTAAGTATTTAACATTAAGTTATGTACACTCAAACTAGTCAATACAAACCATACTATAAGCCACTGACATGAACTGACACATGACAGGCATAAGGGGAGAAGAGAGTTTGTAGCTCATGACCTATTGCACCTCCCCACCTGTTGTCTATAGTACAGCACCAACATAATTTCATTCTGGTTTTAGGGCTTAGAAATTCTGGTGTCTACTCATCAGCATTAACCTTCTGCTACAAGTATGTACTTTCTTTCATTTATATTTATGTAATTTAGCCTTTACTTCAGCTTATTATAGTCAAATACTTTCGCTTTCATGTGATTAAGAATATAATTTTTTGGGGTTTAATGCCCATTCTTACTACTGAGTCACTACAATATTATTTAGTTCACTTAGCATTTTAAACAACTTGTAATACTTGTATAAAAATTCTGAAATTCTGGGACATATTTGAAAACTGGCATGAATTTTCTAAAGGGACAAATTTGTGCCAAAATATGAATTTAGCAACAGTACTAATTTGCATTGTGACAAGTTATTGTAGTACAAACTGTCCAGCACAAACTGTTGTACATTTGGTGGTAATAATATGCAAAAGGGCAATGCTGTGGCAGAGCAGTTACACTGTTCACTTAGGTTCAATACCAGAAGCTAAAAGTGGGATTTGTGGCAGATGAAGCACTTAGGTAGGTTTTCTCTAGATACTCAGTTTCTCCTGCTTCATCATTATGGAAAACGATCACAACCTGTTCTGAGAAAAACTGTAAACATGACATGTGATACACAGTGTGCAGTGCTAGGTAGAACACTGAGAATGAATGAATTCCTACAGATTAGTGGTGAGAGGAAGAATATCTCAGAGCACTTTACATTTGTAATACAGAAGTTCATAATATTACTCTACTATTTGATTTCAAATACTTGTCAGATATTAATATATGTGGGTAATAAACAGTAAATTGTCAGCATCTCTGCCTATCAGCTGACAATTTTTTTTCCAACATGAGTTCAGGTACTGACCAATCTCTGTGTATACTGATGCTATATCGTCTTTTTCAAGTTTCATTTTACTTATGTGAGTAGAGACACATATTTGTGTAATTAAATTATCTAAAAGCTAAATATAATAATGCTCAGTTTAACTGAATTAATTTTGCTATGTATAAGGATAAAGAATTAGGAAAATACTTGGGTAGAGTAGGACAAAAATAGTAAAATAGATAATGTGGATTATATGGTGATAGGAATAGTAAGAAAGGCAACTCCGTTATAAATTGTTTGATTAATTTAATGTATAAAGAAGTTACATGCTACTCAAGTTTTATTTATTATATGCACCTCTTACAAAGACCTAACAATATAAGATTTAAAGCTTTCTCCGCATGATTATTTGTCATAACTTCACAGGATTGCAACCGGGTGACATTTATATTAAACCAAAACTTTTGGCCAGCTTTGCTCTGTGGCCTTCTTTATGGTACTGTCGAGAACAAGCATCTGGATGATCATTTATAGTAAACATTATGATTGGCTTAGAACAATTAACCAATATGTGTTTGTATTACTTAACCTAACAATTGCCCTTCATAAACAGAGGGTGGCTTATTTCCTTCAAGTCTGTGTCTGATTGCCTTGCACTATGCTGTCACTGCTTAACTCCAGGCTAGTAGCCTCTCAGTAGCTAGTTCCCAACTATCATTATGATTTCTTCAGCTTGTATATTTTAAAATAGCAATTGCCAGTCTCCAAGCCTCACTTAATTGCATATCGTTATCTTGATTAAAATGTTGTTGTGCTGTAGCTTTATCTCAACAGCTTCCTGAAAAGGCGATCCCAGTAATTGGAAATTTTATTTATCACAGTAGCCTGATCAAACAAAATCTTATGCTGCCAATGTATACAATTTCAGCTATTGAATATTCAGCTCCTTGAAGTTTATCTTCTATTGTTCGACCCATCTGTTTGACATAAACCATTCCATATTGGCAAGGTGTCTCTAACTCCCCGGGATTTTAGACAGAGGACATCCTTCAATGGCCTTAACATCTGCCTAATTTTCTTGTGAGGTCTATAGACTGTCCATATGTTTGGGTATTCTTTTGATTTTATTAGAGAGATTGGCACAGTGGGAGATAAATTCTTTTTTCTCTTTATTTTCTTCTTGCTATGTGAAGTTCCTTTCAGCTTTAACCTTTTTATTCTTAGCTGCTCTTAAAAGTTTTCCTTATGATTCCTTTATCACATCCATTTAATTGTAATGTTTCAAAGACCTGTAATGTTCTTTAAACTATACTAATCTGAATGCCCTATAAAATACAGATGTCAAAATGCTGGGTAGTGGTCATTATTTTTATTTAAATATAAGGCTGTGTGTGTACACTTCCTATAAACACTGTGACCCAAGGTCCTGTCATTCTTCCTTACTACCAACACATCCCAAAAAGACAGAGCTCCATTTATTTCCATTTCCATGATGAAGATGATATAAGATGCATATGGTTTAAATGGTCTAGAGTTGTAAAGTTCTTTTTTGTTTTTGATTCGTTTTATTTAAGGACCCTCTTTAACATCTCACGTCATCAGCGTCCCATTCAATTCCGGGGATGAAACAGCCGACAAATTTTGCTCAGAGGCCTCTTCTTTCAGGCTTGAGGTTCTTTTTTGTGCCGTAAATGTACGACATGGGACCCACAGCTTTACTTTCCTTCTGAAGGAAGTCATACTTAGGATTTTTATGCCCGAAATAATCCATCGATCCTGGCCAGGTTTGAACCCGTGACCTTGGGTTTAGAAGGCAAGTATGGTTACCACTACACCACCAGGACCGACTAAGTAAAGTTCATGCATTCCATGTGGCCATACCATAAAAGTATCATCCACATATCTAAAGAAATATCTCATTTTTTAGATGTTTCAAGGGAAGGGTTTCAAGACTTCCAAATACAAATCAGCAACTGCAGGTGACAAAGGTAAACTCATTGCTATCCCAACGACATACCCTATGTATGTAAAATACATTGACATCAGGACATGCTTGAACAATTGGACCATTTCAATTGGATACTGTGCTTTCAATAGTTGAATAATGATCCAACATCTAAACTCACTAAAATATCCCAGATTCGAATTTCAGTGATCTTGGTTTATGAACAAAATTCATAAGAGTTTGTTATATGATGCACACATAATTCAATCAATGTTTGGAGTGTATTAGCCAGATGTTTCACCAATTTGTAAATAGGTGAGCAAAGAGCTCATATTGGCCTCAATGGTACCCCTGACTTTAGAATTTTGGGGATTCCATACAATTTTGGTGCTAATACTGATTGTGGTGTTGCAGAAAGAAAAGAAACTTTTATGACATCCCAGTAAAGACTTGCCGAAAGAAACAATACTACACACCTATTTGGAATTAAACAGAATTTTAAGAATTCTTTTACAGTTAACTTATTTACATATTCTTGACTCTACCAATGTGATCTGGAATGAATTTACTGTTCCAGCTGGGTTCTCACAACATTACATGCAATTAGGATCACATTGAAACAAACCAAAGTTTTTCAGACTTTCTACACAGAGAAAGAAATGAAGTTCATCCCCAAAAATGCTGGTGGTGAATCTAGCTAGCAAAAGAGCAATTGAATCTGGCTGTAGTACCAGTGTTCCGTAAAGGCCTAAACTTTGTTTTGACACCAAGAACATTACCCATCAAGGACAACTTAAACAACTTTGAATAGGCCATTCCGCATCTTCTTGTGGAATCAGCAGAAGAAATTAGAAGAGAAATTACCAACTTACTCGAGAAAGATCATCTGCACATATTGAATCTGACAAAGAAAAAACACAGAACGTTACACGATGTTTGTCAAGCCAGTAATCATGTCATCCTTCAGCGGATAAAGGTAATGCAACAGTAATTATGGGTACTGGGGGTTATGTTAATAACATAACCTGAATTTTGAGTAATAGTACTTATATCCCAAGCAGCCAACAGCTTAATAAGCCAAGAAAAGCTTATTAAAATGGTAGGATTGCAAGTAGGAGTAGTCAAATTTGTAACACCATACTAGGCAATAGCACCAAAACTGTACAGGCTTCCTGAGATTCATGAGTCAGGAGTACTATTCAACCAAGTGAGCATTATTGATTTGCCTATGTGCAAATTGGTGAAATATCTGAAAAATACACTCCAATTTTGATTTGATCATGCATACATCAGGTAACAAACTCCCAGATTTTGTTCATAAACTATGCTAACTGAAATTGGAGTTCTGGGATATTTGTGAGCTTTGATGTTGAGTCATTATTCATAAAGGTGTCTCTTAATGATACCATTCAATTACTGGAAGCTTTCTAGATCATTTAAACAATATCCATCCTAATATCACACCATGGAAATGGAAAAAATGGAGCTCTGCCTTTTTGGGATGTGCTGGTAATAAGGAAGAATGATAAGACCATGGGTCATAGTGTTTATAGGAAGCAAACACTCACAACTTATATTTAAATAAACTATCCTGCATTTTGAAATCCCTATTTCACAGAGCATTCAGATTCATATAGTTTAAAGAACATTACAGGTCTTTGAAACATTATAATTAAATGGATATAATAAGGAGAGCTTTAAGAACAGTTAAGAATAAAAAATTTATCTACCACTGTCGCAATTTCTCTAATAAGATCGAAAGAATACTCAAAAGTATGGACAGTCTATAGACCTCACAAGAAAATTAGGCAGGTGTTAAGTCTATGAAAGATGTCCTCCATCTAAAAACCCCAGGAGTGTATGAGACTCTTGTCAATGTGGAATGGTTTATACCAGATATATAGGCAGAACATAGAAAATAAACACCAGTGCCATATTAAGTTGCTTCAATGTAACAAGTCTTTTTTTTTTTTGAATGATTTATTTATGGACACTCTTTAACAGCTCAGGTCATCAGCATCCCATTCAACTCAGGGCGTGAAACGGCCGACAAATTTTGCTCAGAGACCTCTTTTTCAGGCTTGAGGTTCTTTTTTGTGCCGTAAATGTACAACACGGGACTCACGGTTTTACTTCCCTTCCGAAGGAAGCCATACTTAAGATTTTTACGCCCCCAAAAAATCCGTCGGTCCTGGCCGGGTTCGAACCTGCGATCTTGGGTTTAGGAGGCAAGTATGGTAACCACTACACCACCAGGACCAACTTGTCAAGTCTGCAATAGCTGAACATAATATACATTGGCAGCATACAATTTTTTTTGATCTGGCTATTGTGATAAATAACAGTTCCAGTCACTGGGATCACGTTATGCAGGAGCTGTCAAGATAAAGCTACAGGACAACACTTTTAATAAAGATCTGCAATTAAGTGAGGCTTGGAGACTAGCAACTGCTATTTAAAATACAAGAGCAGAAGAAATGAGAGTTAGGAACCGGCAACTGATGACTGACAGGCTACTAGCCTGAATGGTGACTGTATAGAAGCTACATGCAGTCAGGCATGGACCTCGGAGTAAGCAAGCCAGTCCTCTAATTACGGTGAGCCTATGACAAGAAAGTGTATTAGATTACATAATACAGATGCATGATTGGGTAATTGTTCTGAACTAATCACAAGTATTAAAGTCTATTATAAATAATCACCCAGATGCTTGTCTGCAACAGTACACTGCAGAAGCCACTGAGCAAAAATGGTTGAAAGATTGGGTTTTAATGTAAACATCACTCAGCTGCAATCTTGTGAAGTCATTATTAAACCTCTTTAACTATTATGGCTGGGTTATGTATAAACCAGGTTCAGCTGTATCAACATGTGCTGCAGACACTTTAGCTTTCACCAGATAACTACAACTAGTCATAAAAATGTCATTTTCATTATTTCATGTTTTCCTGAAATTTTTCATGGCTTTAGGCATTTCCTGTGGCACTGAGTCAAGCATTTCTTAGTTTATGTGAAAAACTACCCTGATATATATTTAGCACTTATCGAAAAGGTGCCCACACCTGTAGATAGGTAAAATTCTTAACTAACAGCAGTATCAATATGGCAGTTATAAGTTTATTTACACATATAAATACAGCTATCAGGAATGTATATGAAGTTCTGAATATTTTGAAAACTAAAATGCTCTTATGTTACTCTTTAGCCTGGAAAACATAGTCTTAAAAATATATGCATCCAAAAGCGCCATCCTAAATGAAAGGCTGTGCTCTAATAAATGTTCTATTAAAAAAAGACTGACTGAAAAGAAAGAATAAATAGAAAAAATTCTAAAAAACAAAAAAACAGTATCAGCTCAAAGAGCACTAAATATGCAAACATACTTATTGGTTACTCCATTTTAAAAATATAAATACTCAGTATTATATGCACAAAAAATGTGCTATAAATTGCATTACCTGCTAAATAAATCAAATGGCTTTAGTAATATGGCCAGAGGCAATTATATATGACTAAATATTACCATATATTAAGAACTATAGAAACAAACAGTTCATGTTGACAGTATAAACGGAATGTATATAAACAAACCAGGATCAATCTATTTTATGGAATTACCTAGATACCATAATCTGATTGAGTATCCTGAGGTATTAAAACATGATGGAATTTAAGTAGGTATACCAAAGATATGCTGAACATCCCTTTAATGGGAATAAGCATGATAAGAACTTCCTTCTTCAAAAAAGCATTGTACTGCACAGCAAGTTCACAGAATTAATGTCATGGCTATAAGTGGTCCAACTTGCTGTGGGGCCTGATTTTGTTCACAAAGGCTGAATTCTCATCCTTGTAAATGTAACTGGTCCCATGCAAATGGAGTGTATATATGTATTCAATCATCCTGAAAAGCAAAAAGAAAAAAAAAATATGCAAATTATATATTCTATCTGATGCTATACTTTCTAGAAAGATCACAAGGACAGAACATAATGAATTGATGTCTGATTTTCTTGTGTTTGGACCTTGATGTACCCAAGGGCTGCTATTTAACTTTCAGAATTTGAAGGCAGAATGAGAGATATAAGCTTCCTGTTGCAGTTGGAAAGAGAGTGTCTTCATTATTAAATATAGCAGAAGTTAGCATGTGGCATCTGCAGTAAAATATTAATAGTGATCATGTGCTTGCTATCTGATGTTATATGATGAAAGTGATTTTCTTGCATTGATTTTTTATGATTATAAGTGAAGCCTGAACTAAGAAGAATGCCAGGAATATAGAAAGCTTTCCTATACTTTGTTTCTTCATTTACAAATTCTATAATTGGTTTGCAGAGTTTAGGCAGGAAAGAACAGCCTTGAAGATCAAGGAGCTAATGAGGTATAAACAGTAGTCACAGATGAAAACATTATTCAAGTAAAAGCCACAGTGAAGAACAAAATGCAAATGACTTACAGGGAGGTAAAGGAGTCTTAAACATTAATTTTCTTCAAGTATTGAAATCCAGCATTAATATCTTTGAGTAGCAAAACTTTGTTGTTCCCTGGTACTCCATGACCTCACAGAAGAAAAAAAGGCAGCAGATGAGATTTTCAAAACGTTCCAGAAGCAAAAAATATCCAAGAGTATAATTGATATTATTGAACACTCTTTAGTTGATTTAGTTGAACACTCTTATTGCTTCATTTACTTGTCATGATATATAGAACCAGTTTTGAGAACATTTCATTCTCATTATCAGTTGGGCTAAAATTCAACTGGGATAATTCATTAAGTTGTGGGAATGTGTATTCTGCTCTGGTGGTAGTGTGATAAACTTGCAGTTTATGTTTTCATCCATGGCAGTGTGGAAGTTCATTAGACTGTCTTTGTATTTGTAGATGTAGATTTTCTCCAAGTTGCTAGTTCCGTAGGTCCTTGTACTGATTTTAATAATTTTGCTTTATTCATGTGATGATTATCTGTCCAAAAATGATATACCACTGCTGATTTCTCTATTTGCTTGTGCTTTATATTCCTGAAATGTTCCTTAAACCGTACCTACGTTTCTCTTTGTTATTCCAATGTAGATTTTTTCACATTCTGCACAATTTATTTTGTAAATACCTGCTTTTTTTCTGTTGTGGAATACTATCATTAACATTGTCTATCAGTAGGTTTTTAACATTAAATGCTTAAATGATAAAGATGTTGTTTATACTAAAGCCGACAAAGGAAACACAATAGTAATATTAGATAAAGAAGATTATAATACTAGAAGGCAGAATTTTTTTTAAAAAAAAAAAGAATATTGTTGAATTAAAAGTAAAACCACTAAAATCATGTCAACACATTAAAACTCTCTTGACGTTATACAATAAAATTTTTTTATTAAAAAGTAAGTTGGGATTTATGATAGTTTCATTGTGTGGATTCCTGCATTCATATTTAATTGAAAAAAGAATAGGTTCAGATTCATTCAGACCCAGTGAAGGAATGTATTAATTCGATCAATGAGGTTTTAAAAACATGCAGTTATCCCAAAGAAAACAATATACAAAATAAAACAGAGCAACCCTACAATAGCAAAAATATATGTTTACCAAAAATTTACAAGACTGGAAATGGTATGTGTCCCATCATTAACAATATCAATACTTCTTCATACTATTTAGCAAAATGGCTAGCTAATAGATTCAAGACATTACCTAAATTTCAAAGCAGGAGTATAAAGAATTCATGTCAGTTAATAGAAAAAATTAAGGACATAAAATTATATTCTTCTGATATTCTAATATCTTTCGATGTAGAATTGTGTTTCCAAGCATACCAAAAGAAAAACTCCTAATTTATCTACTAGCTTGGCTTAAAACAAGTGGAATTAATGATGCGCACATAAAAGAATACATTAAACTCACAGAAATTTGCATAAAACAAGCCTATTTTTCTTTCAAAGGAAAATTTTATAAATAACAATCAGGACTTACTATGGGCAGCCCCTTATCTCCATTTCTAGCTAATCTCTTCATTAGCAGATTTGAAACACACATCAACTCAGGTTTCTCATACATATTTAAGGTATGGTACAGATATGTTGATATATTTGCCATAGTTAACAAAAAACTCATTGATGATGCCTTAAAACTTTTGAATATACAAGATAGAAACATATCGTTTACATACGAAACAGAAACAGATAACATGTTGGCATTCTTGGATATTAAAATAATGAAACATAAAGGAAATCAAGAATTTGGAACATACAGAAAGAAAACACAAGCAGATAATAACATGAAAGCTGACAGTTTTAACCCCACAGCGCACAAACATGCAGTTATTAACAGTTTAACACACTGGCTAGTTAACCTACAAATTAGCAAAGAATAATATTTTAATGAATACAAACAAATAAAAGAAACAGCAGTTAAAAATGGTTTTAAAAAAGAACTAGTACACAAAAAGGTGCAGAAATTCAAGAGACAAACATGTATCAAAGAAACCACAACTCTTTCAGCAAAAAAGATTAGCTAATTTTTAAAAAATTCACATATCATCCATGGGCTACAAAAAATTTCTGAATATTCTTAAAGATTTTAATATCAGGATGGCACCAGTATTCCACAAGAGAAAAAAGCAGGTATTTACAAAATAAATTGTGCAGAATGAAAAAATCTACATTGGAAAAACAAAGAGAAACATAGACACACGGTTAAAGGAACATTTCAGAAACATAAACTATAAGAAAATGGAGAAATCAGTAGTGGCATCTCATTTTTGGACAGAAAATCATGACATGAATAAAGTAAAATTATTAAAATCAGTACAAGGACCTACAGAACTAGCAACCTGGGAGAAAATCTACAGCTACAAATACAAAGACAGTCTAATGAACTTCGACACTGCCTGGGATGAAAACATAAACTATAAGTTTATCACACCACCACCAGAGCAGAATACACATTCCCACAGCTTAACAAATTATCCGACAGTTGAACTTTAGCCTAGCTGATGATGAGTATGTTCTTGAAACTGGTTCTATGTATTATGACAAGTGAAGCATTAAGAATGTGTAGTTCAACTAAATCATACAATAATATAAATTATATGATTGGCTTCACCGTGCAAGTTCCAATTAACATTTTAATTAATATTCAAGAGGTTTGTATATCATATACTATCCAGCATTTCATACAGATTGTAACTATGAAAGACTGTCCCAGGTAAAGAAAACCATGGATTCCACAAATAGTTAAAGCAATGGTGGCCTATGTACTCAGAAATCCAGTAAGCGGGCAATGATAGTTCTTGAACTAAAAATATCCAAAATGTCAATGTCTGTGTGCTACTAGACTGGGATTGCATGTTTATAAACAATGCAAAGGACAATTCCTCACAAATGAACAGAAGCATCAGATATTCATAAAAGCAAAGCAATAACTTGGGCATTATGCAGCATGGGCACTGATTTTTTTTTTATTGATTTATTTATGGACGCTCTTTAACATCTCAGGTCATCAGCATCCCATTCAACTCAGGGCGTGAAACGGCCGACTAATTTTGCTCAGAGGCCTCTCTTTCAGGCTTGAGGTTCTTTTTCGTGCCGTAAATGTACGACACGGGACCCACGGCTTTACTTCCCTTCTGAAGGAAGCCATACTTAGGATTTTTACGCCTGAAAAAAATCCATTGGTCCTGGCCGGGTTCGAACCCACGATCTTGGGTTTAGGAGGCAAGTATGGTAACCACTACACCACCAGGACCGACTTGGGCACTGATGAAAAGGTTTTTGGTGTTGAGGGGACTTTTAATGCTGAAAATGAAAAGTATATATCAAATTAAGAGAAGCTAGCAAATAAGCTCCAAGAATCCTAGGAACAATCATCCTTCATCACAATCATAGTTTGGTGGGGTGTGAGTTACGAGGACATATATGAGCTCCATTTCTGCGAGAAAGGGGTAAAAATATGAGCCAAAGTACACAAGGAGATATGCTAGAGAGACTGGTCAGGAACCTTAAAGCAAACTCTTCCAGCAGAACTAAAGCTTTTAAAAGGACTCAGCCCCAGCACATAAGGGTCAAACAACCCAGCAGTAGCTTGAGACCAATGTGCCAGACTTCATTTCCACTTCTGATAGTCTGGACCTTAACCCTTTTACTGCAAATTGTGGTCTGTGCTTCAGGAAGTAGATTGCAAGAAGAGATACCCAAATATTGCCAGTCTGAAGTGTTCTCTTATGAAGGCAGCAGTGAGAGTCCCTGTTGGTGTGTTGTATAGTGTTATGATAAGTGGCCACAAAAACTTACAGATCGTATGTATGCTAAAGATGTTTATTTTGAATAATTATGCATCAATATTCAAGATGAGGCATATATAGTGTTGTGGCCTTTTTACTTTGAAATGAAGAGGAAAATCTAAAAATGCTTCAGACAAAATTTGAAATGTTCATAAGGAGACATGAGACAACAACCTTAACATGCATTTCCCAATGCTATTTCAAGGTCAGATTGTTTTTTCAAATGGAATGGAGTATTTTTTTTTCTTCTGAAAATGGAAAGAGATTTAATTTTCAGTATAAAAGTTCTAGTGCATCTATCAGGAGTGATAGATGATGTAATATTTGACAAATAAGACAGCAAATGCTTTCACTTACTTCCACTTCTCTCTTTATTTTGTTGTTGTAGTGAAGGATGCGCATTTGTTGACATCGGTACACGAACTAGTGCTCATCACTGCCAATGCAAATCTCAAAATTTTTAACAACTTGCAACTTATTCTCTGAAATGAGAGGTGTTACACCAAGAAAACACCATCGAATCAGAAGTGCTAATGGGGAAAATTCAGAAGTCGCTGTATTAACTGCAATTGTGCTAATTCTCACGCAAGTTTCTGCCAACTGGAACATATTAGAATCTCTCAAAAGAGTGTTCTTCAAATACTTATGCATCACAAACATCATCCATATCACATTAGCCTACATCAAACCCTTTTCAAGAGAATGATTTTTAGAAGCATGTTGAATTTTGCTAATGGGCTCTACTACAAATTTGCCAATCATGCTCAAGTGAACCGGCATAACATGCATTATTGGGTAGTAGCAATGGAGCTTGAATGTTTGGTGTGGCATTTTGAGATTCCATATAATTGATTCCGTATGATTCCATACTTCATTGAAGGTAAACTTAATAGGAAGAAGTACAGATCTTTTTTGGACTGAGAACTTCCAGTGTTGCTTGAAGACATGCTCCTTGTGGACCTGGTGCAATATGGTATCAACATGATGATTGTCCTTCTCATTGTAGCTCAAGAAATATTAAACAGAGTATCTTGGTCAATGAATAGGATGCAGAGGATCTGTCCATTGGCCTGCCTGCTCCCCAGATCTCACTTCTCTAGACTGTTTCTTAGATGCATTAAGGATGAGTTTATGAAGAAGTACCACCAACATGTGGTAAACTATGTCAACAAATTAGGAATGTCTGTGCAAGAATCAGCGAAGAAAGTTGAAATGATCTTTTGAAACATGTTTTCAGAAATGATAACAGTTAATGATCATACTTTCGAGCATTTACTGAGTTGAAATTGTTTGTAATGTGAACATTACATTATTTCAATTATGGTTATAACTGTATTGTGTGTAAACTGATGCCAGTAAAGTGAAAGTGAAAGTGAGTGAAAAACATTTGCTGTCTTATCACATTACCTATCACCCCTAGCTGATAGATGTACCAGAACTTTTATACTGAAAATTAATAGCTCTATCCATTCCCGGGGGAAAAAAAAATCTACTATTCCATTTTAAAATACAATACAATACAAATGGGAAATGCATTTCAAGGATGAGTTAAGATAGTTATCTAATGTCCCCTTAAGAACACTTCAAATTTTGTCTGAAGCATTTTTCGATTTTCCCCTTTGTTTCAGAGTAAAATGGTCATGACACTATAAATGCCTCAATCTATATATATATATATATATAACTAGTATTATTAGAATTTTAAAATATCTCTCAGCTTCTTGTGTCAATTTATTTAACATTTTGTGATAGTGTTTATGATATCCTAATTTATTACTGGATGCAGTAAATTACACAGTAAGATGATGATGATGATGATGATGATGATGATGATACTCTTTTCTTCAATCATGGGAGGAAAATCCCACCCAGCAAATAAGTTCAAAATAACATATGAGATTCTTGCAATGCTTTAAGAAACTGAAGGACTTGCAAGAGACAGAGGTTTAAAAATGACGATTGTGAAGGACACAATGAAAATAAATGAGGTCAAAAAATAAAAGATGATTTGCACTGAAATTGTTAATTGGAAACAAATTGTTTATTTTTAGCTAACCTCTTCATGAGCAAATTTGAAACATTAATCAATTCAGCTTTCCCATATATATTTAAAATATGGTTACATATATGTCAACGATATATTTGCCATAGTCAACAAAAAACTCATTAATGACACCATAAAACTTCTGAATTTACAAGATAAACAATCACATTAAAGCTGATGGTTTTAACCCCACAACACACAAACATGCAGTTATCAACAACTTAACACATTGGCTAGTTAACCTTAAAATTAGCAAAGAAGAATACCTTAAAGAATACAAACAAATAAAAAGAACAGCAGTTAAAAATGGTTATAACAAATAACTAGTATACAAAAAAGTACAGAAATTCAAGAGGCAAAAACTTATTAGAGAAACCACAACACTTTCAACAAAAAAATATAAGCTAATTTTAAAAAATTCATATGTCATCCAAGGCTAGAAAAATTTTTTTCAGGATATTCTTAAAGATTTTAATATCAGGTTAGCACCTGTAAACAGATTTAATGTTGGAAATTTCCTGATAGATAATGTTAAAGACAGTATTCCACAAGAGAAAAAAAGCAGGTATTTCTAAATTAATTTGTGCAGAGTGTGAAAAAATCTATATAGGAAAAACAAAGAGAAACATATGCACGAGGTTAAAAGAACATCTCAGAAACATAAAATATAAGCAATTGGAGACATCAGTAGTGGCATCTCATTTCTGGACAGAAAACCATGACATATTGAAAAAACAAAATTATTAAAATCAGTGCAAGGACCTACAGAATTAGCAACATGGGAGAAAATCTACATTTACAAGTACAAAGACAGTTTAATGAACTTCCACACTTCCAGTGATGAAAACATAAATTTCAAGTTCATCACACCTCCACCATAGCAGATTACACATCCCCACAGCATAACGGTTTATCCTCCAGTTGACAATGGGGCTGACAATGTGAATGAAGTGTTCATGAACCGGTTCTACATATGTAACAAGTAAGTGCAGCAAAAGAATGTTAGTTTGACTCAATCACACAATGATCTTAATAAATGAATGTTCTGTTTAACTGTTCATGAAAACTAGTATTTTCCATAAAAAATTATGTATCATAGTTTTGCTTTAATTCTATCAACCTTTTGGAACCAGCATTAAATACAGTGAAATCCAATCCATCATTTCCTATGGGGTAAGCAAAAGAAAACAATAGGTGGGGAAATTGAGGGGAACCACGGTCCCCCATTAGGAATGCCAATAGTGTAAGAGCCTTTAGGTATTTCATCATGTGCTTCACGTGCATGCCCTAATTTCAGTAATAATTAAACCTTGGTTTTTTTCATGCTGCATGCATATTGCAAGAGGATGAAATTTCTTGCAAGAGTTTATTTGTGGCTTTGTCTGTTACCTTTACGTATTTTCATTTCTATTCCTGCTTCCCTTCCTCTACACACAAGCATATGCTGCTATACTATATCTTTATTAATATCAGCTCCCTGGATTGAGTCATATTATATTTCGTCACATAGCTCTGGATTGTCCTTATGAAACTTGTCTTCTTGCACTCCGTTCAGCAACATCTTGCCACTTTTCATATGATAAAACAATGTGTGCCTTGCTACAATATATTATTGTACTATATTGTACTTTTATAATTTATCAATGATTCGTGACTTTAAAAAAAATCAATCCAGGATACAAACTGTATAAAACCAAATGATTAATGTGGGGAAAACCATACTTTGAGAAATGCTCAACATGGATTTTATTCTTATTGTTGGGACTACTTAAACAGAATGCTGGATCCAGGAATGATGTATTTAGGTTTCCCATACATTAATTAGTGTGAGACTTTAACATTAAAAGCTGATAACAGAACCTACCCATTCACGCTCATCAACACCTTCCATATCATCCTGCTCCAATTTCAAGTTCACTTCCATTCTACTGCTCACTGCACGCTGAATCTGCAAACCAATAATAATATATGCTCAAAACTTTGAAGCGTATATAACTCTTATCAACATTACTGAAAATAATGAAAACATTTTAACTATCTATGCTTGTTTTGCAGTATCACGGTATCTGAATAAATGAATATTTCAATTCTGGGTACATTAAGTTCTCATAACCAGTTATATAACAAAATTGACAGATTTCTATAATTATTATTGTGGAGGGGTTCTTCAGCAGTTACAGATGCAGGCCCCTTCTGGGATGACTGCCATTTTCAGCATTCTAGAAGATAGGACTCTTATTATATACTTCAAACCATGTACCAAGCTATTCAATATTTAACTTAAACATTATAAATTATTAATCCCATTAAACTTTCTAGTTAATTAATGAGCCCTCCTATGAGGAAATAATCTAGTTAATGGTGTGAGTAGGTCTACTCTTTTCAGTTTTAATATATTCAGGAATCAACACAGCAAAAATGAGTATAAAATCTCCAGAGAATAAAATATTTTAAAATGCTTAAAAACACTTCCGTGGTTTCATTTCCAATGAACAGGGAAGCAGTTTGAGTTAAAAACATTTAAAATATTGATACAATGATAAAACACTCTTAACATTTCACTCTCAAAATTAAAAAATTCAAAACATGTTTCATGAAACCTTTGCTCACATTGTCAACTGTTAAACAGCTGATGCATGGTGACCTGTTGATGAACTTGTACAAAATATTATCTGCTTCCGGAATGTCGAAATTCATGAGTTTATATTCATATATTTTTATGAAAATCTTTTCCCATATGTCAAGTTCCTTGGGATGTTGAACAGCCTTTAATAGAGATGCCTTTTCCTATTTCACGATTTTCATTCCAGAAATGTACTGCTATGGCTGATTTTTATATCGTTTGTAACGGATATTTAAACGGAACAATGTTCCTTTAATCTGATGCCCATATTTCTCTTGGTCTTGCATATATATATTTTTCACAATATTTACAATTGATCTAGTATATACATGATGTTTCTTCTTTGGGTTTAGAATGTGCTTTAACTTCAATAATTTGCCACCACTGTATCTGTTAATCTGTCGTCTAACACACTCTTATGCTTCACTTACTTTTAAATACAGTGGGACTGGTTTTGAAGAGACATCCTCTCCATCTTCAACCAACTTGATGAGCTTCTCTGTGTGAGTTCCAACAGAATTTTTTAAAAATGTCTTATTTTTCGAAAGTTCTTGAATGAACTGTATCTGTTCTTGAGGTGCTAATGTGTTGTGGTACTGTTTAACATTTTTTGAAATTTACTAATGGCTTGTGGGTGGTAAGTGAATTTTTTGTAAGTTTTTTCTTTTGATAAGTCAGTCAAAGTGGTAATTTGCTTAATTTTCTTTTGTTTTAGGAATCTTTTAATTCTGTTATCAATCAACTGTTTTTGAACCCATTATAAATGGCTGTTTCTATTATATGCAGGTATTCTTTTTTATATTCTTCTTTATTAAGTAGTACAATAGCATGGTATACAGATTAGTTAATGTACCACTTTATTAAGTGGTGCAACAGAATGGTATATAGATACAGATTAATTAATGTACCACATAATAAAGAAGAATATAAGAAAGAACACCTGTATACAATAGAAACAGCCATTTCTAATATTCATAAACCATTTATTTTGGAAACAATAGAACTTTTCATGGAAATATACAAAATTGCAATGCCTGTAAAATCTTGTTTGAGGATTATAGAGGATTTTGAATTTAGATAGTGTTGATGAACTTCCATAACGAAACATAATGCTTTCAATGCAATAAGTTGTCAGTTGTTCAGTGTACATGTATAGGTGACTGACATTAACCCCCCCCCCCTATAAGACCCATGTAAGACCAGCAGTAGGGTATGGTTGTGAGGCACTTATAACAGTTTTTGAGACAAATTTGAAAAGATTGGATGTCTTCCAAAATCATATCCTGAGATTTATTACTGGTGGTACAAGATCTGCACCACTAGCAGCTATGGAGCTCCAATCTGGTTTGGAGCCCTTGTGTGATCGTAGTTGGAAAATGACTGAATCCTGCTGAAACAATCTTGAGAAGAGGGGATACTTTTCTCAGTAACTACTGACTGGCTGAGGAGAAGTTGAAAATGCAAAGAACCTACCTTTCTTGTATAAAAGGACTACATGATACCCTTGATTTTCCTTCAACTCATTTTCCCTTTCCAGTTCCCTGGTGTCCAATGGAAATTTTTAAACTTTACGAAGATTATTTAGACCTTGTCTCTGACCTTAGCATGAACTTTTCTCTTGACTTTGAATTGAAATGTATGGCCTTGGCTACTATTCATGAACGTTTCCCAGTTGATTCTTGGCCCCATGTTTATACTGATGGTTCCATTGAACAAATCATTAAAAATGCTGGAGCTGGAGTTTACTCTACGGACTTTACATAGTCATATCTGTTGGGAAACACTTTTGACAATTTTGATGGCGAATTAGCTGCCATTTCTTTAGCCTTAGAGAAAATAGTGCAGTGTGATATGAAAAATATTGTCTTTTTTGTTGATTCCAGGGTGGCAATAATGACCTTAGATCAGTTAGCATGGCCTGCTTTAGATTTGCTATGGGTTATGGCTACTGACAGAGTCACCTGTATAGAATTGAAGTGACTGAAACAGATGATTGCTCTCTTTGCACCCTTTGACTGAAGAGCACCTCAGCATTTGCCCTGCTATTCTTACCTGTTTCTGTTTGCATGTTATTGACAAGGCCTTTGGTGATTATTTTTATCATTCTTCTTTGTACTGGACTGCTTGTCAACTTATGACTGAGCGGTTAGAGATGAGCATACAATAAAAAAAAAAAAAAATTAAAAATTCAGTTTTATGATGTTAAACATTTTTGCATTAGATGCTGATAAGTCAGTGTTACAGCCTTGCAAGGTGAAAAATTGGTTTAGAATGTCTTTAAAACTGCCTTGCCAGCATAGAAATATGGATTTTCTGCATCTCATTATCAGCATTTTCAAGATTTAATGCCATAAAAACCCCTTAATTGTCAAACTAATCATTAGACAATGCAACAATTAACATCTATTAACCGCCTTCTCGCATTATGCAGCCTACTTCTAGAGCAGACTCTTAAACTGCTTGTGTATCAGAATGTATAATGCAAATTATGTTCCACAGGTCACGGGTTCAATTCTTGTCATGTTGTTGAATTTTTTTTATTTAATATGAAGTGCTGCAATACGCATACTGAAGAATTATAAATGAAATTTACTTAATGCTTTCAAGTTTTATTCTCTTTCTGAACAATGAATGTATTACCAACATACAATGACTAATAATTTTACTACTAACACCAAGCCTAAAATTTAATTTATGTAGCACATACATAAATTCAGTTTTTGCTTCTTGAATTATGTTGCCTACTCTAGAGGAAGCTCTTTTAACTACTTGTATGACGTAATGCATAAGGCAAAAGCTGATGTCCCACATGCTGCAGGTTCAATTCTCGCCATGCAGTTAAATTTTCTTATTCAATATGAAGTACACATACTAAAGAATTATCAATGAAATTTAGATAATCTTTTGAATATATGATAGCCAACTCATTAAGATTACCCATAATTATATCTTTTGTAAGCAAGGGTTGCAATTACATGAATTGATGTGTTAAGATTTAAGTGTATAAATTGTAACATCATCTTAAAACATTGGCTAAATGCTGCATTATTAGGCCCTAGTCAGAAAATGACAGCAAAATAAAAAAAGAAATAAAGAAAAAAAGAAAGAAAAAAAAGAAGAAGAGGAAGAAGAATAGTGATGAATGAGATTTGAACTCAAAAACAAATGACCACCTCATATTCTAAAGCTAATGTCATAAACATGGCGCCAGAGTAATACGTTCAGAAATCTCTTTGTTACTGTGTGTTATACTTTTGAGGGGCATCTTCATTAACCAGTGGCATACTGGCACTTTAGAAACTTATAACCATATTTTCAAAATTTGAACAGATAGGCCATATACTTTCTATCTCAAATAGCTTATATATACAACATATCTACACTCTGAAATTATTTTGGTATAGTTCATTAACACCCTAATATATATATATATATATATATATATATATATATATATATATATATATGGTGCAGATTCAGATGTACTTCTTGCATTCGTTATTTTGTCAAGTAGCAACTATGCATTTATATATACATTTTACTTTTTTCCATTATCAAGTCAATTTTTTGTCATATAACCAGTTACAAGAAAGAAAATATTCTATTTTAAGATCAAGTTGAAGCTATTGAAATAAAAAAGTTTTTGCCATAAAATTGATCTGATCAGTAATCAAGCCAGGGCTTACTCTGTGAGAGCCAACGATGGTATTTTAATATTATAATATCTTAATATGCTACGTTTTATTCATTATAATACAATGAAATATAAATAAACTAATTATATTATAATTATGTTCATTTATTTTGTGCAGATGATTTTAATAATCGAAAATGAAATATAGGCCTGGAGGAAATGATTTGCAGATTGCAGAGCTCTGTTTTCAATAATGGAAAAGCCGCAAAGAAAAAACAAATCTGTCACCTTGTGTTATTTAAGTATCCATTTTAAACGCACTGTTTCATTAATTTGAACCTCAAGGTTCAAACTGTGATCTGTTAATTGTTGATTCAAAAACATATTCCAGTTGTAAGAACTTCTCTCAGTAGTGCTCAATGGAGTGAAGTGTGCAGTTTGAAATTCAATTCTTGGAGTTTCATTATTGCAAGATGTTGAAACGCAAAACTCGGACTAATTTATTACAGCAGTTAAAAGATTGTGTGCTGAAAATGAAGTTAAGGATCATACATGTGAAAAAGTAGTGCCGAATGCAATTGTGTTACTAACTTGAATGCCAGTACCAGTAGTGGCAATAAGTATGAAGATCATTATTCTGTGTGGTTGCCAGAACTTTCCACTTCAAGGGTGCAGGGAGGACGGTATCATTGATTTAGAGCACAGATTTGAAGATGAAAATAAAGGGAATTTTAAGGAACTTCTTAAATTCTGAATTGATGCAGAGGATGAAATTTTCAGAGGCCATCTTGCAAAGGCACCTAAAAATTCTACTGTAACAAGTAAAACAATACAATATGATTTGACAAATTGTTGTGCTGTCACAATTGAAAACAAAATTATAGATGATGTTATGAGAGTTAGATATTTTTCTATCCTATGTGATGAAACTATGGACATCAGTACAAATGAACAATTAACATTTTGCATGCACATTGTTGACCTAGAAAAGTGTTGTATGAGGGAGGAATGTTTAAGATTTGTTGTAATGCACGATTTAAGTGGTGAAGCATTGTTTAAGTTAATAATGATAGAACTGAGAGACTTGAGATTAAACATTTTGAAACTACATGGACAAGATACAATGGTGATGCAAGTTATTCAGGACAGTTTCATGGCATACAAGCCTGCATTTAGAAGTTCAACCTCTTGCATTCTATATGAGTTGTGTCCCACATTGCCTAAATCTGTTGGTTTCTAATGCGTGTTCTATCACTTCCATTAGTCAAACCCTTGACACAATCAGCAAAATTGTGAATTTCATTAGGGGGTAAAATAAACAGTTATCACTCATGAAGAACAAAATCAGTCAGTTGTGCTCTCAGCATAAAAAAAAAAAAAATGATATCATTGTGTAAAATTCAAAGGATTGAGCAGCTAGATGCTATTTTACAATTTAATGAGGTTTTCCCTGCAATCATGTTATTCCTAGAAGAAACAGAGTTTTTGAGTAAAAATGGACATATTTTACTCAACTCTATCCTAAGGTTCGAGTTCATAATTGTTCTAGTTACCATAGATGAAATGTTTAAAATAACTGTAAACCTTTCCAGGCAATTAAAAAATCCAAGCACTGATCTAGTTCAGTGTAACAGAATGATTGAAAGAGTTAAAGATACCTTAAAAGAATGTCAAGAAAATCAAACTTTTCATTCTGTTTTAGAAAATGCTATTAAAAGATCTTGATGTAGAAGTTCATATGGCTGGAATAACATCCAGACAAATTTATCAAAGCAATATTCTTACTACTACATCTCTAGGAGATCATCATCACATTAATGTTTTTCTTCCATTCTTGGATTATGTTTTCAATGAATTGTCCACTAGATTCTCATGCGATGAACACAAACACATCCTTAAACTTCAGTCCTTGATTCCAGTTTTTTCAGAATGACCTGAATTCAGACTTTGATGATTTATTAAAAGTTGTAAGCATTTATGAACAAGACTTGCCAGAAGCTATTTCAGAGGTTGGAGGTGAATTAAAAATATGGTTTAACTTTTGTGAAACTCAACAAAGTAAACTGAAAACAGCTATTAAAGCTCTTCCCCTTCTCCACAGCAAAAGCAACTGGGAGTTATAATCATCATGCATAGCTGAAAGGTCATTTTCAACATTAAGGCATGTGAAAACCTATCTACTGCCATGGGTGGCTGAGGTCATTAAGGCATGGACTCATCAGTGGGAGGTCTGGGGTTCAAATACCGCCAGGACCGTCCTCCCTGACTGAGGTTTTTTCCAGGTTTTCCTCAGTCCTCATAAATGGCAAATGCCAGGGAGGTACCCTAAACTTAGGCTTGGAACATTTCCTTCCTTAAAAAATCCTTTCCCAATATATCATTTCATCTCATGTATCATCAGTGTCCACCGCTTGTGGTGCCTCAGTAGTAAAAACGAGCATTAAACACTCTCAAAAAAAAAAAAAAAAAAAAGAAAGAAAGAAAGAAAGAAAAAGAAAGAAAGAAAGAAAGAAAAGAAAAGAATAAAAAAGAAAAGAAAAGAAAGAAAGAAAGAAAGAAAGAAAGAAAAGAAAAAAAAGATAGACGGAATGGTTTAGTGCTACTTAACATCCACCTAAACATTGAGATAATTCCAGAGGAAGTAGTTTTTGCAAGAATACATTCCAGGAGATTACAGCTTCAATGATATGTAACAACATTATTATTAACATACAATTTTTTCTGGATGCAATTAATTTATTTTTATTTACACATTGTATTCATGAAACTAATACAATAATCATAATTTTTGGAATGTAAACTGAAAATATGTCTTTTAAAAAGATTGGACATTTTCTGTGGGCCTGTGGCTCAATATGTACAAATAGAATCTGTATCACAGCTAGTAATTTAAATATTTTATTTACTTAAATATTTAGTTAGCAACTGTTTTACTATGACCTTAATTCTGATATATCCATATGGGATAGGCGATTGGGCTCCCCCTGTCGAATATTTCTAGATCCACACTGGCTGTATGTGTGTATAGACATGCATATTTTATATATATATATATATATATATATATCCAATCATAATAGTTTCATTCCTTCAGAATTAGCTAAAGAGAGCTGTAATCATTAAAAAGTGCTATGAAACATGAAAACATACCTGTTCCTGTTTTTCTTTAGTAGACCCGCTGATATCAGAGTTCCACCCAAGGCGGTTGAAAGGCTGCTGGCTACCTCCTCCAGGTGTTTTACTGCCAGCTTTTTCCATGGTGACAGCTGATGCAGAGCCCTGTGCAGCTGACACTATGAAAAGAGATTGCATGCACTTCTAAATTAATGTGGGTCCTAGTTTCCAGTGTTCATTCATTGAAACAAATATCTTTTATTATTATAGTTAAAATTTAAAAGATTCCTTTCAACCTAAAATGAGAAAAATATTTCTGATTTCCTTACCTACTATTTTAATGTATTCCAAGTGACAGTATTTGTACTATAATACAGCAATTATAAATGGTATATTTACTTGAAAATGTGATTCTATTGCTAATAAGAAGCCTCCTGGATTTTTATTATAAATCTTACAAATATTTTATCATTCAATATTGCACAGTTGATAATTTACAAGTCTATCTGGTATCTGACCTTACTAAGCAGAAAAAAGTTACTAATTTGGTGAGTTTCATTTCTCAACCCATCATCGCCTTCATGTTTAAATACCTATTTAGCTAACTAAGTAATCAAATTTAAATCCCTTAGCAGTGAGGGGAGACTAGAGTAACATTTAAAAAATCATATAAAGAAATAAGCATTTCTTTATGAAAATTTGATTGCACAATATTAAAAGCATAAACTCACCAGTACTGCTGACTTAGCATGAGGACAGATTGATAAGTCTAGTAAATCAACAAAATGGCAGTAAATTTTGTCAAGCGGCATAATTGTTGTAAGTTTTATTCAAATTTTCAAACACATGCAAAGTGCAGGCTTTTATTGGTAGCTATCTTATGTGATCATTGTAACATGTTTCATAGAAATGGATGAAGATAACTATCATGCAGTGATCCAACATTTTTATTTCAAAATGTGAACTGTGGCCCAGATACATATTGAGCCGAAAGAAGCTCATGGGCACCTTGTACCAGCATTGAAGACCATTTATTACTGGATCAATTAATTTAAACATGCTGATAAGCTCTGCAGATGCTGCACCTTCCGGACTCTGATTGAGTTTTCTTCTGAAGAAATAGTCAATGAAATTCATGTTATGTTATCATGATAGAAGCACGTTGCATTAAGATTCATGAGCTTGCTGAGATGGTAGGCATCTCATATGAACAGGTACATAATAACCTGCATGAAGTTCTGCATATGAAAAAACTGAGTATGTGGTGGGTGCAGGATTTGTTGACTCCAGATCAAAAACCCTTGAGGAGGGACATTTTAAAATTGTTTTTGAAAAACTGTATAATCCAAATTACTTCTGGCATCATTTTGTGACTGTAGACAAACTTGAATTCACCACTAAACCCCAAAGACAAAATAGCAATGAAAACAGTGTGTTGGAGAAGATGAAAGTGCACTGAAAAAAGCTAAAACTGTTTTGTTGTCAGGAAAAGTGATGGCAACAGTCTGGTTCTTCAGGTTGGGGATTCGGGGGTGAGCTACTTCTCGTCCCCAGTAAAAATTTTTTCTGCTAAGATGGTTAAATTCTAAATGCTAGGAAGATTTAAACAGGCATAGAATAAGTAAGAGGAGAGTAGGAAAATTACTTCATATTTACCTCAACACTTGTTAAATTTAATTTTTAACTGAAAAGCAAAGCTTAACTCACCAGAAATTAGTTTTATTAAATTGTTCCATATATAAGCTATCATCAGTAATGGTGCTTATGTTCTACAAGCAAAGTTTTAATGGATCTTCCAGTAATACCAATGAACACTTTTCCACATTCACATGTTACTTTATATATTCCTATGGAGCTAAGAGGATCCCTTGGGTCTTTCACGGAGAGTAAAGAAAATAATAAAAAAATGCAAGGAAGAATTTGGAAAGAATATGCAGTGAAATAAAACATTCACTAGGATACAGGAAATCTGCAAAGGCATGGAGAGTTATAAGAAAGACGTGGACAAATAACAATTCCATTGCTCCATAGATGGTATCTATGGAGCAATGGAAAAAAAACATTTCCATAATTTACTGGTCTAACAAAGAAAAGAACATGTAAATGAAAGTTTGTATGGAAATAATACAAATGTACATATGGAACCTATTTTAGAGGATGAAGTGAGGTTGGTATTGAGGAAAGCAAGGAATCTAAAGGCTAGTGGACCTGGAATTATGGATATGACGGAATTATGGGCCCCTCCAGTTAGTAAGGCTTATATGTAAAATGTTCAATCAAATTATTGAGGGAGAAGAAATACCTGAAGATTGGCATCTATCACATATCTCCACTATATATAAAAATGGAAATAAGAAGGATCCTAACAACCATAGAGGAATTAGTGTTACAGCTTCAATGAGTTGTATGTTTAGTAGTATTCTTAAGTGCAGGCTGGAGAATGCAAATGAAGGAAAAATAACAGAACTTCACTGCCTGACACTTGTGTATGGATCATATATTCATCCTTAGACAAATTAGCGAAAAGTTGCATTCTGAAGACCAGGAAATCTATTTAATATTTATAGATTTAGAGAAGACATAATTTTATGCCTATCCATCAACTTTGGGGAGCAATGGAAAACATTGTTATTGAACTCCTTTAATTTTACTCAATAGACAATTATTATACCAATAATGTAAGTAGCAGTGAAGATAGGAAATAAGTTATCTACTGCAAGGCCTTAGACAAGGTTGTAGCATATCTCCAACCCTTTTTAAAATATGCATTTAACATACATTGGGGAAGTGGAATTCCTCATGCAGGTATGAGAGTTCCCTTTGGGCATGGAACAGTTTACTCTTTTTTACATGCAGATGACCAGGTGTTGATTGCTCAAAGTTGAGGGGATACAAAGTTTTTGATAAGAAAGTTAATGGTAGCATTTGAAGCTGGAGGACTTCAAATAAATGTGAAGAAAACTGAATATCTGGTAGTAGTAGGAGAAGATGGAAAAGATATAACTCTACCACAGGGAACTATCAAAGTAGTAAAGCAATTTAAGTACTTGGGATCCATTATTCATGAGTTGGGGAGGTGTGAAGCAGATGTGGACTAGAGAATCTTACAGGCTAGAAAGGCGATTAAGATGTTAAATGCTGTTCTTTGGAGCAGAGTTATATCCAAGGAAACAAAGAAAAGATTCCTTCTTACATTAGTGGAGGGTATATTAATTTATGGGGCAGAAAGGTGGACTTTCACTGAAAGACAAAAATGAAAATTTCAGGCAGTGGAGATGGATGGTATATGAAGAGGAGCTAGAGTGCCTAGATAGGAAAGAAAAAGAAATGAAAAAGTAAGACAGGTTATGGATATGGAGGAATCAGTTGTAGAAAGAATCCAGAAGTGAGCTCTACAATGGCATGGTCACATTAGGAGAATAGATGAACAATGGTTCAAAATTCTTTTGAGGTGGTCTCCATCAGAAAGGAGAAAATGTGGTGGCCCAAGACTATCATGGATAGCAAGAATCAAATTAACTATGAAAAACTACAACATTCAAGAGGAAGATTGGCAAGATCGTCAGAGATGGAGATTGGGAATAAAGGGTACCTGCTGAAAAGTGGAACAACCCTTAAAAAATGGGGGGGGGTTATTATCATGATTTACTATTTGAAAAAGGTTAAAACAGTGACTGGCTGTTATTATGCAACATTATTGGAAAAAAAACAAACTTTTTTTTGAGGGGACTCATAGGGTATTATCATGATTTACTATTTGAAAAAGGGTAAAACAGTGACTGGCTGTTATTAAGCAAAATTATTGGATAATTGCGTAGTGAGTTGAAGCAGCAGTGACCAAGGTTGGCATGCCCCCCCCCCCCAAATTGCTCTTCTACCAGGATATGCACCGGCTCACACATTGGCCATTGTGATGGCAAAAGTGCATAGCTGAACTTCAAAATAGTTTCCCCATTCTATTCCTCAGATTTGGCTCCTTGTGACTTTTTTTCTCTTTCCTAACCTCAAAAATTGGCTTGAGGGAAAAACAATTTCATTAAATGAACACGCTACCTGTGCTGTAAACCAGTATTATGCACACTTCAAAAGTTTTTTTTTCTTTTGGGGGGGGGGGATAAAAAAATTGGAATCTTGCTGGACCTAATGTATTATGCTCAAAGGAGATTATGTTGAGAAATCAGTTTTGATTCAATACTGTATACAATTTAATTTAACCCCCTAATGCACAACCCCTTCAATATTTTTCCATTATCTCATTTATACTTGACATAATATATTCTTATAGTATTACATTGCATATGTGATGTTACTCCTGTTTTTTCGATGTTAGATGCTAGCTGTTGTAGTTTCTGATCCAGTGGCATTAAAGTAGACACTCCTACCAAAAATATGACCCCCTGTACTAATTACTGTGCCAAAAGCTTTTGAAATATGAAAAGTGATGAGGCATTCTAAGCAACAGTGATTATGAAATTTCATTTTCAGAAATGATGGCAATTCTTTGGAATGTTTATCCTCAAAAGAACGAAGAAATTACATTGCAATTATAATGTGTCAAGAAACGCAAGACGTGCAGAATTCTCCATCAATTACAGCAGTAATAATGGCATTTATTCTCATAATGACATTTATTCTATCTAAATATGAAATAAAACCTTGCTACACTCTTTGGAGCAATTATTTACACCAAAATTATTTTATTACAAATACTGAGTTATTTTCTGTCTACAAGTATATTTGGGATAATTTCATATTTGACCTTAGTTTTTATTTACAACAAATAAACATTTCTAGTGGTTAGGATGTTATCTTTTAGTGTACATTTAAGAACTATAATACAAAAATTAGTTACATTTTTTTACAGAGTACTTACATAATAAAAAGGCACATTAAGGATTAAATACATTTTAAAATTAAATTAACATACTACATTTTTCAAACAAAATATCTGATATAGAAAAGTAATCTTTATTTAAAACCTGGTCAAAACTGCCTTGCAGCTTGGCTATATGACTCACTGACATTCTATATACAGGATGTTACTGAAAAATCCCAAAATACTTGCACTATATAGGATGATCTTACACAAGCAATTTCAGATAGGGAATCCAGAGTCAAAGGTTTCAAATTAACATGTTAGAATTCAAGTTTCAAAAATGAGTGCATATCACTGAATTTTACTTTTACTTATACCTTAAAGCAGTTCATGCAAATGCCTATCAACAGATTGAAAGATTGAAATAATGCATGATGTGGACGGCTGTTATTAGGGAATGTTTCTCTGGAGATCTCAGTAGCTCTTGCAGTATAACCTTTTATTTCCCCATAAATCAGAACTTATTGACAAGTTAAGAAAAACTGTAACTATTCTCCATTTCTTCAATTTTTAATATGTTTGATGAGTTATTTTGCCTTATATTTTTTGATTATAAACCAACAACTGACAGATATGTCACAACATTAGGAATGATATAGACTCATAACTTTGTTTCAAACAACTAAATTCCTATTAGCACACAAATGCAGTGGTATGCAATCATGTGCTTAGCCTGAAATTTTGCAGGTTATTTTAATGCTAAAAGTGTTAATTGTTAAATAACTGTTCATTGGTTATTAAAATTCAAAGTTATTTAGATATTAAGGAGGTTTGAAGCCGTTCTAATTCAAATTTTACAGCTATTTAATTTTAGTATGAATTTCTGAGCAATTGCAGTTACTTTAATAGCCCATAACTTTTGACATTTTACATCTGTAACCTTAGGTTCCCTATCACAAACTACTTGTCTAAAACCACTCTATAACCAGTGAAAATATTTTGATAATGTTCATTAACACTCTCTATAGTCACAAAGAGAACCACCTTTTTCAACCTTATTAAAATGCAGTAGAGATCTAATAAGCACATATTCCATAAACTGTTATGGGAATAGAATTATCCATGATTTTTGTTTGTTTGAAATTTTTATTACAATTAGTTTATTTTAAAATATATTAATGAATAATATTATATAAAGCATAATCACACACTTCAGTGATCTCATGTATTATTTTGAAGATCAACATTTGCTAGTAGCAGGAAGTAAAACTTGCTAATGGCTTATTAAAATTTTTTACAAACTGTAAAAACTTGAAAAAATGTTTCATATGGAACTAACACAGTGAAGCTCACATGAATTAAATCTGTCATCTAACACTCTTCATGCTTCACTAACCTATTTAAATATTAAAAATAACGTCTGTAAATAAAACAAATAAAAAATTAAAAAAAAAAAACCTTTGATGTCAAATCTCTATTCTCTATTATCCCCACAGGAAACTTTTAAAAAATGGTTTACCAACAATGGTTTACAAACATTTAAATAGAAGACCTGTCCAAACTGACTGATTCTATGCATCCAACAGAATGCCCTCATTTTCAATGTCAAAATATACCAACAGATTACAGGTCTAGCAATGGGAAACCCACTATCCCCAATATTAGCAGAAATATAAATGGGATTTTATGAATCACACACATTACAAAAACTTTCTCCTGGGTATTCAAAACCTGGCACAGATATGTAGATGAGATCTACATCTGGGCTGGTTAGTAAATTGTACATACTGTTTTCATAATCTGTCTGATTCATTGTCATAATTTTGTTTCCTTTGTCAGCCCTACTGTAAATGATGCCCTTTTCTTTTAAAGATCTGAGTATCCTGTGATATGTCACTTTTTGATTATTTTCTTTTTTTATTATTTGCTTCAGGACTTTTGCACATTGTGATCATATGATGCTTTTTTCTTCTTCAGGTTTGTTAAAAATCTCTATTTCTATATCTGCTACTTATTCTTCTGCATTTCTGGAGTAATCTATACAAGAATCCTACGTTTAATAGATTATGAAAAAAGGCAAACAGATCCTGTACAAAAATATATCAGTGCAGTAAAAAAACTATTAATAGAAGTAACAATTCTGAGTGAAGAAGAAAAAAAGAAGATCATACCAGACAACCCTACAACTCCTAGAATCTATGGTCTACCAAAAATACATAAACCGGGCAACAAAATGAGACCTATTGTATACAATAAATTCACCCACATACAATTTAGCCAATTGCCTTTTAAAAAAATTTAATACTTTGCAGAAATACAAAAGCCAAAGCATAAAGAACTCATCAGAACTAATAGATAAAATTAGGCATGTGAAATTGGAAAATAGGGATCTACTAGTTTCGTATGATGTGGTCTCTATGTTTCCTAGCATCCCCAAAGAAAATCTGATAACGATCATACAGAAATGGCTAACCTCAATAAACCTACCTGGAGAAGCAATAGAACAATATGTGAACCTCACCAAAATTTGCATCAACCAAACCTACTTCACATTCGGAGACAACAGTTATACACAAAATAAGGGTCTAGAAATGCGAAACCCATTATCACCATTCTTAGCAGATATCTACATGAGTTTTTTACAAATAAAATTAATTGAGGCTTTTCCATATATATATACAAATGTTGGTATTGTTATGTTGATGATTTCTTTCCAATAGTAAATGAAAAATGGAAAGAGGATGCAATAAAACCGCTCAACCTGCAAGACAGCAGTGTTAAATTTACAATGGAATTGGAAAACAACACGATTCTTCCTTTTTTGGATACAAAAATTATAAAAAATGCAATATACTGGAATTTGGCATATTCAGAAAAGATACCCACACAGATAATTACATAAAAAACAACAGCCTCAACCCAATACAACATAAACATGCCATAATCAATAGTCTCACATTCAGATTAACAACCTTCCAATAAGCAAGACAGAATACAAATTGGAGTACCAAAAAATCATAGAGATAGCACAGAAAAATGGTTACACAACAGATCTGATCAAGAAAATAGTAAAATTCAAAAAGAAAAAACGAATAAAAGATATCACCACACTAAAAGGCCACAGAGGGGATCATAAATATAAGAAATTCACATTCCACTCATGGGCACACCAAAAATTCCAGAAAATATTTAAAGAGGCAAACATCATTTTGGCTCCAGTAAACAAATGTAGTTTAAAAAACCTCCTAAAACGAACACAAAAGACAAAATTTCTCCAGAAAAACAATCAGGCATTTATGAAATTGCTTGCAAAGATTGCAATATGAAATATATAGGCAAAACAAAAAGAAATATTTCCATACGGTTTAAGGAGCACATGAGACATGTAAAATATAAACACATGGAAAAATCAGCAATAGCAGACCATTTCTGGCAAAAGAAGCATGAATTCCAAAAGGAACCAAAACTCTTAAAAGATATTCATAAATAAAAACAAAGGAAATTTGTATAAATATAAACAATGTATACAGTTTTTTTCACACTAACTCCATTCACTTACATAAATTTGGTTTATGTAAGTGAATGGAGTTAGTGTGAAAAAAACTGTATACATTGTTTATATATATACCACTCCATTGTCAACAGCTTCGTAAGTACACTTATTTGAGTTACATAGACATACAAGTCTTTAGAAGCAATTCAACCGCGTGGTAAACACAAAATGGTGGAAACACAAACAAACAAACTCAACACATACACCAAATTTATGTAAGTGAATGGAGTTAGCGTGAAAAAAACTGTATACATTGTTTATATATATACCACTCCATTGTCAACAGCTTCGTAAGTACACTTATTTGAAAGGAAATTTGGTTAATTTTGATCTCCCAAAAATAGTAACCTTATCACAAAGTTCATAAAATCCACGGAGTGACATTTGAATACCACGCGGGGAAGCGGACATTGGGATCATGCTGACGATGAAGGCAACTGCCTTTGAAACATGTCCAAGTAAGTGGAACTAAATTAGTGAAATTTGAGTGATTTTCTCAATAATAATTTGTTATATTATATATGTTGTTTGCTTCTGGTATATCAAAATTCATGAGTCTGTGTTGATATTTTTTATATAATTTTTTTCCCATATACTGAGTTCATTTCCGTGTTGAATTGCCTTTAATAATATGTCTTTTTCTATTTCACGGTTTTCTTTCTAAAAGTGTGCTGCCACTACTGATTTCTCTATCTGTTTGTATTTTATATTTCTCCAGTGCTCCTTTAATCTAATATTTAAATTCCTTTTTGTTTTTCCTATATACACTTATCACAATCTCTGCAATTAATTCTATATATGCCTGAATTTTTTTCTTTTGGTCTGGGTTCTGTTTTATTTAACTTAACTAGTTTGCCCACACTATATCTATTTATGGGTGCCAAAGTGATGTTGTATTGCTTGAATATTTTTTGAAATTTATAATTAAGGTAAGGGTGGTAGGTGAGTTTTAATAAATTTTTTCTTTAGCTAATGCATCAAGTGTAGTGATTTAATTTTCTTTTTTTCTTTGAATCTTTTTATTTTCTGATGTATCTTTGTTTGTTAAACCCATTGATTTTTGCTGTGTTTATTATGTCCATGTATTCTTTCCTGTATTCTTCCTCTTTAAGTGGTATATTGATGAATCTATAAATCATGCTATTACATGCTGCCTCCTTGTGATATCTAGGATTGAAACTACAAGCTTTTATGTAATTGTCAGTATGTGTATCTTTTCTATATATGCCAAATTCCAATCCGCTATTGTTCTTTATTATCTTCAAATCCAAGAAGGGCAAGATGTTAGTTTAAATTTCTATGGTAAATTTTTTTATTGGTTCCTGTAAATTTAACAGTTTAAGTGCATCTTCTGCATATCTGTTTTTTTAAGATGGCAAAAACATCATCCACATGTCTACACCATATCTTGACTATGTATGAGAAAGTTATATGTATTTCTAAAAAACTCATGAATAAATCTGCTAAAAATGGAGAGAGAGGGTTGCCCATTAGTAAGCCTGATTTTTGTTTGAAAAACTTTCCTTTAAATGTGAAGAAGGCTGGATCTAAGCATAACTCTGTGAGTTTGATATATTCTTTAATGTGTGTTTCAGCAAGTTGTGTGGATAGTAGTCATTTTTTTAAAAGAGTTAAGCTTTTCTTTTTTGGAATACTAGGAAAAAGCGCTTTTACATCGAAGGATACCATTGTTTCATTTGTGGATAACTTTAAATCTTTAATTTTTTTAACAAGATCTAAAGAGTTTCTCAGGCTTAAGCTAGGAAATTTTAGTAATGTACTGAATTTTGTAGCTAACCATTTTGCTAGAAGGTGGCAAGGAGTATTAGTATTATTGATGATTGGTTTCCTGCTTTTTCCAGACTTGTGTATCTTTGATAATTCAATAATCTTGGCTATTAATGGATTTGTTATTTTAATTTTATAAAGTACAGATTTTGTGAACAAAGTGTTTTGTTTATACATATCTTCTGTTAACCTTTTGTATTTACTAAGTGGGTTTGTTTCTACTTCAATATATTCAGTATATTAAATATTGGAACTTCAAGAGAGTTTTAATGTATTCACATGATTTTTAAGTAGTTTTACTTTTCATCTAAACTAGATTTTATGATAGTTTCACTGTGTTGATTCCTACATTCAGTTTTAATTGAACAAAATATAGTGTTTACTTATATACTGGTTTTATTTATTTTTGAACATGATTTATACACTTCCTGCATCTATCATTTTCCCGCATCTATAATTTTTTAAACCTGGTACCTCCAAAAACGATGAATTAAGGTTCTACTGTATTTAAGTGGGATGAGAAATGGATATATTAAGTGGAAATGTCCCATTTATGAAGAACCAGATAGTATTTCGCATTGTATCTTAGAATGTAAACAAAACAAGCTTTTGAAGGAATAGTTCTGTTTATTTTGGAAAATTTACAAAATCAAATAAGAGGCAGAAAAATTTTAAATCTATAATTAGATTAAAATATTAAAAAAAAACTTGGAAAATACATCGGGATGGTGAAACAAAAATGGTTATGGAAGGTGGGCAAGAAAAATGGGAACAACAATGTTGACAATGGTACTATTTGGGAGAGAATACATATCCCCATTACATATTCAACCTGGTGTAAACTGTAATGGGGTACAGAAGGAATATAACTCCATAAATTGAGGGTGATTAAGTGCAAATTTAAATGTGTTAATAATAGTAAGTTTACATGTATTGAGAATATGAAAATGTAAATTATCTACTTTGATTTTAATGTGTTTACTTAAAACTACATAAAATTGGTTCTATTTATATGTTAAAAATATTATATCTGCATATAATTTGGAAGAAATAAATTTATTCATTCACTGTACTTACAATTTTCCATCCCCTCTGGTTTCAGGTTTATTCTTGGTGGTAACTTGTCTATTCCCTGGAACCATTGAGAGCTGGTGAGTGTTGGCAGCCATGTTACTTTGGTGGGAGGAAACAAGTCATCTTGGAAGAGATCACTCTGCAACATAAAAATTGAAGTTGTCACTTTTTCAGATAATAGTGAACTAATACACATGGAATTATACAATGAATAGTTAATACAATAAGGAAGTTTCTTCTTTCTTATCCAATCCATATTTTCATTTTGATCACTAGAAAGCGCTATACATACTCCAGAATGCACAGACATGTACTAATTTAAATGATGTACTTAAATTTCTAAAAAAATGTTCAACACAGTTTTATGAATAAGTAATAAGTGTATCCAAATTTTAAAACTACATAAACAAAAAAGTGAAACAGCCTGTGTCACAGGAATAAAACATGTAGACCATAAGTATACCCATGGAGTTATATGTGTAATCTTAATCATGTATGAATAGGCAGATGAAGGCTGTATGTCACAAAAGTAATGTTCCAGTACCCATTGTTGTACCAAAAACCATAAAGAAGGCACAAATAAAATTATATAAAATAATATAATATAAAATAAAAATAAAATAAAAAAATCTGAAATATTACATCTTGGTATCTTGTTTCCTACATCAAAATGTATATTCCAGAACTTCTATTCTTTATTTGAAAAATTACGTGTTTACATTTGTTACATTATTATTGTTCAGATTTATCTAAATCTAGAAACTAACTAAAAACAAAAAGCGATTAAAATAATAATTATAAAAAAATAGATAAAAAAATAAAAGGGAGAACAAAAAAAGTACTATAAGAATATCTACTTTAACATATACATAACTAAATTAAATTATAAATCCCATTCATCCTGGAAGCCTGCACTAACCTACAACTGGTAACCAGCTGTTAAAACAAAAATACAAATTACAAATCAACATTATTATTTACTTACTAAATTAAAACAAAAACTGTTACACCGGTGTCCGGCAAAAATGTGTACCGCTTATCAGTACAATTATAATTTATCTTAAATTTCTTTCTTCTGTATCGCAAATAAGTGACATAACTTTAATCCAATTCTTGTTAATTATATATAAAACAAATTTTACAATATACTGTACAATTTCTACCGTAATACCTAACCTATTATGTAATATAGCCTCCCTTAAGCTTAGTATGCATTATTATTATTATTATTATTATTATTATTATTATTATTATTAACCTTTTAATACTAGTTTTTTTTATTAAATAAACATTTTATAAATATTTTCAAGTTTAATGTAGTTCATTAATTTTACCCATTAACTTATGTTATTTTTCTCTCAACACTTCTCTAGAGTTTTGCATGTTATATTTTGAAACTATGTAGCTATAACAAAATACTTAATATATGTTATCTTCCTTCCCGGCTCCTCTCTCCCTTCACCTCACTACATCATCTTCTCAATCTCCTCCCTCGGTAGCTGCAGTTTCCTCTTCCTCTGTGTTGTCATCCTCGTTCTTCTCTTTGAATGCTCCTATGCTGGCTTCTCTTTCCCTTCATCTCCTTTCTCTTCTTCTCCTTGAACTCATCCCTTGGTGGCTGCTGTTTTCCTCCTCCTCTGTGTTGTCAACCTCATTGTAATCTCCCTCTCCTTCCACGAATCTCCATCCATCCTTCTCCGGCCCCCAGGTTGTATCATTGAACATTCTGTTTAATCCTCATCTTGATCTTCCTCTCCTTCCACAGTGCTATTTTTCAAAATATTTCTTTACAAATTTATGGCTCTGTGTCAGTTTGGTGTTAAGAGTCTATAAGAGTTTATATGCCATCACAGTACCACTCTGCAGGTCTGTCCCTTTCCCATTTTTGTACTGAGGTTTGCACATCCTTGTCACCTGCAAATCTCGTCATGTGAACTGCATCTTTTAGAGAACCAAAGAGAAGGAAACAAAATGCAAGATCTGAGCTTTACAGGGAATGAAGAAGTATAGTTTATCAAAGTTTAACCTATTTGCATCTTATTTAAATACTATTTCCAGTTTACAGAAATCAGATTTAAAGTCTCCAGAGGAATGTGGAAAGCATAAAGATAAACAAATGATTTTTGCTCAAATTTTGCATGCAAAACAAGAATTTTGAATTGTTATGTAAATCAAGTATGATGATTTAGTATGGTGCACATTGAAACAGTAGGGCAAATGGAAAGCAACCCTATGTTTTCAAATTTTCTCCTACTGCTTGTGAAGAAAGACTAATAAGTGGTAAATTGACAATAAATTTTGTCTGCTTTACAATATTTGCTAATAACATAGTTTGCTAGCTTATTTTTGCTCTCTTATTCATCATATGGCGGAAGGTGGTAGGGTGCTCCATAATGAAACCTAAAAAATATGGGAAAAAAAGCAAAAAAAGATGTGAAACTAAATCATTGAAAGGTAACACCAAATCAGATATAACAGAAAACAAGAAAATGTTAATTAATGAAGAAACCAGAGATAAAACAGAAGGATCTGAGGCAAGTAATGCAAATTACACGTGTAGTGAAGAAAATGGCATCGATCAAATTGAAGATCACAATTGTGTATCATCACTACAGAAAGTAATTCAAATATTGAGCAATGATTTAAATGAGGTGAAATCTCAAAATAGGATGTTAAAAGAAGAGAATAAAAGATTAATGCTGCTCCTTGATGAGAAAACAGAACTCACCTGAGAATGACAGATAAAAACAGTTACATTGAAAACATGTCGTATAGAAAATCAAAAAAAGCTTGGAAACTAGAAATTCGTTCTCTGTATTACCTGTGGATGGAGAAGAAAACAGTATGGTGTGGCCCTTACTTGGTGGTAAAGGTGGAAACTTCTCAATTAAATCCAATAAGAGGACAACAAATGCAAGAAGAGTGACTGACGGCATAGTGCGAAGAAAACCAAAGCTGTCTATAATGGGTGATAGTCATGCAAGAGCTCTAGCGGTGAAGGTGCGGGAAAGTTTTAATAATTATGATGTAGTAGGTTATGTGAAACCAAATTCAAAGCTCAGTGGAATAGTGCAAAATGTGAATAATGAAAAAAGTGAAGTTAAAGTTATTGTTGCAGGAGCAAATGATGTTTATTGCAATGAAGCAGTAAAGGCATTAAAATTACTTACTAACGTAATACAAAGTGAAAAAGGAGTGCACATAATTGTAGTAAATATTCCATATAGGTATGATTTAATATACAATTTTTGTGTAAATAGAGAGATTAAAGACAAATAAGAAACGAAAGCTTTGTGTGCGGGTTTTAGTAACATATCGTTAATAAATATAAGTGATCTGCAAAGATCACCACACAAGGCATGGTCTACACCTAAATAACAATGGAAAACATTGTCTTGCAGCTGAAATAGTATGTAGGTTTAAAATTTTTCTAGAAAAATCATCAAAATGCATTCCACTTACTGAAAAAGGCAGTGCAATAACAAATATGAAATGACTAACAACAAGTGTAGAAACAATTTTGGAAAGTAGAGCAACTGTTAGTAGAAACAGATTATAGAGTCATGCATCAAAACTGTCGATACATATCAAACAAACTAGAAAGTCTAGAAGTCCTATTAACAGAAATGAACCCATCCATAATAATCTTCTCACAGCATGGTCTTAATGAAAATCAGTTGCAGACAGTAAAGTTTGAAACTATAATAGAATGGATAGCTTTTATCAACTCAGCCACAAAAGTGGTGGTGTGGTATTATATACTAAAAATGAATTTATAAGCAGTAAGGTAAAATGGCTTAGCAAGCATTTTAAAGAAATGATCTTTGAAATTATAGGAGTAAAGTTCATTCAAATAATGGTAATATCTTGGTAATTGGACTGTATAGATCTCCAAATTCAAATATAAAAGATTCCCTAAAAAGCTTCGATGAATTCTTAAAGGAGGCACAAAAAAGTATAATCAGTTAATATTAATAGGTGACTTAAATGTAGAAAATAGTAATAGTGAATTTTGTGATCTGCTGCAAAGTCATAAATTAAATGACTTAAACCTAGGTCCCACTAGAGTAACTGAATATTCAAGGCAATAGATCATATATAACTAATATAGACATGCGACAAATAATGACTTTTATATATCAGATCATACAGCACAAATTTTTGATTTACACAATTATTGTATTGAAAAAGGAGAAATAAATTGTATGTACATTAGGGATCTAAGGGATAGAAATGTGCAAATTCTAAAAGATAGGTTAGCTTGTGAAAAGTGGTCAGAAGCACATTCAGCCAAAACTGTAAATGAACAATGGAATTCCTTCTTTATGATCATTAGACAGCACTTCGACTTAGTTTGTCCAGTAAAGAAAAAGATCATTAGAATACAAAATTGTAATAAACTAAAGCTACCAATGACAATAACTGCACTGTGAGATAAAATCAAAGAAAATTATGAATTCTACGTAACGACAGGGTTCAAAGTGTACAAAGAGCTCCAAAAAGATTAAGAATAGCATCAAAATAACTAAGTCAAATAATATAGTTAAAACAGCATGGAACATTGTAAATAAACAAACTCAACCAAACATAAATGGAAAAAAGAACATTCAGCTAAATGACAAAGGGAAATGTATTACAGATCCAAGCAAGGTTTGTGACTTGCTAAATAATTATTTCTTAAGTATGGGTGCATGTGATAGCACATGGGATTTGAGGCAGGAACAATCCAATATAAATGTATCTCAAATTGTATATTTGTATGTAACAAGTGAAGAGGAGGTAGAATCTATAATTTGTAGTTTTAAAAACCTGGAGCACCCTGGGTGGGATGGAATAACACCAAAAATCTTAAAAAGCTGTAAGTACTATCTGAATTACTCAAAATAAGTACAGTCAGACAGGTATATAAAAGTGGTGACGAAAAAATGGCAAGTAATTATAAACCAATATCTCTTACACCAATATTTGCCAAATTATATGAAAAGATAATACATAGAAGTTTAACGGGGTTTCTAAAATCAAAAAATACACTTTTACAGTGCCAACATGGTTTTCCCAAAGGCTTTTCAACTATCACTGCAATATCTGAATTTATTCATAAAGTAATGGTTAACTTAGAAAAAAACAAAAAAACAATAGGTATTTTCCTAGACTTATCAAAAGCATTTTATTGTGTATCTCATGAACTATTACTACCTAAACTTCAGAATTATGGAGTGAGAGGTAAAATGCAGGAACTCATCTCATCTTACATTATAAATCATTTACAATGTACAGAAATTTTATACAAGCAAAGTAACTGTATAAGGCCTTTCAAGTTCAAATATGATGTTGTGAGAGCTGGAGTTCCACGGGGCTCAGTTTTGGGCCTCCTAATGTTTATACTTTATGTAAGCAATATTCCATATTCACAGGACTATAGTATTGTATAATATGCTGATGATACTTCAATAATATGTGTTGAACAAACTTTTAAACAAGTGGAAGAAAAAGTCTCAATATCTTTGTTACACTTGTCAAAGTACTTACAAAATTTACAATTGAGACTCAATGTTGATAAAACTAAATTAATGCTATTTGAGCTTCATGACATGGAAGAGAATGAGTTAAGAATACATATTAATAATTCAAAAATTGAACAGACCAACTACACCAAATTCCTTGGAATCTATATTGATAAAAATTTCAACTACAACCATCATGTAATTACGCTTTGTAAAAAATTGTGTGTCAACATATATTTATTAAGAAAAGTATCCTATCATCTAGAAGGAGACACACTTAAAATGGTTTACTATGGATTGGTGCACTCTCATATAACATATGGTATAGAAATCTAGGATGGGAAAGCCTTTCTAATTTAAATAGAGTAATTATATTACACAAAAGAAGTATGAGATGCATATTCAATTTAACTGTCACCAAACTGTTAAAGAAACATTTAGAAAACATCACATACTAACAGTTATATCATTGTATGTCTACAAAGTTCTTTTATTAATAAAATCTAAAATGGAATACATATCATTAAAGAGAGACCATTATGGATACAACACGAGGGGAGTTAATAATTATCATAGGGAGTATAAGACTAAAATGTCGAACAATAAAGATCCATATATTATAGGTATCATCCTGTATAATAAACTTCCCACTTTCATTAAAACTGAGCAAGGTAATTCTTTTAAGAATGTGTTGAAAAAGTATCTTATTGACAAATGTCTATACAGACTAGATGAGTTATAACTGGGCAATGTTATCATTAACCTCTAATATGATTTGTTCAAATCCTTAATATTAAATGGCTAAAACTGTAAGGTTACTTCATTATGAGTTAGTCCTGATGATCTAATTTAGTCTAGAATGTAGAAGATTATATACAGAATGTGTTAATCCAAAATGCAATGTTACTTGTAAATATGTTAGTTTCCTTTTTGACTAAGACAGTACTTGTAAATGCAGATCTATTGACAGCCAACAAATTATTATTATTCATAATTACTATTATTATCATTAAAATATCCGTATGGACTAAGTCCCAAGGTAATTTCTTGTAATCTGAGTGTTAACTTCATGTGTGTATAACTGGTATAGAAAACAATATTGAGTTGAAAATTGCTATATAAATTTGTGAAAGTATCACTGGATACCTTGTAAATTATAGTTTGACAAAGTCAGAAACTTGTGTACATAAGTCTATTGACAATAAATAACTGATTGATATGTAAATAACTGATTGCTGTAATCTGTCACACATCTTTCAGTTATGTTATTCTTTGTATTTAAGAGATAAGCACTGGAAAATGAGCCAAACCTTTGTTTTGCAGGCACAAAGGTTTAGAAATGGTGGAAGCTTGATGCCAGAGTACCTGAGCATTTCTATAGACCTGAACAACTTTTGCACAACATTTACTCTGAAGTGGCAATAGGTTTTCTTTTCCTCCTATGAGTTTGTTAAGAGCAATATAAACACTAACATGCAGATATCTAAAATGTAGATAATATTTTTCTGTACCCCTTGTATGATAAGAGATTGAGCCATGACTTGCTCTTGTAAATCTACCCCTTCCATTCTTTTCTGACATGAGATCTTATATGTTCTCTGTGTGTTGTTCTTTCATTCTTTGGCACTTTTCCATGCCTTAGATCAGCTGTTTTGTGTTTGGAGGAAAGTAAATGATGTCTTTATTGCTTCCCCATTTCAAACACAGGTTGTTGGTTGACAATACAATATTTCTTATTCTACACAATAAAATTGCTGGGCTAAATATCACTCAAAAAGAAACCAATCTTTCTCACTCATGACTTAATAGAAACTGATTAGAGATATGGATTCAAGACACACCATGTTTCTTGCTATTTTTAATGTTAGTACATACAACATCTATGGCCAAACAAAAATACTAAATGTACTCAATCACACAATGATCTTACTGCCATGGGTGGCCGAGGTTATTAAGGTACGGACTTGTGAGCGGGAGGTATGGGGTTTGAATCGTGCCAGGACCATCCTCCATGACTGAGGTTTTTTCCAGGTTTTCCTCAGTCTTCATAACTGGCAAAACCTGGGAAGTTACCCTAAACTTAGGCCTGGAATGCTCCCTTATCCTTTCCCAAATTACCAAATTATCATTTCATCTCATATATCATCAGTGTCCACTGCCTGTGGTGCCTAGTAGTAAAAATGGGCATTAAAATAAAAACACAATGATCTGAATTATAAATACTAAACGTATCTCCATGAAGCAATGCAGTGAGTGAGCTCAGTTCATCATGTAATTTAAAGGCCTGTAAGCAGTTGATGATGTTAGCCTGTGTAACACGTTTTGAGCATGAAGCATAAGAGTAAAAAATCAGCTCACCAGCATATCTAGAATGTTGAAAGAGGTTTACATCAATTACTCATTTTTAAATGAAACATGGAGGTGTTAAGGTATTTTTAGATGTGAATTAGTGAGAATGTGATACTACCTATGCTATATTCACATACTGTTTTTTGGCCAGTACCACTATTGTTTAACTTGCATAGCTTGTAATACACATTAATATTTTCCTTCAAAAATAATTGTTTACAGCAAGTATCTGAATATTTGTCAATATTTTCATAAAAATAGTGTAATATGGAAATAAATGACTTATATTCAATAACATTCCTTCACTAAGATCCAAATGAAATATCAATAAAAGATAAAAATACATAAATAAGTATGAAGCACAAGTGCCTTGTAAACTAAACATGCATTTTTCCACATTCTATACCTTGATTCTTGGAACTGTAAATGAAAGAGGTTCTATGGTATTGTTAGTAAGCCTCAGGGCTCGGGCAAATTCCACATTTCCAACATCACAGACATTTTTTGGCAGGAAGGAGAGTCCTTGATGAAGAGTGTTGCAGCGATGGTGACTAAGTGGACATAAATATGGCGCCTCTTCTGTCACTTCAAATGCATATATTGTGGAATCACCCTTAAAGAAAAAAAACAGAGAAGCTAACATTAGTTCATGAATTAGCTGGCATATGCTATTATCCATCCTATTTATAAGGGCAAGGATTCTAGAAAGAAACCTGGTAGTTATATATGAGGGGCATTCTAAACGTTTTCAGCCTGACCAAGAAAACACAAGATTTAAGAATTTTTTTTAACATAGTCATCTTGTAAATCAATACATTTAGTCCAATGATTTTTAAACTTTTTAATACCCGCAGTACAACACAATTTGTTCACCTGTGAAAAATAAGCATTTGTTTCAGTTTCTCATCATTAACGTGAATCTTCCTCCACCCATCCATTTCTTCAGTTGTGTGAGCAAAAAGAATATGGCAGATGTGGAAGCACTTGGAAGCAAAACTCATGCAGTTAGTAAAGCATAATGCTTCTTGGTGATGGTTCTACCCTTCTGGAGGTAGTCTATGAGCACAGATCATGAGAATCCCAGAAAACCGTAGTCATCACTTTTCTTTAGATGGAACCATTTTTGCTTTCTATGATGCACTTTCACATATTGCCACCCACTGTACCTTTTTCTCCGATATGTAGTTATGAAACATCAGAGAATTGCATTTATACAAGAACACTTTTTTCGAATGCTTTTTTGGTCTATTGTTAACAAATGTGGCACACATTGAGTGCAAAATTTTCTCATACTCAAACTTTGCATAAAATGTAGTGGACATTGCCAATCAAGGTCGAGGCAACTTGCACACCTTCAATCAGTGATCAATGGGTATGGCATTGTGAATTTTTTACTGAAATCTTACTGGTCATAGCATTGGGACATCCTGAGTGCTCATAATTTTGAATGGATGTACCACACTTAAATTCAGCAGCAATCTTTTTAACCATCGAAAACGGAGGAGAAAAAATCCTTTAAAGTGGAATCTAACTCCTTTTGTATTTCTGTTGGAATTAAACTCTCCTAAACAAAGTACTTCATCACAGCTCATATTTTAGTTTATCCATTTCGTAGAAAATGTTAACACTAGTTTGTTTTCCATGATCATTACCAACAAGTGATTACACTTACGGATCTGGAACTTTACTGTGTGCCATCTAAAGGATGATATTTAACAACTATCATAGCAATTTAGCCATCTTCGCAGTATATCTGAGTCAGGCTGAGAACTTTCAGAATGTCCCTAGTAGGGGGATTGCTCTTGTCTGGCATTGATAAAATATTTAGATATGCTGTTAAGAGATAGAATTAACAAATGGCTGGAGAGAAATGAATTAATATCTTCTTATCATTTTGCCTTTAGAAAAGGTAGGAAAACAATGGACAATATAATCTCTTCTGAATCAGAATATTAGAACACTTTATGGTCTCACTTAAATGAGATTTACTCAGGACATAGCCATTAGTCGTGAACAGCTGATGATGTGGAAAAAGATCCACAAAACATATGTCCTGAGTAAATCTCATTTAAGTGAAACCATAAAGAGTGTTCTAATATTCTGACTCAGAAAAGATTATTAGTGTGTGTTTCATTGTGTTCAATTTTAATTTGAATTAATATTGAAAATGGACAATATATTTATAGTTAAAACTTTACTTGACAGTGTAAATGGTGCATCATAGTCAAAGTTCAATTCCAATAGTTATTAAATGCAAAAAAAATAAGGCTTTCAGAAAACAATAGTTATAAATGTGTTCAACAAATTTTCTGAAAAGTATTCCGCACTCACAATAAAAAGTGCATTGAGCACATGTTCTCAGAGTAGAAGAAAATAAATTAGGGGAAATGGACAGCCTTTGTAACACTATTGTTCATTAAATATTGGTTAAAATTGTAAATTTAACATGATAATAAAGTGAACCTCAATAAATATACCAGTATTGTGAATCTTTAGTAGGTTAAGAAATTATTTAACTTTTGGATTCTACTGTTAACTCATTATGCATTTTCTAAGCAATCTCCCCAACATCAATATTAAGTTGCACTCTTTGGAAGTAACCATGGAAGCAGACACACCATATTTACCCAGAGATGATGACAATCTGTTCTTCTTGTGATATACAAGGGTTGCTTGAAAACTAGTGAGTCTGCATGTGATGGAGTATTTCAAGGAATATGAAATGAAATAATAATAATAATAATAATAATAATAATAATAATAATAATCATCATCATCATCATCATCATCATCATCAGAAATTGGAATTATATATGAATAAAGTATAACTTTTCTTACCTTCCCTGTGAGAAATAAAGTTGAGCTATCTTCATCATAAAAAGGAATAAGAATTGCTGGCGAAACATCCAGTCCAACAGTGTTTAGAGATGAATTAAGCTGATCTGCTTTGAACACTTGAATCTGCCTTTCAGAAACCCTACAGATCAAACATAAGGATGGAATGTATTAATTTCCACAAGGATTAGCGAAAAGTTTATCAAATGAGATGCAACAAAAATGTGACACAATGGGAACTAGAGGGAATTATTTGTTAATAATTATCTGTATATAAATTCAATATTTTAGCTGGTCAATTATTTATTTATTTAAATAGCACTAAGGTATTACAATATGGCCTGGTTCTAACCCAGGTTCTATACTTTAAATCATTTTGATACAAAATTTTTCATTAACATACTAATTTTCACCATTCAACTGAGTGTATTTAACAATAATTGAAATCATTTTATGATATAGTCGAACTACACACTCTTATGCTTCACTTACTTGTCACTATTATAGACCGGTTTCGAGAACAGTTGTTCTCATCATCAGTTCAAATCTAAAGTTCAAAATAGTTCAAAAATATATGGTCTACCAAAAATTCACAAACCTGGAAATGGTATGCGACCAATTATTAACAATATAAATACTCCTACATACTACCTGGCAAAATGGCTAGTTGACAGATTCAAGATACTACCAAAATTTCATAGCAGAAGCATAAGCAGTTCATTTCAATTAATAGAAAAAATCAAAGACATACAATTGCAACCTTCAGACACATTAATATCTTCTGACGTAGTATCGTTGTTTCCAAGCATACCAAAAGAAAAACTCCTGATTTATTTACATGATTGGCTAAAAACAAGTGGAATTAATGATGCTCACATAAAAGAATACATGAAACTGACCAAAATTTGCATAAACCAATCATATTTTTCTTTCAAGGACAAATTTTACAAACAAGAAACAGGACTCACTATGGGCAGCCCCTTATCTCCATTTTTAGCCAACCTTTTCATGAGCAGATTTGAAACACACATCACTACAGCTTTCCCATACATATTTAAGACATGGTACAGATATGTCGACGACATATTTGCCATTGTTAGCAATAAGCTCATTGAGGATGCCATAAAACTTTTGAATTTACAAGACAAAAATATATCGTTCACATACGAAACAGAAATTGATAACATATTACCATTCTTGGACATAAAAATAATGAAAAATCAAGGAAGTCTAGAATTTGGAATTTACAGAAAAGATACACATGCAGACAATCACATAAAAGCTGACAGTTTTAACCCCACTTCTCACAAACATGCAGTTATCAATAGTTTAACACACAGGCTAGTTAACCTACAAATTAGCAAGGATGAATTCTTTAAAGAATACAAACATATAGAAAAAACAGCAATTAAAAATGGTTTTAAGAAAGAACTAGTATACAAAAAGGTACAGAAATTCAAGAGGCAAAAGCTTATAAAAGAAACCACAACACTTTCAGCAAAGAAAGATAAACAAATTTTTAAAAAATTTACATATCATCCATGGGCTACAAAAAAATTTCAGAAAATTCTTAAAGATTTTAATATCAGGTTGGCACCGATTAACAAGTTTAATGTTAAACATCTTCTCACAGACAATGTTAATGACAGTATTCCACAGGAGAAAAAACCAGGCATTTACAAAATAAGTTGTGAAGAATGTGGAAAAATATACATAGGAAAAACAAAGAGAAACATAGGCACAAGGTTAAAAGAACATTTCAGGAACATAAAATACAAGCAAATTGAGAAATCAGCAGTGGCATTTCATTTTTGGACAGAAAACCACGATATAGTGAATAAAGCAAAATTATTAAAATCAGTGCAAGGACCTACAGAATTGGCAACATGGGAGAAAATATACATTTACAAATACAGAGACAGTTTAATGAACTTTGACACTTCCGGCGAGGAAAATATAAACTTTAAGTTCATCACACCTCCTCCAGAGCAGAATACCCACAACACAACGAATTATCCAGCAGTCGGAGATTTGAACTGATGATGAGAACAACTGTTCTCGAAACCGGTCTACAATAGTGACAAGTAAGTGAAGCATAAGAGTGTGTAGTTCGACTATATCATAAAATGATTTCAATTATATGATTGGCTTCACTGTGAACGTTCCAATTAACATTTTTAGTATTTAACAATATTTGCTAAGCCCCAATTTTCGATTCATCAGTAGCTTCCTACTGGTATATCCAGAGGACTTAGGCACAGCCCCTTCTATTAAATAATCATCAGTAGCTTCCTATTGGTATATCCAGAGGACTTAGGCACAGCCCCTTCTATTAAATAAAGAAACACTATAACATAAACTAAACCATTTTATACAATTCAATAATCTCCTAAAATTAGTAATAAATCTTTTATTATTTGTAGAACTCCTGCTCTTTTCTAGCTTACATCCATACACATTTAAACTTTTAAACTACTATACATTATCACAATACCGCTACCAGCCAATTACACAAAGTAAACACAATCAAATACACAGATTCTCTATTCTGACTTCCCAAGATTCCTAATTTGTCTTTGGTCACCAAATATTTTTTTTGCTGCAATTTGTTGTTTTTAGTCAATTATGCACTCTTATTTCTCCACTTACCAGCATATATTGCCAGATTATGTTTCGTGGACCACTGTCCTAATGCTTAGTTATGTTCTTCAATTCTGACATTTACATTTTCCTTTGTTTTTCCAATATATATTTTATTACAATCCAAACAATTTATCTGGTAAATGCCCGATTTCTTTTCTGGAGAAATTTTACCTACATAATTTGTTATTAAATTCCTTATGCTGTACTTGTTCTATAGAGCCAAGATGATGTAAAATTCTTTGGAAATGCTTTGAAATTTTTTAAAAGCCCAAGGATGTTATGTATATTTGTTTAACTTCAGTTTCTCTTTCTCTAATGAAAGTGTAGTAACTTACATTATTCATTCTTGCTTATTGAATCTCTGTACCTTTTTATCCATTAGTTCTTTACTGAAGCCACTTTATCAGGCTTTAATTATAAACATTATCTACAACCAATTCATTGAAATAACTACATTGGTCCAATGTGCTATTATTAAGAGGAATTTCTTTTCTACAAGTTTTCTTGATTAGCAACCAAATAATTTTGCTGCCAAAAATATTTTGCAATTAATTATTTTATTCTATTCCTTCTTTTTCTATTCCAACAAACACCTGTAGCTCTATCTAATAACTAGGAAATGCTCTCTTTCTTCTATTTCTCCAGAAATTTGAAGAAGCAAAAAGCTCAATATAAAAGTTCATTGGAAGGCCAATTATTTTTATTTTATTTATTTTCGGATGCTCTTTAACATCTCATGTGATCAGCATCCCATTCTATTCAGGGCATGAAACAGCCAACAAATTTTGCTCAGAGGCCTCTTCTTTTGGGCTTGAGATTCTTTTTCGTGCCGTAAATGTATGACACAGGACCCACAGCTTTACTTCCCTTCTGAAGAAAGCCATACTTCGGATTTTTAAGCCCAAAAAAGTCCATATATTCTGGCTGGTTTGAACCCGCGATCTTGGGTTTAGAAGGCAAGTATGGTTACCAACGATTGGAAGGACAATAAATCACCTCAGATACCAACCAAAACACTAACCAAGCAGCAGTTCTATTAACAGCTGAAGATATGGATAGCAATTCACAAAATATGTACTAATAAACTTCTTAAGTAACACATGCTAGAAAAAGTACTTTTCAAATAGCTCATCTCAAGATAGCTTAGTAATGTGTGTTTCATTATATTAAGATTACAAATTTTATCAATATTAGGAGTGATTCACTTACTTATCAAAGCCCATCACAACAATGAAACGCCCTTCGAGAGCCCATATTACTCTTGCTCCTCGAGATCCCACTGGACCTTTTCCTTCTCGGATAGGTTGAGTGCTGCTTCGTGGTTTGTACACCCTAAGTTTCCCATCTTTGCACACGGTGGCACAATATGCACCACAAGGACTCCACGCGAAACTGAACATCTGCAAAAGACAACATGGAGTATTAAAATGGTATTTTACACAAGGATATAAGAAAAAAAAAAAAACTTGGGTATCATTAGCTAAGGTATCAGATCTCATTTTAATCTATGGTTATATGGTGTAAGCCCTATTTTAAATTAATATACAATGTTCATTCAAAAATTAGAACATCTTGATTATAAGATCCTTAAATTTTTAATGTTAATTTTTCCAAAAGCATTAGGTATGCAAATTTTACAACTACATGATAATAAATTTGCATCTAATTCTAAGTGAAAGAGAAAACACACTCTTTTAGGACATATAATTTTTTCAGAATATCATTAACTATTGCTCAACTGTAGCTACTGCTCTCAGATGCATACATGTAGTGTGATTGGATGCTGGACTGAGAGAATATAATGCTTCTAAACAATTTATTTCAATGCCCACAAGTAGTATATAAGGTAAAGTAGAAGATTATCTGTACTTTCACCATAACACTTATTTAGGTTTATAACCTGCTTTCTGAGCACGCATGGTATAACTGAGGTCACATAATCAAAATTTGAGTTTGATTGTATCATTTTTCTTGCTGCTTTGAAGTGTAAACTTGGCAGTTCTGCTAGCAGTGTGCACCAGGAGAAACAAAAAGCAGTGATTCTGATTTCTCTGGTCAGAAGGTATGTCAGGAGCTGAAATTCATTGGAGGCTTTCAACATAATTTGGGGGCAGAGCTCACTGCTAGAAAAGAAGGGCAGCAGTACATAAATGGTTGCATGATCAACTAAAAATCTTCTTCTTGCAGGGAAGAGGTAAGCTTGTGGACCACTGGGCCAAGTGTATAAAAAAAAAAAAAGGGAGACTATGTAAAAAATGACATACTTGTTAAACCCTACTTTTATGCAAATAAATGGAAAAATAGTACATACATTTTTTTAATTTTCTTTGTAAAAATGTTAGGAAATTTTAGAGAGAAAATACAGTAATTTATGAAAGTATGATCAAAACTAAATACTGAGTCAAAATATTCAATGAAAAAGTATTTTTAAAATTTATAACCAAAAATATTGATGCCATTTTTGGATTCTTTTGATATGCTCACATACAGAAGCACTGGTTATATTCTCAGAACAATTTTTAAGGTAACTAAAGCTTTAAAAAAGAGTGTGTAGTTCAACTAAATCATACAATAATATCAATTATAACTAAGGTATATTTATAGGGTAAAGAGCATTTTAAAAATGAAGCTTCCCTATTAAAAGTCTAAAAATGCCTTAATTTTGGATATCAATTGATGAACACCCACGCAATTAGGCAGATTTTTATTTTTTGAATATTTTTCAAAAGATAGTGCCTCAGGCAACAAAACTATTTTTAATTCAGTTTAATGTATGTCTTATCAAGCTTGTAATTTTTAAAAATGCTGTACTATAAACTTGTTATTTTTGGGGGTGAAAAATTTTGACATTGCTTTTTGAATTCTTTTGGTCTTTCTTGAATTGATGGATACTTGTTCTATTCTCAGAAGAATTTTAAGGGCAGTTTATACATATCTGCGAGCGCAGAACACTTTAAAAATTGAAGTCTTCCTCTTGAGAACCCACAAATGTCCAAATTTTAGACTTAGTTAGGCTATTCGCAAGCAAACAAATAGTTTTCTAATTTAGTTTAATGTCTGTTACATTTTATCTAAAATTTTTAAAAAAACAAGTTATGAAACAGCCCTGTTTTAGAATCTAATATGCAATGATTCTGTTTATGAGTAAACACAATATTTATAAGAATTTTATTCCACTAATGAAAGGAAATTCTCAGACAAATACAATAATATATGCAACAAAGCATACATGGAAATTGGAAAAATGAATTTATTCTTGTACAGAAAGATGGTGAAATGTTAGGTAAAAGGATGTAGCTATGAATTTTAACTTCATCTATTGAGCCACAAATAAATCTGACTGACATGCAAAGAACTAAAGTGTATAATGTGAACTAAAGAATATAATGTTATTAGAACAGAAACATAATATCTACCTTGCAACTCCGTTTGGGGGGGAAAAAAAAAAGCTCTAGTATTACCTGGTCTGTATGGCCATGAAGAACAATCTTTTCTGTTTGTGACGCAAGATCCCAAATTCTGATTGTCATATCATATGACCCTGATGCCAAAACATCTTTTGCTAGTGGATGAAACTTGATGAAGTAGATTTTTTCTGTATGACCAGGAAGCACAACATCTGGTGTGTTTGTTGGTTGTGATAATCCTTCTTCAGGTATCAGCCAAAGTCTTATTGTACCATCATCACATGCTGTTTGAATGAACAAATGAATGAATTTATTTTCACAAATAACATTACATTAAATTTAAATATACCAACTAAATACCCAAAAATTTTACAATAACAAAACTTATTTACATTGTTTTACATTTCTTTTGTTCTTTAGGTTCTAGCAGTGTTAATCTAAACCATGGTTTACTACCTCTTAACCACCTGATTGTATGAATGTAAGAAACCTTCTGTTCTTTCCTTCTCACATGCTATTAAAAATGAATTGCAATCAATGTAAGGTACAATGTTTTCTCTACTAAGCTATGTAGTATAAATTTTACTATTACTGCAAAGTCAGAATAGAATCTTAACCAATTACTTTATACTAAATATGTTTTCAGGGTCTCTTACAGAAGCATACTTGGAAACAATATATAAGATCTGCTTCTATAATACAGCAGATTATAATAAAAACAGCCCCTCAACTTTGCCTCAATTTCTGGAAATAAAAAATTCCAGGTTGCCAGATCTGCACTGAATAGTAGGAGGTTTCCAGTTGCATTCTAAATTCTTGCAGTAGTGTCATTGTTTTCAGTCTGTTGTAATGCAGCAAAAATCACTGCAAATTAAACTTTGTCCCCTTCCTTCAAATACTAAACCAAGCAGGCATTATTTGGCAGAGAATTATCTCAAATGAAATGATCACAATATAGCCACTTGTGGAAATGAAAAAGGCAACAATCTTCTGGCCTACACTCTGCATTGAAATTGATAATAGGGTTATTTATCACATATTGTTTTGGTATTGAAATTTGGAAAAGTTGTGCTGTTATGTACCTTGAAGGAGTATTAATATTGCAAAAAAGTATATGAAGATAATTCATAACATAATTTTATGTAAGTGAATGGAGTTAGTGTGAAAAAAACTGTATTACATTGTTTATATATATAATACTCCATTGTCAACAGCTTCATAAGTACACTTAAATAAGTCTACAGATTTTTGTGTATTTATATTTATTTAAAAAGATATTTACTCTCTATTCCTTATATTCCTTAGCAGTTGTATTTGTGTTCAAAAAACATACTTTAAAAAATAATGACATTCACAATCATAACACAAGATGAAATAATCATTACTTCAGAACAAGATTAAATATCAAAATGTCTGACAAAAATTCAAATGTATATAGATTAATACTATATAACAGGTTACCAAAACATTAAAATTTTGCAAGACAGTAAACAATTTAAACCCCACATTAGTTAACATTTTAAAAAATTGAGTTGAATTTGTAACATACACACCACTAAAATTCAATAAAATGGAAGACTAGTTTCGGGAGCCATTGCTACTATCATCCGTTCCTGGTCGACAAAAGTTCTTGTTACAAAGTTCACTATATTTTATACACCCACATTAGTTATTAACCTTGTAACTGAATTATCTGCCAAAAGTCCCCTGGGGATATGATTACTATGATGATTATTATTGTTGTTGTTGTTGTTGTTGTTGTTGTTGTTGTTGTTGTTGTTGTGCTAAGAAAATTTACAAAATGGTAACCACCTAATTCTGGCCCTGGCCAATTTCTAGGTGTTGCCATTACAATCTTTATTATTATTATTTGAACATGTCCATTAAGAAAGTAATATCCAACTTTTCTATTAAGAATAAACTCTCCTCTATCACCTAAAGGATGAATACTATATACTGTTCTAATCCCTTTCTTGATTTAATATTATTCTTACCAACAGCAAGTCTTTTAAAGTTGAAAGGGTCCCAAGCAAAATCCATGACATTAGTTCCCTGGACAAGAGTTGGAATAACACCATCAGGCAGCCGTCCTGTTTTGCTCAACTCAAAGACAGCAATCTTCCCACCAGGTCCACTCAAAGGAACTGCAACTCTCTCTGGGTTAGCTATTGGATGAAAAGATACTTTCATAGAGATACTTTTCTTCATGTACAATTATTTTAAGTAGGTAACTCTCTTAGAAAGTTAAAGTTTTATATTAGGTGTTTCACATGCTATCTGACCCCCTTATTCCTAATAAATTTCAAACAAGCTGAGATGATTCAGCAAAATTTTATATAAGCAAATCTTAAAGTATGAGAAACAGTTGCAGAAGAACTTGCATGTATAAACTGAAAAAGTGCACTGATAAAAGAGTGCCAAAGTACACAGTTTGTAGTTTGGAAACTACAAGTAAAATTTGCCAAATTGCCACTTGGGGTTTCCACATGTACATGCCAACAAGTTGCAAAAAAATAAAATTGAATGGAAATTTTATTGCTGTGCAAGAACTGAAACCTGCCTACAAATAGACAACTCAACTATTGTCATTATTCCAGCAGTTTGTCAGTGCACATCTGAAAATACTGGACTACATATAATCCTCAAAAATGAATGGTTCACCTAAATGGGTATGTAAATTCCCAGAATACCCATATTTGGAATAGTGGGAATCCTTACACCTCTTCATGATGAGAAAATGGAGGTGAGATATGACATGTCAGTGCCAATTTCTGACTCCATCTTTTCATTCCAAGAGTTTGTGAATTGGTTGGATGAGGAACTCTGTACTGGATATTTTCAGCAGAATTATGCCATCTGCCACACCTTTAATATCTGAATTTTCTACTTTTTCTTTGAATATTGTCTCATTTCTAAAGGACTTTCCAACCAAGGTCATCAGATTCTTCCTATATTGCAATCAGAAAGAGAAAAATGTATTGCAACAAACCACAGGCAACTAAACTAAATCAAACACTGGCATGAAACTAGGCTATATGTTTGATGAATATCTTCTGTAACATGAATAAGCATATATACCTGTATTGATGCATATAACAACTATTTTTAGCACTCGCTATGAGATTACTATTCTTCTCATGCACTAAAGTATATCTGTGCCAAAAGTAATTGATTTATGTTCATTAGTTTAATTTTTATTAGGGAAAATAAAGGGCCAAAACATATGAAACACTCCATCAGTAAACATCTATTTGTACTTAGATATTTAAGACAAATTGTACCTGATAATATGGCTAGAATAATTTATTTTTCTCTTATTCAGGTACACATCACTTATGATATGAAACTGTAGGACAGTACTTCCAAAACAAACTTTAATAAAATCTTTACCTTACAAAAAAGAGCTGTTAGGTATCTAGGTCATCTTACACACAATAATTCCTGTAGGAATACTTTTAGACAGCTGAAGATTCTACCTCTGCCGTGTGTATTCATCTACAAAACCATTCTTTACGTAATAAAATATAATATACCTATGCATACAAACTCTGGTGTACATAAATACAACACAAGGAAATAAAACTGACTTTATCCCAAGCTATAGACTCTGCCTTTATGAAAAGATGCCTAGCTTTATGGCAATAAAACTCTACAATGCTCTCCTTAAGAAATCAAATACTGTAACAACCATATTAAATTCAAGAACGTTTTGGAACATTATTTAATAGATAAAGCCTACTATAACATTGACAAACACTTCTTGTAATTTAAATCTTAATTTTATTGCACATATCTTTTAAATGAATACTCATTATAACGTAGAGGTTATCCTTATTGTTCTAATGCATTTTTTATGTCTGATTATTGCAATCTGTATTTGTATTTTTTATCCTACAACCTTAATGTAATGTATATCTTATTAATTATTGTATTTATGTATTTATTGATTAATCTGTTTTAAATATATAAAATAATACTATTATCCTGTAGCTTAATACTGACATGGTTCAATAGTATATCACGCCATAATAAACTGCAATAAATTAAAATTAAAATATTAAGATGAAAGAACTTTGTCTCTACTGTTAAAACAATTTTTCACATAACATGTTAAATGGTTATTTCAATCTGTAAGAATCAAAGTATTCATTAAAATGAAAAAATTACACACACTCATGATATGGTTCATGTATCTATTACCAGCATAAAAAAAAAATCATAACTTTCTAACATAATAAGAAGTTTAACTCAAATCAGTTAAATTTATCCACATAAGGTTCTATTATCTACCAAGAGGATGTGATATTTCTTACCATGAAAACCATCACACTCTCCTGAAATCTGGCGGCTGATGTTACGAATGTTTTCAATATGTGTTGATTTGTGTAATGTTGTGCCTTTTAAATGCCGAAACTTTGACACACGCCCTGTAAAAATAAGATTCTTTATTATAGAGTGTTTTAAAACATAAACATTTGGCATACAACAAACTTAACTGACTACTGTGACAACAATGTTTGTTGGTTTATGATCCAAGTGATAAAATGAATATGCATATAAAGATGAAAATGAAACAGAAAAAACAAACAAACAAAAGACACAATCATTTTAAACAAAATGCCCTATTATGTCATCATCTATCAGAGTGAATAAAACATAATACATTTTTTTTTTTTTTGAAATCAAATTAAATAAAAACGGGATGTTTTTTCTACACAATTTTACAATTTACAAACATATTTTTCCCAGCAAACAGAAAGCTTCTTAATACCTTTATCGAAGAAATAGGTGAAATTGGGTACCTAACCAGTTGTGTATGAATACTTGCACATCTTAATTGCTGATAAACACAGCAATTCTTCTTTTAATAATTCAAAGATTTGGTAATTTCAACTTTAGCTTATAGGAAAGGTGTCCTAATGTTGTCTAGTCAGTTTCCTCAAGTCTTTCCCTTGTCAATGTGGCTGTAGTATGCACAAAAACAATATTTGGAGAACTTTTCAAATTGGTTGTTGATGTATGCCTCAACCAGAAGCTGGGCTGGTTGTATTCATGAAGGAAATTGATGAACACAATGCCAAGTTTCAGCAAAATGTAAACATGTGAGTCTTTGCTCAGACAAGAGCAGATTCTTGCTCTTTCCCTTCACTCTATATTTGCTTACTTCAACTCAGGAGTATAATGATGTACTTATGTTTCATCGCAGGTTACAATTTAATGCAGAAACATTTCTCTTTGATCCGAATATTGAGCCAAAAATCTCTCATACACTCCCACATGTGTACTGATTCTCAGTGAGAATTCAAGAAAGTCAGTAAGCCAAACATTTTGGTAATTTAAATCATGTGAAATGTTGGATTGAACACTTTCAAAACTTATCCCAACCTCAGAAGGAGTTTTACTACTTGTCAAACATAGATCATATTCGATAAGGTTCCAAACTGCCTGAATGTTTGTTTGTTTGTCCAAGGTCGACATTGGTGACTTTAATTTTCCAGTTTCTTGTCCTTCTATGAAACTTTTGTCCATTCATACACTTGCTTCTTAAACAGTGTCTTATCCCCAAACTGTACCATTAATCTTTGCAAAATTTCAACTAGTTTTATACTCTCCTGGGACAAAAACTTAACAATAGTGCATTGTGCGATTGACAAGTGACCTCCTACTTGGACATCATGTTATTGACAAATGAGTCAAACCAGTTTCCTCTCTACTCCTGAAATCCACATACCTAATGTCTCAAGGTATGTCTCACTCTATACTATTCACAAATGATAAAGTAAAATTCCAGTTAATTTTTTATTTGCCCCCATATTTTGAGTGAAGTGTTTGTTAGCAATATAAATAATTGCAATCATTCATTATGCTATGACTAAATAATTTATAGATATCTGCTCTATTTGCTTCTGATAATGGAATAATTATTTTCAAATGGAAAAATCACTAAGGCAACTATTTTTAACAATGTACCAACAATAGACAAAGTTCTAATGTGAAACATCAGTTGATTAAGTTAGGCTTTTATGCAAGTAAATACATCAGCTTAATTAAAGAATAAGAGCACAAAAAAGAAAATGATGCATAGCTACTGACCTAAGAACTGCTAATGATGACATCATTTGGTAAGAAAATATCACATACCAAACACTGTTGAAGTTCTCTTTGGAGTAGGTGTTGTAGCTGGCTCCGGCTTCTTTTCTTGTGCTGCTTTTGACAGTGTTTCTTGGGAATGTTGGTGCTGCATTGTCACAAGCTTCTTTGCATTTTCTGCTTCCTCTTTCACAGTTTCTGATGCCTTGGCACTCTTGAAAGAATCTCTTCTACGCAGAGGAGTTGGTGATAAGGTAGGGCTTCTTTTATCAGCAATATTACTTCCTGCTTCTTGTACAGATACTGATCTATTCTCATACAAGCGTCGACGTTCTGCTATGCTCGTTCGCTGCACAGATGCCCGTTCAAAGTCTTCCAACTTGTCTTCTACTGCCACTTCATCAACTTTAGTTGGATCGTTGATGTTGAGATTGGCAGCTGTTGCTGCAGCTATCTCATGCTCTGTAGCTATTGAGCTAATTCTCTTCTCGTACAGCTTTCTCCTCTCAGCGGTACTAGGAGTTTTGGGCTTACGGCCTTGTGGAGGTGGAGAATGCTGCAGTTGGTCTTCTTCAAGGCTGCTATGTTGATCTGAAATTTCTTCATTTTGATCATTTCGACTATCTTCCACAGAAAAGGGAGCTAAAAATTCTTTATAAGGTGAAAGTTTTGGACTTCTGGCAGTGTCGCCTTTTCCTTGAAAGTCATTTTCAATGTAAGTGAGACTGTGGTCACTATTTTCACTGCTGTCTGCTACAGTGTTGCCATGAGATCGACTTGTGGTGCCATTCATAGATTCATGGCCTGGTGCTACAGGAACAGAGAACACTTTGTCAAAAGAAAACTCTGTGGTCCCTTTAATGTCACCATCTCCATTGCCACTAGAGGTGAAGTTCAGTTTGGGTGGTGTAAAAGGCTTTGGTCCAAGTCTGGGCTGCTGGAACAAATTCCAAACACTTAACATTTTCTAACAATAACAGTATTCGCATTAATCCAATTAAATCACTCTATAGCAATAGCATAGAGACGAGATAGTGTGCTGACTTACATGCCATTCATGGGATTGTTGCAGCGCAGCACTAATGTACAGCTGGGCTGTCTGCTTTAGCCAGGCTATTGGCTATGTAATCATAAAGTATTTTAGGCCCAAGTATGAATAAAAATTATCTTCATTATTAGGATAATGTTTAAAAACATACACACACATGCATTTACATGCTCTGTACTTAAAGAAAATTATTTAAGAAAAATAAGAGATAAATAGAAAGGAAATTGCAAGCATATTATATAAGTTAGAAATAATAAAGCTAGGTTTGGAGAAATTTCATTATACCAAAGGAAAAAAATAAATTTTAAATGAATTTAATTGTATTTATTTGATTACTTTTATTAACAGTGAAATGGGTTCCTAGTTGGTTAGCATCGGAGCCTGGTTCCCTGGATATTCTAGTAGGCAACTACTGACAAATGAGAACTATGGTTTGAGGCAGTCAAATTGATTAAATTAGGACATTTTTAATTTAATATTCAGAAATTAAAACGAAATAATAGTATTTGGTTATTTAAGAACTAATGGAAATATGTAAATTTGAATTGTCATGATGTTGGCATTTGTTGAAATAAATGCATTTATTCATTCATTCAAATAAAGAACGAGAGGGTTTTTAAATATGTAATTGATAACACTCAATATCATATTAATGCTGGTATAAATATATACAAATTAACATATTAAAATATATAGACCTCAGGAGAAGGGACAAGAGAACCATAGCCACTCCCTGTATTATAATAATATAAAGTTAAAAGGAATTAGTAAAGGCCAAACAATATAATCTATATTAAGTGAGAAGGTAATATGAGGGTTGTCCAATAAAGACTGAAACTATATTTTTAAAGTACCAAAAACTGTGATCAATCTACCATTTGTTGGCTGATTCTTATACTATTAAGTATGTTCAACTACAACCAGATGCTATGCTTTTCTAAACTCAACCATTCTCATCAGTAGTGTCTTGAACTTGGTTATAGCTTAAGATGCTTCTAAAGTTTAAGATGGCAGAAATGCAAGAGCAAGGTTAGGCAATCAAGGTTTTTGATCTATTGAAGAAGACTACTTCAGAAACATTTGAAGATCTTTGCAGAGCTTATGTTGAGTCTACAATGTCTCATGCTACATGTTTCCATTGGCACAAAGTCTTTAAAGATGGAAGAGAGAATTATGAGCTGCAAGAAGAGGTGGTAACCCCATCACTATCCTTACCTTAGTTGCTGTCAACACTGCTGCTGTAATCATGTGCAAGGAATCTAATATGACTGTTAGAGAACTTGCAAAAATGCTGGACATATCAGTGGAAGTGCTTACACCATGTCAGCTACTTCCATGGTCTCACATGGCAACAGCTGTTATACATTTTTAGTCAAGAAAGTTATGTCTACTGTTCCACAACCTTGGTATAGCCCTAATCTTGTCCTGTGCAACATTTTTATTTTCAACTGCCAAAAGTACCTCAAAGGATGTCAATTCGACTCTGAAAACAATGCAGTTAATGCTTTAAAGGCGATTATGAAGTGCCTATCAAAAAATGGATTTGGATTTTCCAAAACTGGATGAGAAGATGAGATTTAGTGCATAGCTGGTAATAGTGACTATATTGAAGGGGGAAAATTGAATTTCATTGATTTTTTTATAATAAAGTTTTTACGCCATTAGTCTGTCTTTATTGAAAACCCCTTGTATAATGTAAGTTATGTACTTAATACCAGTAATATAATTGAAAACCTAGATATAATTCTAATATAGATAGTAATTTAACATTCATAGCTCCCTAACTGAATGTGTTAATATTTGAGTTGCATAATTGCATAGTTTTATCTAAATTCAGTGGAAAAATAACTCAAGTGCTAAAATATTTAAAATAACATTTGGCCAAAAAAATTATTATCTTGCTCCCTCTTTATGGAAATTCTGCTGAAACCCATAGCAAAATATTATCTGAGATGGTTAAAAGTCCAAAATTTTATCAAGAACAGTATTTTAAAAGAATAAATTGCATATTCGCCAGGTAGATGAAACTTTGGAGAGATTTTGAGTTGAATTTGCGAGATTTAATCGTTGTAAAATATTTTGGAAAGTTAAGGAATAAATGAGATACTTACCTTGGTTTCAATTTCCAATACACTTTGGGTATGTCCACATATTTACCTTTCACTAAGAAAAGAAACTGTTTTTATATTTAACTCTTCATTGAAGCATAAGTCTCAAACTCTCTTTTATCTGAAAGTGCGTAATCTTTCTGTGGAATCATATTAGTCCATTTTAAACACGTTTTCCTTGAGTGTTATGAAAAAATTCCTATTACTGGCATCCACACTTGGTAATAACTAAAGCAATATTAACTTAGCACTATGAATTAGTCTATCCTCTTTCTAGTATTTACAACACTTGAGAATTTAACAGAACTGATTACTAGATCTACACACTTCTTAGGTTACACATTGTATTAAAGATGATGACTATTATCTTAATATCTTAAATCTATCACTATTCTAAGATTACACATTTGAATTGATAAATATATTATTTTCTTGTAAATGCTAGAAAGAGGGCAGACTAATTCATTGTGCTAAGTTAATATTGCTTTAGTTATTAGCAAGTGTGCATGCCAGTAATACGCATTTTTTCAGGACACCTATGGACAAAGTGTTAAAATGGGCTAAGATGATTCCACAGAAAGATTACCTACATTCGGATAAAAGAGAGTTTGAGACTTATGCTTCAACGAAGAGTTAATCATAAAAACAGTTTCTTTTCATAGTGAAAGGTAAAAATGTGGACATACCCAGAGTGTATTGGAAATTGAAACCAGGGTAAGTACTTCATTTTTCACAGCAATTTAATTCATGTGCCAATGAAAGTGGATATAAATCACAAAAATATTTACTGATACAAACAACACTAGCAGCCAGTCACATTTCTAGCACCATATTTCTACCATCTTGCCATAGTTTTGAGAGGCCACCAAAGACAATGGGAATCTCCAGAAGTCATCACACTTTCTCTTCTATATGCTTGGCTATGGCTTTCACTTAAATATCTAAAAATCTTTGAATTAAAAAATCTTTCATAGTATAAAATAAACATTCATACACAAAACAGCACTCAAAATTATTCCTACTAGATACTAGAACAAAGCGGAAAAGGAAACATGTAGAGCATTCAATCATTCTGAGTAATTGAAGACTGTTTCAGATCAGAGCTTTCAGTTATTGCTATTATACACATACTTAAGTTTATATTTAGTATACAATAAAATATAGAAGAAAACACACCAGGTAAAGATACAGAATGACAAGAAAATTAAAAAACTACTTAAAAGTATATTTATGATATTGCAGAGAAGCAGGAGAGAAAATTATGTATATCTAAATACTGTGAAACCTGATTTTTTATGGCCACTTTATTTAAGCAACTACCTGTAGAAAGGAAACCTTTAGCTGAGTAACTTAAGTTTATGGAAGAAAAACTTAAATTTCCTCTTTATTTTAACAGTCCCTCATGCTCTGGCCAGTATATATAAAAAATTACTATAATAGTTTGGGAGAAAAAACTATGTTTACACATTATGCTTGCAATAATAAAGTAACTATGCACAAAACAGAACATTTGCCTTACCTTCGGTCTGATAGAACATGTTAGGCTACTCTCATTTTATGTAAGTCCCAATAAGTTTCAAAACTAGTAAGTATTGGGTCTCCCCCCCCCACATGTTGACTGGACCCAAAGCTGGTAGATCACAGTTGCACCACCAGAGTCAAAGATGCATGTTGTTACTGTAAATGCCAATTTGTGTGTGTTTAATTTTGGAATGTGCTTACTGTGTTATTACATTTCATTTCTCTGTTTGCCATGGTTCAAAGATTTAATACAGAAGAATGCATTTTAATTTTCTGTAACTGTTAAGAAACAAAACAGGTGCTCAATATTATGTAGAATTTCAAGAATGGTTTTTGGGGAGTTCATAAAATAGTGCTTTATTTAATAACAACAGAATCAGTAATTGAATAGCAGCGCACTTTTGGAATAAAAATCATGAAATTAAACCAGAGATAAAACTACTTAAACAACTTCATAATGCAATAGAACTTTTCCACTTGGGAAAACATTTTCATTACAAAAAATAAGGATAATTTGATGAATTTCGATATCCCTCCATTGGATGAACTCAGCAAATTCCTAATAGAACCAACAGATGCCGCCACAAGAACATCAAGAGACCCAACCGCCACGTTTAACAACAGTTTGTCAACAGGCTGAAGATGGGAGGGATCGCTCCCGAAACATATGTTCCAAATTTTATGTAAGTGAATGGAGTTAGTTTAAAAAAAACTGTATACATTGTTTATATATATATACCACTCCATTGTCAACAGCTTCGTAAGTACACTTATTTGAACAGAATCAGTGTTGGACAAGAAAATAAGATGCAGGCATCATGTGTTAATAGAGGAAAACTGTGAAAACCTCTTGCAAAGATAGCACAACAAATGATACTCAGCCGTACATCAGCACATTCTCCTACTAAATGCTATAATGCCATCCCTACAATGTTATTGAAGTGTGTACCTTACAGTTCACCAACTCTGGAATGGGAAAATTTTAAAAAATGGTAAGCATGTTTTTAGTACTTTGCCACACAGAAAGCTTGGTGCAAGCAGCTGTGCTGTATTCTCTCAGATTGGCCCAAAAGTGGGTAAAAACAAAAAACAAAATGAAGACCTGATATAACATAAAGCTTGAGAGGGAATATTTTCTTGAAATGATTTTGAACGACTTTAAATGTTGTTTAAATTGCTATACTATGTTTCCATTGATTTAACAAATTAATAGAGGAAAAACTTCCTTGAAAAATTAGAGAATTGGAAGGTAACCAATTGTGGTGGGTGAAAAACACATTTTAAGACAACCCATACTAAAAGTAATTTTTTAAACACAAGGTACTCAGACTAGAAATTGCATTTTGCAAAATTAGTATTGTAAACTTTTTATAACATTTCAGTATTGATACAGAACTTTGGTTTAATACAGAATGTGATGATTAATAATCTATTTGAAATTTAGCCAAACAGGTTTAATTAAAAAGGGAGGAAGCTTTAGTATTACATGAAATTGAATGTATAAATTATCTTTAGTGTTGTTTTTTTCTTTTGGTTCGATCGGAGCCTTTTATGTGTTCCATACTTTTATAACTTTTATATTGATCAGGCCATGGTGCAAATTAATACTACATAAAATATTTCCTAAGATTTATATGCATCAGTAACCATGTTACAATCCTGGGATAATGTCAGCCTAGAAAAAAATCAATAGCAGCTGATCCCATCATTATGCATGTCCAAATGCGTACTATACCCTCTTTCAATATTAGAAAATGACATTTTTAAATAGCAATTTAGCATAATGTATAAAGAAAATGTAATAATAAAAACAAAATTTAATCTGTAATTTTATCCCACAAAAATATATTTAAAAACCATTAAACACACTAGCACTGCAATATGGGTAACATTCACCTTAGGTAAAGTTTTTCCTATGCTCTTCCTAGTGAGAAATATGCAAACTTTATTTCTTTGAAACAAGGAAATTTTGAAAAGATTGGAATAAATATAATTTACAATTACTGATTTACTTATAAACATTGAGGGCTGTCTAAAAAAACTATATGATACAAGTATTAAAAGTCATTTTATTTTGTGAGTAGATTTGCATTGGCTTCCAGTCTAATTTTGCTAACCTCCTACACAAAATAAAATGCCACTTTTAACACTTGTATCATAAATAACTATTATGATGGATTCTCTTATAACACAAGTAATGTCATGTGCTCATCAATAAGAGATGTATAACCCTTTGTGCTTTCTTCTCCTTATTGGCTCAACTTGGCAATGCACACAGGGAATTAATTGTTCTCCAGGCTTTAGAAGAATGAATATCAAACTTGGAAACTTCTGGTGACAACATAAATTCTCATGAATCATGTAATGTTTCTTTTCTTTTTGGTTTCTAAATTAGTAAATTCCATTCTGTATTTATTACCTATTTGGACAAAATGAATTTTCTTCATAAGACTTTGGTATTAGTGGTATTTTGGGCCCGAAGGTACCTGATTTAACAAAGGGGAATGCTTTGGTTTGGACCTGTTGTTAGTTCTTTAAGATATGTTTTAGGGATTTCATGTTAACCAGATTGAGCATTTTTGCTTATTTTTCTCATGTGCATTTAGTAAATTATAAAATTTAAAAGAGCAGTAATGAAACATTTCAAATTTGCAGTATCTTTACAACTTATTTTGCAATAATGTGTGTGTTTTAGGATGATCCCCTTTAATTCTGTGTTGTTGTTTTTTTTTTTTTTTTTTTTTTTACCTGATTTATATGTGCTGAAACTGTAATTAAGTTTGCACTTATTACAATATTTGGTTTGGATTTTTGACACTGGAACTTCACTAACTTTTTATATTTTGAGCATGGTTCAAATGCACTTGTATTCATCCTCAACCATTTGTTGTCTTGTGACTATTTCCTTTCCTTATCCCAGTTGTCTATGAACTTCCTAATTAGATCCTCCTCAGGTGGGATTTCAAAGTTCATTGCATGTTGTTTGTTTTTAAGCATAAAAATACTTAAATACTGGAAGAAAAATGGAAATAAATACATTCATTTTGGTCCAATATGTAGAACTGACAAATGTAAATATTAGTACCTTAAAATTTGTAGATTGTGTTGATCAAAATGGGCAACACTTCTAGCATCATCTATAAGAAGGGTGAGTACAAAATTTATTTTATTTGTAATACTCAAATTGAAAATGGTTATGTATTGTTATGCTGTAAATGGGTGGCATCAGATGCTGGTGATGGCAGTTAGAGTCACATTGGTTAGCAGCCGACTTGCAAATGGACAGATTAAATCTGCCCCACTGTAAAAGTACAATGGACAACTTCCATGATGCTATAAGTGTGAGAAAAATGAAAGCAGGGAATTTCAGTATCTCCTTGCGTGACATGGATGAGTATATAACATAACTTTTAAGCACATTAAATTTTCTAGTATTTCTGCCAATGACTCTTGTGCTGCCACACCCATTCCAATTCTAATATAGCCTGAGGGCCATGAAAAATGGCTTATTGAATGAATGATTTGTTTAAGCAAATAATTACACATTCAAATTTACATTTTTCCGCAACTATTTACATGCTTCATAATTATATTTAATTACACATTTTCAATCCATTGTCAGCAGACCACATCACAATTTAATTTACATAAACATACAAGAACTCTAAAAGTTTAGTAGTTCCAAAATTGAGGTTCTCCCATATCTTAACCACTAGGTTATATGTATGGTAAAGAACCCATAAAATAAATTACTAATTTTCACCTCTGCATGTGCCCTCAAGCTCCTTCCTTACACTTTTTCTGTATTTATTCTTTACTTTTCCTAAAAATTCCCTTATTTTATTAATTTTCTCTACTGTTCTATTTGATAACATTTTTGTTACAACTATTTCTTGTAATTTGTCCCATTTTCCACCTAAAATACTATACATCCATCTTTTTGCCATTTTACATTCACTTAAACAATAGAACTGACTTTACACTTTCCCTAATGGCTTACTGATCAATGCAGCCTCTGCTGTCACATCAGTCATAAGATATTATTGGATGACTTGATATTTTAGAGTTGCAAAATTCAAACTCAATTAATGGGCCACCTGATATAGTCATTTAATAGGACAACTTTACATGACACTTAGAAAGGTTTCACTGTAAACGTAATTTTGTTACATATTCAGCATTAACCAGAATCCTTCTAGAATGCGCTCTAAAAGCATAATCTGTATACAAGGCACAGAAAAATGTTTATAACTTTTAAGTACTCTTGCCAATACTTTAAACCTAGAATTAAACAATTATTCTGATAGAAATAATCCCTTAACATGACTGAAATGTTTAGTATAAGTATTTTATAAATGGGTTTATTAGAAAAAAAAAACATTAGATGGTAAACTTTTGTAACTCCAAAAAGGAAATTTTTATTTTTAAATCCTAAGTAAGAAGTAGTTTTAAGAGTGTAATTAGGAAAGGACGATTAATGGTTTTCAAATTTTGACAAGGTTTTGGTGTAATTTTAGGTTCAAAAACTGAAAAAATTGTTTTGCCTCTTGGCCATAATTGTAACCAATGCATAACCAAATTAAAATGGAACTTGACATATTAATTCTAATTCCAAGTTGGGCATCTTCAAAGAACCAATTAGTTTTGTCTTACACTAACCAATGAGATTAATTATTACATGAAATTCCATCTCAAGATAATGGTAATCCTAGCAGTCTGCTATCACTTACTTTAAGTTTACATGCATTAAATCTTTTGACAAGGGATGCCCCCAGGTCTGTACATTTGACAACAGATGAAACATGGCTCATCTTATTAATTATAGCGTATAGTGATAATCTTTCACATATCAAGTCAACCATTAGTCTGCAGCACCATCTAAAGTTCAAATATTCAATGACACTTTTAATTTTTCTTAACAAGGTTGCAGCCCCATGTTGCAATTGTACTTAGGTGCAATTATATCACAGTAATTCAATATAACTCACACTAAAGCCAGTCAAATAAGCTTTCAGTCTTGCTCGTTTCTCTGCAACCTGACTTCCACATTGTTGCTGCCACAAGGAGGGTGTGGCATGCAGAAGTGGGTATAGAGGTTTGGTGGCAGTTGCTCAAGAGGGCACATTTGTCCCGAGAATTACTCAATCTTGTAAGCAGCAAAGTCCAGACACAATTTATGTTCATACTCTTTCATTACTGCATTTACGCTTCCTTATGTATGGTTATTATGAACACACAAGACTATTATGTTTTGTTGCTTGTATACTGGCTGCAGGAATTCTTAAGTTGCCTTGTTACGACAGGCTCCTCCCAAGATGAGATTCACGTAGACAGGCTCCTCCCAAGATGAGATTCACGTAGTAAAACTCCAGCAGTCATACTTGCTTATGAGAATGAGAGAGAATTACATGCATTTGACCACCTTAACTCACATCCATGGTATTTGTTCTTTTATGTAGGATGAAAGTGTAAAAAATTGTTAGGGCCAAGTTCTAGAGCATTAGCCTGGTCAAAATACTTGCATTGCTTTGAAATGTATTTGTTTACAAACAGCACAAAGACTAGTTGATTTTGAGTAGATTTGGTAGATGTTTTACAGAATCTACATTATTATCAAAGCCTTATGTCCAGAATTTGCTTAAAAAGTTATGAGAAACAAGATGAAATTACACACAAAAGGTGTTTTGTAAAGAGAATTCTTAGTAGAAAAGAGACATTTGAAAATATGTAATCTGATTCATGATAGAGCAGGAGTGGCCACAAGCCAAATCTGAGTTATACTATGTCTGCAAATTATAGCAACGAAGGCATGCAGTCCATTATCAATCAATTGTGTTATGTTAATGACTCTGGGTTGCATCTGCCACTTAGAAATAAAATGATGCAAGTTGTAAACATCTAGTTTGGCTCTGTGTTGCCCATTCCTGTAACAGAGTGATCTGCACATTTCAGTATGTGCAATGTTTATTTGGTGGAAAATCTAGAACAGGAGGTTTACAGGACTTTTCCACAAACTACTGACCTGAAAAAATGAAAATGAAATCAGGAATTGGTGAAATAATGAAAGCAGAGTTTCAATAAGTATGACAAACTTTCTTTAGAAATGTGAAGTGTATATGAACTAAAATGGACATTATTTTCAGGTGACAAGAGACTAATTTATTATTGTTTAATTATGAATTATTTGCATATAATATTACATGCTGAAGCTAGAGAATTTAAAAATTAATCATATACATATAAGGTAAAATATTCAGCTCTTATAACAAACTACATATTAATTAAAGCCTACTAGTTGAGTTTTCACAATATTAAAAGTATCATGTCATCCTATTATCTGATGACCAATGCAATGGCAGACTGCACTGACTGATAAGCCACCACTGAATTCTAGCTGTGCGAAATAAATTGGGGTAGACAATCAGGGTTTACCTAACTGCTATATTAACCTTGAGTCTCACAACACTAAGCCAGTGTGTTTAACAGTGAAAAAACAATATGTGTCTATTCCAACAGTAAAGCCTGCTAAGAATATTAAATAGCAAATACTAGGCATAATTATTAAATCCTATTTTACAATGAACATTTATTTATAATTTGTATAGCAATACTGATCCACTCTTGCTGTCAGGAGATTTGAAGAGAAATTCCAAGGTGATGAGTTCCAAGTTGTAATACAATTCATAAATTGGTAGTATTCATACACTTTCCACAAACAAAGGATAACATATGTAAAGAGATAAAGTTAATTAACAAAGAGAATTAAGAAAGGTGGTGGGGAATTTCATAAGAGATTTCAGAAATGTGTGGAAAATATACATAGGGAGTTCAGCATCTTCTTGCATGGGATGGTAAAGCCACAAAATGAAAATCAACAAAAATAAAAGTAACTCAATAACAATTTCAGGTTGGTAGAGCAATTATTTAAAATGTAATCTTGATGGTGTACTTGTTCCTCAAGTAGATTACTTGTAAATACCTTGGGGTATACTTTCAAAGTAATCTTGGATGGAACAAACAAATCAACTGCATTTGAGGAATGTCTAAATGTAAAACAAAAAAAGTTACTTAAAGAGATCCAAGAGTTATTGGTAAACTTTTGTATAACAAACTATCAGTAACAACTAAAAGTCAAAGAGGCAAAAAGTTTCAAACAATTCAAAAAACTTCTTGATAGATAAATGTAAATATAGGATAAATGAACTATAAATAAACAAACAAATAAATATATATAGTTGAACATAATTGTTTATAGTATAAATGAAAACACTCTATTGTTATATGCAATAAATTTGCCCCTTGTATTAATTAGTTTGGTTTAGCAATGTATTTTGTAATTAATGTATTTTTTGACAATAACTGAAGCTCAAGTATAGAGTCTATAGTCAGCAATATAATAATAATAATAATAATAATAATAATAATAATAATAATAATAATAACAACAACAACAACAACAACCATCATCATTATTATTCTTATTACTACTACTACTACTACTACTACTACTACTACATTTCATTATGAAAATTCTTAAAAAAAATTAGTGCAAAATAAACAAAAAATTGTTTATACATTGATGGTGCAGCATATGCTGGAATAAGCACGAGTGTGTAGGGACCTTTATAAATCATGTCAAATAGAGGATATTGAAAAAGTGGAGTTTAGTGATGACAAAAGTTGTAAAATGGGAAGGTGAATATGGAAGAGATAAGGCAACAGAAATGGTTGGGAGCTTCTTGAAACTAGGAGGAAAGTTGGAATGACCACTATGTTCAAAGCTCATAATGGATATAGAGCATGAGCCGATATACCATCCCAAGGCAGATCATAGATATAAAATTAGATGTTCTACCCAAAGAACGAATTTTGGGGAAATTCTTCTTTCCAAATCAAACAATAGCAGAATGGAATAAGATTCTTGCAGCAATCTTTAATAACTCTACCTTGACGGAGAAAAGATTAAAATCAAATGTAGATAAATGCTTAGAATGTAATGGTAGTACTATGTAAGTTGATCATAATTATTTTTCACAGCCTATGTAATTATGTTTTGAAAAGTTTGTAAACATTTAGATACAGGATGATTATAAAGTTTCAATCCATATTTGAGAAAACGGCTGATTGTGTATTTCTTACATAGGTGATCTCAAAGATGCTATCTACTGAAGAAAGAATAGCTGTGGTGTGTGCATATTTGAGGGGATTTTTTTACCAGGAGGTTCAAGGAGATTTTGAATCAAATTTCCATAAAACAACTCACACCAGGGAAAATATCAGATTACTGGTTCAAAAATGCAAGACAATGGGTAGTGTGCAGGATGTGAAACGTTCCAATAGGCCCAGTCTGCCAGATGAAGCAGTGCTACAGGTAGAGGATGCAATTAGCAGATGCCAAAAGCAGAAGTTGGGTGTACCACAACTGACAGTATAGAAATTTCTCCACTACACCTTGTAAATACAATGCGGAGTGTGGGCAGATGAATTAAATAGACAAATGACAAAACACCCCAAAAGTCAATGTGTGGTTGGGTGTCACAAAGTCTAAGGTATAAGGACTATTCTTCTTCACAGAACTCCATAATGACAGGCATTTTGGATCTTGAAATGCTGCATTCTTCCTTCAACCACAATTGCATCACATTTCCACATAGGTGGATTGGTAGGGCTTCACCCAATTTGGGCCCTACACACCTGCAATGCTAGAAAATGTATTTTGTGAAGCAGTGCATTGCTAAGTTATGTGTGGAAATGAAGGGTGATCATGTGAAATAAACTTAGATGGGTTATGTATTATAGTTTACATTCACTGTATTGGTTTCAATCTAATATCTGCTTTTCACAAAAATGGATCAAAACTTTATAATCACCTTGTATAAACTTAAATGTACATTTTACTGCCATAGAGTACTACTCCCATTTGCAGTTAATAAATGTGTACATGCATGGGTGAGTACATAACTTTTTAAGTGCATTAGAATTTACTAAGCTGTCATTCTAGTGTTTCTATCAATTCTTGTGTTGATCTGCCTGCCCTGACTCTAGCATAGCCTGGCTGACTGTGAGCAATGGATCAGCTGATGCAGCCACTTAGCTGTGTCAGTCCCCAGATATTGGATGGCCCAATAGTATGAAAGGAAAACTAGGTTGATCACATCTGGTGGAGCAAGCTGAAAATTCAATGATTTCAGGCTCTTCTTGTATAAGCTCAGTAAGTAGTAACAGAATATTCTGGAATGCATGATACAATCTTATTCTTTACTGTCATTGGCTGCCATTATATCAACATTTTAGTTAACTGTTCTTGATTTGGTTTATTTAAGGACACTCTTTAACATCTCAGGTCATCAGCATCCCATTCAATTCAGCATGTGAAACAGCCAATAAATTTTGCTCTCTTCTTTCAAGCTTGAAGCTCTTTCATGTGCCGTAAATCATGACAAGGGCTCATGGCTTACTTCTCTTTCAAAGGAAGCCATACTTGGAATTTTTATGCTAAAAATCCATTGGGAATGAAGCCATGATCTTGGGGTCTAAGAGGCAAGTGTGGTTAGCACTAGGTCACCAGGACTGGCTTAATTTAACTGTATAGAGCAATTATGAAATTAGGTGTTGACCATCTTATGTAAAGAAAGTATGATTTGAGTTGCTTTAACTCCATCTCAATGACATTTTTTATTAGGGATAGTTTTACTGAGCATCCTTCTTCTTTGTCTTTCCATCACTAGGGAACATTTAACAGAGATAGCTATTAAAGTAGTCAAGTAGATTTTATTTTCTTTCAGAGTACGCTAAGTCTAGAGGATAACATTCCATATTATCATGGCTCCAGGACATATCAACCTAAAGTATGGGAAATTTATTAGGGTTTTTCATACTTATCTGTTTGAAAGTAGTTGCCAGATAATATTATTTTGTCTGTCAATGCAATTTAGTTTAAACCTAACCTAGGGTGATATGTTTAAATCAGATGAATTATGTAAAAGAAATAGAATGCAAGATACTTTTAATAAAAAATTAAAAGGATTTTTCTGATAAAATTTTATTATTTTATTATTTCATTTATGTAAATAGATTTGTTCTAATGTATAACCCCTGTTAATCATACATCAGCCTCCTTTGTCCGGCCATTATTTTTAGACTATTTACATTGTATTTTTATTAGTTTATTATTACTAATATGAATGTGCAAAATTTAATTTGGTTATCTTCTCATTCTTTTATTAATACATATGTGTAATATTTAAACAAAGTGCATCTGAGTTTACAAATAATTGCTACATATTTATGTAATTTATAATTGTACTAATTTGTATATGTCCAATATTATTATTATTATTATTATTATTATTATTATTATTATTATTGTTGTTGTTGTTGTGATCTAAGGATGAAAATAAACTGAACGGAGCTGCTTTATAATAAAAAATTGTGATTTGGTTAAGTTAGTTTTAATTTACACAAACTGTGAAATTATAAGGGAACTAACTTAGAGACTTAGAAACTGCATTTGTTTTTTAATATACCAGATTTTAGGTTCAGAGAAAGTCAGACTTATTTTCCAATGTTCCATTCCTTATAGTACAGCCCGTGTTTATGATTAGGTCATAAGGATATTTAATTTATATGTTTATTTCTGAACAAAGTTGCCAGTCATATCTCATCCAAGTAATTCCTTAGCATCACTAGATAGATAGCTCTTGAAGCTATTGGCTGACCACCTATTCTTGTGACATCTGTTGGTGCTAAATGTAACTAAATTTGAATGGTTCATATAGTTCATCAGGATCTGGACAGGGCATCCATGGACAAGTGGAAATGCCTAAAAAGCAGTAGAAAATTTCTGCATATGCTACTCCCACAAAAGGGAACAAAATGAATGGGAGACAGTTTGCACAAACTCTGCTAGTACACTACTAATTCTGCCCACGAAGCATGTGTAAACCCTTGGTCAGTCCACCCTGTTTAAGTACTGCCTATTAGATATTTTACTTTTTTTCCATCAAGAAGTTCTCTTACTGAAGTTCTCTTCACATCTGGATGTGAAATTTGTGACAACCAGATTCTGATACATTTCCTATATTAAATTTAATTTTCTTTGACACTCATTCTGTCAAGCAAACAATTAATGCCTTTGTCATCCATCATTATCATAGTAACATTATCATAATACAGTCTGCTGCAGAATTTTTTTTTTGAGTAGTGTTTAACGCCCGTTTTTACTACTGAGGCACCACAGGCGGTGGACACTGATGATACATGAGATGAAATGATAAATTGGGAAAGGATTTTTTTTTTTAAGGAAGGAAGCGTTCCAGGCCTAAGTTTTAGGTACCTCCCCGGCATTTGCCAGTTATGAAGACTGAGGAAAACCTGGAAAAAACCCCAGTCAGGGAGGACGGTCCTGGCGGGATTCGAACCGCAGACCTTCCGCTCACGAGTCCGTGCCTTAACGATCTCGGCCACCCGTGGTGGTATGCTGCAGAATGTGCAACTAAAAAATGAACCATGAGTTGAGATCTCAATATCACTTTGTGTCAGAAATCACAATTTTTACATTTTGTCTCTCTGGTGAATCATGTACATATGGTACAACACATGCAAAGTTGGGCTAGAATTTATAAAGAAGTTTACTAATTAAAAAGAACAAAAACAGACAGGTGTAATAAACAATATGAAGAAAACCCTGAAGCTGCTTCAAATCTGTTAAGCAGCTACGGTACTATTTTAGATAATAATATTATTATATAAAAATTTAAAGCTGGTGAGCTCAGTCTGTGAAACAAGAAGTATTTACTTATACAATAGTATTTAAGAAAAAACATATTTCCATTTCTGGAATGTAAATTGTTTTGGAAAATTACAATTTGAAAAGAATATTTTGACAAACATTAATAATCATTTAAACATTTAAAAATAGTTTCATTACTCACACTTTAATCATTTGTATTAAAAAAAGAACATTCTTCTTTCAGAGTCTGATACTCAAAATAACTGAAGCTCTGTTTACAAGCAACATCAAAAACAGAACAGCAATAACTGAAAATAGTATCAGAGATAGCAAGAAACAAACACTTCACTCAGACACCAAAACACACTGCCTGTTTTCAAAAACTAAAGATATTTGTTTCAAATATAATTAGCAAAGTAAAGCTTTAAAAATATGCTTTGGAAATGAAAGAATAGAAAAGTAATGCAAACTTGTTTTGCATGTATTACGCTTTATGTTCCATACAAATATCTCCAGTAAATTACATGAAAATTCAGGCCAATTAAGTGACTACTACAAAGATCTATTTATATGATGCTAACCTTATAACCTCCAGTAATAGGGGCTGAGGGATTCACAGATGTAACAGTGGGTACTATAGAAGGGATTGTCTGTGGCTGACTGGCAGCTGCGGTTGTAGTGGTTCTTGGTTTAGGTTTTGGTGGTGCTACAACCACTTCTTCAGTCTCTAGAGAACTTGCTCTTGAGGCTCTAGGTAGAGGCTTTGGAGGAACAGGTGTAGCCTGGTGACTATCATTCTTTGTCAAGTCTCCATTTTGGTATAAACCATTCTCATTGTTATGTTCGCTATCTTTCTCTTCGCTGCTTCCTCTACGATTCACATGTATCTTATGAGGGGTCTTCTGCTGGTGCAGATGAGCAACATTCTTGTACAGATTATGTTGCACTTGCTTTTGTAACTCAGAAAGTGATCCCCTATGTACCTGAGGGTACAAAATTCTGAGCTATCATGTATAATCTCAATATATGAGGAAGAACTCTTTATCTACTCTAAGAAAAAGTAAAAGTCAAGCTTCGAACATATTTTTTCTACTCATTCAATACTGCACTAAATATTTGCAAAATATAAATAAATAAAAACAAAGTAAACTCAATGTATGCAAACAAAGCTATTTTCTAATCAAGCACAAACACCATTCCTGTGTCTTTTTCCAGGGTGTGAATTACACATTTACCATTTCATTCATGACTAAATGATAAATGCTTACACTTGAACTTTTAGCAGTGCAACAAAAGCACAGTTAAAGTTTTCTATAAATAGCTTCAAGACTACATAAGTTACCTTATGTCCCTTTCTTCATAAATACACGGATTTTGAAACTTGCATAACTGATGCATTTCCAATAATTTTAAAACTTGACAGAGATATATGGATGATATATTTGCTGTTATATCTGAACATACAGTTAACAATATTTTAAAATTATTTAATTTACAGGAAAGAGATCCACACATTTTTTTCCGTAAAAAATTGAAAAGAATATTTCATCCCCATTTTAGATTTGAAGATTATAAAAAATAATAACAGACTAACCTTTGGAATATATAGGAAAACCCAATGTGACAATTACATTAAAATAATAGTTTTAATCCCATAACACACCAGAACACCAACCTCAACAGTCTCATATACAGATTGGTGAATGCTCCACAGAAGAATGCCAATGCCAATACATCAACACAGCAATGCACAATGGTTTCCACAAAAATCTATTGTATAAAATGATTAAAACATTTATAAGAATTACAGGTGTCCAAGACCATTTGCTGTTACAAATTAAAGAAGATGTGCAATTCAAAAAATTCACATACTAATCCAGCACATTCAATATATTTAAAAAAAAAAAGAAAAAAAAAAGAGAGAAAGAAAAAGAATTAAGAAAATGTTTGACTCAAACTGTCTGCAGTATTAAAAATGTATTAAAATCATTCTGCAAAGAGCCTATACCTACGAAGATTTGAAATCAGGTATATATTTGAAAAATGAAAAGAAATTTTAAAAATCATACCAAAGAACACTTCAAAAATATCCATTAAAACAGACAGAGAAATTAGCAGTGGCAGCCCACTTTAATTAATAGATATAAACAAATAAATAATAAATAAAAATAACAAAAATTAAATTGACGGTGAAACTATAATATTAAAACACACCAACAGCCCTTTTAAATTAACAACATGAGAGAAAATATTCCTTATCAAAAACAAAAATCACCTCATGAACTTTTGAGATACCAACAATAGATATTTTCAATATATATAGTTCCTCTAACTGCATACAGACTATGTTTCTCTCAATTGGTCGTTCTGCTTATGATGGAAACAAATATTCCCAAAATATGTCCATAAAACCAAGTGAATGAAGTATAAGTGTCACCAAACCAACTAGTCAGTCCTGGTCGTGTAGTAGTAACCATATTTGCCATGTAGATCCAAGATTGTGGGTTCAAACATGACAGGATCAAGGGATTTTTTTAAGGGGTAAAAATCTTAAGTATGCCTTCCTTTAGAATGGAAGTAAAGCCGTGGGTTCCATAGATTTACAGTATGCCAAAGAACCTCCAGCCTGAAAGAAAAGGCCTATGAGCAAAATTTGTAGGCTGTTTTACGCCCAGAATTGAATGGGATGCTGATGACCTGAGATGTTAAAGAGCATCCATAAATAAACTACCATAAAAAAAAACTCTATTATCAACTCTAAATTAGGTTTTTTAAAATAATGTTTACTTTGAATTCAAATCAATTAAAAAAAATTAAAATTAGAACTAGGAACATTATTTTGGTTTAGTTTGATAGACTTAATAGATTAGACTAAATTTTTAAATTATAAAATGGGAATTCTCTTATTTCCACCTTCTTGTATGCTCCCTTTTTGATTTTTGATTTTCCAATACGCCTACAATTTATTTTAAAATACTTATAAACACAGTCATTTTTTTGAAAAGTTACAGAAGAATGACAATTGACAAGATAATCACAAAATTATGTGATTAAAAATTAAGTTTTATTTTGTACTTTTTCATCCTAATTTGATATGGCATAAACAGAATGAAAAACTAATGACAGCCAAATAAATAAATAAATAAATAAATAAATAAATAAAAAAATAAATGAAATTTTAAAAAAAATAATCTTTTGTGACCTAAAATTGGAAAAAGTTCCTGCCATTAATGGAATATGCTATTGCACATGGAAATGACGAGTTTTACAAAATGTTGCAAAACAAAGTTCAAGAAATAGCTTGCATGATGAACATTAGTAGAAATCTTTTTAAAACGATCATTGATTGGGTGATTTTTCTATCAGGAAAGACAAGACCAACATGGGTGGCCAAGGTCGTTAAGGCGCGGACTCGTGAGCGGGAGGTCTGGGGTTCGAATCCCTCCAGGATCGTCCTCCGTAACTCTGGTTTTTTCCAGGTTTTCCTCAGTCCTTATAAATGGCACATGCAGGGGATGTACCCTAAACTTTGGCCTGGAACGTTTCCTTCCTTAAAAATCCTTTCCGAATATGTCATTTCATCTCATGCATCGTCAGTGTTCACCGCCTGTGGTGGCTCAGTAGTAAAAACGGGGGTTAAGCACCATTCAAAAATAAAGAGGGGGAGGGAACTACATAAAATACAGTGAATTGATGAATTAATAGATTTAACAGACTAAGAGTTGAAATAATAGACTAAAATAGACTATAAATACTTAATACACTATTTCCTAGCTGTGCAACTATTTTGAGAAAACATCAACATTTCTATGAGGAATAAGTCATAAGTCATTGCGATTATTTTTTTTCCTGAACATGGGACGACACGAAAATTCTAAGATATATAATTGAAAGTGTATGATATGTACTTTCGAATAAAGGCACTAGATGGTTTATGGGAGCAGAGTTGCATGTCTCAGAATGACTATGAAGTTCAGTTGGTGAGCGACAGTGGTCAGGACTGGAGGTCACAAAGAGTGAACATCGTGCGTATTTCAAAATAGCATTTCTCCTCAGCAGGAATGCACGAGAATGCCACACAGAGCTACGGGAAGCACTGGATGCGCATGCCCTGCCCTATCGAACAGTGGCAAGTAGGACCGAGGCTTTCAAAAGGGCCAGCTTGTCGACAGCCATCCCGCGTAAGAGTCCTGTGTCTGCGGATAAGGATGTACGGGTGATGGTGGTGGAACAGTGCTTACGCAATGATAGGCGCTGAAAACTTGTGGACTATGAAGAGCAAACAGGAATCCCGGCAAAAACTATACACCGCATTTTACGAGAGGGTCGGAACATGCAGAAAATGTGTGCAAAGTAGGTACCACATCAATTAAATAAGATGCAGAAGGGACTCGCTACGAAACATGTCACATAAATCTTGCGAGATTTCAGGAAGAAGGGGATGCCATGTTGAATCGCATCAATGCAATAGATGAAATGTGGGCAAGAGTGTATGAACCAGAACTCAAGCGACAGTTTAGTGAATGTCCTGCCGTGGAGAAATGTTATTTTCAAATACGCACGTTGTTCATTCTTTGTGACCTCCATTACTGACCACTGTCTCTCACTAACTGCACTTCACCGCCACGGGTGGTCGAGGTCATTAAGGCGCGGACTCATGAGCGGGAGTCTGCGGTTCGAACCCCTCCAGGACCGTCCTCCCTGTCTGAGGTTTTTCCCTCAGTCCTCATAAATGGCAAATGCTTAGGCCTGGAACGTTTCCTCCTTAAAAAAAAAAATCCTTTCCTAAGATATTATTACGTTTCATGTATCATCAATGTCCACCGCCTGTGGTGTCTTAGTAGTAAAAACGGGAGTTAAACACTATTAAAAAAAACTAACTGCACTTCGGGGCAAAGCTCTGCTCACATAAACCATCTAGTGGATTCATTCTAAAGTACATTCTGTACACTTTCAATCATATATCTTATATTTTTCGTGCTGTTCCTTGTTCACAAGTAAAAAAAAAATACTTGTCATGACTTATATCTCTCTCATTTTATCAGCACAAAGTTTCCAAAATGTTTTGTGATTGTCAATAGTGTTATGAAAAGAGCACAGCTACAGCAATCCTTTAATTGCCCAGTAATATCCCAAAAAACATGCTTTACACAAAGTATAAATATACTGCATGCCATGTGGATAGCCTATCTTTAACAAACTGCCTAGAGTGACCAGGGTTGTTAAGTTTTGGACACATGAATGTCTGGGATTCCCACCAGAAACATCCTCCCTGACCGAGATTTTTTCGGTTTTCCTCAGCCTTCATTAATGTTATATGCTTAGGCCTAGAATGCTTCCCTTTTCCAAATTATTATTTCATCTCAGGTATCATCATTGTCCTCCTGTGATGCTTCAACAGTAAAAATAATAAAAAAAATAAATAAATAAAAAAAATGCACCACTGACAACACTGCAAATAGCTGATGTGATGGCTAAGAGGTGACCACATCATGGCTTGGATCTGTTGTAACAGCACAAATATGGTCAGCCTGAGTCAGGTGTCTGTAAGTAGAGGAGGATAAGTGAAATCTTTAGTTGAATGCATGTTGTGTACAATGCACGTCTCAAACTAAGCATGGTGTTAAAGTGGTAGGCCAAGTTTTGAGGTGGGCAGATATGCATGGCAGACATCCCATGACCTGGATGGGAGAAAAAATATTGCAGAAAAAATATTGCTACTGTGGACATGTTTGAGTGGCTATCGGTCACTACCATGAATAATGTTTAATGCTACTGTGACACCTTACAGAACCTCCAAAGGGCCATTTAAAACAGATGGTCAGGAAAACTGTCATGAGGTATGCTTATGATCCACAATAATGCATTCCCAAACACTGCTGCTATAAGCTGATGACTTGAGATGTTAAAGAGTGTCTGAAATAAACTAAGAGGGTAAGCATTTCAATACTATCATGGATTTGTAATGCTGTGGAAAAGCAGTTTCACTGGTGGTCAGCATCCTTCTTTGTGGAGGATATACAAAAACTTGTTCAGCATTGATGGAGGCTCTCTCAAACTGTCTTTGTGCTACCATTGTGATGTAGTTTATATTATGCAATATAATTGTATTCATTTCAAAACATCTGTCTGTGTATCATTTGAACAACCCTTTAACTTTATTTTACCAGCAACACGGAACAACCCACATTAAGTATGCTTTGTGAATATTGCAAAATGCATTTATAAGGTAAGGAATCACTGCACTACTTCCTTCTTCATGCTGTACACCTTTATCCCAGTGATTAAAATAATTTCACAGTCTACCTAACACAAATAAAACCTAACCTAACTACAAATAAAAGTTATTACAAAGCAGTTTGCCTAGCTTAATATTAACCCCTAGGTTGCATAGTGGATTTTATGGTATTTTTATCAGCCTGTGGCAACCCTGCATACCAAATCTGATATCACAGTAACTAAATCAGCATAATGAATGTTATAGTAAAGGAAAATGTGTTTAAAGAACTGTACCATCTGAGATAGAAATTGCAAACCTCTCACTGTTAGGCAGGACATAGGTTATATTGGCAACTTTTTCTACATTATACCATCAAGATGCTGAAGGAAGTTCCTTTGGGCCCTTAGAATGCATCTAATTGGAAATTAGTTTATTCATTAAAATACTTGTATTCGTGCATCAGCTATTAAAAATGTTTATACTTCATTTTAAAATATTATATTTTGCAATAATTAAATATTAATTACAAGAATATTGTGACCAGTGATTTTGTTCATAATTTTGAAAAATTCAAATAAATGCCAATGATACTATCTTAAAAGATTCTGTGGCGGTAATTTTATTCTTAATTTTGAAAAATTCAAAAAACCTATCCTAAAAATGCTGTTTTTATAAAAAAATATTTTAAATATATAAGAAGTGATATAACTGAGTGTTTTCTCAAAAACTTCTGATTTGATTTTAATTAAAATTATGCATTACTTTCACCCTTTAGCATTTATGTGAGACATTATGGATTAGTTATTAATACACCAGCTAAGCTGAGTTTGAAGGTTTGTTGCTGCATCCAACTTAAGGTGTTGTTAAGCATATCAGTAATTTCAATTTGTTCCATCTAGAAAAGGAATCTACAAAGCTTTACTGTTGATGTACTAATAACTGTGAGTTGCAAAATATTATCCTGTTGTGCTGCAATTTTGAGAACATTAAAATGAAGAAGACTCACTTAATATACAAAATAATAAATTTCCAATAAATTTATAAACTATCAAATGTAATAAGGTCAAACATGACAATGACAGAAGCAGATCAAAAGAATACTTTTCAACTTCTAACTCCAGTATTACCATATTATGCAAGCCTAATGCGCACCATTTTGTCCAAATGTGGTATTCAAATTTGTGATGCACATTAGATTCGAGTGAAAATCCATTCCATAGTTCAGTAACTTCTTCAAATTTACTGTTTACCACATCATAATGCATAATGCATAATAATTCTTGACTTCGTTACATTTATTGTTGGCCTATTATTGTATAGAGCATTTTAATAATAGGTAGTTACACAAAATGCAGAGCAAAGAGAGAAGAACATCTTACATCAAGTGTAAAGTATTCTTTATACACAGAAAAATGGTAACAGAAAGCTCAGGAAGAGAGTTCAATGTAGCTGACAGTAACATTTGCTCCAGGTAGAAACAGAAATTGGCTTATTTGCAACTACAGCTAGTAGGAACAAATTTATTGGTCCTCACAAAGGAAGACATTCTGACAGTGAAGAAAAAGTTTTGGAATTCATACATGAAAGCAAGAAGAACGGGCAACCTGTGATGAGTAACACCAGAAGAATGAATGAATGAGTAGTGTTTAACGCCCGTTTTTGCTACAGAGGCACCACATGCGATGGACAATGGTGATACATGCGATGAAATGATATATTGGGAAAGGATTTATTTTTAAGGAAGGAAACATTCCAGGCCTAAAGTTTAGGGTACCTCCCCGGCATTTGCCATTTATGAGGACTGAGGAAAACCTGGAAAAAACCTCAGTCAGGAAGGATGGTCCTGGCGGTATTCGAACCCAGACCTCCCGCTCACGAGTCCGAGACTTAACGATCTCGGCCACCCGTGGCGGTAACACCAGAAGAGAAATAACTTTTTCTTCTTTAACCTACATCAACTGTCCTGGCAACAGCACAAATGACAGACTTTGTCCTACATGTTCCAAGATGTAACAACAGTGCACTTATTTGATCGTTTAAAGCAGATGCGCTTATTTCTAAGATGCCATAAAACAATACACCAAAATCTTTCTTTATTATTTTAAGTTTCAAATTTGGGGTATGCATTACATTCAGTGGTGAATTAGATTCTTATGAATACAGCAATTTTTTTTTTAAAATCCAGCAGAATCTATTCTTAAAGAAATTTTAATAATGTCCTTACCATTTATAATCTTGGTTTAGAACCTATAAACATATACCAACAATAATCTTTTCCGAGTCAAAATATTTAGAACACTCTTTATGGTTTCACTCACATGAGATTTACTTCGGACATGTTTTGTGGACAATTGTTCCACAAAATATCTCCTGAGTAAATCTCATGAGAGTGAAACCATAAAGAGTGTTCTAAATATTTTGACTCAGAAGATATTATTAATATGTGTTTCACTGTGTTCAATTCTAAATTGAATTAATATGAAAAGATGCAAATAATTTTTGACAGAATCAATCAGATAAGGTTGATGAACTGCTGTATGCACAGCCTCCTGAGAACATTTTAAGTTGATTTTTATGGCAAAAGTGTTATAAACAAATATAGATAAGGACTTATGAGGGAACAGACTCTTCAGGGCCAGAGTTCTAAGCCAATGATACCAACAGATATTTGATGCCTAGAATGATTTGAGAAATATTAGTCGCAAATGGAGGATATAGCTTGAGAAATAAATGCATACAGTCATTTTCACAATTGCAATCTTTGCTGTAAACCAGTGATAAATCAGCTTTATAAAATGTTACATTTAGTGAAATTTATTTTGACACTGTGGGCATCCAATGAAAAAAGATAATAAACATAAAGAAATCGATATTAGGTGACACTATACTTCTTTAACTGATTATCCATCAGAACATGTTTCAAGAGCTGGGAACCGACTAATGCTTGCTGCCCCTGCCATATGCCATTATAGAAAACTACTTAAAAAAAGTTGTCTGATCACTTTACTCATATTCAATTACATTCTATTACCTTAAACCAATTGGTGTTGCCAAAACACAAGATATGACTGAACATTCCTTCTACAAATTAGAATACACACTTGATCCTCCAAAATAGTTTGAAACTCCCTAACATTTTGCTTTTGAAATTAATAGAATCAACATTTGAGATATGTGTAAACAATCATTTTTTCAAAAAATGGAAACTCAACAGGAAGTTAGAAACAGAGATGTAGATTTATACATTATAATTAATCTGTCGTCTAACAAACTCTTATGCTTGAGTTATTTTTAAATACGGTGGGACCAGTTTTGAAGAGACATCCTCTTCATCTTCAACCAACTTGACGACTGGTATGAGAAACTAACATCTATGAGGACCTGTGGCTCCGTGTTGGTAGTTTATTCTTTATAAACTGGAAATTGATATTACATTCTCCAATAATATCAAAATTCATAAAATGATCCCTATGTTTATGAATGTAAATCTTCTCCCATGTGTCCAATTCTGAACGTCCGTGTGCTTCTTTTAGTAACTTTATTTCTGTTTTTATTTCGTGATTATCTTTCCAAAAATGGTGTGCCACACTGCTGACCTATCAATCTGTTTGTGCTTAACATTCCTGAGATGTTCCTTTGACCGTGTTCCTATGTTCCTTTTAGTTTTTCCAACGTATATCTTATCACATTCTTTACATGTTATTTTGTAGATGCCTGACTTTTTCTCCGGTGGAGAAAAAGCATTTTTCAGAGTCTATCTGTTAACAGGTGCCAATTTAATGTTAATATCTTTAAAAAAATTTTGGAATTTATTCATAGCTACTGGATAGTAGGTGAATTTTTTAAAAACCGGTCTCTCTTTTTCAGTTGATAGTGTGGTGGTATTCTTAATCAATTTCTGTTTCCAGTGTGAAGGATATATTTCTATCTTGTATATTTAAAAGCTTCAAAGCATTTTAAAAAATTCACCTACCATCCAGTAGCTATGAATAAATTCCAAAAATTGTTTAAAGATAATAACATTCCACTGAAGAAAAAGTCAGGCAACTATAAAATAACATGTAAAAAATGTGATAAGAAATACGTTGGAAAAACTAAAAGGAACATAGGAACACGGTCAAAGGAACATCTCAGGAACGTTAAGCACAAACAGATTGATAGGTCAGCAATGTGGCACACCATTTTTGGAAAGATAATCACGAAATAAAAACAGAAATAAAGTTACTAAAAGAAGCATATGGACGTTCAGAATTGGACACACGGGAGAAGATTTACATTCATAAACATAGGGATCATTTTATGAATTTCGATATTATTGGAGAATGTAATATCAATTTCCAGTTTATAAAGAATAAAACACCACCAGCACCGAGCCACAGGTCCTCATAGATGTTAGTTTCTCATACCAGTCGTCAAGTTGGTTGAAGATGGAAAGGATGTCTCTTCGAAACCGGACCTACTATATTTAAAATTAAGTGAAGCATAAGTGTGTGTTAGACTTCAGATTAATTATGATGTACATTTAACAAGCTTCACTGTGTAAGTTCCAACAGAACTTTTTAAAAATGTTTTATTTTTCGAAAGTTCTTAAATGAGTGATGTAGATTGTTTATATACATATATAAGAATCAGGTGACACTATAATTCACTAACTGATTAATCATTCATAACATGTTACAAGAGCTTTCATGGCAGGTGTCAGCTCAGTAATAGGTATACAACAATTATTCTGCAAAAATATAATGTGGCATACATGATTTTGATATCTCTGACTGGTTTTTGGAAACATACATTTTCTGATTTTAAGTGTCCTTTACTTACACAAAAATATTGCCCCAGCAAAATGTTTCTATTTTATGGCAATATATCTTTTTAAAGATTAATCTAATCGTGACTTCATAGAGATCAATGGATTTATAGGTTCCAGTTTTCAGCCATGCAAAATTCTATGGCCATCATTAGGAACTGGCGGGTAAGTAGTGAAATCTTATATTATAAAATATGTAATGCCTATTTTCAGCTGAGGAGAATAAAGCACTTCCTAAGACCAATTAAGGAAAATCTTCAACTGAGGATTCCAGGGGTATTACAGAACTCCTTGTGAATGCAGCAAAGTCTACATTGAGCAAACTGGCACAATAATTCAGGAAAGATGCAAAGAACATCAAAAGAATTTCAGACTCCTTCACCCCGAGAAATCAATTGTTGCAGAACACTACACTGAAATGGAACCAATATAGTTTTTGATGAAGTGAAAACATTTCACTGCACCTAAAAGGTACCAAGTCATAAAAAAAATTCATTTAAATAGGAATGGAAAACAACAATTAAAACAGAGATGGGGGTCTTCAAATTAGTCAAATTAGCACTCCAGCCCTCAAAACCTTAAAGAAACTATGCATACAACAAGGGACATGACAAACCGAAAATTCAACAGCAGCTGCTAACACTATGTACACCATACAGCACATGAACCTCTTAGGAAACATGAGGGAGGGGAGACTACCACTGTTCCCCATGAAAACCAATGACAGAGCAACAATGTCTAACGAGTAACTTCTAGTACATGTTTCGCCTGCCTTGTCTATGTCTTGAACATATAATTAAGATTTCATTAGTCACCCACCAGTTCCTGAAGATGGCCATAAAGCAGTGGTTCCCAAACTTCATGGAGTATTTTTCACTTACATGACCATATTTTTTGAGGATTAGAAGGTAAACATTCAGAATTTAGAACATCAGACATGTGAAATTTGCTTTATTAGTTTATTACAAAAATATTTTCAACTCTAATTCACTACATACATTATAAACAAACAAAAATATAACATACTAAGGCAACACATTTTAAACAGAACTAAAAGAAGTATTATAAATTCATAATATATCCTCATAGATCTGGTAAAACCATTTAAACCATTTTTAATGTTGCAAAATCAAAAATGCTTCTTGAGACCATAAAAGAATTATTCTAATGAGAGGGATGAGACTGAATTAATTTACATAAATTATGATGTCTCCCAGTTCATAAGTTACCAGCCTAATCATTTTTAGGTATGATAAAAACAAAAACTATATTTCACTTTTGAATATAGTCACCCTTTATTGCAATACACTTCTCACATCTTTGAATTAACGTTTCAATCCCCCAAATATAGTCAGAAGTCTTGTCTGCAAAATGGGCACAAACAACATCCACCACTTCTTCGCCATACTTAAATTTCCTTCCTCTAGGTCCTTGAGTTTTGAGAAAATAAATTAAAATAGAAAATTGAGGAAATACTCCTTGGGAGCTAGATCTGGGCTGTAAGGTGGATGGTAGATCTCAGTGAAGCCACCTTTCTTCACAGTGTCCTTTGCAACAAGAGCTGTGTGCACAGGCATTTCGTGAAGAAGGTGCACACCACCACTCAGCTTTCCTTACCTTTTCTCTTTGCTAGAAGCACATAGTCTGTGCAGTAGGCAAGCATAGTACTTCCCATTTACTGTGGTCTTCCTTTCCTTGAAGTAAATGAAGAGTACTCCTTCACAGTCCCAAAAGATTATGGCCATGATCTTGATTGACTGAGTGACCTTGATATTTAGAGACAGTGCTTTGCCAGGTTTATGCCACTCCATTGATTCCCTTTTGGACGAGGGATCATAGTAGAGCACCATTGTTTCATCTCCTGTAACAATGGTTTGCAGAACTTCTCTCTCGTTGCCAAGGCAGAGCTCCAAAAATTCCTAACAACAGATGACTCATTGCTGCTTTTGGACTGAGGAAAGAAGTCTATGCATCCATCTCACTAATCTTATTCGTGTTTATATTCGAAGGGCTGTTGTTTTAGAAAAGGCCCAACCTTGTTGTTATTTCTGTAACTTTGAGCCACTGGTGTTCCATAATTTCCCCTTCCACAAGAGTGATGTTTTCAGGCTTGAGCACCTCCAAGGGCCAACCTGCATGCTCTTAGTCTTCATGCTTTCTCGATCCTTTCGAAAAAGTATGGTGCATTCTTTTACAATAGAATATAAGGGGAATGCTTCCCATATACACCATCCAATCCTTGTTTAATTTTATTTGGAGTAAGTCCTCCTTTGTGAACAACTTAATAACAGCTAGATAATCCATTTTGATCATGTCAGTAAGTCCTTCTTTTGTACAGAACTTAATAACAGCTGGATACTCCATTTTGAACATGTCACAATCTTCTACACATAGCTTTCTTTATCCAACTATATCTGAATAAATGACGAAAAGTTACAGCTCCAATTATTTACTTAACAGATAAGGTATGACACCAGATACAGAATTTGTGAGGGCGATAATCCTTATTGGCGAAGCCAGAAATTTATGAACCTACCCTATGGGAGTACTATGGGCCAGCTCAAACCAAACATCTGGCTATGCATTGAGACGAGATCTATGTTTTGTTTTAGCAGCTGCATAAGCAGAGAATTCATATAAATAAATAAGTGATTGCAAAGGGCAAAAGGATGGTTTTAGCTTTATCAGACAAAACTCATATTGCTGCATTGTCAGAGCTGGCTTTTGTGATACAGCAGAGAATGGGTTTACAATCTGAAAGTTTTATTTTATTTTTTCATAGAGTTCTTTTGGAAAATAACTGTTGAAACTACTAAGCAAACTTAGTAGTTGAGCTTGAAATTTATGTAAGATATGTATGAATCTAGTTCTTTTATAAATTCTTTCACCATTCGGAAGCTGTCAAGATGCTATTATTCACAGATTCTGCCCAAAACTTGATTTTCTCTTTAAATCCTTGCACTTTTATCACTGCATTCAAACACTGTCTTTTCCTTGAAGTGAGGGGCTTAAATTATTAACTTTCTGAAAAAAATCTCCAAAATATGCCAATTTTATTAGCTGGCAACCTTAACATAACCTGTCTCTCAAAGCAAAGCCATTGTCAGTCAGGTAGGTTCTGACTTCAACCCTCATTTCAAAGCGCCGAATCAAACTTTTGCCTTAAGAGAACCACCTTATTTCTGTGTAAAGAAGCAAAGATAATGTAAACTCCCCATGCCATCACACAACACTTTGAATAGTCTGGTATTCATAGGTCATGATTTAATAAAATTAATTTCATGCTTTTGTCCAGGACTCCTTTTAGGGAAGGTGGCATCTTCTTGCACAAAGAGCTTGGCGGTAAAGGACACGTGGCTACTGCTGCACTCCTTCACATTTTGTAATTTTTGAGAATAACATCAGACAATGTTTCAGTCATGGTCTTTGTCTGTGCATACATCGACACAAAAATTTAATAAAATTAATTTCATGCTTTTGTCCAGGACTCCTTTTAGGGAAGGTGGCATCTTCTTGCAGCAAGAGCTTGGCGGTAAAGGACACGTGGCTACTGCTGCACTCCTTCACATTTTGTAATTTTTGAGAATAACACCAGACAATGTTCCAGTCATGGTCTTTGTCTGTGCATACATCGACACAAAAATTCCATGGGATGACTTCCATTATTGTCTGCACCTCAATTATTTCTATTCGATTTTTACCAATACACAATTCATGGCTACACAAAATTCACAATTTTAAGACATGGCATTTCTTTATTCTTCTAATTTCTTCAAGAAGCACCTGAAGATGTTTTGCAGAGTACCGTTTGGGAAGCACTGCCATAGAGCTTTATATAGTCAAAAGTTTGAACCTATCAACCCCAACATGGCTGATCGTGAAAGCTTCAGATCTTACATTTTTGAAGATTATTTTAAATAAACAAATATATGAATTTTTTACATTATACTTAGGAAGCTATAGACAATGGAGTAATTATATATCTATTACAATTTAATAAAGTGTATTATCACTAACTCCATTAGCAGATTTAACAATAAGACATGTTTTGGAGGCAAACACTCCCAGCTTTTAAATGATGACTTATGGTGGCTGGATCCCAAGATGCTTCTTAGAAGACATCAAATGGTTCAAATATGAAATTGCTGAGTTCATCCACGCGTGGAATGTCAAAATTCATTAGCTTTCCTATATTTTTAATGAATTTTTTTTCCAAGTAGCTAGTTCTATTGGATTATGAAGTTCTTTCAGCAGATTAGCCTCTGATTTAATTTCATGATTTTGGACACAAAAATGTGCTGTCCTGACTGATTTATCTATTTGTTTTAAATTAGCATTCCTAAGATGTTCATTTCTCATCCTAAATTTCTCTTTGTTTTTCCTATGTATACACCAATGGATTAAAGTTAGCCCGTAAAAACAAATTTAATATTAAAAATGTACTAGGTTCCACATTAAATGAAACTATAACAACATGGAATTATCAATTTATGAAAATGAACATGTAGAATAATTACTTGTTCTTTGGGGCTAACTTTAACAATTTAATAAGTTCCACTTTTTTTTTTTTTTAATAGTGTTTAATGCCCGTTTTTACTGCTGAGGCACCACAGGCAGTGGACAATGATGATATATAAGATGAAATTATCAATTGGGAAAGGATATTTTTATTTTAGGAAGGAAACGTTCCAGGCCTAAGTTTAGGGTACCTCCCCGACATTTGCCATTTATGAGGAACCAGGTAAAAACCTCAGTCAGGGAGGATGGTCTGGCTGGAATCAAACCCCAGACCTTTCGCTCAAGAGTCAGCCCCTTATCAACCTCAGCCACCTGTGACGGTTGTTCCACATCAAAAGACACCATACCAACACAACATAACAAAAATTCAGAATTTATAAAATTGAATATGGATATGTTCTTTGGTGCTAAGTTTATGAATGTTTCATAACATAAAGTTAGTCCTAAAGAACAAATTATATAATACCAAAAATTTATTAGGTCCCACATATAAACAGAACAGAAATCAGGATTTTATGAAATTGAGTGCAGAATGCAGAATGCAGAATAGACTTATGAAAAATCAAGATAAATTCAGAAATTTGAATATTTTAGGAATATTAATTTAAAACAAATAGATAAATCAGTGGTAACAGCGCACTTTTGGCCCCAAAATCATGGAATTAAAGCAAGGCTAATCTGCTGATAGAAATCCACCATCCAATATCCAAACAATCTGGGAAAAAATTTTCATCCTTAAAAACAAAGAAAAACTAGTGAATTTTGAATTTTGATGTTCCACCAATGGGTGAACTCAGCAAGTTCCTATTTGAACCATCAGATGTCACCATAGGAATACCTTGGGATCAAACAATCAGTAAACAATCAAGTAGTCAGTGAACAGCTGATAATTGGATCAATAACCCCCAAAACATATCCTAATGTTATACATGTAAGTGGAATTATTGTTAATATGTTTTAATAAATTCCAAAAGAATATACAAAATACTATTTTTCATTTATCTGTTACCATATAAACAGATCTAATGATATAGTTAAATATGATGTAATAAAGATTTAACAATGATACTCTTAAAATAAAATTTAATTGGAACTACCACAGTGAAGCAAGTAACATAACTATTAATATATTGTGATGAGTGGAACAAAACACTCTTTTCATTAGAAACTGTTTCACGGACCTTCATCTGCATTCCTTTGTACATGAAATATGTTCAAATGAAAAGTAAGTAGTGAAGCAGTAAGAGTGTTTAATTCAACTCATCACAACATATTAATGATAATGAAAGTCTATTTTACAAAAATGTCAAATTTCATCATGAAAGGGAAAAAATTATTGAGCACTGACATGAATGTAGTGATATTAAACCTTTTTAATATGCCTTTGACAAATTTAGATAATAATTTCAAAATGAGTGAACTACAGATATGGAGGAAGTGCAACCTTGGTTTATTTACAGATGCTCTTTATAAGGAAGTGGAGCCTATGTTGAGTTATGTTAATATCTTCTGCTACATTATACATGTAAGCACATTCAATTATTGACCATTTTATCTAGCTCTTTAATGCTTAGATAAACACAGTTTAGGCTACATATATTTTTCATCGTGTGCTTTGGTGGAATAATATATTTTGATTTGAAATTGGTTTTGTTGGTTAATGTCACATTATTCTTTCATGAGATACAGTACAGTATGAGAAATAAGCTAACTTCACACAGGAAACCAGCAGACTTTCCATTCTCAAATTTAATAAATCATTGAGTACATGATATTCAATCTGACAAAAAACTGCAGTCACCTATTATAGATTTGAAAATAATGTGAAATAAAAAATAAACAATTTGGAATTTTAAAAAATGTATATATAGAGAACACTACATAAAAAAACAGTTTCAAACCTACAGGCTACAAGCATACAATAATAAGCAGAGTTTAACGAAAAACTTGCTATGCTTCATTGAAGGTAAGAAAATACAAACGAGTACATAAACAAACAGCATTTATATTGTGACAATGACAAAAGGTTGTGGACAAAAAAGAAGCAACAGGAAACTTTAGCATTAAGCAAATATAATGCATTTTAACGTTTATAAAAATTCACAACCCATCCAAATCCATATAACAATTCTAAACAAGTTGAACAATACTATTACAAATAGCTATACAAAATTCAGTTAAATTATAAAATCTAAGTGTAACACCTAAGAAAATTTGCAAATAGAAAAACCCTGCTATCTCACACATCAACAGTAAAAAAGCAACAAGTTCTATAGTGGAAAAACAAAAAGAAACAGGAAATCAGGAAACAGAAATATGGCATTTTAAAAGCATTAGGGAAAGGGTGGGGGGGAAAGAAAAGAAAAAAAGAAAAAGAAAACTGATGAAGTTTCAATTATGGCATACTTTTCAGAAGGAAACCACAAAAGAGATGACACATTTATTTTACTAAAACATAAAAAGAACCTTCAATTTGGGAGGAAGTCACTTAATGAAGACACACTCTAGGTAAATAGTGCCAAGAGCACAAAGATACTGAAAACTAAGAACAATAGTAGGCCAGATTGAGCTAAATTCTGATTTAATTCGCTTAATTCCAGATAAAGTTCTCCTTTTGCATAAAATCAACACCAGAGTTTCCAGCTTGAGGAACTATAGATTTATTTGTACCAGAGTTTCATTATTCATTAATAATACTGAAAGCCTCACAACTCATAAAACATAAGGAAATGTAAAAAGTACAGAAAAGTATATTGTCAGATAGGAACTGTTCAGAGCTACTTGGGTTAGAACACAGCTAATATATCAACTGATACAACTAAGATTTGATCTCAAATGTTTTAAAGTATGTAATGTGAAGTTTCAAATATATTTTTAGATATACCAATGGCATTTGCATATTATGTGCAATATACATAACATTCTGTTCTGCCTTTTGAGATATTAAATACTCTTGATTTCTCTCTGGGGATATATGGAAAGCACTTATTTGCCCATCTAACATCTTTTCAAACAGACATTTTTTGGAGAAGAACTGCAGCATTAAAGCACGTAATTCACACCTTGTGTCTTCTTAATGCTATTGAGGCATTACAGCTCTACTGGTTTGGCAACTTTAAGAATCATGCAACACAATAATACGGCTACTATTTATTAAATTGTTAACACTTATTAATGGTGAATTTACTATGCCTAACCCAGTTCCAAAGTGAACAAAAGAATAGTTTTGTATCCAGAAACATATAGGAAAGGCATTATCAACTTGTTAACCTCTAAAAACGAAACAGAGCTAAAGTTAATATAAATATGTGTTATAAAAATCTACAGAAATATACAAGATTAATACATTTTACAGCCATCTCCCTACTAGTGAAATATAAATCAGTGTTAGCTACTCCAACGTAATTACTGGAACTAGGGTGACCAACTTTCACTCATCATGAAAATAAGGAAGGTTCAGTTAAAGAAAAAATTTTTAAAGGTTGGGGGGGGGGGGTTTATAGGAGCTAAATGTAGAATAGGTGATGTTTTTACAAAATAAATATAATACAGGTTGCAATATAAAACAATAAATTTAAGCCTCGTTTCTTATTTTTAAACTCTTTATATATATTTTAATAGTGTTTAATGTCCATTTTAACTACTGATGCATCACAGGAGGTGGACACTGATGACACATGAGATAAAATAATACAATGGAAAAGGATTTTTTTTTTAAAGAAAGGAAGTGTTTCAGGCCTAAGTTAGGATACCTCCCCAGTATTTGCCATTTATGAGGACCAGAGGGAAACTTGGAAAAAACCTCAATCAGGGAGGAAGGTCCTGTGGAAATCAAAACTCTGACCCCCGCTCACAAGTCCATGCCTTAATGGCCTTAGCCACCTGTGGTGGTCTTTATAACATCTTGAATATGAAGGAAAGATGAGACTGCTGATATAATATATACTTCTCAAAGATATTTTTATTATGGTAAACTACTATAATAATTTTTGTTAAGATAAACCTCAACTGTCCTGTAAAAATCACTTTAACACATTGAAAATAAAACCTTTATTTTGCATTTATTTGAATTATGTCATATATAAAACCCAGACAAAATATTAATCACCCCTTAATGTACAGCAGCTTCCTGCCTAAAAGGTGGCAGATACTTATATGGCATAATGACAAGCAGCAACTTTTTCCATAAATCCAGAGCAGTTACTCAGAGAGGTACTGTGCTTCAATTCTATTCAAGCAGCTTGTGCAACTAATGGCAAGAAAGAGCTATTATGTTTGGATAAGCCAATGAACCCAAATTGAAAGAAATGGCATAATTTGTCAGTGCATCAATGCAGATTGTCCAGGGGACAAACAAGAAATGGTTTGCATGAATCAGCTTTCTGTGTGCATGCCTTTTTACCAAATTTCTCTTAACACTGATTTACTGGCATTTAATTTCAACTTCTTTATCATCGCATAACTGTTATTTTTCTTCATGGATCATTCATTCCCTATTTTAAATTGCTTGTCTAAGAACTCTACAATTTTAAAATTACTGTGAAGTAATTCATTAACATCCACAATATCTAAATGTGTTTTGCTAGAATAATTAAAAATTAGCAAAAATTGATTTATAAAAAAACTCAAGAGAGGTTCAGGATCAATACAGAAACATGGAGGATCCAAAAAATTGGCTGAAATATGGGTATTCCTGGAGACATGAGACAGCTGCTTACTCTAATTAAAATAAATTATGTAAGTGAACTCCATTCCAGAGTTTCTATGCATTATTTTGATTTCCTACTCTGTTTAACACTCAGGGATCTTTTGAATTTTTCTCAGTCTCTCCTATTTCTGTTATCATATGTTTGAAATATAAAAATGAACACATGAATATAACTAGAAATGTTAATCAAAACTTGCACAGTGAAGTCAATAATATAATTGATCATTGTATGATTGAGTCAAACTAAACACTCTTATTTCTTCAGTTACTTATCTATAAATTTAGAATCAGTTTCACAAACCCTTGTCTGCATCGTTAGCTAAAAAGTTGACGTTTTCTACATTTATAGACAAGTAAGTGGAGCAATAAGGGTGTTCTGTTCAACTGTAATTTTTTTCTTTCTTCATCTTCCTCTATTTATTATTTATTTACTTTTCAAAGGGTATAAGGTTAGGATTATTCCAAATATAAAGATTAAAGGAAAAATCTAATAGTATTTCTTTTATGAAAAAACAAGGTTTTTGTCTTCACTCATTTCGTTTTGCCTCTACCATGTTTATTTCAAAATGCAACAAATAATGCTGTCCAATCAATTTTTTAAAGAAGTTCAGTACTTCCAACAATTGCTCTATTTTTCCTACAGATGAGCTACTCTTAAAATAAAACTGCCTTAGTTAAGAGATTTGTAATTTTGAATGTAAGAAAAATTGTTTTTTGTACAAAATCTACATTTAAAATTATACTTTTAGAATAACTAACATAAATTTTATATTGTATTTAGGGGCTTTGTTAATAAGTCCTATGTTACTGGCATGATATTTCAAGACTGGCTTTCATTTTGATAGTTAAATATTTGTCCCTCACAGATTTTAAAACCTGAAAAGCTGCATGAATAGATTAAAAATAAAATTTAGCTAGTAATAGTCTATTTTCCCTTAGTTGTTGTTGATTTTATTTATTTATGGACGTTCTTTAACATCTCAATTCATCAGTGTGCCACTCAATTCAATGCGTGAAACTGGTGATAAAATCTGCTCAGAGGCCTCTTCTTTCAGGCTTGAGGTTCTTTTAAATGTTGTAAATCTATGACATGGGACCCACAACTTTACTTCCCTCCGAAGAAAGTCATACTTAGGATTTTTACACCTAAAAAATTCATCAATCCTGGGCAGGGTTGAGCCAGCAATCTTGGGTTTAAGAGGCAAGTATGGCCTCGACTACACCACCAGAACCTACATTTTCCCTTAATGGTGGAGTGGAGGGGCAAAAAAAATGGCTAGGACATACATTCAAATAAAAGGGAATTGAGTGAGAAAGTGGAGAGATATAAGTGGAATCAGGCCCAGGCTGGGAAGTTATATTTTATCCTGAATGCTGCAATATTAAGATTGTGTGTCCATGGAATTTATTTTTGTATCAAATTAGACAAGTGTGGAGAGGCATTATTTTTAGTAGAATTTGTATTCTGGTAGTAGTATTGTGATTAAAAGTATAGTAGATCAAAGTTTGAATGTGTGTGGTTGTAAAAAGTTATTGCAGGAGGTTTTATAATTCAGAATGGATTTATTCCTAATGCTTGGATAGTGTTTCGTTGTTTGGTAAAAGGGGTTATGCCAAAGTCCCCTGGATAACTGAGGACTGAGGTTTTGCAAACACTGTTAAGAATAGTTAGTTCAATGGTGAAAATTAATATGTAAAATCAAACTTTGTATTGGAGTGATTTAAAATATTGGCCTGGAATGAAACCTGGGTCAGGCCATATTGCAATATTTGTATACTTAGCGCTATTTGAATAAATAAATAAGTATTCCAGTAGTATACTACTGATAAGCAACATGTATATGCAGTGAGGAGCAAATTATTTGTTTAAAATGAAAGTTTCATTTAAATACAATATATTATCTGTGTAAGAATTTGTAATGGGTAACATTTAGAAACTGACCAGGGCCAGAATTAGGTGGTTGCCATTTTGTAATGTTTCTTAGCACATCAATAAATATCAAATAGATTAAAGATTGCATAATATTCAGTATCTTTCAATAGAATCAGGTATGTCACAGTGGATAAGTCCAGATCTATCATCAATTCAAATAACTTTTTACATTAAATGAAAAACATTTCCCATTTTGTGAAGCAGAATTGAATTGAATTTAAAGTAATTTCAATTTACCCTATAGCATAATACATTTTGGCTCGTTATATCTCTTATGTAGGATTATAAATTTATATTTTACATTCTAAGAATAGGAACATTAATCTACATATTTTACTGCAAGCCATGTTTCTAACATTCATTGCTTCAGAAATGTAAACAATAAACAACAAGCCCTTCCCTTCCCCGCACTCCCTTTTTTTACTCCCAGTACATCATGGATAACCCGTCAATACTTTGAAACATTAAAAATATCAAAGGTTTTAAGGTTTGGCTCCATAATCTCTAACCATTTTAAGAATGAACAGATTGGTTCCCCAGCAGATAACTACATAAACTGGGGCTGTTTGTCAGTCCATGCTAAAATAAAAAATTTTATGCATAAAAATATTCTTTTATTTCTCAATATAATTTCTTTTCAAATCTTTACACTTATTCCAGTGATTTTTTAATTGTTTATTCCATTTATAAAATGTGATTTCTTCAGTTCTGCAAAATATGCATGTTTCTACAATAATCTTTTTATTTGGTGCAATTTTTTCCCCTGGTACCTATTTCTTCATGTCAGTGAAGAATTAGTAGTTCTAGGGAGTTAAATTCGCAGAGTAGGGGGAATTTCATATCTCAAGTCCAATAACTTTGAGGTTGCAATTGCAGAGTATGGACTGGCACATAATCACAATAGAACAGGACCTATTTTTTTTCTTTGTCAAATGAAAACAATTCTTCTTGATTGTGTTTGCATTGTTTGGTTAGGATGTTGCCCTTTTCCAAAAAGTCAAATTTATGCCATGACAATCCCAACACATTGCCATCACCTTTCTCACTTTGCCCTCTTTGGAATGCCTTTTCCATTTGAATTCTACTGTTTGTATTGCTCTCTCTCATTTCTGTTCATGTAGTGGTGGATTCAAATTTCATCAATTGTCACATACTGTCTCCAAATTCTGTACAGAAATGACAATTTATTCTCTTTGCTGGCTAATTGTTAGCAAATGTGATACTCACCATGCTAATAGCTTTGTCATTTGCAAAAGAGTGTACAAAATATTATGCACCTGATCTCCAAAAAAATGCCTACAGCTTCAGCAATCTCCTGTACCTTTGGTCTTCAATCGCTCAGCACCATTTTATTCATTTTATCAATAATTTCAGGAGTTACTACTTCAACAGGACATTTGTAACAGTTCACACTGCTTGTTCTTGTTTGGCCACATATAAATTCACCAAACCATTTATACTCCATTCTAAGCAAAGCTGTAGATTCACTATAATGTTTGTCCAGTTTTGCCTTTTCAAAAAGTAATGTTTTATTAATACATTAATTTCATGTTTCTCCATTTAGAATGCTTTGTTTAAAAATTTAAACAGGAAAATGGCTCTCTAACACAGACTAAACTTCATAATAACTATGTACATCATCTCTCAGCAGCCACTATGTTGCCAAGGTAACATTAAAAACAATCTAGTGCTGCCATCTTTTGAGTTTGCATGGACTTATCAAATAGCCCTTGTGTATATAGCATGATAAAAATACTGCTTTGGTTTTGACAGAAATGCAGATTATATCTCAGAATTTTTTGCCTAATGAGTACACAGTCAACAAGCATTTATGCTAATGATGACACATTTTAAATTTCACACTGGAATTTTGCAGATTAAAATTACTTTAGAATGAAGATGCTGGTGGAGATGAGGTTGATGGGGAACCTGGAGAAAATATGCTCATATTTGCTTGATCAATAGTCCACTATAAGGTTATTTACAAAGTCAGTTACTGTACAATAATACAAGGAATCATCAAATTACCATTATTCCTATGGTACGAGATTAAAATAGATTTCATCAACAATCTAACATCCCAATAAAGTTTGATAGTATTCTTGAGCCTTTGTTCTGGGTTGAGCTTCTAACTATGAAGGAGGTGTTCTTTATCTATAGTTGAATCTGATTGCTGGCTGAGTGTACATATGCTGGACTGGCTTATTCAGATTTTCTGTAGTTGAGCAAAACAGTCATGGCCTGTAATCAACCGAAATTTTGTGACTGCTACTTTAAGGGGTTTATTCTTATAATGGCCATATGTTCTGGATGTCCTTACACTTTTTGGTGTTAATTTGATGGGTTGAGTCTCTCTTGTAATATTCTTTACTGTTTTTGTGTCTATGATTCTTAATTGTTCCTACTGATTATCAACTTGTATTTACAGCATTACTTTAAGTTGTATGTATGTTTCAGATAGTGCCAAATGAGTTACATGATGGGCATATTGGCATCCAAATACATAAAATTATTATAGAATTGAAACAACTGCAAATAAAAATAAGTGTGGTTTTAAGTAGATATTCGGAATTATATCCTCTGTTTCCTTAACAAGGTATTTGTACAGAAATTAGAACATCTCAAGTCTTCTCTGAAACAGGTTATGGCCTGCCTGTAGGAATACAGATTGTCAACATTGCACAAATCTGACTGGGTAATATACCACATACCTCAAGGACACATCACTTTCCATTTGGAAAACACTCTTATTCCTTATCATATATATAAACCTGTTTACATTACTGAAAATGCACATTTATCAACTTTTTACCATACTATAGATGCTGGATATAGACTCTCTACAACTTGATTAATTCTGTCTTTCAAAACTAAATTACTATACATTAGCACTATTCATATATATTATCCAAAATTCTGTACATTTTCAGATCTGACTCTGCTAGGCAGTAACAGCAAATGCATTAAAATCAGACATAACTGAGGATTGCAGAAAAATATCAGCTGAATGAGTTAAAAAAAACACCCCTTTCTGCCAAGTCCTGTTTCACTGCATATTAATTGAGAGCACAAACAGTACACTTTTAAGCTAAGAAAGGTATCAGTTCTACAAAGAACTTCCCAAAACTTACAATAATATGTAAAACTATATGACGAAACTCTGAGAAACTCCATAACTACTATACAAATTTGCAGTTAAAATGTTTAAAAAAATTACAGACTATGACTGTTTGGAAAAATCATCCTAACGGTAGAGAAATATTCAAATCACTAACCAGCTTACCATCCAAATTAGAATATAAATCTAAAATATCTAAAAAATTATACAGTTCTACCAAGATAAGATTCCATTTCACATATATTGGAGTATAAAAGTTCAATGACTTTATTGCTAAATATGCAAGCACTGTAACTACAACATAAAATGCATAAGTAAATGCTTCAATTGTATACTTCAACATTTTGCTTGCATAAAAAGACTCTTTCAGCCTTGAATGCAATTAAAATTTAACTCACATCTTTCAAAATAGTTCAGAATGCTTACACTAAAAATGAACACCATATACTATATTTCCAGATTCTATAAGGCAACCATATGTTTTATCCTGAGCTTGTGCAAATATGAATGCTAGACAAACTAATTGCATTACCTTTTATCATCCTGCAGTGCAGAACCAGTAGCACAATAACTAGCATATTGATTCTTAGCATATGCAAGTGTTCATAGCCTTGAGATGCTTTCAAGCTTGTGCTATCTATTTATTTACCATGCACTGCTTAAGGAGTGGTACTGGCGATTCCATAAAGGATATAAAAAGTTTAAAGTGCTTCTATCTTAATATATCACGATCTGAGACTTTACATGCCCAATGTCACAAGCTGTTCATCAATCAATTTGAAAGCTTTTAATTATAAGCAAACTAAAACAATTTTATAATTGATATTATTGTATTGCATGTTTTAAAATAAATTTGCTAATTTGAACTCAGAAAAATTAAATGTGCATAACTGGAGAGCTTTTATAAGTGATGCTCCTACAAGAAGCATTTACAGAAAACAAAAATAAATGATTACTCAAGTGACTTCTGATCATTAAATTTTCGTTTTTGATTTTAGCATATGAGTAACTGAAAATTCCTTTGTATTATTACATTAGCAAGTACAAATTTCTCATTTCTAGGTCAGTTAAGCTTTTCCTTTCAAAGAAAAGCAAATGGCAATTATTAACAAGCACTCACAACACACAGAAACTCAGAGAAGAGAAAAGAAAGTATAGAGGAAGAAGTAGTAAAGCTAAGCAAGTAGATAGCTATTGACATGCAACACCATATTATTTACACAGCAAACACAAAGGCTCCAAACACATTCACAAAAAATGAAAAAAATTCAAATAAATTAAGACCAATAGCAAAATATACAGTACAAAATTAATTTAACAAGCATCTTATGCTCCTTCCTTTATCTATCAGAAAAATCATTTCTTCTTTCAATTTTTGAAAGAATATACTTTTTATCAATTATATGTAATATTTAAGAAGTGTAAAACTTGCTGCTTTCACAAACTCTGAATACAGTGCTGCTAATATATACTGTATTTATGTGAATCTAATATGCACCTTTTTTTGTCCAAATGTAGCATTCAAAATTGTGGTATGCATTAGATTCAAGTTCCATAGTTCCCTGGCAAATTTGTTTGAATTTATCATTTATTATGTCATAATGAATTATTGCAATTCTTGACTTTGTTACATTTGTTGTTGGCCTATTATTGCATAGGGCGCTTTAATAGTAGGTAGTCCTGAAATGGAAGGCAAACAGAGAAGAACATCTTAAGATGTTACTTTCATAAAATAGTTCTTTATGTTGAAAAAAATGGTAACAGAAAGGCAAGAAGAGAGTTCAATGTATCTGAGAACAAAGTTCATTTGTGGTGACCACAGAAATTGACATTATCTGAAACTAAAGATAGTAGGGAGAAATTTACTGGTCCTGGCGAAGGAAGACATATTGACATTGAAGAAAGAGTTTTGGAATTTGTATATAAAAAAAGGAAGAATGGGCAACCTGTGACTAGAGACAATAAGAAATACTGAACTTTTTCTTCTTTGACCTACGCCAACTGTTTGGCAACAGCACATCCTACATGCTCCAAGATGTAACAATAGTTTTTGTATAAATTCTAAGTTCTGATTGTTTTATGAAGCAAACAGGCTTATCTTTAAGATGCCATACAACAATATGCTAAAATCCTTTTTTATGATTTTAAGTTTCACATTTGGAATGCATATTACATTCAATGGCACATTAGATTTGCATAAATACAGTATATTTAAAGTATACTTATTCATTTAAAGAATGATTTTATAGCCCCTGTTTTTGTTAACACGGCAAACACAAGGTGCAATTTTAAAACTTGCTATTGCTTGCAACATTATGACTATTTTAAGGGCACAAGAAGTAGAATTTCTACTAACACCTAATTTTATTAAAGAATGTGTACATTCATGATAACTCACTTTGCTCTTTATCTAACCTACCACTAACTCAATATTGCAAAAAGTTCAGAATTTCACAAAAGTCTAATTTCCACACCAGCATTAAATACATATGAGAGGGAGCCAAATGAAAACCTTAATTTTTTAATTTATTGAACAAAAGTGGAACACAAGTGCATTATTTTTTTATATAATTCTCCATGACATTCAACACACTTCCTCCAGCCAAAAGGAAGTGCATAGATTCCTCTGGAAAAAAAAAAAAAAATCTTGCAGTCATGTGCACTGCCTGGTGAACCTCTTCATTCGAACAACATTTCTTTTACTCTTATTGCCTCTTTGAGGGTTCAAACATGTAATAATCACTGAGGGCGAAATCTGGTGAGTATGGTGGATGTGCAACAGTATCAAAGTGAAGGTCAGTGATTGGCTGCAACTGTTGCATGGGCAGCATGAGGCTGAGCATTGTCAAATTGCAAAATGACCCCTGTAGTCAGATATCCATGTTGTCTTGATCTGATTGCAGGTCAAAGATAATTCTCAACATATTGGAATATAATGCATTGTGATGGTGTTTACCTTAGATGTGTAGTGCTCCTGATTCATCCCAAAAGAGAGTGAGCAAAACCTTCCCTGCAGATGGTTTCATCTGGAGCCTCTTGGGTTTTGGTGATGAGGAATGGTTCCATTCTTTGCTTGCTCTCTTTGTTTTGGATTGGTGGTAGTGTACCCAGGTTTTGTTTCCTGCAACAATTCTCACAAAGAAGACATCATCTTCTGCTTCAAAGTACAGCAAAAGTTCTTCACAGGCATCAACGTGTTGCTCTCTCAGTTCTGGAGTAAGCTATCATGGCTCCCACCTTGCAGACACTTTACAAAACTTAAGCATGTAATGAATGTGATGTGCTAAGCCATTACTAATATTCAGATTTGTGGCTATTTCATCACAACAATTTTCTACCATAATGGCTTCAATTCCTGCAATAGAGTCTGGTGTCACGAGTTATGCCTGACCTGGGCCAGGAGCAACTGCCACAGAAGTCACGCCATTTCTGAACTTTCTACTTCACTTGTACACTTGCTGCAGTGATAAACATGCATCACCATTCACCATGGACATTCATTTGATGGATTCAATAGGTTTTGTACCTTCACTACTCAGAAAACATATGACAGAATATTGTTCTTTACTGGTGCATATTGCAAGCGGGGCAGTATTACTGGTATTGTGGCAGCATTTCACTTGTCTGCAGTATGCTGTTGGGAATTCTTTAAAGCATTGGTAACAGTTTTGCCAACTTATAGAACAATGGTGCCAAGATTTGAATTTTTATTATATTTTTTTAAGGTTTTCATTTGACTCCCCTTGTATATGTAACAAAGCTCAATCTACTTGCTTTGGGCCAATTTTATTTTTGAATTAAACTTTCCACATAATACCTCTCATTGCCAATATGTTTGAGAACCTAAAGTCAGAACCATATCAAGTTCTTTAGAACAATTTTCTTGAAGGTTCAAAATGAAATTTTGCAAAATCCAGCTGGTGATTAGGCCTGTGCCCAAATCTGTTAAAAAGCAAAAAAGTCTTTGAAGTACAAAACTGACATCACACCACTTATTAATCTGACTATGATGCAGGAAATATAGAAGCAAGAAGCAATTTATTACAAGTGTGTCACTGTCTACATTAGAACTAAAGCTAATGCTTGCTCACTCTATAACCTAATCACTGATTTGTAAACCCATAATATCCACAATATTTAAACTTCACCTGCTGGGGCATTTTTAAACAAGAGCTGTGAATGCACAAAATTATGTAACTGATAACATCACAATAACAGCCTGTTATATGGTTGGCTGTGTTATATTCACAAATGCACTTGATTAAAAAGTAAGAGCTTACACAATAGGCAGTTCAAGAATTATCAGGTCTGAGCACATTTCAATTGAAAAATACAACATTTTTAAATAAGCACAAATCCGCATTTGGCAATTTTATCTATCTGTTTAGTAATGAAAGAATCTGTCTCAGGGTAAGCTATAATGAGTTAAGAATGGTAGTTTTATAAGTGCTGAAATTTTTAAAATCCATTGTCAAAAACATATGATAAACTGCCCATACTTAGTTTTTTGCAATTTATGCTTCAGGGTTTGTCAAGCAGCAGTATTAGTAGTTTTTTATATATATTGTTTAGATTACTTATAGTTTACCTGAATAGGGCTTTCTCCTCCAGCCCTTTTAGCAGGATCAAGACTAATTCGTGGCACTGGAGCATTGTGTCCCTGCATCCAGAGTGATGCTGATAACTGAGCTTCACAACCAACAGTGTCGGGAAACAGGTCAGCATGGAAGTCTCGATATGACTGCAATCACAAGCTCTAATCAGAAACTATAAAATTTTACATTCTATTGCAGGATGTTCAAGATGTATTCAACACTATTTTCTCTCTATATTACATTCAATGAAAACAAGACAAACTTTGATGCAGAAATCAAAGTCATCTACAATGAACTACAAGTGATTTACAGATCATACACCAAAACTAGAGGCAATAGCATTCAATAAATGCCCTCCAACAATCAACTAAATGTGACAAATAATCAAAACACTAACCAAATTAAATAAAATTATCCACAAAATGTTGTACTTATGAAGCTGTTCACAATGGAGTGGTAATATATCCTAAACTTATGTATTCAATTTTTTTACACTAAACTCCATTTACTTACATAAAAGTAAGACTCGTTTTGGGAGAACCTTTCCCATCTTCAGTTATTCACCAAACTGCCATTACTTGAAAAAAAAAAATTTTTTTTGAGTAACGACCGTTCGGTGAGCAACTGAAGATGGGAGAGATTCTCCCAAAACCAGTCTTACTTTTATGTAAGTAAATGGAGTTTAGTGTAAAAAAATGAATACCTAAGTTTAGGAAAACTATCTACTTTCAATGGGTAGCTTAACATGTTGGTTTAACCGGAAATATAATAGCAAAGATTCCCTAGCCAAAATAGGAGCAAACATCCAACCCACCAAAACATTTATAAACCTACATTCAACAAAAAATTTAATTAAAACAAGAACTAAAAACAATTCCTCAAAGACAATTCACAAATAACAAAACATGGAAAAACATACAAGACTCCTGGCACAACAATAAAAACACTGCCTCCATGGTACTAGTGGTAGCATTTGCAACTACTAATCTTTGAATCCCATCAGTTCAAGCAGCCTGGTTAAGGTTTTTTTTAGGAGTTTTTCCTTAACCTGAGAAGGTGAACGCAAGGTAGTTTTAAGGTGCCAAGGACACAGAGATCATTTGGAGAACCATTTCATTCACCCTTACAGACTTACATAGTATTCAGTTCACAACCTACAGACATCATGAAAATACCAATGCAGCTCACAAGTCCACACCTAAATGGCCTCGGCCACCCGAGGCTGTGTATGAGAGTCTACTACTGTACTCCTTCAAATGCGCTTATTTCATCTTGAGATATTCAAAGCCCATTCACAATAAAATGTTTATATTAATGCAAGGACCAACAATATGAGCAGTGGTTAAAATATTATTAAATTGTTAAATGAACTTATACTCTTGAAACTATTAACAGTGAAGTAGTAAAATAATGTTGATGTAGAGTTGCTTTCATATTATTTATACTCACTTACTTGGTTTTTAATTGGACATGAACACTTGCTCATTTCTTTTGCTGATAATGACAGTAAATGTTTCAAATGCATGTGCAATTAAAAATCAAGTGGAGTGTAAATGTCACCAAACCAGTTCTACATTAACATTATGATTGATTTTTGTCATAAAAACAGCAATATAATCAGAAGATTGTTGATTGTCCATAAAGTGTGATAAAGGAATGAATGTGAAAGACATTACAGTATCATAAGATTTATTACAAGTAAGTTATGTCTTTAATACAAGTGATTTCATCTTAGATAAGTTTTAAGTTCTTAATGTATTAAAGCTAATGATAGATTATTTAGTTTCAAGTGAGTGGAGCAATAGGAGTGTTAGGTTGACATAACCCAAAATGTTTTCAATCATAATGATAATCATAGATTAGTTTAAAGAACAATTTAGTATCACATGTAATGAATAATCCACCCCAGAGATCATAAAATTTTCATTTTTGATAACTTGTCACCCTCAGTCCATACTAAGTTGAGATTGTGGGACTCTACTGTATTCAAAAACTGTTTTCTTATATTAAAAAGAACCAATCACAGTAAGATTCTGTGTATTTTAGAAAAGATCAATAATGATATATTAACTAACTGTTGTTTTAAAATTTTCCCAGAAAATCAAATAATAAATACAGCCAATTTTATGATTTTATACTATCCATGACATTTGTTGAAAAGTTCGTGTGTGTATATTATGTGGTGACATCTTTTATATGGATATATGCAGATGTAAAAATGTTTGTAAATAAGAATCTAAAAAATTGTTAATTTGCAAAGTTCTACCTTTTATTACCTTTAATTTTCTTTATGCTTATGCATTAATATGGCACAAACCAAAGACACATCATCAATCACCTTTTCGTAACTGTATGACCTATAAATGTAACCATAAGAGTTCATTAAATTGCCTTAATCAAGAAAAATGACTTCCTACCTGTGAGTACATATGGCATTTTTAAAACAAAAACTTAAATATACTTTCCACAAATTTAAATAATTTATCCATATTTCCCTAACTGGTCCAGATATGTATTATGGGATCATGTGGTTATCTTGATAACATTCTTTCTTTAACAATATTTTTTTCCTCTTTGTATAATTCTATATCTGTGAAATGTTTTGGTGTAACAGATCAACTCCATTTAATCTAGCTAAGAATATTATTATAATACAATGCCTATTTAGCACTTTCACAGGAACCTAACATTTTTTATACCTAAAATGGGGGTTTACTTTAATGAAGGTTTCCGCAAAATTCACTTATTTTCTATTATTCTTTATCTGTATTGGCAAAAATGGTACCATAATAAATTTATTTACATAACAATACTAACACAAGCAGATATATACCCTAAATACTGTACTACAAACTTTTTCTGTTCAATAAACATTGTAGTTCAAGGTTAAAATTTTCTAGCAAAACATCCATAAAAATAACATTTAAAAAATGGCAGGAAAAGAAGAAGTTACAGAATTTTCCATTAGCAATGAAACTGAACAACAAGGCCTACATGGCCTTTGCATATTATAGTGCAGCTCTCTTCACCAGCAAGCAACTCCAAGTTTGTGGTTAGAAACCACATACTTTAACTTACCTCATATTCAAGTAGATGCTTGAAATGTTGACTTTCTGCTCTTAGATATGCTTCAACCCTTCAGAACACATTGCTGGAAATACAGCAAAATCCCTTTTGTGAAATATTTCCAATATCTTCCCAGATATTGTTCTTAATCTTCTCAAGCTTATAAGGATTATTTTCATATACTGTACCTCTAATTTTCTCCTTTATATAAATATCACAAGGATTTAAATTGAGGGACTGTGGAGGCCACAAACCATTGCTTATTATCCTGTCTTCAAATAAGGACTCAATCGCCATTGAGTCATTGGCATTGTGAGCAGTAGCATTATTCTGCATGAAGTGTGCATTTCTCTTTTTGTAATATGTCAGTGCTTGAAAAAATGAATTCAATATTGCTGAATTTATACTTTCAAAGAATGTGGGACCAATGATTTATCTTACAGATGCAGTGCACCATACTGCAATTTTTGCATCTTGTAATGGTTTTTCCAACAATGCAGGTTTACAGAGCTCCATACCAACATTTTGTGAGTTTACATATCTGGACAGCTGGAACTACACTTCATCATAAAACACAAAGTCAGATAATTAAATCCATTATGAATGGATTGCTGAAACCATCAGCAATCTTTTATATTTTTGCTTCACTATCAGAAGAGGTAAGCTTTTGCACTACTTGAGAGTTTTATGTGAGTTTTTTTTATTTCAGAAGTTTGGTAGCCATGTGGTTATTTGTGATATGCCAACTTGTTGTGCTAAATGATTTAAAGACTTTCTGGAACTGGTTGCTAATGCACAACCAATTTCATCCAACTTCTCTTCTGTTAGGAATTGCCATTGTCTTTTCAGCTTCATGTCCAAAAATGACCCTAAAGAACAAATTTTACTCACTAACCTGTAGATTATAGATTGTTAGGAGTGGAAGGATAAGGATAATTTCTAATGAATCTTCTACGGCATCTTTTCCAATGTCTATACTGAACAAATGCATCATAAATACAATACATTGCTCTAAATTATATCTCATTATTTACACAAACACCATAAATATGCAACTATTCACAAAATTATAAACGCAATTCACTCAAGCTAGTCGTTCACAATATTGGCCACTCCCTGCAGCTAGCAATAAACAAACAGCATGAACTAGAAGTTCACTCAGCATTAGTGGAAAATTTCCATTGCCCATTGTGCTCCTAACAGGAGACCTGGTACTTTGCCTACATACATACTAACACAACTTTCACTGTGCCAAATTTTTCAAAATAATCAAAACTGGTAGTTTCCTTTTAACACTGTTACATTTTAAGTTCAATATATTAATCTCATTTACTATCTCTATAACAGAGTTATCTACTTAAAAGAGTTTATATAAGATGCTTAGAATAGCACAGGCATATGCGCCAAAGTATGCTTTTTTGTTTTTTTCTTGCAACATATAGTATGAAGTGTACTCTTTGATTCTGTTAAGTGTGAATGATAGATACACCTTGGTTATGAATGAAATCTCCATTTGAGTATAGCATGGTATTGGACATTATATGCTGCAGCTAAATCTCGTGAATAGCAAAGGCGTATGAGCCAACCTGCCTGCTGGCCAGCCACTATGCTGAGACAGCTGCTGTAACAACACGGGGTAAATAACTTAACAGAGGGATGTTGTTTGTTTTTAGTCCTTCGACCCTCATAAATTCCTTAACAATTTAAAGGATTTTTGTTGTTAGTTTTTTTGTTTGGATTTAATCTTTCCTGTGTGGTGGTACCTGTTTGAAAGTTCAGTTTTTCATACTGTCTTTTGCCTTAAAAGATAGTCACAACATGCATTCTTGATGTCTTGTAGTTGTCGCAGTAATTTTTATTCGTGTATTTTGGTTGGTATTTAATTTAGTGTTTTAACCATATCATTCATAGAAATCAAATCCGCGTATATATTTTTCATTATAACTTAAGTGCACAAACAATGAATGATTCAGACAGTGATTCTATTTAAATATTGTACTTACGAAGATGTTGACAATGGAGTGGTAATATAACCTACACTTAGGTATTCATTTTTTAAACTAAACTCCACTCACTTACACAAAAGTAAGACACGTTTCTGGGAGATTCTATTGTTATCACATAAGTCATCCTAGAAAACACTGCATACAGAAAAACACATGGAAAATAACAGTGGCACATAGGAAATTCTTGGCCTAAGGTTGAAATATCTCCAAAATGTACAAAGCTTATTCTGATTGGATTGGATTGTTGAATATCGTGCTGAAGATCGTCCAGTTTCTGCATCACTCCAACGGTACATTTTTAACTCTGAATTTAATCTTGGATTTCACCTCCCATGTCTGATATCTGCAACTACTGTGACAAAACAGAGCGACAACTGGAGATGATGAGAGAAGACAAAGGTTCTGAACAGATAAAAGAATTAAAACAACAAATGAGTTTGCATGAATGTAGAGCTAAGATGGCACAAACACTGTGATAGCTATAACAAGGATTCAACAGTTGGTGCCATTGCCATAGACATGCAACAAGCACTTCTAACACCTAAAATAAATTCCGGAATCCAATATTACAGGAGGAAGTTCTGGACTTATAATTTTCATATTCACAATATAAAGACCAGAATTGCTTCAATGTACCTTTGGGATGAAAACGAGGCTCTATCAAAATTTCAATGCCTCATGCACTATATTGAAAATAAAATATCACTACAAATGAAGACATTACACATTTTCAGCAATAATTGCAGTGGGCAGAATGACATTTTGAATATGGTTTTGACCTGTCTCAGGTACATTCATGCAGACCGTTTCTCAAAAACTTAACACATATTCATGGTGCCTGGCCACTCATATCTTCCTTGTGACTGTGATTTTGGGAATATAGAATTATATCTTAGGAGAAGAGAAATATTTACTGGGATTCAGTATGGCCGATTAATTTGTAAAATAAAGAACCCTTTTAATGTAATTTTGGTAAAGAGACACCAGTTTAACGATGTAAATGTTCTACAATGCCACATAACAAAGCAGCAAGTTCAGGACACCAAGTTTACAGAGGGAAGAGATTTTGTTTTCTCAAGTGAAAACAACATGGGATTTGGAATTAAACCTACTTACAGCAGAGAACTATATGAAGTAAATCTGCAAAAAGAACATAGAAAGTATTATGATCATCATATTTTCAACCTTTCATCAATTAGTTTCCCAATTAGTACACCAACCCTGTAGTTATTTTGCCAAAAAAAACTTGCAGGTCTTTGCTCACTTCTTACGTAATCCCCACAACACGTCATGCATACTTCAATTATATATTTACTGACCAAGAAAATATGGATAACACGCCAAAGGCAGACGACGAGGCAGGAGTGGATGATAATCTGTTAAATTACTTATACTGCTAGACATCAGAGGTTCCATACAGCACAGCCCAACCTAGATCAGCACTTACATTATTATTTGGTGAGCTAAACTTTATATTTTTATCTATGTACTTATCTGTTCATATTAATTTATTATTTATTAATATTATTTTATGTTTATTTAACATATTTCTATTTTGCAAGAAAACAATTTCGTTTATAACAGGTATAAAAATACCTTACATTTAAAAGAGTTGTATATTAAATTAGTGTTCAAAAACATAAAGTATCTGTAAAATTACATTTTGTAATCATAATTTACAGTATTAATGCCTGCTGGTTCATTTATGAACACTGCACAATATTTTTATTGAATATTTTAATGTGTATGCAGATGTTACTCTGTGCGATACTTAGCAAAACTTTAAATGTGTTTTTCTCAAAACTAGTTGTTGGTGCATACACCTCTCTATTCTAGAGGCCTCATATGTGATAAACCTCTGAATGATGTCTATTCAGGCAACAGCTTCACTTATGTTGGTTTATTTCTTCATCCCCATCATCATAATTAATGCCTTCATCACTTTTCTTCATTTGCGAGAAAGTTTTTCTTTTCACCATCATAATAAACTTTATGGAAACCAGCTCTGACTAAACTGAAATAACGTGTATAAGAAAAAACTTAAGCCAAACGGATAATTCATTAAATATAACATTTAATTTCATGTCAGAACCAATACAGTGAAGCAACTATTATGTTCTTAATTATCTAGTGAGTCAATTTGATAATCTTACTCTCCACCTACTGTTGAATTATGCAAAAGCCTGCAAAACTAGTTTTGCATAATTCAACAGTAAGTGGAGCATAAGATTATCAAATTGACTCACTAGATAATTAAGAACATAATAATTCATGCTACACACTACAACAGTCCACCAAACACCAACACTAACTAATGCTATGATGTTAAAAGGCTAACAGAGAAGTGTATGTAGAAGTGAAGTGCCTTTGATATCAGCAGTGTAATACTGTCAGTCTTTGCTAGACCTTTGCTATTTAACAACATTCCTATCTGCAACAGATATGCTCGACTAAGGTCAGATGTATACAGTTTGCTCTCATCTGAATGAATTTGGATTTGTGATGTGGGGAAGGAGGGGCAACCTAAAGAGCAGGTTACACATTTCACTCCCTCATGCAGGTGTCTTTCAGCTGAGCAGCAAACAGTACATTTTAAAACATTTTCATATATTATATGAGGGTTTTGTGTTAGTACAAATTAAGCTAAACGAAATATGAAATTTTATTGTTCTTATGAGTAATTTTCTGGACCTAAATTTCTTACAATAAATGCAGGCTTAAGCTAAATCACAGGTCATGCTAATATGCAATTATACTGTATTTATAACAATTAACCTAGAAAATATAATATACAATGGAGATTGCAATTTCTCTTACCTTTCTTGGCACTTGATACATGATTGGGATTACAGAGGAAGATGTGAGTTGAAGCACTCGGTTCACTTCTCCTTGCATGACTGCTAGTGCTCGTTTAGGCACCAAGCATGCTCCTTTTGTTTGCTCACCATTATGGCGAATGCCCTCTATTAAGTATGGCTCTCGATCAGTCACTTCAAGATAGGATATAGTGGTATCACCCTTTCCCGCCAGAAATAGCATTCCAGTGTCAGGATCATACAGGGGAATGAGAATTCTGTAATGGTGCAACATTGCAATTTATATTATAACATACCTAAAAATCATTGATCAAAGATCATTGTAATCCCTAAAGGATCCTGATATTACAGCAATGTACATTTCTCTAGAAAGAGAATTAAGTCAAACTTATGCCTTAATTTGGCTCAAAGTGTTTTTACTTACAGAAATAAAATCTCATTGCATTTCAAACCCTCCACAATTTCCAAACATAAATTTTGAGAATAGTTTTTCATCAAATACTGGACCCTCCATAATTCATTTTAAAAGAAACTTGTATCTTGTTTTCAAAGATAGCATTAATAACCATGTACAAGTATGGTCTGTAGTTTGATATCTTGGAAGCACCAGAGACAGAAATGTGCTGCAACAATACATATTATGGAATGATACAATGAACTATGAACCAATTTGCAACATTTGTCCCCTGAGCATGTGCACACATTTTTCTGTCATAGACTGGAACTAGGTTATGCTAGCTTCTGGCTATCAAAATGAATTTCATAGTGTTTAGTTCAGTTCATTTATTATGAGCAGTGTGATTTATTCTGATTTAACTGTGAAGCAAACTATTGTACAGTATACAGTGCTTAAATCGAGACAAATTAAACATTTTTTTAAAATAAAATTTTATTAGACAAAAAATTAAATTGCAAAAAAATTCTTTTGAATTTCAGTTGTGTGATCTGTCCAGAATAAAATTACTTGATGTAATCCCTCTCAGTTGTATGACTGCCTCCTTCCTGGCCTGAAGCGCTTGCATACTATGTGTATAACAGTGCTGTTCATATTGACAAATGTTGATATGATAGTGCTGCATAAGGATGGCTGGACTAATAGTTTTGACTACACTACAAACATAATAATCCAGAGGGTTAAAATCTGGGCTACTGAGGGAAAAAACTCTTTAGACCACAATATGTTCACATTAAACCACCAGTTTTGCACTAAATGGCTCAATGTGCCAATGCACCATGAAATATATATTGCCTCTCAGAGGGCACAGTTTCACCACATTTGTCACAAAACCTGCATAAAATTGTTTCCTGGCAGTTTTCCCCTTCTGAAAGAAATGCAATGGCATGATATCACTCATGACACCCAGCATGTGAACAATGGCCTGAAATTTCACTTTAGCAATAATCAGGACATACTTGGGATCAGTTTTTCTTCAGAAAAGAATCTGATTTGTCCCAATGCTTCATTTTTCTCTAACACAAAGGTTGCAGGAAGCAAATTGCTTTGTTTTGGCAGCTTATCTTTATTGTATATGACATCCTCCTTTGCAATCTAGAGCATGGTTTGCTCACTGACACCCAACATTGATGCCAATTTCCATAAAGATTGACCCATGTCCTCCAAAATCAACTCTTGAACCCTATCAATAATTGTAGGAGGAGTTTGTGTCATGTGTTCTCTAGAATGACTCTTTTTTGACAGGTTTGCAGAACTTTCTCCAGATTTCTCTGAAGCATTATGTTTAGCAAAAATGTCTTACACAGTTGATCTCAGGCCCCCAAAGAACCAAATCATTTCAGTCACTGAATGCCCAGAGCGAAGACTTTCGATATTGCAGTTCTTAGATTGAATTCTGCACTTATTCACAATAGCTCAGCCATTTTGAGGTTATGACTCTTTTACTAGTTCACACATGTGACTTTTACAAATGCCAACAATGACCTATAGTGGAAGTATTATGTGACCGGAAATTCACATATAAATTTATCTGAATTTGAGCACCATACTCTGCATATGTTTTCTACTGCACAATATGTATTTATTTATAATGTATATGTGTTAACACATAACTCAGTCAGCTCATTAAGTTTAAAGACAATTTGAAGAAAGATTCCTGGATGTAAAAGTTCAGGGCTGTATAATTATACATAAATCTTTAATATAATTTCAGGCCATGGGTAGTGTTCAGTCTAAGAAACCTAACAGATAGCATAGGTTCAAAATCACATAGACATCTTTCACAACTGGCATTTCTTATGGCTCTGTGCAAAGAGCTACTAAATTGTTAAATCAAAACTACCTATGATCATTGTGACACGTGCTCTTCAACCAGGTGATTCTGTATATATGCAAACATTTTGTGACTGAACTCTGAATAGTATACACACAACAGAGAAATAGATACATTAACTAAAAATGTTAATTGGAACATTCACAGTGAAGCCAATCATATAATTGAAATCATTTTATGATATAGTCGAACTACACACTCTTATGCTTCACTTACTTGTCACTATTGTAGACCGGTCTACAATAGTGACAAGTAAGTGAAGCATAAGAGTGTGTAGTTCGACTATATCATAAAATGATTTCAAATAGATACATATTAATAATTTTCTGGGATGAGGCCTGGTTCCACCTCCATCTGGGATGAGGCTTAGTTCCAACTTCGTGGATATATGAGTAAGCAAAACAATGTTATTGGAGAGCTGAGAAAGCTGATATCATTCATGAAGTGCCTCTTTATAATGAAAAAATTGGTGTATAGTATGCTATGTGCAGAGAAAGAATTACATGGTCTTTTCCAAGGTTACAGTTGATGCCCTCATGTACTTGAATACAATTTTTGGATCCCTTTTTTTAGGTAAATAACCAACAAGGAGCGTAAACTTATTTTTTTTCAACATGACTATGCACAGCTCATATGGCAAATATTTTGATAAAAGTAATTTAAAAAATGTTTCAGAATGACAGAGTTATTAGTGAAGATTTGTAGCTCCTTCAGTCTCCCAACCTAATTCGTTGCAACTCTTATCTCTGGAATAAATTAATTAAAAATATAACATATGTAAGACAAACCCACATACAAACAATTGAAACAAAATATCTGCCAGGAAAAAGCCAATATTAATCAACATGAGCTATGGTAAATGATCAATAATTTTTAGAGATGCCAAAAATGTATTAACATGGCTAGTTTTCGCATCTCCTATCATAAAGATAGTATTAAAAACCTTTTAAAATAGTGAAAGAAATTTATATATAATTGCATTAGTGCTGCTCTACGATATCTGAAGATGGCAACAAGTGCTTCTATAACAAAACACCGCCAGTTGGTTCACAATTCATTTGGTTTTTCTGTAAGTTGACTATTTAAAATGAGTGATCAATGCATTTCTCTTACAGCCAGTCTTAAATTAAAAGTAGTTGCATTTAATGAAAATATAGCTGTAAGAGTGGTATCTTGCAAGCTTTCCAACAAAGCAAGTGTGTTCAATATACTGCAGTGCCATATTTTCTGCATAAAATATAATCTTCAAAATGAACACATCAGATATTTGTTATTCAGATCATCAAGATATGTGAGGATATTTATGTATTTTTAATAGTAAATATATTTTGAAATGATACAAATATAATAAATATTTCAAACAAAACATGGTATTGTGATAATACTAATTTACTCCTCATCCTATAATCTTTTTACAAGATCTGCATTTATTAAGACTCCCCTAGCACTTAGTGGGAAAATTATACTAAATAATTAATAAAAATATTTGCAAGTAAACATAGCAGAAAGATTGATATCAGTGCAGGAGACAATGGTCAATAGCATTTTATGCTTCTTAATTGCTGGGAGGATGAGATTACATATTCTGCAACCTTAAGTCAGAAGACGATTTTAATTTATAAATAAAGAACATACCCTGTAGAACTGTCCAGTACTAACTGTTTTTCACATTCTTCAAAGTTTCTGAGATCTCGAATGTAAACCTCTCTCTGACGGCCCTGAAAATAGAATTCAAAATTAATTTATCAAAGTTCTTCTTGTTAAACAAATATAATGTTTTTACTTAAATGTAAATTGGAACTTGCACAGTGAAGCTAATCATATTAATTGATATCATTGTATGATTCAGTTGAACTACACACTCTCAAAGCTTCACTTACTTTTCATAAATGTATGGAACCGGTTTTGGGAACATTTAGTTCCCATCTTCAGCCAGGCTAAAGTTCACTTTAGTGAACCTTTAAGAGTGTGTAGTTCAACTGAATCATACAATGATATCAAATATAATGTTATTTATATAACAGGAATTTTTACAATTAAGGTAATAATATTTATGTAAATAAAACAGGTTAGCATTCAAATTTCACTGCTAACTTATTTGCACATGTTTTGAGGGCTATCGTCGTCATCATCATCATCATCATCATCATCGTCGTCATTATTATAAATTCACAAATCTGTGCTGATGATGAAGACAACAGCTTTTGTAAATTCCTAATGATGAAGGCAACAGTCGTTGAAACATTTTCAAGTAAATAAATATTGTAACGTATTTGTTAAAATATTGAAGCTATTTACAGTGAAGGTCTTGTATATTGATTGATACACTGTGGGTAATTTTTATACACTTCACTTACATGTTTTTAAAACATCAATCAATTAATAAATAAATATTGTACTTACAAAGTTGTTGACAATGGAGTGGTAATATATCCTAAACTTAGGCAATCGTTTTTTTACACTAAACTCCACTTACTTAAAGTAAAATGGTAAAATATTGTGAAAGCTGAGTGATTTCCTATCAATTTTACATATTTATTCTTAAATAAAAATTTATTAAAATATAACAAATGATTTATGGAGGAAGTCAGTCAAATTTCATTACTTTTGTTCCACTTTCTTTCACATGATTCCAAGGCTGTTACTTTCATCATCAGCACAGTTCCACTGTCAGCTTCCCAGCTTGATATTAAGATGTCATTCTGTGGATTTTATGAGCTTTGTGATGAGGTTACTTTTGTTTGGAAGATCAAAATTAACTAAATTTTCCTTGTATATAAATACTGTACTTATGAAGCTGTTGACAATCCAGTGGTAATATATCCTAAGCTTAGGTATTAATTTTTTACATTAAAATCCATTTACTTACATAAAACGAGATGTGTTTCGGGAGAATCTCTCCCATCTTCAGTTGCTCACAGAACCGCCATTACTTGAAACATAGGCTAGACACCCAGATGTTCCTGTGTTGGTATCTGTTGTCTGAAGTAGTAATTGGCTGAGTTCATCCATAGGGGGAAACTCAAAGTTCATTAGGTTTTCTTTATTTTTTAATATGAACATTTTTTCGTAAGTGGATAACTCCATTCGGTTGTGAAAATGTTTCAGCAGTTTAATTTCCAGTTTTATTCCATGGTTTTTGGTCCAAAAGTGAGCTACTACTGCTGATTTATCCACCTGCTTAAGCTGAATGAATATTCCTAAAGTGTTTTTTCCCCCGAATTTGTCGGTCCTGGTGGTGTAGTGGTAACCATACTTGCCTTCTAAACCGAAGGTCATGGGTTCGAACCCGGCCAGGACCGATGGTTTTTTTCGGGGCGTAAAAATCCTAAGAATGGGCTTCCTTCGGAAGGGAAGTAAAGCCGTGGGTCCCGTGTCGTACATTTATGGCACGAAAAAGAACCTCAAGCCTGAAAGAGAGGCCTCTGAGCAAAATTTGTTGGCCATTTAACGCCCTGAGTTGAATGGGATGCTGATGACCTGAGCTGTTAAAGAGCATCCATAAATAAATCATTAAAAAAAAAAAAAAAGTGTGGAAACTTCCCTTATCTCTTTTTGTCTTTTAGATTTATAGATAATTTTTATCACTGTATCTTTGTTGCAACCATTGGTTATAGTTGTCTTTATTATTTGTTGGTATTCTATTTTGTACTCTGCTTCTGTGAGTGGAGTATTCATCAATCTGTGTGCCAAACTGAAATACTGCATACTTATGTGGAATGGGGTTATAACTCTCATTTTTATGTAGTTTTCTGTGTGTGTTTCTTTTCTGTAAATTCCAAAATTCAAACAAGCTCCATTTCTTATAATTATGAAATCTAGAAATGGTAGCCACCCATTTCTTTATTTTTCTATGGTAAATTGTATAGATTCATGTTGCAAATTCAGAAGTTTCAGGGCATCTACTGAGTGTTTCTTCGGTATTATTACAAAAATGTCATCCACATATCTATACCATGACTTGAAAATTGACCATTTCTAGATTTAAAAATTATAAGCAATGGAGATTGATTGAATTTTGGAATTTACAGAAAAGAAACACACACAGAAAACTACATAAAAATGAGAGTTATAACCCCAATCCACATAAATACACAGTGTTGCACAGTTTGGCACATAGATTGATGAATATTTCACTCACAGAAGCAGAGTACAAAATAGAATACCAACAAATAATAAAGACAGCTATAACCATTGGTTTCAACAAAGACACAGAGATAAAAATTATCTTTAAATCTAAAAGACAAAAAGAGATAACGGAAGTTTCCACACTGAAAACCACAAAAGAAGGATACAAATTCAAAAATTTTACCTACCATCCAATTTACAACAAGTTCAAGAAAATTTTCAAAGAACATGGGATAATGTTAGCCCCAAAGAACAGATATAATATCAAGAATTTATTAGGTTGCACAGTAAAGGACTCCATACCAATGGAAGAGAAATCAGGAATTTATGTAATTAAATGCTCAGAATGTGAGCAGAGCTACATAGGCAAAACAGAGAGAAATTTAGAAATTTGGAGGATTTTTTTTATTTGTTTATTCAAGGACGCTCTTTAACATCTCAGGTCATCAGTGTCCCATTCAATTCAGGGCGTGAAACGGCAGACAAATTTTGCTCAGAGGCCTCTTCTTTCAGGCTTGAGGTTTTTTATTGTGCCGTAAATGTACGACATGTTACCCATGGCTTTACTTCTCTTCCAAAGGAAGCCATACCTAGGATTTTTACGCCTGAAAAAATCCATCAATTCTGGCCGCATTCAAACCCGCGACCTTCGGTTTAGAAGGCAAGTATGGTTACCACTACACCACCAAATTCAGAGGAAAGAACACTTTAGGAATATTCTTTCAGCTTAAGCAGATGGATAAATCAGCAGTAGCATCTCACTTTTGGACCAAAAACCATGAAATAAAACCGGAAATTAAACTGCTGAAACATCTTCACAACCCAATGGAGTTATCCACTTGGGAAAAAATTTTTATATTAAAAAATAAAGAAACCTAATGAACTTCAAGTTTCCTCCTATGGATGAACTCAGCCAATTACTACTTTAGGCAACAGATGTCAACACAGGAACATCTGGGTATCTAGCCTTCGTTTCCAGTAATGGTGGTTTAGTGAGCAACTGAAGATGGGAGAGATTCTCCAGAAATGCATCTCATTTTATGTAAGTAAATGGAGTTTAGTGTAAAAAATGAATACCCAAGTTTAGGATAAATTTTCCTTGTTTTAGTTTATGAATATATTTTCCCACACTGATAATTCTATGGGTTTCTGAAGAGCTTATGGGTTTTTTTTTTTTTGGTTGCCAGAAATGGTTTGCAACTGCTGATTTTTTTTTTGGCATATCACAGATATAGCACAGAAAAATTCCTACACAACAGATCTGGTAAAGAAGAAAATAGAAAAATTCAAAAAACAAAAACAAATAAAAGACCTCATCATAGTGAAAGGATATAAAGGAGATCATATATATAAGAAATTTACATTCCATTCATGGACATATCAAAAATTTCTTAAGATTTTTAAAAATGCCAACCTTTATTTTGGCTTCATTGAAGAAATGCAGTTTAAAACCCCCCTAAAAACTGAAACAAAAGATAAAATTCTGCCAGGAAAACAATTAGGCATTTATGAAATCAGTTGCAAAGACTGTAATATGAAGTATATGGGTAAAACAAAAATGAACATTATACTATGGTTTAAGGAACACATGAGAAATGTAAAATATAGATACATGCAAAAATCGCCCCCCCCCCAAAAAAAAACCATGAATTCCAAAACAAAGCTAAACTCTTAAAAGCTCTTTAAAAACCCATAGAATTATCCATGTGGGAAAAAATATTCATAAACAAAAATAAGAAAAATTTAATTAAAAATGTTCATTAAAACTTGTACAGTGAAGCAAATCAATGCTCTTAATTATAGGGAAAATTTAGTTAAATTTGATCGGCTAAACAACAGTAGCCTCATCACAAAGTTCATAAAAATTCACACGGCAATGTCTTAATATCACGTTGGAAAGATGACAGTGGAACCATGCTGATGATGAAGGCAACAGCCTTCGAAACATGTCCAAGTAAGTGGAACAAAATTAGTGAAATTTGAATGATTTTCTCATAAATAATTTATTATATTATACTATATTTCACAGCGAAAATCCCTACTATTTAAATCACATCTGAATCGACATTGCAGAAAATGTGTAAAATTTCTTCATCAAGAAGAAGGACAAGGAGGAGGAGGAGAATGGTACTTTTTGTGCATGTATGAGGAACAAATTGCATTTTTAAGCTTTTTCCAGGAACTTTAAAATTGTGACAGTTTTAAAATTAATTAATTAATTATAATAATACTTAAGGTAATAAATCCTGATAACACACTCAAAACTGATATGCTCGCTTCATAAACAAACTATAACATATAAATATAGAATTTTTGGTGTAAAGCTCCATATGATTCAAATTTTAATGATACATAAACTTAATGCCTCCTGGCTATAATAATAACAAGCTTGATTTATACTTTAATGGAAGAAATTAAGAATTGAAAATCACCAATTAATTTAGAAAAAACATATACAAAATGTGATTAAAATAACTTACTGAATCAAAGCCTGTTGTAAGAATGCGGTTTTGGTCTCCCAGCCATACAACCCGAGAGTCCTTAATGCTCTGGTGACTGTTAGCCACATGCGTGAAACATGACCCACTGGATCGAGGATCCATGATGCGCACTTGTTTATCCTTACATGAAGTTGCTAACTGGGTTCCATCTCTTTTCCAGCTCAGTGACTGGATCACATCACTATGGTCTGCGTTTGCTGTAAGAACATTCAATGCCATTATTAGAATATCAAGATAAGAGAGCAACACTTTTTCAAACTCTGAATATGTGACATATAAAAACGTCACCTCTTAACACAAAAAATGTACAAGGACACCCAGAAGATTATTTTTCAACATAAATAAACTGTTTAAATAATGTGTAAATTTATGGTGGAACATGTAGTAGTTCACATATTTATAAGTAAACCTAATTTTCACATGTTACTGCCTATGCAGTCATAACAAAGTGTGTTGAATAAAACACTTGTGCCCATAACAGAGTCATGCAATGGAGCTGATGTGATAACATTACTGTGCAAAAATATTATTTAAGTCTGTCATGCAGGAATTCCTCACCTAGCAGAGTAACTTAAAAAAGAATAAAAAATCCAAATTATGGCCTAATTAATTAATGATGTAAAATAAATTATGGCATTACTGTGTTATTAGGGGAACAAAAAATTACAAATCTTGCAATCTGTATCACAAAAGTAAAACCAAAATTTTAGAGCTATTATTATTGAAATTAAACTACAAAAAATAATGGTATACTATTAATTAAACGAAATACATGATCAGTGATAGACAAAGCTATATGTGTGGGTATTTTTAAACATTTTTAAATATAAATATGTTTGTGAACTGAACCCTTGATATCATCTTTCATTCACTAAAATAGAGAGAAATAACAATGTTTGGAGTTGCATGGTGTATTAAAGAAGTAGTTTATGTTTCAGTAAAACAAAAATATGTAAATATTTTGGAAATAATTACAATGTACTAAGCAAATAAACATAATCAACAATAAACAATTGAAAGTTTCATAGATTTTCATGGGTTTTGAAATTTAATTAAAATGTTATTGCAGTAAAAACATTTAACACAAACATTTTCTGACAGTTATTATAGAGTGCTTTTACATACAAATATAATTCTCAAACACATTTAGATTAACTCTTACAGACAATATAATCTTCAAACACATAGATTAACATTTCACATTTGCTGTCTACACGATGATGCTTTTGAATGATATAAAACATATGCATCATTATAAATGCACTTTAGGTGCTAAATTAATTTCTCCTTTTATATTAAAACAATATAGAGACAATTAAACACAAGAACACCTTTTAAATTTTGGTTTTCAAGTATACCCTTACTCCTAATGATCCAATTTCTCTAATTTTCAGAAACTGTTTTTCTTTTTAAATGGTAAATGCCAATTTTTTTTTATGAAGAAACAAATATTGGTGTCATTAGAGTGATTTTTAAATTTTAGATTTTTCTTAATACATTTAAATGATTTTAAATTTTGGGTTTCAGATAAACCCCCGTTCCTAATAATCTGATTTCACTGATTTTCAGAAAATATTTTTCTTGTTTGATTTAAATGGTATATGCAGAGTTTTGTTGTGAAAAAACAAATTTTGGTGCTTCTAGTGCAATTTTTAAATTGTAGGTTTCACATAAACCCCTGTTCCTAATAGCCCAATTTCCCTGATTCTCATAAACTATTTTTTTTTATTTTATTTAAATGGTATAAATGGAGTTTCGTTGCAAAAAAACAAGTATTAATGCTGTTAGAGCAATTTTTTAATTTTGCATTTCAGATAACCCCCCCTCTCATAATAGTCCATTTTCATTGATTTTCAGCAACTATTTTCTTATTTTATTTCAATGGCATATAGAGTTTCCTTTAAAAAAAAAATTAAAATTGTACCTACTACACAGATTTTTAAATTTCGCTTTAACCCCCACTATTTTACAGGTTTACCCATAGTTTTAATTGTACGATTACTCTGATTTTTGAAAATTACTATAAACAATTTATTGTAATGAAATATACAAACATTGCGGTCACGAGAGCAATTTTTCAATGTTTTTAAAAATTGTTTGCTTTATCTTAACTCCCCCATAATAGTCCAATTTTGCTGGTTAACAAACTTAACAAATTGTTTGTTAATTGATGGTTATTTGCCCAGTTACGATGGGGGGGAAAAAAAATTGCAACAGCTAGAGCATTGACTGACAGACAGACAGACAGACACACACACACACACACACATATAAAATTATTTTTCATTGTTATTTTTAGTGCCTAGTAGGTAGAATCAATGGAGATCTGAAGACATTTTTCAAAATTTGTTTCATGGGTATAACCGAAATAGCTTCATTCCTTTAGAATTCGCTTAAAGCAGCTTAAACTATTAAGTGTCTTCAGAGACTTACATATGCTTTAGGAAACCTTGCTCTATTGCACATAGCAATCTTCAGCTGGTTCACAGAATTTAAGAGGGGCCAAACATTTTTTAAAGACAAACAGAGATGTAGAAAGCCCTGCTACTGTGGAGAAGATGTTGCAAGATCCCCAAGTGACCTATAAGAATTTAGATGTATTCTTTAATGTAGGATTGGGGTGTGTCTCAAAATTTTTTCTTGCTGAATGCATCAAAACCAAACTGAAGGACTTGCTCAAGTAGAACAGTGCTGATAAATGCTTCATTGATACAACAATGGGGACTCTCAACAGGTTTCTAAAATCATAATAAGTAATAAAATATGGTTATATGATCCAGAAACAAAGCAATATTCATTTTTTTTGATCTTCTCAGACAACACACACCAAACAATCAAGGAGTATGGGGAAGAAAATGTCTATGACAATGCTTCTGCCCACACTGCCAATGCCTACCGCATCCATGGATGGCTGAGGTTGTTAAGGTCGTTAAGCAATTGTAGCCAAAAGTATTAAAACAATGTAAAAATGCCAAATTATTATTACGAAATCACTCAAATTGCACTAATTTTGTTCCATTTACTTGTTTCAAAGGCATTTGCCTCCATCTTCAGGACCAGGCTGAAGATTAGTTAGTAAAATTAGTAAAATATGAGTGATTTCATAATAATAATAATAATAATAATAATAATAATAATAATAATAACAATAATAATTTGTCATATTATACTGTATTTTACTGTGAAAATCCTGGATACAAAAAACTAATGTAAAAATGTTTTGTTAAATATTTTAACTTATCTTATAAATTACTCATCGGATGATGGAATGTTTCCTGGAGTGTTTAAAATCAGGGCATAGTAAAACCTATTATTAGCTTCTGTTTTCAGAAGCTAACTATTTGTAAAGATTTTGTTAGTAAGGTTAATAGATTTCCTAAGCAAGTATGATATACTAAATAGATAGCAACATGGTTTTAGAAAGGGACTTTCTCTATAACACCAATATCAGACTTTATTCACCAAATTTTTTACCATCTTGATAATTGTTTCAAAACTGGTGGGATATTCTTAGATTTGAATAAAGTGTTTTACTGTGCCTCTCATGAGAAACTGATAAATAAACTGGAACTGTATGGAATTAGGGGTAAAATATGTAAAAATATCAGTTATACTTAAGCAATATGAAGTTAGTGACAGAAATTACTTAGAAAATAAGTTAAAAAAAACAAACGCAAAATATACATCTGAACCTAAATTGGTAACTGCAGGTATGCTGCAGGGTTCAGTTTTGGGACCTTTGCTTTTTCTGATATATGCTAATGATTTACAGAAATACATAACAAGCAACCTAGTATTCTATGCTGATGTTACCTTGATGGTACACCATTACAAATGCCTGATCTAGTTAGTAATTATCATTACATCTTTAAAAGCAGTTTCCGATTATTTACATGATAGGAATTCAAAGGTTAATCCTAAAAAAAGTAAGCTAATGAACTTGATCATTGTGTAAATAGAGAGCATTGTGTTGTAATTACATCAAATATATACAGAAATTGAAATTTTTAGGAATATATGTAGACTATAATTTGCCCTGGAATTCATATGTAGACTTTATATGTAAAAAGATTAGTTTTTTTATATACTTTAAGGCATCTAGCACTGCATTTAGACCATAAAGTTCTAAAAACTGTATACTATGGAACTGTATATACAATTGTATCCTGTAGTATTGAATTATGAGAAACTGTAGTATAAATAATGTATATCTTGGAGACCTCTCAGATTACTTTATTACAGAGATTTTATATCTATGAGATAACTCTAAACCTTCAATTGCTTGTAGTCCAGGCTTTATACTACATGATTATTTTTATTATATGCAATTTTTTCACACAAGCCATGTGTTAGATTAAGATTTACATTTAGAATCAAACACAAGATTAAAACTGGGACTTGAACCACAGACCTTCAGCTAGCTCACCATGACCTCAAGTTTCTCCTATTCAACTCTGATTCCAAAGCTTAGTCTAATACATGGTTTGTGTAAAAAAATCACATTTAATATGAATTTTATTAATTATTGTTTGCTTAATGAACATAAGTCTCTTTCCTGTTTTTTCTTGTATTGTGTTCATAATTCTTGTCCTTATCACATTCTATGATGTACAACCCCAAAGAATTTGCTATTTAATTTAATTCTTTTCAAAACATTCTAATGCAAGATTCTAATGATCCTGACAATTTCAGCTTCAGACAAATTTTACATCAGAAGCATTCAAATTCACCATTACTACTGTTACTTTGTCAATTTGTTCATTTATGGATGCTCTTAACATTTCGGGTGATCAGCACCTCATTCAATTTTGGGTTTGAGATGGCCCATCAATTTTATTCAGAGATCTCTGCTTTCAGGCTTGAGGTTCTTTTACTTCCTGAAAATCTTCACATAGGACCCATTACTTTACTTCCCTTTGGAAAGAAACCATACTTAGGAATTTTAAGCCAGAAAAAATCCTTCAACATTGGTCAGGATACTACTGTTAGAAATATACAAATCAGTCATATGAAAAATTCTCAGAATGAAGCACAAAAAAGGATACTATTTGAAATTGTTCTTATTTCTCAACATTTTGTTCAATGATATTCTAAAGTTTTAAGAACTATCGAAATTACACAAATTCGACAATTCTAATTGGAACTAAACACAGTGAAGCTTTTGAAATGTATATAATCAACTACTTGTCGTCTAAACACTCTTATGCTTCAGTGTGATTCAGTTGATTATATACATATTCTAAAGTCTTTATCCCATTGCAGAAGTAAGATTCCTCCAGACTTGCAAAATACTCCTGAATGGATAGTCCTTCATAGGTAAAATATTTTTCCACAAAGGTATTTCTCAGCTTTGGAAAGAGATTTAAGCTCAATGTAGTCAAATCTGGGGAAAGATAGATGTGATAGCAAATCATAACCCAGTTTATTTGATTTTCAACAGTGCAATGGCATGTACCAGGTGAGCATTGTTTTGATGCAAGATCACTTTCATCTTTGATAAACCCCTTTTTTCTGACATATATTTGAATTTAGTGGCTCAGAAGCATAACACAGCATGCTCAAGTAACAGATGTTCCACCAGGAAGATAGTCCAACATTAGGATACTTTTAGCATCCTAGAAAATTGATACTATAATCTTTCCTGTGACTTCACCCATTTGCCCTTCTTTGGCAGTAGAGAATCATTATGCTTCCATTGTTTTGTTTCTGTTTGTCATAGTGCACTCTTCATCATTGGTCATTGATCAATGGATAAAATCAGTTGGATCCCTTAGGACTTTGCTTAAATATATGCATTCTGATTCAGTTTTGATCAAGTGTCAACAGATACATACCCATCTTGCTGATAATTTTTTCTTGCATAAAACCTCAGTCTAAATTTGATCCATTTGCCTGAAATGCCTATGGCTTCAGCAATTTCTGAAACTTTTAATTGCTGATTCTTGAATAATATATGTGCATTTTTTTGACAATTTCTGGTATGGTGGCAGATTTTTGTCATCCAATACTGGTTAATCTTCCAAGCTTTCATGATCATATTTGAATATGTGGTCCACTTGGAAACAGTTGAAAATGACAGCACAAAACCTGTTAGAATATTTGTCATGTCTCTATAAATTGAATTTCTGTTGCTGTCATACCTTTCCTCACAAAGAATTAATTTACCACATGGTGTTCAATATTTGCCACTTCTCCAACATTTGTACATCTGCAATGCAACAAATAGCAATACCTACTACAGTCACCGAGCGAAAAATTATTTCTGGTACGTTGGCAGATTTTGATATGGTGATTGGTTTGGAACTATGATGCAATTAGGTCATTCTGAGAATTTTTCAACCAACCCTCATACTAACACTTCAATTTATGGGCACATCCTTGCTATTGTCATAAATATAAAAAAAAATCCAAACACCTACACAGAAGCTCCTTTTCTGTGCTGATGTCCCACAGAGTCAATGTTGTGTATGAAGTTGTTGTTAGCAAACAATCAGCAGTGGGATGAAAGCAAACTGTCTCTACACGTCGTTGTTTATGTGAAAAAGTACACTCTGGATTACATAAACTTTCCTCCAAACCTTTTTCTGGAATGTGCCATAATTTAACCTAAGGAAGAAAAGAAAATCTGTATGAATATATGATTTGCTAAAAGCAATAATATACCTGTTACATATCGTAGATTAATGAGTACTTCACAGTATAACTTTACTTACTAAACAGTCTTGAGATCCTGTAGCCAGCAAACCATCGTGAAATGGTGAAAAGTCCATATCTGTTACTGTATCTGTATGAGCATGAAGCAATGGCATGGTCTTACTTTTACGCCCACAGTCATCAATAGGCAGAACGGCAAGACTTGAACCTGTGACAAATCATTTACATAATTATTTGAACATACTTAAGGTTGCATATTAGTAAGAGTCAATGCAATAATCCACAAGCTCTATGTACTGGAAGTAGATTAAACAACCATTTTAATGCATAATAATTGTGCAATTGAGCTCATTGAAGAACAAGAAACACTAAGAGAGGTATCAGTAATTATTACAGGTATATCAAGAATGTAAGTCACACTTGAAGAATCACAGCACAAAGTATAAGTGCTGAAATGTTTCCATTTTAAAATCACCTCTTATGTTTCTACTGCTAGTCAGGAAATATGCAATAAGCTGCCCCCCTCCCCAAAAATGAAAGGAAAAAAATGTTTTTTTTTTTTAACTACAGGACAACTTGTTTACAACTACGGTTTCAAGTTCCATTTTCTATCCCATGTGACTTGACAAATCAGAAAATGTGCAAGTTTTTCCATTTTCAATAACTTTGCAACAGATATACATTAATAACAAAAATTTGTGTTTCTCTCTAGTTTTCAGAATTAACAGATGTATTCAAAATCTCCATAGCAATTACATGCTATGACAAATGTTTTGGATTTTTATTTCTGTCAGCTATTCCATTATGTCAATAAAGATACTTCCTAATTTTTCTTCCAAAATTACCTTCTTACTCATTTACCAACACAATATCATTTATCTTATAGGTGACTGCACTGTAATTATCTATAATTAATCTAAAAATTACACCTAATAATGAATGAATAATTGAAGAACCACATTCCAATTTTCATAACAGTTAATCCTACTGTCATGTTTATAAACCCATGCTGTTTCATTTGCACCCTTACAAATTAGAAGTGGGCATAATTAGTGAAGCTCTAGTGGACCTACTGGATAAATACATTATTTTCTTTAGCTTACCATTGTGATCAACATTAAATGCCATAAATGCAGCAGATGCTGTAATGTTGTTGCCATACGTCTGATATGATCCCACTGAAATATCTCGTATGCATGCTTCCGGTTTCGGAACAATAGGAGCTGCATTCTTGTACTTCGAAGCCTTAAATCGCCACGCCATAGTATTTAGTTGGGGCAGAAACGTTTATGCATAAAGTGCGAGCTCCCTGGAAATAAAGGGCTGGGTTCTGGTGTTGGTTACGGTTTTCTCCGCTTTGACTTGCATATAAATGTTCACTAATTTGAGTATCACAATAGAAAGGCTAACTGAGTTACAAAAAGTGCACATAAACCTGAACACGTCTCCACTTTATTTATTATTTATAATAAATTAGGCCTATTTCCGCCCACCAATATTGTTCCATAGACAGCGTCGGATGACAGCTACTAACCGCACAGAGAGGACAACCTAACACTGCGGAGTACGCCACATTTTTTGTATGCTCAAAATAAACAAATACAATTAAAAATAAATATTATATCTTAGGAGCACAAATGATTACTGAACGCAAATACGTAACAAAAGTAAATAATAGCGAATATGAAAGCGCGAGTGTAAAATTTTTAAATGCTTGATCACTTAACAAAATGTTGGTCATCCTGTAGACCGCTACCGCATGCGACACTTCCAATGTTTTTGTAATTTTTTATATTTGGATAATAGAAAGTTAGGAAATAAAATATATTAGTTTTGTTAGTGGCACCATAATTTTATGTTGCAGTATTGATATTTGACACATTAGCGGTCTACCATAATGCAAGGTGTTCAAAACGATAATAAAAAATGAATAGTATAAAATAAAACAACATTTTGTGGTTAGAGAAAATTACTTTTAAATCTGGTTTCTTATTACCTGAAAGTGGAGAATTTCTGATGTAAAGGTTTAAGGTTATGAGATAAAAATGCAATTCTAAAAAGAAATGGATTAAAAAGTTGATTCGCCAAAAAACAAACCTTTATATCCTACCTGTAATAATATAATTATGTAGCTGCTAACTGCAGTACCAACAGGACTACTGCTTTTATAAACAAGTTCAGGCAGTAATAGTTACAATATTATCTCGTAAAAGATTATCGCAATTCTATTTCAAAGAAAACTGTCAATAAATATTTTTGTATGCATGAACCATTTATTACATCTTGATTATCTGTAAACTGTGATGTCGATACATTGTTTCATCAAATGTTCTAGTTGTACTTAGGTATTAAATATAGCTTACAATGCCTACTAGAAGCAGAATTCATTCTGTTTGGGAATCCGTTTCTGTCGAACATCATAAATGGGTTGAATTAAACAGCTGTTTAGGCAAACATTTAATTTGAACAGAGCTTATCGACTGATTCTGGCAGTGAAGAATCTTAAAACCTGGTGCTCATTTATCCACAAAGGCTCGACACAAATGCACATTAAATTATGTTACTTATAATTCTATTATGTCCCCATTATATTTTTAAGCAAGGTTAAGCAGTGGTGTAAGGAATATCTTTTTAAATTTCTAAGCCTTCACTATCCAGAAACTTATAACCAAATTATCCTGTTTAAAGTATGTTGCTTTATGGTATTCATTTGAAAAATATATTTGTCATAAGCCCATCTATTTCATTACCTTGAAGAATAAATAAAAAAAATTGTTATACCGTTCATGTATGGCCAATTTGATTCTTAGTCTAGCAAAAAATTATGTTTTTTTATATTTCAATAGTTAACAATACCAGTGCATACAAATACGTAAGAACTATGTGAATACACCAACAGCAGCTTATAGCATGGGTTATTGAATGCTAGTACATTTATTACTGCAATCTAACCTGTGCTTATCATTGCAGCTTTTCTGCATATATATTTTATAATTTATTTTAAGCTTTTAAATAATTACATTAATTAATAATTATATAATTTCCTAAGCACAATGTGTATTATGTTCCTTATAATGTTTCATCAGAACTTAAAATTTTCGTTATTACCATGTGAGTGAGCCAGACAAATATTAATTACTTTCAGGGCCTTTTTATGCAATGCCCTACTAGTGCAATTTTTCACTCATTGTTCAGTGTTGGTAATTTAGCTAAAACCAAACTGTTTCTTAAACAATTTGTTAAACAAAAACACTTACCTCAAAATCACAAGAAAGTCCTGTTTGTTGTAAAAACACTAAATGAATTTTTAATGTGAGATCTTCATGTGATATGTCATCTAGTGTTTCCTTAACAAACACCATTGGCTTTATTTTTTGCTTTTTATCCCAAACACTTTCCACTTCCCAAAATGCATAAACCAGATAATGGATTATTTGATACTGGAACTTTATCATCAGGGAATTTATGTTCAGATTGTTTTTTAACTTGATCAGTTGATTTTGTAACGTTTCAAGTCCTCAAGTGACCCATAATTTAGTTTGTTCAGATCATCACATGGAAAATTAGGGATGGAAATTAGTCTTACTGGAGTTTTGAGGCCAGCAACCAAAATCTCAAGCCTCATAATTCTGAGTGAAAGTGAATCATGCTGTGCTCTCTGTATATGTGTGTGCAAACCACATGTCCTACAAACATTGCTCTCTCAAAGCGTGGACCTCTAGCTGTTTTATAGGATTACAATTTTGGCTAATCTATGTGTGTAATATCTATTTACAAGTGCTTGCCTTCAGAGTACCATATACAATCTTCCCTTACATTACAGTTATGTTAATATTAACATAGCTACTTATTTGCAAAAAGAAATAAAATAGAAATAAACCTAATTAAAAAACAAAACAAAAAATATTCTCATTAGAGCTCATTAGAAGTGTTTCTTCTGCAAGGTATCAAGAAGAAACCTTTTTTGTCTTCTTGGCAGGAGTTTCAATGAGGACTAGGCCAATATCTTTGCTCTTTTATCTCTATCTACAGGGGCTTTAATTATTAAGATGACATAAAACCCTGATTATGGTCTGTTTCTGTTAAGTGCACAGTATGTAATTAGACACACCAAGGCTATTCTTAATGTGCCTTTGAAGCCTAAACATCCTCATGTTTGCAATACTAAGTGTCAAATAAAATCTTTTAAAAGTAAAAGTCTTTTTACTTTGATCAAGAAAATGAATGAAATAAACAATGCCATAAATCAAACTCATATCTTTTGTAGCACATGTCTTACATTTTACAGAAAAAAATTATGAAAATAATGAGGCAAGTTCTCATTTACAGTAACTTTAAAGTTCTAAGATATTTTAACTCCCTCGGGCCAAATACTAATTCCTAAGGAAATATATTAAATATGTTCACACTAACTCCACTTACTTATGCAACATTAGGACATGTTTCAGGGGCAGTCATTCCCATCCTCAACTGTTGACCAACTACTGGATTTGATGGCTGAATCCCAATGTGCTTCTGTAGTGATCTCTGATGGTTTGAGTAGGAATTTGCTGATTTCATCCATGGAAGAAAATCAAAATTCACATGCCTTTCCTATTTTTTGGATGAAAATGTTTTCTCAAGTAGAAGTTCTATTGGTTTGTAAAGTTCTTTCAGCAGCTTAACCTCTGGTTTAATATCACAATTTTCGCTCCAAAAGTGAACTGCCACTGCTGATTTATCAATTTGCTTAAAATGAATATCCTGAAGTGCCCCATTCTCCAAATTTCTAAATTTCTCTCCATTTTTCCATTTTATCTTTGATTACAATGTGCACATTTGATTTTGTAAATTCCTGATTTCTGTTTTGTTGTTACGGATCTTTTACTGTGCAACCTAATAAATTTTTTATGTTATATTTGTTCTTTGGAGCTAACTTCATGCCATGTTTTTTGATTATTCTAATGAATTTGATATGATAAATTTGATGATATGTGAAACTTTTGAATTTGTATCTTTGCTTGATGTTCTTCAGTGTGGCAACCTCTCTTATAGATTTTTGTGTTTTAAATTTATTGGTAATTTTTATTATTGTGTATTTGTTAAAACCATTGATTGTTGCTGCTTTAATTATCTGTTGGAAGTTAAAATATTATTCACTGCTGAAAAACAGAATCACAGAGAGCAATCCAGTACTACCTAGACTTTATGCACTTGCCAAACAGCATGAGACCAATAATTAACAATATCAATTCACCCACATACAAAATAGCAAAAAAGTTAATTAACAATTTTAACTCTTTTAAAAGATTCCAAAGCCTGAGCAGCAAAAATTCATTTTATTTAGTTCAAAAACTTCCAAAATATCAAAACTGCAACAGGAGATGTAATAATGTCTTTTGATGTAAAAACCTCATTACAGAGTATACCAATCTTATGCAAATGTTAAAGAAAGGGTTAACCTCCTTAAATTCACAAACAGAAGAAATAGAAGACTTACTAAAACTTACTAACATATGGATTCAGAAAAATTTCTTCAGTTTTAATCAATTTTATCAACAATTTCTGGCCTATTCTCCCTTATCGCTGTTTCTAGCAAATTTATCCATGAGCTCCTTTGAAATACATATCACCAAAGTGTTCTCATTAATTTTCAAGACATGGTATAGGTATAGAGATGACATTTACAATAATACCAAAAAAAAAAAAAAAAATCAATAGATTCTCTGAAACTTCTTAATTTACAACATAAATCTAATAATTTACCACAGAAGAGGAGAAAAATGATTGATTTCTAGAATTAAAATTATAAGAAATGAAGACAGACTGAACTTTGGAATCCATAGAAAAGACACACACACATGCAGAAAATTACATAAAAAATAACAGTTATAACACCATTTACATAAATATACAGTGTTCCACAGCTTAGAGCACAGAATAATTAATATCCCACTCACAGAAACAGAGTACAAAATGGAATGACAGCAGATAATTAATACAGCAATTAATAATGGTTTCCAACAAAGATACAGTAATAAAAATTATCAATAATTTTAAAAGTTTCACATCAAATTCAATGGGCTATTCAAAGGACATGGCATAAAGTTAGCCCCAAAGAACAGATATAATATCAAAAATTTATTAGGTTGCACAGTAAATGACACTGTCCAACAAAACAGAAATTAGGAATTTATGAAGTCAAATGTGCTGATTGTAATCAAAGATAAATTGGAAAAATGAAGAGAAATTTGGAGAAAGGAACTTAGGAATATTCATTTTAAGCAAATCAATAAATCAGCAGTGGCAGCTCACTTTTGGACCGAAAATCATGAAATTAAACCAGAGGCTAATCTGCTGAAAGAACTTCACAAACCAATAAAGCTATTTGGGAAAAAATTTTCATCCTAAATAAGAGGAAAAACTTAATGAATTTTGAAGTTCTACCCATGATTGAACTCAGCAAGTTCCTACTCGAACCATCAGATAGAAGCACCTAGGAATCCAGCCACCAAATCGAATAGTCGATCGACAGCTAATGATGAAAGCAATTGCCCCCGAAACATGTCCTAATGTTGTTTTTTTAATGGTTTTTAATGCCCGTTTTTACTACTGAGGCACCATAGGTGGTCTAATGTTGTAAAAGTGGATTTTGTGTAAACATATTTAATGCATTCTTGTAGGATATATTACCACTCCATTGTCTGCAGCTTCATCAGTACAATTTAATTAAAAATACTACTTATTTCAGCTTATCAAGATTTGTACTTGCCCTTAATATGCAAGGAGATGCTGGAACTGCCTGCCTTTTTTTTGCACAATTTTCTGACATCTGCTTAGGAAATTACCCATTACCTTTCTAGCTCTCTTTGAGAAACTGAATTACTCCCTTGACAGATGTATTCTTCAGTTCATTTAAGGTGTATAGATTTGACCTGTACTATCCCTTAATGCTCCCCAAGATGATAATCACAGAATTAGATCAGGGATTGAGTGGACCATTAAACTGTTACTAGTAATTCTAATGTAGAACACTGTGACTCAGTTTGTTACTTAGGAAGACTTTGGACAGTAAAGTTATTTAAATTATATTTAGTTGGATTTTTGACACTGGAACTTCATTACTTCTTTATGTTCTGGACATGTCTTGAATGCAAGTGTTTTTCGTATTTCTATCATATGCACAAATGCTAAATATGTGGTGTGGCGGTGTCCCACTTAGCTTACTGGAGTTCTTCCATTTGCTATTAAATGGCAGTAACATAGTCAATTTGAATGTATGCACTGAGAAATTAGCATACTACATTACACTAGATGAGGGTGAAGATTGAGCAATGGCAGAATGAGTGGCAGGGGAAACTAGACACCCCAGAGGAAACCTTTCCAGATTTTACTTTGTCCACCACAAATCCTACTTATGGGCACTGAGATTGAACCAGAGTCCCCTCTTGGAGGCATGCAGTCTAATTACTTGGCCATGGTGCTGTCATTTAAATATGTAATATTATTCTCATATCAATATTGTGTACTTTTGCAATACTATATTTTTGATACAAAAATGACAACATTTTCACAAGCTAAAATAATTTTGGCTGGAAATGGTAAATCAAGTTATGAATCATAAATGGAACTGAAATAACTGGGAATTCCTCTTGAAATAATCTTCTGACATGAGCAGATTCTAAAGTAACATATAAATCATAAATGAACACTCACTGATCACTTGATCTTTTGAGGTGACTTATAATAGTCACCAAATTACACATTTGTTATTGCCCAATCTCATTCCATTCCTCACCACATGATACGGGGCTATTATAAATAATTCACTTGTTTTCAAAATGCTATATTTTCCAAAGTATTACACATAGAAATATGATTGATACATGAAAAGAACCATAATCTCACCAAGTTTACTCTTCACACTCTACAAATGTTCTATCTGGCCCATTGGGTGACACGAACACGAACATGTCCAGATGGTTCTCATTCCAATATTTTGTAGCATCATTCTCTCAACAGTCATAACTGCAGCATTGATGCATTCCCTGAGCTCTATTAGGTTCTTGGCAATGGGGGTATATAAACAAGGTCCTTAATGAACCCCCAAAGGAAAAATTCACAATATGTTAGATCAGGTGATCTTGGGGGCCAAGGGAGCAGAGCTACATCATCCTCACCAACATGCCCAATCCAGCAGAAGTTCATTGTTTAGGTAACAACAAACATTGATGTTCCAATGAGGAGATGCCCTATCTTGTTGGAAGACAAAATCCCTGGAATCAGCTGCCAGTTGCAGTTGTGGAAACAATCACAACTGCAACATATCCAGATAAGTTGTACCAGTCAGTCTTCACAAAAGAAAAACTCTTTTCTTGCTTTGTCACTATTTTGAAAAGACTTGTGCTGCCAACTGGTGCGCACAATGCAAACTTGGTGTATATCAATCATACTTGTGCGTGTAATACTTTGGAAAATATAGCATTTTGAAAACGAATATAGTAGCCCTGTACATCCCATTGGATTATTATTGCAGGATTCCCCTCTACCACCTGAAATACTGGCAAAGACTAAGCTGATTCCATGCTGATTTCACCCAGCATGCTTAGGTCTACTAAGGTACAAAACCAAAGTATAAATCTTATAGATTCTTTATTTAATAGTGAAATGTTCACAGGATTCATGACAGAAATAATATAAGCACATTTTGATATTTAACAACTTTTAACATAGCACATGTTTAAAAGCAAATAAAATTTACAGATTATTTGTAAGATTTGCAGATGATTTCATGAGCTCTCCTCTGTCAAGAACATATTTGGATAAAACCTCAAACCTTCAATACTTTCATCTCGACAGGCCTTTCCATGCTTTTCAGCTGTAAGCAAACGTTCTTTCGCCAACAGTACAGATATACCCAAACTCTGAGCAAGTTCTTCGGCAGTCAGTGATCCCTGGTCTTCCAACTGAAACAAAACAGTTAATTTTTAATATCTTACAATATTTATAAATAATTTAAGATTCTCTAAATGGTACCAGTGACTTGCAATCTCCTAAAAGTGTTTGAGCTCCATGAAATTGATTTTAAATTTACACATGCTCTAAGATGTATTTATTTTTGTGTTTATTTGTTTTATTTTCTATCCATGGGGGTTATAAGAATTTGTTGGATTTGTGAGATTACATAAACAAGATGAAATCTAATAATTTACATCCTAACAATAACAGAACATACTTGTTAATTGAAATAAAATAAAGAATATTTGAGAAATTCTGTATTGTTGGTCTGTAAACTCTGCCAATACCAGTGTCAACTGACAAGGCCACATTTAAACTTACTACAGAAATCCTAGAAGCACTAGACAGGAAGAATATTTTGAAGGGATATTTTGTAACTTGGCAAAGGCATTTGTCTATACAGATCATGAACTATTATTACAAAAGTTGGTTTTCTATGGGTTAGATTATGTAACAATGAAATGGTATGAATCTTATTTGTTTAATACAATGTAAAAAGTTGAAACCAGTCATCATGAATCCTTGGTAGGGGTTATAAAAAAAGGTGAGTCACAGGGATCAATTATGGTCTTCTACTTTTTTAAACTTTTTATCAATGACCTACAATATAGCTTAAGTCATTAGTCAAAAGTGCCACTTTTTGCACATCATATTAGTGCGCTTGTAACAGGGAAATCACAAGAATTTCTGCCAAATGCAGTTACGAAAGTTTTTTATAAAATAAACTGATGGTTTTAAGCTAATAAGATGTTGCTGAATATAGATAAGACAAATTTTATTCAATTCAGAACAAAGAATAAACATGTGTCAAATCTTACAATCAATTATCAAGATCAGACTCTAAAAGAAATCAATCATACGAAATTCTTAAGGTTACAAATTGATCAAAAACTTAACTGGAAGAAACATGTGGAAATGGTAATTCTCAAACTTACTTCAGCCTGTTTTGCTCTAAGAGTTTTAAATGATCTCTTATCAAGCTGCCTTGTGTGGTATACTTAGCATATTTTCACTCTATAATGAAATATGGAATTGTTTTTTGGGGTAACTTTTCTTATAGAGAAAAAGTTTTTCCATTTGCAAAAGAAGATTATTAGAATAATCTGCAGGAAGAAAAGAACAGCATCCTGTAGACCTCTATTCAAAAAATTAAATGTACTAAAGAAGAAGAAGTAATATAAACAAAAATGTAGCAGACAGCTGTACAGAATCTGAAAAACACTATTACCAGGATGCAACTCCATTCGCCAACTACAACCAATAAAAAGCAAGTAGTTGGCACTTTCACCCTGCTCTCAGACATATAAACAAGTGGAAAACAGCTGACAGTGCATAGCAAGCCAGAATAAACTCATAACATGTTGGGCGAAATGTTTAAATTATGACAAGACAAGCTCAGTATACCATAAATGTCTGTTATTGCCTTAATTTAATTGTTTATATGCTACTGCCTACATATGTATTCATTTTTTTTCTATAACTGCAATAATGACAATACTGATACCTTCCAATTAGTTTATGTTCTCTTTAAAGGCAACAATTAGTTCCACAGTGTAGAAACAGTTTAAATTACTGCTTGTGCTTATCTTCCTATCAGTTCATACTTTCTTTAAAAGCAACAATGAGTGTGGTAGAGTTGATTTTTTTATACTTTCTAACACGTCAAAATTATGCATGTCTTTATGCAGTAAATTGCAAAATTATGTCAGTTCATTTGGACCAAATGTGTTTTCAATGACAAAATTCTTCTCCTCAAAACATTTACTATATTAAAAATGCATTAAAATTATCCTACAAAAATCCTAAACTTTTGATAGGAAGTCAGGCATCTATCAAATTAACTGGAAAGATTGTGATCAAGTATACATTAGAAATACAGAAATTTGGAAATATGAACCAAATAATATTTCAGAAATACCCATTACAAGCAAATAGAGAAATTGGCAGTCTTAGGCCATTTTTGTCAAAAAACTACAAAATTGATACTGAAATTAAATTATTGAAACATACCAGCCAATCTTTGAAATTAACCAAATGGGAGAAAACATTTATCAAAAATAAAAACCTCATTATGAACTGGAAACATTGATTATGGATATTTTCAATAAGTTCCTCTGACTCCCTAGAGATTATGCTTTTTCCAATTGATCTTCTGCTGATAATGGAAGTGAATGTTCCAGAAATTTGTGAATTTAAAGTCAAGTAAGTGAAATATAAGGGTCACCAAATTAACTATATTAACTTTTCAGGAGCTGGAGTATATTATCTCCAAAAACAAAGATCTCCTTAGGTCTTGGAAATTCTGTTAATTCTTCAAGCAGAAGTAATTGCACTTCTGATTTTCCATAACTTCATTGGAAGAGAAATTATATTAATTAATGTATGTTCATTAAACTAATTTAATACATAGACTTAAATCTCATTAAGTCAACTCTCAGACTTATTTGGGAATGTCTCTAACCTCTCATTAATCTTTCTACCATGAATAAATTATAACTTTGTTGGATTCCTGGATATCAGGTATTTTTTTTTTTAATAATGTTTAATGCCCATTTTTACTACTGAGGCACCACAAGCAGTGGACACTGATGACACATGAGATGAAAACATAAACTGGGAAAGGATAATTTTTAAAGAAGGAATCATTCCAGACCTATATTTAGGGTATCTCCCTGGCATTTGCCATTTATGAGGACTGGGGAAAACCTGGAAAAAACCTCAGTCAGGGAGGGTGGTCCTGCTGGGATTTGAACCCCAGACCTCCTGCTCACGAGTCTGCACCTTAATGACCTCGGCCACTCGTGGCAGTAAATCAGGTCATAAAAGGCAATGAGGTGGCAGAGAAAATGGCAAAAGAAAAAGCTAAGATGACTTCATAGAATCAGAATCCTTCTCTGGCATTAGCAAGAAAATTGCTATAACTGCAGTATATCATTGTACCAAGAAGGAACATCAAATAAGATGGAAGAACTTTCCCAGTAAAGAACTGGATAAATTTTTCATTAAAATTACCAATTTCATCGTGGTTAAGAATCTACTGAGTAGGGATAGGAAACAAACCAGGAAAGGTATTAGAATAGCTGGATATTGGCCATTCCAGAAGCACCTATGGATGATGGGATACTAGCATGGAACTTCCACATGCCATCTATGTGAACAGTCTGAAGAGACTACAAAACACATTTTGCTAGAGTGTGAAGCTCTGAAAAAACAAAGAATTAATATTAAGAACTATTAAGATACAGTCCTTTAGGAGATGCAATTCCTAAGCTTGTAGAAAAGATTCTATACCTAAGCTCTAGATCTGAAACTACAAAGTTAGATTAAAGGAATGCACAAAAGGCCTTTGTGGCTTAAGTGCCAAGGTATTATCACACGCTTTTTCAATCAATCAATCTCACAATTATTCACCAATCCTTTTAAGTTAATGTGACATAAAGATGTTCAGTATGACATAATTATTAATATACTGTAATGAATCAAACTACAGCATCACCAATTTGCCATTTCATTAGATCATATTTCATGAACCTTTGTCAACAAGTAGATGATGTTGTGAGCAATAGGAATGCAAGACTGATCTAATGAAATAATAAGTTAGTGAAAGTGCAAGAGTGTTTAGTTCAATTCACCAAAGCAGATTAATAATTATGTGATTCCCTTCACTGTGGCAGTTCTAATTATATTTTGTTTCTCAAATAAGTGTACTTACGAAGCTGTTGACAATGGAGTGGTATATATATAAACAATGTATACAGTTTTTTTCACACTAACTCCATTCACTTACATAAATTTGGAACATATGTTTCGGGAGCGATCCCTCCCATCTTCAGCCTGTTGACAAACTGTTGTTAAACGTGGCGGTTGAGTCTCTTGATGTTCTTGTGGTGGCATTTGTTGGTTCTATTAGGAATTTGCTGAGTTCATCCAGTGGAGGGATATCGAAATTCATCAAATTATCCTTATTTTTTGTAATGAAAATGTTTTCCCAAGTGGAAAGTTCTATTGCATTATGAAGTTGTTTAAGTAGTTTTATCTCTGATTTAATTTCATGATTTTTATTCCAAAAGTGTGCTGCTATTGCTGATTTATCAATTTGTTTTAAGCGAATATTTCTGAAGTGTTCTTTTTTCCGGATTCCCAAATTCCTCTTCGTTTTTCCAATGTATTTTTTGTCGCACTCTGCACATTCTATTTCGTAAATACCTGACTTTTGTTCTGTTGGCATGTAGTCCTTTACTCTGCAACCTAATAAGTTCTTTATATTAAAATTGTTCTTTGGGGCTAACATAATTCCTTGTTCTTTGAATATCTTTTTGAACTTGTTGTGATAAATTGGGTGGTATGTGAAACTTTTGAATTTGTACCTTTCTTTGGCACTTTCAAAAGTTTCACATACCACCCAATTTATCACAACAAGTTCAAAAAGATATTCAAAGAACAAGGAATTATGTTAGCCCCAAAGAACAATTTTAATATAAAGAACTTATTAGGTTGCAGAGTAAAGGACTACATGCCAACAGAACAAAAGTCAGGTATTTACGAAATAGAATGTGCAGAGTGCGACAAAAAATACATTGGAAAAACGAAGAGGAATTTGGGAATCCGGAAAAAAGAACACTTCAGAAATATTCGCTTAAAACAAAGCACACTTTGTGTGCAATAGCAGCACACTTTTGGAATAAAAATCATGAAATTAAATCAGAGATAAAACTACTTAAACAACTTCATAATGCAATAGAACTTTCCACTTGGGAAAACATTTTCATTACAAAAAATAAGGATAATTTGATGAATTTCGATATCCCTCCACTGGATGAACTCAGCAAATTCCTAATAGAACCAACAGATGCCGCCACAAGAACATCAAGAGACCCAACCGCCACGTTTAACAACAGTTTGTCAACAGGCTGAAGATGGGAGGGATCGCTCCCGAAACATATGTTCCAAATTTATGTAAGTGAATGGAGTTAGTGTGAAAAAAACTGTATACATTGTTTATATATATTTTGTTTAATCAACAGGATAAGTTTCCATCACTGATGCTGCACCTAACATGAAAAAGGCTGAAAAAGTGTTATTTCCAATCTGCATGTGAGTTTAGCACATGGTTCCCAAAGGGTATGATCCTTATTTCCAAATGTCAACTAACTGATTTCAATTATTAGAAAGATATTTCTGAAAGCCCCATCATGAATTCAGACATCTAAAGACATTCCTCTGCCTCCCCAAACTACCATAACAAGATGGGGAAAATGGATTTCAGTAGCAGCTTACATGCTTAAAATTTCATGAGCAAAATTAAGTTGGTTAATAATCTGGAAGCCAAAGTATCATTGACTGCAGCAGCTAAGATACTTCTTGAATCTTTGGAGTTGAAAAATGATTCCACTTTCATTGCAGTGACTTGGGTTCCTGCCAGAAGTGATCACCCAACTTCAAGGAAAGAAAGAGACTCAGATAAAGCGCATTAGTTAAGAGTGTTACAGAGGAAATGGTTTATTGCTAAGGAAAAAGTGTATGGATATATTTTCCCCAAAACTTAGAAAAATTTAAACATTTTTATGGAACAACAGTTTTACTACAGTTGAAATGGACCCTTCTGTATTAATCTGCTTCAGATTTGCCTCAATAAGCTCTCAAGGATGTTGAGAGGTCTTTTTCTCATATTAAACTGTGTTATCTGGCAAGAGACAGTACATGGTCATAAAAAAAAATGCATTTGGTTGTAATGTGTAAAAAGTGTCAATAAGGGCTTCATGATAACACACAAGAATATTTATTTTGCTGTCAAGTGTGGGAAGAAATTTGCTTAAAACTTAATAATTGCAATTCAACATTCATCATAAAGTTAACATTTATCAGGTAAATAATACTTTATATAAGTCTACTATCATGTTTTTCTCTGCTTCCCATTTTTTCATCTACTTTACTTGTTTATAATGTCTTTTTGTGAGCCTACTTGAAGGATTTATAATGCCTAAACTTCCAGTTTCTGATTATAGGTTAGCAATAGTAAATTCCTGCATCCTTTTTTTATAATGCATTACATGCTCAATCTGCATAAAATTAACTTTACTGCTAATTTTAATATATTTAGGAATCAACACAGTGAAAATGAGTATATTTTATCTACTGGAGATGTTAACTAACTTTACTATTTACTTTAAAAATACTTACTGCATCAGCCGTGTTTCTCACAACATTTGCATCATCATGTGTCTGGAGTTGTAGTACTTTCACCCCACTATCAAATTCCCGCAGTCGTATGGGAAGTTTCAGCTTATTCAGCATGTGACAAGCTTGTATTAGGTCTTCAGGAGATAGTAGCTCCAAACCACGAGCTCGATTTACCCGACAGTATACATCAGTTAATGCCATCATACCACCAACTTCCTGTTAAAGCAAAACTGCTTATTGTTATTAGTCATTAAAACTAGTTCTTGCATGTAGACATGTGTTTCACTTAATTTTTTGCAATTGTGAGGGGTTACACCCAAAATGGCCTGGGCCGGATAGGTGGAGACCCCTTTATAGTTTGTATTTTTCTTAGCATTTCAATAAATTTTCAATTTTAACCTACAGAATAAGGTAGCAATGCAAAAATACTCAAGAAAAAAATTGCATATTTACTTACTGTGATTGGTTGCTCCAAGATTTCTGCTAACTGTTTTGCCAGCTGTTTGTAATACTCGCTGTCACTTCGATACTCATTTCTTGTAACTGGATCATCAATTCCTAGACTCATTAAATATGATTTAAACCTTACTGTTTCATCTTCTGTTATATCACCTTGTTTATCCTGAAATACACCATATACTATCCATGTGACAAAATAAAAACAATGAGGTTTTATATGGCACAACTTACTGAATAATGGAAGCATCACCAACATCAAACCTAAGATATGAAAGGGAAATAAAATAAGTACAGGCCATGGCCAGGACTTGAACCATGGATCTTAACTGTGTCAATGCTATCCCTCTTGACCTTCAAGCATGAACATGATGTTTCTCCTTCCACTGGCTTTTACACTGAGGTTTACTATTCAGAGAGGACCTGGAACAGGATGAACAGTTTATCCACCTCTTTCAGGAAGAGTTGTGATGACTTTATTGTTGGATTGAATATCAGTTTTGTTTATGAGTTTTGTGTTATTAATTTCTTCTGAGTCAGATTGAGCACATGATGAGACTTTTGTTTCATGATTTACTATGTCTACAAAAATAATTTGGATGTGGAGGAATACAATTCTTCCTAACACATGTTTCTAGTGAGTCTGCCCCTTCTAGGGCAGCAGTTCAAAATTGGTTTTGAGAATTTACTAGAGATCGGCAGATTTTCACCCTGCAAACCATAGAAAATGTTGAGGCTGTGAGGAAAATGGTGGAAGGGCCTCAATTGTCATTTTGTAAAACAGAAAGTATCTAAATATTGTATCAACAATGGTATAAACTATTGTTCACAATTATTTAGGCCTCACCAACAGATGTGCTTCTTGGGTGCCACATTACCCAATGGAAGTGCAAAAAGACAAAAGAGGGGTTTTTTGCCATTTTATGTTTGAGAAATTTGATACAGGGTGCTCCAGGATGCCTATAATGTCATGAAAGGTGATGGAATTTTATAATTATGATCTTGAAACGAACAGGCAGTCTTCTGTCTGGTACTTTCCCGGATAGGAACCACCAATGAAGGTCCAAGGGAGTCAAGAGTTCCAGAATGAAAATGATGGCAAGTTTCTTATCTAAGACATATCATCTCATCTCTTGATTTGGATACAGATCATATAGTTACTGCTGAGTGATATAAAAGAAAAGACTTCCATATGAAGGTTGCAGCACCCAAAATTAAGTAGTATACATCTTCTGCTGCATTATGACAATGTCTTAGCATACAATGTCTTCAGGACTTAGTGGAGAAGGAAAAAGTGAGAATATTACCACACCCACCCTATTCAACTGACCTGGCTTAATATGACTTCTTGTTCCTGAAGAAATTTGTGGGCAGCAGTTTTCATCTGATGAAGAGGCTGTCAAGTGGAGTGCAATAAGTGCCATTCCCAAAGAACCTTGGGCTGAGGCATTTTCTTGTTGATTTCAGAGGATGAAAAAATGCTTAAGTGTCAATCAAAACAATTTTGAAAAGTTATATTAGTTTTGTAAAAAAAAAATATTTTCTGAGAAGCTGCTAAAACTCCCTCAACATGATCCTCATACCATACTGTTCATGATACTATTCCAAATTTTATTCATCATAGTCTGTGCACATGTTCTGAATACTTTTATTTTATTTTAAGTACTTTTAATACTTTTTTGTGCTTTAGAACCAGTGCTCAAGGATATTGAGCATGTCATAATTCTTTAAGAAACATTCAAACATGACAAAAAAGTAAGCTCTCAACCACACACACACACAAAAGAAGAGTTTAGCAATGAAAAATACACTCTCACCATTCTTAGCAGATAGGTACATGAGTTTCTTGGGAACAAAATTAGTTAAGGCTTTCCCTCATATATACAAATGTTGGTACTGTTATGTTGATGATAATTTACATTCAGAATAAAAAACAACAAGGTTCTCACCTTCCTGGATATAAAAAGTATAAAAATGACAATATACTGCAATTTGACATATTCAGAAAAGATACCCATACACATAATTATATAAAAAATAACAGACACAATCCAAAACAACATAAACTCACAATAATCAATAGCCTCACATTCAGATTAACAAACCTACCAATAAGCAAGACAGAATACGAATAGGAGGACCAAAAATCATCGATATATCACTGAAAAATGACTATGTAACAGATCTGGCCAAGAAGAAAATACAAATATTAAAAAAAACAAAAACAAATAAATTATCACCACACTGAAAGGCCAAAAAGGAGATCATATACAGGATTAGGCATTTATAGTGTTGCAGCCATTTTACTCTTAAACAAAGAGGAAAAAAAAAATACTTCAAGCAAAATTTTGAAGTGCTCTTAGGGTCACATAAGATAGTGACCTTAACTCGTCCTTGAAATGCCACTCTCAAGGTCAAATTTGTTTTTTCAAATGGAATGGTGTATTTTTTATTCCCGGGAATGGAAAGAGCATTCAATTTTCAGTATAAAATTTATAGTACATCTATCAGCTAGGGGTGATAGATGATGAAATATTGGACAAATAAATAAGTTTTTGCTTACTTTCACTTTACTAGTATCATTTTATGCACAGTTATAACTATAACTGAAACAATGTCATGTTCACATTACAAATAATTTCAATTTAGTAATCGATCAAAAGTATGACCATTAACTTTGATGCAATTCCAAAAACATGCTTCAAAAAATCGATGAACACATCTCAACATTTCTTCACTGGTTCTTGCACAAACATTCCTAATTTGTTGATGTAGTTTACCAGGTGTAGTTAGTACTTCTTCGTAAACTTTATCTTTAATGTACCCGGATAAGAAAAAATCCAGAGAAGTGAAATCAGGGGAACTGGCAGGCCAATGGACAGGTCCTCTGTGTCCTATCCATCCACTAGAATACTCTCTGTTTAATAGTTCTTGAGCTACAGATTATAATGAGATGGACAACCATCATGTTGACACCATATTGTAGGCTGGTCCACAATGGACATGTCTCAAGCAACACTGGAAGTTCTTCATCCAAAAAAATTCTTTATTTCTGCCTTTAAGTTTACCTTTAATGAAGTATGGTCCAATTATACAGAATCCCAAAATGCCACATCAAATGTTCATGCTCCACTGCAGCTGATGCTCTACTTTTCCCGTAACCATCCTCAATTTTCCACTGCCCAATAATGCATGTTATGTTGGGACATTTGAGCATGATTGGTGAATGTCACCTCATCAGAAAATAAAATGTTGGGAAAATTACAGTTTTCGATTTGTAATAGAGATTGGCAAAATTCAACACGCTTCTGAAAATCATCCCCATGAAGGGCCTGGTGTAGGATAATTTGATTTGGATGGTATTTGTGATGCTGAAGTATTTGAAGAGCACTCCTTTGAGAGATTCCCGAATCATGTTCCAGATGACGGGAACTTGCATGAGGATAGCAGAAACTGCAGCTAATATAGTGGCTTCTTAATTTTTCCTAGTAAAACTTCTCATTTGATGGTGTTTCCTTGATGCAACACCCCGTTTTCAGAGAATAAGTTTGCAAGTTGTTGAACATTTCTAACAGGTGATGTCTCCTTTCAGGATATCGATCTCTGTATAAGTTGCAAGGTGGTCTAGCATTTTTATAAACTTCGTCATAAATGTAAACCATATGAATCCTCTCATTGATTGTGTATTCAACATCCATAATTGAAAACGAAGTGGAATTGATTGAGAATAAAGTCCTTTTAGGTTTGAATTGGCAATGATGAGCACTCGTTTGTGTACCGATGTCAACAAATTAGTGTCAGCTTATAAACAAATGAGTTTCCCTATAACAACAAGAAAATAAAGGAGAGAGAGAAGTGAAAGTAAGTAATAATATTTGCTGTCTTACTTGTCCAATATCTCATCATCAATGACCTCTAGCTAGTACTAGAAATCTTATACTGAAATTTGAGTGCTCTTTCCATTTTCGGGGAAAAAATACACCATTCCATTTGAAAAGGCTAATTTGACTTTGAAATGACCTTGAGAATGGCATTTCCAGGACGAGTTAAGGTCACTATCTTATGTACCCCTAAGAGTACATCAAATTTTGTCTGAAGCATGTTTTTATTTCCTCTTCGTTTCGTAAAATGACCGAGACACTATAAATGCCTCACCCTGTATATAATAAATTATATTCCATTCATGTGCACACCAAAATTTCTAGAAGATTTTTAAAGATTCCAACATTATTTTCTCCAATGAGCAAATGCAGTTTTAAAAACCTCTTAAAAATGACAGGAACACAAAAGACAAAATTCTGCCAGGAAAACAATCAGACATTTACAAAATCAATTTCAAAGACTGCTATATGAAATATATAGGAAAAACAAAAAGGAACATTATAATACAGTTTAAGGAACACAAGAGAAATGTAAAATATAAACACACAGAAAAATCAGCAGTAGCATATCATTTCTGGCCAAAAAAAAACACAATTTCCAAATGAACCGAAACTCTTAAAAGCTCTTCAAAAACAAATAGAATTATCAGTGTGGGAAAATATATTATAAATGGAAACAAGGAAAATTTAGTTAATTTTGATTTTCCAAACAGTAAACCAATCACAAAGTTCATAAAACCCACAGAGCGACATCTTAAATACCAAGTTGGCAAGCTTACAATGGAACTATGCTGATGATGAAGGAACAGCCTTCGAAACATGTCCAAGTAAGTGGAACAAAACTAGTGATATTTGAGTGATTTCCTTATATATAATTTGTTTATTTATGTAAATTTAATTGTAATGTTGTTTGCTGAAATAAATTCATATATTAGTATAACATACTAAAGGAAAAAAATTCAAATGAATCTAGTTAATCACAAAATAATATGTGTTATATTTATGGCTAGAATAGAACTATAAATAAAAAAATTAATTTAAATAAATTGAAGTGCATTAACTGATAGCAGCATCATACTTACTCTTATCTTTTGAGATATATTTTTTGATAGGTTAACCATGTCCTTGGCCATGCTCATAAGCTTGCTCAGATCTTGGAATGCTTTAGAAATGCTTTCATCCATAGCTTTCTGCTTCTCTTGTATTCCTCTCTCAATGCCTACAATTCCGGTTCTAAGTTTAATGCTGATTATCTAAATAAACAAACAACAAATAAGCATGAAAGAGAGGGAGTAGAAAGAAGCACTCTCCTTATTTTTCATATGGGCACTTGTGTAAGTGCTCACAGAAAGAAACAAAAGTCATTAAATTGAAAGAGAAAGAAAATTAAAACATTAGTCAGCAAATGCATAAAAAAATTTAGTACATCACAAGTTACTTTGCAGAGGCTTTTTAATTTTCAATATTCAATCATAACAAATCTTTAAGATGTTGAATGAGTACAAGATCCAGAGTCATTAAAAAACATTTATGTATCAACAATGGGATAATTTATTACAATGTAAGGTTCAAACTCTAGCATTTGGAAAAGCTGAATATTGCAATCTGAATCACAAAAAAGAATTTTTTGTTTTTTAATATTATTCTAATGTTCCAAAACATTAATATTCTAGAATGCAACTAATTATCACTATCTGAACTAGCAAAATAAATAAAATAAGAATCTACCCTTTTACTACCTTGTTTCTGGCATGAAATCAATACAAGATGCACAAATAGGACACTGTGGTAAAATAGATTATTATATTATTCATATCACTGTATGATTAAGTGAAACTAGCCACTCTTACTTATTTAATTTAGTACATGTTTTGCACATCATCACCTAACTGTCAATGATGCAAACAATTATCTGCGAAACATGTAATAAATTTAAACAAGTAAGTGGAGCCAATAAGAGTGTGTAATTTAATGATGCAGACAATTGTCTTCAAAACATGCAAAAACTTAAACAAGTAAGTGGAGCCAATAACAGTGTGTGGTTCCACTCAATCATACAAAGATCTTAATTATATGATTAGCTTCATCGTACAAATTTCAATTAGCATTTCAAGATTATTATATATTCAACATTCACAGGCACAAACCTGTCCTGCAGATATATCCTCCCATTTTTTTAACTGTACAGCTTCATTTATTTTCTCTAAGAAGTTGTTTTCTATTCCTTCTTTAAATGACAGCTTGATGAAATGATATTTACTTCTTTCATAGGGTCCTGGTATTCTACCTGCAATGCAGAACATGCAAAACAAATTTAGTGTTATATACACTATAATTTATAATGTGTTGAAGTAATGGTAGTATAACAAAGCAGATATTTACATATTATGTACTGCACTGTCTTTATTGCCTGTAGACTTGTGTGTACTAAGCATTATCATTATAATCTAAACTATCATATAGGCACAATTTAATTATATATTATGTAATTATTATTATTATTATTATTATTATTATTATTATTATTATTATTATTATTATTATATATTTTTTTTCCAGAATTACTTCTGAGTTTTCTTTCTCTGAACAACTTGTGCAATAGGATGCTTTAAACAATCATTTTCTTAATTCTTCCAGCCTGTAAGGGCAGTTTTCAATTAGATGTTTTTTTTAAAACTTTATTGACTAATTTATCATTCTGAATCTTCAATGTGATTTGGTAATTTATTATAAAGAATATATCCCATAATATATGTTCTTTTTTTGTTGCATTTTGCTTATTCCTACTGTGATAGTTGGCATGACCTCTGGTACTTTTTTTTTTGAGTAGTGTTTAATGCCTGTTTTTACTACTGATTTACCACAGGCGATGGGCACTGATGATACATGAAATGAAATATTTGGAAAAGATATTTTTTAAGGAAGGAAGTGTTTCAGGTCTAAGTTTAGGATGCCTCCTCGGCATTTGCCAGTTATGAGGACTGAGGAAAACCTGGAAAAAAACCCAGTAAGGGAGGACGGTCCTGGGAGATTCGAATCCCAGACCTCCCACTCATGAGTCCGCACCTTAATGACCTTGGCCACCTGTGGTGGTGACCTCTAGTATGATAAAACTATCTTTATATAATAAACAATTACTTTTTTATACTAATATTACCAATTTGTACATACAGATAGCTATCACTGTAAGGATATTATTATTGTTAAATACTCACTTATAAGATTCTGTACTCTTTCTTTATACAGTATATACATCATTTCTGGAGCAGGAGAGGTCTATTAAATCTTGTTGTACCACAACTCTTCCCACTCATATTTCTGTCCATAATCCAGATATGGATAAATTATACCTAAATTAAATTCTTTTAAAAATTCTGCTTTGAAAGAATTTAATTAAGTATACATTTTTTCTTATTTTATTACAAATTTCTCGTATGTGTTTCTATAAGACAGGTTACAATCTATGAAATTCTCTCAGGGAGCTGTGGCTTGTAAATTATTGCTTATTGTTAATATTTGTAATTAGAGAAAGGTCTCCCAGTCTACAGCTATTCTGAAATAATATACATTTGGTTTTGCACTCATTTAAATTCAACTCATTTTTGTACAGAAATGATATAATGTGCTTTAATTTCTGTTTTGTGTTTTGTTATAACGCTTTAAAGTTACTACTTTTATTTCAATATTAAATATATGGAAATCATATATATTTTGAAAAGAGATGTCGGTCCTGGTGTGTAGTGGTTAGTATATTCGCCTCCTACACCCAAGAACGCGGGTTCGAACCCGGCCAGGACCAATGGATTTTTTTCGGGTGTAAAAATAATGAGTATGGGCTTCCTTCGGAAGGGAAGTAAAGCCGTGGGTCCCATGTCGTACATTTACGGCACGAAAAAGAACCTCAAGCCTGAAAGAGAGGCCTCTGAGCAAAATTTGTCGGCTGTTTCACACCCTGAGTTGAAAGGGACGCTGATGACCTGAGATGTTAAAGAGCGTCCATAAATAAATTAATTAAAAAAATGAAAAGAAAACTGCATTTTCATTATAATAAAAGTTTTAAATAATGGATCCGTAACTTGAAATTTACAGATGATTGCTACACACAATTTAGCTGTAGTGATAAAACACAATTTAATGTATTTGTTAAGAACTACAGCCAACTAGGATCTGTATTATAGGAGCAAAATATGTTTTTAAAAAGATTTTAAAAATCCAAGTCCTCTATTACAGATAGGATATTACAATAGTATACTTCTACAAACCAAAGATATTAAATTCCTTGGTATACAAATTGATAACTGTCTGAACAGGAAAAATCATATCGATCTTATCATATCTAAACTTATCAGTGCATCCTGTGCAATATGCACATTATTAAGGCTTTAAAATGAGTTTATTGTGCCTATTTTGACTCAATAATGAAAAATGGTCTTATATTTTGGGGAAATGAATCTGGTTAAAAGTGAATGTGTTTTACTATTACAGAAAAAAAAGGACAAACAAATAATTACTGAACATTCATGCAGTAACCTCTTAAGCAATTTGAAATTTTCACTCTTCCATGTGAATATATAATATCCCTCATGAACTTTTATATAAGAAATAAAATCAGCAATATCAATAGCAGTGGGAACAGCACTGAAAAGATCCCTAATGTGAAGTGCTAAACACCCTCTGGTGTTTAGCACTTCAAACAAAGTCTTTAAAAGCCCTAGTACCCTTCAAGTAACATGAAAGTGTATTCAGCCCTGACTTCTGACATGATGTTTTGTCAGTACTGGGCTGAAACTCCTTCTTTGGAAAGTAGAAGAGTTAAGATCCCCAATGAAAGCCCAAGAGTTATCTTTAGTAGATCAAGACCTATTAATATTCACTGAAACTTTTCTAATGGCTACCATTCTGTTCATGCATTAATAGAAGCAGGACAGGAGGAGAGACCCTGATGAGGAGTATCATACTTTTACAAACCATTCCTTGGACAAGCAATCAGTAAACACACTGAAGGAAACAATGTGGTCATCATATTTAAACAATTAGCAGTTATTAGTATGTACATAAAACCTGCAGCTAAAAGTGAAACCATAACACCAGCTTTCTTACAGGGGCTACAACGAATTGGTAAAAACATCCCTCTAATACTAGTTGGTGACTTTAATTGTCGAAAAGACAAGTCTGACTGGAAAACCCTAGCTATTTTTGAAACTCTAGAGAAAGAAGAATTTTCTCTGACCAGCAAAGAGATAATACCAACATACATCCCCACAATGGATCCAGTATGATAGTCCTGATATTTTACAGAGGAAAGGAAATAAAAGATAATGAATCAGAAACACCTGTGGACACCCATAGAGAAGCACATAATGGTCCAGATAAACATCATAGACATAGCAGAATTCTGGAGTGTAGTACAATGCTGTCAAATCAACATGACACTGATCAATGAAAATTTGGACAAAGACACAATTATGTCACTCATTGAAATAGGAATCATCAACAGAGCATTAGAGATGTTCGACACTTCGCTCATGGTGTCAACCAGCGAGAAATGCCAAAGAGAAAAAGTAAACCCCGGTTCGATGAAGAATTCTACATTCTCAAGAGAACAACTCTAGATAAACTGTGCAAGTGGAGAGAAATCCAAAGAGAAAGAGCTCAAAACCATATTAGAAGTGAAAAATGCTTCTTATTAAATACTGTAACCCAAACGATATAATATAATGTAAACTGCCAAGTCCCAAGAGGTTTGGGAAGAACACTTCTCTAAGACTTAATAAATCACAAATGCTCAAAGTGCAAAACATTACAATAGAGGACACCATTACACCAATCACAACAGAAGAAGAATGGTTGGCCTTCCAGTAAAGTGAACAAAGAAAAGCAGCAGAACCTGACAATCAGACTAATGAAGTTCTAAAGGAGTCATTGTCATCTACTAACGAGATCTGGACAGCTCTGTTCAACAAATGTATTAAATAAGGAAATGTTCCTGAAATTGGAGAGAATCCATTATGCAGATTCTATAGAAAGGAAAAGGACTGAAAGACACCCACATGCTTACCATGGAATTGCACTTGAATGTGCTCCCTTCAAAGTCTTCTCAAAGATTATATTAACACATATCCTGCCTCTAGCCATGAAGACATCCCAGAGGAACAAGACAGTTTCATAGCTGGTAAATCCACACTCCAGGCCATTGAGAAAGTACTTGCCATCATATGGGATGCAACTAGCATAATAGGAGGATATCTATTTGCCACCTTCATCGACTTCAGCCTTCAATGGTGTAAATAAAACATCCTGATCAGAAAACTTTCTGCCATTCTCAAAGAAACCCTCTCCTGCAACTAATTAAGAGCATACTGGCATTCAACCTGCTATCAGTTACTGACAGAGTAAGCCAATCTAGGCCCATAGTCCAAACAAACAAGCTCTTCCAAGGAGACCCTCTCAATCCAATATTATTCCAATACTACTTACCATGATGTAGGCCAAAGAAGTAGCATCAGAGGAAATTATAATGCTTCTCTATGCAGACTGGCCCTGCAGGAAGGAGTGACTAAGCTTTACAAATGGAAAGAAATGAAATAGATATAAATACCAAAAAGCAAACGTCATGAAATTCGGGAGAGAAGGAAACAACTCCAAGACAGACAACTTCCATTGTGGAAATGTTCAATTAGATTTGATAAATTCTTATAAATACCTGGGATTAACACTTCAAGTCACTGGGAAACTTTCACGAAGCATATAGAAGAAAGATGTATAGCAGTCATTAAAGCTACATTTGACATTAAGAACATTGATAAATTATCACTTGGCACAGCCTTGAGTCTATTTCACATCAAGATTGCCCATATTGCATGTTATGCAGTCACAAAATTTTGGAACCATCTCACTCCTACAAATCTAATTAGATTGGAGGCAGTGAAAGTAGCTTACTTTGTAAACCCCTTTGATTATCACAGACCACAAGGACTAGGCTAGTTTATCAATTGGCCACCACAAACTTCTTAATCAGGGAAGTAGCAATAAAGTACAATCTGATGCATATACCAGGATATGAAACCCACATAAGAGAAAGGGAAGAAAAGGAAAAGTAATAGATCAAGGCTTTTATTATATGCCAGCAATGAATACAGAAGTATGGAAGGAATTAAATTTCCTGTTGCAAAACATGTATACAAGAATGGCAGCACATGACTTTCACTTCAGAATCTGCAACCAAAGAAGATTTCATCAGGCATCACTTCAGTGTTCCTGCACCCTATGTGGACAACATCATGAACTACTGGATTGCAAAGCAAGGACATATTCCCTAGTGCTTTATGCAGAAGACCAAACTTTGTGTAATTATAAAATTTTCTTGTACATAGTGTGTTTAATAAAATTTAATAAAAAATACCTGTGTGAAAAGGCATATTATTCTGTAAACAAATACATAAGTGACAATACATTATACTGATTCAAAAACATTAAAATATTTTATATCAATGAATATGTAAATATTTACATAGCAAAATTTGTGTGACAATGATTTGTCTCAATTAAAGAATATTTTTTAAAAAGAAAGTTATTTTAAAAAATATATAGAACTAACTAATGAGTCGTACCCTTGGCTGAAGATGAACACAAAGGTCTTCGAAACCGGTTCCAAATATCATACAAGTAAGTGGAGCAATATGAGTGTTTAGTGTGACATATATCACATGATTTTATTCAGTGATTTGTCTGTTTTTGCTTCTCTGGTTTTTATTGTTTTGGCTGAATTGTTCTGGAAGCTACTTTGTTTTCCATTTTTATTGTAACCATTTATACAGTGTAAACTGTATTTTTTGCCAATGTAAAACGATGTGTGCTTTTGTGGTAATTGTAAATGAAAAATTCTAGGGTTGTAAGTCTTTGTGATTCTTTTACGAACTGATGGAATGCTCTAAGAGCTTAAAATTTTGTGTGTGCATGCGTGCATGCGTGTGAATAAGTGACAGCTGCATATGAGATGATTTAATTACCAGATCCTTCAAGAAAGTTGTTTACATAAATTAAAAAAAAATAGTAAGGGTCCTACAATTGATCCATATGGAACACCCCTAAGAAGTACTTCTTTGTAATCCGACTGGGTTGTGTTTATCCTGTTACCACTTTCATTTAATTTCATGATTTTTAGATAGAACTGAAGAAGAAAGCTTACTTTTTCTCTTACACCCATAGCATTCCAGTTTACCTAACAGAACCCATGAAATACACTATAGAATGCTTTTGATAAGTCTAAAAATAGGCCTACTGTTTACACTTTAATCCATTTGATGTAATACTTAATGTATAAAATCAGCAACTGTTATAGCGGTTGAATGTACTTTCCTAAAACTATGTTGCCAGTTTTCCTAAAACGTTGTTACTGTTTAAGAAATTTGAAATTCTTAATAAGAAAGAGTACTTTTTCATAAAGCTTTTCAAAAAGAGAGGTAAGCATTATAGGCCCATAATTTGCTGGGTCTTGTTCATCATTTTTTTAATACTAGATGAACTACACTTATTTTAAATGAAATATTCCTTTCTTGATTCAATAGTTTATTAAATATACTAGGACATTTAATTATATTTTTCTACATGTATTTAACATAAAACACAAAACCAATCCCATCCACTGGATCCTCAGTTATATGATCTCATTTAGATCACATTCATTTTCTTGTTGAATTAAACGTAAAACTTCTGAAATCAACTCTCTTGATGTTTCACATTAAAACTTTTTTTATTAAAAAGTAAGTTGGGACTAGTTTCATGAGACTTGCTCACATTGTCAACCAATTGACGACTAACAGATCTCTTCAAGTAGGATTTATACTTGGCTGTGTGCGCTCTAGTGGTCTGTTGATGAACCTGTACAATATGTTGTCTGCTTCTGCTATATCAAAATTCATAAGTCTATGTTCATATTTTTTTTTAATATAAATTTTCCATATACTAAGTTCCTTTGGGTGCTGAACTGCTCTTAGCATTATTATATCATTTTCTATTTCATGATTTTTATTCCAGAAATGTGCTGCTACTGCCGATTTTTCTATTTCTTTGTATCTGATGTTTCTCCAGTGCTCTTTCAATCTAATACCCAAGCTTCTTTTGGTCTTGCCTATATATACTTTATCACACTCCTTACAGTTGATCCTATATATGCTTGAACTATCTTCTTTTGATCTGGGTTCAATTTTGTTTAGATTCAGTAATTTGCCTACACTGTATCTATTTATGGGTGCCAAAGCGATTGTATTGTTTGAATATTTTTTGATTGATGTAAAGGTGGTACATGAACTTTTGATAAGTTTTTTCTTTATATAAATTGCGAGTGTGGTGATTTGTTTGATTTTCTTTTTTCCTTTGAATCTTTTTATTTTTTGATCTATCATTTGTTTACTAAACCCATTAACTTTTGCTGTGTGTATTATATGTGAGTATTCATTCTCATATTCTTCTTTTTAAGAAGTACATTAATGAACCTATAAATCATACTATTAAATGCTTCTTCTTTGTGAGGTTTAGGGTTGAAACCTTTAGCTTTTATGTAATTATCGGTGTGTGTATCTTTTCTGTATGTGCCAAATTCTAATCTGTTATTATTTTTTATTATCTTCAAATCTAAGAATGGTAAAGTATTATTAGTTTCCATTTCCATAGTAAATTTTATTGTTGTTTCTTGTAAATTTAAGAGTTTGAGAGCATCTTCTATGTATCTGGTTTTCATAACATTGATTATGTTTTATATACAAATAAGTTGATATTAAGTAACATTAAACTTCACTAACTGATTATTCATCAGAACATTTTTCAAGAATATTTGCTCTCATCATTAGCTGGGGAACAATCTGATGAATTAATCAGTTAGGGAAGTTTAGTGTCACCTAATACTGACTTATTGGTATATTTAACAAACCTCACTATTCCTAACTTCTTTTAAGTTTATAATTGATTGTGTTTGTTAATTTTTAGGTAAGGTTACTGTTTGCTTTTTGGGAATGATTAATTATCTTTAAGAAGTGATCATTAAATATATTATACACATAAGAAGAATTACTTATTTTTTGCTCATCTTCACTCAGAAGAATAATTTTAGGTTTATTCTCATTTAAGGTATGATTTTTTATTAAATTACATATTGTGCTTGCTTTGTGAGTAGAATTTCAAATTTATTCCTTTAAGTATCTACCTTATTATGCAGAATTTGTTAGTTTATATAGTTTTTTTTTTTTTTTTTTTTGGAAGATTATATCCATTAATTTTGCTTCTAGATAAAATTCATAAATATTTCTAATTTTATTATGCAAGAATATAAACTTGTGGTTAAATCTTCACTTTTTTTTTTAATTAATTTTATTTACTTTAGATTTTTTTATTTTATTTTTTTTTACAGCAGATGCTGTTTGGTTAACGATAAATATTTTTCAGAATGTATACCATTTTTCATTTCAACTTGAAGCATTGTGCACATCTATCCAGTTTTCAAGTGACAGATATGTACAATGTTCCTCATATATTCCTTTATTCTGTAAAGGTGTATATGAATGATAATATTGAGTGACTTGTGTGTTTCTGCTTCTTTATTTTTGTTGTTTTGGCTGAGTTGTTTGTTCTAGGTGTAGCATTTTCATTTTTATTGTAACTATTTATGTAGATGTACACCTTTTTTTTTAATGTAAATTGTGTGCTAATGTGGTGATTTTATATGACAAAGTCTATGTTCGTAGGTCTCTGTGACATTCGTGTACTCACTGAATGCTCCAAGAACTAACTAGACAACATAACTTGACTTTATCCTAGTCTAAAAGCCTTAATAAACAATGATGAATCCTTCAAATCTGCTCTTAAAACCTGTGTAAAGGGGCCTATTGTTCTGTAAAGGAATATATGAATTACAATACATTATATTGATTCAAAAACATTGTCATGATTTAACATCAATGTATATATATAAACATGTTCATATGGAGATTTGTGCGACTATTTGGGTGTTTTGCTTCTGGTCCTTGTTATTTTGATTTAAGAGTTACTTTATTTTTCCTTTTTATTGTAAACATGTACATAGATATATATAAATTTTTATAAATGTAGAACAATGTATTTGTAAATGACATTGTAAGTTTTTATGAATTTCACAAACTCACAGAATGTTCTAGGAACTTAACTTAGTTCCTTTATTTTGCTTTCCCTTGTTTCTCTAACAATCATAAAATATTGGTATCTATATACATTCAGCAAATTATAACAAAATTGAGTTATATAGTCTAAAATATGAAATTCATTGTTAACTATAGTATAGATGATTTCATTAAAATAATAAAACTATCTGTGGTCCTCGAGTGACTTGTGACCATAGTGGGACCTAAGAATGATACTGCATTTTAGCTTTTAAGCAAATCATTAACTTTATTATTACCTATATCAATTTTACAATCACCACCAAGAATAACTATATCATTGTTTTGTGTAATTTCACTTAGAAATTATTTGAGTTTTTTGTAGAAATTCATACATTTTATAACTAGCAGACCTGTAAATACTACGAAGAATTGTACATTCAATTTCGGTGAATAATTTTATCCCTAATATTTAGTTTAGTTTAGTTCCTGGAGTATTGAATGAGTTCACAAAGCAGTCACAGAGACCTACGAACATAGAAATTATCATATACAATTACTACAGTAGCACATAATCTAAAATTACCAAAAATATTGTGTGATTCTACATGTATAGTTATAATTAAAATGAAATAGAAAAGCCAGAAAAATTCCTTTTCAATTTCATAATTTGGACAATTTATTTCAAGATTCCTTTATATATATATATAGTTAGAATAGTAAACAAAATCCATTTATTCAGTTATATTTAAGGAGCAACACAGGTGATGATAATGAGTAATCTAAGGCAAAGAGCATTTGCTTTCCAAAGAAGTTCTAATTTTCCTACCTGGTAAAGCTTCAGATAGATGCAGGATAAGAATTCTCTTGTTCCGGCTGAAACCAAATGAACTTGCTGGCATTTCTTCTTCCACGAACACAACATATCGCAAAGGAAGCGACAAACAAGTAAGGCCTCTTGGTATTTCTCCTGGACGACCCCAAAGAAGGCGGTGAGAAGTTAGGACTAATTCGCCTCTTTCAAATGAGGTCTGAAAATTAATTTGTTAAAAATAATCCCTCAACTTTTAAGAGGAAAAGTATGAAACAGGTAGTAGACCTAGTCTATTTTATACATTAATACAATAAATTATATTGCTACCTTTTCCTCCCCATCATATAACCTCACATTTTTCTCTTTTATGATATAATGCTCAGATTGTAACAGACGGGCATCTGCATATTCAAAGCGATCCATTGTACATTAATTTACATTGATATTACTTCAGCAATCACCAAAAACTACAGCATTATTCATTTTATTATTCATAACCTCCCCTTTAATAAAAATAACAATTGCTGCCAAAATGACACTGAAGCCACAACACACGCTATTAATAATAGATGTTTTAATATTTACTAAATAAATATTTAATGAATGTTTCTACATGTACTTATGAGGAATTCCGAAAATATCTTTGGCCAATTTTATTTCATATCTACGTCAAATTTTTCAAATACTTTTTCAATACATAGCTGATAGTTTGGTTTGAAACCACTGAACTCTTATGTTGCCATTTCTGTAAAACAGGAACACCAATATCATTATTCTAAATGGTAGCGTGATGTTACCTGAACTGCGGATTTGTTTGTTTTCGGAACTACCAACAGTTACTGACATCTCAAAACAAAAGACGAGCAAAGGAAATCTAAAATCCGTTAGCAGGCGGTTACTTTAATACTTAAGGTGAGCATTTTTAAATTGAATAAGTTTAATTTCATTTGCTTTATAATAAATGCACCTTAATGCTATTATGTGCACAATTTCTTAAATAGATTATGAAAATACATAAATAAATCAGTAGCCGAAGTGCATTTCTGAGAACCAAATGCAAGAATATTTTTTCGATTTTACAACAGAACAAGTTCTATGTTCGTAGGTCTGTGACTGCTCCAGGAACTAAACTAAATAATTTATGCAAATAATATTTTAGAAGAACAATCAGAGTGTGAAAAGTAAATCAACAGCACAGTCTTTTCTATAATATTATAACCTATTTATGTCTCCATTTATAGATAGTTTGAGACTACTATACTGCTTTTATATTCTTTATTCGTGAAACTTCACTTTGTGCATCCTACAAGTAAAACTTTTAAACTTATCTAGAATAACAGACTCGCCTTCTTTTTATAAGTGCAAACCAGATGGCTTCCGCTCTCCTTTTCCTAATTAAAAACTAAATAGATGCAACAGTAGACAATAATCAAATCATAAACATACTAACCTCGATTGAATCCTAGAAACTAGAGGACACATTGGTTTATTACTTTTGTAATAATATGTCCACCTGCTCCCGGTTATTATGCAAGTTTAAAACGGGTTCACATAAACAGAAGGGAAGTTTGAAAATGGAATAAATATATTGAAGTTTGAATCATATGTTTCTCTTATAAACTAAATCTATGTTATATGAAAAAACATATATATTTAAAATTACTCTACTGCAAGATTATAAAAATTATTTGCATTTTGCAGATTATATCAAACAGCAACATGTCAGAATATGATCCAACTTTGGAGCGACACTTTAAAGGTCATCGGGATCGAATAACAGCGCTTGCCTTTAATCCTGATCTAAAACAATTGGCTTCAAGCAGTCTTGATAATAGCATTATGGTATGGAATTTCAAGCAGACGATAAGAGCTTTCAGGTAAGTTGTTATGAACATTTACATAAAGTATAGCAATTGTGAACATCCAATGATAGAAATGGGTGCATATCTTAGCAAAATGTTGAAAAAAGTTATATAAAAGCATAGCAGTAAGCAAGAGAAGATGAACTGAACATGTCCAAAGGTAGTAGTCCATCTACCATCCTTCAAAAGCACTTGGACTTTATAGCTGAAATCAGTTCATGAAGAAAAGATGGCGTAGTTGGTTGAAGTTGGTGAAATCACCATTGGTACCAAATGCAAAAAAACACTAGATAGCAGTGTAAGAAGGAGGGGTAACAGGTAAAGCTAAATTAAGGCAACTTTCTTAAACGAGCTTAATTTAACCTGAGGAAAAAAATATTTTTTAATACAAGAACTTGTGAAATTTAAACCTAACCTAGGGTTACATTTGAAAATTGTGATTGTTTGCTGCCAGTTGCCATTTTCTCCACATGCACCAGCCAGATTCTGTTGCTTTTCTGGATGTAGTTTTTATTTTGTATCTTAGCGAGTTTTGCTGTATAAGTAACTTTTAGGTGAGACTGCACAAAAAATATTTACTGCTCAAATAAGACATAAAATGATTATAAAACAGAAAAATAATTTGAGAGTTTTGTTTATCATTTTCAATATATTCTGCTCGTTGGTGATGTTTTAAAATGTCAACAGTGTTGGTTTTGTAAACATTTGGGCAGGTGGTTTAGTTCCAAAAGGAAATCTTGATCTTGTCTCCTCCCTTGCAGCTCTTTTACATTTATGTTTAAAAAGTGACTTGTTATTTAAGTGAATAAATTGTACTTATGAAGACTGTTTTTTCTTACTTTTTTTATTTTTACCGCAAATTTTTTAGATTTAAGGCTCACAAAGATGGTGTGATGGATGTTTGCTTTTCTCCATCTGGTCATCTAATGGCATCTGCTTCAAAAGATCGAAATGTGAGATTGTGGGTGCCAAGCATACAAGGAGAAACAGGTGAATTTCGAGCCCATTCAAGCACAGTGCGCTCTGTTCATTTTTCACCGGATGGAAGACATCTTGTTACAGCTTCAGATGACAAAAGTGTGAAACTCTGGGTTGTGGCAAAAAAGAAATTTCTGTCATCATTGACAGGTCATACAAACTGGGTTCGCTGTGCACGGTTTTCTCCTGGAGGAGAACTTATTGCAACATGTTCCGATGACAAAACCATTCAGATGTTTGATCCAAAAACTAGTCAGAATGTGCACACCTTTCAAGAACTCAAAGGTAAAGTTCATTATAATTATAGAATTTAATTGGGCATTTGATCCCCTTTTTTCTCCATTTTCATAGCCAGAAAAGATAAAGGAGATTCATTATGTGACAACAGATGGCAAGGAAATGGTATTCAATATTGGGAATGATTACAGAGAATTCTGTCATTGTGAAAGTGCTAAATATCAGTCACTATAATCCATTATACTCAGATTTGTAACATTTATATTTTTAACATCTTTTAATTAGCAATTTGCAATAACTTTTCATTCAAGATTATTCAGTTTATATGATTGTTATTTAGGGATTATTTTTATGCTTTAACTTAATGCATATCACTGAAATAGCTATATGGTAAGCCAAAACATCATAAGTAATGAGATTACCTATGAAAATGCCATGGTGCAGCATTTACACTGCATAAGAATTCAAGATGCAAAACAAAAACATTTCTGATATGTTAATTTACCTAATTGGTGCTTTCAATTGACTTGTTGCTGTTGCTAGCATCATTGAAGCTCTATCTTCCTCACTACTTCTGTCACCAAATGTATGGTCAGCCTTACCGATAGCAGTATTATCAAAGAATAGCTGCTATGAAGGGCAGTCATTGTTACACATTGTAAAATTACAGTTTTGCAAAATATTGTTATATAAAAGATTTTCAGAATTATTTCAGAGGTCTGATATACAAGTAATTATAAAATAAATATTGTACTTACAAAGCTGTTTACAATGGAGTGGTAATATATCCTAAACTTAGGTATTCATTTAAATGGAGTTTAGTGTAAAAAATGAATCCTAAGTTTAGGAAATACAAAATAACTTACAAAAACTGTATTTATTGAAAGATAGTGTCTGTATTCTAAAATAGGGGCCAGATAAGAAAATATAATTTTTATAAACAAGAATCAGGGCTTACTATGGGCAACCCCTTATCTCCATTTCTAGCTAACCTCTTTATGAGCAGATTTGACACACACATCAAGTCGGCATTCCCATACATATTTAAAACTGGTACAGATATATTGATGATATATTTCCCATAATTAACAAAAAACAATTGACGATGCCACAAAGTTGCAACATGCAGTGAACTAGTGATAGCTCTGGGAGTAGGAGCAGCTAAATGAAACAGAACACAAACCACAAATTCCTTTCATGCAGATTGATACAAATGCTTTGTTTAGGTGAAAGACACTTTCATAGGAAATAGATAATAATTAGCCTTGCTACATTGGGGTTTGCAGCACCTAGTAGCTCAACTGATTAACACATCAGCACAGGAAGGTTAAGGTTTGTGGCTCTAGTCCTACCCATAACCTCTAATTTTTCCCCTATTAAAATCCTAGCCAATGAATGTCTTTATGCAGAAACCACATCCAAGGAAATGAGTTAACTTTGACTTTAAATTACCATGTCATGTAAATAAAATACACTGAATCCCTATAAATTTTTTTGTGCCAGAGTTGTATAAAATTGTTATTGTTTAAGCATATTGTGCACACTTTAATAATAAGTAATTGTCAAAATTAGTTTTATTCTCTTTTTCATGCTTTTTAAGCTAAAAATGTAGCATATTTGTCTTCAGTGACAAGTTTATCATCATTACATAGGAAAGTATACATTTGAATTTACTGTAAGGTAAGCTGATTTTTTCATGGTATGTTTTACTCTGTCCAACAGCAAGTGCAGCTAATGTGGAATTTCATCCAAGTGGAACCTGTATTGGTGCAGCAATGGGTAACAATGTAGTAAAGATCTATGATATTCGCATGTTTAAGCTTCTGCAGCATTATTCCAGCCACCAAGGTGCTGTAAATAAAGTTTCATTTCATCCACATGGCAATTACCTTATCAGTGCTTCCAGTGATGGCACAATGAAGGTGAGAATAAAGAAAAACAGGATAATACAGGGGTATATTGTCTTAATTGTAAGATATGCAATTGCCAAATATAACACACTAAGCCAGTACCAAGAGAAATTATTGTTGCATTGCCTCATAGGTGTTTTCACGTGATATAATTTTTTATTATGATTTTCGTATATAACAGTTCGCACTTAACTATAATATTGAAATTTCAATTAATAAGTGCAGTGGACATAATGCTTTTATATTACACATTTATTGAAAATAGGAAGCATATATTATGTGAGAATTTCTTTTAGCATAATTTAACTGGGAAAACTTGGGATTCATACATTATGTGGTGGCATCTTTTATGCAAGTAAGCATGAGGCAATTGTAAGATATAAATTAGATTAACAAAATCCTAAATTTTTATGCAAAATTGAGGGTTAACAAACATCAGATGATCTTATTTTGATTTAAAGTAAAACACTAAAAATCATATTAATTGATATCATTGTATGATTCAGATGAACTACACACTCTTAAAGCTTCACTTACTTTTCATAAATGTATGGAACCGGTTTCGAGAACATTTAGTTCCCATCTTCAGCCATGCTAAAGTTCAACTGTCGGATCATTCGTTGAGCTGTGGGAATGTATATTCTGCTCTGGTGGCGGTGTGATAAACTTGTAGTTTATGTTTTCATCCCCGACAATGTCAAAGTTCATTATGCTGTCTTTGTATTTGTAGATGTAGATTTTCTCCCAGGTTGCTAATTCCGTAGATCCTTGTACTGATTTTAATAATTTTGTTTTATTTATTATATCGTGATTTTGTGTCCAAAAATGATATGCTACTGCTGATTTCTCTATTTGCTTGTACTTTATATTCCTGAAATGTTCCTTTAAGCGTGTGCCTATATTTCTCTTTGTTTTCCCTATGTAGATTTTTTCACATTCTGCACAGTTTATTTTGTAAATACCTGATTTTTCGTCTTGTGGAATACTGTCATTAACATTATCTATCAGCAAATTTTTAACATTAAATCTATTAATCGGTGCCAACCTGATATTAAAATCTTTAAGAATATTCTGAAATTTTTTGTGGCCCATGGATGATATGTGAATTTTTTAAAAATAAGTTTATCTTTTGTTGCTGAAAGTGTTGTAGTTTCTTTGATATGTTTTTGTCTCTTGAATTTCTGCACCTTTTTATGTACTAGTTCTTTTTTAAAACCATTTTTAACTGCTGTTTCTTCTATTTGTTTGTATTCTTTAAAATATTCTTCTTTGCTAATTTGTAGGTTAACTAGCCGGTGTGTTAAACTGTTAATTATTGCATGTTTGTGTGCTGTAGGGTTAAAACTGTCGGCTTTGATGTGATTATCTGCATGTGTATTCTTTCTGTATATTCCAAATTTAAGTTTTTCTTGGCATTAATTATTTTAATATCCAGGAATGGCAGCATATTATCTGTTTCTATTTCATAAGTAAATGTTATGTTTTTATCTTGAATATTTAGAAGTTAAATATTTCATATATTTCATAGAGAAATAGTGAAATAGAGAAGGACATAACATTACTAAAAACAATTCAACATCCGAAAGAACTTATGGGAAAAAATTTACATAAAAAATATGAATACAAACTTATGAATTTTGATATACCGGAAGCAGGCAACATATTGTTTAAATTCATTAACAGACCACCAGAGCAAGCATAGTAACATACATACTTTGCTGAAATTGACTCCTTAGTCGTCGTTTTGGTTGACAATGTGAGGAATGTACCTCGAAACATGTACCAAAATTACTTTTATAAGTGTGTTTGTGAAACTTAAAGAGAGTTTTAATGTGATGACATGATTTTTAGTGTTTTACTTTAAATCAAAATAAGATTAACAAAAGTTTCACTGTGTGAATTCCAACATTCCATAAACATAAACATCAGATGCTTTTTTTTTTTTTTTTTTCCCCTCTCCTTTCTTTATAAAGGTATTGGATTTGCTGGAAGGACGTCCCATTTACACCTTACAAGGCCACGATGGACCTATTACAACAGTCACATTTTCACAGAAAGGAAATTACTTTGCTTCTGGCGGAATAGATCATCAGGTAATTAATAATCTCTTAATAATGAAAATGTATTATTATGTTCCGCATTCTTCAAAACGTAAGCTTAACACTCAATATTTTTGTCATTATTCTGAAACTTATATTATAATTTTTCTAATGCATATAATTGAATGAATGAATTCAATATGCAATATAGTAAATATGAAGTAAAATATTATATACAGAATATACACTTATATACTCATTCTATGACTACACTATTTTGTATTTTTTAATTATAAATCTTTCTTCTATATTTTTTTTCTCAATTTAGCTGTCATTGATTTAATATCCACAACACTAGCATCTTAGTATGATAAATTGTCAAATTAATTTCACTTCTATAGCTAATTGTGATCTCTTTGATTTTCAAGATACTGGTTTGGAAAACAAATTTTGATCAAGAGAATATACTACGAGCATTTCATCCCCAGACACAGAGAAGGTTGCTACAGGAGAGGCCTAATGGACAGAACATTCCTGATGCTCTTAGCGTTGATGCCAGAGCAGTTGTTTCAGACTTGAAGCAACCTGACATTCAGGTAGAAATATTATAAGGAATGCAATTCTGAGTATGTTGTAATTTCTTCCAAAAATATCTGTGTGCAATTTCAATGGGATAGCTACTAAAGATGAAAGATTTTCAAAAACAAAACTGATGTTTAAATGGCTGCATTTGAGCCATGTTATAATTATTGATAAACAAAACTGTGAATTTTCCTACTGACTCTCCACATAGTCTTCCTGTATGTTGCAAACACATTGCCATATTATTAGAACTTGCACATTGAAGCCAATCATACAATAATATCAATTACATTGCCATATTACTGGCAGGCATTGAATAATGTCAACAGTACAGCTTTGTTTTCCTGCAATGACCACTTTATTGCTGTTAGAATGTATGTCTTGCAAGGAAGCTGCACTGCATCCTCAAAAACAGATCTAAATTGCAATGTGACATATCAGGATGTTCTACTGTTTTCCAACCACAAGAACGGTCAGAGGAACATTACGCAACTCTGGCACCATCTGAGATACTATAGCGTTTGTGTTCGGGCATGATAGAGTATAGACCATGCAGGAAAGGAGCACTGCCACTCTGTTGCTCTGACAAGAGAAACTGTAATGGCTTCTGTTTAGATTTCTTGTTACAGTCTGAATAGTATTTGCTATTGCCATCCAGGCTTCACTTTGAACATTCATCCTTTCTTACCATTAGACATAGCTAACAAATAGACTGCCCCTAGGCTAAAGCCATGTAAATACTGACATTATCTATGTTATTAACATAATGGTTTTGCACCTTCAGTTTTTTCCTTGAAGAAGATGGCGAAGCTCCAGACTATCATTCATATCGATGTCTTCTTTACCTCCCATGCTCCTAGCAGAACAACTATGGAAGGTCTAGGAATTGCATCAGAAGGCACAAACACAGGAACAACATCAACAGGCTGCATTGTTAATGGACATAAACAAAATAAAGATATTACCAGTTACAGCTCAGGTTAATCATATAAAACCCTTCCTTCTTACTCATTATCAACCCAGCTCAATATCACTCATGCTGGCATGTTGTTGACAGTACTTGGTTCTAATCAACAATAATTCTTTCCTTGGCCATTGCAAATGAAAAATAAATATGTAATATCCTTAATCTCTTCTGAGTTGGACATTTAGAATACTTTTTATGGTTTTCACTTAAATGAGATTTACTCAGGACATATGTTTCATGGAACTATCCTCACAATGTGGACAATAATTCCACAAAACATATGTCTTGAGTAAATCTCATTTAAGTGAAACCATAAAGAGTATTCTAAACATCCGACTCAGAAGAGATTATTAATGAGTGTTTTACTGTGTTCGATTCCAAACTGAATTAATATTAAAATGTAATACCCTCATTATGTCATATCATTCGATAGGAAGTACAGCATCTATACAAGTAATCTATCCCCCTCTGCACTGCACCATAGTAAACATTCCTGGCAGCGAGGTTCTCTTGGCTGGAGAACAATAGTGTCTCTGAACTCTGCAGAAGTGATGCAACAATTAACTTTGCAGAAGTTTGGTCCTCTTATGCCATACTGCAGTTTGTATATAACAATTTGTATCGATTACGAAGATGTATATGTGTGTGTTCCATAAAGTTTCTGGAAAATAAATCACATTAACAGTTGGCTCTTTAGCCACATAATATGTAACATATGCAAATCAACAATAAGTTTTACTTTTACTTTGCTTTCTGGGGACTGCTAAATTTTCAAGTGCCACCATTCATTCGAATTGCATTTCAATTCTAGCTCTTAGATGCAACTCCAAGTATCGTTTATTGCAAGAAAATTTAATTCTTATGTTGATAACACTTAAATTCTCCCTAGATAGCTTTTCAGTATCCTTTGCATTGTCTTTGGTGAACTGTGTAGCTCCAATGCCAATTCAACACAAATTTATTTTTGTTTGATCTTCTACACCATTCCTGTTGTTGAAGATCAAGTATTCAGATGACTTGCAACAATTTACGGATCTTAAATAATTTATGTAACCCTGCACTGCTCATATGCACCTTGGGGGTTTTACTATGTATGTATATATGTATCTATAGCATGCATAGGTTGCCTAGCTTGCAAATGGTGATGGACATCTTCACATGCTTCTCATAATTCCTGATAACACAACATACCTTTTCCTGAACAATTTTTACAAAAAAAAAAAAAAAAGTGTAAACTCTATTTTAGAGCAGTTCCTTAGCATGGCTGTTCTTTGGCTGCAAAAACTGCAATTATTGGTTGGACAAGTAGTTCAACTTTCAAATGCAGAGTAGGATGTTGAACAATAATAAATAACATGACCCTTGTACAACCCCTTAAAATCTGAACTTAGGAAGTAATGAAATGCTAATATTTACATTGGCTAGAGAAGCTAAGTGGATCTCCAGTTAGTATTGCTGCTCATATTTTCTTGCATAAACTGGCAACATCAACACTTCACTATTTTAAAACTTAGGTACACATTAAATAACAGAATTTGTACTAACCATCCCAAGTAGGTGCTGGAAATGTTGCCCACACAATCCATTTCTTAGGAAATCATTGCTAACACACATCAGCTCCCCATCACTAATGGACTTAATTTTATTTCAAATCTTTGTTTCAAGTTCCTCCAGTGTATGAGGTTAGATTGAATTAAGTATTATTTTTCAATGTTCCCCAAAGAACTCACAAATATCTGAGGAATAAGGAGGCCATAAGCAAGGTCTAATAGTTCTGGACCAAATAAATGGCCCAATTCCATCATGAAAATATGAGCAATTTCTTTCTTTTTCCTAGTCAGTTACAGAACCTGTTTCATTAAATTTCTATACTAAATTTAATATTTTTTGTGTGGAACTGGTTTGCAGGAAATTCACACCTAAATGCCTCTCTCATTCTGCTATACAACTTTCTATATCTTATGTATGTCTTGGATGATGAATATATGATAATGCAGTAAATATCTCACTATTTCATAAAAATACAGCACTAATTAAATAAATAGTACTTACAAAGAGGGCATAAAACGGCCAACAAATTTTGCTCAGAGGCTTCTTTTTTTCAGGCTTGAGGTTCTTTTTTGTGCTGTAAATGTATGACACTGGACCCACGGCTTTACTTCCCTTCCGAAGGAAGCCAATCTTGGATTTTTACGCCCCGAAAAAATCCATCGGTCCTGGCCGGGTTTGAACCCACGTTCTTGGTTTTATAAGGCTAGTATGGTAACCACTACACCACCAGGACCGACATATGATGGAGTGTAATATACCCTACATTAATGTATTCAAATTGTTCACACTAACTCTATTTACCTACATAACACTTGAAGTTCGAGTAGTCGGTGAACAGCTGATGATGGAAGCAATTAGCTTCCGAAACATGTCCGTTATTATGTAAATAAATGGAGTTAGTGTGAACAGTTAGAATACATTATGTAGGAAATACAGCACTATTTAATGAAATCTCACTCTTTACTGCACAACATAACTACCTGATTCTGTCAAATTCCCACTTGCAACTGACTGGAAGAGAATTGCATCTCATGTGCTGCATGGGAAATTTCAGCAATTGGAGGAGGATAGGTCCACTGGTCAGCTGATTTGAATTATGGGACTTTTAAACTAACTACCTGATTCTGTCAAATTCCCACTTGGAACTGACTGGAAGAGAATTGCTTCTCATGTGCTGCATAGGGAATTTCAGCAATTGGAGGAGGATAGGTCCACTGGTCAGCTGATCTGAATTATGGGACTTTTAAACTGATCACTGTAGTTTTGCTGTGATGTATTTGAACTGAATTGAAAATATGGATCTTTGGTTTTTCTACATAATCAACACCATAGACTTAGTCTGATTTAATAGTATATATTATAATGTAAATTCCAGTCAACTTGTACATAATGCTATATTCTATCGTAGGATCTGTTATATCCAACTCTATAAATTATTGATATGTTTAGATCCCATGTCTACACTAACCTTTCAACTCTTATTGCATATTTTAAACTTTCCAAATCCATTTTTTTGCACCGTTCCTTCCTAAATACATTCCTATTCTTTTACTTCTTTCTACTCCATTCTGTGAACATTTTTTGCTATATATTCCACGTGTCCCATTTTTGTTCCCAAATTTCCTCTCTCCATTTTTCTGTTTCCATTTATTCCACTAAACAATAGGTTACATTACACACCACATTTTTCTCCTTATAGTCTTTCAAAAACATTACACTTGTTCTCATCCAAGCAAAGCCTTCTCTCCCCCTATCACAACATAAATATAGTTAAACTGCATTCAATTTCAATATTAATTCAATTTGGAAAACACAGTGAACATGCATTAATAAATCTTCTGAGTCGAAATATTTAGAACACTTATAACAAATTACTTATGAGGAAAGCACTCAAATTTCACTAGTTTTGTTCGCTTACTTGGACATGTTTCAAAGGCAAATTTCCTTCGTCAGGACGGTTCCACTGTCAGCTTTCCAGCTTGGTATTAAGATGTCACTCTTTGGATTTTATAAACTTTTTGATGAGGTTACTGTTGTTTGGAAGATCAAAATTAACTAACTTTTGTTTTCGTTCAAGAATATATTTTCCCATGCCAATAATTCTATGGGTTTTTGAAGAGCTTTTAAGAGTTTTGGTTCATGTTGGAGCTCATGGGTTTTTTGTCAGAAATGGTATGCTACTGCTGATTTTTCCATATGTTTTTATTTTACATATCTCATGTGTTCCTTAAACCATATGGTAATGTTCCTTTTTGTTTTAACTATACATTTAGAACACTCTTTATGGTTTCACTTATTGGAGAAATACTCAAAACATGTTTCATAGACACTCCACATCCTCGGCTGTTAAATGACTTCATGCATTCAGCTGATTAACCAAATAAAACAGAAATAGAAATATAGTAAAACATCCTACTTCATTACAATCCAGTTTTGCTTAGGAGTTTTAATATATGTCAACTTAACCAGAATTAGATCAAATAACTCATATACCTTGCACATTTGTAAAGAAACTGGGAGAGAGGTGGGACTTTGAAATAAATGACAAGACATTTATTTCAAAGTTCAATATAACTTCCATCCTATTCACTCTCATTTTTTTTTAATTTTGCACACGATTGGTGCTGCGTCTGCTCACTCCAGAGCAAAATCAAAGTCACATGCAAACATCAGCTATTTAAATGTTTAAGAAAAATCCAACAGGTATTTTATGTCATTTTGTGACTATGGATGAAACATGGATTCATTACTACACACTGGAAACAAAATAGCGTTCTAAACAGTAAACCACATAAGGCAAACCGACTCTGAAAAAATTAAAATATGTTCCATTCATTTCAGTATTTTCGGATGCAAAAGGAATTAACTTGATTGACTAATTGGATAAGGGAAATACTATTACTGGAAAATACTACACATCACTTTTGAAGAGACTGAAGACAGCTATCTCGGAAAAGCATCTGATAATGGCCTAAAAGAAGGTGTTGCAGCATGACAATGCGTTGTGATTTCAAGTCACATTGCTCAGGACAAATTGGCTGAATTATTATTTGAAATGTCTTGCCTATTCACCTGATCTTGCCACTTGTTTCTGAAGCTACAAACTTCCCTGGCTGGACAAATATTTAAGTCAAATGAAGAGCTCATACAGAGGGCAAGCGAGTCTTTTGAGGGCTTGAAGAAACCCACTTCCATGAGGGAATCATTAATCTGGCGAAATATTGGAGCAAGTGTGTTGAACTTTGAGGGGCTATATTGAAAATTAAAGTGCATTATAAGACTGGATGCGTTCTGTTTAATATCAAACCATCAAACCAAGGGACTTGTCAAACCACCCTTGTAATTAAGTTTTCAAAAACAGATTATGTTTCTCAAACATCAAGTGTTCTTCATACTTCTGCCAGAATTGAACTTGTGGCCACTAGCACAGTAATAGCATTCATTTGATAAGAACAAGTTCCCAGTGTTAAAAATGGCTTTCATTTTTTCCAAACTTTTGTTCAATTTATGTGACAAATATACTTGAAAAATGTATAGCATGCCAATTTTATTTTTTGTAACAAAGGAATATTTATCAGAAAATAATGCAGTCATTGTGATTTTTAACTATATTTGCATTCCCACGACTTTAAATGTTTTCAAATTACATGGAAAAGTATATAATTTTAAAGATAAATCATGTAAATGATGCATAAAAATGGTGCATTTTTATGTAGGAAAGTATTTGCACCTTGCTAATGTTTTTGATATGCAATCAAACCCGTATACAACAATAATATACTTTTTCAGGTCACAACAGTGGAGTCCCCAACTTATGTTGACATTGATGAGAGAGATGAGAATGCAAGTCCAGATCAGTACAAGGTACCTAGTGGCGAAGATCAGTCCAGGAAAGCAGCATACAGCGAGAGTAAAAACGGTGACAGTGGAAAACCAATGTCATTTTCAACATCCAATGCACGTTCTACAATACACAGAGGGAATAGTGTTTTAGATGATGCTAGTAATCAAATTCTTGGTGCTCTGGAAAATCTTTGTGGTCAAGTAGAAACCTTAAGGACCACAATGCATTTGATGGAGGAAAGACTGACAATGGTGGAGGACGGACTGAGAGGAATGAACAATCATAGCACTAGCTAGTCTTGCAGTATTTTGGAGAAAGCAAATGAATACATCTTTTTATTAATTTATTAATTATATAATGTTCAGAAGTATTATGCTTTTTAAAGCTAGAACTTAGAATATTTATATGCATAAACTACTTTTAAGTTTTTCAGCCAAAATTTAAAGGGTAGAGAACTATAATATCTTTTAGATTTTCAGTGTGATGCTGTAATCTCAACATTATAAAACATATACTGTAAAAAAATTATGCAAAATGTACATAAAAGTTCCTGTTACACAAGTAGGTATTAATATTTCCTCTCAGGAAAAGTGACATTTTCACAGTGGTTACTAATTTTTGTGGCATCAAGTCATAACTGTATTACAATTTTACGTATATAAATTATATATAACACTTAAAGTACTTTTTAAATAAGCTGTTAATGGAAGTTTTATATGCTTCAGAAATATGTATATATATATATTTTTTAAAATTATGACACATTTAAATTCAAACATTTTCTATTAACAAAATGACTTAATGTTGGGAAATATGAACTGCATTTCTGTTAGATACATTATAGTAGTTTTTGCTTGTCAAATAACCTTCTGAGACTTACATTTAATAACTACATCTTTTGTGCATGCCATATTGAGCTATAAATTATATATTTTTATACTTTAATCATTATGTTCCTATATATTGTATGTATACTAACATTAAAATAGAAACTACAACCAGTGACAGCTCTTTTTTGTTTATAAAGCTGTAAATTAATTTTCATTGTATGTGCTTATTCTCTTCAATAAATGTGAAATAAATTTTAAATTGCATTATCATTAAAACCCATTCCATTACCTTAATATGTAGCAGATGTGTGCACTGAATAGAAAAGTCAGAAATGTATACAGAGTCCAAGTCATATGAGGGTCATATGAAAAATTCTTGGAATAAAGCACATAATGCAGGCATTGCTTTTTGAAATTATTCTTATTTTTCAAAATAGACTCCCTTGACACAAATGCACTTTGTCCAGCAATGCTCAAAAGCCTTTATACTATCACAAAAGTCAAATTCCTCCAGGACTGCAAAATATACAACTGATGATTTACTCTTCATCGGACAACAAACTAGGAAATTTTTCAGTTTAAGGAATAGATGGAGACAAGTCAGGAGAATAAGGTGTTTATGGCAACAAATGGTACTCCAATTCATTGATTTTCACCATTGCAACAACATATGTGAGGGCAAGCATTGTCTTGATGCAAGATGACTATCTTCTTTCATAAATCTGGCCTTTTTTCAATTTTTTGTCTTTAATAGGTCCAAAAGATTAGCATAATATGCTGCATTGATATATGTTCCAGAGTGAAGATAATCATTAACAGTACATCCTTGGAATCACAGGAAACAGACACTATGATCTCGATCAGTTTCACACACTTGGTATTTGGCATCATGATGCTTGCTTCCTTGTTTACACTGTTTTGTATTTCAGGAGTGTAGTAGTGAACCCATATTTCATCTGGTCACAAATCAACACATAAAATCAGCAGAATCTCTCTAAAAAGTGGCCAAACTTTTCTGAGAGATTAACATTCTGATTTATTTTTAACCTTTAGTCACAGCACACATCTTGTCAGTAATTTTTCCAAGCAAAGTTCATCCCTCATAATGTGAAATATACATTCCCCTTAAATTCCCAGAGCTTCAGCAATTTCAGCATCTTTGATTGAAAATTCACCAAAACCATGTGCCCCTTATTGATAATTTCTGATGTGACAGATTTTAGTTGTCCACTTCATGGGTCATCTTCCAAGCTTTCATGGCAGCATTTAAACTCTGTAGTCCATTTGGAAATAATTGAAAATTATTGTGCAGAGTTGTTTGTACATCTGTATCAATTTCTGTTGTATTCATACCCTTCTTTACCAAGTATGATATTCGATATTTGCCATTTTTCTCATATACATTCCCATATGCAATAAACAGTTATAGCTACCATAATTCTTGACCAATCCATGTATTATTGCACAAATGTTTCTATGGAAGATAGCAGGTTTTGATAACTTTTGGAACTGCTGCTGCAATCTGTGGGTCATTCCAAGAACTTTTCAAATGACTTTTGCACAAGGGATTCAAATATAAACTGGATTTTTTTTTAAATTTATTGAAACCAATTTAAATAAAAATGGGATACATCTCAATTTTCTACATAATTTCCTGATTTATAAACATATTTTTCCAGCAGCTAGAAGGCTTCTTAATCCCATTTTCAAAGCAAGTGGGGTTGGGTTTCCAGCCAGTTGTGCATTTCACACCTTTGTGTGCATCTTTTAATGGTCCAATCATGTGGTAATAGCAAATGACAAGTCTGGGCTCTAGGGAGGGTGTTCCAATGCTGTCCAGCGGATTTTCTCGAGCTTTTCCATTATCAAAACAGCTATGTAAACAGGAGTTGTCTTGGAGGAGAAAACTTCTTTCATTGGCTATTGATGTTTTTTTCACCAAACGGCACATTTGCCTCAACCAGAAGCTGCCCATAAACTGCATTAACTGTTTGAAGTTCATAAAGAGAATCAAACAAAATGCCTTGCTTGTCCCAGAAAACTGTAAAGAAAACCTTCCTAGCTGATATAAGAAACTTTGCTTTGATAGGAGCAAATTTCCTCTTTTTTTTTACAGTCCATTCTCATTTTTTTCAACTCAGGAATATACTGACATAACATTTCTTTGCAGATTACTATTCAATAAGAAACATTTCTCCTTGATTCCTGTTTTGAGCCAAAAGCTTGGACATTCCCACATTTGCAGTTGGTCCTAAATGAGAATTGGAATTGGAGGAATCCACCTAGCCAAGTAATCTGAAATGATGGACTGAACATTTCTATAACTTATCCCAACCTCAGGAGTGATTTTAGAAATTGTCAAACATTCGACACATCTGATAAGCTCCCAAATTAAGTAAAATTGTACTTATGAAGCTGTAGACAATGGAGTGGTAATATATCCTACATTAATGTATTCAACTTGTTGATACTAACTCCACTTACTTTTTAAAAATTGGACTAGTTTCAGGAGAAGTCCCTCCCATGATCGGCTGCTGTTGGCTGAGTATCGTTCAAAACGGTGGATGGATACCCGTGTGTTCCTGTGGCGGTGTCTGGTAGTTCAAATAGAAACTTGCCAAGTTCATCCAGCAGAGAAAAATCAAAGTTAATTTATTCTTGTTTTTTAAAATGAAAATTCTCTCCCAAGTGGATAGTTCTATTGGGTTGTGAAGTTCAAGGTATGCATAGGTATGTGAATGACATTTTGCAATATACCAAAAAAAACATTCTCTAGATGCATTGAAACTCCTTAATTTACAACTCAAATCTATACAGTTTACCATAGAAGAAGAGAAAAATGGATGTCTCACATTCCTAGATTTAAAAATAATAAGAAATGTAAATAGTCTTAACTTTGGAATTCATAGGAAACAAACACACACAGAAAATTACATTCCCATATAAATATGCAATGTTTCATAGTTTAGCACACAGATTAATCAACATCCCACTGACGGAAACAGAATACAAAATGGAATACCGACATATAATGAAGACGGCTATAACCAATGGTTTCAACAAAGACTCAGTAACAAAAATCATCAATAAAGCTAAAAGACAAAAATCGATAAAGGAAGCTTCCAAACTTAAGAACACCGAAGAAAGATTCAAAACTTTTACATACCACCCAACTTACCACAACAAATTTAGGAAGATATTCAAAGAACATGGAATTTTATCCTCTAAAAACAATTATAATATAAAAAACTTATTACATTGCACAATAAAAGACACTATCCCCACAGAGCAAAAATCTGGAATATATGAGATCAAATGTGCAGATTGTGATCAGAGCTACATTGGGAAAACAAAGAGAAATTTGGAGAAAAGAAGACTTTGAAACAGGTAGACAAATCAGCAATAGCAGCTCATTTTTGGAACAAAAACGATGAGATAAAACCAGAAGTCAAATTACTGAAACAACTTCACAACCCAATAGAACTATCCACTCGGGAGAAAATTTTCATTTTAAAAAACATGAATAACTTAATGTACTTTGATTTTCTGCATCTGGAAGAACTCAGCAAGTTTCTACTAGAACCACCAGACACCACCACAGGAACACATTGGTATCTATCTACCGTTTCGAACGAGATTGAGTCAACAGCAGCAGATGATGGGAGAGACCTCTCCCGAAACTAGTCCAATTTTTAAAAAGTAAGTGGAGTTAGTCAACAAGTTGAATACATTAATGCAAGATCCCAAATGTTTTGTTTTTGTTATACTTCTCCAAGGTTGACTTTGGTGACTTTCATTTTTCAGTTTCTTGTTCTTCTTGTGAAAATTTTGTGCCACCCATGCACTTGTGTCATAATATCTTTATTGCCAAACTGTACCCTTAATCTTTGCAACATTTCAGGTGGTTTTATGCCATCCCACTTCAAAAATTTTATAATAGGCATTTTTCAATTTAGGAATATGCCTATTTCCTGGACGTAATGCTATATACAAACAAAAGGCTGTATGGGGCAAACAAGAAAACCCCCATGCATAAGGTTTCAAAGGCATTTATCACTTCAGGCTGCTCACAAGTGGTAAAATCAAATTCTAGTTTATATTTGATTTACCCTTATATAATGAGACTGGTTTTATTTTGATGAAAATAGAAATATCATCTATATGGCCGACCATCTTCTATAGATATAACCTGACAACACTGCAATGCCTTATGCTAAGCATGGTGGGGAAATACAGCTCAGTGTTGTGTAAGTATTAGTAGCATGGAGCATAAAGCAAGCATTAAATCTGTTTTAAAATGGGGAATTTTTGAGAAAAGTAAACACTTAAACTTGTGCACAGTTATTCAAGTAGCATGCACAATTTAAATAATTGAAAAAGAAGCCAGAATGTGGAGTACAATTTGTACTTGCAATGAGGAACAAATTGCAAATGCATAGAGCAGATTAAAGAATATTATTGTGGAAATGATGGCAGATAAGTTTGGAGTTGGAGTTCACAGGGAGATAATTCTTCAAATCATTTTGACTTGGGCATGAAAAAGACTGCTTCTGGTTTGGATTACAATAATTGATAATTAAAAACATGAACATACTTAGTACCCAAAAGACATACTTCAAAATGCTCATAGAAATGAAAATTTCTTAAATTTGATTGTAATGGAGGATGAATTTGCTGTTTTCACTATGGATCTAAAACTAAATGCCCAAGTGTTAAATGGAAATCACCATTACCATCAAAAAGCAAACAAAAAAAAAATTCATCATTACAAGTCAAACTGGAAGACAATGCTGATGCAAGGGAATTGTCCCAAACTGTCACTAGAACTTTTAATTTGAGTGTTCTGGAACATCTATGGAAGAGGATTCACTATCTACAGTCCAGTACTCAGCACCAGAAAGTTGGTTCCTTCTTTACAATAATGCACTAGTTCACTTGGTAGTAATTATACAGGGATTTTTGGCAAAACAAGTGTGCATGCTTAATCATTGTGCAATTATTTTTGATTCCCAAAAGCCGAAGTTACAACTGAAAAGGCATCTTACTCCAGATATTAAAAGAGATCCAAAGGGCTATGCAGCAAGTCTTTTGGCCAACTTATAAGATGCTCAGAGGTTGTTACAATTGTTGCTAGATGGTACCATTCACTGTTATCAGTGCAACTAGAGAATTGTAAATGAAGGACATAAAATACAGAAGGGTAATGGGGCAATGATTGTAGCTTAAAAATGTTCTCCTATTTCTAATAGGTGCACTGAAATGCATGATATATTTAGCATTTCAATAGATATGATGATTTTTCTCCACCATAAGATTTTTCATGTTGAAGTTTGATTTATTTCTCCAACTGATCTAATAATAGCTGATGTAGTCAACTGAAACCAGAAGCTGCTCCAATTTTTATGGGAAAGGTAAATGCTCTTTCACATCTTTCTGAAATCTGGGACCTTTCAATGTCTTTTGTCCCTCTTCAAATATTGCAATGACAGCTTCTTGCTATGGTACCAAACACACTTGTTTGTCAAGAACTACAGAGCCTCCAGAATATGTTCTTATCCCTTGCACAGGATTTTGAGTCTGATAGCTGGACATGCCACAGCTGGCTGCACCTTATGCTAATAGCACCCAAACTCCAATCTTTCTCTCATAAAGAGGGGTTTCTTGTATATAATTTGAATTTATCGAATGTTGTGAATGTTCACACAATCATTTGGGTGGAACAAAGTCTCACTGGAAAAGACCACAAACTTTGGGTTGATTAATCCTTTAGTCAATGATGAAAGAAACCACTCAAAATAACATACACATGCTATGGGATCACCTTATGGACAAGTGTATATTTATAAGTTTTGAGTTTTAGCAATTTTGTTGCTGTATGTGCACAAGACACTGAAAGCCCAACTTTTTATACTAATTTCGTTAGTGATTTTGATGGCAAACATTTAAGATTTGTGCCAATTTTTTTTTCTAATTTGTCTTTGTTAAAAGTTAATATCTTTGCCTTTTTTTCCTTTCTTTTTGGCATTGAACCAGTAATATCAAATTAATTCACAAGATTTGAATTCCAGTTCTGGAAGGAGGCAATTGCCCAGGAAACTTCCGAATAAATTCCTTACAAATGTGATGAGCTGTTTCATATTTATAACAACATTTAAAAACAAAAAAAATGTAATTCTAAGGTCTCCATAAAGTGACTGCTTAGAAGTTCATGGATAGGCAGGCAGCTTGAATGGGCTAGGACTGGTCTTGTATAAGATGCAAAACTCTGTGTGAACAGGGAGGACATATTCTGGAAACCTAATACTACCAAATCCTAATGAATTTTTTTACCATTTTACATGTATCGTATCATTTGAAAATGTAAAATCTAATACTTTCTCTAGAAATATCTATGGTTTTTCATGAGGTATTGACATAGGATTGAAGTTAAGACTCTTCTATTATCATTATGCATATTATTGCTGTATTAGTTACTTTTTTAAACTCATTATTATCTAACAATGCCTAGGCCAGTTGCAGAGCTTATTGAATGCCCTACTTGTGCCATCACCATATACTACTTGGATCTTATATTTCTGATGTTTACACGAGTCGTTTATGATATTCAACAAGAATCAATCTCTCAGTCCCATATTTCAGTATACTTTGTACAGCTCTTCCATTTCTTTGGAAATAATTCACTGCATGTGGTACTTTACCACTTCCTTTGCTTAAGTAAATTCCTCAGCTCCATATTTCAATGTACTTTGTACATTTCCTTAGCTTGCTTAGTTCAATTCTCCATATCTAATTTACAGTTTCCTGCCTCAGAAATAATTGATTCAAGGTTTTTCAAGTGTTTTACTATAAACTTTTTACTTAAATTGCATTTTATTAGCAAATAATAACAAAATTTACAAACAGAAAATATAAAACAAAATGAAACAATATTTAAAATATTACACAACAACAAATAAAAATGAAAGTAACTTTCTTATTATTTTAAGCAAAATATTTTTACAAAACAGGGAACAGGAATGACTAGGCAAGATTTTAGGCATTAAAAAAAATAATCAGAAAATATTAATTATTAAAAGCAATGAAACAAATACAAATTTCCATTATATTTGGAAATTTTGATAACTTCTCTTTTGGATGTACATAAGAAATATCATGAATGTTCATTGCTAAAAAAATTGGAAATACGGGATATGACAACAGTTGTGACATCAGAAAATAGATCATCATTGGTAGCAAAACAGGTTGTATCACTGTGGAGGAAGAAGAGAGAAGGAGCATGTACGCTCCATGTACGCTGACAGAGATAGGAAGAAGGCATAGCAACAGAGTAGTGTGATGACCAATGACAATGGAGGACAAGTAGTAGGTGCCTATGCTTAGGGGAAGGGAAGAACAGTCAAGAGAGCACAGAGTGGAAAGAGATAGCAATAGCATACTGTTGTCAGAGCATGATAGCATCCTTGAGTAGCAAAAAGTTAAACAAAACATAAGTAAGGGCAATCATCTAAGAAGTAAAAAAAACACTAGAAAGGTTCCCTTGGGTTTTGAAATTATGAAGGCTTAAAAAATAAAAATCCCCTCTGGAACTCTGCAGCATTTATTGGGGAAATTAGATTTCTTAGCAGTAGTAGGCAAAATGGTTAAGAGATATTGTGTTAAAATGTTTTAATTACATTGGGTTGGAAGAGAGAAATGGTAGCAAAGAAAGGGAGAGTATCAGGAGGACTAGCATTCTTTGTTAAGAAGACCCTTGGCAAGACAATAAAAAAAACATGGTCTAATTATAAGGAAGTACTATGGGTCAAATTGGAAGATAACAAATGGATGATGATGATGGTGATGATGATGATGGTGGTGGTGGTGGTGGTGGTGGTGGTGGTGGTGGTGGTGGTGGTGATGATGATGATGATGATGATGATGATGATGATGATGATGATGATGAATGCCATCAATATGTTAAATTTTATAGTGTGTTGGGTAGGTGAAGGGATGACTGAAAAAATGTGGAGAAAAAAATAGGTAAGAGTTGGTTTGATAAAGAATATAAACTTAACAAAATGATTGTTAAATCAATGTTAGTAAAGTGGAGGGAAATAAGAGATGATAAATCAAGGAAGAATATTTACAATAAATTATTAGGAAAAATTAAAACTTCTGTGGAGAAAGAAAAGTACTAAGAAATTAATTAACACTCCTAATGAGAATAAGCATAATAAGGATATTGAAGCATATAAAATCACTGTATTAAAAAAAAAAACCAAACCTTATATATGTCAAGAAGATTGGGTAAAATATTTTTCAGATTTATATAAGTGAAAGTTTGATGCATGATAGGATAATTCAATAATTATATAGAGTTCTTGGCTAGTGATAAGAAACATGTTATAAAATAGGTAAAAAATGAGAAAAAAAAATAAATCACCTGGTATAGATAGTATATTAGGACAATTCCTCAAAGAATGGTACATGGCTATGAATAAGAGTCAAAGTATTAACAATCTGGTTTAATTCTATGAAAACTAAAGGATGTATACTAAAATGTAAAGAGAAAAGCAACTATACACACAATATACAAAGGCAAAAGTGAAGTAGATAAACCTAACAATTGCCAGGGTATAGCTCTATTATCTAATGTTGGAAAAACCTTTACAGGTATTTTAGCAGACAGAATACAAAAATGGGTGGAAGAACATAATATTCTTTCAGAATTCCAACTGGGCTTTAGGAAAGGAAGATGAACTGTTGATGATGTGTTCATTATAAAAACATTAGTAGATACACATTTAAAGGAAAAGAGGGGAAAATTATTTATGGCTTTCATTGACTTAGAGAAATATTTGACTGAATAGAGTTGAAATTATTGTAGTATAAAATGCTGGAGAAAGGTATGAATAACAATATGGTAAGCATTTTAAAAGGTTTATATAAAAATAATACTTCCTTTGTAAGGCATACGAAAGGAGTAATAACTAAAGGTTTTACCAAAAGAAAGTTAAGTTAAGTCCAGTTATAAGTTAAGTCTAGTTTTTTTTTAATTTATGCATTAAAGGAATAATCTTCTGGCAGTAATAAATAATATACAGATTCCTGGCTTACTTTTTGCTGATGATTTGGTAGTTGGATCTGTCACTGTCAAAGGTTTAAAATTATCCCTACCAGAAATAGATACATATTGTATAGATTAGGGAATGAAGGTAAATACAGAGAAAACCCCACATTTGTAGATTTTAAGATAGAGAATAAACTGAATAAATATGAGAGATGGAAGGAAGGAACAAATTAATATAAAGTAGTATGTAACTGTATCTACTTGGGAAATAAAATAGATGGAGGAGACAAATGGAAGAAACAAAAAAAAATTAGCTTTGGCAAAAGAAAAAAACAGTGATGGCAGCAAATTATGTTTATTCAAAATGCCTGAGTTGGATGTAAAATGTTTAGAAAGGGTGCATGGTGCAGTAGCAGAGACTTAGATGTTATATGGCATTAAATTATGGGGACTTGACGAACAGTGTGAAATTTTGGACTCTGTACATAGGATATTTTGCAACAAGGTTTTAGGATTGCCAATTGAAGCACCTAATGAAGTTGCTCGAATTGAAATGGGAAGAGTAGCAAAAAAAGGATTAATTATAGAAAGATACAAGGTTCTATTTAGATGACGAGAACTTATTAAAAAAAGTTTAAATTATCAAGAAATGCACTTACAAAATAAAGCGTTTGGTACGTGATTTAAGGATTAATTTGGAAAAGAATGGCTTTGGAGATGTATGGAGTAGGAGAGAAACCAGTATTATGGTTTTTATAGGGATATAACAAAAAGATGTGAAGATATGAAGATACAAACATTATTAATTGATATCATTGTACTTTACATTTCAGGAACATAAAGTACAAGCAAATAGAGAAATCAGCAGTAGCATATCATTTTTGGACACAAAATCACGACATAATAAATAAAACAAAATTATTAAAATCAGTACAAGGACCTACGGAATTAGCAACCTGGGAGAAAATCTACATCTACAAATACAAAGACAGCATAATGAACTTCGACATTGTCGGGGATGAAAACATAAACTACAAGTTTATCACACCGCCACCAGAGCAGAATATACATTCCCACAGCTCAACGAATGATCCGACAGTTGAACTTTAGCATGGCTGAAGATGGGAACAAAATGTTCTCGAAACCGGTTCCATACATTTATGAAAAGTAAGTGAAGCTTTAAGAGTGTGTAGTTCAACTGAATCATACAATGATATCAATTAATATGATTGGCTTCACTGTGCAAGTTCCAATTTACATTTAAGTTTTTAAATACAAACATTATTTAGTAAATTAATGGAAAAGAGGACACTAGAGTTCTATGTTTCAATGAAAAATAGTTAAGAAAGAGAAAGGTATTCGTATAACACAAGTAAAGAAGAAAGAGAAGGGAAAGTATGGTTAAGAATTTCGGCAGGCAGTTTAATACTTTGTAATTACTCAGTACTTAAATAGTATTATGAATAGGAAGATTAGTTGTAAGGTGGGGAAAGTTTAATTGGTATTTTGGATTTTATATACTTTTATTATTATGAAATTGGTTGGATTGAAGCCTGGTCCCTGGATATTCCAGCAGGCAAGCTGCTAATAACCAGGGACTGGGATCTAAGGTAATTGAATTGAACAATTTTATATTTACATTATTTAGAATCAATATAGTATGTAGTTGATATATAAATATTATTTTGCAATTTATAAATTACCATTACAAAAGTTGAGAATTGCCAATAAACAAAAAAACATGACTGGATTCATTTGTCTGTTGCAAGTATCCTGAGAAAATATTCTTTTACTTTTAGTGTTATGATAAAGATGAGGTTTTTTTTAATAGCATTTAACCCCCCATTTTACTACTCAGGCATTACAGGAGGTGGACAATGATGATACATGGGATGAAATGATAAATTGGGAAAGAATTTATTTTGAGGAAGAAAAAATATTTCAGGCCTAAGTTTAGGGTAACTACCTCTAGCATTTGCCATTTATAAGGACTGAGGAAAACGAGGAAAAATCCTCAGGAAGAGTGGTACTGGTGGGAATTGAACCCCAGACCTCCCATTTAAGAGTCCATGCCTTATTGACCTCAGTCGCCTATGGATTAAGTTGACAATGAATGAAATATGATAACTAGATGTTTTCAATATGAGAATTCAGAGCACATGGCAGTGTTACCTTGTATATAGAGAATGACCAATAGAATGGCTCATCTACTTACAAAACACATATAAAAACTTATTTTCATTTAAAACATATCTTTTTAAAAAGAAATTATTTTAAAAAATATATATGGAACTAACACAGTGAAGCCAAATATTATGAATAAATTCATGTGATATATGTCATACTAAACACTCTTATTGCTTCACTTACTTGTATGATATTTGGAACCTGTTTCGAAGACCCTCGTCTTCATCCTCGGCCAAGGGTATGACTGATTGGAGAATCTAACAGCTCTGTAGAGATGAAGCACAGCCTCGGTGGTGTTTTAATGTACTTTCAGTTGGTGTTTTTTATCTTTGGAATATCAAATATAGGTACATGTTTAGAGGAGCATTTCAGGAACATAAAATATAACAGACAGATAGATCAGCAGTGGCATATCATTTTTGGACAAAAAAACATGAGATTGTGAAGAAGGTGGATTTATTAAAAGAGACTCAGGGAGATCTAGAACTGGATACTTGGGAAAAAATTTATATTCATAAATACAGAGATCGATTAATGAATTTTGATATTCCACAGGTAGAAAACATCAACTTTAAGTACATTAACACACCACCAGGGCAGTGTTTCATTTCTACAGAGTCGCTGGATTCTCCAATCAGTCGTACCCTTGGCCGAAGATGAAAACTTCGAAACCAGTTCCAAATATTACACAAGTAAATGAATCTATAAGAGTGTTTAGTATGACATATATCACATGAATTTATTTATATACTTATTTTCATGTTGTTTGCAAAGTTAATGGCATACTTCATCAGCCATCATTTTTCAAAACAAGTGTCTATTGTGCACCATGCTAATGCACACAAAGTTCACAATGGCAAAAAAAAAGAGGAGTATCCAATGCCATATTAAAGAAGAAACCCTCAAGCTTTGGTGCACAAATATAAACAGAGATTAGCAAGGGAAGCTTCAGAAAGAGTTCAACAGCTGAATAAATTGAATAGAGGAAATAGGCTCAACAGCATCTGGATCACTTGTTTTCATAGATTGACTCCATATAGGTCACAACAATGTGCAAAGTCTAACCGCCCTTCCCCTTCCTCTTTGGTGTTGGCTTCCACTTAATCTCTGACTAAGCATCAATCAAACTAGGAATGTCTCTCTGATGAAGTTTGTAAGTGCTTTGAAACACGAAAGTTTTAAATATTTTCAACATGGCTTTAAACTGAAAGAATTTTAACAATAATTAATAATTCTGTATCATTTTTGTGTGTAATATTTGAGAGAACTCTGTCTCTGGAATCTTAGGGCCCATATCACTGGTTTAGTTACTAGTAGACCTAGTGCCTTCAGGATTTGTCTAGACCCTGTCCCCACTGCTAATAGGAATGAAAAACATTTTTGGATGAGCTAATTGCTTGATAGAAATTATTGCACTGATAATTGTAATTTAATTCTTAAATTCATTCATTTTGAATACACATTACATTCCTTGTCAATAAGTGCTTATTTAGTCAACAGGTGGCAGCCTTGTGTCTTTTAGAAAAATAGCTGACATTAACATGAGGTCAATGTAAAACATTGCACCAGACACTATCCAAAGAGTTGATGAAATCATTCATGCTGATTATTGGCCAGTAACAAACAACTGTATTTAATGCTTTCAATTGGAAAATGCAGGTGGTGACCAATATTGAAAAGCTAGGTTAGATAAAAACTAAATTGTCTCAAGAACAACTGTGATATCTGATATGTAAGAAATGCATGCCTTGTTAAAAATGTATTAAAACTGCTGAAGAGGACAGAGGCCAAATATTATATTGAGAAGTAAATGATTTTACTTTTCACTCTAGTAAAATAAAAATATAATAAAGGAGATACTATTTAAATAGGAATAAAAGCTACATCGGATGATGCTTAATAACAGAAGCAAAGAAATAAAACCTCTTATCATTTATGAAATGCAATTATAATTTAATTAGGAAAAGAGATAATATTTTATATTGTATTCCTTGCTTTACAACTTGCAAATACTGATCAGTAGATTACTAAAAATGTTCTTTACTAAAAGAAAATGTATGTCAAATCATTCCTTTATTAACACAGTTCCTTTTTAATAATGAATTGTGTTTTCCTGCCACATGACTCAATAGACCAGGTACAATTAATGGTAGCTAGTTGTACCAATTTCAGAAAAATAATTCACCGATTCAATAGACCAGGTGCAATTAATGGCAGCTAGTTGTACCAATTTTAGAAAAATAATTCACCATGATAGCATTCAGGGTGTCTGTCTTTGCCCACAAAAGCACATCCATTATCTGTATAATGAATACATATATTTTGTCTAAATAAACTATATTTTAAATATTAAAATTATGTCTTCTTAATATTTTGGTGCTAAATTAATTTGTCTAATTTCTGTAAATCATAAAGTTTCTTTACATTATATTATTAATACTTATAGATGCACACAATATACAAAACTTCTATCACAAATGCAGTTCTGAGCCAGTCTTTAAGTGGAGATTTCTGTTCATATTATTATTTCTATCCTCACTTTCATTAAAACTACAACTACTACTATTACTACTACTATTATTACTATTATAACTACTACTGCTGCTGCTAATAGCCAGTCCAGTTTTGGTCTCAACAGACATAATGGGTGTTGTCATTGTTGTCTTTTCACAGCTAGATGAGTGTGTTTGTGTTGGCAACATAATTTCTACCCATGATTCATCTGGCCTCAGTAGCATCTTCAAACCCTAAAACGAGATAGAAATTCCATTGATAATTTTATGTCCATAATAATTATTCATGGAATAAGTAAAGATTTTTAACAAAGTTTACACAATGAAATGATGGCAATGCAATAGAATATTGATTAATTTTCAAAAGTTTTTAAAGGAATTCCATCGTAGTTGTTTAAATAAATAAAACATGAGTGACATGTCATAAAAACAAACTTAATATTCTAACAAATACCATAAGGTTGTAATTAAACTCTCACTATGGGGGTTCAGGCTATAATGCTGTAAACTCACACTCCTTGTGCAAGGAGTTGTGCAATGTGCCAAGTATTAGCAAAAGTGATGATAATGATGAGTAGGAATATGTATGAAGAAAGGATAAATAAATATATGTGTACAATGATAAAGTTACGTTCTTTTCTCTCTTCATTCTTTTTTAAAATAATCCCTTTGACAAAATTTTTCCAATGTATTACTTATAATGAGAACATAATTGTCAAACAACATAAACAAACAAATAAATTAATAAATAAACATAAATGATCAAATGAACTAATAAAATAAATGACCGAGAGCAATCGGAAACTTCTTCTGCCATCTCTTGATGACCAAAATTGATACTCCTAAATGCATGGAACCATCGTCTCAAAGCGATTATTATGCTTGAATATCAATAAAGGCATAATAAAGTATTTAAATAATCATTATATCTGAGAAAAAATACAAGACCCATTTAGCAGGAATGACAATAATACGCTCTGTACATTAAAGATCCCTAAGGAGTGGACATAACCTGATGTCAAGGAATGTCAAGGAATGGCAACGACTTGTTGAATGGTTGACAATGTGAGCGAGTGACTCACAAAACATGTCCAGTTTACTTTTAAATAAGTTTTTTAAAAAGTGGAACATCAAGAGAGTTTTAATGTGATGACATAACTTTGAAGTAGTTTTACTTTTAGTCTAAACCAGCCTTTTGAATATTGTTAAGTAAATAATTTATTACATTAAAAGCAATAGAGGTCCTTGTACTGAACCTTGAGGGACACCTCTCATATTTTCTTTTGTGTTTGATCGGTAATAACTTATTCTCAATTGTTTTTCATTTTGCAGATCCACTACTTGCTTCCTATTGGTAATTTGGATTCAATCCACTTATTCATGTTTCCTGTAATCCTATATTTGTACAGCTTAGATATTGAAATTTTGTAGTCTAATACATCAAATGCTTTAGTAAGATCTAAAAAAATTCCTACTATTGGCATATTAAACATACATTGTTGCTTTTTCTTAAAAGCTCTCCTAGAATCCAAATAAGAAATGTGTTGTAAACATTCTTGGTGAAAAATTACTCAATACTTCTATTTCTATCAAAGGTAGAAGTGCAATGTTTTGTGTACTCTCTATTTCTTTATTTGGGCCATACTCCAATTGCAGAATAAACACAAAATTCTAGCATGAGTAAAGCAAACCCTACCCTATATTAAGGTATTCAATCTGTTCAAATCAACTCTGCAGGCATACATGCAAGCAAGCACACATGTGCACACACACACATAGATAAAGGCACAGAAATATTCCAATATAAAAAGTTAACACTGAAGCTATGGCAGAGCAAGAAGAAGAAGAAAAGAAGAAGAAAAGAAGAAGAAGAAGAAGAAGAAGAAGAAGAGGAGGAGGAGGAGGAGGAGAAGAAGGAGAAGAAGAAGAAGAAGAAGAAGAATAAGAAGAAGAATAAGAAGAAGAAGAAGAAGAAGAAGAAGAAGATATTTTGAGCTGGGCTCTTGAACACAATAAGAGTTCGTCAAAATATTTGTGTGCTTGCATGCATGCGCGCACGCGCGCGTGTTTGTAAATGGAGTTAGTGTGAACAGGTTGAATATATTAATGTAGGATATATTACCACTCCATTATCTGCAGCTTTGAAAGTACAATTTATTCACTTAAACCATTCCTATTTACCTCTGGAAAAGATCCTCTCATCATTAGACTCCCCTGGATTTTTGGTCCTACATTTATTATCTTTTCATAAAATATTGAATCCTTCATTCACAATCATTTTGAAGGGTATTAATTTTTTATTTCAAGATACTAAATTCTAAGAAAATTATAGCTGCCTGCCGCTGTATTCTCACCAATTATTGCTGTGATCAGTAGCTTGGAAGTACCTGAGCTAAAATTGTGTAGCCTCAATGTTTATTACATGAGACATTTCTTTGATAGCCAAGTTTACATTAAAAAATATAAATGCTGGAACAGTGTTTTATGACTTTTCTGTTCACTCAAACAAGTGTCTGATACTGGAGAATCATATCTTTCACTTAAGCATTGATGTTTAGAACAGATACATCAGATATCCTACAATTATGTATTCAACTTGCTTACACTTAACTCACTTACTTACATAAAACTAAGACATGTTTTGGGAGTAATCACTTCCATCTTCAGTTGTTGACCAAATACCGTTACATGAAATGGTGGCTGAATATCCAGATGCTTCATTAGAGATTAATCTGATGAAACAGCTTCACAATTCAATGGAACTATCTACTTGAGAAAAATGTTTCATCATATAAAATAAAGCAAATTTAATGAAATTTGATTTTCCTCTTATAGATGAACTCAGTAAGTTCCTACTACAACCACCAGATACCGGCACATAAGCATCCGGGTATCCAGCCACTATTTTGTGTAACAGTAGTCGGTCAACAACTGAAGATGGGGGTGATTACTACTGAACAAGTCTTAGTTTTATGTAAGTAAGCGAAGTTTAGTGTAAGCAAGTTGAATACATAATTGTAGGATATATTACCACTCTATTGTCTACAGTTTCGTAAGTACAATTTATTTAAAGATACATCATAGTTTTATTATTCAGATCCACTAGAGTGGATGTCAATACTTTATATATTATTAAATATAAACAAAGCTAAATTAAATATTTCAAATGAATGAGGGATCATGAAATAATGTATCCTAAATTATTCCTTTCTAATAACCTTTTTATGAGATGAGCACTTATTAGACTTCCATCCATTGTGAACAGAAAATTAGGTTAAAATAATTGAAGAGATTTAAAATACAATAGATTTATTATATACTGAAAGGAAAAGATACTCATGAAACATATAAATGAAAACAGTATTGGAAACTAAAAATTAAAAAATCCAATAAATTACATGACTAACAAATATGATTAACATGCTACCAGCATCTTGGTACTTGAGCCACAATGATCACAATCTGCCAGTTTTTATATGGCTGACACTGTACCTACATCTTTATATCTGAACATTGTTGGAAATTAAATAACTTACCTGAGATATACTCTGTGACTTGAAGAACTGCGTTATTCTGAAAATTGCTCCAAAAGGTAAGAGGAAAATTGGAAGGACCCCTAAAAACCAGCCAATTCCCATGGCCCAGTCAGGATAAGGTATCTCACCACTTGGGGCAGTAGCTGTGCTATATAGTGCATTCAACAACAGAATCTGAAACATTAAAAATATATGTTATACCTCTGATAAAGTACCCTTTTACTAACATATACAAATAATGCAGTAACTTAGAAATATCTTCATTTTATGGTATTAGAATGATCATAATTATTTAATAAGAAAATTTCTCACACTAGAATTTAACTTTACAATATTTTGTTATTTTAATGTGTAATGCACATGTGGTACTAGTTTCATTGTTTTCACTTCTGGTTTCCAAATGTGAGAATGGTGAAGTTCAGACATGTTCAGTTTTGCCTACAGCAAAATGGAGGTGACATGCAATGAACAATGTGCTTATTTCATTTAAGAACTTTCGAAAAATAAGAATTTTTTAAAAAATTCTGTTGGAACTCATACAGTGAAGCTTGTTAAATGTAATTCTATCTAATCTGTAATATAGCACACTCTTATGCTTTTAAATACGGTGGGACCAGTTTTGAAGAGACATTCTCTCCATCTTCAACCAACTTGATGAATCTTTGTGCTTGTTTGTTTATAGGAAGTTATGGACAATGGAGTGGTAATATATCCTATTATAATTTATAAAATATGTTCACTTTAATTCCGCTTACTTGAACAACATTAGAACCTGTTTTGGCAGCAATTGCTCCAATCACCAGCTGTTGACCAACTACTTAATGTGGTGGCTGGATCCTAAGGTGCTTCTGTTGTGGTCTCTGATGGCTTGAATAGGAAATTGCTGAGTTCATCCATGGGTGGAATATCAAAATTTGTGAAATTTTTCCTATTTTTAAAATAAAAAATTGGTTCCCAAGAGATAGCTCAATTGGGTTGTGAAGTTCTTTCAGTAATCTTGTTGGAATCCACACAGTGAAACTCATAATCTTGTTGTGGATTCCTACATTCATTTTTAATTGAATTCTTTCAGTAACTTAGCCTGTGGTTTAATTTTGTAATTTTTGGGTTCAAAAGTGAGCTGCTACTGCTGATTTAACTTTTATGTAATTAGTAACATCTTTAAAACATTACGAATATATTACATTATTTTCAATTCAATCCAAATATTCTAATTTAATTAGCTCAGCCCCCGAGTTCCTGGTTCATCAGCAGCTACCTACTGGAATATCCAGGGGACCATTCTCTGATCCAACCAAAATAAAACAATACTATAAATAATTTATACATAAACCAATATTTAAACCAATTGATTGCCATTTCTACACTAATAATTCCCATATTTAAAAGTTACTCAATTATGCTTAATCAAACACAAAAAATATCTAAAAAATTTAATAGTATCAAAAATAATATTAATCAAAATGCTTAAAGCCCTTTACACATACTATAAAAATAAATCTAACATCCATCTATAAAGGCCTTATTACACATAATCCCCAGGTTATCTGCATAATGATACCGCCCATTTCTTGTATTTCCCCTTGTTAGCACTATTTATCAATCATACCCCAATTCTCTTATTCTTCTGAACTATTCTAATCCATTTTTCCCTTACTTTTCCTAGATGATTTATCAATTTGTTTAAAATAAAAAATCCTGAAGTGTTTCTTTCTCACAATTTCTAAACTACTCTTCATTTTTCTGGGTATCTTTGATTACAGTATGAATATTTAATTATGTAAACTCCTGATTTCTGTTTTGTTACTATGGTGTCTTTTACTGAGGAACCTAGTACTTTTTTGATATTATATTTGTTCTTTGGAGCTAACTTTATGTCGTGTTCTTTGAATATTCTATTGAATTTGTTATGGTAAATTGGATGGTATGTGAAATTTTTTAATTTGTATTTTTCCTTGATGTTCTTCAGTGTGAAAATCCTTTCTTATAGATTTTTATATTTTAAATTAATTGATAATTTTTATTATTCTGTCTTTGTTGAAACCGCTGATTATTGCTGTATTAATTATCTGTTGGTATTCTGCCTTGTAAGCTGTTTCTCTGAGTGGGATGTTAATTATTCTATGTGCCAAGCTAGAACACTCCATATTTGTGTAGGATGGGGTTATGACTGTTATGCTTTATTTAAATTACTCTGTGTGCATGCGTACGCGTGCACGTGTGTGTGTGTCTCTCTCTCTCTTCTATGGATTCCAAAGTTCAGTCTGTCTGCATTTCTTATAATTTTTAAATCTAGGAATGGGAGCCAACTATTTTTCTCCTCTTTCATGGTAAACTGTATAGATTTATGTTGTAAATTAAGAAGTTTGTGAGCATCTATTGAATGTTTTTTCGATATTATTGCAAATATGTCATTCACATAGCTATATAATGTCTTGAAAATGAATGGGAAGACTTTGGTGATATGTGTTTAAAATCATGAATAAATCTGCTAGAACTGGAGACAAAGGGTTTCCCATTGCTAGGCCAGATTTTTGTTGGTAAAATTTTTGATTAAAACTAAAGAAATTTTGCAGACTGCATGTATTAGTAAGTTTTAGTAAGTTCACCACTTCTTCCATTTGTAAATTTAAGGAAGTTAACCATTTTCTTAACCTTTGCACCATTCAGAAATTCATAAAAAAGAAGGCGTTATTATGTGAAATTAACAAATACCACAAAGCTGTTGGTTAATTAGATATAAAATTATATTGTTTATACTTAAAATTAACCAAAATATTAGGACATAATTTGGAAAAATGTAGAAGTTAATCTCCAAATGAAATTAAAAGTCTTAATGAGAAATAAAGTGCTTAAACTAAATAAAAAATTCAGCATACTGTGCACTACAAAAAAAGAAAACAATTACCAAACTCAAGAAATACACACAGACAATGAAATTAATCTATCTGGAAACTCTTTCCATAACCTAAATAAAAAATTCAGCATACTGTGCACTACAAAAAAAGAAAACAATTACCAAACTCAAGAAATACACACAGACAATGAAATTAATCTATCTGGAAACTCTTTCCATAACCTAGAACTGCAGTGTCTAAATAAGGATTTTAAAACATATGTTGCATTCTCCAACAAAGTAGAAGATTTCAGATTAGATATAGAGATACTCAGGGTTTGGAAGAATAAAAAAATATGCCATCAAAAATCAATGTGGGCAGATGTTAAATAAAATAAAGCAGTATAATAATCCCCATTATCAGTAAATGCATATTTAGATCAATGAACAATAAACAAGTGGTGTACATAAAAGCAGATAAAGGGAACAAATAAGTGATTGTAGACCAAGACGTTTAAATTAAATGAATGGAGAGCATACTAGCTAGTATGTGAATGTGAATGGTGTACAACACAAAGCATATCGAGGAATTAAAGCAGAGCAACTGTTCAAAAAAATAAAAAATCCATGTGACTGTGAAAATTGCCAGAAAAACCCAGGCATGGTTGTCCTCCATGTTGGAACAAACAATTTAAAGAAAGCAAAGAATCCAGAGAAAGTGTTAGGAGAAATGTATGAACTGATAAAAACTACCAAAGAAATGTTCCCAAATGTGGTAGTGACTGTAAATGGTGTTATTAAAAGACATGATGTACATCCAAATTTAATTAGATTAGTAAACGACAACATAAGGTGGACTTGTAATACATTACAGGCACTGTATGTAGATGTAGACAAATACGTGGACTGTACATATATTGGTAAAGGTGGTCTACACTTAAATCAAAAGGGCTTCTATACATTGGGAAAAATGTTAGATAATATAATACAAATAATAAACGTAAATCAGGGAAACTAGTCCCTGAACCAGTGGGTGTGTACAGAGACTGTGTACAACATAATATTTTATTCAAGAAACTAGAATTCTACGGGATAAAGGAACAAAGTTTAAATATATTTAAATCTTACTTAGAGGATCGCAAATGACTAGTATCATATGGAGGACAGTACCCTCACATTATTGATGTGAAAACTGGTGTTCCACAGGGCTTGGTGCTGGGGCCACTACTTTTTCTGATAATGATAAATGATGTATCAAAATGCTATTCCTGTCATATAGTTATTTATGAAGATGACACATATTTCCTTAATGTAAATGAAGATTTCAAATTACTGTCACAATCTGTAAATGAAACCATGTAAAAAGTTCAGCTTTGGTTTAGAAGCAATGGTTTCTTTTATGAATGCAAACAAATCACAAAATATATATCTTATTTTGATTTAAAGTGAAACACTAAAAATCATGTCATCATATTAAAACTCTCTTGAAGTTTAATAAGTATGTTTGTGAAACTTCAAGAGAGTTTTAATATGATGACATGATTTTTAGTGTTTTACTTTAAATCAAAATTAGATTCATGATAGTTTCACTGTGTGGATTCTAACCTTCCTTAAACACAAAATATAATTTTCAGCCTAAAAAATATAAACCTCTCAATATGACAATGTGACACTTCTTGGCATGATAATTGACAAGCATCTATCCTGGGATCCTCACATAGATTTTTATATGTAGTAAGTTATCATGCACTGTATTCCTATCAGCAAAACTAAAAAAGGATGTTCCCAAAGATTTTGTTCACGTGGTTTACTTTTCATTCTTTCAAAGCATTTTTAGGTATGGCTTAGTGTTATGGGGTAGTAATCCAAGGATAGCAGAATTGCTAAAAATTAAAAAAAAAATGTTATCAGAATATTAAAAACTCTAAGAAAACTGAACATTGTAAGCCACTGTTTGTAGATCTAGAAATTCTTACAGTTATTAATTTATATATTTATGATGTTTTGGCACATATTAAAGAAAATTTGCAAATTTACAATGTAAGGGGTGAAATACACACCTATAACATATGTAATAGGAGCAGAGTAGATATGCCATATTATAGGTTGCAGAAGACCTCTGGATATTACAAAATAACAAGAATAAAACTTTTCAATTCACTTCCTTTAGAAATAAGTGCTGTAAATGTTCAGCTATTCAAAGAGAGAGTATATAAATGGTTAATTAAACATTCTTTCTACAGCATACAAGAATTTGAAGTAAAAAATATGAGTAATACAAAATAATAATTAAAAAAGTTATTATGTATGTAATGTAAATAAGCTATTACTCTTCATCCATAGACTTTAAGCTTCTTTCTCCTCTTTTCTTTTGACAAAGCCTATTGTAATTACCAAATGGTGAATAAATTATTATTATTATTATTATTATTATTATTATTATTATTATTATTATGGAATATACAGTAATAATGCATAATCTCTTTAATGAGTGTGTCAAAGTTTATAACTCTTCAAACCAAAACTTTGTCAGATAGTGATAAATGGAAGATAAAAAACTAGCAACCCTATACTTCCTAGGATTTATGGCCTTCCCAAAATACACAAACTATACAAAAGCATGTGCCCAATAATTAGTAACATATTTGCACCCTCCTACAATTTGGCTAAATGGTTGGTTAAGAAATTTGGAGCAATTTGAAAGCAGAAGCATCACCAATTCATATATAATTAGTAGAAAAAATTAACAATCAGAGATATGAATGGACGATTCCCTTGTCTCTTTTGATGTTGCATCTTTGTTCACTAGTATTCCAAAACAAAGACTGCTTCTTAAACTATACAGGGAATGACTTAAAAGTATGGACCTTCAGTAGATGAAATTTAAGATTACACTAATCTCCCAAAATTGTGAATAGACCAAAACTTCTTCATGTTCAATGGAAAAATTTACCAACAAAACTCTGGCTTGGCTATGAGTAACGCCCTCTCTCCATTTTTGGAAAATTTAGCAGTAGAAGCACATATTACCAATGCATTTCCATTTATCTTTAAAATATGGTTTTGTAAGTGTATGACATATTTGCAATAGTAGTAAAATAACATATAAAGGATGCCTTAAAATTACTAAATCTGCAAGACTAAAGCATTAAGTTCACTATAAAATTTAAAGGAAGGATGTTTGCCCTTTTTCGATTTTAATATCTACAGAAGAAGCAACATAATTTTATTTGGTATAAATAGGAAACCCACACATACAGATAATCACATAAAGAATAATAGCTTCAACTCTTACTTCCACCAACAAGCCATTATAAACAGCCTTGCTTGTAGATTAGTAAAATCCCACTTCACAAGGAAGAATACACAGCTGAATAAAGAGATCATCAATACTGCCCTCAACAATGGATTTAACCATTCATTAGTAGATAAGATGATTAGGCATTTCAAAAGACTGAAAGTCCTCAGTCCTCATAAATGGCAAATGCCAGGGAAGTACCCCAAACTTAGGCCAGGAATGTTTCCTTCCTTAAAAAAAATCTTTTCCCAATTTATCATTTCATTTCATGTATCACCAGTGTTCACCGCCTGAGGTGCCATAGTAGTAAAAGCAGGCGTTAAACATCATTCAAAAACCTTATAAACTGAGTTCTTTACACTGTATCAAATGCTATCTTTTCTTATTACCAATATTCTTGCCCACCATGAAGAAGCTGTTCCCCACAACTACTCTTATCCAATGACCACTTACATATCAACTTCACTTTTTACCAAAAAAAAAAAAAAAAATAATAAAAAAAAACCCTTAAGTGCCTTATCTTTACCTGATCTCTGAAATGTTTTTCTTCTGCAACCATTTTATTCATCCTTAACCATTTCTCGTTTATTAATTCTCCCTTCCATTTCTCTCTGTTCCATTACATTCTACCAAAGTGCAGTATTCTTACTTTCCTCACAAACAGGGCAAATATCATGTAGGACATTTCTCCTTAATCCTCAAAACAACTAATTCCTTCTCTCTCCTTTTTATTACTTTATCTATATATGTCTCCCCATTAGTTCTACTTTTAAATATCCTATAAATAGACAAAGAGTTCTTATCACTAATTAAAGAGCATAAAGAGCATGTGCATGTCCTCCAACCTTTGATGAATGCTTCTCCAAAACCCATTTTACAATGTTCCTCTTGCTAACCATATATCACCCAACCCATTCTTCTTAACCAGGTCCTTAACCTTACTTAACCAGTTACTATTACTCAAAAGCATTTTTGAAACCTCAGACACAAGCTCTCAATACAATATGTACTATTTTCAATATTCTATCACTTTATGTTAACCTTCAATTCTAATAAACCAAATTATTGGCCATATTCTGAGGACACCAAAAGTTCACTTGCAAAATTATCTTTATATCTAATATAAGGTTCATTTTCTTTCATCCCTCCTCTTTACTCCAAACTTTCATTCTGTAAGCCCATTTCAATTCTACTAACATACATATACCCTTTCAAACAATACTGCCTTCACCATTGATGCAATGTACAAAAATGTCAAAAAACTTCTAATAATTTATTGTACATACCAATAACAGAACTGGAACTATAGTCATGAAAAGCACTGTTAAATGAATAACAGTAGAATCCTGAAGTTTCCAGTTGGCTGCCAAGCACAGGTCTAATATAAACTTCTTTTGTCCATAGCAACTCCTAATGGCCAAGGACAGCAAAAGCGAATAGAGAACAAGGGGCCACCTCAAAGCATAGTGAGACAACATTAACTGAATATGAAAACCAGCCTGCAAAAGAAAAAACAAATGTTGTAACTTATTCTTGTTCACTTGTAAACTGCTATGTTCATTAATTTAATTTTGAAATAAATTCAACACAGTATAAATATTAGCCTCAAATTTTCTGATTATGAGGACATTGCTGACAAATACTTCCTGGCCTTAGCAATAGTTTGATGGAATAAAATCAGCTGATCTGTAAAAGGGTACATATAATATTCTTCAAATGACTCTTATATTATAGATTAAGCATTTCCAAAATCAGTAACTGCACTCATTTATGATCTACTCATCAGCTACCTCGTCAGGGATAATGCATTTCTGAGTCACTGTCTACTGACTTCATTTCTATAAAATAATATTTTCATTCTTATACTTGGCTGAACACACTAATAACTTATCATAAATACAGTTCAAGTGTCGACCACTTGAAATTAAATTATGGCCAAAATTAAGGTTATGCAGTAGCAAGGACATCTGTATAATGTGAGGGTAAGTTACAAATGAATATAGAATTTAAACAAATAAGCATATTGATTTGAAAAATACTTTATTTCTCAACATAATCTCACTGTACATTCAGGTACTTGTCCTATTGTTTCACAAGCACCTGAGATCCAGGAGATAAAAGTTTTTTGAGCTGCTGTCAGAACCAGGTGGTGACTTCCTTTTCTATAGCTTTGTTGTCAGGAAAATGTTCGCATGAAAAATGATGTTTAAGAAGCCCAAACACATGAAAGAGCTTGGAGCAAGGTAAGGGCCATATGGAGGATATTCGAAGATTTCCTAATTGAAATTTCATAGCGTCTCATTTGTCTTGTTGGCAGTATGAGGATGCATGTCCTGCAAGAGCAACACATCTTTGGTGAAGAGTCCTGCTCACTTCCACTGCAAGGCCTTACTAAGTTTCCTGAGGATGTTACAGTAGAAGTTTACATTTACAGTTTGTCCTTGAGGCTGGAATGCATGAATAGTATACCTTCATGATTCCAGAACCATTGGCATCACTTTCCCAGTGGATGGTGTCACTTTAAAAAATTTTTTTTTTCACAGGCAAAAATGAAAAAGGATGTTTCCACTGTATTTATGCACACTTTGTCTCAGGCAGGTAATGGTGAGCCCAAGACTCACACTTGTGACAATTTGAGCTAGTATATTATTTCATTTATGCATTATGGGGTAGGCCATGTTCTGTGAACCACCATTAGCAGTCACTATAATGTCAATAGTTATCCTTCTGTCCATCATATTAAGTCACCAACACATTGCAAATTCACCTCTGTAGCAATGTCTATTAGTCAACCAATGCAGCTTTTCTTTTGGATAGATATATGCCACTCAGAGAACTCCAGTAGGTTACAGCTGACGAACCGGGGACTGAGAATTGACTAAATCAAGGTGGATATTTTGTATTTTGTTAAACTATTTAGTACTTGGGAGAAAGTGATAGAATTAAATGTATTATGGTAACAATAATTGTAATTGGGAGAGGCCACACCTAAAATGACTTGGGTCAGATAGGTGGAGGCCCTGATGTATTTTGTATGTATAATTTTCTTAGAACTTAATAATAATAATAATAATAATAATAATAATAATAATAATAATAATAATAATTCAGAGAACTTCTGAACCAATAATAAAGAGCTTGTGTGGCACTTCTCATCATAGATGGAAAGTATTTCTTTATGAATATTTTTTGATTCCATACCTTTTACCCAGAAAACGTGCATAAAGGAGAGCTGCTCCAGTGGTACACTCACTCAAAGGTGCCATCATCTTGCAACTGCACTTTCACTATTATAAACATTGATTGTCTTGTGTAGATGTCACCAACAGCCTTCAGACAAATACTGCCATATAGTGGCAATAACCACTCAGGTGCTTTATTCAAACATGTAGTAACCCACATCAATTTGTAACTTACTTAATGATTTACCTTCATATTTTGGTGGAAGGGGCAAGTTGATTTTCAAAATAATAGTGGCAATAATTATTGTCAGGACCTGAATTTTATGACCTAAAATTTTTATAAACAATATACATATTACCCAAAATAACTTGAGAAAATAACTTAAAAATAAACTATCAATAAGTTTTGTAAAGCGATAATAAAGATCTTACTCTTAATGAACAGCCTCTTCTATATTACGATAAATGACACCATAAATAACAAGAATCTTTAAGAGCTTAAATCTAAACTATCACTTCAAACATCACAAATTTTGTAAAAGAGACCATCAGTAGACACACTATCTAACCAAGAGATCTGTTACTGCAAATAATGCACTTGCAAGCTCCAAGCTTGAAACTGTTGCAGCATTTCTTCATAATTGTTGTTTACAGATAATTTTATAAATACATGCTGATGATTTATCAACTGAATGCAATGATCACGGTGATCTTTGGCTATAACAATACTTCACTGCTCAAGAAACAATGTCACATAGCAGTCAAAACTTGAATTTTACTGGAGTACAAAATAGTCTTTTTTGGATGTGGAAATGTACCCATTAATTTTCTTTTAATTACATTATTTTGTAATTTAATTACATTATTTGGGTGCTATGTTTTAGATTGTATGCCATAATAGTTATTAATATTTCTCCCAAGTTTAATAATAATAATAATAATAATAATAATAATAATAATAATATTTAACTACACACACACACACAATTTATTTATTTTATACATACATTTATCTATCAAGAAGTTTTTCAATTCTTTTGATACTTTTTCCTTCTTTGACTTTTAATTGTTAGTGGCAGTTTATTATACGACATTTTACCAATAACTCTTGGATCTCTTTCAGTAGCTTTTTTGTAATCTTAAAAGAATTGTGATCTTAAAAGAAGTTAGGAACAGTAAAGTTGTTACATATACAAATGAGTCAGTATTAGGTGACACTAAAAACACATTAACACCACAATCTCTCCACGATAAAAAGGATGTGGTTTTTAAAAGATTCACATATCATCCGTGGGCAAACAGGGCATTCATGAAAATCTTTAAAAATTATGATATACATTTGGCTGCACAAAATAAATTTAGTATTGGAAAGCTTCTGAACAGCACCAAAAAGGACGTTATTCCACCCAGCAAGAAGTCAGGAGTGTATCAGATAGATTGCTTGGATGTGACCAGATATATATAGGCAAAACAATACAAAATTTGGAGACAAGGACCAAAGAGCACTTCAGAAATTTAAGATATAAACAAGTGGATAAATCGGCGGTTACAGATCACTTTTGGACTTACGATCATAACATTGCAGGAGAAGCCAAATTGTTAAAAGCTACCACCAATCCCAAGGATTTGGCAATATGGGAAAAGATGTATATTTTAAAAAATAAACATAGGGTTATGAATTTTGATATTCCACCAATAGACTTCCTGTTCTGTTATCTAATGGACCCACCAGATGCCACTATGTAACCTGCTAGAGGTAGTCAGTCCCCAGCTGTAGATGAGAGGGAATGTTCTTGAAACATGTTCTGAAGAATTAATCAGTTAGTGAAGTTTTAGTGTCACCTAATACTGATTCATTTGTATATATAAGTAGCTTTTTTGTTTACATTTAGATGATAACAATTGTTCTGAGACCAAGTGTTATAATTGTGGCAGTCCTTGTTTAAGATCCTGTCTTGTTCACTTTTAACGACAAATAAAACTATCTTATACACATATGATGATATTATAAATAACATTTTAAATTCCTTAAAAATACTTCTATACAATACTCTTCTTATATGTACATCTCAAACAACTTTTTTGCAGGATTAGTAGTCTATTCATATTTACACCACATATACTTCTCCAAATACAAATAGATTTAACCATAAAATACTAACTTTAGATTATCTGAATTTAAATGTTGTGATAATTTCCTTAATAAACATATACATGTGCTCACTTTGTTACAAATATAGTCTACCTGTTAAAAAATGAATTGATTATCAACAATGACTCCCAAGAATTTTATGTGATTAGCCTGCTCTATTGCTTCTCCATTAATTATAATATTTATGTTTAAATTCTCATGCTATTATTGCAGTAGTAAAACATGAATGCTTTAGTTTTTTACACATTTAGTGTTAAATTATTACTTAATAAGTATTTGTAAATAGTTGATTGCTCTGCTATATTTTCTTCTAATGCAGTCAGAGATGTTTGCTAGAAAATAGCAGAGCTGTATCGTCAACATATGATTTAGTATTACATTTGCCAAGATTGGGTAAATTACATATATCAGAAATAAAAGCGGGTCCAGTACAGATCCCTGAGGTACTCCAACTTTAGCAATTTTACAGTTTCATTTAGCTGAAGTTTGACACTTCCATTTTTATAGTGTGCAGTTTTGTAAATATGATTTTAGAATTTCTTTGGATTTACTCAGGATTCCATATTATAATGTAGTTAATTAGTTTTTTTTTTAGCTATGGGCTATTGTCTAAAGGATTCTTGTGGTTCAAAAATAGTAGGAAATGATATAACTGTAGAGCAATAGATAGGAAGAAATATGTAATAGTTATCATTCTCTTTGATTATGTTGATATTGAAAAATTAATACTAAAATTGGAAAATTTTGAAATTAAAGATATTATGTCATAGTGAGTTTGATCTTACCTACAGAATAGAGAGCAGTGTGGAGACAATTCCTAATATACCATGTCTTTCATGTTTTGTTGCCTGTTTCACAGAAGCTATGGGATGACAAAGCAGTAAATCCTGGCAAAGTGAATGTAATGTCCGTGCAACTGATTTAAGTTCTTGTGATTAAAGTTACAATTACTATGGAATCACAATGAAAATAAATGCTTGGCTTTTGACAGGAGAAGTTAGAAATGCTATCCTGCTACATCCACACATTATTAGCATATTTTTAGAAACTTATTCTTCAACATTATATTTATGTAAATGCATAACTAATGAAGTACAATTAGCACACAATTTACACGCAATTAAACCGCCAAATTGGTTGGTGAATAAAATCTGAATTACCTCTACTTCTTCCCCCATAATGCACCATTGTGTTGAGATATTTGTAGCTGTTACTATTCTGATAAATATGTGTTAATACAGGGATGCCAATTGTTTATTGACATCATCAGTATCATCTTTCCTATTATTATTATTATTATTATTATTATTATTATTTGTTATCATATAATCAGTCTTATAAACTTCAGTGCTACAAGTACTTTAATGTTATAAGTGTACAGTGTTAATACATGACAAATTTTGCGCCTACTAATAAGTATGTTTGCATGTTTTTTTCCATTTGTATGTAGTGAATTACTAATGTTTTTCTGTATTTTTATTGTGTTATTTTGTATGTGGCGTGTATATTATAAAACCTGATGAAGCCAAATCAATATGGTGAATAAACAATCTATTGGTTCTTGCTACAGTAGCATGATAAGAAATCTTCATTATACTGATGAGCATAGTGACAAAATGTCTTTAAAGCAGCTATTTAACAGTAATGCAATTGGCTTGCCACACAGTATATCTTGGGAATGGCAGAAATATATTTGACTCTATATTCACTATTTGAAAATATATTCTTATTCAAAAAGCCTGAAAATGAGTGAAAATGCCTATTAAAAAACTACCTAAAGCATTAAAATTGCAAAACAAAATGTCAAGAAAAATACATTAAAAGTTTACAATTTTTAAATTGGCAACTCATATCCATAGTTTATATAAATGTTGGCATTGCATAGGATTAAGAAAAAAGTGATATGCCATTAAAATTCAGGACCTGCTTATCATATTGTATTGGTTACTAAATATTCCAATCCCATAATGTAGACCACAATACTGTTGAAAATGCCAGCAGCAATACAGAAAAAGTTCTGGGATGGACAGGTGTGCCACTTCCAGATATTTTTGTGTAACAGCAGATATCCTGAATATTACTGTAGACCATCATATACTTAATTTTTATCTTAATCCAAAATAGTTGTTAATCCTATCAAATCCCAATTTACTTACAATTTCTTAAAATAATATGTACAAAATATTAAGTTACTGAAGAATCTATAATCTAAATTAATTATTTACATAATGTATCATCAAGAAAATTCTGTTTGCCTGTTAATTAAGAGAAAAGATATACCATTTTATAGAATTTTTTTGTTTATAAACATAATAATTTAAGTGATTAGCTTCACTGTACAAGTTTCAATTAGCATTTCAATATAATACTTTTAGTTTTAGTATTAATTTATTCACCTAATGAAGCGCAAAAGCTCTTACATGGTAAGAAAACTTAAGCAGTTATCTCCTGAGTGTTTAATCCTCTAATCCTTTTTATTTGTCATGATACTGTATCTTTAATAAACTTTTCTACAATTTACCAGCCCAATTAGTTATGGTTTTTTGTTTGATAACACAAATGTTAATTCAGGTTCAACATATGCAATTCAGCTCAAACAACTACATGTACTAATCTGTTACCATTCTTAACATATGCATATAGACATACAGCACATTTGCCACTTCTTACCTGTGAAGTTAGAGGAAGTCCCACTAGAAAAAGGGATATGCATATCACTACAGTCAAGGGTCCTCTTTTGTTCTGCACCAATGGACAGAGATCTGTGATGGTAGAGACAATGTTTAGAACAATGCCCAACAGAGTTCCAAAACCTGCATCAACCAGAAAAAGCATGTTTATTACAAACTAATTCATAGATTTCTCTATATGTACTAAAATCTATTGTTCCTTTGCTAGAATCTGTTTAATATATATTATGGAAAAATAACAACAGCATTTAAAAGCAAAAATCAATATTTAAAATATATTTATCTAATTAAGTGCACTTGGCCCACATATAACATTAAGGACCCACTTGGTTTGTTTTGGTGCATGCAAAAACTATTCTAAATACAGCAAAGACACAAAACTGTTAAGAGGAGCACTTTCTAAATACACTCAGATATCTTATTTTGATTTCACAAACTGAAACTTAAAAAGAGTTTTAATGTGACGACATGATTTTTAGTGTTTTACTTTAAATCAAAATAAGATTAACAAAAGTTTCACTGTGTGGATTCCGACATTCCGTAAACACTCAGATATAACTGTATTTTCCCAATTGCTAAGCACATTCTTTCTTTACATTTATTAAATCCTTTTGGATTCTTTAGGCACAAATTATAATATTTAATTATGATTTATTTTATCTCTTTAATCATCTATATTATTTAAGATACATCAAGAAATATGATATTAAAGCAAAAAAAGCACAATTTGATATATGGACAAATATGATTAAAACACATAAAAGTTAATGCAGTAAAACTAGTTCAAGAAGGAACTAACTTGATCCAAATTTATTTTCTGTTCTGACAGATTTCTGCATTATCCACATATGAAGTTAAAATGAAAGTTTTAATCATCTGCAGTACCTTAAAAACAAAATGACAATGAGGCATTATTTTGAAATCTTGCTTCCTATACATTTTTCTCCATGCAAAGAAAAGCAATTATATAGGAAGTAATCTAAAAATGAACCTTCTCATCCCCACTGTATGCATTGTTTGGCTTGAAATCCCTCTAATAGTATAACGTTTTCAATTTTTCCTGTCACTTGGAAACAATAGATCTATTAATACTTTCCTGCACATCAGATTCCAGACATGTTTCTGAAGCTTGCTAGCCATTTGTTAAAAAACCTAACTTATTTAGTTTTTTTTTTTTTTGGGCCAATTTGAGAGTTTGGATGTAAAATAGATTTTAAAATAGGCATGTTCTTTGAATGGGCATAAACTAACCATTCACATGGTCAGTTTGTTGTTTAGGAAGACATTAAATAGTGAAATTATTTTAAATGATGTTATTTTGTTAGATTTATAACATTGGAACTTCACTAACCTTTTTATATTTTGGGCATGTTTTGAATGTTCTTGCATTTATGCTCAGCTATTTTCTCCAACTGTTATTGTCTTGCTGCTGTCTCCTTTTTCCAGTTGTCTGATGAACCTGAGAATGACCTAATAAGGAAGTACATCAGGCTATTGGAAGAGGGAGAGAGCAACAAAACAACAACAGTTGGAGAAAGTATCTGAGGATGAATGCAAGTGCATTGGAAACATGTCCAAATTATATAAAAATGTTAGTGAAGTTCTAATATTATAAATTCAACCAAATATCACCATTCCCATAGTGGTTTGTATATTTCTGCATGACCTATTATTTTCTGTTTTCTTTCCATGTTGTTATCATTGTCAACAAGACACTCACTAACCACCATGGATGGCCGAGGTTGTTAAAGCGCAGACTCGTGAGCGGTAGGTCTGGAGTTCGAATCTCGCCAGGATCGTCCTCCCTGACTGAGGTTTTTTCCAAGTTTTCCTCAGTCCTCATAAATGGCAAATGCCGGGGAGGTACCCTAAACTTAGGCCTGGAACAATTCCTTCCTTAAAAACAAATCCTTTTCCAATATATAATTTTATTTCATGTATCATCAGTGTTTATTGCCTGTGGTGCCTCTGTAGCAAAAATGAGCATTAAACACCATTCATTCAAGACACTCACTCATGATGGAATCTTATTTTTCAAAGTGTTGTATACCTGAGTTTTTCTACAATTAAACTTTAGCATTATTTCACTTACACTTCATTTCTCATTTTTCTTTAATAAAATAAAATTTTGAAACTTTTACTTTATTATTTAATGATAGCGTCACATTTTCACACTTCTTGTTGATCAAAAAAATCACAATTCTATGGTTTTATTAGCTACTCACAACAAGATGTAATGTTGAGGTAATGTATGGAAATTCAATAAAAGGGCTCCTCTGCTTAGCCAATAAGGAAATAAAACTGTTTACCAAAATTTCAATGCGCCTTCGCAGATTGTTACAAAGAAACCCAGTTTTTGTGATAGTGATCTATTTATATTGTTATTTCATGGAAACTCCAGTCTGTTTCAAAATAGAATTTACTCTAAAGAGAGAGTTCAAAAATATTGTTTCTATTATAAGCAGCGGCAGAGCATTTCTGTTAATGCTCTGATTAATTTTTTAATTAATTTTATTCAGGAAAAATTAACAAGAAGTACAGGCTTTTGCCCATACGAACAAAATATTTTCAAAATGGACATGATTCCTGGTTATTCAGATTCTGAAACGGGCAAGTTTCAGTGTTTAATTACAAATCCTCATAAAAGCAATTTATTCAACAATCTTTTGAACGTAATGGAATTAATGATATACATTCAACTACCTGACTACTTAAAAAATATAAGACAATAAATAAATTAAAATCTGTTAATGCTCTGATTAATTTTATTCAGGAAAAATTAACATAAAGTATAGGTTTTTGCCCATACGAACAAAATATTTTCAAAATGGACATCATTCCTGGTTATTCAGACTCTGAAACGGGCAAGTTTCCGTGTTTAATTACAAATCCTCATAAAACCAATTTATTCAACAATCTTTTGAACATAATGGAATTAAATGATATACATTCAATTACCTGACTACTTAAAAAATATAAGACAATAAATAAATTAAAAAAATGAATTACATGAACTCTTAGAACTTATTCAGTTTTATTACAAGATCTGTACTACCAAACCTAAGTTCATTTTTTCTCTTTGGCATATATATTTTAACTTATAGTCATTTATTTTATTGGTGTTTTAAGCAGGATGCCCTGTATTAATGAATTGTTATATTGTGATGCATGACATGTAATTTTCTTATTGATTAATCTGCATACATTCTGGTTTTACATATGCATCAATGCTGATATTTTGAGTTGATAATGTTTATTTATGGATAATGTTCACTAGTCCCATATCTTCTTGTAAGATCTGTGGATTTAATGAATGAATAAAATAAAATGTTGTATGTTATATGGGAACCAAAGCAGAATTATAGCTATGGCTGATGTTGCTTTGAAATGTCATGATTAATATTATATAATAAAACCAAAAGCATTCATGTTTTTCACTGAGTTCACATATGCAATAAAATTAATGTTCATGTAATATTGTTTCAAAGTGATTTTAAATTTGAAATGCAGAAATTTCCTTGAGATGACATATAAAGCATTATATGTATATATGAAATATTCATATATAAACTTACATTTTGAGAAAGTCATGGAAATTGTATATTGTATAAATGGTTAGTTTCATAACCATTAAAGTTAGTATGTATAGGCATAGCAGAAGTAAAATCTGCAGTATTCTAAATTGTTCTCTGCATCTAGTTCATTTACAGTCAGCATCAATAACCTGTAGAGCAGACATGTATTTGGTGAGGTATCCCAGAAAAAATTCCTGGAGTGAAAATAGACATAATGTAAGGCCCAAGGGGGTTCCAGTTCCATTGTTTTCCTAACAATGCTTATTGCAAAACATTTACATAATTTCTTTTATTACATGTAAAGACCCTGTTAAAGTCCTAGGAATTTTGTGCTGTTTCTGTACTCAATGACCTTACCATTTAATTCTAGCTTTAATAATCTAAAGTTTTCTTTTGAGTATTGTGAAAGATATAGCCATTATTTTTTTTTTTGTCGATAATGTATTAAAAGCGGGGTGCATGGCTTTTTTACATATTACTTTACAATTTTTCTGACCTCTGCATGCTTCTTTTGCTTATCTAAGACATGCTATATACCAGCTTGAAGTCATGTACCTAACATACCATGAAATAGACCATGTTATTAGTTATTAAATTTAAAACTAACTTTGTATTGAAACTAATACATTGAAGCAATTTTTTATTTTTTATTATTGTTCAAGCTATTCTTGTAAACAGAAGAAATGAGTACAAAAGGCTGTTAGCTACTTCCTTTTAAAATAGAAGTTAAAGATAATAGCAGAAGCAGAAAAAGTTTAAAATTATGCAGCTGAACATAAATTTGTCATCAGTGTCAGCTCATTACAGATTAAAAGAAGAAGATCGTTCTTCTCTATATTCAAAGCAGACATGAGTGCCTTTCATGGACAAAAAGCCAAATACCTATGTTTGAGGAAAATATTTTTCTTACATTGTTGAAAATAAGCAATATGAATGTGCAATATCTACTGAAATGTTTTAAATGAAGGGAATAGACTTGGCAAAAGAACTCTTTTAAAGTAGGTTAATGATGGATTGCAGCTTTTAATAGAAATGATCTCAATATAAGAAGAACTATGTGGTGCAACATTTGCTAATTGCATATGAGGAAACAATAATACCATTTCATGAATATGTAATTGGATTTAGGATCCTGTTTAAGGACTTGATATATAAAGTAACTTATATGTATCACCATGCATATCTTTTTCTTTGTTCTCCAAGGTGTATATATATGGATTAAATTTCAAAAACTGTGATGAATATCAAATTATTTTTTGAATAGTGTTTAATGCCCATTTTAACAACTGTGGCATCACAGGCAGCAGATATTAATTACACGAGATGGTATGATAAACTGAGAAAGAAATTTTTGGAAGTGTTCCAGACCTAAGTTAAAGGTATCTCCCAAGCATTCACCAGTGATGAGGACTGAAGAAAAACTGGAAAATAAATCTTAGTTGTGGAGGACAGTCCTGCCAGGATTCAAAACCTAGATTTCCCATTTACAAATCTGTACATCAGCAATATTGACCTCTCATATTGGTGTGATGAATTACTGTTATTAATACTTATGGCTATATAAAATTAATAGTTTGTAAGATTTTTAATAAAATAACATTATATATAATTTTTTCTATCCTTTTTTGTTGTTAAAATGCAGTGAATGGCTTATTTCAGAGCATAGGGTATTTGAGAAAATATAATATTCATCAATATATTATTTGTGAGCAAAATACTGGAAAGTTAAATGAGAATTAATTGTAAATAGAATATGTTTAACATGCCAATTGCAATTAACACCCTTGGTCTGAAATGTGCAAAGTCATTTTGAAGAATTAATACTTAAAATGACTCAGGTATGAAAACTCATCATGTCATAACAATGCAGAATATTTCTCAATGAAGCAACTTTAGATGATATTGCACAGTGGATTGCAAAGTCTTCCCAAAAGTTTCATTCTGGATTGGGTTACAGCTCCTGAAAGGGCAATAAAACTATGGAATTTTAAGTTGTTAAATGCCTGCTTAACTTTAGGATTCAGGTTAGATTCCTGTGGGATAAGCTCATACTTACCAACAAGAAACACCATCAGATACAGAACTATTGCAAACATGATTCTATGAGACAATGCAGCTGACAATGCTCTTGTCAGCATGATGAACAGAACTGTTGGACTTCCTGTGGCTATGCCAGCCATCTGTCCATTTGTTTGGAATTCAGCTGTCAAACAGGCATATATCAGCCACATCATTATTCCCCATATAAAGTGAATAAAACATGCTATTATTCCATCTCTGAAATCAGAAAACAATACTTAATATCAAATTACATACTATTTTGTACAGTAGAATACAAGCAATTAAATCTTATGTAGTGGCTTAATTTTATGAAAAGTTATAACAAATAGAATATGTAAATTTCTACAGAAAATCAAAGGGTAACACACAGAAATACCCTCAAAGATGGAGTTAAATATTAGTAATTTTATATATACTTAAAAGTTGTAAAAAAAAAAAAAAAATGGCACATTACAGTGATCAGTTCTCACACCTCCTTTTTTATACTAAATAAAAAATGTACAAGTCTAAGCTGCAAAGGTGACACCACTACAATTTACAGTACCAAAAATATATACAGTAGCTGAAAAAAATGCATATACTCTGTCTGCTAAATCTGACAGACAGGATTATGCATTTTTAAATATCTATATTTTACCAGTAATCCTGAAGGACAAAGGATGTAATAACATTTGTAATGAAAAATATAAAAACATGTCACTTTTGTTTCAACTGACTCTGCTAAATCTATGGCACAAGAAAGTACTTCTTACAAATTCCTTGGAATATATACTGATAAATACTTTGGATGAACATTTATAATGTTTGTAAAAGAATTGTCAAAGGTTTTATCTGATATTTATAAATACTTCATATATGGGGTCATTCTTCTATTAAAATCTTGCAATCTTAAATTGACAAATTTTCCTGCAAATACAAGGTGCAAATTGAATCTTCTTCACACTGCTCTTAAAACATAAGCCATTCATAAATATCTGTGTATGTTTGTTTGTTTGTTTAAGGTACAGCCTGAAAATAATCAGAAAAGTCATACAACTTTATGTTTATTAAAAAAGTTATAAAGATATATGTTTGTAATTTGATACAAATTTATGCTATGCAGGATAGTAGATAGGGTCTACTTGATCCTAAAGGTGCACAAAGCAAACACAGACATTTAGCTATTTAACTAGAAATGTTAATTAGAACTGTACAGTGAAGCTTATCATAAAATTAAGATTATTGTATGACTGAGTCGAACTACACACTCTTATTGCTCCATTTTACTTGTTTAAATATGTAGTACTAGTTTCATGAACTCTTTGTTTGCAACATCAGCAAACTGTCTACTCCTGGGTAATTGTTATGCTGTAGGAGTGTATTCTGCTCTGGGGGAGGTGTGATGAACTTAAAGTTATGTTTTCATCTCTGGAAGTGTTGAAATTCATTAAACTGTCTCTGTATTTGTAAATGTACATTTTCTCCCATGTTGCTAATTCTGTAGATCCTTGTACTGATTTTAATAATTTTGCTTTATTCACTATATCATAGTTTTCTGTCCAGAAATGAGATGCTAATGCTGATTTCTCCATTGCTTAAATTTTATGTTCCTGAAAGTTTTCTTAACCTTGTGTCTGTTTCTCTTTGTTTTTCCAATGTAGGTTTTTTTCTCATTCTGCACAACTTATTTTGTAAATACCTGCTTTTTTCTCCTATGGAATACTGTCATTAGCATTGTCTGTTAGGAGATTTTTAACATTAAATATGTTTAAAGGTGCCAACCTGGTATTAAAACCGTTTAGAATATTTTGAAATATTTTTGTAGCCCATGGAAGGAATGTGATTTTTTTTAGAAGTTAGCATATCTTTTCCTGCTGAAAGTGTTGCAGTTTCTTTAATAAGTTTTTGATTCTTGAAATTCTGTACATTTTTGTATACGAGATCTTTTTTAAAACCACTTTTAACTTCTATTCATTTTATTTGATTGTATTCTTTAAAGTATTCTTCTTTGCTAATTTGTAGGTTAACTAGCTGGTGTGTTAAGCTGTTGTCACTGCATGTTTGTGTGTTGTAGGTTAAAACTGTCACTTTGATGTGACTGTCTGCATGTGTAATTCTTCCTGTATATTCCAAATTCCAGGGTTTCCTTAAAGCATCATTATTTTAATATCCAAGAATGGTAACATGTTATCTATTTCTGTTTTGTATGTGAACGATATGTTTTTACCTTGTATCTTCAGAGGTTTTATGGCATTATCAATCAGTTGTTTTGTTAACTATGGCAAATATATTGTCCACATATCTATACCATATTTTAAATGTGTATGGGAATGCTGAGTTAATGTGTGTTTCAAATCTGCTGATGAAGAGGTTAGCTAGAAATCGAGATAAGGGGCTGTCCATAGTAAGTCCTGATATAGAATTATAGAATATAGAATATTCTATAATTCCAAAATGAAATTAAATGTTATATTTAATACATAATATGTTTATAGAATTTGTCCTTGAAAGAAAAGTTACATTGGTTAATGCAAATATCGGTGAGTTTAATGTATTCTTTTATCAGTGCATCATTAATTCCACTTTTTCTTAGTTAATCATGCACAAATTAGGAGTTTGTCTTAAGGTATGCTTGGAAACAGCAATTCTACATCAAAAGATATTTATGTGTCAGAAGGTTGTAATTTTATAACCTTAATTTTTTTATTAATTGAAATGAATTATTTATACTTCTGCTTGGAAATTTTGGTAGTATCTAGAATCTATCAGCTAGCCAGTTTGCTAAATAGTATAAAAGTCTATTATATTGTTAATGATAGATCGCATACCATTACCAAATGAGAGGCTTATATTTTTTTTTAAACAGTGTTGGGCACTGATGATACATGAGATGAAATGAAAATTGGGAAAGTTTTTTTTTTTTTAGGAAATGTTCCAGGCATAAGTTTAATATACTGCATTTGTCATTTATGAGGACTGAGTAAAAGCCTGGAAAAAGTCTCAGTCAGGAAGGACGGTCCCGGCAGGAATTAAACCACAGACATCCTGCTCATGAGTTCATGCCATCAATAAGAGTGTGTGTAGTTGATGTCAATCATACATCATGATCATGATCTTAATTATTTAGTTTATTTTACAAAGCAGAAGAATTAGGTATTAATCTACAAACAGATAAGATGTACATTTGTAACTGTTAAAGCACATGCTTAAAACATCAAAAATCTGTCACAATTACTCTTTATGTAGTTTTGTTTATTTTTTTCCTCCCCCCCAAAGAAGATGAGATTAAGGGGCTGAAATTATAGCAACTTAAATAAAGAAAAATGCCATACAAGATAGCTCATGAAAGCCTGAGTGGTCTAGTGCTAGCATTTGTGACTACCAATCCTGGAGGTTTTGGAATAAATGCCAACAGGTTAACTCCTCCTCCTCCTCCTCCTCCTCCTCCTCCTCCTCCTCCTCCTGCTCCTGCTCCTCCTCTCTCTCTCTCTCTCTCTCTCTTGTCGGTCCTGGTGGTGTAGTGGTTACCATACTTGCCTTCTAAACCCAAGATCGCGGGTTCGAACCCGGCCAGGAGCGATGGATTTTTTTCGGGCATAAAGCCGTGGGTCCCGTGTCGTACATTTACGGCAAGAAAAAGAACCTCAAGCCTGAAAAGAGACCTCTGAGCAAAATTTGTCTGCCGTTTCACGCCCTGAGTTGAATGGGACGCTGATGTTAAAGAGCGTCCATAAATAAATCAATCAAAAAAAAAATCAATGAATCCTTCTCCTCTTCTTCTTCTTCTTCTTCTTCTTACTCTTCTGATAAGATGAATGCCAAATAGCTTTAAGGTGCATAGGACTCTGAGCTCATTTGTACTATCAATAATTCATTCATCCCTATAGACCTATAGCTATAATACGGGCATCTATAAACGTAGCAATAAGACCAATAAGGTCAAAGCAACAATAGATAAAACATTTAAAAAGAAAGAAAAATAAAAAAGATAGCTCACACTCAAATCTTTACATTGTATATTTCTGCAATAATAAAATAGAAGGTAAATTTTTATTGTAAGTTTTAGCTCTATTATTTTTATTTGTTTTGTAAAAGAAACTATCTCTTAGTTATCTAGACTAATTAATTATTTATCCTGGCCAGAATTCTGTCCTGGCAATATAATTATCACTAGTATACATAGATGTTGTGACATTCTCTTAAATTCTTTGTCGCTAAAAGATACAAAACAGTTTACCTCATTATATTGGTTCTAGGCTTGTTGTAACTGCCGATAGCTGTGAGGCCTCCAAGGCCCAAATTAAGGGAGTGAAATACATAGCATCCAGCATATAGCCAAACTGAAAGATCCAACAGACAGGACCAACTTGGTGCCACAGCATGAGTAGTGAATTCATTCCATTTAAATAGACCTCGAATCAGCAATACTACTGCTAGAGAGAAGGAAGTTGGGGTAGTCACATAACACAACTGCAAAAGATTTTTGGAATACATTTTAGGACTGTATAACTGCAAAATAAAATTACCTTATGGCAAAATGAAGTATCATAATGTTAATACATTCTAAACACAATTTTGCATAATTTAAAAAGTTTTCAATCAGGTTCAAAACTTCTTGCCTTATAATTATAGATACCAACAGTCATTGTACAAGCTAAGGAAGGGATTAGAAGATCAGCAAGATTACAAATTTTATATTCTACAAATACAGCACCACGCTATGAGGAAGAAGAGAATGAAAGAAATAGCGAAGGCGATGAGGGAAGAGAGTTAGGTGGAGAAGAGAGAAGATCAAAAACAAGATGAAGAGGAGGGAGGAAGGAGAACAAAGGAGAGAGGAGTAAAGTATGAGCTGGTGATAATTATAACAATGGCTATAAAAACAATAATAGTATAATGACCAGAGACGAAAAAAGAAGAGCCAGGGAAGGCGAAAGGGAAAGAAGATCAAGAGAAGAGTGAAGACAGAAGAGGTAAGTGATAAAAGGTCAAATATATCATTAACACAACACTAACAACTACTCAAACCATCCAAATACTGAAAAGATGTAATGGCCAATGTAATAAATTATAATAAACAGCACACTGCAGAAGAGGGAGAAGAAAGAAAACTGAAGGGGAGGTAAGGACCACGAGGAAAGCAGGAGCCAAGGGTAAAGCGGTTTGAGGAGAAGATAATATTGTTCAATAAAAGGTGGTGGTATATTAGTGAGTGAGTAAGTTAAGTGACAATTGTAATTGAAATATCAGATAAGATACATAAAAAATGAAAGCAGTGAACAATTAGAAAGTGAAGAGTAGCAGTAGCAGTAGCAGTAGCAGAAGCAGTAGCAGAAGCAGTAGCAGTAGTAGTAGCAGTAGCAGTAGTAGTAGTAGTAGTGAGTAGTGAGTAAATGATATATTATTGATATATTGAACAAGTATAAATAGCATCAATGATTATAAGAGTAAGTATAGTATAGTGATTGAACAGGAAGAGTAAAAATATATGTAAAGTAAAAGTTTAATGTATTAAATGGACCAAGTTGGATAATGTAGAGATTAAGTATGAATTATAATCTTATAGTTAACTAGGGAGAGAAAGGTGCTGGTTACCAGCACCCTTACCATTCGGTTCTCAGTGGTTAAACATAGTTTAAGCAGTTAGCTGGCTACCAGCTAATGGTAACAGTATTTTGTGTTTTATTAATGAATTGTTTAATTGATTTAGTGTCTTAGAAAAAATTATAAAAATGTTTTATAGTTTTATTACCCAGGCTTTATGCACTATCTAAAATACATAAAAATGATAACAACATGAGACCAATAATCAACAATATCAATTGACCCACAAGGTAGCAAAAAAATTGATCAAAGGTTTCAATTCTTGTAAGAGATTCCAAAGTTTGAGCATCAAAAATGCAGTTGATCTAGTCGAAAAACTGAAAAATAGCAGAATTACAGTTAGAGATATAATGGTATTATTTGACATAAAAGCCTTATTCCTGAGCATACCAACAGAGAAGCTTATGCTTATGTTAAAGAAATAGTTAATATCAATAAATTTAAACACAGAAGAAATAGAAGATATTGAAACTTACTAATATTTCCATTCAACAAAATTTCTTCAGTTTCAACAAAAGATATTACCAACGAGTTTCAGGCTTAACTATGGGAAACCTTTTGTCACCATTTCTAGCAAATTTACTCATGAGTTTATTTGAAATACATATCACAAAAGCGTTCTCTTTAATTTTGAAGACATGGTATAGGTATGTGGATGACATTTTTGCAATAATATTGAAGAAACACTCAATAGATGTTCTGAAACTCATTAATTTGCAGCATACATTTATACAGTTTACCATGTAAGAAGAGAGAAATGGGTGGCTACCATTTCTAGATTTAAAAATTATAAGAAATGGAGATTGTTTGAATTTTGGAATTTACAAAAAAGAAACACACAGAGAAAATTATATAAAAATGAGAGTTATAACCCCATTCCATATAAATATGCAGTGTTTCACAGTTTGGCACACAGAATGATGAATATTCCACTGACAGAAACAAGAGTACAAAATAGAATACCAACAGATAATAAAGACAGCTATAACCAATGGTTTGAATAAAGACAGTGGTAAAAAATATTAATAAATCTAAAAGACAAAAGTGATATGGGAAGTTTGCACACTGTAAAACACAAAAGAAGGATACAAATTCAAAAGTTTCACATACCATCCAATTTATCACAACAAGTTCAAGAAAATTTTCAAAGAACATGGGATAATGTTAGACCCAGTTACACTGTATTTATATCTATTTTGAGGTGCTAAGATAATATTGTACTGCTTAAAATTTTTTTGAAATTTCTTATTAGCTGATGGATGGTAAGTAAACTTTTTAAAAATTTTGGCCTTTGTTGAATCACTCAAAGTTGTTATTTGTTTAATTCCTCTTTGTTTTTGGAATCTTTTGATTTTTTGGTTAGTCATGTGTTTGTTGAACCCATTAGATTTAGCTGCTTGTATTATGTATAGATTCTCCTCCTCCTCCTTCTTAACCTTCTTCTTCTTCGCTACCTTTTCAGATGTTTAAATTTATCCACTTAAATCTTAACATATTAAATCATATAATTACAAGTCTTGCTCACAAAAGATAGATTTATGGGTAATCTTAATGAGTTAGGTGTTGTAAATTTAAAGATTACCTAAATTTCATTCATAATTCTTTAGCATGCACATGGCAGCACTTCATATTAAATAAAAAAATTTAACAGCAAGCCAAGAATAGAACTTGCAGCATGCTAAACATCAGCTTTTACCTTATGCAGTATTCCACACAAAAGAGTTCCCTTTTGAGTAGGCTACATAATTCAAGAAGTCAGTTAAGTATGTATTACATAAATTAAGTATTAGGCACCAAGTTTGTAGTAACTTATTAGCCACTGTTTGTTGGTAATACATTCATTATTGAGAAAAAGAATAAAACTTGAAAGCATTAAGTAAATTTCATTTATAATTCTTTAGTATGCGTATCACAGTACTTCATATTAAATAAAAAAAATCCCATGGCATGACAAGAATTGAATCCATGGCCTGCAGGTCATCAACTTTTGCCTTATGTATTGTGCCACACAAGCAGTTAAAGAGCTCCCTCTGCAGTAGGTTACATAATGCAAGAAGGCAGTTAATAGATGCTCGTGTTGCACTGTCAAATGATTAGTTCAAGATTTAAGGGATTTGTGGCACTAAATCTTGAAAACGCTGAAAACAAACTACAGAAAATCAATATTTCCATGCTTGCAAGACAGTTTTAAAGACATTCTAAACCAATTTTTCACCTGGCTTGGCTTTAACACAGACTTATCAGCATCTGATGCAAAAAAGTTTATCACCATAAAACTGCATCATGTTTAGTTGTGGAACCATACATTGCCTATCTCAAATTGCTTAAATATGACATATCTACACTCTCTGAAATTATTTAGTGTAGTTCATTAACACCTTGTGTGTACATATATGTCAAGTCAGTTTAATTTTAATACCAATACAAGTAGCTGAGGTCATTAAGACATGGATTCATGAGTGTAAGATATGAGGTTCCATTCCCACCAGAATTGCCCTCCCTGACTGAGGTGTTTTATAGGTTTTCGTCATTCCTCATAAATGGCAAATGTCAGGGAGGTACCCTAAGCTTAGGCCTGGAATGCTTCCTTCCTAAAAAAATCCTTTTAAATTTATAATTTCATCTCATGCCTTTGGTACTTCAGTAGTAAAAATGAGTGTTAAAACTATTAAAACAAAACCAGTTTAATGCAATTCTTTATCACAGCTTTTCAAAATATAAGGATGATATTTAAGTGATGCACCTTACTTTTCCTGTGTGCTGAATCCCTGCCGCAAGACAAGCTGCAACAACACACCACAGCAGGAGAAGACTTAATACCAAATGGCCATTCAGATGTCCGAATGCTGCCAAACCAGGTGATATTTCCAGTAGGTCAAGAAAATATGCTGTTGAACTAAGCACTGAAACAAATTATTTTCTCAGCTTTTCTTTTGGAAGAACTGCAAAATTATTTCCTATTTTCCATATCCTTTATTTTTTGTTTATTTGTTTACTTAATCAACAAAACCTAAAAAGATATTAATGTTGCAAAACTGCAATATATACCTATATTCTGTTATCTATACTCGGGCAACTGAAACTTTGCACTTAACCGCTACCTTTTCAGTTTGCAATCATACAGTTAACAAATGAAGAAATGCTAACCATTGCACCTTCTGAACCAAAAAATAGAAATTATTGGTCAGTCAATTACAACATGGAAGCTGCTGTGTTGCTGGCTTTTCTTATTGTGTGTGCAGCTGATTTCTATCACATGTTTGAACTATGTTATATTAATTGAAATGGTTAATTTGTAGTAGCTAGAAAATGTCCCAAAGAGGTCATTTGCATAGTGATTCAAAGAGTGATCCTAAGCCTTTGTATGGAGGTGTTACACGGATGCAAAATGAAGTTACAGATGCCACATATTGTAACAGCTTGAAGTTTATTCTTATTAAAAATCATAAGTAAATATCTATATGCTAGATCTCTCGCTGTTCAAAGTTTGCACTTTATTATGCTTACATTACTGGGCAGCAATTTAATTGAGGTTATAAATAATTATGGAGCAAAGTAATTTATTATTACGTACACTTAATATACTTTTATGAGGTGACATTGAAAACTCTACAGTACCAGCCGTTAAATGGTGGTGGCTGTTGCAACGTTGCAACTGCAGCATAGTCAACATTACCTGAACTGACGCTAACTGTCAAGTGCATAGTTTCAAGGATTCTGGTATAGTTGTAGTTTACTTAATGATATTCCAAAGTAACACACCACATACCACCAGTGTAATTGTGATGACTATCCCATGGGAGATTACAGCCAGCTGATTTGTACATATACAGCAAAGTCCATGACAAAAGACATCCTTCAGAAATTGCAAAGATTACAGAACTCCAGCACATTGATAATCCCAGTCCTGAAAATAATACATTTTGGGATTTAAAATATAAATGTGCAATTGCAATGCTATGAATAGCAAAGAAACAAAGAAACAAAGAAAATTAAATGAAAGGAAAAAAAGAAAAGAAATTAGTTAGTGCTATAACACATTACAACAATATGAAACCATTATTTGTTTTTATTATTATTATTATTATTATTATTATTATTATTATTATTATTATTATTATTATTATAATTTTTCCCCCTCCTTTATATTCTATTGATATACAAGCTTCTTAGGAATTGCACATTCTAAAATCTCATGAAATTTTATATTTTGTATTTAGATCAATTATTTCATATATGTATACATTCCCTTTTAAATCATTTGTTCATTTTTATACTTAAACATTTATAACTTCTCTAAATTCTTTTAACTCCCAATGAATCCTTGTTTTTGTCACATCAGCACTATTTCACATAGTCTTATCCCAATCTATTTGTGTAATTTTTCTTTGTAATCTCTTTAAATTTTTATTGTATACTTTTCATTTAAATATCAATATTAGCTTCAAGAATTACAAAGATATCTACATTATGTTTATGTGATAATATTTCAGGCTTTGGAATATAATGTGAAGAATTTTCTCAATATACACCTTTGGGACAGTATACAAACAATTTTGATGGCAAAATAATGGCCATTAGAGCAGCTTTAGAAAATCTACTTTACAGACATAATATATAAAAGAAGTGTTATCTTAAGTGACTCTAAAGCAACACTACAAAGTGTAATGAATTACCATTAACTGTCAACTTATGCTATAAATGAAATAAGAAAACTATATCATACACTCCAGATCAGAAATACAGAAATAGTTTTACAATGGATCCTGATCCATGTGGGATTCAAGGGGAATGAGATTGCAGATACTTTAGCAAAAAATAAAAAAAGAGCCACCATAAAATTAAAACCATCTATAAATGCAGCCAATTTGATAGCAACAAACAAATAAAAAATAATTTGGAAGCTAGGGAAAAACTGATAAAATATTAGCATCTCCAATGGCCACTACCGACCGGCCGAACTTTCATTTAAATTTGACTATCTTTCTTTCATTCTGTGGCTTAAAATTTAATTTAAAAAGTTACCCTTAGTGATTGTTTAGATCAGGCTTAGATTTCAGTATCTTTTTTCATCTTGCTTATTGTCAATGTAAGATTATCCTTATTGGGATATTTATTCCAAATTTCATGTTATACGTCTGTAATATTATACCCAAAAATAAGGTAATATTTTTCATAAAGTTGTTTTATTTCTTGTGAATGGCCTATACAACCCAAGAATTTTTCTGCCCTTTATTCGATTGCACTTCCATAGCAGTCAATTCACAGTGCATTTCTTTACAGAAATAAGAACTTTTTCTTCTCATAATTATTAATCTATTGATAAAAATACTTATACTTATACTTATACTTTTTGCTATTTGAGCATTCATTTTATTGCAATTTTGAATTTGAGAATAATTACATACTGTTATTTTTATAATGAATTTTATATTTGTATGATTTTATAACAAACTGAAATGCTAACCTCCAACACTGAAAAACCCACATACAAAACAGGAAAAAGGTTACATGACAATTTCTGTTATTTTAAAAGATTTCAAAGCTTGAGCATCAAAAATCCATTTGATTTAGTTGAAAAAATTCTAAATATCAGAATTGCAACAGGAGATGTAATGGTGTCTTTTGATGTAAAAGCCTTATTCCTGAGCATACCAATAAAGAACCTTATGCAAATGCTAAAGAAATGGTTAACCTCCTTAAATTTATAAACAGAAGAAATAGAAAACTTACTAAAACTTATTAATATATACAGTCAGCAAAATTTCTTCAATTTAATCAAAAATTTTACCAACAAGATTCTGGCCTAGCAATGTGAAACACTTTGCTTCCAGTTCTAGCAGATTTAATCATGATTTTAAATACATATCACCAAAGTCTTTCCATTCATTTTCAAGACATTGTATAGCTATGTGAATGACATATTTGCAATAATACCAAAAAAAAAAAAAAAAAAAACTTCAATAGATGCTCAGAAAATTCTTAATTTACAACATAAATCTGTATAATTTACTATGAAAGAGGAAAAAAATAGTTGGCTCCCATTCCTAGATTTCAAAATTATAAGAAATGCAGACAGACTGAACTTTGGAATCCATAGAAAAGACACACATACAGGAGTTTACATAAAGCATAAGTCATTAATCCATCCTACACAAATATGTAGTGTTCTACAGCTTGGCACATAGAATAATTAACATCCCACTCACAGAAGTAGCTCAAAAACCGGAATACCAACAGATAATTAATTCAGCAATAATCAATAGTTTTAACAAAGACACAACAATAAAAATTATCAATAAATTTAAAATATATAAATCTATAAGAAAGGTTTTTCACACTAGAGAACATCAAGGAAAGATACAAATTAAAAAATTTCACATATCATCCTACTTACCACAAAAAGATTCAAAGAACATGACATAAAGTTAGCTCCAAAGAACAAATATAATATGAAAAATGTACTAGGTTCCACAGTAAAAGACACTATGTCAACAGAAATCAGGAATTTACAGAATTAAATGTTCATATTATAATCAAAGATACATCAGAAAAATGAAGAGAAGTTTAGAAATTCTGAAAAAGGATCACTTCAGGAATATTCAATTTAAATACATTGATAAATCAGCAGTGGCAACTTGCTTTTGGATCCAAAATCACAAAATTACACCAGAGGCTAAGCTGCTGAAAGAATTTCACAACCAAATAGAGCTATCTACTTGGGAACAAATTTTAATTCTAAAAAATAGAAAAAACTTAATGAATTTTTGATGTTCCATGCATGGATGATCTCAGCAAGTTCCTACTCAAACCGTCAAGACAGCTACAGAAGCATTTTGGGATCTAGCCACCAAATCAAGTGATCGATCAACAGTTGATGTTTTTTTTTTAGATTGATTTATTTACGGACGCTCTTCAACATCTCAGGTCATCAGCATCCCATTCAACTCAGGGCGTGAAATGGCTGACAAATTTTGTTCAGAGGCCTCTCTTTCAGGCTTGAGGTTCTTTTTCGTGCCGTAAATGTATGACACGGGACCTGCGGCTTTACTTCCCTTCTGAAGGAAGCCATACTTAGGATTTTTATGCCTGGAAAAATCCATCGGTCCTGGCTGGGTTCGGACCCACAGTTGATGATGGGAATGATTACTTCCAAAACATGTCCTAATGTTGAATAAATAAGTGGAGTTAGTATGAGCATATTTAATGCATTCTTATAGGATACATAAGGTAACGTTTACCAAGTCCTTCTTGTAAGAAAATTATATATCAAACTTTATATTTTAACTTTTGACTGGCATTCATGTCCTAGTTTTCAAAGAACCCCCAAAAAATGCATAGAATAATAAAGATAAACTACTGACTGTTGCTATGTATCATTACAGCTATGATGTCATTATTTTAAATTACCAGAAAGAATAGGACAGAGCCTAGGGAAAAGTGATGCTGAAGACTGTCTGCTCAACTGTCCAATTCCACTTTCTAACAGAAACACAGGAATACCCAGCACAATATACAGGATGAATGTGCAGAAAACAAATGCTGCTCCTCCATTCATTTCACATAGTACAGGAAACAAGCAAATGCTGTGCAATCCTGAAAAATGAAGAAAATGTTGAGTATTAAAGAAAAATGAATAACCATTTTGTAACATCATTCTTTATTCTGTTTGTAAATTTATTATCCATCTAATTCTTTTATGAATTAAGGCAGTTAATTATTTAAACATATCTACTGTTTACCTGTTGTAAACCCAATGCTTGTAAGAAGAAAAGCTATTCTTTCATTCCATGTTGAATGATTCAATATCTCCTTTTGGCTTTGTTCTAGGGAATCATTAGATGATAATTCAATGCTGGTTCCCTAAAACCAAACATGTTATTTATTTTTATTAATTTTATAACAAAATTCACCGGATCCATTTTATATACTTAAACTTTTTGACATTTTTCATAAGCTGTCAACTTCAATAAAATTAAATAAAATAAAAAGTGTAATATTAATAAATAAATAAATAATATTGTAAATGTTACATATTTATACCATTTTATTCTTAATGGACAATCATTATTTTGTATTTACTGCAATTAAAAGTAAATGTTTTTATAATAAAGAAAATAAGTGCCATTTGACAAAATATTTTTGTGATTCCTAAATGGCACAACAACAACAACAACAACAACAACAACAACAACAACAAAAAACAAATTTTATGCGCTTATTGCAATCCCAGCAGTATGGGATATTTCTCCAAATGCTTATATGTCTATTCTGTTCTACAATGAGCTTCCTGAAACATTTGGAATATGTAAAATAGATTATAATAATAATACATTTTCATTATTATCATTATTTGTATGTGATATGTTGATGGGGGTGTATGTTTGCTCTACATCTTGTTGCCTGACATGTTTCCTTCATCTCACCTCTATGATTCACTGTAACAGTAATATATTGTAGCTATTCAACCTTGAAAACTTAAATGTATGAAACTCTTTGACCAGGCCATAACAGTGGATGCTGAACTGGAAACGTCAAATTTCGCCCAGCCTAGACTATTTGCGATTTCTTCAGGATAGGAAAAAACACAATCAATTATCAGTAGGGAAAATCAGATTTACCTTTTGTAAATGGATGAAAAAATTAAATAGAAGAGAAGCTAAATGAAGTGGATAAAGGAGTTACAGTGAAGACAACGTAATGGGCATTGCAAAAAGAGCATATAGAAATTTGACATCCAAAAAGCAACAAAAACAATGGACCTGACCCATAAGCATAACTTTTTGTGGATGCATCCTAAAAAGAAGGTTGAAAGAGCCAAAGATATGCAAGAATACAAAGAACCACATAAATTCATTGCATTAAAATACTCAAATTTTAAGTAATAAATTAAACTAGAAATTATTGTTATTATTATATTCCGATCTGTGCTTTATGGAACATTGGCCAAAAAGGAAAATTTAAAATTTGTTAAAACGATCAATTTAGGCTGGATAATGAATACTGTACACAAAAATTTGAACATAGTACTTCATAATATTTTTTTAAAAAAAATTGAAAACAAAAGAAATCAATTACTTTAAGAGCATAAATGTATATAACAGTTTTAAAAATGTCGTAATTGAGATAACCAATTTCAAGGTGAGAGTTATTTAGCATTTAACTGTCTCCATGATCCAGTGGATTATTGCCATTGCTAATCCAGAGATCCTGGATTTGATTTGCAGTCAGTTCAGCTATTTGGGTAAGTTTTTTCCAGAGTTTTTCCTGAATGTAGGTAGCTTTAAAACACCAAGGACTCCAAGCTCATTTGCACCATCATTATTTCATTTCATTCATCACTAAAGATTAGAAGATTACTCATAGGTTTAAGGGCTCCCTGGAACACAATATCAACATTATCTTCACCATCATTTCCTCTGGGACAACATAGTATAGCCACAAGTGTCCCAGGCTCAGAAGTTTGCTAAAATACTGCCATGCTGGAAGGGGGGATGCCCAAAGGTTTATGAGACAACTTATGGCACATAATCAAAAAAAAAAAAAAACATTATTAGCATTTAAAGGATCTAGTAATTTTGAAATGTTTCAGGACAAACTGGAAACATTAATTCAAAAAACATTTTAAAGGACATAATATTATTTGCAAGGACCGGAATACTGATTTTTTTTCAAAAAAATCCTAAATTATGTAGGTTAAATAAAACATTTTATACATGTTTAATTTGAAGAATAGGATAACATCCCTTTTGAATGTTGTAACGAAAAGAGGAAAACTCTACTGAGCAAGCAAAAGTTACAATCTGGGAATTTTGAGATGATTCTCCACAGATTACTATTAATGTATTAAAATAGGAAGTATGCAGAGCAGCAGCTTATGGGAGGAAAATTTTCGGGGAAACTTTAAATGCATCAGATGAAGATCCAATGAATTAAAACAAATTTTTGGATACTTTTTTGTATTTATATAATATAATATAATATAATATAATGAAAGTGCAATCTGCTTAAACCAATCACAAATGATTTTGTTATCAAAGAGGATTTCATTACAAATGCATCAGAATATATAATGCTCTCCCAATTACTCTCAAATTATCATCATAGATAATACGGAAACATTCAAATATGCTCTTACAGAATAACTATGCAAAAAGACCTACTGTCTCTGGTCACCAAGTTTGTTAAGGCATGGATTCTTGGGCAAGAAGTCTGGGGTTCAATTCCCATCAGGACCATCCTCCCTGAGGTTCATTCCATGTTTTCCTCAATTCTCATAAAGGGCAAATGTTGAGAAGGTACCCTATACTTAGGTCTGGAATGTTTCCTTTCTTAAAAAAAATTCTTTCCCAAACCCCTGTAATTCCGCAGCAGTAAAAATGGTATTAAACGCTATATATATACAAAAACATTATTCAGCTGATGATTTCACAAATGTATAATGTTCAGTCATAAGACAGCATATCAAATATGACCAAATATCACTATATAGCATACGACAAAATATGAAATGTTTATACATCTTTTTTTATGGTATTGCAGCTTAATGTTTATGAAATTACTGGCCTATGTATTTTAGACTTTAGAACATTTTTAATGTCCATATAAATATCATTAATATAATTTTGTACATCTTGACTTTTCCATATTCTATAGTACATTCATTGTAAAAAATACATGGAATCGTACACTTAGTAACATACCAAATAAAAGTCTTAAATCCAAAGGCCATGGAAATAAATGTGGATTACAAAAAAATGAAAATTTCTAGTAAAAGATATAGTAGCTTTAAGTAGCTTAGCGAAGAACGGTTTAGTAAACAATTATGTGAGGGGATGATTAGGGGATTGATACTCAGGGAGGCGAGATACACTAGAAACTAAAAGTATTCAAAATCTGTATTCATTACTACAAGGAAGTTTAAGCAAATTTATGGGTATGGTTTGCAAAAGAGATTTAGTTATGAAAATGTAATCATACAACTCAAGAAGGAGATGCTAAGAGATAATACAGTTTAAAAGTTTCAATATATAACAATAACTAGAAAAGCAGAAAAGGATTTGTCTTCTTGCCATAGAAGAACTCAAGCAGTGATTACTAATTGAAATATAGTGATTACTAATCTGTGCCTTTTTCTTAGCATTTTATCCTTTTCTGCTTTTCTAGTTATATATATATATATATATATATATATATATATATATATATATGCATACGTACATACATACATATACACAGTCTCAAACAAAAATGGTACCATCACAAATTCTTGATACTATTTCTGCATCAAAGTAATAGTTGCATTTATTCACAGCAAGTATGCTCTAGAAGCTAAAATGAAGAACCACTAGAGCTTGTCACAGAGCATATGAAATGTGCTTGGAAATTTGGATAAAGTATTAAGGGTTTTTTCTATTTGGTTGATTAATTCAGAATATGTATGAGGCAAGTGCAGCAGTTATTTCATGAATTGTAAGTGATGACACATAGAAATACTATTGTTTAGTTATGTTCTCTTATTACATTATATTGACAAATGCACACGTTAATTTTTAATATTGAAATATTTATTATATGTAATATATATATATATATATTACATCCTAAATAGACAAAGTTCCGAAAGATTCTGTGTCATCTATGAAAATACATAAACAAGTATAAAAGTTTATGTGACCGGAAGAGTGCAGTATTCAAATAATGGTAATAATGAATATTAGAGAGGATCAGCAGTGAGCCATTTATAATCACCTGCTGATCATGGTGTCTTGCAAAGAGAGATATGATAAAATGCGAGAAATTTCCCATACAGTCTCTCCAACATCAACAAGTCACATCCACAGATGAACTTGTTACCAATATTGTGAAAGAATTCAAAGTTCTTTCTGTGGAGACATTGAATGTCTTCCTGACCTTGCAACATGTTGTGATTGAATATATTAAAGTTAATATAAAGAACTTCTAAAATCACCTCATATGGGAAACAAAATTTACAACCTTTCTTTTTTGTTTATCTTATATTCTCATGATGAGTTAATGACTAAAATATATTAATGTTATTTTAATTTCACAAAATAGCATAAGAATTTCTTGTACAACAATAAAACTTACATCATAATCATATTCTGCTTTTTGTTCTGGGTCATCAGGAACCTTACTGCAGTTTTTGAGGGAGGTGTGATCCAAAGTTGTGGGCAACTTGGCATGCTGGTCCATCATATTAGCACAGCTTCCTCCTTATCCAGCCACAGTGCCAAGTGGTATAGTATCTCCATTCAGTTTGATGCTATACTGGCACATGCTAACCTAGAAAGACTTTCTTTTTAGTATGTGTCCTGCTTTCCCTCCATTTCAAGGTCAGAGAAGGGTTCTCAGTACCAAAAACTCTTACTCTGCAGGAGAAAGTTGAATGAGCATTATTCACTTCTCCCACTGATGAACATTCACAAACTAGGTTATTGTATTGCAGTACCCTATAGTCTTTCTCACCACTAGGTTGTGTTGCCATGTGATTGTCGAGTGAAGGCACACAGAACCTTATGAAATATATTATACAGGCATATTTATATAATAATATACTTGTTTTACATTAATATCATGGCTCTGCTGTGTCGGCCGTCACCCGAAAAACGTCATAGAGGGATTAAAAGTGATCAGTGTGACATCTTACCAGCCTTAATTTCGGCCTTCGTGCCCGAGATTTGTCAGCTCTCCATCGAGCACATCCCCAATTGTCCTCGAGAGGGCGGTCCACCCCTTCACTTTCGAAACAATTACTCAAAAGTACCGGCAACAAAGCCCAGTATCGGGTAGGTAATGCCATTTCTTAAGTATATGTCTACTTTAAAAACATGACACACTTTTCATTTTGTTATTGAGTGCAAACAATAAATATGCGTATTTTTACACGAAAACTACTGAACATTATTTAAGTGATAGGTTAACAATTTCTGTCCCTGCAGTTCTCAATGTAGCGAACATTAAGAAATAAATCAGATAGTGCGCAATTTTGACAATGGAAAAGTTTGCACCTATTGGAATTGAACACCAAACGGAATAAAGTTGCGTCCCTACATGAAGCGAAGTAATTATATCTCTTCGATAGGGAAGGATACGCGTTTATAATAATTAATAAGCAAAGAATTTGTTATGGAATGAAGAACATTATTCGTATCACATTTGTAGAAATGAAGGTCAAGCCCATGATAGCCAGAGGCAAGTTTTTAGCAAAGAAGTTATGTTTCATGTTATGCTTGTCTGAACTGGCACAATAAGGCAGTCATTGCCAGAAATTGATAATGTTTTAGCACCATCTCTTATATAGTAAAGAAAAATAAGCGCTTAAGGCGGAAAAAGTTTTATAATGGTGGTATTACGTTTGTTATTTCAAAATTCCCCTTTAATTTGATACTTTCTCGTAACTTGATGTACCCTAGTAACGAAGATTATGTAACTGTAAAATTAATTATTGAAAACATATACTACGAAATCTGAGTTTGTATGTACTAGAGGAACCGGCTGATAACTGTGGACGCGCAATTCCTGGACTTAACTAGAGTTAAGTTCCGCCGATGCAAGCAATTGAGATTGCTCAGTCGTGTTTTTCTGGTTAACTGTTTTAGTTGCATTTCTGTAGGAAGTGCGTTTAAACTTTCTACTGTGTATTTCTGTATTGTGAATTATGCCTAGAGTAAGATATACGCCTGAATAGATATTTATGATTATGTGCAAAAGAAATCGTACAAGTGTTGTAGGAAAGAATTTCCTACTAAATTTCTAGAAATGATATCTCATCGAGAAGTGCAATTTTTAGATTAGCGAACTAAGTTCGAACCCAAGTTGTTTTCATTGACAAGAATCCGAAACAAAACAACGGGTTTTAACAGAAGAGAAGCTTGATGAAACAGGCAATCGATCAGAAACTTCACCTCGAAAGCCTTCAAACGCAATTAGTCCAACAAGTTGGTCGGCAGTATATAAAGCCTCTCTGTTGTTGCAGCTAATCTGCATAAAATACTGCTGTACCTGAAATAAAGTTAGTGCAAGCGCTGAAACAAAATATCTTTTTTTTTTTTTGATTGATTTATTTAAGGACGCTCTTTAATAGCACAGGTCATCAGCGTCCCATTCAACTCAGGGCGTGAAACGGCCGACAAATTTTGCTCAGAGGCCTCTCATTCAGGCTTGAGGTTCTTTTTCGTGCCGTAAATGTACGACACGGGACCCACGGCTTTATTTCCCTTCCGACGGAAGCCATACTTAGGATTTTTACGCCCCGAAAAAATCCATCGGTCCTGGCCGGGTTCGAACCCGCGTTCTTTGGTTTAGGAGGTAAGTATGGTAACCACTACATCACCAGGACCGACTACAAAATATCTGGAAGCAGTTTACAATACTCGGGAAGATGAATAGCGGTGTCTCAAAAATATTTTCAAAAGAATTCAGATATGTTTCACTGCGGTAATGGGGGCAGGGATTTCGAGCATTTACTACGATGGCTAGTATAATATTAATTACTTTAGTGCTAATAAACTCTGCGTGCATGATTTCCCTCGACAGTGGCGAGGACGTTTACAGTAACTTCCCTTCGACAAAATAAATTTCCGATTGCATAGTGAAATGAGGACGATATATATTAACATTATGAAATCACAATTTTATTATTTAATATCTGAAATAATTATTACGCACTTGATTAGAAATAATGTATGTATCAGTTATTTTGCAAAGTACTGGTTGATAAGTTTCAAATTGAGACAAAGGCTGAAAACATAATATTAAAGAGGCTGTGTCATGACGGAATGATTAAGACTGCTCGCTTTTCACCAAGGCAACCCGGGTTCGATACCAGCAGCAAAAGTGGGATTTGTGGTGAAATGGCATCCGGTCAAGTTTTCCCTGGGTCCCCCGGTTTCCTCTGTCATTCATTCATTCATTCATAATCATCCCATATTAATTCACCGTAATGTAGTTAGCCTATTCCCGATGCGTGCATTCCTAATGGACTAACCGCCCGTGTGCGGAATTCCAATACCTGGGTAGCAAGTATGTTAGCATTAGCGCTCGCTCACATGTTTGGTGCCCGTTTTCTTCATTTGACATTATGCAGACATAATAATACATTGTATTTTTGTGATTAAAAATTAGGGACCTTGCAAAACGCAATATTCAAAATTACTGTACAGCAGTTTTTAAAATATATGGTTTGCCCAAATCAAAATGAGCCCCCTCCCCCCCCCCCAATGATTACTGGAATATATGAACATACAGGAAGCAAGAGTGATACTAGGATGACATATCCGCTACATATACGACGGGTATTCTAAAAGTTTTCGGCCTGATTTAGAGACATCGTGAAGATGGCAAAATCACTAAGATAATTGTTAAGTATCATCCTTTAGATGGCACGCTATAAGGTTCCAAATGCGTAAATGCAGCCACTTATTTATAGTCGTGTAAACAAACTAGTGTTAGCATTTTCTACAAAATGGATAATATTGAAATAAAATTATGATAAAATATTTTGTTTGAAGGATTCAACCCCAATAGAAATACAAAAAGAACTGCATTCTACATTAAAGGATCCAATACCTCCGTTTTCAACGGTTAAAAAGTAGTCTGCTGAATTAAAGCGAGGTCGTATGTACATCAATTCAAGATGATGAGCGCTCATGGCCTCCCAAAACTGCTACAACCGACGAGCTTGTGACAAAAAATCACAATGCCGTACTCCAATGCCGATTGAAGATACGCGTGTTGTCTGATATTGCAAAGACCTCTATAGGCCGTGTCTACTACATTTTACACGAAGTTTTTGAATGAGCATTTCCAAGAGTGTTTAGACTTGTTTAAATGTAATTGCGACGTTTCATAACAGTGGATGGATGAAACATGAAATCATCACTAAAGCCAGAGGAAGGAGAAGTCCAAACAGTGGTGGCAACAGGTGAAAGTGCACCAAAGAAAGCAAAAACGGTTCAATTTGCAGGTAAAGTCATGGCTATGACTTTCTGGAATTCTCATGGAGTAGTGCTCGCAGACTACCTCCAGAAGGGCAGAATCATCACCGGGGAGTATTACACTTTACTACTGGACCAACTGAAAGATGCTATTCAGGCTAAAAGTTCATAACTTGCAAAAAAGAGTTCTTTTCATTCACATTAATTCACCTTCACACACGTCCAGGATTGTTGCTGCAAAACTACATGACCATTGCTTCCACATCTGCCAAATTTAGCTCCCAGTGACTACTATTTGATCCCAAACCTGAAGAAATGACTGGATGGATGAAGATTCACATTAAATGATGAGGCTGAAGCTGAGACAGTCGTTCATTTTTCATAGTTGGACAAATCTTATTTTATTGAGGGTATTAGGAAAGTGGTTGGACTAAATGTATTGATTTACAAGGTGATTATGTTGAAAAATAAAAAAAAAATCTCTTAAATCTTTTGTTTACTTGGTCAGGCCGAGAACTTTGTGCCCTTCGTAGTCACTTTATCTGATCTAGCAAGTATCCCAGAGTGCCATAAGATTATGGATACCCTGAGCAAAGAATGTCCATGGTTGAGAGTGGAACCAATTTTTAAAAAAATGGACTTCCATCAGCTTGGTAACGCAGCATATTCTCCATGGAAGCCCCCAATCCCCGAGTCTTCTTCTCCTCAGAAAGATGCTTGGAAACCCACTATGCACAAACCTTATGGTATTCCAACCGTAGATGGAGAATGGTGTGAACAGTTCCCTTGCTCAATGGCAATGTTTCTACAATCTCTTGGGTGGTGATTCGGCAATTTTTCCTTACAAGATTATCTATGGCTGCAATTGATTCCTCAGTGACGGATAAATGAGCATGTCCTACGTGCGCACATGTTCATAATGAAATTCACCACACCATCTGAACACTCTGCGTGACAAACATACATTCCCATATGCATTGTTCATATGATAATAAATTTCGGCTCCACTAAGATCTTCTCCCTCAAAAATTTAATTACTGCTCACTGGACCTTTTTGGACAAAACCCAGTTGTGAATGTATTCAGTTCAAAATGCTTCTGCGCATGTAAATAACATATTGCGCCCTCAGACCATTTCAGTCTGCTTTCTTACATACATCATCTATCAGAACAAACACTAAGCCCAGCATAGATAAGCTAGGGTGCTACGATGAACATCTTAGGTTCATTTATGCAACTGTAATACATAATTTAACAATTCAATAATGAAAACCCTATTACACATATATTTAAACTAAAATAACAAGAACTAGAGAAGCAGAAATAGATATAATACAATTTTTGCTATATTTCAAACGAACTATATACATATACACACACACACACACGTGTACTTACCTATAAACATGTAAAACACTAGCAATAAAAATAGGCATACTTCACAACTTTTTAAAGAACTTTATTTATATAAAGTTCTTTAAAAAGTTGTGAAGTATGCCTATTCTATTTCTGCTTCTCTAGTTCTTGTTATTTTAGTTTAAATATATGTGTAATAGGGTTTTCATTATTGAATTGTTAAATTATGTATTACAGTTGCATAAATGAACCTAAGATGTTCATTGTAGCACCCTAGCTTATCTATGCTGGGCTTAGTGTTTGTTCTGATAGATGATGTATGTAAGAAAGCAGACTGAAATGGTCTGAGAGCGCAATATGTTATTTACATGTGCAGAAGCATTTTGAACTGAATACATTCACGACTGTGTTTTGTCCAAAAAGGTCCAGTGAGCAGTAATTAAATTTTTCAGGGAGAAGATCTTAGTGGAGCCAAAATTTATTATCATATGAACAATGCATATGGGAGTGTATGTTTGTCACGCAGTGTGTTCAGATGGTGTGGTGAATTTCATTATGAACATGTGCGCACGTAGGACATGCTCATTTATCCGTCACTGAGGAATCAATTGCAATTCATAAGGTAACCCAATGGAATATGATGGTTCTCAGAATCTTCTTGTGGGACACTCATATAGAATTAAATAATACTTTTTCAAGGAACAAGTAGCACAATGCAATTTATTAATCTGTAAGAAGGATACTTAGCTGTCTGAAATATTGTATGAATTGTGTGCATATTTTTTGTTACTGTTTTTATATGTACTTCAATGCCTTTAATGAGCCATATAAATGTATATGTAAAAACAGCAACAAAAATAGGCAACCTTATATGTGTGTGTGTGTGTGTAAAAAGTTCTTTAAAAATTGTGAAATATGCCTATTTTTGTTCTTATTGTTTTACATGCATTCTGCAGCACAGAAGAGTTTCAGGATTATGCTGGCAAAGGAAAGAGTAAAATATGACCAGTCTATTTGTAAATATGCTGCTGAATTCTCATATATCTGGTACATACAAACGGTATGTCACTTTGAAAATTGTTCTGAACTAATACTGTTCAAATTTAATAAATAAATAAAATGAAACTTTACAGAATGCATTGATGCAATAATATTTAACAATATGTGAATGCCACTATTATTATGCTCATAGCATTCCTTACAATGCTTTTCAATATGTACCTACTGATATCACACTATTATCTATTTCTTTAAACAGTAGAATAACATTGTAATTAAAGTAAATTATACTGATTTGGAAGCTATAATTTATCTAAAAATCTCTATTCAAGGTTTATTTTTCACCTTTTTTGTATTTGATCTAATTTTTTTCCCTGCATAACTATAATTGCAGCATTTTAATTTAGATGATCAACATCAAATGATAAGTCCTAAAGTGTAAGAATTTAAAATCAACAGAAATAACTACAAAATGTGTGTTATTTGTGATGCCTGCAGAATGAAGTATGCTTTCTCAAAAGGAAACTTTTACTTTCATTTTCACTGAGCACAAACAATGCCATGTCATTCATTACAATAGAGTTTAACTCAAGTTTTGCTAGTATCAATTAATGTTCCAGCTTTCTACCCAACAAGCATGCAGCTTCAAGAAGCATGACCACAATTGTTACTCTTTAAATGTTCTTTCCCAGCAATGAATAACAACAACTGTCTTTAAAACTTCCTCTCAGCTTACATGAATAATAAATTAAGTATTATACATCAGCATTGTATAATGAGTCATATATTACTTAGTAAGTATACAACCACATTTACAATCAAAGCTAAAGTCTTGACTACAAGTACAAAGGCATTTCTTTATCAGTGAACTGTATTTGTTTTCATATGACAAAGTCCTAGAATTAAAAATTCTCATTCACCATCACTTGAACCCAAAACAACAGTGATCATAGTAGAGACTGGGACTAATAGATGGATCATTAACAAATATTAATGACACCCTTAACATTCTTAAATATTATTTTATTTTTTAAGAAAATATATAACATGTATATTTAGTTTATTACATTTAATTAATGTACCTCTCTATATACAAAGTAGAATATCATTCCTTTCACATATACTTGCATAATAAAAGCAAATTCTTGCCTTGCAGTTGTTTCATGCTGCATGAGAATAACAATTTTTTTTTCTGTATATATCTTACATAAAAACTTTACTGCCATGAATTTACATATTGGGCTTAAATTTGCATTAACAAATGAGCCAACATTTTGTCTGCAACATTTAAATCATTTTAAACTGAAAAGTAATGTTTATGTTGCTATTTTGTTTCATATTCTCAGGAAACAAAATATTCTGTCTAGGTTTGTGTTAAAAAAGAAGATTTGTTTATAAAACATATGCAATGTTGAAGATTATGATATGAGTGAATGTTTGTCCCACAATAGAACAGCAAGTACCTAATTTTCTCAAGCGTCATAATCCAGATTTACATAAGTTCTGTAAGTTTTATGCAATTCTAGCATTATAAATTGATGATAAATTATAATGTTCATAGTGTTCTGATTTTTGTAGACTTACTAAAGGCTTGATTTTGTAGTCACTTTTACGACCATCTGCATTTGCTCATTATCTAATAATGGAAATGGAAAATTAAAGTATGGCTGATGACCCTATGCAAACTATAAAGGAAGCACAACGGTTGAAACTAAATAATTAATTCTGCCCCCTTACAAGTAGTTTTTGCCTGGTGAAGAGAAAAAAGCTATTAAAAGATTTAATACAGAACAATGCATTTTAATTAGCTGCAACATTTTAATAAATGAATCAGCTGCTCAGTGCCATGCAGAATTTCATAAACATTTTCTAGGGGTTTATCGAACTGAAAGGTCTATATTTCTTAAAATTACGCTTAAATTTCAAACAATAGGCTTAGTGTTGGACAAAAAAATTAAATTTAAGCACAATTTGTTAACAGAGGAAAAACTGAATGATATTGCTGCTTGATTACATCATTGCAAAAATCAAATTTAAGGAAGGGTCAGCTGTAAGTCAGTACATTCTGCTACAAAATTGCTAAAATTTCATCCCTAAAAGCTTATTGAAGTGTAAGTCTTACAGCCCACCAATTCTGGTTAAAAAAAAAAAAAAAGTCCATCTGTGAAAAAATTAAGCATGTTTTTAGTACTTTGATAATTGCATGGTGAGCTGGGTATAGTAGACAACTGTACTGTGTCCTCCTGAATGCTGACCTGGTCAAGTATGGGGAAAACAAAACAAAGACCCAGCACTACTAATATGGTAAGTACCCAATTTAAAAATTTGGTGCTAAGTCTTGTTTTGTTTTTCAGTATAGGTTAGCAATGGTTCAGGGATAACATTTTCAAACACAGTGAGACACATTTAAAACATAAAACCTCCCATTCTATTACCAGTATGACCCCTTACTGCCATTGCTGGCATTTCCCTCCATCCAGTTATTGTATAGTTGCAAACTGTCTCCAATAGTAGGACATTAGTTGTGAATCAGTAATTCAGGTTAGTATAGTAGTGTGTTGTGTTGTGCAATGATCAAGTATTCACTACATAAACATGTATACATTTTGAAGATGTACATTGAATGCAAGAAATCATGTGGTAGAAAAAAATAATTTGTGTGTAAATTTCATGCTAATTCATCCATGATAAAATTGTGTCATATATTTCGTTGCAAAATATTAGCAGAGATTTATGATCTCATTCTCCAAATCTAACAATGTTTGATTGAGTGTATACCCTAAAACTTACACTCTGAATGAGCTTAAAAAAAATATTCATACAGAAATTAGGTCCATCAATGCAGAAGAACAACAACTGAAATGTAATTCCTTAAGAAGATATAGAGTGTATGTGGTACAAAATAGGCAACACTTCTAACATCTTCTGTAAGAAGAAATGAGAGTACAGAATTCATTTTTTTTTTTTTTTTATTTGTAGCATCCAAGTTGTGGTGCATAAGTTTGCGGTGTTAGATATTGGCAATTTTTGCAGGGTTGTGTCAGTAAGAAGCCAACTTGCAAATAAAATGTTTTACACATGCCTCATTGTATAACAAATTGTACTTTCAACATTACCAAAAGAAGGTACTCTTATGAATGAGGTAATTTTTGCAATGTTTACTTTTGTTTCAATAAATATGATTTTTACTATGTCATTATTTCTGTGTTATTGGGTAATTTTTATTAGCACAGATGCTATAAAGAACCATTATGAATGTTTATAATGCTAGAAGCGCATAAATAAAATTAATGTAATTTTTTTAATACACCAGCAAATTGTAAATTAATCTGTGCACTTATTTAATTAGATATAAGCAATAAAATATCAATACTTATTATTTTATTATTTAAAATTTATTTGCATAAAATATTTTCAAAATTTTGCATCACATTGTTTCCCATTAATATATCACTAACCAAAGCTTTATAAGCAGAGAACAAAATCATATGAACTAATTTATGTGTATGTTCTTACAGTAAGATGCTTTATTTTCATTTTGCCCATTTATACATTTCACTGAGACCAATGTAAAAGCAAGTAACTTCTTCTTTGGAAAATCAAATTACATAAAGAGCTATAAAATATATACCACTACCCACTCTTCATTTTCAACAAGTGAGTTCATAATACACCTTTATATATATATTTTTTGCAAAACTAACAAATAGAATACTTACTCTGTTTACACATCACATTTGCACAAAAAATTCAGGGACAAATAAAATATCTATGCTTGAAATGTTCGAGAAGAAATTAAAAAATACCATGCTTTTACTGAACATTACTAAAAATGCCAAAGAATATTTTTGAAAAAACAAAGACTTCAATGCTTCTGAAACTAATAGCTTTGTATTTAATGGTATTTTTGGTTTTCATTGCAGAACATACTTAGTGGACAGTCTGAAAGTGCCTGAAAAATATAAAATTTATGTTTCCTCCAGTTTATGAAGAAAGGTGCAGTAAATCTACAAATGATGGTGGGCATGTCCAATAAACAGTAAACAAGAAAATAAATCTTTTCCTCTAGAACATTAAAATTATATTATAACTGTAGATCAGAAAATTAGTCGTAAAGCATGGGTTCGATAATTAAGTGCAATATGAAAAATTTGAGGTCACAGTTGGGTTTGTATACTCTGCTTACTGTGCCACCCTTACCACTGATGGTTTCTTTTTTTCTTTTTTTTTAACAGTGTTTAATGCCCATTTTTACAATGGAGGCACCACATACAGTATTCAATTGCTGTTACCTCTGAACTTTTATCCAAGTCCATACATCAAGAAACCTTGGCATTTATCTCATTGAAAAACATTTAAATTCTAAGGGTGACTTGAATATTTGAGTCCTTTTATCTCAGGCATATGTATAACAAAGCTTTTAGGGAGTGTAATGAAAAATCTGTTAATGCAAATCTAATTAAAGTCAATCTATAATAAAATCAAATACAATGTGATATAGTGGACTCTTTTTAATTTGAATGTAAAAGCTTATTCCCCTTGAAATTCTATCTGAAAACAATGCTAACAATTCCTATCCAATAAAAATGTCTAAACCTTTTATTTGGATAATTTGAAGGCAGGAGTTTATTCCTGAATTCCAATTTATGCCAATGTTAATAGATATTTCCAGAATTTCCAATAGACAACAGAATAATGCATTTAATCTGGTTTACATTTATCAAAAAGAGTTGCAGGGAAGTACTTTTATTCAACTGTACTGTACCTGCAACTTTCTCCTCTCCTCAATATTGCAGATTTTTCAACCTTTTGTGTGCAGGTGCTCTTCTTCAACCCCATCCACAATAGCTAAGCTGCCTCCATCATCTCATTAATTAGAATTTTGCATTCTTTTGTGTGCAGGTGTTTGTTCTTAAAACTCCATCATCTAATAAGATTTGTAAGAACAAAAGTTGAATATCTTAAGGTTCTTTGGTCATTAACTTCGGCAGGGTTAAGAATGAAGAGGAGCACCTGCACACACTATGTTGTCAGCTGTGATTTGTCCATGCACAGGACTTTGTTCATAATGTCTGAAGTGTGGCACATATAGTGCTTAACATTAGGTATAGAAAAAGTAGAAGTTCTAAAGAAAGTGGAAAAAGTTGTGAGCAAAATATATGACATAAAGACTATATAATATTACGAACCATATCAGCTTACATTAAAAATAATTTAATTTACTGCTACTTTAAATATTGTATGTTTTTGTCTTGCACTATACAAAAACATACAAATCTGGCAGTTTTTAAGCTAAAGTTCCAATGTATGTTAATTATTTCCATTTTGATTTTGTTTTGCTGATTTTCTTTAAAATATGCTAATGTTTTTGCTCATTTGAATATTGTCTTTGGAATTAAGAATTCACTAAATAAACAAGATGCATTCATTTGTATTTGGACATGCTATACTTCAGTATTTACAATCTTCTGTCATAACAAAGGCAATAAGTAATAAAGAGGTTTACTACATGCTTTATTTTAAGTTTATCCATAGCATATTTTATGGATGGTTTCTTAATATTAACAAGTTTAAGAAACATTTTCCACTTGTTCAATAAGTGATCTTTTTGATTCTGTAGCTTAAGGCCTGCATAACAAAAGGCCTTATTTTGCTCCTGGCTCTTGCTACTGCTTATGGCCCAAAAAAACTAATGAAACTTATATAGACCATTAGAAAACCACAATAAACCTAAAATTAAATTTCTTTTAGTTGTGGCCCAATTATTCTCAGCTTGCAATTTATTGTTGCAGCCATTTACGATTGATCTGCTAATGTATTTTAATACATAATCATTTATTACTTCTATATTTATCATTCAGTACAGATTTAATATCACTTCTTGAGGAGCAAAGCAGTTTCTAAATGGTCACCAAGTAGCTATTTTCCTAACCAGGTTTTTTTCTTCAAACACCAAAGTATTACATTTTTCAATCTGGTTTCCTTTCCACAAAGTAATTGGTGGTAACTCAAACACCCAATTTCAAGTTTCATTATAGGAGTTACAGAACTAACAAAAGGTGCAATAAAATTGTAAAAAATTCTTTCCATTGTGTGCAAAACTGAAAAAACAGCAATGTTTCATTATATAAAATTTAAATCAATGGCTAAGCAACTGGGAACAGTGAAAAATATTAATGATTTAAAAAAGCTAACATAGTTAGATAAAAGTATGAGAATTAAATTTATTTCTCCGTGTATTTCATTAAAACTATTTGACATCAAAATAAAAAATTTAATGATGATGGAAGACATTGACAGTAAATGTTGCATATCATGTAATTGCAACCATAATGCTTGCAGAACCATCAAAGTCAATAATGTACAATCAGTGGACCATGTGCAGAAGGACTGATTGTCTATTAGCTTTGGAATTCTTTGTTCTGCCAAACACTTTATTGAAACAAATCCTCAAAATGTTGGAAACAATGTCTGCATCTTGCAAAACTGCCCAACAACAGCTAAAATATGTGCATTTTGCACTGCAATTTACAACTGCCACCAACCTAATCTTTACTGAATTTTCACATTGCTCTGCGACAATGAAACACAAACTGCAATGACTTCATTTCTTAGAAACAGAAACATAAGCCCATTGTTCTTGCTCTTCCATTTGTAAATTTAAACAGTTATCAACATGATGAACTGTAGAATTTTAAAGAAAAAAAATAAACATGTGCTTTACTAATATTATTAAAAATATTATTTGACATAAAATCTTAATAAGAATCGATAATAAAACTCGGCTTGTAACTGAAAACAGAAAAGTAGGGACATTTGGGCATCCTGTCATGCTTGTGTCAGTACAGTTACAAAAAAGTAGGGTCAATTCCGACAAAATTGAGACTGTTGGCAACCTTAAGCAGTATCAAGATAACAAGAAAGTTACACTTATTAATTTCATAGTTCAGTGATAAGAATGACAATTAATCTGGAAAATAAAAGTTTCATTCCTGGCAGGTGCTAGTGGGGAATTCTTCTGATTTAAGTTGACAAGATTTAAAGTGTCACACATGTTCAGCTAGAAATTATTACTGTAAGGTTAGAGTTTCATTTTTTATTTTTAAATTAGTGTTTAACGCCCGTTTTTACTACTGAGGCACCATAGACAGTAAGGATCCCATTGTTGTGCAAGCTATTGTGCCTCTTCCTCTCAGGTATTCAACTGTGACAGCAATTAATTCATCATTTGCTCTTGATCTCAGATATTAAGGCTAAACAAGTGGCAATCCAGGATTATAGGCCAGATCTATATTACGAGCTTTCTTTTAGCTACCAATGTAATTAATCCTTAAACCGTACATAATTAGAAACATCTGGTCTCTAAGGCCTCACATTGGAATTTATTATTTTACTTTTATACATTTTTATTTGACAAACTATTAAATCCACTCTTATGGCAGGTTACACCTCATTGGTATTTAATGCAGTAAATACAAAGCTTTTTACTGAGTCCCAAACATGTGAATTGTTTGCACTTGAAGCATTTGTACGCTGTTTACCTTTTCTTTGAAGAGGGACCTTTAGTGCATTTTTCTTTTTTCCAGTCTATCATTTGATTTCAGATATTGCTGCAGTTTGATCTGTAGTGTTAACATCATCAAACTGAGGAAATTATTAGTTATCTCAAAATGTTTTGCTGGCATGGCAGCTACATTAATAGGGTGGCCATTGTAGTTGTTTGCAAATAGGACATTTCTCCACAATAGAATTTTAAAATTGAGGTCATCATAAAAGGATATACTTTTAATGCTTTAATTTCTGTATTATTAGCGTCACTATACTTGGAAGAATTTGTAGATGGTTGTAATTTGAACCTAAGTGAAATTAAGTTCACATTTATTTGTTGTAAAATTTCATTCATATCTTCATCATCAAATTTTCCTATATTTTAGTTTTAGAAGGGTTTTGGCCTATAGCTCAACTTAGCCATTAGGCAAGGCATCCCCGTCTCATAATGTGTTGGAATTTTTGTGTCCTGGCTTAGTAGCTTTCAATTTGAAACTGGAAACTGTTTTTGTCATAAAACATTGTTTTTCTTGAGAATGGTTGGTGGTCTTTGTGCACCACATTCTATATTTGATTCTTTATTCACTTCAAGTTCACTGTTATGATCACAACCATTATCTTGATTCCAGATTATGACAAAATCAGGGTCAGCATTGGAGTTGTCAAAAATATCAAAATGATTATTCTCTTTGTCCCGTAACCACTACTGGATCTGTGCATCAAAGCTAAGATCAGTGGCATTTATTACACACCTATTTACTGATAGATTTACTTGTTATTAAAATTAATTATTGCCTGGCTATTTTCCTGTTTTTTCATTTGATGAAATTTAAAAGGCAAATTTTTTGCTTGCTACTGTGGCCAGCATTAAGTGAACTGTTACAAATGAAAATGTTAAATTCAAAAGGGAAGTAAGAAACAAAGTTGTTTCATAAGAAGAAAAGAACCACAACAAAAAAAAAAGTATCAAATTGGAAATTGAATTGAATCTGTCGTCTTAACACTCTTCATGCTTCACTAACCTTAAAAATATACGGAACCGGTTTCAAAGATATGTTATCTCCATCTTCGGCCGTGGACGACTCATAGTCAGCCGTATATTTTTAAGGTTAGTGAAGCATGAAGAGTGTTAAGACGACAGATTTAATTCACATGAGTTTCACTGTGTTAGTTCCATACGAAAACTTTTTTAAAGATTTACAATTTTTAAAAAATTTTGATTTATCAAATTGGAAGTTACATAGTAACTAGAAACATGTGGTCTGTGAGACTACCTCAAAATTGTACATAACAAGAAACATACAATCTCTTAGACACCTAACTCTCTTAACAAATTGACTACAATTTAAAGACACTAAGTCTAAATTGTCAAGCAATGGTAACATCACACTCACATCAGTTAGCTGGGAAGGTACTGAGGAAGGGAGATTTAATCAATATTGCCACAATTTACATTTAAAAGTTACATAGGATCTCAGAGACCAAAGTTTTGGTTTAAGGGTTAATATAGGAGAGCTATGAGCATTGGATGGACAGAAATCAACAATCCTCGATTGCTCTATGCAATCACTGCAATATCTAACATACACCATGCTGTTGACAGTAGAGCCATGTTCTAATATTTCAATCAACAATTATTCTTGGACAAAAATACAGTTTATAAGGCTAGTTATAAATTTCCCACAAGTTAAGTACATATTATGACACACAGTACAAATATATATATGAAGGAAAAATCAAACATGCTTTTGTTATCTAGGTGCATAGGTTGCTACAACCCTGGACTCCTTTTCATTTGACTCAGCCTCATGCAATGTGGTCAATTGGAGAGCTAATTTATTTGAGAAGTAGTAATCCAGTCTGAAAAACTAGATAAGGTCTTTTGAGGTGCCACTAAATCACCATGTGACTCCCCAAAGACAGCAACTGGTTCTAAGGAGGTGTTGTGTTTCAGATGTATATCATATACACATATCATTAAACAACTGAAATTAATTATACACAGAGAGGAATAAAATGCAAAGAAATATCAGGGAAAAGCTGCATATGAATGTCATTCATAAAACATGCATTAAAATATTAAAAGCAAATTTCCTATGTTTTGGAGATTGCATTTGTTTCAAATGTGATGATTTTTATATTTTTCATGAGGTAATCCCATACTATAAAAATTGTGCCTTGTTCTTATAATGCATGCAACATAATAAAATTTGAAAATATACTCATCCCTTTCTACCTCTTATGAGAAAAAGTATCATATATAAATGCTGATAATGAAAATATAAAATTTGCATACATCAACTTATGAGGGGTATTCAGAAATGATTTACAATAGTGGTGTTTTACAAATACAATGTAATCTAGGGACCTGTCTATTCATAGGGCGATGGACTGATATTAGCATACCACATAAATGCTTGTTGGCAGTTTTAAGCAGAGTGTGCAGCGAAATGACAGTGTTCATTGTTGTCAAGTGATAAAGATATGGACAAGAATGAAGACAACTATCATGGATATTGATGAATTGCATGGCTTTTGTGGCAGGCATCAAAATTGCAGAAAGTCAATGATTTTTAACTGCCATATGTGGTCAAAAAGCCCAACCATTCATACAAGCCTTCAATTAAAAGACTAATGATTACGCTACCTTTGCACAGTGGTTTAATCCTCTAATCTTTATTAAAACATAATAAATATTTTGAGCTCCAAAATACTCACTCCTGCATAGAAGAAGGTTTACAACTGGGTCAATGGGTTCAATAGCGGCAGAGAATCTGCACACAAGAACGTGAGTACTGGTCATATGTCAGCATCGCTGTCATCCAGGAATGTTCAGGTTGTATCTAAATTGATACAAGCTGATAAGTGTATAACATTTGATAAAGTTGAATGTCAGACAGGTTTCAGCTGTGTAACCCTGCACACCACTTATTTATGATGATTTGAAATGAAAAATGTGTGTGCACATTGGGTTATATGGAATTTGACACAAGTATAGAAGAACAAAAGGACTGAAGTCTGTTATCAGTTCGTGGAAATAATGAAAAATTGGATTTTTGGAGTGCCACCACCACACATACCATAGAAGAAAGTCCAGTCAATGGAATGGAAATGTCCAGGGAGTCCCCAGCGTAAGAAATTTTGTGCTGCTCCATCTGTGGGCAACCAGATGATCACTGTCTTTTGGGACACTCCAGGTATACTGCTAATGACCTGTGAACTGACTTCCTAAAAAAAAAAAAGTGAAGTATACTGCAATACTCTTACACAGCTTAGATGCAGGATTCAGCAATGGTAAAAGGGGAAGTGGATGACTGGAGTGTTCCTGCAACATGACAATGCACAATCCCACACCAGTAACACTACCACCACCATGCTGGCATCGCTGAGGTTCATTGGTGTGCTGCACCCTCCATATTGACCAGATCTTGCTCCATCTGATTACACCTGATTCGACAGTATGGACTTGCTGTGAAGTAAAAAATTTGGCAACAATGAGGAAATTGAGGCAATTGTCCACGAGTGATGGCACAGTACTCCCAAACAATGGTTTTATGATGCCATAATGAAGGAAGGTGACAATCATGCATTGACATTGTGGGGAGCATATTGAGAGATCCCATATGCATTGAACCATGTTGCATAATAAATAAGGTACAAAAATCTACTATTGTAAATCATTTCCGAATGCTTCTCATATATGAAGAAATAGGTTGTTTTAATACAATGAAATCTGTTTACATGCACAATTTGAAAAACAATGACAACAATTATGAAAGCATCCTACATTTTCATTTTGTATATTTTGAATGCTATTTTGTGTAATATTTCACTAAACCATTATAGTAGCTTTTAATGTTTCTTTATACATATGTAACAGTATCAGATGTTGCTAAATATTACAAAGCTGTGTATATATAACATTAGGGAAAAGATATGTGAAAAATTCTTCCTTACTATTTGCTTAATCCTACTATTGATGAATATTAATATGACCATGATGTTTCTTCTGCTTCTAAAGCTGCACCACATTTACACAATATTGAATTATATTTATGAATTGAGCATTAAAATCCAGATAATTAGTTGTGAATGTCTTTAGCTGCCACAAATATCAAATTATTTCATTTTCTCACACCAATATATTTTGTTTCCTTTCCAGTCTTCTTGATTACAGAGAGGAGTTCCTCAGTAGGTAATGTTGATGTGACTAAAACAGTCTTTTCTTCCAAGAGAATGTCTACTTTCTCTACACCTTTGCCTGAAATTTAGGAAACAAAAATGTTATCAAAAGTGACTTTTGAAACAAAAGCTTTAAAATTAAATATTTTAGCTGTGAATAATTTACACTCTCTTCTTTTTCCATTTAACAATCATTATTGGCAAAGCATGTTTCATGGACTTTTGGCCACATCCTAGAGGTTGCTAGTTGACTGACAAGCAATTTGAATTTCATCTTGGATGCTCACAGCTGACTTCCAGCTGGGGATTACAAACTTTTGTAATTAATTCATCATTCTTGTACTATATTGGGATTTTGAAGTTCATCAGGCTATCTTTACATTTCTTGATGAAGATATTTTTCCATAAGCCAAGTTTTTTTGGTTGGTATGCTCAGTTTAACAATTTTGATTTCTTTTCTATTTCATGATTCATTTCTCAAAAATGATTGGCCAAAATTGATTAATGTTTGTTTATATCTTACTAAAATTTTTTATAATTCTGACATTAATATTCCCCCTCCCCCCATGTATATTTTATCACAATTTGAAGAATTAATCTCGTAGATGCCCAATTCCTTTTCTGGGGGAATTTTGTCTATATGATTCAATGATATGAGATTCTTTATATGTAAAGCCAAGTTGATGTTAAATTCTTTGAAAAAAATTTGAAAACCACAAGAGTGATAGATAATTTCCAACCCCTCCGTATTCTCTTTCACTAATTGCAGTTTAGTAGCTTCTATCCATTCTTGCTTGTTGAATCTCTGTATCTTTTAATGTCATTTTTACTGAAGTCATTGTATTCTGATATTTTGATTATTTATATGCATATATTCTTTATTGTAATCCATCTTCTTTAAGGAATGAATGGTTATCATCTGTATGTTAAGCTACCAATTACTGCAGGATGGTGAGATCTAAGATTGAAACTACAGGTTGTTGCAAATAAACTTTAAGCACGTAAGATGCAACTTGAACCACCTATGAGACTAGCAGCCAAAGATGTGAACAAGGGTTCACAAAATATGCTCTGTCAATAAATGTTGGTAAAGTGGAGAAATAAGAGCACTTATTTGACTCACCAACTAAATCATATAATTTATATGTTCTACAAAGTTGCATTTAGCAATAAATGATTTTAGCTTATATTTAAGCCTATATGTTATCAGAAAATGTATTCAAACAATGACATAGTATTGTGTTGCAATTCCAATGACAAATTAATGCCTGACACTAATAATGCAGTGCTAATGACTCAAGGCAGTAAGAAATATAGGCTGCAATAAACCAGGTTTATGTTATTTTGCTCTTGCCAACTATAATGGAAATTTTCATTTCTTTAGCTCCTTCCCACCAAGAAGACTGAGAGTAAAATACTGTAGAGGTGTATAGAAATGGTGGAAGATTTCAGTGAAATTAAGACAGAAACTATTCTCTTTAAAGCTGTAGAAATTATTTTATCTAACTACCAAATAACTTGTATCTTTACATTTTTATTTAAAAAAAAGGGCTCTTAATCTTAGAATAACATAAAACATACATATTCAAGCAGAGAAAATGACGTTAATCAAATGCACATTCAAGGACCTGCAAAATGTGTGAAAAAATGTTGCTTTAACCATGAACATGTATGTTAACTTTTCGTGAAATTAATTACAGAACAAAGTCCTATACTAAAAGCTTCTTCCATCTAAATATACAGGTTTAGCTTATTCTAACAGATGTCACCAATATTAGTAAATTCTGAAGCAAAGTGTACTTTTAAAATACTGAAATAAAACTCTGTCCGTAAACTATTTTGGGTGGATGGGTGGGTGGGTGGGTGTGTGAGAGAGAGAGCAAGTGGTAAATTTGATTTTTGGAACAAGTTCTATGTTAAATATTGTTCTTACGAAGCTGTAGACAATGGAGTGGTAATGTATCCTAAACTTAGGTATTAATTTTTTACACTAAACTCCACTTACTTAAGTTTACTATTAGTGATGTAAGTCAACTCAGTTATTCTAAACTTATACTAATCATCACTGTTACAAACGTCCACCATATTTAACTAATCCACTTACTTACATAAAAATAATACATGTTTCGGGAGATTGTCCCAAAATGCATGTTATTTTTAAGTATATATATATATATATATATATATATATATATATATATATATATATATATATATATATATATATGGGAAAAGGAGTAAAGTTAATTATCATGTGTGTATGTGTGTGTGTGTGTGTGTATCATAAGTGGCAACATAGAACTTTACCTAAACTTAACTATTCATTTTTTACACTAAACTCCACTAACTTACTTAAAAATAACATGCATTTTGGGACAATCTCCCGAAACATGTATTATTTTTATGTAAGTATGTGGATTAGTTAAATATGGTGGACGTTTGTAACAGTGATGATTAGTATAAGTTTAGAATAACTGAGTTGACTTTGTAACACTTATCATATATATGATTATTAACTTTACTCCTTTTCCCTCAATATATGTGAAATGCAACATAGATTTTTTTGGCAGTTTGTTTCAAACATTATCAATAAAAAGGTTGAACAATCAATAACAACAGTGAGGATACTGGATATATTACAATAATTTCTAGAACTTTAATTGCTTTGTCTTGTTTCACTTATTATTGTTTTAACATTCCAAATTCTGAAATATAAAGTAGTTCATTTTGTTTCTTCCCTGTTGAATTAATTCTTGATTAATTATAGAAAACAGCATCATTGCAACAGCTTTAATTAAAGAATCCCAATTTTGTACATTTGTGCAATGAATGAGCTTCAGCAGCCTAGGCATAAGGAAAGCTGTTGCTAGGTTCGCAAACCATGCTGCATCAAATTAACAAACGAACATCAGACTTCAAGCCCAAAGATAAGATTCTGTATATGGCAATATTGCACTGTTCTGCCTAGACACGCCAGCTTATCAAGTAAAGTTTAAATCCCAATTATCTCCTTTTCTTCCATAACTGTCAATTTAAAAAACAAATACTGCTAGAAAAACTGAAATATAGCTTTTTTTACAACGATAATATAAGGTTATTTATGTACTGTATTATGTTAATATTATATAATATAGAGATTATTCAGAGTCAGTTTATTTTATGATGTTAATGCTAAAAATGTACTAAATGTAATATTATGGCAAATTCCACCCTAAATATTTTATAAAATGATTTGTAAATCCCCATATTTTACACACTATGTTGGCCCATTTGAAGTCAAGCATGCAGGGACATTGAAACATCAATACAGAGCCTTGTTTTCTTTTAGAGTCTGACATGTGAAACCAGTCATAAATGTTAGCTGTGAGCTAGTCCCAGGTTCATCAGACACAGTCAGCAGGTCATGCAGAAGCCAGCACAACAGGTTTTATGCAAGACTCTACTATGTATTTAGATTCATAAATTGCTTCTGTTACAAATAATTTATGCTAATACAATAATTCCTATTTAAATATATAATCACTGCTGTTCTGTAATAAATCTTCTTGTCAAAGCTGATAGCCTATTTCTTGCATCTGCAAGAACTGATGCAAACAATATGGCTTAAATTGCTTTATATAAAACTGATTTTTAAACCAGTTAAAATCTCTTTCCCATGGGAAGGGATAAAATTCTAAAATGGTCAAAATGGCTAAAATCTTCAACACTCTTGAGCGTTTCACTCTTTAAACTGTTAAAATTCAGGACACGTTTCATGACCTATCAGTCACATTGTTAACTGATGAACTAATGTGTCATGCTAGAGTTAGAAAGGCAGGTGTCTGTAAGGGGCTCTGGTGGTCTATGGAAGAACTTGTACAGAATATTATCCGTTTCCGGAATTTCAAAGTTCATAAGCCCGTGTTCATTTTCCTTAATAAAAATCTTTTCCCATATGCTTAGTTCTCTGGGAAGTTGAACAGTTCTTAATAAATTAATATTATTGTGAATTTCATTGTGCTTGTTCCAAAAATGTGCTGCTACAGCTCAATTATTCTTATGACTTTTTTCTGTAATAGGAAGACACGTTCACTTTTAATTGAATTTTCCCAAAATATTACACCATACTTCATTAGTGAGTTGATAAGAAAAATAAACTAGTTTTAAAGTCTTAATTCTCCAGCATTTATAATGTATGTATTGCATAGCATGCACTGCTAAATTTAGGAATAAGATCGGTGTGATCTTTCCAATTCAGATGTTTAACAATTATCAAACCAAGAAATTTAATATATTTGGTTTGTAGAAGTACACTGTTATAATATCCTATCTATAATTGTGGATCTGGAGATCAGTAAGTGATGAATTTCATAACATTTGTTTTATCTAGATTTAGAGACAATTTGTTTGCTTTGAACTATATACACAATGAACTCAGAAACAGATTTAGTTTAAAGGCACAATCACTGTTTCCATTTATCAATACTCTTGTGTCATCTGCAAACAGAACAACATTTCCTACATTTTGGATAGACAAGGAGAGATCATTTATATATATCAGAAAAAGAAGAGGGCCCAGAACAGATCCTTGAGGCCATCCATGGTTATTTTTTTTTTTTTAATAATGTTTAACACCTGTTTTTACTGCTGAAGCACCACAGGCAGTGGATACTGATGATATATATGAGATGAAATGATCAATTGGGAAGAGATATTTTTATTTTTGGAAGGAAACATTCCAGGCCTAAGTTCCATGGTTAATCTTTCCCCACTGATACATTGTTTTTATTTTTAAAGGGACTACTTTTTGTTTCCTTTTGTCAGGGTAGGATATAAACCATTTTAAATATTGTTTTATTTTATTCCATAGAAAGCTAATTTATCTAATTTATCAGAATTTTATGACTGACATAGTCGAAAGTCTTTGCCAAGTCACAAAATATTCCTCCTACATGTGTTTTTCATTAAATGCAGTTAAAATTTCATTAGTGAGTTTATAGATTACATTTTCTGTTGAAATTCCTTTCCTAAAGCCAAACTGATCATTAACCAGAATATTGTTACTTTCAAGATAATGGTAAAGCCTACTACATATTACTTTCTCAAACACCTTAGAATATGTAGATGAAATGGCTATAGATCTATAATTAGAGACATTTATCTTTTCTCCCTTTTTGAGCAGAGGCTTCACTATTGAATATTTTAGCCTCTCAGGAAATATACTAAATGTTAAAGATTATTACACAAGGGGGGGTTAGTAATTTCCTTTGCACAAGCCTTTATGACTTTGCTGTTGATCTCATTATAGCCAGAACAGATTTTTCATTTTAGTTTTCTAATGATATTATTAATTTCTGGTGGGGTAGTGATACACAGTTTGAATTCATTATTTAGAATAGGAACTGATGAATGTAAAATTTTTAATGCATTTCTTTTATCACTCGAATATAAATTTAAAATTTTTGTTACATTAACAAAATAATCATTAAACACATTTGCTACATTTGCAGGGTGTTGTATCTGTTGATTGTTAATGCTTAAAATTATTGCATCATCTTGTTGCAATTTTTTGTCTGTTTCTTGTATTATTATATTCCAAGTAGTTTTTTTTTTTGTTTTTTAAATGACTGATGTTTGATAATGGATAATGATAATTTTGCTGCTTTTGACTTTCCTAAGTATGTTACAATACTTTTTAAAATGTATTTTTAATTTAGGGTCTTTGCTGAGCTTTTGCTCTTTTTATAAATTGTCTTTTATGTTGACAAGATTTTTTAATTCCTTGGGTTAATCATTCCCTGCTCATATTATGACTTTTTTTAATATTTTGTAGAAAACATGCTTCAAAATGCAATTTAAAAATGTGTAAAAAATTGTTAAATTTACTATTAACATCATTTGCATTAAAGACACCATTACACAATTCTTGTTGAAGTGTCTCCGTCATTTTATTGAAGTTTTCGTCATTAATATCTCCATATTTTAAACATCTATAACATTCTTTCAGTTTTATGGCAAAATCCTTTTTCACTATTACTTGAGCATTATGGTCAGAGAGACCATTGATCAATGGAGACACATTGTGTTTTAACAATCGGATCTGCAAATAAAATATATATATGAAAATAAATAGATGTTTTATGGGCACTGTTGCATTAGTTTCATTCCTTCAGAATTCGCTAAAAAAAGAAAGAGTTCACATTGAAACATACATATATAACATTTTTCTTCTTTTAGCAAATTACAAAGGAATGAAGATATTGCAGCAGTACCCATTTATTTAAAACATCTATTTATTTGTTTTTTATTGAATCAGGAAGGAATGTAAGCTATTACGGTTGTACCCATGGATATAATTTTGAATAATGTTTCCAAATCTTCATTCATCCTACCTAAGCACTAAAAAAGATAGACAAAAAAATTATAAAAGTGAATCTACAATATACACATACAAAAGTGTTTATATGTCTGTTAATGCTCTAGTGGTCAGAATTTTTGTATTTTCTCAGTGAAATTGGGCATATAACCATCAATTAACAAATGATTCATTGAGTTTGTTAACCAGCAAAATTAAATCATTGGGAGTAGAGGTTAATTTAAAGGGAAATTTAAAAAAAAAAAAAAAAAAAAAAAAAAAAAAAAAAAAAACCACTCTAAGCACGCAATTTTTCCTTTATCTCAGCAAAACTTGGTAGATTTCTTTAAAATAAATCGATAAAAGTAGTTTCAGAAAATCAGCACAATTGGGCTGTTAGGAGCAGGTGTATACCTGTAAAACGAGTTGGGGTAAAAGTGAAATTAAAAGTCTCTCTATCGGCCCCAAATTTTAAATGATTTTAAAGGAAATTCGGCATATGCCATTGAAAAATAAGAAAAAAAGTTTCTGAAAATCAGTGAAATCCAACTATAGGAAGAGTGGGAGGTTTACCTGAAACCCAAAATTTAAAAATCACTTACAAAACATTAATATTTGTTTTTTTCAAAAAATCACTTCCTATATATTTAAGGTAAAACTATGCAACCCTCAAGTAAAACTGAAATAATTGGCCTGTTTCCTTTTCATAAGTACAATACAAATAAATAAAGTGGTCAGAAAAATGCAATTACAAATAAATATATATATATATATTTCCCCTTTTTTCTGACTAGCAAGGTTATAAAGAAAAAAAGACATATGTACATCTTTATTAAGTTTAAAAAAACTTAATAAAACACCAGTTTTATTAATATAGACGTCAATTGCAAAATATAAACGACATATCCAAAATCCTTGTAAGTCAGCCACATCTCTTCCCTTGAATTGCAATACAGCAAAACTAAAAGATTTACCGCCTGACAACTCCATAACATGACAAGTGCGCCCTGCAATTAAATATGCACCAATGAAACAAGCTTCTAATTAACAGTTTAAAATATATAGGTTTCAGTGACACGTACCTTGCAATTTTCCTAAGACTCTTTCCACTGCCCCTGAACATCCAGAGCAGGTCATTGCAACTTGGAACTCGTAAACCTAAGATAAATAACCTTAGCGTAAGTAAACATTAACTTTTTTTTCTTTTCCAATTACACACATTTTTCTGTTGTTTGTTTTTACGTTTACCTGAGTTGCCATTTCTTAATTTCTTATTTCTCTCCTTTTCAGCCCACGGGCGGCACTATGCTCTGTGTTTCGTCACGCCAATACTGTTATAAGCTATTGTTCTACTTTTGTTATACCAGCTGCAGAGTTATCTGACAAACAGCTGTAATCAGTAATACCAATATTCGTCACCAATAAGGCTTATTTATTTTGTTCCCTTGTCCGATAGGACACGTGTATGACAGATGTTTGTGAACCCAGGTTTTTTATTGGCTGAAAACAGGCCCGAGGGAAATACAAACTTAAACATGCGAAATATGTCAAAGGATAACGCCGAATTGCTAGAATGGGTTTTGAAAAAAAATGCAATAACAAATTGACATATTAAGAACTGAACAAAAATATTGTGATTAGAGTTAACTTTTTATGATTCTCATTCGTAGGGACGAATCAAGGGTACTGTAGGTCCCCAATGAAAATAATAACCGAGTTCCCTTGAATTTAAAAATTAAAAGGGTGGGGGATTATACTGTATCTTGATGATGATGATGATAATAATGATGATGATAATAATAATAATAATAATAATAAAGATGGTGATAAACAACAACAACAACAATAATAATAATAATAATAATAATAATAATAATAATAATAATAATAATAATAATAATAATAATAATAATAATAATAATAATAATAGGACCCTTATACCCTGGGCTCTCAGGGGCTGCCAGATTTGTCATGTTTTAAAACATCACTGATACCACTGCTAATTTCACAAATTATTTTTTGTTCTTTTCCCTTTCCTTTCTGGTTAAGAAAAATAAAGCATAATATCTTATATAACACTATACAACAATGCTATACATTTAATGTAATAATATTACTATTAAAGATTTAAATTATATTCAAATATCATAATTTATATTGAGTTATTTTAATGTGTTCTTACATACAAAAAATATTAAAAAATGCACCTTCCAGTAGTGTATTAAAATAATAGGCATGCATTAATGACAGCTCTACTATCACAGAAATTGTGCAATAGTCAATTAATGACTTACTTTTTTTATGATAGGTGGCTTAAATTAGATGCATTTTAATAAAAGTAGATACAGATAAAATAGATTTTGTTTGGGATAAACAAACATTTTTTTGGTAATCCTCTCTTATTCTATGTCTTTATAATGAAATCACTACCAGCTATTAGTGATTTTATTATGGTATTCTGCACATGGCTTTATTATTCATTTTTTTTTCAGATTCTAAAAAAAATATATGTTTATTTAGCAAAAACTTTATATTTTTGGCAATCTGTCGACACTGAGAATGAAAAGGTGGAGGATGAAAGTAATGGATCATGAATTAGCATACATTATAAAGGAAGCTTAAAAGACAGAAACAAGATGAAGATTAAAAATATTCAAAATGGAATTTCAATTGAGAGCACACATGTTAAGCTGTACAACCATTAACTTCCTTTTTAAAGGAAAATAATTTTATTTTCTACAGAAAAATATCAAAGACAAACTGCTGTTGAAGATTAACTTTTTGAAATGTATATATTTATTTAAGTAGCAGAAGAAAGCTATAAGGTGTATATGGGATTGTTCCTTTTGCAAACATATAGAACTTATTTTATACAATATAAAATTATAATAATATTGATATAGAGTTGGTTTAGCGACACTTATACTTGACTAAACTTGCATTTTTAATTGGACACGTTTTGGAAACATTTGTCCCCATCATTAGCAGAAGACCAACTGGTAGCAGCATACTTTGTAGGTGATCAGATAAATGTATGGAATATATCCAACCATGGCGTCTCAAAGTATATATATATTTTCCTATGTTGTTAGTTCCAAAGATTTGAAAGTGTGTTTCAATAATTCAGATTTTTTTATCAATTTCATGGTTTTCTGACCAAAAGTGGAATGCCACTGTTTTTTCTCTATCTATTTGTAATGGATATTTCTAAAATTATTTGGTACAGGTTTACAAATTTCTTTTCATTTTTCCAATATATACCTAATCACATGCCTTTGAAATTTATTTGGGAAATACTCATCTTCCTGTCAGAAAATATAGAATCTTTACAGGAAAATTGTAATAAATTTGTAATGTTGTGGACATTTTGAAGAGTAAAAATGATTTTCTGTTTTTAAAAATCTTTTTAAATTTATTGAGCATACTAAAGTGGTAGGTACATGAATTTTTTGAATTCCATAAATTCTTTTATTTATAAACGCAAACTTGTGTCTTTGACATTTTTATTTCATTTAAATTTTTAATCATTTTATATACTAATTATTTTTGGAAACCATTACATAGTGCTGTGTGGATGATGTATTGATATTCTTGTTTGCATTCTTTTCTACTGATGGAAACATTCATTAATCTGTATGTGAGGCTACTTAGGATGGCAATTTGGTTTGTTTTAGGATTAAAGCTATTATTTTAATGTAATTGTCACTATAGGGTAAGTTTCCTATGTAAAAACCAAATTGCTATTGTCTTTAATAAACTTCTAATCTAAAAAGGGAATCCATCCATTCTTTTCAATATCAAGTGTCATCAAACCAACTCCATTTCAACATTATTTTTTTGCTTTACTGATAATAGCTTCAAGCATAAAATTCATATAAAATTATGATTTTATTGCATTATACATTTATCACTGTTAATTATATATATGCAGAGCTTGATATATACTCCTAGTACTAGATATGTAAATGATCTTGATATTTCTTATGCAAGACACTAAACAGTTATAATCATAACATTGATATAGGGTTGGTTTGGTGACACTTATATTTCACTTACTTGATTTTTTAGCTGGATATGTTTCAGAGACAGTTCTACCAGTTGTTTTTCTGCTGATGATGGATGTGAGTGTTTATGAAATATATCCAATTAAAACACCAATTAAGCAAAGTTTAAGTGTCACAAAACCTAATCTATATCAATACTGTTTTACTGCATCACTATTAATAAGGTTCAAGAGTGTAAGTTGAGCTATAAACATGTTGGAATTAAGCTGTGTAATAAGCTACTATTAGAAATTATAAATCTAAAATGAATCATTTTAGAAATTACCTTAAAATAAAACTTGCTTACAAGGCTTTTATAATATTAATGAATATGAAGAAAATTTAACAATATGGAATGCTGAACCTGATAATTGATATCTACTGTTATATGTGTTGATTTATATATGTATTTTGAGTATGTAAAGAGTTATTACATTCCTTTTAATAGTTTACTATATCATATAACTTAGATATTATCTAATATTGTATACTTTTAAATTTTATTTAATATAGCATATTTATAATTGATGAAATCTATTACAACCTATGGGTGACTATGAGGAATAAAGATATGATATTTATTCTGTCATAAAATAGATCAGAAGACAAACTGAGTACGGGCAGACTAGATGGATAAATATGGCCAAACTGCACTGTTTGCTTAACTGATATATTTTTTCCTGTTTTCAGATGCTATATGAAAGAAATAATTTCATGGATAGTAGAAAGACCAAGTATTGATGTAACTGCTGGAGATGAAGCAAGCTGAGCAGACTTCTTTATTTACATAGTTTGACACAACCCATATTTTACTCATACAGTGCATTGTGCAATTCTTAAATTACACTTTCAATTTACAATATTTAAGATTACACTGAAAATTACTTTACAGTTGGTTAATTAATGTCTTATGAATGTCTTTTATAAAGTTTATTGTCATTTGATGAAAAATCACTTTCCAGATGTTTTTTTCTTGCATTTTTGAAGCATTGTAATTGAATAAATTACTGCCACTAAATAAGGAATGAGAACTGCATTTGCTTGGATGATTTTCTTGGATTTACTGCTCTTAGTAAACTGTAGCTTATCTTTTTATTGACTTCTGTCCCTCTCCTCTCTTCTCTGTTGCCCATGTTTATTTCTGAAAGTTCTCCTCTGGCCTTATGTCTGAAATTCAATTTTAAAATTTTTAATGTAATTTTTTTCATATTTGTTGCAATTGTTGTAATGCTTAATATGAGTAATATGAATGTTAATGCTAAATAAATTAGATAGAAAATATGTTTGTTATTAAATTCATTAAACAGCTTAATACATACATTGAGCTTATTATTGCTGTTAGCAAAATTATTGAAAAAACAATATGTATATATATTTGCAATAATGAAATCTGAATGAACATGACAATCAGCTTGACACATGCTAATGAGTATTAATTAATAATATCATCAGTAAAGGCTTGGTGCATTATTAAAAAAAAGCTTTCATATTGCCACTGCATAACTTTTCCCCAATTTTTTTCAGAAATAAAATGTTTCCTCATATTTTCATTTCATTTTTAAACTTTTATAATCTATATCAAGTACCATGATCTTCAAAATAATTAATGAAGTAAATTAGATGCAAACGAGACAGTCTGTGAGGACTGAAATAGCAGCTTATACCAATTGGCAGATGAGCCTTTACTCATCACCAGAGTTGCTGAATAATAAACTTAATTTGAAAATACAAAGAAATTGTATATATTTTATTTAAAAATAAAAGTATCCAAATTATTTTGAATATAAAATTGATCTTTATACTTTACAGCATACAATGCACAATGTCTCACAAAATAAAATTAAAAATTCCCTCCAGCATTTCAAGGAATAGGATGCCACTTACTAATGTAAAAATTTAGATTAAATCCACAGTAGACACAATTTTCTGCGTGAAGTTTCTGGTGATTCTATAGAAAGAAATAAACAATAGTTTTAGATGCTAACATTCATTTCCATCACATTTTCAGATTAACTTTCCATAAGATTTTTGCATGGATCATTAAGAGTTGTCAGAGGTACATATTATTCATTTTGGGGATAACAAAAATTATAGCCTTACATACATAGAAGGGTTGTCAGAGGTACATATTATTCATTTTGGGGATAACAAAAATTATAGCCTTACATACATAGAAGGAATACAATATCATTACGAATGAATAAATATATTATTATCAAAAACAAAGGCATTATAATTCAAGTTTTCAATCTAATGATAACTAAAATAAACCAATAGAAATAAATTTCTTATTTTTATTACGTATTAGCCTTCAATTAATGCTGAAGGCACCAACTCAGCCACAGCCGAGGTCATTAAGGTGCGGACTCGTGAGCCGGAGGCCTGGGGTTCTAATCCCACCAGGACCGTCCTCCCTGAGTGGGTTTTTTCCAGGTTCTCCTCAGTTTCATAACTGGCAAATGCCCGGGGAGGTACCCTAAACTTAGGCCTGGAACGTTTCCTACCTTAAAAAAAACCCTTTCCAAATTTATTATTTCATCGCATGTATCATCAGTGTCCACCCCCTGTGGTGCCTCAGTAGTAAAAACGGGCGTTAAAAACAACTAAAAAACCAACTCAGCCCTAAAATAATCTTATTAATAACTTTTTTTTAATGGTGTTTAATGCCAGTTTTTACTACTGAGGCACCACAGGCAGTGACCACATGAAATGGCATATTGGGAAAGAATTTTCAAAGGTAGAAAACATTCCAGGCCTAAGTTTAGGGTACCTTTCCGGCATTTGCCACTTATGAGGACAGAGGAAAACTTGGAAAAAACTTCAGTCACGGAGGACAGTCATGGTAGGATTCGAACCCCAGACTGCCGGCTCACAAGTGCATGCCTTAATGACCTTGGCCACATGTGGCGGTCATTAACAACAATGATTCCCCCATCCTCTAATTCTAAAAGATTTTGTGAATAGTTTCCCCTTAGCATTCTAGAGAAATTAATCAGTTTATAACCTTATTAACATTAACACAAATATAAAAGTTTACAACCCCAATAAATAAACCATAATTATTCTAACTTAAGTTATTTACACTACAAAGGCTCTAATGTACCCTAACATCCTAATTAACAGCATATTATGATTCACATGTTTTGCTACCTTATCTATGTTGATATATTTATTACTCCCTTATTTTTATTTTCCTCAACAATTTTTCTCTAATTTTGACTTAAGATTTTTCCCATTAACTTTATATTATTATTTTACTTTCCCTTGCTAGAGCTTTTAGTGGTAGCCTATTACATTTTTTAAGCCCATTTATTTTCTCTAAACATTTGTTCCTTCACATTCTAAGGTGTAATTTCATGGACACCTCTCTAAATTGACTTCCCCTTCTTATCTCTTTAGCTTCATCACCTTGGTTCTTGCCCAAGCAATATCTTCTCTCCCTAATTTGCACAAAATTACCTCAAGCTCTTGATACAATCTCAGGGATATTTCATCCTTACAACTACAAAATATTTCTGGATTTTCTGTATCTTCTACACTTTGTCTTAATTTTCTCTAAAGACCCTTACTGTTATTCCCTCTTAGTCTGCCTATCCCATTCCTATTTTCTATTGAATATTTTGTATACAAAATACCTCCTGTATTTTTTTTCCTCCATAATTAGATATTCATAATAATGCTCTGTTCCTCTGAAGTCAAAATCTGAACCAGAATTTTAAACCTCTTTTTAAAATCTTACCCTTACTACAGGTTATCCCCATTTCTAATATTGATTAATTTCAATAATTAATATTTGTTTTCAAAAAGATCTAAAAAGTATATCTATCTTAACCCATTCCTCCTTCACACTTCAATCTCAATTCCATGTAGCAACTCAAGTCTCCCTCCATTGCATTTTGGGCTCTTTTCAATATTCATTCTCGTATCTGGTATTTTATTTAAACAGGCCCTTTTTACATCACTTCTTTTTATTAATAACTCATAGGCACCTATTTATTTTGTTCATTTCACTCCTAGTACTACCAAACCTATCACCCATATAATTAAAGTACTTTACAACCTCAATTTCATATCCCTATAACCATAATTTCTCATCTCTTCTGAATTTACTTCTCTTCTTAAAATTTTTAACTTTTTACTCCATTTTATTTACTAAAAAGACTCCACTTATTTTCAAAGTCATTTATATAAGCTTCTTTACATAAATTTTGGTATGATTTTGAATATACTTAAGGGAAACACTAATCTAATGCAATAAAAATAAAATAAGACTTTGCATATAAGTCTCAAAATATAATATTGTAAGGGGAAAAAAAGAAAGAAAGGAAAAAACCCCATTATATACATGCTTAATAGCTTAAAGACATAATATCTGGGAGATGAGCAAACTTGCTAACTTTTATACAACTTGGTTGATACGGTCTCTCCAGAACTATTTGTTATGCCGGAAAGAGATGTTCTCTTATACTTTATTTTAGCGTTTTCTATTTATAAATACTACCAAGTCTGTATTTAAGCTTGAATTACTTAGTATAAAACACATATATATTTTAATATACATTAGTTTATTTTATTAGTTTACAAGTTAATTTTTATCAAAATATTTCATTACAAAACTATGGTAGAAGTTGCTAAGTAATGTTTTAATTCTCCAGTTGATTTACCTCAACAAATGCTGTGTCACTTGCTTAATAATAAAATATGCGTATTTACTAACGGGATAAACTCTTTTGCATATAAAATTAAAAATACTACTTTTATATACAGATTCCGACAATGACATATTCTGATTGGACATTTATGATTCTACATAATTGCAACAATTATTCTTTATATGAAGAAATTAACATGTTTGTAATGCTCATTTACTTAGTCATCATCTCACTATTTAATATACAAATCCAATCACATTTATTTGAATACAAAGTTTATATTTTTGTTGAATGTGTATGCACTAAGCATTACACTTATATAAGAAAATTTAGTAATGCTGAAAAGACAGGTAGCTGGAAACTACTGAAAGTTAATTTATGAAATATAAACAAAAATAACTAAATGTTAAGTATACATGCCATATTTTAATGCCACAAGATATAAGCAATGAGATGTAATACAAATTCTACTGCTAAGTCAAATTATATTAACAATGCATATAATCTGTAGTTGTTTTCTGTTACCTAATATAATTAATTTTTGTGTGATTTTAAAGATTTGTAATTTAGAAAAAAATGTCCTAATTTAGCCCAAAGCACAAATTTTTACATAACAGTAAACATTGCAATTGTTGAAAAGACAGACTATGCCGGGATGGATAGATATTTTGGAGAAAACAGGAAACTCTAGCACAAATTCACTTTTTAATGATATAATTGAGTCCAATGAGCAATAATTCTCCTTTTTGTCATGGATATATATAATATTTCCTTTAAATTATGCATAAATATTTTTCAATATGGCAGATAATAAAAGTGTTTTCTTTGCAGGTTAGTGTGTTAAATTCATACATATGAAAACTGTACTGAAAATCTACAACTAGGATTAAAAGAAATGTTTACTTTATGTCACCACAAAGAATCCATTCTGGTGCAGTTTTCATATTTTTTCAACATTTGTTACTTTCCCATGGTCAAACAGATATTTACTTATGCTGCAGAAATTGCTAATTTTCTGGATTCAAATGTTTATTTTAAGAACTAACAATAAATAGGGAAGAAATAACTCCATAATACAGCTGTTTCATAGATTTTAAGGTATATATTTATGGAGATGAGCAAACTTGCTAATTTTTATACAGCCATGATTTCCAGAACTATTTGTTGTTATGCCATAAAAGAGATTTTTTCTTACAATTTTTATTTTATCATTTTCCATTCATACATACTGCCTTGCCTATATTGAAAATGGATTACTTAGTCTAAATTGAATATATTTAGTTTTATTCACATTAGATATAAGTTTATTTTTATTAAAATATGTCATTACAGAACTATAATAGCAGTTGCTAGGTTATATTCTAATTCTTCAGTTGCTTTAACCCAACAATACTGTTGTGTCATTTGCATAATGATAAAAATATGTATTTACCAAAGGCATAAATTCTTTTGCATATAAAGTAAGAAATACAGGGTCTAGAATATGCCATTTTGGTACATTGATTACAACAATGACAAATTCTGATTAGACATTTATTATTTCTACATATATTGCAACAATTATTCTTTATATAAAGAAATTAAAAATTTGTAGGTTTCATTTTCTTAGTCATCATTTCACTATTTAATTTGCAAATCAATCACATTTTTTGTTGATAAAGAGCAAGCATTGTGTATGCATTAAGCATTATACTTTCATGAGAAAATTTAGTAATGTTCCATAAATGGGTAGTTGGAAACTATTGAAACTTAATTTATAAAATACAAAGTAAAAATAACAAATGTTATGTAAAAATGCCACATTTTAATGCCACAAGATCCAAGCAACATTAAGCTTTCTGTACAATACAAGTTTTATATTAACAATGGATATTATTTGTAATTGTTTTCAGTCGTCCAATATAATTAATTTTAATGTGGTTTTAAAGATTTGGAATTTATAAAAAATATCCTAATTTTGCCCGAAACGAACATTTTCACACAAAAGTACTACATTACAATTGCTGAAAAGATAGACCATGCCTGGATGGATGGATATATATTTTGCACAAAAACAGGGCAATCTAACGCAAATTTGTTGTTTAATGATATAATTAGTTCAAGAAATACATAATATTTCTTTTAAAATTATGCACACATATTTTTCAATATGGCAGATTATAAACACTTTTTCTCTGCAGGTTGTTGTGTTAAATCCATGCATATGAAAATTGGACTGAATATCTAGAACTAAAGTAAAAGGAAATTTTTACTTTATACCACCATGAAAACCCCGTTCATGTGCAGTTATAATTAATTTTTTTTTACATTTGTGACTTTATCAAGGTCAAATGGATATTCATTAGTACTGCAAAAATTGCTCATTTTTTGGATTCAAATGCCTATTTGAAGAAAGAAAGATTTTTTTTTAATTTTATAGCATTAATTTCATTGATAGGTAAGGCTGAAATTCGCGGATATGCAAAATAATTAATTTTTCTAATAAAAATGTATTCATGTAATAAAACATCGATGTATCGCAAGGCACGATATGATGTGGTTCAATTAGTGTCTAAAAACAGTATCATAATTAAATCCGGGTCTTAATTTTGGACCAAAATGCTTTTATAGACAATTTTTTCAACTTTTTTGACATTTGAATGCATTTTACATTTTATTTAATTTAATTAATAGTTTAACATATGTTAGCATGACTTCAAACCGTTCTCTGTGCCTCCTCATTCTTGTACTGGCCATTGTAGTGATCGGACGTGTAGGAGCGGCACGGATGAAATTTGTTATGTCTATAAATGTTTTATTACTTTAAAGTTGTGCATTTGTTCCGCAAACTATTATTAACAAACTGCTGATTGAAAATGCGGCATTATTTGTGTTAAAAAGTGCGTTTTTCGGATAAATTTCTGGACATTTATAATGGCGCGCAATATTAAGCGTTACCATGGAGACCAAGTGCAGTGACGTCATCACTGCGCGGCCATTACAGGTTAGTGAAGAAATACGATTGTGAGCTTTTTAACTTGAATTAATTTTAGTTTTCCCTACGGAAGTGTTAATAACGCACTTTGCTGCGATTGCCACTTTGTATTTTTATTTTTGCTAATCATCAATTGAGAGTATATTGAATGAGGAGAGAAATTAACTTATTTTAATTTTATAGCATTAATTTAATTAATAGTTAAGGCTGAAATTCGCGGAAATGCAAAATAATTAATTTTATAATAAAAATGTATTCATGTAATAAAACATCGATGTATCGCAAGGCACGATATGATGTGGTTCAATTAGTGTCTAAAAAACAGTATCATAATTAAATCCGGGTCTTAATTTTGGACCAAAATGCTTTTATAGATAATTTTTTCAACTTTTTTGACATTTGAATGCATTTTACATTTTATTTAATTTAATTAATAGTTTAACATACGTTAGCATGACTTCAAACCGTTCTCTGTGCCTCCTCATTCTTGTACTGGCCATTGTAGTGATCGGACGTGTAGGAGCGCATGGATGAAATTTGTTATGCCTATAAATGTTTTATTACTTTAAAGTTGTGCATTTGTTCCGCAAACTATTATTAACAAACTGCTGATTGAAAATGCGATATTTTTTGGTTAAAAAGTGCGTTTTTCGGATAAATTTCTGGACATTTATAATGGCGCGCAATATTAAGCGTTACCATGGAGACCAAGTGCAGTGACGTCATCACTGCGCGGCCATTACAGGTTAGTGAAGAAATACGATTGTGAGCTTTTTAACTTGAATTAATTTTAGTTTTCCCTACGGAAGTGTTAATAACGCACTTTGCTGCGATTGCCACTTTGTATTTTTATTTTTGCTAATCATCAATTGAGAGTATATTGAATGAGGAGAGAAATTAACTTATTTTAATTTTATAGCATTAATTTAATTAATAGTTAAGGCTGAAATTCGCGGAAATGCAAAATAATTAATTTTATAATAAAAATGTATTCATGTAATAAAACATCGATGTATCGCAAGGCACGATATGATGTGGTTCAATTAGTGTCTAAAAAACAGTATCATAATTAAATCCGGGTCTTAATTTTGGACCAAAATGCTTTTATAGACAATTTTTTCAACTTTTTTGACATTTGAATGCATTTTACATTTTATTTAATTTAATTAATAGTTTAACATATGTTAGCATGACTTCAAACCGTTCTCTGTGCCTCCTCATTCTTGTACTGGCCATTGTAGTGATCGGACGTGTAGGAGCGGCACGGATGAAATTTGTTATGTCTATAAATGTTTTATTACTTTAAAGTTGTGCATTTGTTCCGCAAACTATTATTAACAAACTGCTGATTGAAAATGCGGCATTATTTGTGTTAAAAAGTGCGTTTGTTCGGATAAATTTCTGGATATCTATAATGGCGCGTATTATTAAGCGTTACCATGGAGACCAAGCGCAGTGACGTCATCACTGCGCGGCCATTACAGGTTAGTGAAGAAATACGATTGTGAGCTTTTTAACTTGAATTATTTTTAGTTTTCCCCACTGAAGTGTTAATAACGTACTTTGCTCCGATTGCCACTTTTTATTTTTATTTTTACTAATCAATTGAGAGTATATAGAATGAAGAGGGAAATTAACATAAATCGTTGACCAAATGATATAAGAATATGGCTGCTCATTTCATTGCTTTGCACATTGTGTCCGGAAATGTTATTTATAAGCGCACTATTATTGTTTTACTGCGTTATAGGTATACTGCAAAATTCTGAAGTGTTTATAAATGTACGGAACTTATAATTCTAATCTAATATTCATAGCTCATCAATAAATAACGTTTTTTTTCGGTGCAAATGAAGTTTAGCGTCCAATGTGGGAAACACTTATAGGTTTAGAGAGGTTTAAACTGACCTCACATACTTCAGCCACTCTGAATGATGCACTTTCCCCTCCCCAGTCCATCACATGCGTTACATTTTTTAAGTACTTAAGTGCTATTATAACGCTGGTAACTTGTGAGATTATTTCACAGTTATTTTTTTGATCAACGCTTGCTGAATTTCTGTGATTTGGTATTGATGATTGGAGTTAAAACATTTCAAGCTATTTTAATACATTTATTTATTTAAAAGGTATTTATTCACAACATTCTTAATATAATTTTACATATCAACGCACATATTACAAGCTTGTTTAGTGATGTTAAATATAATATTTATATTGTTTTCCTAAAGCTTTAGTATTGCATAGTTTGTTAGTGATGACAATAATACATTTGAATGTTCATCCGTCTGTTCGTCGTCATTCATCCATTCTTCACCAACCCCATTATTCATTCTTGCTATACGCAATGAAATTGATACACTTAATACTTTGTGTTCAAACGAAATCTTAATTTGTTTAAGATTGCTTTTATCTGACTTGAAGTTCTAATAATGCGACATTAAGAGAAATTGCATTTAAAATTTCAATTCAGGTTAAATTAATGTGTTTTTATATCAATTTTGAATAAAGTGTTAATAATTACCAATAGTCCATACCTAAAAAGATTCCACTGTTGCCTAGAAATTATAACCAGAGTAAAATATTCTGTTCTGACTTCAGAACATCTATGCAAAATAATAATAATAATAATAATAATAATAACAACAACAACAACAACAACAACAATAATAATAATAATAATAATAATAATAATAATAATAATACCTACATTAGCAAGCATTCCTACTCGAAAAAAAAAATAACACAATAAAAACGCCTTTAGCTTTTAAGCCACATAATCTCCAATCATTGGTTTACCTCTCTTAACATTATCCCACGTTAGTAAATTATACAGTTCGTGCTAATTTGGTGCACATTAAAGCGTGCGGATTAAACATGGCGAACTGATATACTGTACATTGGAAATGGTGGGTAAGGCGGAAGGAAAATGCATCGAAAGTTGTGCTCGCTTACTAGCTAACTTACCGCTTTTCGGAAATTACGACATTAGCTCCCTCTCGAAAATTGACAAGTGCTGTTTTACTTGCACTTACAATAAAAATTCTGTTAACCGAAACGAGTCAAATTTCGAAACCTTTTACTTAAATACAATAATATGATAGTAATTAAGATTGTGCATTACATTTTGTTGTTATTTCGAAACCTTTTACTTAAATACAATAATATGATAGTAATTAAGATTGTGCATTACATTTTGTTGCTATGGAATTTTGAATAAAGTGAAACAAGTTAAAATAAGCTTCTGGCTTGCTGGTCGAAGTACAAAGAAACATTGCTGCTTTAAAAAAGAGAAAGAGGGGGGAGACCTAAAAATGTTCAGGTTTCTTGCAGAAAAATATATTATTTACACGTTACTTCATTTATTTTGTATTATATTTTAATGATTTTGTATTCGATTTTTATTGCGCTTTCTTTATTCATGGCATTAGTCAAAATAGTTGTCTGTTTATTATCGAAATTGGTTCAGGCCGATTTATTTTGGTTAAATGAAGTTATATTGTTACCTAACTCAACATATTACTGACTATCATGTAACATGTTCGCAGGAAAGAAATTTGGCGTGAGCGATTACTTCTTTCAATTTAGAATTTTTTTAAGAAAAAATTGGATATTTTTACAAAGCAGTTTGATTAGTTATTTTACAATTCTTGTGAATATCTTGAAATTTAGAGAGATATGAAAATCTTATCTTTAGTTTTAAAACAATTTAGAATATTTTAAATTAGTAAACCTTTTAGATCCGAAGATTTGATAAGATCTAATAAATAAAAAATATATAATTTGCATAACATTTAGGCACATATGGAAATTTTTGTTTCATTGTAGATGCCTAGCTGCGATGGAGGTTTGGAGACATTACTCAGAAATCATTTCATGGGTACAACCGCAATAGCTTATATTCCTTCGGAATTCGCTAAAATTTATATACTTACATGTTCTATATATACATTTATGTCACTTAAAAGCTCTAATGGTTGCAATTTTTTTTTATCAACGAAACGGGCCATGTAACCATTAATTGATAAACGATTCGTCGATTTCATAACCAACAAAACTAGACCATTGGGGGTGAGAGTTAACTTAAAACGAAAATTTAAAAATCGTTCTAGCAGCATCCATTTTTTTTCGTAACAAATCTCGGTGTATTCCGTTTAAATAAAATAAGAACAATACTTTCTGAAAATCAGGGAAATTGGGCCATTGGAATGGGCTATACCTGAAAACCGAAATTTAAAGATCGCTCTAATGGCCACAATTTTTAATTTCTTAAAGGAAGCTCGGCACATACAATTTAAATAAACAAGAAAAATAGTTTCTGAAAATCAGTGAAATCAGATTATTAGGATTGAAAACCAAACTTTAAAATTCCTCTAGCGGCACCAATATTTGTTTTTTCACAACGAAACTCGATATGTACTATTTGAAGTTCATAAAAATCAGGGAAATCGGGCCATTATGAATGGGAGTTTACCTGTAAAACTTAAAAGTCGCTCTAGCAGAAAACCAATATTTATTTTTTCACAACATTTTATTTACATAAAACATGAAAAATAGTTTCTGAAAATTGGGGAAATCGAACCATTAGAAATTTGGGTATATCTGAAAACCGAAATTTAGAAAACTCTCAAGTGTTTAATTTTCTCTCAATTGTTTCAAATTAATTCAGCATATAAACTGTATTTATAACGATGTATATGTTTTATATTTAGTAAAAGTACTGTCGTGAAGATAGAAAATGTGAAATATCAATTTAATATGTGTTTGAGAACTATATTTGTCTGTAAGAGCGCTCTGTAATAACCTTCAGAAAACGCATGCTTTTACTACAATAACATTAAAATTAAATTTCAAAGCCATTGGAAATCGATGGAACTTTCGATTGTTTACTGTTGCTTGTTTATGTTTGCTTAGTACATTGTAATTGTTTTTAAATAGTGGCATACATTTTTATTGACACATATAAACTTCTTAAATACACAAGTTTTCTTTCTGTTATTTCTTTCTATTTTAGTGAATATAAAGATGATACCAAGGATGATACCAAGGATTTAAAAATATCCACATAATATAGCTTTATCTGTCAGTGGTAACTTCATTTAATTCATATTAAAACATTTAATATTTGTAGTTTAAACTCAATAATAATAATAATAATAATAATAATAATAATAAAAATAATAATAATAACCACATTAGTCCTTTTACAGCCCCATGTGGGCCTGAGCTTTACCGCGACGACCACTGCGTCTTCTACCTCCGTCAAATGATTTCATTGGTAGAGTACAGTATTGCAGGTGGCATTTAATCAGTACACCGCATCTCGCTGATCGCTTACTAGATTGGAGATCGCCACCTCTCCATCCCAATTGTCCTCACAAGGCTGGGTGGACCCCGTTCCAGACCTCCCTATCTTAGGGAAACTCCTAAGTAGGTACCGGGAATAGCACCCGGGCCTCCCGGGCAGCAAAGAGAACGCTAACTACTAGACCAAGAAGGTGATCAACAACAACAACAACAACAATAATAATAATAATAATAATAATAATAATAATAATAATAATAATAATAATAATAATAATTTTTATTCCAAAATTGTGATTTCCCTTTTGTAATACTTCTGGATTGCAAGAATTCTAATTTTGTTCCCCTTACTTTATAAATTAGATTAATATTACTATAGGCATTTATTTATAAGTGATTTTGAAATGGGGGAAAAAATGACCTAATTAAGTAATGTAGTATACTTCAGTTTTTCTTTTATTAGTTAGCTTTAGAGTGTGCCATGCTAATTAACACACAGTAATGCCATAACTTAATTCATTAATTAATAAACTCATAATTTGGATTCTATATCCTTTTTTAAAGTTATTCTACTTGCTAAGGAATTCACTTAGTTTACGCAGCTCCTGCATGACGGACTTTTTTAATAAACTCACTACGATTGCAACAATTAAAGGGGGGGGGGGTTCTTAAAACCAATTATATCAATTATTCACATGATATTTACACTAAAGGATCTGACATATAAAAGGGAAACCTATATAATAGTTATATTAAAGTCTTCTCCAATTTTATTTAATTTGCATGCGAATTAGATGATAAACTCAAGGCGAACTATCAAAGGAATTTTTAAAAAGTATTTAAAATATGGAGGGCCTTATGCATTCTTGGTATACTGTAAGCAATTTTAAGGAAATCCTTTGATAGTTCATGCTCTCTAGTTTTATCATATGATTAATATATGAAGTAGATTAAACTAGAGAAAACTGTAATCTTCTTCAAGCCCTCAAATATCAATAATGTGATATTATCTTATTTTATAGTGTATCATGTATTAATAACACATTTGCATTCTTCGCATTTTCTGTTTTAGGCTTCCATTTACTTTTAAAACTGACTAGGGTTGTTTTCTAAAAGTAACAAGAGGGACAGAATTAAAAATTCACAAAGAGTCCGTCACACAGGAGCTGTGTAAACTAAACGAATTCCTCAACAAGTGGAATTTGTGAAGGGTATTACAGAAAGCTAGAGCAGAGAAATTGATATCGCTATAGCGCTTTTTTAATTTCCGTTTTCGCAGCTCCTGAGTGACGGGCTTTTAGTAGATTTGTAATTTTGCCCTCACAATAATTTTAAAATACAATTCTAGTCAGTTTTAAAAGAAAATGCAATCCTAAAATACAAAATGCAAATAATTAAAATATTAAAAAACTCGGTATATGCCATTGAAACAAACTAAGAAAATAGTTTCTGAAAATAAGCGAAATCAGACTATTAAGAGGGGGGTTTATCTGAAACCTAAAATTTAAAATGCTTAACATTGAACAACATTTTGAACTTTTGTTCTGCACTTAAATGATAATAGATAGCTTTGTATAGTTGGAATGTGTCGAATTCAGATCTAAAATATAAACTTTTCTATATATACCGTTTTTTTTTTTCGGGAAATTAGATTTTAAATTTTTCATAAAAAAAAACATTCATCATATAAGCATTCCTTTCACTATGTACGAAGACCGCCACGGGTGGCCGAGGTTGTTAAGGCGCGCACTCGTGAGCGGGAGGTCTAGGGTTCATATCCCGTCAGGACCGTCCTCCCTGACTGAGGTTATTTCCAGGTTTTCCTCAGTCCTCATAAATGGCAAATGTCGGGGAGATACCCTCAACTTAGGCTGGAACGTTTCCTTCCTTAAAAAAAAATCCTTTCCCAATATATCATTTCATCTCATGTATCATCAGTGTCACCACCTGTGGTGCCTCAGTAATAAAAACGGGCGTTAAATACTATTAAAAAAAAAAAACTAAAAAAACTATGTATGATTATATTTAACGCGTAAAATGCATTAATTAATATAAAAATATGTATGAAGAATGCAAAAATAATTGTTTGAAGTATCTTACATTTTTTCGGATATCACTAAAAAATATGAACGTAAAATATCATTATTTTACTTGTATCTTCAAAACATTTTTCTGGAAGACTCCGTTTGTAAACACATAAGGAACATTTTCAACTAGTTACTAAAATAACCATAAAATTTCTGGTGTTCAATTTCTTTTGTATCTTTTTTCTATGACAGCAATGCGCTAATCAAAACGTTCTCTGTGCTCATCGCTCAGGTTACCTATGTACAATAGCAGGAAAGAAGTTCAAATGAGAATAAAGGAAATGTAGTTTCAATGGCACACGATATCTCAAAGATTTTATGACATCAACATATCTTCAGTTATTCCTTTTTAGTTCACAACCTAAATTGTTACATACAGCCTGGAATCCTACCCATACTTGTTTCTCATTTTCATTAACAGACCACCAAAAGCACTTGGACTAATATAAGCATTTTCCTTCATTTAGCTTCATTTAATCTCGAAAAATATTATTATAAATACTGGAAACTCCCAACCTTTCTATCTAAGGTCTTATTAAGAGAAGCGGTGATCTATTTTATCTAATGTTTTATTTTTGTTGAGCAGGGACCAAATAAGCTTTACTTGTACTCTTTAAAATGAAGTTTGGGTGTTCACACAAAATGGGCAACACTTTCAGCATCTTCTGTAAGAAGAGTGAATACAAAATTTATATTTTTTATTTGTAGTACCGAAGTGTGTGGCAATATGAATTCAAGATGTCGGCGACGTAGGGGAGGGAGGGCGGTAAGCGGGATTTACGAATGTACGATTTTAAATATGTGTCATTGTAAATGAATTAATAAATTTATTTATTGTAAATAAATTGTTATAAGTGAAAATTAGAGCCTGAGAGCAGGTGAAATAACCCTATTAATACTGAATAGATTAAAAACATATGCCGCATTGCTTTATACATAACAATACAATTAGGGTAAACGAATTAAAAGAAAAAAAAAGTATGTGATGTATAAAATTGCGGAGTTACCGTAGCTTCTAAAATTGCCTATTCAAACAAATAAATTATTAAACAAGACTTCTTCAAAGTTAATTGGTAGATGAAACAAATCAATAACTATTTTTAAAAGTTTCCTTTAATATAAAAGAAAGGAATATAACGAAAAAAAACTTACTGTTATAACAATAACAATAACAACAACAATAATAATAATAATAATAATAATAATAATAATAATAATAATAATAATAATAATACACTATAGACTAAAAAGGTAATGACAAACCTAAAAGGCGGTGGGCTGAAGTCGGAGCAGCTCCAATTATTTAATCCATTACTGAAGATGATGAAAATTAAAGTAGTCACATTACAACAACAAATGGGCAGCAGAATATTGTGGTGCACTATTTCTTATAATTAATGTTTCACACGCTTTTAACCGCAAATGTAACGCGCAACACACTTGCTCACTGATTGTCCGTGTCGTGCAGAAGTGCGGAGCAGACTGACCGTTCCCCACACCAACAAAAGCTGACGCTAGCTTTCCAGTGAAGCGAATCTGATACCTGATATGTAAACTCGAGTAAAGCTGCCAAGGACATTTAACAACCGTGCTAGCAATGCAAGCAAGCTCGTTGCAATGCTTGCTCATACCAGTGGAATAGTCACGATTCCTATATGTCTTAAATAACGTTTTGAAATGTTTAATCTTTTAGTAGCACAAAGTTGAATCGGAACCCATAATTGGCAGACTAGCATGACACCTATTTAGCTGGGAAGAAAAAAAAACTATTGTTACAAAATGAATGGCTAAAGTCGCAAACATGATTGGCACTATGTTTTATTTAGTGATCCTGGATTTCGAAGGCCAGGTCACAACCAATGGCTTTGGTCATTGTAGGTATCTAAAACGGGTCAACACAAGGATAACAGAATTTAGATAATGATCATTAATTTCAGGCGCAGTTTAGTGTGAACTTTTTAAAGATTAAGATTGAATTAACATTTAAATCGTATACAATATATTAATATATCCTGGATAAACAGATATTATAAACATAATGACTAAAATTATTATCGTAGAAAAAGAATATTTTTAAAAATTAGGCAGGAACAATTATTAATCAAAATCGAGTCCAAAACCAATATTATGGGCCACATAACGTAAATTAATAATTTAAAAAATAAGGTTGTGTAAACATCTGGAGTCGGAGATAGGAGTAAGTCACCTGCATCTGCATCTGCATTAACGCGTAATTCATTTTTGGCTACGCCCTTTTCAGTAAGTTTCACTTTCTAACTAAAAGAGAAAGAATTTGTCCCCTGCTTAATTTTCCTATTCTAATGTGACCGTGAATCGTTTCAATCTTCGCGACAATGAAACTTTCTGAATTACGACCGTTATTCAGAAATCTAATAAAATAGAAGCACTGCTATAGTCATAACTGAGTACGAGTAGATTTCAGGATTGTTTGAAACAATGGCAGGCCTTGAATACCAATGCTTCTCTTTAGGTCTGGCAATGCGAAGGGCCGCTTAAATGCTTTATAAAGCAAGATGTTATTGAATAAACCTACTTTCATAATTCCATAATATTCAAAGGTGCAGTTTTCTGCATAAAAGATACTTGCTCCTTTTATAAAATGACATTAGTCACTTCATTATTCATTCATATCCCTTTACATCAGTGAGGTACCACGGCCAACGAAGTGGAAAATAAAGCAAATATTACCATAACTTAGGTTTCCCTATATAACAACGGTCCCCTAACACCTATCTGGCTATGCTCCTGTCACGTACACATTGAAAAACATTTTTCATGTTCGCAACATTCCTTAAATTTAATCTGAATCGGGTTTAGGTTTATTTTTATACAAGGACGCTCTTTAAATTTTTGACCCGCCACTAGTGGCCGAAGTAGATAAGGCGCGGACTTGTGAGGGGGAGGTCTGGGGTTCGAATCCCCCAAGATCATCTTCCTTGACGGGTTTTTTTCCCTAGTTTTCCTCAATCCTCATAAATGGCAAATGCCGGGGAGATACCCAAAAAATTAGACCTGGAACGCTTCTTTCCTTAAAAAATACTCCTTTCCCAAGTTATCATTTCGTTTCATATATCATCAATGTCCACCGCCTGTGGTGCCTCAGTAGTAAAAACTGGCGTTAAACACTACCAAAAAAAAAAAAAAAAAAAAACACTTTGACCATTAGCCTCTCATTCAATTCAGGAGTAAAAAGGCCGATAAACTTTGCTCAGAGGCCTTTCTTTCAAACTTGTTTTACTTGCCATAAATCTACCACATGGGACCAACGGCTTTACTTTCCTCCGAAGGAAGCCATATTTGGGATTTTTATGCCCTAAAAATCCATCGACTCTAACCGGGTTTGCTTGGTCTTAGGGGCAAGTACCACCAGGGCCCTGTTCCAAAAAGTCTAGTCTGATATATTACATGTAGATGGACTTGTATCTTGTAGTTATTGATAAAATTCTGTTCCACAAAGGTTTCTGCTACTCTTGTACCTTAAAACTCCATATTTATAAGTGTACAGGTGCGTTTTCGTTCTGTTCTATAGAATTATTAGTATTAGTCGGGCACTGGTAACTTGTATAAATTCTCTAAAAATGTAGGAATATTGCTAACTTTAAATAGTAGCACAAAATGTAATATCTTTTTAATGCTTTTGGGAGTCATTTGATGTAAATGTGCTAAGTATTGGCGAAAGTGATGACAATGATGGGTAGGAATGTGTATAAAGAAAGAATAAATAATCATTTATGTACATCGATAAAGTTAAAGTGCAATGAATGCAATTTTTTTTAATTTTTTAATTTTAATTCTGCAATACTTACATCCTGATATCTTGGTTCTACATCAGGACGTAATACTCCAGATTTCATTTATTTATTCCTCTTATATCTTACAATACAATTTAAATTACAATTAAATTTTACAGATTTTAAAATCTACACTACTAACACTATGACTAAACAAAATTAAAACTTCAAAAACAAAACCGGTACTGGAATCCAGCACTACGGCTATTTACTATGACTTATAATAACATCTACAATTGCTACTGGGTACCAGTACATACATTTAAACTTTATTAATTTACAATTATTATCCAATTTACTCTATGCGTCTTCATTTCTGCTAACGCTCGGTATCCGGGCTGCTCCCCACTGGAATTCCTGGCAACGGAACCTGGACATCAGTGGAGTTGCTGCCGGTCTCAAGCAACAGCTATACTGGACCATGGTGTGTTGACAGTGTAGTTTCCTTCGCTTCTCTCCTTCTCTTGACCTCTGTCTACTTCTCTCAACTGCTTCGTTTCCGCCCGAAAACTGCCATTATTCCTTTCTTCTGTCAGTTCTGCTCTCTTCTTCTTATTCAAATTGGGTGTTATCTTCTTTATCATCTTTTTCTTCAACTAATTCTAGTTGTAAATATCTTTCTTGCCTTTCCCCGATTCTCTCGGATCTTCTAGGGGAATATACCATTTCTGGCCTTTGGATTTTTTCTCTTGTTTGTTTTTTGCCGTTTTTATACTCTTCTGCCATTTTGCATGATATTTTATTTGTTAGCTCGTTCAATGCCCTAAAATCATCTTCGTCTCTCATGATGTTCCAGATGTGTTTCCCAGCAAGTAGTCGTCTTTCCTCTGCTACAAATGACTGGTATTTAGGGCATTCAAATGAGACATGTTCCGGTGTATCGATTACGTTACAGTCCGTACATGTATTATTTGTTTGTAATTTAAATCTTTGCAAATATGAGCAATATGGACCATGGCCTGTTACATAATGCACTAAACCCTTATTGGGATGAATGTGCTTAAATAGTAATCTTTCCTTTATGGATGGAAATATTTCATGCACTCTTCTACCTTCTTTTATTTCATCCCATTCTCGTTGCCATATTTGTAATAAAGAATCTTTGATTTCTTTTTTATTCCTACACTTTTTACCAACAATGTCCATTATTTTTGAGTTATTTTGTTTTTTAAGCCAATAAGAGGCTGCTCTTAATCGAACTAGATAATCAATTGGCCATATACCCAATATTACTAGTAGTCCCATTGTTGGAGAAGTGGAAAATGCCCCTGTACATCTCAATAAAATTTTTCTTTGGGAGCTTCTTAAAGTACGTATAAAATGAACCTCGCGTGCCTTTTCCCCCCAAACTCCTCCTCCATAGTTTAATATGGCTGCAAAGATGCTATTGTGATAGATTTTTATTCCGTTAGCATGTATATTAAAATATCTTTGTCCAATATTGGCTAACTTGAACATAACTTTTTCTGCTCTAGTTCTTGTGTTTTCTACATGTTTCTTAAAATTTAGTTTTTCATCCAAATATATACCTAGATATTTATTTACTGCCTGTCTCTTAATATTTTTATTGTTAATTTTAATACTCGGATTTCTGTTTAAGTTTCCTTTTAAAAACATATATGATGATTTGTGAGGAGCAATTTCCAATTTTGCTTTTATGCACCAATTGTTTACATGATCAGTTATTGTATTTGATCTCTTTTCAATTTCTTTTCTATTATTTCCTTCTATTATTATTAGTAAGTCATCTGCATATGCGATAATATCTTTTATACTGTTTAATCTATCTATTTTTTCTATTAGAGATTCCAAAAATATGTCCCATAATATCGGCCCTAAAATTGATCCCTGCGGACATCCTTTGGTAATTTCCTTTGTAATGATCTGGTTTGCACCCTTAACGTACACTCTTCTATTTTTACAATAATCTATTAACGAATTATAGATGCATTTTGGATATTTCTTTTTCCTTAAAATTTGAAACAGTACTGGCCACCATAAATTATCAAACGCCCCCGCAATATCGAAAAATATTGCTATTATGTATTTTTTATTGGTTATTTTTGAAGTTTCTATTGCCTCGATTATGGCATCCTCTGTAGACTTGCCTTTTCTAAATCCAAACTGTTTGCTGGTCATACCAATCATTGATCTATATTCATCTATTCTTTTGCTCAAAAGTTTTTCTTGGATTTTGCCCAAAACATTTAATAAGCAAATAGGCCTATAGGATTTCGGTTGCGTGGGATCTTTGTCAGCCCCTTTGTTTAAAATGATCACATTCGCTTCCTTCCAGCAGTAAGGCACTTTTCCCTGCCATAGACAATTATTAAACAATTGACACAGGTACGGGGTAATCTGATCTTCCAACTGTTGTAGCACTTCCGACTTTATTTCATCCGGTCCTGGTGATTTATTCTTCTTTAATTCCTTTATAATTTTTCTTATTTCAACTTCATGGTAGGGGAAAATGACACCTTCATCTATTTTTACAGTAATGAGTTCTTTTCTTAGTTTTCTGTGTTCTGAGTTATCATTTTCTTTAATATCATTAGGTAGTAGTTTTAGAAGTAAGAGATTTATAGAGTCTATCCAGTTGACAGTCATTTTATCCTCCCCTTTATCCAGAGTGGATATTATTTCTGGGGTTTTTACTTTCTCCATTATTAGCTTGTAAGGTGTACCCCATATATTGTTGGAAAGGTTTATCTCTACGAAATTTTTCCATGCAGCTTGGCGATATTCTTCTATATTTTCCTAATTTCTCTATATTTATTTAGGTTATTTTCTCTTTCTGAGGCAATAATAGATTTCTGATAAATTCTTCTAGCTTTTCTAACTGATCTTCTTAATTTTAACAGATTATTGTTCCAAAATGTTGGTGAAGTGTTATGTTTTTTATTAATTCTGGGTATGCTGCACTTCATAGCTTTTTGGATGGCTTTGGTTAGTTCTAATGCTTTATTGTTACAGTCCTCTTGAGGTTTAGGCATTGTAGGCAATTTAAATTCCGTTTTTAGTTTATCCCAGTTTGCTTTCTTTATATTGTAGGGTCGTTTATTCTCACTCCATCTTTGTTCTTGGTTTGTGTTAATTTGTAATTCGAAATAAATTATATTGTGATCACTTGACATCAGTGATTGACCTACTTTCCAATTTGTAACACTTTTGCTTGCTCTTTTATTTGTCAATGTGATGTCTATGTTAGATGTAGCTCCTGCTCTATTACTGTAAGTTGGTGGGTTACATGGTTTGTTCTCTACATTTAGCTGTAGCTCCGCTATTACCTCCTCCAGTAGTTCTCCCCTTTTGTCCTTGTAGTTGCTGTTCCACCATTGGGAATGTGCATTAGCATCCGCCATATATATTACTGGAGAATTATTATAACAATTTTCTATTTCTCTTAATCTATTTATATATGGTTCTATGCATTCGCTAAACTGAAAATATTGATTTACTAAAACATAATGTTTCCCTCTTAGTGCTATTTCTATGCAATTTGTATGTGTATCACTTAATTACGTTATTTTCACCACTTGTATTTCCGAGTTAATAACTACTATTGTTGCCATAGGGTTTCCTTTATCTATTATAATTCTAAAGTTTGTCGACATGTGTGCTGGTTTGCCGTTTACACAATATGGTTCCTGTATGCACAGAATATCTAATTGCAGTTCTTCTGATAGCCTCCTTAATTCCAACATGACCAATTTACTTCTTTGGGCGTTTATTTGCCCTATTTTTATAAAGTTTATTACTTCCATTAATTATGGTAAGTATGAAAATGACTATTTGGCCAAGATTTTTGGAAATCGAAGGCTATCCTTCCGTAACTAAGTACGAAATTATGATATAATTCTTCTAGGTCTAAAGTTTCTAATCTTCTTTCAAATGCCATCTGTAATAATTTCCATAAGTCTGTTGGATTTGTAGGTAGGTTTTGTGTTCTTAATTCTAATCTGTCTGCTGCTTCTGGGAATGGAAACGTTATGTACTTTCCTTTAGGATGTAATTTTCTAGTTACTAATCGTAGAGCTGTTAATAATGTGTTTCTCTCTTCTAATCTACTTAATTTTAGTTTTAATTCGAATTCATGATAAATATTTTGTGGATTGACATTTGTTATTATGTTTTCTTTACTTGGGTGAACTACATTATCTTCTCCTCCAATACTTTCATGCTGATGAAACGTGTGTTGCTGAGTCACCTTTTTGTTGGTCAGCTGTATAATGAACCTTGCATCCTCCATCTCTTCCGCTTTTTCTTCCTGCCATTTCTGCATATTTTTCTGTTTTCCATAACGATGATCATGACAACTCTGTATATCTTCCTTTTTCAAGGAGATGCTCTTATTGACCTCCACCAGATTGTGCATGTAATTTGTTTTGTTATTATCTTTCTGTTCTTTCCTATTTAATTTAACTTTTACAATTCTATGCGCTTGTTTATTTTCCCTCTTATTTCTATTCTTGTTCTTCTTCATTTTTATTTTAAAAACATTTTTTAGAATGCTGAGTTTTTTTCCTGCTTTGTTATTTATTTTTTCGAAGTTAGTATCTGCATTTTGTATAAATGTATTACAATATTCCTCTTCACTCTCTGAAAGAGTTTGAGTACTGCCATTTTCTTCTTCCAATTCACTATCTGTTATTAATGCACTATAATCTACGTGAATAATTTTTCTTGCTATCTCGTTACTGTCCAAATTACTGTCTTTCTCCGTCCCATATCCTTCTGTCTGGGTTCCAACTTCTTTCTTGGTGGCTTTTAGTTTCCATCTATATAAGAATGCTCTAATTGCATTTCTTTTTTGCCTGCTAGGTGTGTTTCTTTTGCGCTTCCTTCGTAAAACTAATGCAATTATGACTTGATATTGGCGTTTCCTGTTTCAAATGCATATTTTAGATCAGCATCTTAGTTAACACATTTTTAAGGTTTTTGCTACATGCCACAAATATAATTTCTTTTCATTCTTCATTTTCTTTAAAAAATATTCCCTTTTTACGCAATTTTCCCAGGTGTTTTTTATACTTATATTAAGAACGTAATTATCAAGCAATATAAACAAATAAATGAAAATAAATGATGAAGTGGACTCATAAAATAAATGACCGAGAGCAACTGGAGGCTCAATTCTTCTGCCATCTCTTGACGATAGAAGATGATGCTCCTTAATGTAGCCGTAAGGTAGCATCGCCTCAAAGTGGATTATTACGCTTGAATATCGATTAATGCATAATAAAGTATTTAAATTATCATTATGTCTGAGAAGAATTACAAGATATATTTAGCAGGAATAATAATAATCCGCTGTATATTATAAAGACCCCTAAGGAGTGAACATAATCTAATTCAAGGTATGGCGACATATGGCAAACAGCTGTTCCTCCATCTTGCTCTTATATGACGCCATAATAACATTAATAATACTTTACAAGTATTGCACTTCTTTTGTGGAACAGACAATTACAAGATCATACTTTGCAACGACTTGTACTAATACACTTGTATGTATTAGACCATACTTTTGTGGAATAGGACCCAGATCGAAATAGAACAGACTGCCTTTTAGGTCTGGAGTAATCATAAGATAATCGATGTGGTTTGAAATTCTGAGGGAGCAAAAACAGAATAAATAAATAAATTATAGAATAAAACTTTTTGAAACTATTTATTTTTGAGTGGTTTGGAAATGGATGGCGATTTTACAGTTTAACTTTCAACAGAACACGATTCAAAAACATCTATACATTTTTGCCAATTACTGATAGCTTTATTATGCTAATACTACTTAGGGGTTTGAATAGTAGGTAATTAGGAATTGGGGGCAAACAGGAAGAACTTGTGGTGACAACAAAAACTGACATTATTTACAACTAAAGCTAGTAGGAAGAAACTCATTGGTCCTCGCAAAGAAAGACATCCTGACATTGAAGAAGAAGTTTTGCAATTCCTACACGAAAGAATTTTTTGTTATTTGTTTTATTTATGGAGGCTCTTTAACATCTCAGGTCATCAGCGAACCATTCAATTCAGGGCGCGAAACGGCCTTGCTCAGAGGCTCTTCTTTCAGGCTTGAGGTTCTTTTTCGTACCGTACAATTACGACACGGGACCCACACTTTATTTCCATCCGAAGGAAGCCATACTTAGGATTTTTATGAGGCAAGCATGGCTACCACTACACATGTCAGGAGGAAGAACTCGTAACCTGTGACTAGTGGCACTATAAGAAATATTTTTTTCTTCTTTGATCTATGCCAACTGTCCCGGCAACAGCACAAAAGATTTTGTCCAAGATATAACAACAGTTCACTTATAATTTCTATGTTCTGATAGTTTTATAAGGGGAAGGACTTATCTCTAAGACGCCGTACAGAATATGCCCCCCCCCTTTTTTTTCCTATTTTAAATTTCAAATTTGGGATGCTCATTATATTCGATGGCAAATTAGTTTCACATAAATACGCTATTTGTTTGGCAGCTATCGCTAATCGTTTACGGTTGTCGTATATAATTCACTTTTGTCACAGGCCATAATATTACCCAGAAACATTTGCTTTTAAAAAATCTAAATTTTAAACTTTTTAATTTTCCAAATCTCTCCAATCTCACAAGATTTTGAGGGTGGAAGCATGAGTTCTTTTACAATCTTTCGAGATATGCTGAAATTTGAAAATGCTGACACCCTTACTCTCAACATGCACTAACTTCATCATTTGCATTTTTGCAGTCCTCTGCACATTTATCTATATACTAAGTTTTTTAATATTATATAAATAGTCAAGCATATTTTACATGTAAAATGCCTGATGTTAATTTTACTAAAGCTAGCCTTCACAGAGACGATGGTAAAACTTTTCATTGTATTAAAGGAAAAAATGAAACCTTTCTACACTGCCATTTTGGTTTAGTATTGCAAATCAGGATTGAGACATCTTCAATAGAATATACTGTAGAACAAATATACCTCAGTCTAAGCCTTTACTTATGTTTGATACTCAACGTATCCCACATTTCCCTAGTTTTCTCCCCCAGGCAAACTGCTCGAAGAAGTGGTTGATCCTCCTGCATTTTTAGATTTACTTTTCGTTAAAGATATCAAACTCTTTAAAACCCTGCTGTACCCCTCCCTACTTGTAGCATAAGTTCTAGAAAATATTTTTGTATCTGATTCAGTTCTTCGAAAATAACTGAGATATAACACTATTTCGAAAGCTTGACGAGTGCTTGCTTTAACAATTTCCCTCGTTTGTGCATCAATCCTACTGGACCACTCTCTACCTATAACTCCAGTATAAATTATTTTTCGAACAAGAGTTTCCACCACAATATTTTCAATACATTGCACTGCCATTTGAAATCGGGGGGGACCCCTTCCTCCTAACATAAATGTAAGATGGTCAAATGTAAACTTTTTTTTTAAATAGCTCATTTCTTACTACTGTGACAATGCAGACGATAAATGTAAACTTTAAAATCATTTATGCTACATTACAAAGAAAAGTTATGTTACATTATACACTTTTAAAACCCATAGCGTTGAAAAACGGCTTTGACTTCCAGAAAACGAGAAGTGGGCTAGTAATATATAAAATTCAGAAAATATTTATTACACGTTTACCATGGTATTTATTTTACTTACTAAAGTTAAAAGAATTCTAAGTATACTATATTTAATCTATAGTTTTGAGTTATTTTAAATTATATATCGTTGTTTTTTTGTTTTTTTTTAGGATTCAAAACATGGCTGCAATCATCAGTTCATCACTAATGTAAGTGAATTCTTGTAATGGGTTTTGGAGTAGCTAGAGTAGAATAGTTGTTTTCTTTTTCAACAGTGGTTCTCAAACAGGTGTACGACAAACTGGAACAGGCATTTCGCTGCTACAGCTAACTATTCATTGTAAATACAACAATTTAGGTAAATGTTTGTTATATAAAGTTATCTAAACATGGGGTTTAAACAAAAATAATAACATTTAAAATGATAAAAAATATTTACTAAGTGTAGAATGTTTTCAAATTCGAACAAAATTTAGTTAATCGAAATAAAGCGGAAGAACAAAATTTCGGATAAGCAATATTTAGGATAACGATACGATAATTGCTCAACAGTACATTAAAAAGTATATTAAATAAACAATGTAATGCAAAATTAAAAACTTTTTGTACACGTAATGTGGTGAGCTGTAAAAACCATTAATCATTACAAACACTGGGACAAATTTTCTAGTTTTTATTTTTGTGCGAACGATTTTTTCGCAGCAACGTAAGCTCATATATTTATCAATAGGGCAGTAGTTTTAATTTTTCAAAATTTTCAAATTAACCCAACAGGACAATAAAACATAACGCATAATAAATTTTGTAATGACATTATGTTTATGAAATGTTTAAAATATTCGACGTTTCGGTTAACAGTTACACTTTTTAATAGTGTTTAACTGCCTTTTTTACTATTGAGACATCACAGGCGGTGGAACTGATGATACTTGGCATACAATAATAAATTGGAAAGGATTTACATTTCCGCTTAAAGAGGTTTTATTTTAGTAAATTGCTAATTTATTTGGGATACCAAATTCTTTCAAGCTTTTATATAGAATAAAAGTATATCCACTGAATCGTATGCCTGTTTAAAATCAACAAACAATAAATGTATATCAAGGTTAAATTAATGGACTTTCTCGCATATCATGTTCAATCTGCCATGAATCGCTTACTAATTCTAGTACCTGGTACATTTCTTCTTCTTCCTTAAGCCATCATTCAGAAGTTCCTCAAAATGTTGTTTCCACACTTTCGTTAAGATATTTTTGTTCCCACTTCCTTTGCTATCATATAAAAATTTCTTTTCTTTTTATGGCTGTTTGCTTCCTGCATATATTCCAGTATTTTTTGCTTATAAGTTTTCTCCTTACGTACTATAAGGGGACGGAAGAATGGAAGGAGGGATATCTAACGCCCCCGTTTGTTAAGAGAGGAAGAAGTTACTGCAATGCTGGATTTTGCTGGCAAATAGGAAAGAGGAAGAGGGAGTAGGTAAAATTTTAAATAAAGTGAGACAGCCCAGATCGGAAGAGGCAGACAACTGGGAAGGGAGGTATGGGAACACGAGTCACTAGACTGTTGGTATTATTTGTACATACATCGTATATGTGTGGATTTGTAAGCTATTTACTCTTGCACTGTTCTCTTTTCCATTTATTTTATTTTGTATGTTGATTTTTGTTCCATTATTATATATTTTTTCATTAATTCATGCCATTATTGTATATAGAGGGTGCTAAAATGTATACACTCTTCAAGCAAACAAAAAAAAAAAAAAAAAATGCAAACATAACAAAACTAAATTCACACAAACAGAAAACGATGAGCACTAATCATCTTAGACTTTTACTTACATTAGTTACAACAGTTGCTCAAAAATGTCCACAGGCGTGATACACTTCTGAGTACCTTGAACTATGGATTGACTAACGTTTGCCAAAGTGTCCTCGGCGATTGAAGCACATACCGCTTCAACTTCTTTCCGAACTGCTGCCAGTGTAGCTGGTTTTTTACGGTATACAGCATCCTTAAGAGTTCCCCGTAGGTAGAAATCCAACGAAGTTAGATACGAAGAACGAGGTGGAAACTCAATCGGACCTCTTCGTCCTATCCAGTGCCACCACTTCAAAATTGCTTTCCGCTGTTCAAACGACAATCTTGGCTCCATTTTTTGTAGAAACGATAGCATAACGTAATGTGAGTCACATCTGTTTACAGAACCTCATACAATATTCTTGACTTCGTTTGTTCATTGTTGATTTACGATAATCTTGGCTTCATTTGTTCATTGTTGATTTACCTGTCACTTAGCAATGCTATCATAATATATGTGAGTCACATCTGTTTACAGAATATCATACTACACTTATTGTTGTTTTTCTGTCCAACTTTGAAATACATTAAAGAGATATCTACTGTGAAAGTGTGTATGCATTTTTTGGCACGCTCGGAATACTGATTTTCTCTTAAGAGTTAAATATTGGTTTGTGTAAATTTCAAGCATTTCCTAGTGTATTGCGAACGCACATTCGGTACCAGGACGAACAAAAAATATTTTTTAGCTTTCCCTCTTTTATTCTTATAATCTTTCCTCCTTTTTTCTCTCTCTCTCCATAATTTCAATTCTTCAACTTTATTCTATCTCTCTTTTCTATTCTTTGGCAGCATTCATTATCAAACCATTCATTCCATTCTGGTTTTATTTCGAAATCAACAAATTCTTTGACTCTTGTTTCCAACTATCTCTTTAATAAACCGAGGGTGCCAAAAATGTATACACACTTTCACAGTAGATAGCTATTTAACATATTTCAAAGTTGGATCGAAAAACAACAGTAATGTGTAGTATGATGCTCTGTAAATAGATATGACTCACATACTTTATGATAGCGTTGCTACGTGACAGATAAATCAACAATGAACAAATGAAGCTAAGATTATCGCAAATCAACAATGAACAAATCAAGCCAAGATTATCGTATGATGTTCTGTAAACAGATGTGACTCACTTTACGTTATGCTAGCGTTGCTATTACAAAATGGAGTCAAGATTATCGTTTGAACAGCGGAAAGCAATTTTGAAGTGATATTGGAAAACCAATTTGAAGGAACGTAACTGGCCCAGTGTACTTGACACGCTTATCTCTCTTACCGCCATTCATACACTCTACGGAAACGAGAAATTTTGCTTCCAACAGGAAGGTGCACCCCCATATTACCACCGAGATGTACGTGCGTACCTTGATGACAAAATTCCAAGGCACTGGATAGGATGAAGAGGTCCGAGTGAGTTTCTACCGCGTTCTCCGGATCTAACTCCATTGGACTTCTACCTTTGGGGAATTCTTAAGGATGTATACCGTGGAAAACCAGCTACACTGGCAGTACTTCGGGAAGAAATTGAAACGGCATGTACTGCAATCGTTGATGACACTTTCGCAAACATTGCTCAATCAGTACTTCAACGTACTCAGAAGTGTATCGACGCCGATGGAGGGCCTTTTGAGCAACATTTGTAACTACTGTAACTGTAAAAGCCTAAGATGATTAATGCTCATCGTTTTCTGTTAGTGTGAATTCAGTTTTGCTATGTTAACACAGATTTTTCTTTTCTTAAAGTGTGTATACATTTTTTGGCATCCTATGTTTCTTATGTATTCTCTATTTTGACTATTATTTACAGCACATTTATTTATTTTGCGGGTCTGCTTTATAAACCTTGCTTATTTCTATATCCTTTAATTTCTTTACATTATAGATCTGTCTTATACCGTGCGCCATTTTGAATGTGAATAATTTATAATGATATTTAATGCGACACCAAGTGGCCTGCTCCTCTACAGCTTTTAACAACCATAACACTTGAGGAATGCCTGCTATTCACCATAACATGATCAATTTTATTTTTAGTGTGTCCAGGTGACTGCCATATTTTTTAAAAGTGTGGGAAATAGGTACTCTTGATTACCAGTTTATAACTATAGCTATACCAAACTGAAAAGAAGGTTGAGGCAAGACTCGCCGTAGTTGGTTTTCCCCTCCACGGTCTCAGTTCCTCTTGTCTCCTCTCTCCCCTCTCTGACACAATGTTGCTGTCGTCATCCCCATCAGACTTTTTTTAATAGTGTTTAATGCCCGTTTTTACTACTGAGGCACCATAGGCGGAGGACATTGGTGATACATGAAATGAAATTATTTATTGGGGAAGGATTTATTAAGGAAGGAAACGTTCGAGGCCTAATTCTAGGGTACCTCCCCGGCATTTGCTATTTATGAGGAATGAGGAAAACCTGGAAAAAACCTCAGCCAGGGAGGACAGGCGGGATTCGAACCGCAGACCTACCGCTCACGAGTCCGCGATTAACGACCAGGCCACCCGTGGCGGTCCCATCAGATGTGCTAACATTACTAGTCGCTTTACTTTCAATATTTTACTTATGTGACGTCATCATAAAATCGACCAATGAAACGAAACAAAGTTTTGAATTTTGAACAAACACAGCCCGATATCGCAGTGAAATTATCGAAAAAAATTATGAAATCCGTTTTATCACTCGACATGCATTTGTCTTTTGGTCGTTGTTGCCAACTCTACACCTCCACTGTATAATTCCTTAGCATGCATCACTGACTTCTTTTCTGTTTTTCAGTGATTGCAAATTTAACTAAATGTGTATTTACTCAAGCAATTTTATTCGTGCAATACTCCTAATAAACATCATTTGAGGGTCTGAGCTTTCCATATAAATTCACTCACTACGTTCATAAATTCATCGGCAATCTCAGACCCCCTTGTGATGTTAATTGTGATAATATTATCCATTTCATTATTTATATTATATTAGGTAAACATTAAAAATCAGCAATATCTGAAATAATTCATTCAAAGTATTGCGCTAATTATATTTCCCGCGCTAGGCTTCTTGAGGCCTTCCAAACATACATAAATATATTGATGAAGTAAGAGTTATCGTGTTTGAAAAAAAATTCAATATCATTTACGCACAAAAAGGAGGAAAAAAAGATTGACTGGCACAACAGCTTACAAATCCCGAAACCTTTTCGTTAGAGGCAATGTTAGTGACTACAATGAAAACAAAAACGTCATAGGAAAATGCATGAAAAACTAAACAACTGGAGAAAGATAAACGATAAAGATAGTACAGCTTGCTAAACTTGAGAGAGCTGATTGTTATACTGATTATTTTGCACTTATCCTTACACACAGAGGCTCTTGGGCTGCCACACCTCCTTTCACGACGCAAGCGGAGAAAACCGAGAGCCCAAAACATAAATTTGCAACCTGTGCGTTGTTTTAAATAACTGATGCGGAAAAGGCATACACTTTATTTAACAGTATAAGAGGTGGGTTTTTTTTCCCCTCCCTCTCTAAGCTAACTTGGATTTGCTACCTATGATACGATTAAAACAATGACGTGCAGCTTTTGTAGTCATGAATAGTCATGAAGCAACAGGGGAATTTCTTTTATATGAGCATTTACAGTACATGAAATAAGTTCGCGTTCGTGAAAGGAGGCGTGGCAGCTCAAGAGCCTCTCTGTGTAAGAAAAATAATTTTGCTGACTATGCCAGCTGGTTGAAAATTCAACAATGCGTGCAACAAGGAAAGTGTCTTTAGCTATGTTTATATTTGCACGCTGAAAAGAAAATGAGAGGCATCGTTTTATGAACAATCAATAATCTTCCGGTTATATTGTTTCTGTGAATAAACAAGTCAATACTTTTTTAATCACTGCTCATTGTTGGTCCTTGCGTTATATAAACGTATTCATCGTAAATGAAATTGAATTTTTTCTGACAAAGACGGAGTAAGTGGAATAGCAGATTCTCGTATGGAAGGGAAGAGGGAAGCGCTCTCCCTACTTACGGCCATGCATGCGCAGATCTACATTCTTTACAGAGTGGTACCCTATAATTATAAAGTCAATAGTTCTTACTCTTTTTGAGTCATCATACAAACCGTTTTCCTAATTGTTCTATAACTTTCTTCCTTCCCAATTTTCGCAGGTATCTTATGTAGGAATCTGCATAACTATTGCATTAAATGTATTACAAAAAGTGACTTAGTTACCTCTATTGGTGCACGAAGACGTACTATTGATAGATTGTGAAGCTTCACTCTGATTTGCAGCATGCAAACTTTCGTTGATAGCCTCAGAAATTATTGCAAATTGCTAAAGTTTCATATTGAATGAAACTTCTGTGCCAAAGATGTTATTTAACAGGACAATGTTACCTGTATCCATTACCTTTTTCCTTTACAACATACTTCCAGCATCGCTACTATATCATTTTATTAATTTTTTTTTTCATGTCTCTCTTCATTACTTTATGTTTTTCAACTCCATATGAGCCCTGTGCTATTATCAAACCATTCTCCCCTTCCTTGCCCTGTTGCATATTAGTTCATTCGTTCAGCGCATGTTTTTAGGCTTCTCAACAATTAAATGTTTTACGGTACAAGTTTGTTGACGTCATTCCCAAGCCCCAACTTGGAAAACCAAGGACTCTTCTAATAGCTTATCACATCTTAGCCGAGATGTACCCGTTTTAAGGCGCCGGGAACTTGCCTTTGCCCATGCCCTTCCAGGATAGAACTTGCTGATTGCACTAGCAGATAAACTGCCACATTAAGCATTTCTTAAGTTTGCACAGATTGGACATGTGTAGGTTGGTTTCAAATTTGGTAATTAAACAAGCTAGAAGATAGGGTTTACGGCTTTTTTTTGACAGGCGTATGGAAACATCAGCTTAATATTTTTTTTTTGGATCAGTTAATTTAATAGATGCAATTTAGTAAGTAGGATGGATTTCTGTGGTATTCAGTACAACTTTTCCCCAGTTAGGTTAGGTGACTAAAGTGAAGAAATCTTCGTTTCTGACTTGTGTACGCTTCTTTATGTGTTTCCATTTATACACGATCTTCATTGCTCCAGCGAGGGACAGCTGTTTCAACAATGTTGAACTTCCTCTACGAACCCTCCTTAGCCCTTAAAAGGTTTAGCTGGAATCTTAAAAAAATTAGGGAATAAGGGCTTTATAAATAAATTTTATGATTTTTTTTTTGTTTGTTTTGGTTTTGGTTTTGGTTAGGGTCGACACCTTAACGAACTGAATAATACGAAAGTGGATAAACTTTATGTTATGGAGCAAATTTAACTTTACTTTACGAAGTTAATTATTCGAATAGTAGACTTATGGGATTACAGATCTTCAACAAGAGCATAAGATGCACGGTTAGAATGCCTTTCACAGTTTCACCATTCTTTTTAAAATTTGTTTCTTGCAAGAATTTTTTGAAAGATTATTCTTATTCTAAACTTTTTTTTTAATTTGTCCATCTGTATTTACACTTATCTTTAAATAAAGTGAGGTATCTATAACAATCAGGAAGTACAGAAACGAAATTTATGTTTGCAAAATAAAAATGTTATACCATGCTCTAATACTTGAGTTTTAATTTTTTATGCCACTGCTTCAGCTATTCTAGATTACATAAAAAGGAAAAATAGAACAGATGCGCTTTGTTTTTGAAATTGCAAATATAATAACAAATTTGCAATATTCTGAAATTTCAGGTTATATTATCTCAAATAATTACGGTATTGGACGCCTTAAATTTATATTTCATTTATTACCATTCACGTATTTATTTAGGGAAAAGCCAATCTCAGCTTAGTAAATTAGTAACTGTGTGCCTATTTTATTCCAGATGCAGCTTCCCTAGATTCCAAGGTAAATGAAATATGTTACGTGCCTTGCTTGTTATGTAGTACAATAGGTAGAAGTAAAAGTAGAAGTAGATGTAGAGGTAGTATATAAACCTACAACCCTCTTTCGCTGGCTCCAATCTTTTCGATCACCTCAGTACTTCTAAGAAAGAAATATTGGTGCAACTAAGGCGATTTTTAAGGGTTTCAGGTAAACTTCCGCTTCTTATAGACTGATTTCACTGATTTTTGGAAATTTTTTTTCTTATTTTATTTCAATGGCATACACCCGAGTTTCCTTTAAAATATGTAAAATTGCGGCCAGTAGAGAAAATTTTAAATTTTGCTTTAACACCCAGTCATATATCAGATAAACACTCCTAATATCCCGATTGCGCTAATTTTTTGAAAAAATACATTTATCAATTTATTTGAAAGAAATCTATCTAGTGTTGTTGATGGATATAAACAATTACGACCACTAGAGCGATTTTTCATTTTTTAAAAATATTTCGCTCTAGGTTAACCCCCACCACTAATGGTCCAATTTTGCTGGTTAAGGCTTTCGACAAATCGTTTGTTAATTGATGGTTAGATGCCGAGCTTCTTTGAGAAAAAACAAAAATTGCGACCACTAGAGTGTTAACGGACACATATATTTTATATACATTTTATTTTTCTTTAATAATAGGTGCCTAGCAGGTACGATCGATGCAGATTTTGGTAGATTATTAAACAAACTTTCCAAGGGCACAATCGCAATAGCGTACATTCCTTCGGAATTCCCTAAAAATAATTAGCTAAAAATAAGTAGATTTTTCATGGGTTCGGCCGGAAAAGGAAAGAAAGAAAGAATGAAAGAAAGAGGGAAAATAATGGAAATGCAGAGAGGAATGTCGATATACAATAAGCAAGCTTGATTTTTAATCTCCTTATTTTGTTTTATATTAGTATCTAGTTCAACAAATATTTTTCTAATTTTCTTGCTGCAGATATATGAAATTCATTTTCCCGGGTTTTCGACTATCAAATCTTTCATTAATACACATAATTTCTCTATATTCCTCGGGTTTATCAGGACTATAATCAAATCACCGTTTATTATTACGGTACGTTTAGCAGTAATGAAATCTCTAAGGCTGTGAATAGTGTAATCAAATGGTAACTAGTCAAGAAACTGTAGGAGCGACCTGCATCTGACAGTGATATAGAATCAGTGGGAGAAAAGTCCTTGGTAATTGGCAGACTTTAGAGATGAATAGGGAGGAATAAATGCCATTTCCGAATTGTGAATTGCACCCAATTTACTAGGATATTACTTTTTGCAATAAAAGTAATATTTCCCATATAATTAATCCAGGCACTTGACAATTTAAAACGGCTGTGTTTACTAAACGTAATATTTAAGGAAATTCTTTAGCTGAAATGAGATTTCTTATAATTGAGTGACATTTTATGCAAGTATATTCAGGTAACAATTAGAAATCACGTTTAAATGCATCTTCATTGCTAAAGATTTGCAGTATTAAAGGTAGAGATGACTCTTTAATTTTAGAGTTTTCACGGAATCGGTTACCTTCGAAAAAAACCGCGCTTTCTGCTTTTCTTTTCAATAGCAATAGTAGTAATGATACAACAACAACAACAACAACAATAATAATAATAATAATAATAGTAATAATAAAACAGACAACTTTTCGCACAGGAAAGAATACTTTCCATGCAGATGAATGAGACCATCTTAGTTAATTTTTTTTTTTTTTGAGTAGTGTTTAACGCCCGTTTTTACTACTGAGGCACCACAGGCGGTGGACACTGATGATACATGAGATGAAATGATAAATTGGGAAAGGATATTTTTTTTTTGAAGGAAGGAAGCGTTCCAGGCCTAAGTTTAGGTACCTCCCCGGCATTTGCCAGTTATGAAGACTGAGGAAAACCTGGAAAAAACCCCAGTCAGGGAGGACGGTCCTGGCGGGATTCGAACCGCAGACCTCCCGCTCACGAGTCCGTGCCTTAACGACCTCGGCCACCCGTGGCGGTATCTTAGTTAATGAACTCGTTCTGTAATGTTATCTATGAAATAAAATAAATCATGAAATAAAATACATTTTCTTGAAAATCTTTTCTCTCTCGTAGCAATCACATGACGGGTGTGGTTTCAGATATTTTTAAATGATTGAAACATTCCATACACTTTTTGCGTACTTACCAGCAAAATTAGGAAATGCGCCTTTACTTGCACTAATTAACGAAAAACGGGAAGATATATGAGTAAAGTGTGTGTAAAGATTTTAAAAGAATGATATGAATTATTTCGTTGGAACTGGATTTGCATCTCACATTCAGCACTATTGATACATATTAAAGCGAGGCAAGGCAACACTTGGAAAACAATTTTTTTGAATATGTATGCTTTCCTCAGCAACGAAAGTAAACGCAACAGGTGTTGTGCTGGAAGTGTTCATTACTTATTTATAAGGACAGCAAAGTTATTAAAATATTTGTAACTTATATTGCTTCGAATTTAATGTTTTTGTTAACATAGTTCTTTTACTCGCATTGCACGTGCCTTATAACAGAACCCTACTAAAAAAGAAGTAAAGAGTTTTATATTTTATTTAAAGAACACAGCCTGAAACAACCAAAGAAATGCATGTCTTACAAATCAATTTATGCTACAAAGCAAATCCAAATAAAATAGAATTAAAATACATGTTTTACTTAAAATTGGAAGTTTAGTTCTTCTAATATATCTCATGTACTTCGGAGCATAAAAATAATCACTAGTAACAATGTAATAAAAAAGAAAGAAAGAAAGATAGATAGAAAGAAAGAAAGCCTTAGGAGCGAGCGAAAAAGGAAGTAGGAATAGAATGTAACATTGCTATTAGAACATACTATGCATGTCAAGCTATTAATAATTGTAGTATAATGAAATTTCCAATTTTGCACCATTTTCTATTTAACTGTTTAAAAACGTTATACATTTTCATTGCTCTGTTTTAACTTATTTTATACACCTGATATTCTGTTTAAGTGTCTATATATTTGAGTAAAATGCTAACTTTTTTGGGCAAATAAAATAGAAAACCAACGACGATTTAGCCCCTTAGGGTCTGATATTCATTTCGAAACATAACTTGTTTTTTTTTTGTAAAAAGACAATATTATGAATTATTAAAATGTTATCAGTAAAGTGTATAGTGATATTGGCTATAATATACAGTCATGGAAATCTCTGAAAGCAATTATGTATTATTGCCTAGCTTCCAACATACATAAATATATATTCAATTTATTTATGGAAATATTTATCTTCTTTTCTTTATCTGATTATCAACCTATGAGATTTGGCAAGAAATACGTTAAATTTTGAATTTTTACCAACATAAATTCGAAACAGAACATTTGTCTTCTGCCGCATTTCAAAAAAATAAAATATTCTCAAAACACTCGATGGAGGAGACGCAATTTTGAGGAACAATCGATAGAAATAAGAATGAGTGGGTGCCACTGCTGTTATCCAATAAAGATTTATTATATTATTATATAATTCCATGCTTTAAGAATATGTTATTGTTTAAATATAACCAATAAAGTTCCCGAAATAGGGCATATTTTTCCTTTTACAAAGAATGCTACAGCAAAATATTTCAAATATGTGCAATATTCTTAATTAACACCATTCTGTCTGACATACCGATTTCATATCCTTTATTAAACAGTGATGAAATTAATCGTTCCGAAATTATTTTGCTTAAAACTCTCATAAAAAGTTTCCTCATGTTAAAATTTGGCGCTTTAATCCTTACAACATTAGGAATTTCAAAGCTTGAAAAACATTTCCACTGTTATTGAAATGCATAAGCTTGAGTAATTAATGTTTTAAAATAAGAAAATTAGAAAATATTTTACTGTCTTTCTACTTTGGTTAAAAATTACTAGAGATAGTCATGTTGGAGGTGGCATTTATGGATGGGGAATGCCCACAAGTTATGTTGGTTGGGTGCGATTGCTATTTCTGTGCATATATAACAATGGTTATCATAGAAATATTTTCATCAACATGTTAATATTTCATAAATGCCAACCTGAATTTATAGTTACATGTGCAGTTCTAAGAAATAACCTCGAAATTGGATTGGTGTCTTAAACTTATATATTTAAATTGTTGAAATATGCATTGTACAGGAAATATATGTATATATATACATGGTTATATTTTCATTTGTATGATATATTTAACAATGAATTATATTTTTAATATAATTATGCCTAACCGATTTACACTCATGTGCTTCATCAGACATACAATAACACAATTTACTAAGTTGATTTGATGTCTTCAATTACGTTTGAAAAATTGTTTGAAATACCAATTCTGGAGTCAGTAATTATGGACGGAAAATCCCCAAAAGGCAAAGGCGGTAGTGCCAAAGATATTTAAATGAATATACCACAATTGTTATTGGTGAAATAATTACTCCAGCATATGTTATTTATTCAAAGGATTATATATGATTTCCAATTTACATGTGAACCACATAAACATGGCTTGAATATAAAATTGAATGCTCCACAAAGGTGCGATTTGATCCAATGAAGAACTATAGCAGTTATATAAATAAATAGTGCTTCATTTTCCAATTGGGGTTCATATAATCGCCACTGACATTCACACCGTCATTATTACGCATATAATTCACCTACGATTACAATGGATATAGGTCTATCTCACAGTTTCCATAAAAGTAGAAATTGCTTTGTGTCATATTATAAATATTAAAAAGGGGGGAAAAATCATCATGGAGGCGATATTCCCGGAAGGTGGATAGCCACAGTTAATGGCGGGAGGGTGCCATTGCAATTCCTATACAAATTTAGTGTTTGAAATCAATTCCTTCGCACATGCTATTGTTTCAATAGTGCCAAAACGATTTTCAAATTACATGTGCATCTCCTTAATAATTATAAGTGGTGGAATAGTGTTTTCATTTATAGGGGAAATCGACATATCTGTATTCAGTAAATCCTGAGTTTGAACAAACAAATATGTATCAAAATGTGCGATATAATCGTCACTGCATTTCCAATTTTCACATGTTTTTCATATAAATTGGCTGGTACAAAGCAAATTGAAAATGATGAGGTTGAAATCTATCTTAAGCACATGCTATTGTTTCAATAGAGCCAATATGTTTTTCACATTACATGTGCAGTTCTTAAGTATGACCTTGTAAATGAAATAGTGTCTTCGACTAATATGGAAACTGGAGCAATAAGCACTATATGAGCTATAAATAAACAGAACATTGTTTTCAATTGGAGATGCTATATTCTCTATGGTAATTCACATGGAGATTTTAAGCACATTATTCCCCTACTATATCATTGGATATAGTTATATCTGAAAGTTCCAATAAATGTGCAAATGGTTTGGCGTCATCTCATAAATTTTAAAAAAACGGTGTGATAATTTCATCTTGGAGGCGATATTCGCGGACGGTGGATCGCCACAGTTAATGGCGGGAGGGTGCCATTGCAATTCCTATACAAATTTAGTGTTTGAAATCAATTCCTTCGCACATGCTATTGTTTCAATAGTGTCAAAACGATTTTCAAATTACATGTGCAACTCCTTAAAAATTATAAGTGATGGAATAGTGCATTCCATTTATAGTGGAAATGGACATTTATTTTTTCATAAAATTCTAAGTATGGACATACAATTATGCATTAAAATGTGCGAAACTATCGTCACTGCATTTCCATTTTTCAAATGTTTCAATATTAATTGGCTGGTTCAAAGGAAATTGAAAATGTTGAGGTTCAAATCTATCTTCAGCACATGCTATTGGTTCAATAGAGCTAATTAGTTTTTCACATTACATGTGCAGTTCTTAAGTATGACCTTGTAAATGAAATTGTGTCTTCGACTAATATGGAAACTGGAGCAATAAGCACTATATGAGCTATAAATAAACAGAACATTGTTTTCAATTGGAATTGCTATATTCTCTAATGTATTTCGCATCAAGATTTTAAGCACATTATTCCCCTACTATATCGTTGGATATAGTTATATCTGATAGTTCCAATAAATGTGCAAATGGTTTGGCGTCATCTCATAAATTTCAAAAAAAAGGTGTGATAATTTCATCTTGGAGGCGATATTTGCGGACGGTGGATCGCCACAGTTAATAGCGGGAGGGTGCCATTGCAATTCCTATACAAATTTAGTGTTTGAAATCAATTCCTTCGCACATGCTATTGTTTCAATAGTGCCAAAACGATTTTCAAATTACATGTGCAACTCCTTAAAAATTCCAAGTGATGGAATAGTGCATTCTATTTATAGTGGAAATGGACATATATTTTTTCATAAAATTCTAAGTATGGACATAGAATTATGCATCAAAATGTGCGAAACTATCTTCACTGCATTTCCATTTTTCAAATGTTTCAATATTCATTGGCTGTTTCAAAGGAAATTGAAAATGTTGAGGTTGAAATCTATCTTCAGCACATGCTATTGTTTCAATAGAGCTAATATGTTTTTCACATTACATGTGCAGTTCTTAAGTATGACCTTGTAAATGAAATTGTGTCTTCGACAATATGGAAACTGGAGCAATAAGCACTATATCAGCTATAAATAAACAGAACATTGTTTTCAATTGGAGATGCTATATTCTCTACTGTAATTCACATCAAGATTTTAAGCACATTATTCCCCTACTATATCATTGGATATAGTTATATCTGATAGTTCCAATAAATGTGCAAATGGTTTGGCGTCATCTCATAAATTTCAAAAAAAAGGTGTGATAATTTCATCTTGGAGGCGATATTCGCCGACGGTGGATCGCCACAGTTAATGGCGGGAGGGTGCCATTGCAATTCCTATACAAATTTAGTGTTTGAAATCAATTCCTTCGCACATGCTATTGTTTCAATAGTGCCAAAACGATTTTCAAATTACATGTGCAACTCCTTCAAAATTATAAGTGATGGAATAGTGCATTCCACTCAAGTGGAAAAGGACATATATTTTTTCACTAAGTATGGACATACAATTATGCATCAAAATGTGCGAAACTATCTTCACTGCATATCCATTTTTCAAATGTTTCAATATTCATTGGCTGGTTCAAAGGAAATTGAAAATGTTGAGGTTGAAATCTATCTTCAGCACATGCTATTGTTTCAATAGAGCTAATATGTTTCTCACATTACATGTGCAGTTCTTAAGTATGACCTTGTAAATGATATTGTGTCTTCGACTAATGTGGAAACTGGAGCAATAAGCACTATATGAGCTATAAATAAACAGAACATTGTTTTCAATTGGAATTGCTATATTCTCTAATGTATTTCGCATCAAGATTTTAAGCACATTATTCCCCTACTATATCGTTGGATATAGTTATATCTGATAGTTCCAATAAATGTGCAAATGGTTTGGCGTCATCTCATAAATTTCAAAAAAAAAAAGGTGTGATAATTTCATCTTGGAGGCGATATTCGCGGACGGTGGATCGCCACAGTTAATGGCGGGAGGGTGCCATTGCAATTCCTATACAAATTTAGTGTTTGAAATCAATTCCTTCGCACATGCTATTGTTTCAATAGTGTCAAAACGATTTTCAAATTACATGTGCAACTCCTTAAAAATTATAAGTGATGGAATAGTGCATTCCATTTATAGTGGAAATGGACATATATTTTTTCATAAAATTCTAAGTATGGACATACAATTATGCATCAAAATGTGCGAAACTATCTTCACTGCATTTCCATTTTTCAAATGTTTCAATATTAATTGGCTGGTTCAAAGGAAATTGAAAATGTTGAGGTTCAAATCTATCTTCAGCACATGCTATTGTTTCAATAGAGCTAATATGTTTTTCACATTACATGTGCAGTTCTTAAGTATGAACTTGTAAATGAAATTGTGTCTTCGACAATATGGAAACTGGAGCAATAAGCACTATATCAGCTATAAATAAACAGAACATTGTTTTCAATTGGAGATGCTATATTATCTTCTGTAATTCACATCAAGATTTTAAGCACATTATTCCCCTACTATATCTTGGATATAGTTATATCTGATATTTCCAATAAATGTGCAAATGGTTTGGCGTCATCTCATAAATTTCAAAAAAAAGGTGTGATAATTTCATCTTGGAGGCGATATTCGCGGACGGTGGATCGCCACAGTTAATGGCGGGAGGGTGCCATTGCAATTCCTATACAAATTTAGTGTTTGAAATCAATTCCTTCGCACATGCTATTGTTTCAATAGTGCCAAAACGATTTTCAAATTACATGTGCAACTCCTTAAAAATTATAAGTGATGGAATAGTGCTTTCCATTCAAGTGGAAAGGGACATATGTTTTTTCACTAAGTATGGACATACAATTATGCATCAAAATGTGCGAAACTATCTTCACTGCATATCCATTTTTCAAATGTTTCAATATTCATGGCTGGTTCAAAGGAAATTGAAAATGTTGAGGTTGAAATCTATCTTCAGCACATGCTATTGTTTCAATAGAGCTAATATGTTTTTCACATTACATGTGCAGTTCTTAAGTATGACCATGTAAATGAAATTGTGTCTTCGACAATATGGAAACTGGAGCAATAAGCACTATATCAGCTATAAATAAACAGAACATTGTTTTCAATTGGAGATGCTATATTCTCTTCTGTAATTCACATCAAGATTTTAAGCACATTATTCCCCTACTATATCTTGGATATAGTTATATCTGATATTTCCAATAAATGTGCAAATGGTTTGGCGTCATCTCATAAATTTCAAAAAAAAGTTGTGATAATTTCATCTTGGAGGCGATATTTGCGGACGGTGGATCGCCACAGTTAATGGCGGGAGGGTGCCATTGCAATTCCTATACAAATTTAGTGTTTGAAATCAATTCCTAGGCACATGCTATTGTTTCAATAGTGCCAAAACGATTTTAAAATTACATGTGCAACTCCTTAAAAATTATAAGTGATGGAATAGTGCATTCCATTCAAGTGGAAAAGGACATATATTTTTTCACTAAGTATGGACATACAATTATGCATCAAAATGTGCGAAACTATCTTCACTGCATATCCATTTTTCAAATGTTTCAATATTCATTGGCTGGTTCAAAGGAAATTGAAAATGTTGAGGTTGAAATCTATCTTCAGCACATGCTATTGTTTCAATAGAGCTAATATGTTTTTCACATTACATGTGCAGTTCTTAAGTATGACCTTGTAAATGAAATTGTGTCTTCGACAATATGGAAACTGGAGCAATAAGCACTATATGAGCTATAAATAAACAGAACATTGTTTTTAATTGGAATTGCTATATTCTCTAGTGTAATTCACATCAAGATTTTAAGCACATTATTCCCCTACTATATCGTTGGATATAGTTATATCTGATAGTTCCAATAAATGTGCAAATGGTTTGGCGTCATCTCATAAATTTCAAAAAAAAGGTGTGATAATTTCATCTTGGAGGCGATATTCGCGGACGGTGGATCGCCACAGTTAATGGCGGGAGGGTGCCATTGCAATTCCTATACAAATTTAGTGTTTGAAATCAATTCCTTCGCACATGCTATTGTTTCAATAGTGCCAAAACGATTTTCAAATTACATGTGCAACTCCTTAAAAATTATAAGTTATGGAATAGTGCTTTCCATTCAAGTGAAAAGGGACATATGTTTTTTCACTAAGTATGGACATACAATTATGCATCAAAATGTGCGAAACTATCTTCACTGCATATCCATTTTTCAAATGTTTCAATATTCATTGGCTGGTTCAAAGGAAATTGAAAATGTTGAGGTTGAAATCTATCTTCAGCACATGCTATTGTTTCAATAGAGCTAATATGTTTTTCACATTACATGTGCAGTTCTTAAGTATGACCTTGTAAATGAAATTGTGTCTTCGACAATATGGAAACTGGAGCAATAAGCACTATATGAGCTATAAATAAACAGAACATAGTTTTCAATTGGAGATGCTATATTCTCTACTGTAATTCACATCCAGATTTTAAGCACATTACTCCCCTACTATATCGTTGGATATAGTTATATCTGATAGTTCCAATAAATGTGCAAATGGTTTGGCGTCATCTCATAAATTTCAAAAAAAAGGTGTGATAATTTCATCTTGGAGGCGATATTCGCGGACGGTGGATCGCCACAGTTAATGGCGGGAGGGTGCCATTGCAATTCCTATACAAATTTAGTGTTTGAAATCAATTCCTTCGCACATGCTATTGTTTCAATAGTGCCAAAACGATTTTCAAATTACATGTGCAACTCCTTAAAAATTATAAGTGATGGAATAGTGCATTCCATTCAAGTGGAAAAGGACATATATTTTTTCACTAAGTATGGACATACAATTATGCATCAAAATGTGCGAAACTATCTTCACTGCATATCCATTTTTCAAATGTTTCAATATTCATTGGCTGGTTCAAAGGAAATTGAAAATGTTGAGGTTGAAATCTATCTTCAGCACATGCTATTGTTTCAATAGAGCTAATATGTTTTTCACATTACATGTGCAGTTCTTAAGTATGACCTTGTAAATGAAATTGTGTCTTCGACAATATGGAAACTGGAGCAATAAGCACTATATGAGCTATAAATAAACAGAACATTGTTTTCAATTGGAGATGCTATATTCTCTACTGTAATTCACATCAAGATTTTAAGCACATTATTCCTCTACTATATCGTTGGATATAGTTATATCTGATAGTTCCAATAAATGTGCAAATGGTTTGGCGTCATCTCATAAATTTCAAAAAAAAGTTGTGATAATTTCATCTTGGAGGCGATATTCGCGGACGGTGGATCGCCACAGTTAATGGCGGGAGGGTGCCATTGCAATTCCTATACAAATTTAGTGTTTGAAATCAATTCCTTCGCACATGCTATTGTTTCAATAGTGCCAAAACGATTTTCAAATTACATGTGCAACTCCTTAAAAATTATAAGTGATGGAATAGTGCATTCCATTCAAGTGGAAAAGGACATATATTTTTTCACTAAGTATGGACATACAATTATGCATCCAAATGTGCGAAACTATCTTCACTGCATATCCATTTTTCAAATGTTTCAATATTCATTGGCTGGTTCAAAGGAAATTGAAAATGTTGAGGTTGACATCTATCTTCAGCACATGCTATTGTTTCAATAGAGCTAATATGTTTTTCACATTACATGTGCAGTTCTTAAGTATGACCTTGTAAATGAAATTGTGTCTTCGACAATATGGAAACTGGAGCAATAAGCACTATATGAGCTATAAATAAACAGAACATTGTTTTCAATTGGAATTGCTCTATTCTCTACTGTATTTCACATCAAGATTTTAAGCACATTATTCCCCTACTATATCGTTGGATATAGTTATATCTGATAGTTCCAATAAATGTGCAAATGGTTTGGCGTCATCTCATAAATTTCAAAAAAAAGGTGTGATAATTTCATCTTGGAGGCGATATTCGCGGACGGTGGATCGCCACAGTTAATGGCGGGAGGGTGCCATTGCAATTCCTATACAAATTTAGTGTTTGAAATCAATTCCTTCGCACATGCTATTGTTTCAATAGTGCCAAAACGATTTTCAAATTACATGTGCAACTCCTTAAAAATTATAAGTGATGGAATAGTGTATTCCATTCAAGTGGAAAAGGACATATATTTTTTCACTAAGTATGGACATACAATTATGCATCAAAATGTGCCAAACTATCTTCACTGCATATCCATTTTTCAAATGTTTCAATATTCATTGGCTGGTTCAAAGGAAATTGAAAATGTTGAGGTTGAAATCTATCTTCAGCACATGCTATTGTTTCAATAGAGCTAATATGTTTTTCACATTACATGTGCAGTTCTTAAGTATGACCTTGTAAATGAAATTGTGTCTTCGACAATATGGAAACTGGAGCAATAAGCACTATATGAGCTATAAATAAACAGAACATTGTTTTCAATTGGAGATGCTATATTCTCTACTGTAATTCACATCCAGATTTTAAGCACATTACTCCCCTACTATATCGTTGGATATAGTTATATCTGATAGTTCCAATAAATGTGCAAATGGTTTCGCGTCATCTCATAAATTTCAAAAAAAAGGTGTGATAATTTCATCTTGGAGGCGATATTCGCGGACGGTGGATCGCCACAGTTAATGGCGGGAGGGTGCCATTGCAATTCCTATACAAATTTAGTGTTTGAAATCAATTCCTTCGCACATGCTATTGTTTCAATAGTGCCAAAACGATTTTCAAATTAAATGTGCAACTCCTTAAAAATTATAAGTGATGGAATAGTGCATTCCATTCAAGTGGAAAAGGACATATATTTTTTCACTATGTATGGACATACAATTATGCATCAAAATGTGCGAAACTATCTTCATTGCATATCCATTTTTCAAATGTTTCAATATTCATTGGCTGGTTCAAAGGAAATTGAAAATGTTGAGGTTGAAATCTATCTTCAGCACATGCTATTGTTTCAATAGAGCTAATATGTTTTTCACATTACATGTGCAGATCTTAAGTATGACCTTGTAAATGAAATTGTGTCTTCGACAATATGGAAACTGGAGCAATAAGCACTATATGAGCTATAAATAAACAGAACATTGTTTTCAATTGGAGATGCTATATTCTCTACTGTAATTCACATCAAGATTTTAAGCACATTATTCCCCTACTATATCGTTGGATATAGTTATATCTGATAGTTCCAATAAATGTGCAAATGGTTTGGCGTCATCTCATAAATTTCAAAAAAAAGGTGTGATAATTTCATCTTGGAGGCGATATTCGCGGACGGTGGATCGCCACAGTTAATGGCGGGAGGGTGCCATTGCAATTCCTATACAAATTTAGTGTTTGAAATCAATTCCTTCGCACATGCTATTGTTTCAATAGTGCCAAAACGATTTTCAAATTACATGTGCAACTCCTTAAAAATTATAAGTGATGGAATAGTGCATTCCATTCAAGTGGAAAAGGACATATATTTTTTCACTAAGTATGGACATACAATTATGCATCCAAATGTGCGAAACTATCTTCACTGCATATCCATTTTTCAAATGTTTCAATATTCATTGGCTGGTTCAAAGGAAATTGAAAATGTTGAGGTTGAAATCTATCTTCAGCACATGCTATTGTTTCAATAGAGCTAATATGTTTTTCACATTACATGTGCAGATCTTAAGTATGACCTTGTAAATGAAATTGTGTCTTCGACAATATGGAAACTGGAGCAATAAGCACTATATGAGCTATAAATAAACAGAACATTGTTTTCAATTGGAATTGCTATATTCTCTACTGTAATTCACATCAAGATTTTAAGCACATTATTCCCCTACTATATCGTTGGATATAGTTATATCTGATAGTTCCAATAAATGTGCAAATGGTTTGGCGTCATCTCATAAATTTCAAAAAAAAGGTGTGATAATTTCATCTTGGAGGCGATATTCGCGGACGGAGGATCGCCACAGTTAATGGCGGGAGGGTGCCATTGCAATTCCTATACAAATTTAGTGTTTGAAATCAATTCCTTCGCACATCCTATTGTTTCAATAGTGCCAAAACGATTTTCAAATTACATGTGCAACTCCTTAAAAATTATAAGTGATGGAATAGTGCATTCCATTCAAGTGGAAAAGGACATATATTTTTTCACTAAGTATTGACATACAATTATGCATCCAAATGTGCGAAACTATCTTCACTGCATATCCATTTTTCAAATGTTTCAATATTCATTGGCTGGTTCAAAGGAAATTGAAAATGTTGAGGTTGAAATCTATCTTCAGCACATGCTATTGTTTCAATAGAGCTAATATGTTTTTCACATTACATGTGCAGTTCTTAAGTATGACCTTGTAAATGAAATTGTGTCTTCGACAATATGGAAACTGGAGCAATAAGCACTATATGAGCTATAAATAAACCGAACATTGTTTTCAATTGGAATTGCTCTATTCTCTACTGTATTTCACATCAAGATTTTAAGCACATTATTCCCCTACTATATCGTTGGATATAGTTATATCTGATAGTTCCAATAAATGTGCAAATGGTTTGGCGTCATCTCATAAATTTCAAAAAAAAGGTGTGATAATTTCATCTTGGAGGCGATATTCGCGGACGGTGGATCGCCACAGTTAATGGCGGGAGGGTGCCATTGCAATTCCTATACAAATTTAGTGTTTGAAATCAATTCCTTCGCACATGCTATTGTTTCAATAGTGCCAAAACGATTTTCAAATTACATGTGCAACTCCTTAAAAATTATAAGTGATGGAATAGTGCATTCCATTCAAGTGGAAAAGGACATATATTTTTTCACTAAGTATGGACATACAATTATGCATCAAAATGTGCGAAACTATCTTCACTGCATATCCATTTTTCAAATGTTTCAATATTCATTGGCTGGTTCAAAGGAAATTGAAAATGTTGAGGTTGAAATCTATCTTCAGCACATGCTATTGTTTCAATAGAGCTAATATGTTTTTCACATTACATGTGCAGTTCTTAAGTATGACCTTGTAAATGAAATTGTGTCTTCGACAATATGGAAACTGGAACAATAAGCACCATATCAGCTATAAATAAAAAGAGCATTGTTTTCAATTAGAGATGCTATATGCTCTACTGTAATTCACATCAAGATTTTAAGCACATTATTCCCCTACTATATCATTGGATATAGTTATATCTGATAGTTCCAATAAATGTGCAAATGGTTTGGCGTCATCTCATAAATTTCAAAAAAAAGGTGTGATAATTTCATCTTGGAGGCGATATTCGCGGACGGTGGATCGCCACAGTTAATGGCGGGAGGGTGCCATTGCAATTCCTATACAAAATTAGTGTTTGAAATCAATTCCTTCGCACATGCTATTGTTTCAATAGTGCCAAAACGATTTTCAAATTACATGTGCAACTCCTTAAAAATTATAAGTGATGGAATAGTGCATTCCATTCAAGTGGAAAAGGACATATATTTTTTCACTAAGTATGGACATACAATTATGCATCAAAATGTGCGAAACTATCTTCACTGCATATCCATTTTTCAAATGTTTCAATATTCATTGGCTGGTTCAAAGGAAATTGAAAATGTTGAGGTTGAAATCTATCTTCAGCACATGCTATTGTTTCAATAGAGCTAATATGTTTTTCACATTACATGTGCAGTTCTTAAGTATGACCTTGTAAATGAAATTGTGTCTTCGACAATATGGAAACTGGAACAATAAGCACCATATCAGCTATAAATAAAAAGAGCATTGTTTTCAATTAGAGATGCTATATGCTCTACTGTAATTCACATCAAGATTTTAAGCACATTATTCCCCTACTATATCATTGGATATAGTTATATCTGATAGTTCCAATAAATGTGCAAATGGTTTGGCGTCATCTCATAAATTTCAAAAAAAAGGTGTGATAATTTCATCTTGGAGGCGATATTCGCGGACGGTGGATCGCCACAGTTAATGGCGGGAGGGTGCCATTGCAATTCCTATACAAAATTAGTGTTTGAAATCAATTCCTTCGCACATGCTATTGTTTCAATAGTGCCAAAACGATTTTCAAATTACATGTGCAACTCCTTAAAAATTATAAGTGATGGAATAGTGCATTCCATTCAAGTGGAAAAGGACATATATTTTTTCACTAAGTATGGACATACAATTATGCATCAAAATGTGCGAAACTATCTTCACTGCATATCCATTTTTCAAATGTTTCAATATTCATTGGCTGGTTCAAAGGAAATTGAAAATGTTGAGGTTGAAATCTATCTTCAGCACATGCTATTGTTTCAATAGAGCTAATATGTTTTTCTCATTACATGTGCAGTTCTTAAGTATGACCTTGTAAATGAAATTGTGTCTTCGACTAATATGGAAACTGGAGCAATAAGCTCTATATGAGCTATAAATAAACAGAACATTGTTTTCAATTGGAGATGCTATATTCTCTACTGTAATTCACATCAAGATTTTAAGCACATTATTCCCCTACTATATCGTTGGATATAGTTATATCTGATAGTTCCAATAAATGTGCAAATGGTTTGGCGTCATCTCATAAATTTCAAAAAAAAGGTGTGATAATTTCATCTTGGAGGCGATATTCGCGGACGGTGGATCGCCACAGTTAATGGCGGGAGGGTGCCATTGCAATTCCTATGCAAATTTAGTGTTTGAAATCAATTCCTTCGCACATGCTATTGTTTCAATAGTGCCAAAACGATTTTCAAATTACATGTGCAACTCCTTAAAAATTATAAGTGATGGAAGAGTGCATTCCATTCAAGTGGAAAAGGACATATATTTTTTCACTAAGTATGGACATACAATTATGCATCCAAATGTGCGAAACTATCTTCACTGCATATCCATTTTTCAAATGTTTCAATATTAATTGGCTGGTTCAAAGGAAATTGAAAATGTTGAGGTTGAAATCTATCTTCAGCACATGCTATTGTTTCAATAGAGCTAATATGTTTTTCACATTACATGTGCAGTTCTTAAGTATGACCTTGTAAATGAAATTGTGTCTTCGACAATATGGAAACTGGAACAATAAGCACCATATCAGCTATAAATAAAAAGAGCATTGTTTTCAATTGGAGATGCTATATGCTCTACTGTAATTCACATCAAGATTTTAAGCACATTATTCCCCTACTATATCATTGGATATAGTTATATCTGATAGTTCCAATAAATGTGCAAATGGTTTGGCGTCATCTCATAAATTTCAAAAAAAAGGTGTGATAATTTCATCTTGGAGGCGATATTCGCGGACGGTGGATCGCCACAGTTAATGGCGGGAGGGTGCCATTGCAATTCCTATACAAATTTAGTGTTTGAAATCAATTCCTTCGCACATGCTATTGTTTCAATAGTGCCAAAACGATTTTCAAATTACATGTGCAACTCCTTAAAAATTATAAGTGATGGAATAGTGCATTCCATTCAAGTGGAAAAGGACATATATTTTTTCACTAAGTATGGACATACAATTATGCATCAAAATGTGCGAAACTATCTTCACTGCATATCCATTTTTCAAATGTTTCAATATTCATTGGCTGGTTCAAAGGAAATTGAAAATGTTGAGGTTGAAATCTATCTTCAGCACATGCTATTGTTTCAATAGAGCTAATATGTTTTTCACATTACATGTGCAGTTCTTAAGTATGACCTTGTAAATGAAATTGTGTCTTCGACTAATATGGAAATTGGAGCAATAAGCACTATATGAGCTATAAATAAACAGAACATTGTTTTCAATTGGAGATGCTATATTCTCTACTGTAATTCACATCAAGATTTTAAGCACATTATTCCCCTACTATATCGTTGGATATAGTTATATCTGATAGTTCCAATAAATGTGCAAATGGTTTGGCGTCATCTCATAAATTTCAAAAAAAAGGTGTGATAATTTCATCTTGGAGGCGATATTCGCGGACGGTGGATCGCCACAGTTAATGGCGGGAGGGTGCCATTGCAATTCCTATACAAATTTAGTGTTTGAAATCAATTCCTTCGCACATGCTATTGTTTCAATAGTGCCAAAACGATTTTCAAATTACATGTGCAACTCCTTAAATATTATAAGTGATGGAAGAATGCATTCCATTCAAGTGGAAAAGGACATATATTTTTTCACTAAGTATGGACATACAATTATGCATCCAAATGTGCGAAAGTATCTTCACTGCATATGGATTTTTCAAATGTTTCAATATTCATTGGCTGGTTCAAAGGAAATTGAAAATGTTGAGGTTGAAATCTATCTTCAGCACATGCTATTGTTTCAATAGAGCTAATATGTTTTTCACATTACATGTGCAGATCTTAAGTATGACCTTGTAAATGAAATTGTGTCTTCGACAATATGGAAACTGGAGCAATAAGCACTATATGAGCTATAAATAAACAGAACATTGTTTTCAATTGGAATTGCTATATTCTCTACTGTATTTCACATCAAGATTTTAAGCACATTATTCCCCTACTATATCGTTGGATATAGTTATATCTGATAGTTCCAATAAATGTGCAAATGGTTTGGCGTCATCTCATAAATTTCAAAAAAAAGGTGTGATAATTTCATCTTGGAGGCGATATTCGCGGACGGTGGATCGCCACAGTTAATGGCGGGAGTGTGCCATTGCAACTCCTATACAAATTTAGTGTTTGAAATCAATTCCTTCGCACATGCTATTGTTTCAATAGTGCCAAAACGGTTTTCAAATTACATGTGCAACTCCTTAAAAATTATAAGTGATGGAATAGTGCATTCCATTCAAGTGGAAAAGGACATATATTTTTTCACTAAGTATGGACATACAATTATGCATCAAAATGTGCGAAACTATCTTCACTGCATATCCATTTTTCAAATGTTTCAATATTCATTGGCTGGTTCAAAGGAAATTGAAAATGTTGAGGTTGAAATCTATCTTCAGCACATGCTATTGTTTCAATAGAGCTAATATGTTTTTCACATTACATGTGCAGTTCTTAAGTATGACCTTGAAAATGAAATTGTGTCTTCGACAATATGGAAACTGGAGCAATAAGCACTATATCAGCTATAAATAAACAGAACATTGTTTTCAATTGGAGATGCTATATTCTCTTCTGTAATTCACATCAAGATTTTAAGCACATTATTCCCCTACTATATCTTGGATGTAGTTATATCTGATATTTCCAATAAATGTGCAAATGGTTTGGCGTCATCTCATAAATTTCAAAAAAAAGGTGTGATAATTTCATCTTGGAGGCGATATTCGCGGACGGTGGATCGCCACAGTTAATGGCGGGAGGGTGCCATTGCAATTCCTATACAAATTTAGTGTTTGAAATCAATTCCTTCGCACATGCTATTGTTTCAATAGTGCCAAAACGATTTTCAAATTACATGTGCAACTCCTTAAAAATTATAAGTGATGGAATAGTGCTTTCCATTCAAGTGGAAAGGGACATATGTTTTTTCACTAAGTATGGACATACAATTATGCATCAAAATGTGCGAAACTATCTTCACTGCATATCCATTTTTCAAATGTTTCAATATTCATGGCTGGTTCAAAGGAAATTGAAAATGTTGAGGTTGAAATCTATCTTCAGCACATGCTATTGTTTCAATAGAGCTAATATGTTTTTCACATTACATGTGCAGTTCTTAAGTATGACCTTGTAAATGAAATTGTGTCTTCGACAATATGGAAACTGGAGCAATAAGCACTATATGAGCTATAAATAAACAGAACATTGTTTTCAATTGGAATTGCTATATTCTCTACTGTAATTCACATCAAGATTTTAAGCACATTATTCCCCTACTATATCGTTGGATATAGTTATATCTGATAGTTCCAATAAATGTGCAAATGGTTTGGCGTCATCTCATAAATTTCAAAAAAAAGGTGTGATAATTTCATCTTGGAGGCGATATTCGCGGACGGTGGATCGCCACAGTTAAAGGCGGGAGGGTGCCATTGCAATTCCTATACAAATTTATTGTTTGAAATCAATTCCTTCGCACATGCTATTGTTTCAATAGTGCCAAAACGATTTTAAAATTACATGTGCAACTCCTTAAAAATTATAAGTGATGGAATAGTGCATTCCATTCAAGTGGAAAAGGACATATATTTTTTCACTAAGTATGGACATACAATTATGCATCAAAATGTGCGAAACTATCTTCACTGCATATCCATTTTTCAAATGTTTCAATATTCATTGGCTGGTTCAAAGGAAATTGAAAATGTTGAGGTTGAAATCTATCTTCAGCACATGCTATTGTTTCAATAGAGCTAACATGTTTTTCACATTACATGTGCAGTTGTTAAGTATGACCTTGTAAATGAAATTGTGTCTTCGACTAATATGGAAACTGGAGCAATAAGCACTATATGAGCTATAAATAAACACAACATTGTTTTCAATTGGAGATGCTATATTCTCTACTGTAATTCACATCAAGATTTTAAGCACATTATTCCCCTAATATATCGTTGGATATAGTTATATCTGATAGTTCCAATTAATGTGCAAATGGTTTGGCGTCATCTCATAAATTTCAAAAAAAAGGTGTGATAATTTCATCTTGGAGGCGATATTCGCGGACGGTGGATCGCCACAGTTAATGGCGGGAGGGTGCCATTGCAATTCCTATACAAACTTAGTGTTTGAAATCAATTCCTTCGCACATGCTATTGTTTCAATAGTGCCAAAACGATTTTCAAATTACATGTGCAACTCCCTAAAAATTATAAGTGATGGAAGAGTGCATTCCATTCAAGTGGAAAAGGACATATATTTTTTCACTAAGTATGGACATACAATTATGCATCAAAATGTGCGCAAGTATCTTCACTGCATATCCATTTTTCTAATGTTTCAATATTCATTGGCTGGTTCAAAGGAAATTGAAAATGTTGAGGTTGAAATCTATCTTCAGCACATGCTATTGTTTCAATAGAGCTAATATGTTTTTCACATTACATGTGCAGTTCTTAAGTATGACCTTGTAAATGAAATTGTGTCTTCGACAATATGGAAACTGGAGCAATAAGCACTATATCAGCTATAAATAAACAGAACATTGTTTTCAATTGGAGATGCTATATTCTCTTCTGTAATTCACATCAAGATTTTAAGCACATTATTCCCCTACTATATCTTGGATATAGTTATATCTTATATTTCCAATAAATGTGCAAATGGTTTGGCGCCATCTCATAAATTTCAAAAAAAAGGTGTGATAATTTCATCTTGGAGGCGATATTCGCGGACGGTGGATCGCCACAGTTAATGGCGGGAGGGTGCCATTGCAATTCCTATACAAATTTTGGTTTGAAATCAATTCCTTCGCACATGCTATTGTTTCAATAGTGCCAAAACGATTTTAAAATTACATGTGCAACTCCTTAAAAATTATAAGTGATGGAATAGTGCATTCCATTCAAGTGGAAAAGGACATATATTTTTTCACTAAGTATGGACATACAATTATGCATCAAAATGTGCGAAACTATCTTCACTGCATATCCATTTTTCAAATGTTTCAATATTCATTGGCTGGTTCAAAGGAAATTGAAAATGTTGAGGTTGAAATCTATCTTCAGCACATGCTATTGTTTCAATAGAGCTAATATGTTTTTCACATTACATGTGCAGTTCTTAAGTATGACCTTGTAAATGAAATTGTGTCTTCGACAATATGGAAACTGGAGCAATAAGCACTATATCAGCTATAAATAAACAGAACATTGTTTTCAATTGGAATTGCTATATTCTCTACTGTAATTCACATCAAGATTTTAAGCACATTATTCCCCTACTATATCGTTGGATATAGTTATATCTGATAGTTCCAATAAATGTGCAAATGGTTTGGCGTCATGTCATAAATTTCAAAAAAAAGGTGTGATAATTTCATCTTGGAGGCGATATTCGCGGACGGTGGATCGCCACAGTTAATGGCGGGAGGGTGCCATTGCAATTCCTATACAAATTTAGTGTTTGAAATCAATTCCTTCGCACATGCTATTGTTTCAATAGTGCCAAAACGATTTTCAAATTACATGTGCAACTCCTTAAAAATTATAAGTGATGGAAGAGTGCATTCCATTCAAGTGGAAAAGGACATATATTTTTTCACTAAGTATGGACATACAATTATGCATCAAAATGTGCGAAACTATCTTCACTGCATATCCATTTTTCAAATGTTTCAATATTCATTGGCTGGTTCAAAGGAAATTAAAAATGTTGAGGTTGAAATCTATCTTCAGCACATGCTATTGTTTCAATAGAGCTAATATGTTTTTCACATTACATGTGTAGTTCTTAAGTATGACCTTGTAAATGAAATTGAGTCTTCGACAATATGGAAACTGGAGCAATAAGCACTATATGAGCTATAAATAAACAGAACATTGTTTTCAATTGGAGATGCTATATTCTCTACTGTAATTCACATCAAGATTTTAAGCACATTATTCCCCTACTATATCGTTGGATATAGTTATATCTGATAGTTCCAATAAATGTGCAAATGGTTTGGCGTCATCTCATAAATTTCAAAAAAAAGGTGTGATAATTTCATCTTGGAGGCGATATTCGCGGACGGTGGATCGCCACAGTTAATGGCGGGAGGGTGCCATTGCAATTCCTATACAAATTTAGTGTTTGAAATCAATTCCTTCGCACATGCTATTGTTTCAATAGTGCCAAAACGATTTTCAAATTACATGTGCAACTCCTTAAAAATTATAAGTGATGGAATAGTGCATTCCATTCAAGTGGAAAGGGACATATTATTTTTCACTAAGTATGGACATACAATTATGCATCAAAATGTGCGAAACTATCTTCACTGCATATCCATTTTTCAAATGTTTCAATATTCATTGGCTGGTTCAAAGGAAATTGAAAATGTTGAGGTTGAAATCTATCTTCAGCACATGCTATTGTTTCAATAGAGCTAATATGTTTTTCACATTACATGTGCAGTTCTTAAGTATGACCTTGTAAATGAAATTGTGTCTTCGACAATATGGAAACTGGAGCAATAAGCACTATATGAGCTATAAATAAACAGAACATTGTTTTCAATTGGAATTGCTATATTCTCTACTGTAATTCACATCAAGATTTTAAGCACATTATTCCCCTACTATATCGTTGGATATAGTTATATCTGATAGTTCCAATAAATGTGCAAATGGTTTGGCGTCATCTCATAAATTTCAAAAAAAAGGTGTGATAATTTCATCTTGGAGGCGATATTCGCGGACGGTGGATCGCCACAGTTAATGGCGGGAGGGTGCCATTGCAATTCCTATACAAATTTAGTGTTTGAAATCAATTCCTTCGCACATGCTATTGTTTCAATAGTGCCAAAACGATTTTCAAATTACATGTGCAACTCCTTAAAAATTATAAGTGATGGAATAGTGCTTTCCATTCAAGTGGAAAGGGACATATGTTTTTTCACTAAGTATGGACATACAATTATGCATCAAAATGTGCGAAACTATCTTCACTGCATATCCATTTTTCAAATGTTTCAATATTCATGGCTGGTTCAAAGGAAATTGAAAATGTTGAGGTTGAAATCTATCTTCAGCACATGCTATTGTTTCAATAGAGCTAATATGTTTTTCACATTACATGTGCAGTTCTTAAGTATGACCTTGTAAATGAAATTTTGTCTTCGACAATATGGAAACTGGAGCAATAAGCACTATATGAGCTATAAATAAACAGAACATTGTTTTCAATTGGAGATGCTATATTCTCTACTGTAATTCACATCAAGATTTTAAGCACATTATTCCCCTACTATATCGTTGGATATAGTTATATCTGATAGTTCCAATAAATGTGCAAATGGTTTGGCGTCATCTCATAAATTTCAAAAAAAAAGGTGTGATAATTTCATCTTGGAGGCGATATTCGCGGACGGTGGATCGCCACAGTTAATGGCGGGAGGGTTCCATTGCAATTCCTATACAAATTTAGTGTTTGAAATCAATTCCTTCGCACATGCTATTGTTTCAATAGTGCCAAAACGATTTTCAAATTACATGTGCAACTCCTTAAAAATTATAAGTGATGGAATAGTGCATTCCATTCAAGTGGAAAAGGACATATATTTTTACACTAAGTATGGACATACAATTATGCATCAAAATGTGCGAAACTATCTTCACTGCATATCCATTTTTCAAATGTTTCAATATTCATTGGCTGGTTCAAAGGAAATTGAAAATGTTGAGGTTGAAATCTATCTTCAGCACATGCTATTGTTTCAATAGAGCTAATATGTTTTTCACATTACATGTGCAGTTCTTAAATATGACCTTGTAAATGATATTGTGTCTTCGACTAATATGGAAACTGGAGCAATAAGCACTATATGAGCTATAAATAAACAGAACATTGTATTCAATTGGAGATGCTATATTCTGTACTGTAATTCACATCAAGATTTTAAGCACATTATTCTCCTACTATACCGTTGGATATAGTTATATCTGATAGTTCCAATAAATGTGCAAATGGTTTGGCGTCATTTCATAAATTTTAAAAAAAAAGGTGTGATAATTTCATCTTGGAGGCGATATTCGCGGACGGTGGATCGCCACAGTTAATGGCGGGAGGGTGCCATTGCAATTCCTATACACATTTAGTGTTTGAAATCAATTCCTTCGCACATGCTATTGTTTCAATAGTGCCAAAACGATTTTCAAATTACATGTGCAACTCCTTAAAAATTATAAGTGATGGAATAGTGCATTCCATTCAAGTGGAAAAGGACATATATTATTTCACTAAGTATGGACATACAATTTTGCATCAAAATGTGCGAAACTATGTTCACTGCATTTCCATTTTTCAAATGTTTCAATATTCATTGGCTGGTTCAAAGGAAATTGAAAATGTTGAGGTTGAAATCTATCTTCAGCACATGCTATTGTTTCAATAGAGCTAATATGTTTTTCACATTACATGTGCAGTTCTTAAGTATGACCTTGTAAATGAAATTGTGTCTTCGACTAATATGGAAACTGGAGCAATAAGCACTATATGAGCTATAAATAAACAGAACATTGTTTTCAATTGGAGATGCTATATTCTCTACTGTAATTCACATCAAGATTTTAGGCACATTATTCCCCTACTATATCGTTGGATATAGTTATATCTGATAGTTCCAATAAATGTGCAAATGGTTTGGCGTCATCTCATAAATTTTTAAAAAAAAGGTGTGATAATTTCATCTTGGAGGCGATATTCGCGGACGGTGGATCGCCACAGTTAATGGCGGGAGGGTGCCATTGCAATTCCTATACACATTTAGTGTTTGAAATCAATTCCTTCGCACATGCTATTGTTTCAATAGTGCCAAAACGATTTTCAAATTACATGTGCAACTCCTTAAAAATTATAAGTGATGGAATAGTGCATTCCATTCAAGTGGAAAAGGACATATATTTTTTCACTAAGTATGGACATACAATTATGCATCAAAATGTGCGAAACTATCTTCACTGCATATCCATTTTTCAAATGTTTCAATATTCATTGGCTGGTTCAAAGGAAATTGAAAATGTTGAGGTTGAAATCTATCTTCAGCACATGCTATTGTTTCAATAGAGCTAATATGTTTTTCACATTACATGTGCAGTTCTTAAGTATGACCTTGTAAATGAAATTGTGTCTTCGACAATATGGAAACTGGAGCAATAAGCACTATATGAGCTATAAATAAACAGAACATTGTTTTCAATTGGAATTGCTATATTCTCTACTGTAATTCACATCAAGATATTAAGCACATTATTCCCCTACTATATCGTTGGATATAGTTATATCTGATAGTTCCAATAAATGTGCAAATGGTTTGGCGTCATCTCATAAATTTCAAAAAAAAGGTGTGATAATTTCATCTTGGAGGCGATATTCGCGGACGGTGGATCGCCACAGTTAATGGCGGGAGGGTGCCATTGCAATTCCTACACAAATTTAGTGTTTGAAATCAATTCCTTCGCACATGCTATTGTTTCAATAGTGCCAAAACGATTTTCAAATTACATGTGCAACTCCTTAAAAATTATAAGTGATGGAATAGTGCATTCCATTCAAGTGGAAAAGGACATATATTTTTTCACTAAGTATGGACATACAATTATGCATCAAAATGTGCGAAACTATCTTCACTGCATATCCATTTTTCAAATGTTTCAATATTCATTGGCTGGTTCAAAGGAAATTGAAAATTTTGAGGTTGAAATCTATCTTCAGCACATGCTATTGTTTCAATAGAGCTAATATGTTTTTCACATTACATGTGCAGTTCTTAAGTATGACCTTGTAAATGAAATTGTGTCTTCGACTAATATGGAAACTGGAGCAATAAGCACTATATGAGCTATAAATAAACAGAACATTGTTTTCAATTGGAATTGCTATATTCTCTACTGTAATTCACATCAAGATTTTAAGCACATTATTCCCCTACTATATCGTTGGATATAGTTATATCTGATAGTTCCAATAAATGTGCAAATGGTTTGGCGTCATCTCATAAATTTCAAAAAAAAGGTGTGATAATTTCATCTTGGAGGCGATATTCGCGGACGGTGGATCGCCACAGTTAATGGCGGGAGGGTGCCATTGCAATTCCTATACAAATTTAGTGTTTGAAATCAATTCCTTCGCACATGCTATTGTTTCAATAGTGCCAAAACGATTTTCAAATTACATGTGCAACTCCTTAAAAATTATAAGTGATGGAATAGTGCTTTCCATTCAAGTGGAAAGGGACATATGTTTTTTCACTAAGTATGGACATACAATTATGCATCAAAATGTGCGAAACTATCTTCACTGCATATCCATTTTTCAAATGTTTCAATATTCATTGGCTGGTTCAAAGGAAATTGAAAATGTTGAGGTTGAAATCTATCTTCAGCACATGCTATTGTTTCAATAGAGCTAATATGTTTTTCACATTACATGTGCAGTTCTTAAGTATGACCTTGTAAATGAAATTGTGTCTTCGACAATATGGAAACTGGAGCAATAAGCACTATATGAGCTATAAATAAACAGAACATTGTTTTCAATTGGAATTGCTATATTCTCTACTGTAATTCACATCAAGATATTAAGCACATTATTCCCCTACTATATTGTTGGATATAGTTATATCTGATAGTTCCAATAAATGTGCAAATGGTTTGGCGTCATCTCATAAATTTCAAAAAAAAGGTGTGATAATTTCATCTTGGAGGCGATATTCGCGGACGGTGGATCGCCACAGTTAATGGCGGGAGGGTGCCATTGCAATTCCTATACAAATTTAGTGTTTGAAATCAATTCCTTCGCACATGCTATTGTTTCAATAGTGCCAAAACGATTTTCAAATTACATGTGCAACTCCTTAAAAATTATAAGTGATGGAATAGTGCTTTCCATTCAAGTGGAAAGGGACATATGTTTTTTCACTAAGTATGGACATACAATTATGCATCAAAATGTGCGAAACTATCTTCACTGCATATCCATTTTTCAAATGTTTCAATATTCATGGCTGGTTCAAAGGAAATTGAAAATGTTGAGGTTGAAATCTATCTTCAGCACATGCTATTGTTTCAATAGAGCTAATATGTTTTTCACATTACATGTGCAGTTCTTAAGTATGACCTTGTAAATGAAATTTTGTCTTCGACAATATGGAAACTGGAGCAATAAGCACTATATGAGCTATAAATAAACAGAACATTGTTTTCAATTGGAGATGCTATATTCTCTACTGTAATTCACATCAAGATTTTAAGCACATTATTCCCCTACTATATCGTTGGATATAGTTATATCTGATAGTTCCAATAAATGTGCAAATGGTTTGGCGTCATCTCATAAATTTCAAAAAAAAGGTGTGATAATTTCATCTTGGAGGCGATATTCGCGGACGGTGGATCGCCACAGTTAATGGCGGGAGGGTGCCATTGCAATTCCTATACAAATTTAGTGTTTGAAATCAATTCCTTCGCACATGCTATTGTTTCAATAGTGCCAAAACGATTTTCAAATTACATGTGCAACTCCTTAAAAATTATAAGTGATGGAATAGTGCATTCCATTCAAGTGGAAAAGGACATATATTTTTTCACTAAGTATGGACATACAATTATGCATCAAAACGTGCGAAACTATCTTCACTGCATATCCATTTTTCAAATGTTTCAATATTCATTGGCTGGTTCAAAGGAAATTGAAAATGTTGAGGTTGAAATCTATCTTCAGCACATGCTATTGTTTCAATAGAGCTAATATGTTTTTCACATTACATGTGCAGTTCTTAAGTATGACCTTGTAAATGATATTGTGTCTTCGACTAATATGGAAACTGGAGCAATAAGCACTATATGAGCTATAAATAAACAGAACATTGTATTCAATTGGAGATGCTATATTCTCTACTGTAATTCACATCAAGATTTTAAGCACATTATTCTCCTACTATACCGTTGGATATAGTTATATCTGATAGTTCCAATAAATGTGCAAATGGTTTGGCGTCATCTCATAAATTTTTAAAAAAAAGGTGTGATAATTTCATCTTGGAGGCGATATTCGCGGACGGTGGATCGCCACAGTTAATGGCGGGAGGGTGCCATTGCAATTCCTATACACATTTAGTGTTTGAAATCAATTCCTTCGCACATGCTATTGTTTCAATAGTGCCAAAACGATTTTCAAATTACATGTGCAACCCCTTAAAAATTATAAGTGATGGAATAGTGCATTCCATTCAAGTGGAAAAGGACATATATTTTTTCACTAAGTATGGACATACAATTATGCATCAAAATGTGCGAAACTATCTTCACTGCATATCCATTTTTCAAATGTTTCAATATTCATTGGCTGGTTCAAAGGAAATTGAAAATGTTGAGGTTGAAATCTATCTTCAGCACATGCTATTGTTTCAATAGAGCTAATATGTTTTTCACATTACATGTGCAGTTCTTAAGTATGACCTTGTAAATGAAATTTTGTCTTCGACAATATGGAAACTGGAGCAATAAGCACTATATGAGCTATAAATAAACAGAACATTGTTTTCAATTGGAGATGCTATATTCTCTACTGTAATTCACATCAAGATTTTAAGCACATTATTCCCCTACTATATCGTTGGATATAGTTATATCTGATAGTTCCAATAAATGTGCAAATGGTTTGGCGTCATCTCATAAATTTCAAAAAAAAGGTGTGATAATTTCATCTAGGAGGCGATATTCGCGGACGGTGGATCGCCACAGTTAATGGCGGGAGGGTGCCATTGCAATTCCTATACAAATTTAGTGTTTGAAATCAATTCCTTCGCACATGCTATTGTTTCAATAGTGCCAAAACGATTTTCAAATTACATGTGCAACTCCTTAAAAATTATAAGTGATGGAATAGTGCATTCCATTCAAGTGGAAAAGGACATATATTTTTTCACTAAGTATGGACATACAATTATGCATCAAAATGTGCGAAACTATCTTCACTGCATATCCATTTTTCAAATGTTTCAATATTCATTGGCTGGTTCAAAGGAAATTGAAAATGTTGAGGTTGAAATCTATCTTCAGCACATGCTATTGTTTCAATAGAGCTAATATGTTTTTCACATTACATGTGCAGTTCTTAAGTATGACCTTGTAAATGAAATTGTGTCTTCGACAATATGGAAACTGGAGCAATAAGCACTATATGAGCTATAAATAAACCGAACATTGTTTTCAATTGGAATTGCTCTATTCTCTACTGTATTTCACATCAAGATTTTAAGCACATTATTCCCCTACTATATCGTTGGATATAGTTATATCTGATAGTTCCAATAAATGTGCAAATGGTTTGGCGTCATCTCATAAATTTCAAAAAAAAAGGTGTGATAATTTCATCTTGGAGGCGATATTCGCGGACGGTGGATCGCCACAGTTAATGGCGGGAGGGTGCCATTGCAATTCCTATACAAATTTAGTGTTTGAAATCAATTCCTTCGCACATGCTATTGTTTCAATAGTGCCAAAACGATTTTCAAATTACATGTGCAACTCCTTAAAAATTATAAGTGATGGAATAGTGCATTCCATTCAAGTGGAAAAGGACATATATTTTTTCACTAAGTATGGACATACAATTATGCATCAAAATGTGCGAAACTATCTTCACTGCATATCCATTTTTCAAATGTTTCAATATTCATTGGCTGGTTCAAAGGAAATTGAAAATGTTGAGGTTGAAATCTATCTTCAGCACATGCTATTGTTTCAATAGAGCTAATATGTTTTTCACATTACATGTGCAGTTCTTAAGTATGACCTTGTAAATGAAATTGTGTCTTCGCCAATATGGAAACTGGAGCAATAAGCACTATATGAGCTATAAATAAACAGAACATTGTTTTCAATTGGAATTGCTATATTCTCTACTGTAATTCACATCAAGATATTAAGCACATTATTCCCCTACTATATCGTTGGATATAGTTATATCTGATAGTTCCAATAAATGTGCAAATGGTTTGGCGTCATCTCATAAATTTCAAAAAAAAAGGTGTGATAATTTCATCTTGGAGGCGATATTCGCGGACGGTGGATCGCCACAGTTAATGGCGGGAGGGTGCCATTGCAATTCCTATACAAATTTAGTGTTTGAAATCAATTCCTTCGCACATGCTATTGTTTCAATAGTGCCAAAACGATTTTCAAATTACATGTGCAACTCCTTAAAAATTATAAGTGATGGAATAGTGCTTTCCATTCAAGTGGAAAGGGACATATGTTTTTTCACTAAGTATGGACATACAATTATGCATCAAAATGTGCGAAACTATCTTCACTGCATATCCATTTTTCAAATGTTTCAATATTCATTGGCTGGTTCAAAGGAAATTGAAAATGTTGAGGTTGAAATCTATCTTCAGCACATGCTATTGTTTCAATAGAGCTAATATGTTTTTCACATTACATGTGCAGTTCTTAAGTATGACCTTGTAAATGAAATTGTGTCTTCGACAATATGGAAACTGGAGCAATAAGCACTATATGAGCTATAAATAAACAGAACATTGTTTTCAATTGGAATTGCTATATTCTCTACTGTAATTCACATCAAGATATTAAGCACATTATTCCCCTACTATATCGTTGGATATAGTTATATCTGATAGTTCCAATAAATGTGCAAATGGTTTGGCGTCATCTCATAAATTTCAAAAAAAAGGTGTGATAATTTCATCTTGGAGGCGATATTCGCGGACGGTGGATCGCCACAGTTAATGGCGGGAGGGTGCCATTGCAATTCCTATACAAATTTAGTGTTTGAAATCAATTCCTTCGCACATGCTATTGTTTCAATAGTGCCAAAACGATTTTCAAATTACATGTGCAACTCCTTAAAAATTATAAGTGATGGAATAGTGCTTTCCATTCAAGTGGAAAGGGACATATGTTTTTTCACTAAGTATGGACATACAATTATGCATCAAAATGTGCGAAACTATCTTCACTGCATATCCATTTTTCAAATGTTTCAATATTCATGGCTGGTTCAAAGGAAATTGAAAATGTTGAGGTTGAAATCTATCTTCAGCACATGCTATTGTTTCAATAGAGCTAATATGTTTTTCACATTACATGTGCAGTTCTTAAGTATGACCTTGTAAATGAAATTTTGTCTTCGACAATATGGAAACTGGAGCAATAAGCACTATATGAGCTATAAATAAACAGAACATTGTTTTCAATTGGAGATGCTATATTCTCTACTGTAATTCACATCAAGATTTTAAGCACATTATTCCCCTACTATATCGTTGGATATAGTTATATCTGATAGTTCCAATAAATGTGCAAATGGTTTGGCGTCATCTCATAAATTTCAAAAAAAAGGTGTGATAATTTCATCTTGGAGGCGATATTCGCGGACGGTGGATCGCCACAGTTAATGGCGGGAGGGTGCCATTGCAATTCCTATACAAATTTAGTGTTTGAAATCAATTCCTTCGCACATGCTATTGTTTCAATAGTGCCAAAACGATTTTCAAATTACATGTGCAACTCCTTAAAAATTATAAGTGATGGAATAGTGCATTCCATTCAAGTGGAAAAGGACATATATTTTTTCACTAAGTATGGACATACAATTATGCATCAAAACGTGCGAAACTATCTTCACTGCATATCCATTTTTCAAATGTTTCAATATTCATTGGCTGGTTCAAAGGAAATTGAAAATGTTGAGGTTGAAATCTATCTTCAGCACATGCTATTGTTTCAATAGAGCTAATATGTTTTTCACATTACATGTGCAGTTCTTAAGTATGACCTTGTAAATGATATTGTGTCTTCGACTAATATGGAAACTGGAGCAATAAGCACTATATGAGCTATAAATAAACAGAACATTGTATTCAATTGGAGATGCTATATTCTCTACTGTAATTCACATCAAGATTTTAAGCACATTATTCTCCTACTATACCGTTGGATATAGTTATATCTGATAGTTCCAATAAATGTGCAAATGGTTTGGCGTCATCTCATAAATTTCAAAAAAAAAGGTGTGATAATTTCATCTTGGAGGCGATATTCGCGGACGGTGGATCGCCACAGTTAATGGCGGGAGGGTGCCATTGCAATTCCTATACAAATTTAGTGTTTGAAATCAATTCCTTCGCACATGCTATTGTTTCAATAGTGCCAAAACGATTTTCAAATTACATGTGCAACTCCTTAAAAATTATAAGTGATGGAATAGTGCATTCCATTCAAGTGGAAAAGGACATATATTTTTTCACTAAGTATGGACATACAATTATGCATCAAAATGTGCGAAACTATCTTCACTGCATATCCATTTTTCAAATGTTTCAATATTCATTGGCTGGTTCAAAGGAAATTGAAAATGTTGAGGTTGAAATCTATCTTCAGCACATGCTATTGTTTCAATAGAGCTAATATGTTTTTCACATTACATGTGCAGTTCTTAAGTATGACCTTGTAAATGAAATTGTGTCTTCGCCAATATGGAAACTGGAGCAATAAGCACTATATGAGCTATAAATAAACAGAACATTGTTTTCAATTGGAATTGCTATATTCTCTACTGTAATTCACATCAAGATATTAAGCACATTATTCCCCTACTATATCGTTGGATATAGTTATATCTGATAGTTCCAATAAATGTGCAAATGGTTTGGCGTCATCTCATAAATTTCAAAAAAAAAGGTGTGATAATTTCATCTTGGAGGCGATATTCGCGGACGGTGGATCGCCACAGTTAATGGCGGGAGGGTGCCATTGCAATTCCTATACAAATTTAGTGTTTGAAATCAATTCCTTCGCACATGCTATTGTTTCAATAGTGCCAAAACGATTTTCAAATTACATGTGCAACTCCTTAAAAATTATAAGTGATGGAATAGTGCTTTCCATTCAAGTGGAAAGGGACATATGTTTTTTCACTAAGTATGGACATACAATTATGCATCAAAATGTGCGAAACTATCTTCACTGCATATCCATTTTTCAAATGTTTCAATATTCATTGGCTGGTTCAAAGGAAATTGAAAATGTTGAGGTTGAAATCTATCTTCAGCACATGCTATTGTTTCAATAGAGCTAATATGTTTTTCACATTACATGTGCAGTTCTTAAGTATGACCTTGTAAATGAAATTGTGTCTTCGACAATATGGAAACTGGAGCAATAAGCACTATATGAGCTATAAATAAACAGAACATTGTTTTCAATTGGAATTGCTATATTCTCTACTGTAATTCACATCAAGATATTAAGCACATTATTCCCCTACTATATCGTTGGATATAGTTATATCTGATAGTTCCAATAAATGTGCAAATGGTTTGGCGTCATCTCATAAATTTCAAAAAAAAGGTGTGATAATTTCATCTTGGAGGCGATATTCGCGGACGGTGGATCGCCACAGTTAATGGCGGGAGGGTGCCATTGCAATTCCTACACAAATTTAGTGTTTGAAATCAATTCCTTCGCACATGCTATTGTTTCAATAGTGCCAAAACGATTTTCAAATTACATGTGCAACTCCTTAAAAATTATAAGTGATGGAATAGTGCATTCCATTCAAGTGGAAAAGGACATATATTTTTTCACTAAGTATGGACATACAATTATGCATCAAAATGTGCGAAACTATCTTCACTGCATATCCATTTTTCAAATGTTTCAATATTCATTGGCTGGTTCAAAGGAAATTGAAAATTTTGAGGTTGAAATCTATCTTCAGCACATGCTATTGTTTCAATAGAGCTAATATGTTTTTCACATTACATGTGCAGTTCTTAAGTATGACCTTGTAAATGAAATTGTGTCTTCGACTAATATGGAAACTGGAGCAATAAGCACTATATGAGCTATAAATAAACAGAACATTGTTTTCAATTGGAATTGCTATATTCTCTACTGTAATTCACATCAAGATTTTAAGCACATTATTCCCCTACTATATCGTTGGATATAGTTATATCTGATAGTTCCAATAAATGTGCAAATGGTTTGGCGTCATCTCATAAATTTCAAAAAAAAGGTGTGATAATTTCATCTTGGAGGCGATATTCGCGGACGGTGGATCGCCACAGTTAATGGCGGGAGGGTGCCATTGCAATTCCTATACAAATTTAGTGTTTGAAATCAATTCCTTCGCACATGCTATTGTTTCAATAGTGCCAAAACGATTTTCAAATTACATGTGCAACTCCTTAAAAATTATAAGTGATGGAATAGTGCTTTCCATTCAAGTGGAAAGGGACATATGTTTTTTCACTAAGTATGGACATACAATTATGCATCAAAATGTGCGAAACTATCTTCACTGCATATCCATTTTTCAAATGTTTCAATATTCATTGGCTGGTTCAAAGGAAATTGAAAATGTTGAGGTTGAAATCTATCTTCAGCACATGCTATTGTTTCAATAGAGCTAATATGTTTTTCACATTACATGTGCAGTTCTTAAGTATGACCTTGTAAATGAAATTGTGTCTTCGACAATATGGAAACTGGAGCAATAAGCACTATATGAGCTATAAATAAACAGAACATTGTTTTCAATTGGAATTGCTATATTCTCTACTGTAATTCACATCAAGATATTAAGCACATTATTCCCCTACTATATTGTTGGATATAGTTATATCTGATAGTTCCAATAAATGTGCAAATGGTTTGGCGTCATCTCATAAATTTCAAAAAAAAGGTGTGATAATTTCATCTTGGAGGCGATATTCGCGGACGGTGGATCGCCACAGTTAATGGCGGGAGGGTGCCATTGCAATTCCTATACAAATTTAGTGTTTGAAATCAATTCCTTCGCACATGCTATTGTTTCAATAGTGCCAAAACGATTTTCAAATTACATGTGCAACTCCTTAAAAATTATAAGTGATGGAATAGTGCTTTCCATTCAAGTGGAAAGGGACATATGTTTTTTCACTAAGTATGGACATACAATTATGCATCAAAATGTGCGAAACTATCTTCACTGCATATCCATTTTTCAAATGTTTCAATATTCATGGCTGGTTCAAAGGAAATTGAAAATGTTGAGGTTGAAATCTATCTTCAGCACATGCTATTGTTTCAATAGAGCTAATATGTTTTTCACATTACATGTGCAGTTCTTAATTATGACCTTGTAAATGAAATTTTGTCTTCGACAATATGGAAACTGGAGCAATAAGCACTATATGAGCTATAAATAAACAGAACATTGTTTTCAATTGGAGATGCTATATTCTCTACTGTAATTCACATCAAGATTTTAAGCACATTATTCCCCTACTATATCGTTGGATATAGTTATATCTGATAGTTCCAATAAATGTGCAAATGGTTTGGCGTCATCTCATAAATTTCAAAAAAAAGGTGTGATAATTTCATCTTGGAGGCGATATTCGCGGACGGTGGATCGCCACAGTTAATGGCGGGAGGGTGCCATTGCAATTCCTATACAAATTTAGTGTTTGAAATCAATTCCTTCGCACATGCTATTGTTTCAATAGTGCCAAAACGATTTTCAAATTACATGTGCAACTCCTTAAAAATTATAAGTGATGGAATAGTGCATTCCATTCAAGTGGAAAAGGACATATATTTTTTCACTAAGTATGGACATACAATTATGCATCAAAACGTGCGAAACTATCTTCACTGCATATCCATTTTTCAAATGTTTCAATATTCATTGGCTGGTTCAAAGGAAATTGAAAATGTTGAGGTTGAAATCTATCTTCAGCACATGCTATTGTTTCAATAGAGCTAATATGTTTTTCACATTACATGTGCAGTTCTTAAGTATGACCTTGTAAATGATATTGTGTCTTCGACTAATATGGAAACTGGAGCAATAAGCACTATATGAGCTATAAATAAACAGAACATTGTATTCAATTGGAGATGCTATATTCTCTACTGTAATTCACATCAAGATTTTAAGCACATTATTCTCCTACTATACCGTTGGATATAGTTATATCTGATAGTTCCAATAAATGTGCAAATGGTTTGGCGTCATCTCATAAATTTTTAAAAAAAAGGTGTGATAATTTCATCTTGGAGGCGATATTCGCGGACGGTGGATCGCCACAGTTAATGGCGGGAGGGTGCCATTGCAATTCCTATACACATTTAGGGTTTGAAATCAATTCCTTCGCACATGCTATTGTTTCAATAGTGCCAAAACGATTTTCAAATTACATGTGCAACCCCTTAAAAATTATAAGTGATGGAATAGTGCATTCCATTCAAGTGGAAAAGGACATATATTTTTTCACTAAGTATGGACATACAATTATGCATCAAAATGTGCGAAACTATCTTCACTGCATATCCATTTTTCAAATGTTTCAATATTCATTGGCTGGTTCAAAGGAAATTGAAAATGTTGAGGTTGAAATCTATCTTCAGCACATGCTATTGTTTCAATAGAGCTAATATGTTTTTCACATTACATGTGCAGTTCTTAAGTATGACCTTGTAAATGAAATTTTGTCTTCGACAATATGGAAACTGGAGCAATAAGCACTATATGAGCTATAAATAAACAGAACATTGTTTTCAATTGGAGATGCTATATTCTCTACTGTAATTCACATCAAGATTTTAAGCACATTATTCCCCTACTATATCGTTGGATATAGTTATATCTGATAGTTCCAATAAATGTGCAAATGGTTTGGCGTCATCTCATAAATTTCAAAAAAAAGGTGTGATAATTTCATCTAGGAGGCGATATTCGCGGACGGTGGATCGCCACAGTTAATGGCGGGAGGGTGCCATTGCAATTCCTATACAAATTTAGTGTTTGAAATCAATTCCTTCGCACATGCTATTGTTTCAATAGTGCCAAAACGATTTTCAAATTACATGTGCAACTCCTTAAAAATTATAAGTGATGGAATAGTGCATTCCATTCAAGTGGAAAAGGACATATATTTTTTCACTAAGTATGGACATACAATTATGCATCAAAATGTGCGAAACTATCTTCACTGCATATCCATTTTTCAAATGTTTCAATATTCATTGGCTGGTTCAAAGGAAATTGAAAATGTTGAGGTTGAAATCTATCTTCAGCACATGCTATTGTTTCAATAGAGCTAATATGTTTTTCACATTACATGTGCAGTTCTTAAGTATGACCTTGTAAATGAAATTGTGTCTTCGACAATATGGAAACTGGAGCAATAAGCACTATATGAGCTATAAATAAACCGAACATTGTTTTCAATTGGAATTGCTCTATTCTCTACTGTATTTCACATCAAGATTTTAAGCACATTATTCCCCTACTATATCGTTGGATATAGTTATATCTGATAGTTCCAATAAATGTGCAAATGGTTTGGCGTCATCTCATAAATTTCAAAAAAAAAGGTGTGATAATTTCATCTTGGAGGCGATATTCGCGAACGGTGGATCGCCACAGTTAATGGCGGGAGGGTGCCATTGCAATTCCTATACAAATTTAGTGTTTGAAATCAATTCCTTCGCACATGCTATTGTTTCAATAGTGCCAAAACGATTTTCAAATTACATGTGCAACTCCTTAAAAATTATAAGTGATGGAATAGTGCATTCCATTCAAGTGGAAAAGGACATATATTTTTTCACTAAGTATGGACATACAATTATGCATCAAAATGTGCGAAACTATCTTCACTGCATATCCATTTTTCAAATGTTTCAATATTCATTGGCTGGTTCAAAGGAAATTGAAAATGTTGAGGTTGAAATCTATCTTCAGCACATGCTATTGTTTCAATAGAGCTAATATGTTTTTCACATTACATGTGCAGTTCTTAAGTATGACCTTGTAAATGAAATTGTGTCTTCGCCAATATGGAAACTGGAGCAATAAGCACTATATGAGCTATAAATAAACAGAACATTGTTTTCAATTGGAATTGCTATATTCTCTACTGTAATTCACATCAAGATATTAAGCACATTATTCCCCTACTATATCGTTGGATATAGTTATATCTGATAGTTCCAATAAATGTGCAAATGGTTTGGCGTCATCTCATAAATTTCAAAAAAAAAGGTGTGATAATTTCATCTTGGAGGCGATATTCGCGGACGGTGGATCGCCACAGTTAATGGCGGGAGGGTGCCATTGCAATTCCTATACAAATTTAGTGTTTGAAATCAATTCCTTCGCACATGCTATTGTTTCAATAGTGCCAAAACGATTTTCAAATTACATGTGCAACTCCTTAAAAATTATAAGTGATGGAATAGTGCTTTCCATTCAAGTGGAAAGGGACATATGTTTTTTCACTAAGTATGGACATACAATTATGCATCAAAATGTGCGAAACTATCTTCACTGCATATCCATTTTTCAAATGTTTCAATATTCATTGGCTGGTTCAAAGGAAATTGAAAATGTTGAGGTTGAAATCTATCTTCAGCACATGCTATTGTTTCAATAGAGCTAATATGTTTTTCACATTACATGTGCAGTTCTTAAGTATGACCTTGTAAATGAAATTGTGTCTTCGACAATATGGAAACTGGAGCAATAAGCACTATATGAGCTATAAATAAACAGAACATTGTTTTCAATTGGAATTGCTATATTCTCTACTGTAATTCACATCAAGATATTAAGCACATTATTCCCCTACTATATCGTTGGATATAGTTATATCTGATAGTTCCAATAAATGTGCAAATGGTTTGGCGTCATCTCATAAATTTCAAAAAAAAGGTGTGATAATTTCATCTTGGAGGCGATATTCGCGGACGGTGGATCGCCACAGTTAATGGCGGGAGGGTGCCATTGCAATTCCTATACAAATTTAGTGTTTGAAATCAATTCCTTCGCACATGCTATTGTTTCAATAGTGCCAAAACGATTTTCAAATTACATGTGCAACTCCTTAAAAATTATAAGTGATGGAATAGTGCTTTCCATTCAAGTGGAAAAGGACACATATTTTTTCACTAAGTATGGACATACAATTATGCATCAAAATGTGCGAAACTATCTTCACTGCATATCCATTTTTCAAATGTTTCAATATTCATGGCTGGTTCAAAGGAAATTGAAAATGTTGAGGTTGAAATCTATCTTCAGCACATGCTATTGTTTCAATAGAGCTAATATGTTTTTCACATTACATGTGCAGTTCTTAAGTATGACCTTGTAAATGAAATTTTGTCTTCGACAATATGGAAACTGGAGCAATAAGCACTATATGAGCTATAAATAAACAGAACATTGTTTTCAATTGGAGATGCTATATTCTCTACTGTAATTCACATCAAGATTTTAAGCACATTATTCCCCTACTATATCGTTGGATATAGTTATATCTGATAGTTCCAATAAATGTGCAAATGGTTTGGCGTCATCTCATAAATTTCAAAAAAAAGGTGTGATAATTTCATCTTGGAGGCGATATTCGCGGACGGTGGATCGCCACAGTTAATGGCGGGAGGGTGCCATTGCAATTCCTATACAAATTTAGTGTTTGAAATCAATTCCTTCGCACATGCTATTGTTTCAATAGTGCCAAAACGATTTTCAAATTACATGTGCAACTCCTTAAAAATTATAAGTGATGGAATAGTGCATTCCATTCAAGTGGAAAAGGACATATATTTTTTCACTAAGTATGGACATACAATTATGCATCAAAACGTGCGAAACTATCTTCACTGCATATCCATTTTTCAAATGTTTCAATATTCATTGGCTGGTTCAAAGGAAATTGAAAATGTTGAGGTTGAAATCTATCTTCAGCACATGCTATTGTTTCAATAGAGCTAATATGTTTTTCACATTACATGTGCAGTTCTTAAGTATGACCTTGTAAATGATATTGTGTCTTCGACTAATATGGAAACTGGAGCAATAAGCACTATATGAGCTATAAATAAACAGAACATTGTATTCAATTGGAGATGCTATATTCTCTACTGTAATTCACATCAAGATTTTAAGCACATTATTCTCCTACTATACCGTTGGATATAGTTATATCTGATAGTTCCAATAAATGTGCAAATGGTTTGGCGTCATCTCATAAATTTCAAAAAAAAAGGTGTGATAATTTCATCTTGGAGGCGATATTCGCGGACGGTGGATCGCCACAGTTAATGGCGGGAGGGTGTCATTGCAATTCCTATACAAATTTAGTGTTTGAAATCAATTCCTTCGCACATGCTATTGTTTCAATAGTGCCAAAACGATTTTCAAATTACATGTGCAACTCCTTAAAAATTATAAGTGATGGAATAGTGCATTCCATTCAAGTGGAAAAGGACATATATTTTTTCACTAAGTATGGACATACAATTATGCATCAAAATGTGCGAAACTATCTTCACTGCATATCCATTTTTCAAATGTTTCAATATTCATTGGCTGGTTCAAAGGAAATTGAAAATGTTGAGGTTGAAATCTATCTTCAGCACATGCTATTGTTTCAATAGAGCTAATATGTTTTTCACATTACATGTGCAGTTCTTAAGTATGACCTTGTAAATGAAATTGTGTCTTCGCCAATATAGAAACTGGAGCAATAAGCACTATATGAGCTATAAATAAACAGAACATTGTTTTCAATTGGAATTGCTATATTCTCTACTGTAATTCACATCAAGATATTAAGCACATTATTCCCCTACTATATCGTTGGATATAGTTATATCTGATAGTTCCAATAAATGTGCAAATGGTTTGGCGTCATCTCATAAATTTCAAAAAAAAAGGTGTGATAATTTCATCTTGGAGGCGATATTCGCGGACGGTGGATCGCCACAGTTAATGGCGGGAGGGTGCCATTGCAATTCCTATACAAATTTAGTGTTTGAAATCAATTCCTTCGCACATGCTATTGTTTCAATAGTGCCAAAACGATTTTCAAATTACATGTGCAACTCCTTAAAAATTATAAGTGATGGAATAGTGCTTTCCATTCAAGTGGAAAGGGACATATGTTTTTTCACTAAGTATGGACATACAATTATGCATCAAAATGTGCGAAACTATCTTCACTGCATATCCATTTTTCAAATGTTTCAATATTCATTGGCTGGTTCAAAGGAAATTGAAAATGTTGAGGTTGAAATCTATCTTCAGCACATGCTATTGTTTCAATAGAGCTAATATGTTTTTCACATTACATGTGCAGTTCTTAAGTATGACCTTGTAAATGAAATTGTGTCTTCGACAATATGGAAACTGGAGCAATAAGCACTATATGAGCTATAAATAAACAGAACATTGTTTTCAATTGGAATTGCTATATTCTCTACTGTAATTCACATCAAGATATTAAGCACATTATTCCCCTACTATATCGTTGGATATAGTTATATCTGATAGTTCCAATAAATGTGCAAATGGTTTGGCGTCATCTCATAAATTTCAAAAAAAAGGTGTGATAATTTCATCTTGGAGGCGATATTCGCGGACGGTGGATCGCCACAGTTAATGGCGGGAGGGTGCCATTGCAATTCCTATACAAATTTAGTGTTTGAAATCAATTCCTTCGCACATGCTATTGTTTCAATAGTGCCAAAACGATTTTCAAATTACATGTGCAACTCCTTAAAAATTATAAGTGATGGAATAGTGCTTTCCATTCAAGTGGAAAGGGACATATGTTTTTTCACTAAGTATGGACATACAATTATGCATCAAAATGTGCGAAACTATCTTCACTGCATATCCATTTTTCAAATGTTTCAATATTCATGGCTGGTTCAAAGGAAATTGAAAATGTTGAGGTTGAAATCTATCTTCAGCACATGCTATTGTTTCAATAGAGCTAATATGTTTTTCACATTACATGTGCAGTTCTTAAGTATGACCTTGTAAATGAAATTTTGTCTTCGACAATATGGAAACTGGAGCAATAAGCACTATATGAGCTATAAATAAACAGAACATTGTTTTCAATTGGAGATGCTATATTCTCTACTGTAATTCACATCAAGATTTTAAGCACATTATTCCCCTACTATATCGTTGGATATAGTTATATCTGATAGTTCCAATAAATGTGCAAATGGTTTGGCGTCATCTCATAAATTTCAAAAAAAAGGTGTGATAATTTCATCTTGGAGGCGATATTCGCGGACGGTGGATCGCCACAGTTAATGGCGGGAGGGTGCCATTGCAATTCCTATACAAATTTAGTGTTTGAAATCAATTCCTTCGCACATGCTATTGTTTCAATAGTGCCAAAACGATTTTCAAATTACATGTGCAACTCCTTAAAAATTATAAGTGATGGAATAGTGCATTCCATTCAAGTGGAAAAGGACATATATTTTTTCACTAAGTATGGACATACAATTATGCATCAAAACGTGCGAAACTATCTTCACTGCATATCCATTTTTCAAATGTTTCAATATTCATTGGCTTGTTCAAAGGAAATTGAAAATGTTGAGGTTGAAATCTATCTTCAGCACATGCTATTGTTTCAATAGAGCTAATATGTTTTTCACATTACATGTGCAGTTCTTAAGTATGACCTTGTAAATGATATTGTGTCTTCGACTAATATGGAAACTGGAGCAATAAGCACTATATGAGCTATAAATAAACAGAACATTGTATTCAATTGGAGATGCTATATTCTCTACTGTAATTCACATCAAGATTTTAAGCACATTATTCTCCTACTATACCGTTGGATATAGTTATATCTGATAGTTCCAATAAATGTGCAAATGGTTTGGCGTCATCTCATAAATTTTTAAAAAAAAGGTGTGATAATTTCATCTTGGAGGCGATATTCGCGGACGGTGGATCGCCACAGTTAATGGCGGGAGGGTGCCATTGCAATTCCTATACACATTTAGTGTTTGAAATCAATTCCTTCGCACATGCTATTGTTTCAATAGTGCCAAAACGATTTTCAAATTACATGTGCAACTCCTTAAAAATTATAAGTGATGGAATAGTGCTTTCCATTCAAGTGGAAAGGGACATATGTTTTTTCACTAAGTATGGACATACAATTATGCATCAAAATGTGCGAAACTATCTTCACTGCATATCCATTTTTCAAATGTTTCAATATTCATTGGCTGGTTCAAAGGAAATTGAAAATGTTGAGGTTGAAATCTATCTTCAGCACATGCTATTGTTTCAATAGAGCTAATATGTTTTTCACATTACATGTGCAGTTCTTAAGTATGACCTTGTAAATGAAATTGTGTCTTCGACAATATGGAAACTGGAGCAATAAGCACTATATGAGCTATAAATAAACAGAACATTGTTTTCAATTGGAATTGCTATATTCTCTACTGTAATTCACATCAAGATATTAAGCACATTATTCCCCTACTATATCGTTGGATATAGTTATATCTGATAGTTCCAATAAATGTGCAAATGGTTTGGCGTCATCTCATAAATTTCAAAAAAAAGGTGTGATAATTTCATCTTGGAGGCGATATTCGCGGACGGTGGATCGCCACAGTTAATGGCGGGAGGGTGCCATTGCAATTCCTATACAAATTTAGTGTTTGAAATCAATTCCTTCGCACATGCTATTGTTTCAATAGTGCCAAAACGATTTTCAAATTACATGTGCAACTCCTTAAAAATTATAAGTGATGGAATAGTGCTTTCCATTCAAGTGGAAAGGGACATATGTTTTTTCACTAAGTATGGACATACAATTATGCATCAAAATGTGCGAAACTATCTTCACTGCATATCCATTTTTCAAATGTTTCAATATTCATGGCTGGTTCAAAGGAAATTGAAAATGTTGAGGTTGAAATCTATCTTCAGCACATGCTATTGTTTCAATAGAGCTAATATGTTTTTCACATTACATGTGCAGTTCTTAAGTATGACCTTGTAAATGAAATTTTGTCTTCGACAATATGGAAACTGGAGCAATAAGCACTATATGAGCTATAAATAAACAGAACATTGTTTTCAATTGGAGATGCTATATTCTCTACTGTAATTCACATCAAGATTTTAAGCACATTATTCCCCTACTATATCGTTGGATATAGTTATATCTGATAGTTCCAATAAATGTGCAAATGGTTTGGCGTCATCTCATAAATTTCAAAAAAAAGGTGTGATAATTTCATCTAGGAGGCGATATTCGCGGACGGTGGATCGCCACAGTTAATGGCGGGAGGGTGCCATTGCAATTCCTATACAAATTTAGTGTTTGAAATCAATTCCTTCGCACATGCTATTGTTTCAATAGTGCCAAAACGATTTTCAAATTACATGTGCAACTCCTTAAAAATTATAAGTGATGGAATAGTGCATTCCATTCAAGTGGAAAAGGACATATATTTTTTCACTAAGTATGGACATACAATTATGCATCAAAACGTGCGAAACTATCTTCACTGCATATCCATTTTTCAAATGTTTCAATATTCATTGGCTGGTTCAAAGGAAATTGAAAATGTTGAGGTTGAAATCTATCTTCAGCACATGCTATTGTTTCAATAGAGCTAATATGTTTTTCACATTACATGTGCAGTTCTTAAGTATGACCTTGTAAATGAAATTGTGTCTTCGACAATATGGAAACTGGAGCAATAAGCACTATATGAGCTATAAATAAACCGAACATTGTTTTCAATTGGAATTGCTCTATTCTCTACTGTATTTCACATCAAGATTTTAAGCACATTATTCCCCTACTATATCGTTGGATATAGTTATATCTGATAGTTCCAATAAATGTGCAAATGGTTTGGCGTCATCTCATAAATTTCAAAAAAAAAGGTGTGATAATTTCATCTTGGAGGCGATATTCGCGGACGGTGGATCGCCACAGTTAATGGCGGGAGGGTGCCATTGCAATTCCTATACAAATTTAGTGTTTGAAATCAATTCCTTCGCACATGCTATTGTTTCAATAGTGCCAAAACGATTTTCAAATTACATGTGCAACTCCTTAAAAATTATAAGTGATGGAATAGTGCATTCCATTCAAGTGGAAAAGGACATATATTTTTTCACTAAGTATGGACATACAATTATGCATCAAAATGTGCGAAACTATCTTCACTGCATATCCATTTTTCAAATGTTTCAATATTCATTGGCTGGTTCAAAGGAAATTGAAAATGTTGAGGTTGAAATCTATCTTCAGCACATGCTATTGTTTCAATAGAGCTAATATGTTTTTCACATTACATGTGCAGTTCTTAAGTATGACCTTGTAAATGAAATTGTGTCTTCGCCAATATGGAAACTGGAGCAATAAGCACTATATGAGCTATAAATAAACAGAACATTGTTTTCAATTGGAATTGCTATATTCTCTACTGTAATTCACATCAAGATATTAAGCACATTATTCCCCTACTATATCGTTGGATATAGTTATATCTGATAGTTCCAATAAATGTGCAAATGGTTTGGCGTCATCTCATAAATTTCAAAAAAAAAGGTGTGATAATTTCATCTTGGAGGCGATATTCGCGGACGGTGGATCGCCACAGTTAATGGCGGGAGGGTGCCATTGCAATTCCTATACAAATTTAGTGTTTGAAATCAATTCCTTCGCACATGCTATTGTTTCAATAGTGCCAAAACGATTTTCAAATTACATGTGCAACTCCTTAAAAATTATAAGTGATGGAATAGTGCTTTCCATTCAAGTGGAAAGGGACATATGTTTTTTCACTAAGTATGGACATACAATTATGCATCAAAATGTGCGAAACTATCTTCACTGCATATCCATTTTTCAAATGTTTCAATATTCATTGGCTGGTTCAAAGGAAATTGAAAATGTTGAGGTTGAAATCTATCTTCAGCACATGCTATTGTTTCAATAGAGCTAATATGTTTTTCACATTACATGTGCAGTTCTTAAGTATGACCTTGTAAATGAAATTGTGTCTTCGACAATATGGAAACTGGAGCAATAAGCACTATATGAGCTATAAATAAACAGAACATTGTTTTCAATTGGAATTGCTATATTCTCTACTGTAATTCACATCAAGATATTAAGCACATTATTCCCCTACTATATCGTTGGATATAGTTATATCTGATAGTTCCAATAAATGTGCAAATGGTTTGGCGTCATCTCATAAATTTCAAAAAAAAGGTGTGATAATTTCATCTTGGAGGCGATATTCGCGGACGGTGGATCGCCACAGTTAATGGCGGGAGGGTGCCATTGCAATTCCTATACAAATTTAGTGTTTGAAATCAATTCCTTCGCACATGCTATTGTTTCAATAGTGCCAAAACGATTTTCAAATTACATGTGCAACTCCTTAAAAATTATAAGTGATGGAATAGTGCTTTCCATTCAAGTGGAAAGGGACATATGTTTTTTCACTAAGTATGGACATACAATTATGCATCAAAATGTGCGAAACTATCTTCACTGCATATCCATTTTTCAAATGTTTCAATATTCATGGCTGGTTCAAAGGAAATTGAAAATGTTGAGGTTGAAATCTATCTTCAGCACATGCTATTGTTTCAATAGAGCTAATATGTTTTTCACATTACATGTGCAGTTCTTAAGTATGACCTTGTAAATGAAATTTTGTCTTCGACAATATGGAAACTGGAGCAATAAGCACTATATGAGCTATAAATAAACAGAACATTGTTTTCAATTGGAGATGCTATATTCTCTACTGTAATTCACATCAAGATTTTAAGCACATTATTCCCCTACTATATCGTTGGATATAGTTATATCTGATAGTTCCAATAAATGTGCAAATGGTTTGGCGTCATCTCATAAATTTCAAAAAAAAGGTGTGATAATTTCATCTTGGAGGCGATATTCGCGGACGGTGGATCGCCACAGTTAATGGCGGGAGGGTGCCATTGCAATTCCTATACAAATTTAGTGTTTGAAATCAATTCCTTCGCACATGCTATTGTTTCAATAGTGCCAAAACGATTTTCAAATTACATGTGCAACTCCTTAAAAATTATAAGTGATGGAATAGTGCATTCCATTCAAGTGGAAAAGGACATATATTTTTTCACTAAGTATGGACATACAATTATGCATCAAAACGTGCGAAACTATCTTCACTGCATATCCATTTTTCAAATGTTTCAATATTCATTGGCTGGTTCAAAGGAAATTGAAAATGTTGAGGTTGAAATCTATCTTCAGCACATGCTATTGTTTCAATAGAGCTAATATGTTTTTCACATTACATGTGCAGTTCTTAAGTATGACCTTGTAAATGATATTGTGTCTTCGACTAATATGGAAACTGGAGCAATAAGCACTATATGAGCTATAAATAAACAGAACATTGTATTCAATTGGAGATGCTATATTCTCTACTGTAATTCACATCAAGATTTTAAGCACATTATTCTCCTACTATACCGTTGGATATAGTTATATCTGATAGTTCCAATAAATGTGCAAATGGTTTGGCGTCATCTCATAAATTTCAAAAAAAAAGGTGTGATAATTTCATCTTGGAGGCGATATTCGCGGACGGTGGATCGCCACAGTTAATGGCGGGAGGGTGCCATTGCAATTCCTATACAAATTTAGTGTTTGAAATCAATTCCTTCGCACATGCTATTGTTTCAATAGTGCCAAAACGATTTTCAAATTACATGTGCAACTCCTTAAAAATTATAAGTGATGGAATAGTGCATTCCATTCAAGTGGAAAAGGACATATATTTTTTCACTAAGTATGGACATACAATTATGCATCAAAATGTGCGAAACTATCTTCACTGCATATCCATTTTTCAAATGTTTCAATATTCATTGGCTGGTTCAAAGGAAATTGAAAATGTTGAGGTTGAAATCTATCTTCAGCACATGCTATTGTTTCAATAGAGCTAATATGTTTTTCACATTACATGTGCAGTTCTTAAGTATGACCTTGTAAATGAAATTGTGTCTTCGCCAATATGGAAACTGGAGCAATAAGCACTATATGAGCTATAAATAAACAGAACATTGTTTTCAATTGGAATTGCTATATTCTCTACTGTAATTCACATCAAGATATTAAGCACATTATTCCCCTACTATATCGTTGGATATAGTTATATCTGATAGTTCCAATAAATGTGCAAATGGTTTGGCGTCATCTCATAAATTTCAAAAAAAAAGGTGTGATAATTTCATCTTGGAGGCGATATTCGCGGACGGTGGATCGCCACAGTTAATGGCGGGAGGGTGCCATTGCAATTCCTATACAAATTTAGTGTTTGAAATCAATTCCTTCGCACATGCTATTGTTTCAATAGTGCCAAAACGATTTTCAAATTACATGTGCAACTCCTTAAAAATTATAAGTGATGGAATAGTGCTTTCCATTCAAGTGGAAAGGGACATATGTTTTTTCACTAAGTATGGACATACAATTATGCATCAAAATGTGCGAAACTATCTTCACTGCATATCCATTTTTCAAATGTTTCAATATTCATTGGCTGGTTCAAAGGAAATTGAAAATGTTGAGGTTGAAATCTATCTTCAGCACATGCTATTGTTTCAATAGAGCTAATATGTTTTTCACATTACATGTGCAGTTCTTAAGTATGACCTTGTAAATGAAATTGTGTCTTCGACAATATGGAAACTGGAGCAATAAGCACTATATGAGCTATAAATAAACAGAACATTGTTTTCAATTGGAATTGCTATATTCTCTACTGTAATTCACATCAAGATATTAAGCACATTATTCCCCTACTATATCGTTGGATATAGTTATATCTGATAGTTCCAATAAATGTGCAAATGGTTTGGCGTCATCTCATAAATTTCAAAAAAAAGGTGTGATAATTTCATCTTGGAGGCGATATTCGCGGACGGTGGATCGCCACAGTTAATGGCGGGAGGGTGCCATTGCAATTCCTACACAAATTTAGTGTTTGAAATCAATTCCTTCGCACATGCTATTGTTTCAATAGTGCCAAAACGATTTTCAAATTACATGTGCAACTCCTTAAAAATTATAAGTGATGGAATAGTGCATTCCATTCAAGTGGAAAAGGACATATATTTTTTCACTAAGTATGGACATACAATTATGCATCAAAATGTGCGAAACTATCTTCACTGCATATCCATTTTTCAAATGTTTCAATATTCATTGGCTGGTTCAAAGGAAATTGAAAATTTTGAGGTTGAAATCTATCTTCAGCACATGCTATTGTTTCAATAGAGCTAATATGTTTTTCACATTACATGTGCAGTTCTTAAGTATGACCTTGTAAATGAAATTGTGTCTTCGACTAATATGGAAACTGGAGCAATAAGCACTATATGAGCTATAAATAAACAGAACATTGTTTTCAATTGGAATTGCTATATTCTCTACTGTAATTCACATCAAGATTTTAAGCACATTATTCCCCTACTATATCGTTGGATATAGTTATATCTGATAGTTCCAATAAATGTGCAAATGGTTTGGCGTCATCTCATAAATTTCAAAAAAAAGGTGTGATAATTTCATCTTGGAGGCGATATTCGCGGACGGTGGATCGCCACAGTTAATGGCGGGAGGGTGCCATTGCAATTCCTATACAAATTTAGTGTTTGAAATCAATTCCTTCGCACATGCTATTGTTTCAATAGTGCCAAAACGATTTTCAAATTACATGTGCAACTCCTTAAAAATTATAAGTGATGGAATAGTGCTTTCCATTCAAGTGGAAAGGGACATATGTTTTTTCACTAAGTATGGACATACAATTATGCATCAAAATGTGCGAAACTATCTTCACTGCATATCCATTTTTCAAATGTTTCAATATTCATTGGCTGGTTCAAAGGAAATTGAAAATGTTGAGGTTGAAATCTATCTTCAGCACATGCTATTGTTTCAATAGAGCTAATATGTTTTTCACATTACATGTGCAGTTCTTAAGTATGACCTTGTAAATGAAATTGTGTCTTCGCCAATATGGAAACTGGAGCAATAAGCACTATATGAGCTATAAATAAACAGAACATTGTTTTCAATTGGAATTGCTATATTCTCTACTGTAATTCACATCAAGATATTAAGCACATTATTCCCCTACTATATTGTTGGATATAGTTATATCTGATAGTTCCAATAAATGTGCAAATGGTTTGGCGTCATCTCATAAATTTCAAAAAAAAGGTGTGATAATTTCATCTTGGAGGCGATATTCGCGGACGGTGGATCGCCACAGTTAATGGCGGGAGGGTGCCATTGCAATTCCTATACAAATTTAGTGTTTGAAATCAATTCCTTCGCACATGCTATTGTTTCAATAGTGCCAAAACGATTTTCAAATTACATGTGCAACTCCTTAAAAATTATAAGTGATGGAATAGTGCTTTCCATTCAAGTGGAAAGGGACATATGTTTTTTCACTAAGTATGGACATACAATTATGCATCAAAATGTGCGAAACTATCTTCACTGCATATCCATTTTTCAAATGTTTCAATATTCATGGCTGGTTCAAAGGAAATTGAAAATGTTGAGGTTGAAATCTATCTTCAGCACATGCTATTGTTTCAATAGAGCTAATATGTTTTTCACATTACATGTGCAGTTCTTAAGTATGACCTTGTAAATGAAATTTTGTCTTCGACAATATGGAAACTGGAGCAATAAGCACTATATGAGCTATAAATAAACAGAACATTGTTTTCAATTGGAGATGCTATATTCTCTACTGTAATTCACATCAAGATTTTAAGCACATTATTCCCCTACTATATCGTTGGATATAGTTATATCTGATAGTTCCAATAAATGTGCAAATGGTTTGGCGTCATCTCATAAATTTCAAAAAAAAGGTGTGATAATTTCATCTTGGAGGCGATATTCGCGGACGGTGGATCGCCACAGTTAATGGCGGGAGGGTGCCATTGCAATTCCTATACAAATTTAGTGTTTGAAATCAATTCCTTCGCACATGCTATTGTTTCAATAGTGCCAAAACGATTTTCAAATTACATGTGCAACTCCTTAAAAATTATAAGTGATGGAATAGTGCATTCCATTCAAGTGGAAAAGGACATATATTTTTTCACTAAGTATGGACATACAATTATGCATCAAAACGTGCGAAACTATCTTCACTGCATATCCATTTTTCAAATGTTTCAATATTCATTGGCTGGTTCAAAGGAAATTGAAAATGTTGAGGTTGAAATCTATCTTCAGCACATGCTATTGTTTCAATAGAGCTAATATGTTTTTCACATTACATGTGCAGTTCTTAAGTATGACCTTGTAAATGATATTGTGTCTTCGACTAATATGGAAACTGGAGCAATAAGCACTATATGAGCTATAAATAAACAGAACATTGTATTCAATTGGAGATGCTATATTCTCTACTGTAATTCACATCAAGATTTTAAGCACATTATTCTCCTACTATACCGTTGGATATAGTTATATCTGATAGTTCCAATAAATGTGCAAATGGTTTGGCGTCATCTCATAAATTTTTAAAAAAAAGGTGTGATAATTTCATCTTGGAGGCGATATTCGCGGACGGTGGATCGCCACAGTTAATGGCGGGAGGGTGCCATTGCAATTCCTATACACATTTAGTGTTTGAAATCAATTCCTTCGCACATGCTATTGTTTCAATAGTGCCAAAACGATTTTCAAATTACATGTGCAACCCCTTAAAAATTATAAGTGATGGAATAGTGCATTCCATTCAAGTGGAAAAGGACATATATTTTTTCACTAAGTATGGACATACAATTATGCATCAAAATGTGCGAAACTATCTTCACTGCATATCCATTTTTCAAATGTTTCAATATTCATTGGCTGGTTCAAAGGAAATTGAAAATGTTGAGGTTGAAATCTATCTTCAGCACATGCTATTGTTTCAATAGAGCTAATATGTTTTTCACATTACATGTGCAGTTCTTAAGTATGACCTTGTAAATGAAATTTTGTCTTCGACAATATGGAAACTGGAGCAATAAGCACTATATGAGCTATAAATAAACAGAACATTGTTTTCAATTGGAGATGCTATATTCTCTACTGTAATTCACATCAAGATTTTAAGCACATTATTCCCCTACTATATCGTTGGATATAGTTATATCTGATAGTTCCAATAAATGTGCAAATGGTTTGGCGTCATCTCATAAATTTCAAAAAAAAGGTGTGATAATTTCATCTAGGAGGCGATATTCGCGGACGGTGGATCGCCACAGTTAATGGCGGGAGGGTGCCATTGCAATTCCTATACAAATTTAGTGTTTGAAATCAATTCCTTCGCACATGCTATTGTTTCAATAGTGCCAAAACGATTTTCAAATTACATGTGCAACTCCTTAAAAATTATAAGTGATGGAATAGTGCATTCCATTCAAGTGGAAAAGGACATATATTTTTTCACTAAGTATGGACATACAATTATGCATCAAAATGTGCGAAACTATCTTCACTGCATATCCATTTTTCAAATGTTTCAATATTCATTGGCTGGTTCAAAGGAAATTGAAAATGTTGAGGTTGAAATCTATCTTCAGCACATGCTATTGTTTCAATAGAGCTAATATGTTTTTCACATTACATGTGCAGTTCTTAAGTATGACCTTGTAAATGAAATTGTGTCTTCGACAATATGGAAACTGGAGCAATAAGCACTATATGAGCTATAAATAAACCGAACATTGTTTTCAATTGGAATTGCTCTATTCTCTACTGTATTTCACATCAAGATTTTAAGCACATTATTCCCCTACTATATCGTTGGATATAGTTATATCTGATAGTTCCAATAAATGTGCAAATGGTTTGGCGTCATCTCATAAATTTCAAAAAAAAAGGTGTGATAATTTCATCTTGGAGGCGATATTCGCGAACGGTGGATCGCCACAGTTAATGGCGGGAGGGTGCCATTGCAATTCCTATACAAATTTAGTGTTTGAAATCAATTCCTTCGCACATGCTATTGTTTCAATAGTGCCAAAACGATTTTCAAATTACATGTGCAACTCCTTAAAAATTATAAGTGATGGAATAGTGCATTCCATTCAAGTGGAAAAGGACATATATTTTTTCACTAAGTATGGACATACAATTATGCATCAAAATGTGCGAAACTATCTTCACTGCATATCCATTTTTCAAATGTTTCAATATTCATTGGCTGGTTCAAAGGAAATTGAAAATGTTGAGGTTGAAATCTATCTTCAGCACATGCTATTGTTTCAATAGAGCTAATATGTTTTTCACATTACATGTGCAGTTCTTAAGTATGACCTTGTAAATGAAATTGTGTCTTCGCCAATATGGAAACTGGAGCAATAAGCACTATATGAGCTATAAATAAACAGAACATTGTTTTCAATTGGAATTGCTATATTCTCTACTGTAATTCACATCAAGATATTAAGCACATTATTCCCCTACTATATCGTTGGATATAGTTATATCTGATAGTTCCAATAAATGTGCAAATGGTTTGGCGTCATCTCATAAATTTCAAAAAAAAAGGTGTGATAATTTCATCTTGGAGGCGATATTCGCGGACGGTGGATCGCCACAGTTAATGGCGGGAGGGTGCCATTGCAATTCCTATACAAATTTAGTGTTTGAAATCAATTCCTTCGCACATGCTATTGTTTCAATAGTGCCAAAACGATTTTCAAATTACATGTGCAACTCCTTAAAAATTATAAGTGATGGAATAGTGCTTTCCATTCAAGTGGAAAGGGACATATGTTTTTTCACTAAGTATGGACATACAATTATGCATCAAAATGTGCGAAACTATCTTCACTGCATATCCATTTTTCAAATGTTTCAATATTCATTGGCTGGTTCAAAGGAAATTGAAAATGTTGAGGTTGAAATCTATCTTCAGCACATGCTATTGTTTCAATAGAGCTAATATGTTTTTCACATTACATGTGCAGTTCTTAAGTATGACCTTGTAAATGAAATTGTGTCTTCGACAATATGGAAACTGGAGCAATAAGCACTATATGAGCTATAAATAAACAGAACATTGTTTTCAATTGGAATTGCTATATTCTCTACTGTAATTCACATCAAGATATTAAGCACATTATTCCCCTACTATATCGTTGGATATAGTTATATCTGATAGTTCCAATAAATGTGCAAATGGTTTGGCGTCATCTCATAAATTTCAAAAAAAAGGTGTGATAATTTCATCTTGGAGGCGATATTCGCGGACGGTGGATCGCCACAGTTAATGGCGGGAGGGTGCCATTGCAATTCCTATACAAATTTAGTGTTTGAAATCAATTCCTTCGCACATGCTATTGTTTCAATAGTGCCAAAACGATTTTCAAATTACATGTGCAACTCCTTAAAAATTATAAGTGATGGAATAGTGCTTTCCATTCAAGTGGAAAGGGACATATGTTTTTTCACTAAGTATGGACATACAATTATGCATCAAAATGTGCGAAACTATCTTCACTGCATATCCATTTTTCAAATGTTTCAATATTCATGGCTGGTTCAAAGGAAATTGAAAATGTTGAGGTTGAAATCTATCTTCAGCACATGCTATTGTTTCAATAGAGCTAATATGTTTTTCACATTACATGTGCAGTTCTTAAGTATGACCTTGTAAATGAAATTTTGTCTTCGACAATATGGAAACTGGAGCAATAAGCACTATATGAGCTATAAATAAACAGAACATTGTTTTCAATTGGAGATGCTATATTCTCTACTGTAATTCACATCAAGATTTTAAGCACATTATTCCCCTACTATATCGTTGGATATAGTTATATCTGATAGTTCCAATAAATGTGCAAATGGTTTGGCGTCATCTCATAAATTTCAAAAAAAAGGTGTGATAATTTCATCTTGGAGGCGATATTCGCGGACGGTGGATCGCCACAGTTAATGGCGGGAGGGTGCCATTGCAATTCCTATACAAATTTAGTGTTTGAAATCAATTCCTTCGCACATGCTATTGTTTCAATAGTGCCAAAACGATTTTCAAATTACATGTGCAACTCCTTAAAAATTATAAGTGATGGAATAGTGCATTCCATTCAAGTGGAAAAGGACATATATTTTTTCACTAAGTATGGACATACAATTATGCATCAAAACGTGCGAAACTATCTTCACTGCATATCCATTTTTCAAATGTTTCAATATTCATTGGCTGGTTCAAAGGAAATTGAAAATGTTGAGGTTGAAATCTATCTTCAGCACATGCTATTGTTTCAATAGAGCTAATATGTTTTTCACATTACATGTGCAGTTCTTAAGTATGACCTTGTAAATGATATTGTGTCTTCGACTAATATGGAAACTGGAGCAATAAGCACTATATGAGCTATAAATAAACAGAACATTGTATTCAATTGGAGATGCTATATTCTCTACTGTAATTCACATCAAGATTTTAAGCACATTATTCTCCTACTATACCGTTGGATATAGTTATATCTGATAGTTCCAATAAATGTGCAAATGGTTTGGCGTCATCTCATAAATTTCAAAAAAAAAGGTGTGATAATTTCATCTTGGAGGCGATATTCGCGGACGGTGGATCGCCACAGTTAATGGCGGGAGGGTGTCATTGCAATTCCTATACAAATTTAGTGTTTGAAATCAATTCCTTCGCACATGCTATTGTTTCAATAGTGCCAAAACGATTTTCAAATTACATGTGCAACTCCTTAAAAATTATAAGTGATGGAATAGTGCATTCCATTCAAGTGGAAAAGGACATATATTTTTTCACTAAGTATGGACATACAATTATGCATCAAAATGTGCGAAACTATCTTCACTGCATATCCATTTTTCAAATGTTTCAATATTCATTGGCTGGTTCAAAGGAAATTGAAAATGTTGAGGTTGAAATCTATCTTCAGCACATGCTATTGTTTCAATAGAGCTAATATGTTTTTCACATTACATGTGCAGTTCTTAAGTATGACCTTGTAAATGAAATTGTGTCTTCGCCAATATGGAAACTGGAGCAATAAGCACTATATGAGCTATAAATAAACAGAACATTGTTTTCAATTGGAATTGCTATATTCTCTACTGTAATTCACATCAAGATATTAAGCACATTATTCCCCTACTATATCGTTGGATATAGTTATATCTGATAGTTCCAATAAATGTGCAAATGGTTTGGCGTCATCTCATAAATTTCAAAAAAAAAGGTGTGATAATTTCATCTTGGAGGCGATATTCGCGGACGGTGGATCGCCACAGTTAATGGCGGGAGGGTGCCATTGCAATTCCTATACAAATTTAGTGTTTGAAATCAATTCCTTCGCACATGCTATTGTTTCAATAGTGCCAAAACGATTTTCAAATTACATGTGCAACTCCTTAAAAATTATAAGTGATGGAATAGTGCTTTCCATTCAAGTGGAAAGGGACATATGTTTTTTCACTAAGTATGGACATACAATTATGCATCAAAATGTGCGAAACTATCTTCACTGCATATCCATTTTTCAAATGTTTCAATATTCATTGGCTGGTTCAAAGGAAATTGAAAATGTTGAGGTTGAAATCTATCTTCAGCACATGCTATTGTTTCAATAGAGCTAATATGTTTTTCACATTACATGTGCAGTTCTTAAGTATGACCTTGTAAATGAAATTGTGTCTTCGACAATATGGAAACTGGAGCAATAAGCACTATATGAGCTATAAATAAACAGAACATTGTTTTCAATTGGAATTGCTATATTCTCTACTGTAATTCACATCAAGATATTAAGCACATTATTCCCCTACTATATCGTTGGATATAGTTATATCTGATAGTTCCAATAAATGTGCAAATGGTTTGGCGTCATCTCATAAATTTCAAAAAAAAGGTGTGATAATTTCATCTTGGAGGCGATATTCGCGGACGGTGGATCGCCACAGTTAATGGCGGGAGGGTGCCATTGCAATTCCTATACAAATTTAGTGTTTGAAATCAATTCCTTCGCACATGCTATTGTTTCAATAGTGCCAAAACGATTTTCAAATTACATGTGCAACTCCTTAAAAATTATAAGTGATGGAATAGTGCTTTCCATTCAAGTGGAAAGGGACATATGTTTTTTCACTAAGTATGGACATACAATTATGCATCAAAATGTGCGAAACTATCTTCACTGCATATCCATTTTTCAAATGTTTCAATATTCATGGCTGGTTCAAAGGAAATTGAAAATGTTGAGGTTGAAATCTATCTTCAGCACATGCTATTGTTTCAATAGAGCTAATATGTTTTTCACATTACATGTGCAGTTCTTAAGTATGACCTTGTAAATGAAATTTTGTCTTCGACAATATGGAAACTGGAGCAATAAGCACTATATGAGCTATAAATAAACAGAACATTGTTTTCAATTGGAGATGCTATATTCTCTACTGTAATTCACATCAAGATTTTAAGCACATTATTCCCCTACTATATCGTTGGATATAGTTATATCTGATAGTTCCAATAAATGTGCAAATGGTTTGGCGTCATCTCATAAATTTCAAAAAAAAGGTGTGATAATTTCATCTTGGAGGCGATATTCGCGGACGGTGGATCGCCACAGTTAATGGCGGGAGGGTGCCATTGCAATTCCTATACAAATTTAGTGTTTGAAATCAATTCCTTCGCACATGCTATTGTTTCAATAGTGCCAAAACGATTTTCAAATTACATGTGCAACTCCTTAAAAATTATAAGTGATGGAATAGTGCATTCCATTCAAGTGGAAAAGGACATATATTTTTTCACTAAGTATGGACATACAATTATGCATCAAAACGTGCGAAACTATCTTCACTGCATATCCATTTTTCAAATGTTTCAATATTCATTGGCTGGTTCAAAGGAAATTGAAAATGTTGAGGTTGAAATCTATCTTCAGCACATGCTATTGTTTCAATAGAGCTAATATGTTTTTCACATTACATGTGCAGTTCTTAAGTATGACCTTGTAAATGATATTGTGTCTTCGACTAATATGGAAACTGGAGCAATAAGCACTATATGAGCTATAAATAAACAGAACATTGTATTCAATTGGAGATGCTATATTCTCTACTGTAATTCACATCAAGATTTTAAGCACATTATTCTCCTACTATACCGTTGGATATAGTTATATCTGATAGTTCCAATAAATGTGCAAATGGTTTGGCGTCATCTCATAAATTTTTAAAAAAAAGGTGTGATAATTTCATCTTGGAGGCGATATTCGCGGACGGTGGATCGCCACAGTTAATGGCGGGAGGGTGCCATTGCAATTCCTATACACATTTAGTGTTTGAAATCAATTCCTTCGCACATGCTATTGTTTCAATAGTGCCAAAACGATTTTCAAATTACATGTGCAACTCCTTAAAAATTATAAGTGATGGAATAGTGCTTTCCATTCAAGTGGAAAGGGACATATGTTTTTTCACTAAGTATGGACATACAATTATGCATCAAAATGTGCGAAACTATCTTCACTGCATATCCATTTTTCAAATGTTTCAATATTCATTGGCTGGTTCAAAGGAAATTGAAAATGTTGAGGTTGAAATCTATCTTCAGCACATGCTATTGTTTCAATAGAGCTAATATGTTTTTCACATTACATGTGCAGTTCTTAAGTATGACCTTGTAAATGAAATTGTGTCTTCGACAATATGGAAACTGGAGCAATAAGCACTATATGAGCTATAAATAAACAGAACATTGTTTTCAATTGGAATTGCTATATTCTCTACTGTAATTCACATCAAGATATTAAGCACATTATTCCCCTACTATATCGTTGGATATAGTTATATCTGATAGTTCCAATAAATGTGCAAATGGTTTGGCGTCATCTCATAAATTTCAAAAAAAAGGTGTGATAATTTCATCTTGGAGGCGATATTCGCGGACGGTGGATCGCCACAGTTAATGGCGGGAGGGTGCCATTGCAATTCCTATACAAATTTAGTGTTTGAAATCAATTCCTTCGCACATGCTATTGTTTCAATAGTGCCAAAACGATTTTCAAATTACATGTGCAACTCCTTAAAAATTATAAGTGATGGAATAGTGCTTTCCATTCAAGTGGAAAGGGACATATGTTTTTTCACTAAGTATGGACATACAATTATGCATCAAAATGTGCGAAACTATCTTCACTGCATATCCATTTTTCAAATGTTTCAATATTCATGGCTGGTTCAAAGGAAATTGAAAATGTTGAGGTTGAAATCTATCTTCAGCACATGCTATTGTTTCAATAGAGCTAATATGTTTTTCACATTACATGTGCAGTTCTTAAGTATGACCTTGTAAATGAAATTTTGTCTTCGACAATATGGAAACTGGAGCAATAAGCACTATATGAGCTATAAATAAACAGAACATTGTTTTCAATTGGAGATGCTATATTCTCTACTGTAATTCACATCAAGATTTTAAGCACATTATTCCCCTACTATATCGTTGGATATAGTTATATCTGATAGTTCCAATAAATGTGCAAATGGTTTGGCGTCATCTCATAAATTTCAAAAAAAAGGTGTGATAATTTCATCTTGGAGGCGAAATTCGCGGACGGTGGATCGCCACAGTTAATGGCGGGAGGGTGCCATTGCAATTCCTATACAAATTTAGTGTTTGAAATCAATTCCTTCGCACATGCTATTGTTTCAATAGTGCCAAAACGATTTTCAAATTACATGTGCAACTCCTTAAAAATTATAAGTGATGGAATAGTGCATTCCATTCAAGTGGAAAAGGACATATATTTTTTCACTAAGTATGGACATACAATTATGCATCAAAACGTGCGAAACTATCTTCACTGCATATCCATTTTTCAAATGTTTCAATATTCATTGGCTGGTTCAAAGGAAATTGAAAATGTTGAGGTTGAAATCTATCTTCAGCACATGCTATTGTTTCAATAGAGCTAATATGTTTTTCACATTACATGTGCAGTTCTTAAGTATGACCTTGTAAATGATATTGTGTCTTCGACTAATATGGAAACTGGAGCAATAAGCACTATATGAGCTATAAATAAACAGAACATTGTATTCAATTGGAGATGCTATATTCTCTACTGTAATTCACATCAAGATTTTAAGCACATTATTCTCCTACTATACCGTTGGATATAGTTATATCTGATAGTTCCAATAAATGTGCAAATGGTTTGGCGTCATCTCATAAATTTTTAAAAAAAAGGTGTGATAATTTCATCTTGGAGGCGATATTCGCGGACGGTGGATCGCCACAGTTAATGGCGGGAGGGTGCCATTGCAATTCCTATACACATTTAGTGTTTGAAATCAATTCCTTCGCACATGCTATTGTTTCAATAGTGCCAAAACGATTTTCAAATTACATGTGCAACTCCTTAAAAATTATAAGTGATGGAATAGTGCATTCCATTCAAGTGGAAAAGGACATATATTTTTTCACTAAGTATGGACATACAATTATGCATCAAAATGTGCGAAACTATCTTCACTGCATATCCATTTTTCAAATGTTTCAATATTCATTGGCTGGTTCAAAGGAAATTGAAAATGTTGAGGTTGAAATCTATCTTCAGCACATGCTATTGTTTCAATAGAGCTAATATGTTTTTCACATTACATGTGCAGTTCTTAAGTATGACCTTGTAAATGAAATTGTGTCTTCGACAATATGGAAACTGGAGCAATAAGCACTATATGAGCTATAAACAAACAGAACATTGTTTTCAATTGGAATTGCTATATTCTCTACTGTAATTCACATCAAGATATTAAGCACATTATTCCCCTACTATATCGTTGGATATAGTTATATCTGATAGTTCCAATAAATGTGCAAATGGTTTGGCGTCATCTCATAAATTTCAAAAAAAAGGTGTGATAATTTCATCTTGGAGGCGATATTCGCGGACGGTGGATCGCCACAGTTAATGGCGGGAGGGTGCCATTGCAATTCCTATACAAATTTAGTGTTTGAAATCAATTCCTTCGCACATGCTATTGTTTCAATAGTGCCAAAACGATTTTCAAATTACATGTGCAACTCCTTAAAAATTATAAGTGATGGAATAGTGCTTTCCATTCAAGTGGAAAGGGACATATGTTTTTTCACTAAGTATGGACATACAATTATGCATCAAAATGTGCGAAACTATCTTCACTGTATATCCATTTTTCAAATGTTTCAATATTCATGGCTGGTTCAAAGGAAATTGAAAATGTTGAGGTTGAAATCTATCTTCAGCACATGCTATTGTTTCAATAGAGCTAATATGTTTTTCACATTACATGTGCAGTTCTTAAGTATGACCTTGTAAATGAAATTTTGTCTTCGACAATATGGAAACTGGAGCAATAAGCACTATATGAGCTATAAATAAACAGAACATTGTTTTCAATTGGAGATGCTATATTCTCTACTGTAATTCACATCAAGATTTTAAGCACATTATTCCCCTACTATATCGTTGGATATAGTTATATCTGATAGTTCCAATAAATGTGCAAATGGTTTGGCGTCATCTCATAAATTTCAAAAAAAAGGTGTGATAATTTCATCTTGGAGGCGATATTCGCGGACGGTGGATCGCCACAGTTAATGGCGGGAGGGTGCCATTGCAATTCCTATACAAATTTAGTGTTTGAAATCAATTCCTTCGCACATGCTATTGTTTCAATAGTGCCAAAACGATTTTCAAATTACATGTGCAACTCCTTAAAAATTATAAGTGATGGAATAGTGCATTCCATTCAAGTGGAAAAGGACATATATTTTTTCACTAAGTATGGACATACAATTATGCATCAAAATGTGCGAAACTATCTTCACTGCATATCCATTTTTCAAATGTTTCAATATTCATTGGCTGGTTCAAAGGAAATTGAAAATGTTGAGGTTGAAATCTATCTTCAGCACATGCTATTGTTTCAATAGAGCTAATATGTTTTTCACATTACATGTGCAGTTCTTAAGTATGACCTTGTAAATGAAATTGTGTCTTCGACAATATGGAAACTGGAGCAATAAGCACTATATGAGCTATAAATAAACCGAACATTGTTTTCAATTGGAATTGCTCTATTCTCTACTGTATTTCACATCAAGATTTTAAGCACATTATTCCCCTACTATATCGTTGGATATAGTTATATCTGATAGTTCCAATAAATGTGCAAATGGTTTGGCGTCATCTCATAAATTTCAAAAAAAAAGGTGTGATAATTTCATCTTGGAGGCGATATTCGCGGACGGTGGATCGCCACAGTTAATGGCGGGAGGGTGCCATTGCAATTCCTATACAAATTTAGTGTTTGAAATCAATTCCTTCGCACATGCTATTGTTTCAATAGTGCCAAAACGATTTTCAAATTACATGTGCAACTCCTTAAAAATTATAAGTGATGGAATAGTGCATTCCATTCAAGTGGAAAAGGACATATATTTTTTCACTAAGTATGGACATACAATTATGCATCAAAATGTGCGAAACTATCTTCACTGCATATCCATTTTTCAAATGTTTCAATATTCATTGGCTGGTTCAAAGGAAATTGAAAATTTTGAGGTTGAAATCTATCTTCAGCACATGCTATTGTTTCAATAGAGCTAATATGTTTTTCACATTACATGTGCAGTTCTTAAGTATGACCTTGTAAATGAAATTGTGTCTTCGACTAATATGGAAACTGGAGCAATAAGCACTATATGACCTATAAATAAACAGAACATTGTATTCAATTGGAGATGCTATATTCTCTACTGTAATTCACATCAAGATTTTAAGCACATTATTCTCCTACTATACCGTTGGATATAGTTATATCTGATAGTTCCAATAAATGTGCAAATGGTTTGGCGTCATCTCATAAATTTTAAAAAAAAAGGTGTGATAATTTCATCTTGGAGGCGATATTCGCGGACGGTCGATCGCCACAGTTAATGGCGGGAGGGTGCCATTGCAATTCCTATACAAATTTAGTGTTTGAAATCAATTCCTTCGCACATGCTATTGTTTCAATAGTGCCAAAACGATTTTCAAATTACATGTGCAACTCCTTAAAAATTATAAGTGATGGAATAGTGCATTCCATTCAAGTGGAAAAGGACATATATTTTTGCACTAAGTATGGACATACAATTATGCATCAAAATGTGCGAAACTATCTTCACTGCATATCCATTTTTCAAATGTTTCAATATTCATTGGCTGGTTCAAAGGAAATTGAAAATGTTGAGGTTGAAATCTATCTTCAGCACATGCTATTGTTTCAATAGAGCTAATATGTTTTTCACATTACATGTGCAGTTCTTAAGTATGACCTTGTAAATGAAATTGTGTCTTCGACAATATGGAAACTGGAACAATAAGCACCATATCAGCTATAAATAAAAAGAGCATTGTTTTCAATTGGAGATGCTATATGCTCTACTGTAATTCACATCAAGATTTTAAGCACATTATTCCCCTACTATATCGTTGGATATAGTTATATCTGATAGTTCCAATAAATGTGCAAATGGTTTGGCGTCATCTCATAAATTTCAAAAAAAAGGTGTGATAATTTCATCTTGGAGGCGATATTCGCGGACGGTGGATCGCCACAGTTAATGGCGGGAGGGTGCCATTGCAATTCCTATACAAATTTAGTGTTTGAAATCAATTCCTTCGCACATGCTATTGTTTCAATAGTGCCAAAACGATTTTCAAATTACATGTGCAACTCCTTAAAAATTAAAAGTTATGGAATAGTGCATTCCTTTATAGTGGAGATGGACATATATTTTTTCATAGAATTCTAAGTATGGACATACAATTATGCATCAAAACGTGCGAAACTATCTTCACTGCATATCCATTTTTCAAATGTTTCAATATTCATTGGCTGGTTCAAAGGGAATTGAAAATGTTGAGGTTGAAATCTATCTTCAGCACATGCTATTGTTTCAATAGAGCTAATATGTTTTTCACATTACATGTGCAGTTCTTAAGTATGACCTTGTAAATGAAATTGTGTCTTCGACAATATGGAAACTGGAGCAATAAGCACTATATGAGCTATAAATAAACAGAACATTGTTTTCAATTGGAATTGCTATATTCTCTACTGTAATTCACATCAAGATTTTAAGCACATTATTCCCCTACTATATCGTTGGATATAGTTATATCTGATAGTTCCAATAAATGTGCAAATGGTTTGGCGTCATCTCATAAATTTCAAAAAAAAGGTGTGATAATTTCATCTTGGAGGCGATATTCGCGGACGGTGGATCGCCACAGTTAATGGCGGGAGGGTGCCATTGCAATTCCTATACAAATTTAGTGTTTGAAATCAATTCCTTCGCACATGCTATTGTTTCAATAGTGCCAAAACGATTTTCAAATTACATGTGCAACTCCTTAAAAATTATAAGTGATGGAATAGTGCTTTCCATTCAAGTGGAAAGGGACATATGTTTTTTCACTAAGTATGGACATACAATTATGCATCAAAATGTGCGAAACTATCTTCACTGCATATCCATTTTTCAAATGTTTCAATATTCATTGGCTGGTTCAAAGGAAATTGAAAATGTTGAGGTTGAAATCTATCTTCAGCACATGCTATTGTTTCAATAGAGCTAATATGTTTTTCACATTACATGTGCAGTTCTTAAGTATGACCTTGTAAATGAAATTGTGTCTTCGACAATATGGAAACTGGAGCAATAAGCACTATATGAGCTATAAATAAACAGAACATTGTTTTCAATTGGAATTGCTATATTCTCTACTGTAATTCACATCAAGATATTAAGCACATTATTCCCCTACTATATCGTTGGATATAGTTATATCTGATAGTTCCAATAAATGTGCAAATGGTTTGGCGTCATCTCATAAATTTCAAAAAAAAGGTGTGATAATTTCATCTTGGAGGCGATATTCGCGGACGGTGGATCGCCACAGTTAATGGCGGGAGGGTGCCATTGCAATTCCTATACAAATTTAGTGTTTGAAATCAATTCCTTCGCACATGCTATTGTTTCAATAGTGCCAAAACGATTTTCAAATTACATGTGCAACTCCTTAAAAATTATAAGTGATGGAATAGTGCTTTCCATTCAAGTGGAAAGGGACATATGTTTTTTCACTAAGTATGGACATACAATTATGCATCAAAATGTGCGAAACTATCTTCACTGCATATCCATTTTTCAAATGTTTCAATATTCATGGCTGGTTCAAAGGAAATTGAAAATGTTGAGGTTGAAATCTATCTTCAGCACATGCTATTGTTTCAATAGAGCTAATATGTTTTTCACATTACATGTGCAGTTCTTAAGTATGACCTTGTAAATGAAATTTTGTCTTCGACAATATGGAAACTGGAGCAATAAGCACTATATGAGCTATAAATAAACAGAACATTGTTTTCAATTGGAGATGCTATATTCTCTACTGTAATTCACATCAAGATTTTAAGCACATTATTCCCCTACTATATCGTTGGATATAGTTATATCTGATAGTTCCAATAAATGTGCAAATGGTTTGGCGTCATCTCATAAATTTCAAAAAAAAGGTGTGATAATTTCATCTTGGAGGCGATATTCGCGGACGGTGGATCGCCACAGTTAATGGCGGGAGGGTGCCATTGCAATTCCTATACAAATTTAGTGTTTGAAATCAATTCCTTCGCACATGCTATTGTTTCAATAGTGCCAAAACGATTTTCAAATTACATGTGCAACTCCTTAAAAATTATAAGTGATGGAATAGTGCATTCCATTCAAGTGGAAAAGGACATATATTTTTTCACTAAGTATGGACATACAATTATGCATCAAAACGTGCGAAACTATCTTCACTGCATATCCATTTTTCAAATGTTTCAATATTCATTGGCTGGTTCAAAGGAAATTGAAAATGTTGAGGTTGAAATCTATCTTCAGCACATGCTATTGTTTCAATAGAGCTAATATGTTTTTCACATTACATGTGCAGTTCTTAAGTATGACCTTGTAAATGAAATTGTGTCTTCGACAATATGGAAACTGGAGCAATAAGCACTATATGAGCTATAAATAAACCGAACATTGTTTTCAATTGGAATTGCTCTATTCTCTACTGTATTTCACATCAAGATTTTAAGCACATTATTCCCCTACTATATCGTTGGATATAGTTATATCTGATAGTTCCAATAAATGTGCAAATGGTTTGGCGTCATCTCATAAATTTCAAAAAAAAGGTGTGATAATTTCATCTTGGAGGCGATATTCGCGGACGGTGGATCGCCACAGTTAATGGCGGGAGGGTGCCATTGCAATTCCTATACAAATTTAGTGTTTGAAATCAATTCCTTCGCACATGCTATTGTTTCAATAGTGCCAAAACGATTTTCAAATTACATGTGCAACTCCTTAAAAATTATAAGTGATGGAATAGTGCTTTCCATTCAAGTGGAAAGGGACATATGTTTTTTCACTAAGTATGGACATACAATTATGCATCAAAATGTGCGAAACTATCTTCACTGCATATCCATTTTTCAAATGTTTCAATATTCATTGGCTGGTTCAAAGGAAATTGAAAATGTTGAGGTTGAAATCTATCTTCAGCACATGCTATTGTTTCAATAGAGCTAATATGTTTTTCACATTACATGTGCAGTTCTTAAGTATGACCTTGTAAATGAAATTGTGTCTTCGACAATATGGAAACTGGAGCAATAAGCACTATATGAGCTATAAATAAACAGAACATTGTTTTCAATTGGAATTGCTATATTCTCTACTGTAATTCACATCAAGATATTAAGCACATTATTCCCCTACTATATCGTTGGATATAGTTATATCTGATAGTTCCAATAAATGTGCAAATGGTTTGGCGTCATCTCATAAATTTCAAAAAAAAGGTGTGATAATTTCATCTTGGAGGCGATATTCGCGGACGGTGGATCGCCACAGTTAATGGCGGGAGGGTGCCATTGCAATTCCTATACAAATTTAGTGTTTGAAATCAATTCCTTCGCACATGCTATTGTTTCAATAGTGCCAAAACGATTTTCAAATTACATGTGCAACTCCTTAAAAATTATAAGTGATGGAATAGTGCTTTCCATTCAAGTGGAAAGGGACATATGTTTTTTCACTAAGTATGGACATACAATTATGCATCAAAATGTGCGAAACTATCTTCACTGCATATCCATTTTTCAAATGTTTCAATATTCATGGCTGGTTCAAAGGAAATTGAAAATGTTGAGGTTGAAATCTATCTTCAGCACATGCTATTGTTTCAATAGAGCTAATATGTTTTTCACATTACATGTGCAGTTCTTAAGTATGACCTTGTAAATGAAATTTTGTCTTCGACAATATGGAAACTGGAGCAATAAGCACTATATGAGCTATAAATAAACAGAACATTGTTTTCAATTGGAGATGCTATATTCTCTACTGTAATTCACATCAAGATTTTAAGCACATTATTCCCCTACTATATCGTTGGATATAGTTATATCTGATAGTTCCAATAAATGTGCAAATGGTTTGGCGTCATCTCATAAATTTCAAAAAAAAGGTGTGATAATTTCATCTTGGAGGCGATATTCGCGGACGGTGGATCGCCACAGTTAATGGCGGGAGGGTGCCATTGCAATTCCTATACAAATTTAGTGTTTGAAATCAATTCCTTCGCACATGCTATTGTTTCAATAGTGCCAAAACGATTTTCAAATTACATGTGCAACTCCTTAAAAATTATAAGTGATGGAATAGTGCATTCCATTCAAGTGGAAAAGGACATATATTTTTTCACTAAGTATGGACATACAATTATGCATCAAAACGTGCGAAACTATCTTCACTGCATATCCATTTTTCAAATGTTTCAATATTCATTGGCTGGTTCAAAGGAAATTGAAAATGTTGAGGTTGAAATCTATCTTCAGCACATGCTATTGTTTCAATAGAGCTAATATGTTTTTCACATTACATGTGCAGTTCTTAAGTATGACCTTGTAAATGAAATTGTGTCTTCGACAATATGGAAACTGGAGCAATAAGCACTATATGAGCTATAAATAAACCGAACATTGTTTTCAATTGGAATTGCTCTATTCTCTACTGTATTTCACATCAAGATTTTAAGCACATTATTCCCCTACTATATCGTTGGATATAGTTATATCTGATAGTTCCAATAAATGTGCAAATGGTTTGGCGTCATCTCATAAATTTCAAAAAAAAGGTGTGATAATTTCATCTTGGAGGCGATATTCGCGGACGGTGGATCGCCACAGTTAATGGCGGGAGGGTGCCATTGCAATTCCTATACAAATTTAGTGTTTGAAATCAATTCCTTCGCACATGCTATTGTTTCAATAGTGCCAAAACGATTTTCAAATTACATGTGCAACTCCTTAAAAATTATAAGTGATGGAATAGTGCTTTCCATTCAAGTGGAAAGGGACATATGTTTTTTCACTAAGTATGGACATACAATTATGCATCAAAATGTGCGAAACTATCTTCACTGCATATCCATTTTTCAAATGTTTCAATATTCATTGGCTGGTTCAAAGGAAATTGAAAATGTTGAAGTTGAAATCTATCTTCAGCACATGCTATTGTTTCAATAGAGCTAATATGTTTTTCACATTACATGTGCAGTTCTTAAGTATGACCTTGTAAATGAAATTGTGTCTTCGACAATATGGAAACTGGAGCAATAAGCACTATATGAGCTATAAATAAACAGAACATTGTTTTCAATTGGAATTGCTATATTCTCTACTGTAATTCACATCAAGATATTAAGCACATTATTCCCCTACTATATCGTTGGATATAGTTATATCTGATAGTTCCAATAAATGTGCAAATGGTTTGGCGTCATCTCATAAATTTCAAAAAAAAGGTGTGATAATTTCATCTTGGAGGCGATATTCGCGGACGGTGGATCGCCACAGTTAATGGCGGGAGGGTGCCATTGCAATTCCTATACAAATTTAGTGTTTGAAATCAATTCCTTCGCACATGCTATTGTTTCAATAGTGCCAAAACGATTTTCAAATTACATGTGCAACTCCTTAAAAATTATAAGTGATGGAATAGTGCTTTCCATTCAAGTGGAAAGGGACATATGTTTTTTCACTAAGTATGGACATACAATTATGCATCAAAATGTGCGAAACTATCTTCACTGCATATCCATTTTTCAAATGTTTCAATATTCATGGCTGGTTCAAAGGAAATTGAAAATGTTGAGGTTGAAATCTATCTTCAGCACATGCTATTGTTTCAATAGAGCTAATATGTTTTTCACATTACATGTGCAGTTCTTAAGTATGACCTTGTAAATGAAATTTTGTCTTCGACAATATGGAAACTGGAGCAATAAGCACTATATGAGCTATAAATAAACAGAACATTGTTTTCAATTGGAGATGCTATATTCTCTACTGTAATTCACATCAAGATTTTAAGCACATTATTCCCCTACTATATCGTTGGATATAGTTATATCTGATAGTTCCAATAAATGTGCAAATGGTTTGGCGTCATCTCATAAATTTCAAAAAAAAGGTGTGATAATTTCATCTTGGAGGCGATATTCGCGGACGGTGGATCGCCACAGTTAATGGCGGGAGGGTGCCATTGCAATTCCTATACAAATTTAGTGTTTGAAATCAATTCCTTCGCACATGCTATTGTTTCAATAGTGCCAAAACGATTTTCAAATTACATGTGCAACTCCTTAAAAATTATAAGTGATGGAATAGTGCATTCCATTCAAGTGGAAAAGGACATATATTTTTTCACTAAGTATGGACATACAATTATGCATCAAAATGCGCGAAACTATCTTCACTGCATATCCATTTTTCAAATGTTTCAATATTCATTGGCTGGTTCAAAGGAAATTGAAAATGTTGAGGTTGAAATCTATCTTCAGCACATGCTATTGTTTCAATAGAGCTAATATGTTTTTCACATTACATGTGCAGTTCTTAAGTATGACCTTGTAAATGAAATTGTGTCTTCGACAATATGGAAACTGGAGCAATAAGCACTATATGAGCTATAAATAAACCGAACATTGTTTTCAATTGGAATTGCTCTATTCTCTACTGTATTTCACATCAAGATTTTAAGCACATTATTCCCCTACTATATCGTTGGATATAGTTATATCTGATAGTTCCAATAAATGTGCAAATGGTTTGGCGTCATCTCATAAATTTCAAAAAAAAAGGTGTGATAATTTCATCTTGGAGGCGATATTCGCGGACGGTGGATCGCCACAGTTAATGGCGGGAGGGTGCCATTGCAATTCCTATACAAATTTAGTGTTTGAAATCAATTCCTTCGCACATGCTATTGTTTCAATAGTGCCAAAACGATTTTCAAATTACATGTGCAACTCCTTAAAAATTATAAGTGATGGAATAGTGCATTCCATTCAAGTGGAAAAGGACATATATTTTTTCACTAAGTATGGACATACAATTATGCATCAAAATGTGCGAAACTATCTTCACTGCATATCCATTTTTCAAATGTTTCAATATTCATTGGCTGGTTCAAAGGAAATTGAAAATTTTGAGGTTGAAATCTATCTTCAGCACATGCTATTGTTTCAATAGAGCTAATATGTTTTTCACATTACATGTGCAGTTCTTAAGTATGACCTTGTAAATGAAATTGTGTCTTCGACTAATATGGAAACTGGAGCAATAAGCACTATATGAGCTATAAATAAACAGAACATTGTATTCAATTGGAGATGCTATATTCTCTACTGTAATTCACATCAAGATTTTAAGCACATTATTCTCCTACAATACCGTTGGATATAGTTATATCTGATAGTTCCAATAAATGTGCAAATGGTTTGGCGTCATCTCATAAATTTTAAAAAAAAAGGTGTGATAATTTCATCTTGGAGGCGATATTCGCGGACGGTCGATCGCCACAGTTAATGGCGGGAGGGTGCCATTGCAATTCCTATACAAATTTAGTGTTTGAAATCAATTCCTTCGCACATGCTATTGTTTCAATAGTGCCAAAACGATTTTCAAATTACATGTGCAACTCCTTAAAAATTATAAGTGATGGAATAGTGCATTCCATTCAAGTGGAAAAGGACATATATTTTTTCACTAAGTATGGACATACAATTATGCATCAAAATGTGCGAAACTATCTTCACTGCATATCCATTTTTCAAATGTTTCAATATTCATTGGCTGGTTCAAAGGAAATTGAAAATGTTGAGGTTGAAATCTATCTTCAGCACATGCTATTGTTTCAATAGAGCTAATATGTTTTTCACATTACATGTGCAGTTCTTAAGTATGACCTTGTAAATGAAATTTTGTCTTCGACAATATGGAAACTGGAACAATAAGCACCATATCAGCTATAAATAAAAAGAGCATTGTTTTCAATTGGAGATGCTATATGCTCTACTGTAATTCACATCAAGATTTTAAGCACATTATTCCCCTACTATATCGTTGGATATAGTTATATCTGATAGTTCCAATAAATGTGCAAATGGTTTGGCGTCATCTCATAAATTTCAAAAAAAAGGTGTGATAATTTCATCTTGGAGGCGATATTCGCGGACGGTGGATCGCCACAGTTAATGGCGGGAGGGTGCCATTGCAATTCCTATACAAATTTAGTGTTTAAAATCAATTCCTTCGCACATGCTATTGTTTCAATAGTGCCAAAACGATTTTCAAATTACATGTGCAACTCCTTAAAAATTAAAATATGGAATAGTGCATTCCTTTATAGTGGAGATGGACATATATTTTTTCATAGAATTCTAAGTATGGACATACAATTATGCATCAAAACGTGCGAAACTATCTTCACTGCATATCCATTTTTCAAATGTTTCAATATTCATTGGCTGGTTCAAAGGGAATTGAAAATGTTGAGGTTGAAATCTATCTTCAGCACATGCTATTGTTTCAATAGAGCTAATATGTTTTTCACATTACATGTGCAGTTCTTAAGTATGACCTTGTAAATGAAATTGTGTCTTCGACAATATGGAAACTGGAGCAATAAGCACTATATGAGCTATAAATAAACAGAACATTGTTTTCAATTGGAATTGCTATATTCTCTACTGTAATTCACATCAAGATTTTAAGCACATTATTCCCCTACTATATCGTTGGATATAGTTATATCTGATAGTTCCAATAAATGTGCAAATGGTTTGGCGTCATCTCATAAATTTCAAAAAAAAGGTGTGATAATTTCATCTTGGAGGCGATATTCGCGGACGGTGGATCGCCACAGTTAATGGCGGGAGGGTGCCATTGCAATTCCTATACAAATTTAGTGTTTGAAATCAATTCCTTCGCACATGCTATTGTTTCAATAGTGCCAAAACGATTTTCAAATTACATGTGCAACTCCTTAAAAATTATAAGTGATGGAATAGTGCTTTCCATTCAAGTGGAAAGGGACATATGTTTTTTCACTAAGTATGGACATACAATTATGCATCAAAATGTGCGAAACTATCTTCACTGCATATCCATTTTTCAAATGTTTCAATATTCATGGCTGGTTCAAAGGAAATTGAAAATGTTGAGGTTGAAATCTATCTTCAGCACATGCTATTGTTTCAATAGAGCTAATATGTTTTTCACATTACATGTGCAGTTCTTAAGTATGACCTTGTAAATGAAATTTTGTCTTCGACAATATGGAAACTGGAGCAATAAGCACTATATGAGCTATAAATAAACAGAACATTGTTTTCAATTGGAGATGCTATATTCTCTACTGTAATTCACATCAAGATTTTAAGCACATTATTGCCCTACTATATCGTTGGATATAGTTATATCTGATAGTTCCAATAAATGTGCAAATGGTTTGGCGTCATCTCATAAATTTCAAAAAAAAGGTGTGATAATTTCATCTTGGAGGCGATATTCGCGGACGGTGGATAGCCACAGTTAATGGCGGGAGGGTGCCATTGCAATTCCTATACAAATTTAGTGTTTGAAATCAATTCCTTCGCACATGCTATTGTTTCAATAGTGCCAAAACGATTTTCAAATTACATGTGCAACTCCTTAAAAATTAAAAGTTATGGAATAGTGCATTCCTTTATAGTGGAGATGGACATATATTTTTTCATAGAATTCTAAGTATGGACATACAATTATGCATCAAAACGTGCGAAACTATCTTCACTGCATATCCATTTTTCAAATGTTTCAATATTCATTGGCTGGTTCAAAGGGAATTGAAAATGTTGAGGTTGAAATCTATCTTCAGCACATGCTATTGTTTCAATAGAGCTAATATGTTTTTCACATTACATGTGCAGTTCTTAAGTATGACCTTGTAAATGAAATTGTGTCTTCGACAATATGGAAACTGGAGCAATAAGCACTATATGAGCTATAAATAAACAGAACATTGTTTTCAATTGGAATTGCTATATTCTCTACTGTAATTCACATCAAGATTTTAAGCACATTATTCCCCTACTATATCGTTGGATATAGTTATATCTGATAGTTCCAATAAATGTGCAAATGGTTTGGCGTCATCTCATAAATTTCAAAAAAAAGGTGTGATACTTTCATCTTGGAGGCGATATTCGCGGACGGTGGATCGCCACAGTTAATGGCGGGAGGGTGCCATTGCAATTCCTATACAAATTTAGTGTTTGAAATCAATTCCTTCGCACATGCTATTGTTTCAATAGTGCCAAAACGATTTTCAAATTACATGTGCAACTCCTTAAAAATTATAAGTGATAGAATAGTGCTTTCCATTCAAGTGGAAAGGGACATCTGTTTTTTCACTAAGTATGGACATACAATTATGCATCAAAATGTGCGAAACTATCTTCACTGCATATCCATTTTTCAAATGTTTCAATATTCATGGCTGGTTCAAAGGAAATTGAAAATGTTGAGGTTGAAATCTATCTTCAGCACATGCTATTGTTTCAATAGAGCTAATATGTTTTTCACATTACATGTGCAGTTCTTAAGTATGACCTTGTAAATGAAATTTTGTCTTCGACAATATGGAAACTGGAGCAATAAGCACTATATGAGCTATAAATAAACAGAACATTGTTTTCAATTGGAGATGCTATATTCTCTACTGTAATTCACATCAAGATTTTAAGCACATTATTCCCCTACTATATCGTTGGATATAGTTATATCTGATAGTTCCAATAAATGTGCAAATGGTTTGGCGTCATCTCATAAATTTCAAAAAAAAAGGTGTGATAATTTCATCTTGGAGGCGATATTCGCGGACGGTGGATCGCCACAGTTAATGGCGGGAGGGTGCCATTGCAATTCCTATACAAATTTAGTTTTTGAAATCAATTCCTTCGCACATGCTATTGTTTCAATAGTGCCAAAACGATTTTCAAATTACATGTGCAACTCCTTAAAAATTATAAGTGATGGAATAGTGCATTCCATTCAAGTGGAAAAGGACATATATTTTTTCACTAAGTATGGACATACAATTATGCATCAAAATGTGCGAAACTATCTTCACTGCATATCCATTTTTCAAATGTTTCAATATTCATTGGCTGGTTCAAAGGAAATTGAAAATGTTGAGGTTGAAATCTATCTTCAGCACATGCTATTGTTTCAATAGAGCTAATATGTTTTTCACATTACATGTGCAGTTCTTAAGTATGACCTTGTAAATGAAATTGTGTCTTCGACAATATGGAAACTGGAGGAATAAGCACTATATGAGCTATAAATAAACAGAACATTGTTTTCAATTGGAGATGCTATATTCTCTACTGTAATTCACATCAAGATTTTAAGCACATTATTCCCCTACTATATCGTTGGATATAGTTATATCTGATAGTTCCAATAAATGTGCAAATGGTTTGGCGTCATCTCAAAATTTCAAAAAAAAGGTGTGATAATTTCATCTTGGAGGCGATATTCGCGGACGGTGGATCGCCACAGTTAATGGCGGGAGGGTGCCATTGCAATTCCTATACAAATTTAGTGTTTGAAATCAATTCCTTCGCACATGCTATTGTTTCAATAGTGCCAAAACGATTTTCAAATTACATGTGCAACTCCTTAAAAATTATAAGTGATGGAAGAGTGCATTCCATTCAAGTGGAAAAGGACATATATTTTTTCACTAAGTATGGACATACAATTATGCATCAAAATGTGCGAAAGTATCTTCACTGCATATCCATTTTTCTAATGTTTCAATATTCATTGGCTGGTTCAAAGGAAATTGAAAATGTTGAGGTTGAAATCTATCTTCAGCACATGCTATTGTTTCAATAGAGCTAATATGTTTTTCACATTACATGTGCAGTTCTTAAGTATGACCTTGTAAATGAAATTGTGTCTTCGACAATATGGAAACTGGAGCAATAAGCACTATATGAGCTATAAATAAACAGAACATTGTTTTCAATTGGAATTGCTATATTCTCTACTGTATTTCACATCAAGATTTTAAGCACATTATTCCCCTACTATATCGTTGGATATAGTTATATCTGATAGTTCCAATAAATGTGCAAATGGTTTGGCGTCATCTCATAAATTTCAAAAAAAAGGTGTGATAATTTCATCTTGGAGGCGATATTCGCGGACGGTGGATCGCCACAGTTAATGGCGGGAGGGTGCCATTGCAATTCCTATACAAATTTAGTGTTTGAAATCAATTCCTTCGCACATGCTATTGTTTCAATAGTGCCAAAACGATTTTAAAATTACATGTGCAACTCCTTAAAAATTATAAGTGATGGAATAGTGCATTCCATTCAAGTGGAAAAGGACATATATTTTTTCACTAAGTATGGACATACAATTATGCATCAAAATGTGCGAAACTATCTTCACTGCATATCCATTTTTCAAATGTTTCAATATTCATTGGCTGGTTCAAAGGAAATTGAAAATGTTGAGGTTGAAATCTATCTTCAGCACATGCTATTGTTTCAATAGAGCTAATATGTTTTTCACATTACATGTGCAGTTCTTAAGTATGACCTTGTAAATGAAATTGTGTCTTCGACTAATGTGGAAACTGGAGCAATAAGCACTATATGAGCTATAAATAAACAGAACATTGTTTTCAATTGGAGATGCTATATCCTCTACTGTAATTCACATCAAGATTTTAAGCACATTATTCCCCTACTATATCGTTGGATATAGTTATATCTGATAGTTCCAATAAATGTGCAAATGGTTTGGCGTCATCTCATAAATTTCAAAAAAAAGGTGTGATAATTTCATCTTGGAGGCGATATTCGCGGACGGTGGATCGCCACAGTTAATGGCGGGAGGGTGCCATTGCAATTCCTATACAAATTTAGTGTTTGAAATCAATTCCTTCGCACATGCTATTGTTTCAATAGTGCCAAAACGATTTTCAAATTACATGTGCAACTCCTTAAATATTATAAGTGATGGAAGAATGCATTCCATTCAAGTGGAAAAGGACATATATTTTTTCAATAAGTATGGACATACAATTATGCATCAAAATGTGCGAAAGTATCTTCACTGCATATCGATTTTTCAAATGTTTCAATATTCATTGGCTGGTTCAAAGGAAATTGAAAATGTTGAGGTTGAAATCTATCTTCAGCACATGCTATTGTTTCAATAGAGCTAATATGTTTTTCACATTACATGTGCAGATCTTAAGTATGACCTTGTAAATGAAATTGTGTCTTCGACAATATGGAAACTGGAGCAATAAGCACTATATGAGCTATAAATAAACAGAACATTGTTTTCAATTGGAATTGCTATATTCTCTACTGTATTTCACATCAAGATTTTAAGCACATTATTCCCCTACTATATCGTTGGATATAGTTATATCTGATAGTTCCAATAAATGTGCAAATGGTTTGGCGTCATCTCATAAATTTCAAAAAAAAGGTGTGATAATTTCATCTTGGAGGCGATATTCACGGACGGTGGATCGCCACAGTTAATGGCGGGAGGGTGCCATTGCAATTCCTATACAAATTTAGTGTTTGAAATCAATTCCTTCGCACATGCTATTGTTTCAATAGTGCCAAAACGATTTTCAAATTACATGTGCAACTCCTTAAAAATTATAAGTGATGGAATAGTGCATTCCATTCAAGTGGAAAAGGACATATATTTTTTCACTAAGTATGGACATACAATTATGCATCAAAATGTGCGAAACTATCTTCACTGCATATCCATTTTTCAAATGTTTCAATATTCATTGGCTGGTTCAAAGGAAATTGAAAATGTTGAGGTTGAAATCTATCTTCAGCACATGCTATTGTTTCAATAGAGCTAATATGTTTTTCACATTACATGTGCAGTTCTTAAGTATGACGTTGAAATTGAAATTGTGTCTTCTACAATATGGAAACTGGAGCAATAAGCACTATATGAGCTATAAATAAACAGAACTTTGTTTTCAATTGGAGATGCTATATTCTCTACTGTAATTCACATCAAGATTTTAAGCACATTATTCCCCTACTATATCGTTGGATATAGTTATATCTGATAGTTGAAATAAATGTGCAAATGGTTTGGCGTCATCTCATAAATTTCAAAAAAAAGGTGTGATAATTTCATCTTGGAGGCGATATTCGCGGACGGTGGATCGCCACAGTTAATGGCGGGAGGGTGCCATTGCAATTCCTATACAAATTTAGTGTTTGAAATCAATTCCTTCGCACATGCTATTGTTTCAATAGTGCCAAAACGATTTTCAAATTACATGTGCAACTCCTTAAAAATTATAAGTGATGGAATAGTGCATTCCATTCAAGTGGAAAAGGACATATATTTTTTCACTAAGTATGGACATACAATTATGCATCAAAATGTGCGAAACTATCTTCACTGCATATCCATTTTTCAAATGTTTCAATATTCATTGGCTGGTTCAAAGGAAATTGAAAATGTTGAGGTTGAAATCTATCTTCAGCACATGCTATTGTTTCAATAGAGCTAATATGTTTTTCACATTACATGTGCAGTTCTTAAGTATGACCTTGTAAACGAAATTGTGTCTTCGACAATATGGAAACTGGAGCAATAAGCACTATATGAGCTATAAATAAACAGAACATAGTTTTCAATTGGAGATGCTATATTCTCTACTGTATTTCACATCAAGATTTTAAGCACATTACTCCCCTACTATATCGTTGGATATAGTTATATCTGATAGTTCCAATAAATGTGCAAATGGTTTGGCGTCATCTCATAAATTTCAAAAAAAAGGTGTGATAATTTCATCTTGGAGGCGATATTCGCGGACGGTGGATCGCCACAGTTAATGGCGGGAGGGTGCCATTGCAATTCCTATACAAATTTAGTGTTTGAAATCAATTCCTTCGCACATGCTATTGTTTCAATAGTGCCAAAACGATTTTCAAATTACATGTGCAACTCCTTAAAAATTATAAGTGATGGAATAGTGCATTCCATTCAAGTGGAAAAGGACATATATTTTTTCACTATGTATGGACATACAATTATGCATCAAAATGTGCGAAACTATCTTCACTGCATATCCATTTTTCAAATGTTTCAATATTCATTGGCTGGTTCAAAGGAAATTGAAAATGTTGAGGTTGAAATCTATCTTCAGCACATGCTATTGTTTCAATAGAGCTAATATGTTTTTCACATTACATGTGCAGATCTTAAGTATGACCTTGTAAATGAAATTGTGTCTTCGACAATATGGAAACTGGAGCAATAAGCACTATATGAGCTATAAATAAACAGATCATTGTTTTCAATTGGAGATGCTATATTCTCTACTGTAATTCACATCCAGATTTTAAGCACATTATTCCCCTACTATATCGTTGGATATAGTTATATCTGATAGTTCCAATAAATGTGCAAATGGTTTGGCGTCATCTCATAAATTTCAAAAAAAAGGTGTGATAATTTCATCTTGGAGGCGATATTCGCGGACGGTGAATCGCCACAGTTAATGGCGGGAGGGTGCCATTGCAATTCCTATACAAATTTAGTGTTTGAAATCAATTCCTTCGCACATGCTATTGTTTCAATAGTGCCAAAACGATTTTCAAATTACATGTGCAACTCCTTAAAAATTATAAGTGATGGAAGAGTGCATTCCATTCAAGTGGAAAAGGACATATATTTTTTCACTAAGTATGGACATACAATTATGCATCAAAATGTGCGAAAGTATCTTCACTGCATATCTATTTTTCTAATGTTTCAATATTCATTGGCTGGTTCAAAGGAAATTGAAAATGTTGAGGTTGAAATCTATCTTCAGCACATGCTATTGTTTCAATAGAGCTAATATGTTTTTCACATTACATGTGCAGTTCTTAAGTATGACCTTGTAAATGAAATTGTGTCTTCGACAATATGGAAACTGGAGCAATAAGCACTATATGAGCTATAAATAAACAGAACATTGTTTTCAATTGGAATTGCTATATTCTCTACTGTATTTCACATCAAGATTTTAAGCACATTATTCCCCTACTATATCGTTGGATATAGTTATATCTGATAGTTCCAATAAATGTGCAAATGGTTTGGCGTCATCTCATAAATTTCAAAAAAAAGGTGTGATAATTTCATCTTGGAGGCGATATTCGCGGACGGTGGATCGCCACAGTTAATGGCGGGAGGGTGCCATTGCAATTCCTATACAAATTTAGTGTTTGAAATCAATTCCTTCGCACATGCTATTGTTTCAATAGTGCCAAAACGATTTTCAAATTACATGTGCAACTCCTTAAAAATTATAAGTGATGGAATAGTGCATTCCATTCAAGTGGAAAAGGACATATATTTTTTCACTAAGTATGGACATACAATTATGCATCAAAATGTGCGAAACTATCTTCACTGCATATCCATTTTTCAAATGTTTCAATATTCATTGGCTGGTTCAAAGGAAATTGAAAATGTTGAGGTTGAAATCTATCTTCAGCACATGCTATTGTTTCAATAGAGCTAATATGTTTTTCACATTACATGTGCAGTTCTTAAGTATGACGTTGTAAATGAAATTGTGTCTTCGACTAATATGGAAACTGGAGCAATAAGCACTATATGAGCTATAAATAAACAGAACATTGTTTTCAATTGGAGATGCTATATCCTCTACTGTAATTCACATCAAGATTTTAAGCACATTATTCCCCTACTATATCGTTGGATATAGTTATATCTGATAGTTCCAATAAATGTGCAAATGGTTTGGCGTCATCTCATAAATTTCAAAAAAAAGGTGTGATAATTTCATCTTGGAGGCGATATTCGCGGACGGTGGATCGCCACAGTTAATGGCGGGAGGGTGCCATTGCAATTCCTATACAAATTTAGTGTTTGAAATCAATTCCTTCGCACATGCTATTGTTTCAATAGTGCCAAAACGATTTTCAAATTACATGTGCAACTCCTTAAAAATTATAAGTGATGGAATAGTGCATTCCATTCAAGTGGAAAAGGACATATATTTTTTCACTAAGTATGGACATACAATTATGCATCAAAATGTGCGAAACTATCTTCACTGCATATCCATTTTTCAAATGTTTCAATATTCATTGGCTGGTTCAAAGGAAATTGAAAATGTTGAGGTTGAAATCTATCTTCAGCACATGCTATTGTTTCAATAGAGCTAATATGTTTTTCACATTACATGTGCAGTTCTTAAGTATGACCTTGTAAATGAAATTGTGTCTTCGACAATATGGAAACTGGAGCAATAAGCACTATATGAGCTATAAATAAACAGAACATAGTTTTCAATTGGAGATGCTATATTCTCTACTGTATTTCACATCAAGATTTTAAGCACATTACTCCCCTACTATATCGTTGGATATAGTTATATCTGATAGTTCCAATAAATGTGCAAATGGTTTGGCGTCATCTCATAAATTTCAAAAAAAAGGTGTGATAATTTCATCTTGGAGGCGATATTCGCGGACGGTGGATCGCCACAGTTAATGGCGGGAGGGTGCCATTGCAATTCCTATACAAATTTAGTGTTTGAAATCAATTCCTTCGCACATGCTATTGTTTCAATAGTGCCAAAACGATTTTCAAATTACATGTGCAACTCCTTAAAAATTATAAGTGATGGAATAGTGCATTCCATTCAAGTGGAAAAGGACATATATTTTTTCACTATGTATGGACATACAATTATGCATCAAAATGTGCGAAACTATCTTCACTGCATATCCATTTTTCAAATGTTTCAATATTCATTGGCTGGTTCAAAGGAAATTGAAAATGTTGAGGTTGAAATCTATCTTCAGCACATGCTATTGTTTCAATAGAGCTAATATGTTTTTCACATTACATGTGCAGATCTTAAGTATGACCTTGTAAATGAAATTGTGTCTTCGACAATATGGAAACTGGAGCAATAAGCACTATATGAGCTATAAATAAACAGATCATTGTTTTCAATTGGAGATGCTATATTCTCTACTGTAATTCACATCCAGATTTTAAGCACATTATTCCCCTACTATATCGTTGGATATAGTTATATCTGATAGTTCCAATAAATGTGCAAATGGTTTGGCGTCATCTCATAAATTTCAAAAAAAAGGTGTGATAATTTCATCTTGGAGGCGATATTCGCGGACGGTGGATAGCCACAGTTAATGGCGGGAGGGTGCCATTGCAATTCCTATACAAATTTAGTGTTTGAAATCAATTCCTTCGCACATGCTATTGTTTCAATAGTGCCAAAACGATTTTCAAATTACATGTGCAACTCCTTAAAAATTATAAGTGATGGAATAGTGCATTCCATTCAAGTGGAAAAGGACATATATTTTTTCACTAAGTATGGACATACAATTATGCATCAAAATGTGCGAAACTATCGTCAGTGCATTTCCATTTTTCAAATGTTTCAATATTAATTGGCTGGTTCAAAGGAAATTGAAAATGTTGAGGTTGAAATCTATCTTCAGCACATGCTATTGTTTCAATAGAGCTAATATGTTTTTCACATTACATGTGCACTTCTAAACTATGACCTTGTAAATGATTTTGTGTCTTCGACTAATATAGAAACTGGAGCAATAAGCACTATATCAGCTATAAATAAACGGAACATTGTTTTCAATTGGAGATGCTATATTCTCTACTGTAATTCACATCAAGAGATTAAGCACATTATTCCCCTACTATATCATTGGATATAGTTATATCTAATAGTTCCAATAAATGTGCAAATGGTTTGGCGTCATCTCATAAATTTCAAAAAAAAAGGTGTGATAATTTCATCTTGGAGGCGATATTCGCGGACGGTGGATCGCCACAGTTAATGGCGGGAGGGTGCCATTGCAATTCCTATACAAATTTAGTGTTTGAAATCAATTCCTTCGCACATGCTATTGTTTCAATAGTGCCAAAACGATTTTCAAATTACATGTGCAACTCCTTAAAAATTAAAAGTTATGGAATAGTGCATTCCTTTATAGTGGAGATGGACATATATTTTTTCATAAAATTCTAAGTATGGACATACAATTATGCATCAAAATGTGCGAAACTATCGTCATTGCATTTCCATTTTTCAAATATTTCAATATTAATTGGCTGGTTCAAAGGAAATTGAAAATGTTGAGGTTGAAATCTATCTTCAGCACATGCTATTGTTTCAATAGAGCTAATATGTTTTTCACATTACATGTGCAGTTCTTAAGTATGCCCTTTTAATGAAATTGTGTCTTCGACAATATGGAAACTGGAGCAATAAGCACTATATGAGCTATAAATAAACAGAAAATTGTTTTCAATTGGAGATGCTATATTCTCTACTGTAATTCACATAAAGATTTTAAGCACATTATTCCCCTACTATATCATTGGATATAGTTATATCTGATAGTTCCAATAAATGTGCAAATGGTTTGGCGTTATCTCATAAATTTCAAAAAAAAAGGTGTGATAATTTCATCTTGGAGGCGATATTCGCGGACGGTGGATCGCCACAGTTAATGGCGGGAGGGTGCCATTGCAATTCCTATACAAATTTAGTGTTTGAAATCAATTCCTTCGCACATGCTATTGTTTCAATAGTGCCAAAACGATTTTCAAATTACATGTGCAACTCCTTAAAAATTATAAGTGATGGAATAGTGCATTCCATTCAAGTGGAAAAGGACATATATTTTTTCACTAAGTATGGACATACAATTATGCATCAAAATGTGCGAAACTATCTTCACTGCATATCCATTTTTCAAATGTTTCAATATTCATTGGCTGGTTCAAAGGAAATTGAAAATGTTGAGGTTGAAATCTATCTTCAGCACATGCTATTGTTTCAATAGAGCTAATATGTTTTTCACATTACATGTGCAGTTCTTAAGTATGACCTTGTAAATGAAATTGTGTCTTCGACAATATGGAAACTGGAGCAATAAGCACTATATGAGCTATAAATAAACCGAACATTGTTTTCAATTGGAGATGCTATATTCTCTACTGTAATTCACATCCAGATTTTAAGCACATCACTCCCCTACTATATCGTTGGATATAGTTATATCTGATAGTTCCAATAAATGTGCAAATGGTTTGGCGTCATCTCATAAATTTCAAAAAAAAGGTGTGATAATTTCATCTTGGAGGCGATATTCGCGGACGGTGGATCGCCACAGTTAATGGCGGGAGGGTGCCATTGCAATTCCTATACAAATTTATTGTTTGAAATCAATTCCTTCGCACATGCTATTGTTTCAATAGTGCCAAAACGATTTTCAAATTACATGTGCAACTCCTTAAAAATTATAAGTGATGGAATAGTGCATTCCATTCAAGTGGAAAAGGACATATATTTTTTCACTAAGTATGGACATACAATTATGCATCAAAATGTGCGAAACTATCTTCACTGCATATCCATTTTTCAAATGTTTCAATATTCATTGGCTGGTTCAAAGGAAATTGAAAATGTTGAGGTTGAAATCTATCTTCAGCACATGCTATTGTTTCAATAGAGCTAACATGTTTTTCACATTACATGTGCAGTTGTTAAGTATGACCTTGTAAATGAAATTGTGTCTTCGACTAATATGGAAACTGGAGCAATAAGCACTATATGAGGTATAAATAAACACAACATTGTTTTCAATTGGAGATGCTATATTCTCTACTGTAATTCACATCAAGATTTTAAGCACATTATTCCCCTAATATATCGTTGGATATAGTTATATCTGATAGTTGAAATAAAGGTGCAAATGGTTTGGCGTCATCTCATAAATTTCAAAAAAAAGGTGTGATAATTTCATCTTGGAGGCGATATTCGCGGACGGTGGATCGCCACAGTTAATGGCGGGAGGGTGCCATTGCAATTCCTATACAAACTTAGTGTTTGAAATCAATTCCTTCGCACATGCTATTGTTTCAATAGTGCCAAAACGATTTTCAAATTACATGTGCAACTCCCTAAAAATTATAAGTGATGGAAGAGTGCATTCCATTCAAGTGGAAAAGGACATATATTTTTTCACTAAGTATGGACATACAATTATGCATCAAAATGTGCGAAAGTATCTTCACTGCATATCCATTTTTCTAATGTTTCAATATTCATTGGCTGGTTCAAAGGAAATTGAAAATGTTGAGGTTGAAATCTATTTTCAGCACATGCTATTGTTTCAATAGAGCTAATATGTTTTTCACATTACATGTGCAGTTCTTAAGTATGACCTTGTAAATGAAATTGTGTCTTCGACAATATGGAAACTGGAGCAATAAGCACTATATGAGCTATAAATAAACAGAACATTGTTTTCAATTGGAATTGCTATATTCTCTACTGTATTTCACATCAAGATTTTAAGCACATTATTCCCCTACTGTATCGTTGGATATAGTTATATCTGATAGTTCCAATAAATGTGCAAATGGTTTGGCGTCATCTCATAAATTTCAAAAAAAAGGTGTGATAATTTCATCTTGGAGGCGATATTCGCGGACGGTGGATCGCCGCAGTTAATGGCGGGAGGGTGCCATTGCAATTCCTATACAAATTTTGGTTTGAAATCAATTCCTTCGCACATGCTATTGTTTCAATAGTGCCAAAACGATTTTCAAATTACATGTGCAACTCCTTAAAAATTATAAGTGATGGAATAGTGCATTCCATTCAAGTGGAAAAGGACATATATTTTTTCACTAAGTATGGACATACAATTATGCATCAAAATGTGCGAAACTATCTTCACTGCATATCCATTTTTCAAATGTTTCAATATTCATTGGCTGGTTCAAAGGAAATTGAAAATGTTGAGGTTGAAATCTATCTTCAGCACATGCTATTGTTTCAATAGAGCTAATATGTTTTTCACATTACATGTGCAGTTCCTAAGTATGACCTTGTAAATGAAATTGTGTCTTCTACAATATGGAAACTGGAGCAATAAGCACTATATGAGCTATAAATAAACAGAACTTTGTTTTCAATTGGAGATGCTATATTCTCTACTGTAATTCACATCAAGATTTTTAGCACATTATTCCCCTACTATATCGTTGGATATAGTTATATCTGATAGTTCCAATAAATGTGCAAATGGTTTGGCGTCATCTCATAAATTCCAAAAAAAAAGGTGTGATAATTTCATCTTGGAGGCGATATTCGCGGACGGTGGATCGCCACAGTTAATGGCGGGAGGGTGCCATTGCAATTCCTATACAAATTTAGTGTTTGAAATCAATTCCTTCGCACATGCTATTGTTACAATAGTGCCAAAACGATTTTCAAATTACATGTGCAACTCCTTAAAAATTATAAGTGATGGAATAGTGCATTCCATTCAAGTGGAAAAGGACATATATTTTTTCACTAAGTATGGACATACAATTATGCATCAAAATGTGCGAAACTATCTTCACTGCATACCCATATTTCAAATGTTTCAATATTCATTGGCTGGTTCAAAGGAAATTGAAAATGTTGAGGTTGAAATCTATCTTCAGCACATGCTATTGTTTCAATAGAGCTAATATGTTTTTCACATTACATGTGCAGTTCTTAAGTATGACCTTGTAAATGAAATTGTGTCTTCGACAATATGGAAACTGGAGCAATAAGCACTATATGAGCTATAAATAAACAGAACATAGTTTTCAATTGGAGATGCTATATTCTCTACTGTAATTCACATCCAGATTTTAAGCACATTACTCCCCTACTATATCGTTGGATATAGTTATATCTGATAGTTCCAATAAATGTGCAAATGGTTTGGCGTCATCTCATAAATTTCAAAAAAAAGGTGTGATAATTTCATCTTGGAGGCGATATTCGCGGACGGTGGATCGCCACAGTTAATGGCGGGAGGGTGCCATTGCAATTCCTATACAAATTTAGTGTTTGAAATCAATTCCTTCGCACATGCTATTGTTTCAATAGTGCCAAAACGATTTTCAAATTACATGTGCAACTCCTTAAAAATTATAAGTGATGGAATAGTGCATTCCATTCAAGTGGAAAAGGACATATATTTTTTCACCAAGTATGGACATACAATTATGCATCAAAATGTGCGAAACTATCTTCACTGCATATCCATTTTTCAAATGTTTCAATATTCATTGGCTGGTTCAAAGGAAATTGAAAATGTTGAGGTTGAAATCTATCTTCAGCACATGCTATTGTTTCAATAGAGCTAATATGTTTTTCACATTACATGTGCAGATCTTAAGTATGACCTTGTAAATGAAATTGTGTCTTCGACAATATGGAAACTGGAGCAATAAGCACTATATGAGCTATAAATAAACAGAACATTGTTTTCAATTGGAGATGCTATATTCTCTACTGTAATTCACATCCAGATTTTAAGCACATTATTCCCCTACTATATCGTTGGATATAGTTATATCTGATAGTTCCAATAAATGTGCAAATGGTTTGGCGTCATCTCATAAATTTCAAAAAAAAGGTGTGATAATTTCATCTTGGAGGCGATATTCGCGGACGGTGGATCGCCACAGTTAATGGCGGGAGGGTGCCATTGCAATTCCTATACAAATTTAGTGTTTGAAATCAATTCCTTCGCACATGCTATTGTTTCAATAGTGCCAAAACGATTTTCAAATTACATGTGCAACTCCTTAAAAATTATAAGTGATGGAATAGTGCATTCCATTCAAGTGGAAAAGGACATATATTTTTTCACTAAGTATGGACATACAATTATGCATCAAAATGTGCGAAAGTATCTTCACTGCATATCCATTTTTCAAATGTTTCAATATTCATTGGCTGGTTCAAAGGAAATTGAAAATGTTGAGGTTGAAATCTATCTTCAGCACATGCTATTGTTTCAATAGAGCTAATATGAGTTTCACATTACATGTGCAGTTCTTAAGTATGAACTTGTAAATGAAATTGTGTCTTCGACAATATGGAAACTGGAGCAATAAGCACTATATCAGCTATAAATAAACAGAACATTGTTTTCAATTGGAGATGCTATATTCTCTTCTGTAATTCACATCAAGATTTTAAGCACATTATTCCCCTACTATATCTTGGATATAGTTATATCTTATATTTCCAATAAATGTGCAAATGGTTTGGCGTCATCTCATAAATTTCAAAAAAAAGGTGTGATAATTTCATCTTGGAGGCGATATTCGCGGACGGTGGATCGCCACAGTTAATGGCGGGAGGGTGCCATTGCAATTCCTATACAAATTTTGGTTTGAAATCAATTCCTTCGCACATGCTATTGTTTCAATAGTGCCAAAACGATTTTAAAATTACATGTGCAACTCCTTAAAAATTATAAGTGATGGAATAGTGCATTCCATTCAAGTGGAAAAGGACATATATTTTTTCACTAAGTATGGACATACAATTATGCATCAAAATGTGCGAAACTATCTTCACTGCATATCCATTTTTCAAATGTTTCAATATTCATTGGCTGGTTCAAAGGAAATTGAAAATGTTGAGGTTGAAATCTATCTTCAGCACATGCTATTGTTTCAATAGAGCTAATATGTTTTTCACATTACATGTGCAGTTCTTAAGTTTGACCTTGTAAATGAAATTGTGTCTTCGACAATATGGAAACTGGAGCAATAAGCACTATATGAGCTATAAATAAACAGAACATTGTTTTCAATTGGAATTGCTATATTCTCTACTGTAATTCACATCAAGATTTTAAGCACATTATTCCCCTACTATATCGTTGGATATAGTTATATCTGATAGTTCCAATAAATGTGCAAATGGTTTGGCGTCATCTCATAAATTTCAAAAAAAAGGTGTGATAATTTCATCTTGGAGGCGATATTCGCGGACGGTGGATCGCCACAGTTAATGGCGGGAGGGTGCCATTGCAATTCCTATACAAATTTAGTGTTTGAAATCAATTCCTTCGCACATGCTATTGTTTCAATAGTGCCAAAACGATTTTCAAATTACATGTGCAACTCCTTAAAAATTATAAGTGATGGAATAGTGCTTTCCATTCAAGTGGAAAGGGACATATGTTTTTTCACTAAGTATGGACATACAATTATGCATCAAAATGTGCGAAACTATCTTCACTGCATATCCATTTTTCAAATGTTTCAATATTCATGGCTGGTTCAAAGGAAATTGAAAATGTTGAGGTTGAAATCTATCTTCAGCACATGCTATTGTTTCAATAGAGCTAATATGTTTTTCACATTACATGTGCAGTTCTTAAGTATGACCTTGTAAATGAAATTTTGTCTTCGACAATATGGAAACTGGAGCAATAAGCACTATATCAGCTATAAATAAACAGAACATTGTTTTCAATTGGAGATGCTATATTCTCTTCTGTAATTCACATCAAGATTTTAAGCACATTATTCCCCTACTATATCTTGGATATAGTTATATCTTATATTTCCAATAAATGTGCAAATGGTTTGGCGTCATCTCATAAATTTCAAAAAAAAGGTGTGATAATTTCATCTTGGAGGCGATATTCGCGGACGGTGGATCGCCACAGTTAATGGCGGGAGGGTGCCATTGCAATTCCTATACAAATTTTGGTTTGAAATCAATTCCTTCGCACATGCTATTGTTTCTATAGTGCCAAAACGATTTTAAAATTACATGTGCAACTCCTTAAAAATTATAAGTGATGGAATAGTGCATTCCATTCAAGTGGAAAAGGACATATATTTTTTCACTAAGTATGGACATACAATTATGCATCAAAATGTGCGAAACTATCTTCACTGCATATCCATTTTTCAAATGTTTCAATATTCATTGGCTGGTTCAAAGGAAATTGAAAATGTTGAGGTTGAAATCTATCTTCAGCACATGCTATTGTTTCAATAGAGCTAATATGTTTTTCACATTACATGTGCAGTTCTTAAGTATGACCTTGTAAATGAAATTGTGTCTTCGACAATATGGAAACTGGAGCAATAAGCACTATATGAGCTATAAATAAACAGAACATTGTTTTCAATTGGAATTGCTATATTCTCTACTGTAATTCACATCAAGATTTTAAGCACATTATTCCCCTACTATATCGTTGGATATAGTTATATCTGATAGTTCCAATAAATGTGCAAATGGTTTGGCGTCATCTCATAAATTTCAAAAAAAAGGTGTGATAATTTCATCTTGGAGGCGATATTCGCGGACGGTGGATCGCCACAGTTAATGGCGGGAGGGTGCCATTGCAATTCCTATACAAATTTAGTGTTTGAAATCAATTCCTTCGCACATGCTATTGTTTCAATAGTGCCAAAACGATTTTCAAATTACATGTGCAACTCCTTAAAAATTATAAGTGATGGAATAGTGCTTTCCATTCAAGTGGAAAGGGACATATGTTTTTTCACTAAGTATGGACATACAATTATGCATCAAAATGTGCGAAACTATCTTCATTGCATATCCATTTTTCAAATGTTTCAATATTCATGGCTGGTTCAAAGGAAATTGAAAATGTTGAGGTTGAAATCTATCTTCAGCACATGCTATTGTTTCAATAGAGCTAATATGTTTTTCACATTACATGTGCAGTTCTTAAGTATGACCTTGTAAATGAAATTTTGTCTTCGACAATATGGAAACTGGAGCAATAAGCACTATATCAGCTATAAATAAACAGAACATTGTTTTCAATTGGAGATGCTATATTCTCTTCTGTAATTCACATCAAGATTTTAAGCACATTATTCCCCTACTATATCTTGGATATAGTTATATCTTATATTTCCAATAAATGTGCAAATGGTTTGGCGTCATCTCATAAATTTCAAAAAAAAGGTGTGATAATTTCATCTTGGAGGCGATATTCGCGGACGGTGGATCGCCACAGTTAATGGCGGGAGGGTGCCATTGCAATTCCTATACAAATTTTGGTTTGAAATCAATTCCTTCGCACATGCTATTGTTTCAATAGTGCCAAAACGATTTTCAAATTACATGTGCAACTCCTTAAAAATTATAAGTGATGGAATAGTGCATTCCATTCAAGTGGAAAAGGACATATATTTTTTCACTAAGTATGGACATACAATTATGCATCAAAATGTGCGAAACTATCTTCACTGCATATCCATTTTTCAAATGTTTCAATATTCATTGGCTGGTTCAAAGGAAATTGAAAATGTTGAGGTTGAAATCTATCTTCAGCACATGCTATTGTTTCAATAGAGCTAATATGTTTTTCACATTACATGTGCAGTTCTTAAGTATGACCTTGTAAATGAAATTGTGTCTTCGACAATATGGAAACTGGAGCAATAAGCACTATATGAGCTATAAATAAACAGAACATTGTTTTCAATTGGAATTGCTATATTCTCTACTGTAATTCACATCAAGATTTTAAGCACATTATTCCCCTACTATATCGTTGGATATAGTTATATCTGATAGTTCCAATAAATGTGCAAATGGTTTGGCGTCATCTCATAAATTTCAAAAAAAAGGTGTGATAATTTCATCTTGGAGGCGATATTCGCGGACGGTGGATCGCCACAGTTAATGGCGGGAGGGTGCCATTGCAATTCCTATACAAATTTAGTGTTTGAAATCAATTCCTTCGCACATGCTATTGTTTCAATAGTGCCAAAACGATTTTCAAATTACATGTGCAACTCCTTAAAAATTATAAGTGATGGAAGAGTGCATTCCATTCAAGTGGAAAAGGACATATATTTTTTCACTAAGTATGGACATACAATTATGCATCCAAATGTGCGAAACTATCTTCACTGCATATCCATTTTTCAAATGTTTCAATATTCATTGGCTGGTTCAAAGGAAATTAAAAATGTTGAGGTTGAAATCTATCTTCAGCACATGCTATTGTTTCAATAGAGCTAATATGTTTTTCACATTACATGTGTAGTTCTTAAGTATGACCTTGTAAATGAAATTGTGTCTTCGACAATATGGAAACTGGAGCAATAAGCACTATATGAGCTATAAATAAACAGAACATTGTTTTCAATTGGAGATGCTATATTCTCTACTGTAATTCACATCAAGATTTTAAGCAAATTATTCCCCTAATATATCGTTGGATATAGTTATATCTGATAGTTCCAATAAATGTGCAAATGGTTTGGCGTCATCTCATAAATTTCAAAAAAAAGGTGTGATAATTTCATCTTGGAGGCGATATTCGCGGACGGTGGATCGCCACAGTTAATGGCGGGAGGGTGCCATTGCAATTCCTATACAAATTTAGTGTTTGAAATCAATTCCTTCGCACATGCTATTGTTTCAATAGTGCCAAAACGATTTTCAAATTACATGTGCAACTCCTTAAAAATTATAAGTGATGGAATAGTGCATTCCATTCAAGTGGAAAGGGACATATGTTTTTTCACTAAGTATGGACATACAATTATGCATCAAAATGTGCGAAACTATCTTCACTGCATATCCATTTTTCAAATGTTTCAATATTCATTGGCTGGTTCAAAGGAAATTGAAAATGTTGAGGTTGAAATCTATCTTCAGCACATGCTATTGTTTCAATAGAGCTAATATGTTTTTCACATTACATGTGCAGTTCTTAAGTATGACCTTGTAAATGAAATTGTGTCTTCGACAATATGGAAACTGGAGCAATAAGCACTATATGAGCTATAAATAAACAGAACATTGTTTTCAATTGGAATTGCTATATTCTCTACTGTAATTCACATCAAGATTTTAAGCACATTATTCCCCTACTATATCGTTGGATATAGTTATATCTGATAGTTCCAATAAATGTGCAAATGGTTTGGCGTCATCTCATAAATTTCAAAAAAAAGGTGTGATAATTTCATCTTGGAGGCGATATTCGCGGACGGTGGATCGCCACAGTTAATGGCGGGAGGGTGCCATTGCAATTCCTATACAAATTTAATGTTTGAAATCAATTCCTTCGCACATGCTATTGTTTCAATAGTGCCAAAACGATTTTCAAATTACATGTGCAACTCCTTAAAAATTATAAGTGATGGAATAGTGCATTCCATTCAAGTGGAAAAGGACATATATTTTTTCACTAAGTATGGACATACAATTATGCATCAAAATGTGCGAAACTATCTTCACTGCATATCCATTTTTCAAATGTTTCAATATTCATTGGCTGGTTCAAAGGAAATTGAAAATGTTGAGGTTGAAATCTATCTTCAGCACATGCTATTGTTTCAATAGAGCTAATATGTTTTTCACATTACATGTGCAGTTCTTAAGTATGACCTTGTAAATGATATTGTGTCTTCGACTAATATGGAAACTGGAGCAATAAGCACTATATGAGCTATAAATAAACAGAACATTGTATTCAATTGGAGATGCTATATTCTCTACTGTAATTCACATCAAGATTTTAAGCACATTATTCTCCTACTATACCGTTGGATATAGTTATATCTGATAGTTCCAATAAATGTGCAAATGGTTTGGCGTCATCTCATAAATTTTTAAAAAAAAGGTGTGATAATTTCATCTTGGAGGCGATATTCGCGGACGGTGGATCGCCACAGTTAATGGCGGGAGGGTGCCATTGCAATTCCTATACACATTTAGTGTTTGAAATCAATTCCTTCGCACATGCTATTGTTTCAACAGTGCCAAAACGATTTTCAAATTACATGTGCAACTCCTTAAAAATTATAAGTGATGGAATAGTGCATTCCATTCAAGTGGAAAAGGACATATATTTTTTCACTAAGTATGGACATACAATTATGCATCAAAATGTGCGAAACTATCTTCACTGCATATCCATTTTTCAAATGTTTCAATATTCATTGGCTGGTTCAAAGGAAATTGAAAATGTTGAGGTTGAAATCTATCTTCAGCACATGCTATTGTTTCAATAGAGCTAATATGTTTTTCACATTACATGTGCAGTTCTTAAGTATGACCTTGTAAATGAAATTGTGTCTTCGACAATATGGAAACTGGAGCAATAAGCACTATATGAGCTATAAATAAACAGAACATTGTTTTCAATTGGAATTGCTATATTCTCTACTGTAATTCACATCAAGATTTTAAGCACATTATTCCCCTACTATATCGTTGGATATAGTTATATCTGATAGTTCCAATAAATGTGCAAATGGTTTGGCGTCATCTCATAAATTTCAAAAAAAAGGTGTGATAATTTCATCTTGGAGGCGATATTCGCGGACGGTGGATCGCCACAGTTAATGGCGGGAGGGTGCCATTGCAATTCCTATACAAATTTAGTGTTTGAAATCAATTCCTTCGCACATGCTATTGTTTCAATAGTGCCAAAACGATTTTCAAATTACATGTGCAACTCCTTAAAAATTATAAGTGATGGAAGAGTGCATTCCATTCAAGTGGAAAAGGACATATATTTTTTCACTAAGTATGGACATACAATTATGCATCCAAATGTGCGAAACTATCTTCACTGCATATCCATTTTTCAAATGTTTCAATATTCATTGGCTGGTTCAAAGGAAATTAAAAATGTTGAGGTTGAAATCTATCTTCAGCACATGCTATTGTTTCAATAGAGCTAATATGTTTTTCACATTACATGTGTAGTTCTTAAGTATGACCTTGTAAATGAAATTGTGTCTTCGACAATATGGAAACTGGAGCAATAAGCACTATATGAGCTATAAATAAACAGAACATTGTTTTCAATTGGAGATGCTATATTCTCTACTGTAATTCACATCAAGATTTTAAGCAAATTATTCCCCTAATATATCGTTGGATATAGTTATATCTGATAGTTCCAATAAATGTGCAAATGGTTTGGCGTCATCTCATAAATTTCAAAAAAAAGGTGTGATAATTTCATCTTGGAGGCGATATTCGCGGACGGTGGATCGCCACAGTTAATGGCGGGAGGGTGCCATTGCAATTCCTATACAAATTTAGTGTTTGAAATCAATTCCTTCGCACATGCTATTGTTTCAATAGTGCCAAAACGATTTTCAAATTACATGTGCAACTCCTTAAAAATTATAAGTGATGGAATAGTGCATTCCATTCAAGTGGAAAGGGACATATGTTTTTTCACTAAGTATGGACATACAATTATGCATCAAAATGTGCGAAACTATCTTCACTGCATATCCATTTTTCAAATGTTTCAATATTCATTGGCTGGTTCAAAGGAAATTGAAAATGTTGAGGTTGAAATCTATCTTCAGCACATGCTATTGTTTCAATAGAGCTAATATGTTTTTCACATTACATGTGCAGTTCTTAAGTATGACCTTGTAAATGAAATTGTGTCTTCGACAATATGGAAACTGGAGCAATAAGCACTATATGAGCTATAAATAAACAGAACATTGTTTCCAATTGGAATTGCTATATTCTCTACTGTAATTCACATCAAGATTTTAAGCACATTATTCCCCTACTATATCGTTGGATATAGTTATATCTGATAGTTCCAATAAATGTGCAAATGGTTTGGCGTCATCTCATAAATTTCAAAAAAAAGGTGTGATAATTTCATCTTGGAGGCGATATTCGCGGACGGTGGATCGCCACAGTTAATGGCGGGAGGGTGCCATTGCAATTCCTATACAAATTTAATGTTTGAAATCAATTCCTTCGCACATGCTATTGTTTCAATAGTGCCAAAACGATTTTCAAATTACATGTGCAACTCCTTAAAAATTATAAGTGATGGAATAGTGCTTTCCATTCAAGTGGAAAGGGACATATGTTTTTTCACTAAGTATGGACATACAATTATGCATCAAAATGTGCGAAACTATCTTCACTGCATATCCATTTTTCAAATGTTTCAATATTCATGGCTGGTTCAAAGGAAATTGAAAATGTTGAGGTTGAAATCTATCTTCAGCACATGCTATTGTTTCAATAGAGCTCATATGTTTTTCACATTACATGTGCAGTTCTTAAGTATGACCTTGTAAATGAAATTTTTTCTTCGACAATATGGAAACTGGAGCAATAAGCACTATATGAGCTATAAATAAACAGAACATTGTTTTCAATTGGAGATGCTATATTCTCTACTGTAATTCACATCAAGATTTTAAGCACATTATTCCCCTACTATATCGTTGGATATAGTTATATCTGATAGTTCCAATAAATGTGCAAATGGTTTGGCGTCATCTCATAAATTTCAAAAAAAAGGTGTGATAATTTCATCTTGGAGGCGATATTCGCGGACGGTGGATCGCCACAGTTAATGGCGGGAGGGTGCCATTGCAATTCCTATACAAATTTAGTGTTTGAAATCAATTCCTTCGCACATGCTATTGTTTCAATAGTGCCAAAACGATTTTCAAATTACATGTGCAACTCCTTAAAAATTATAAGTGATGGAAGAGTGCATTCCATTCAAGTGGAAAAGGACATATATTTTTTCACTAAGTATGGACATACAATTATGCATCCAAATGTGCGAAACTATCTTCACTGCATATCCATTTTTCAAATGTTTCAATATTCATTGGCTGGTTCAAAGGAAATTAAAAATGTTGAGGTTGAAATCTATCTTCAGCACATGCTATTGTTTCAATAGAGCTAATATGTTTTTCACATTACATGTGCAGTTCTTAAGTATGACCTTGTAAATGAAATTGTGTCTTCGACAATATGGAAACTGGAGCAATAAGCACTATATGAGCTATAAATAAACAGAACATTGTTTTCAATTGGAGATGCTATATTCTCTACTGTAATTCACATCAAGATTTTAAGCACATTATTCTCCTACTATACCGTTGGATATAGTTATATCTGATAGTTCCAATAAATGTGCAAATGGTTTGGCGTCATCTCATAAATTTTAAAAAAAAAGGTGTGATAATTTCATCTTGGAGGCGATATTCGCGGACGGTGGATCGCCACAGTTAATGGCGGGAGGGTGCCATTGCAATTCCTATACACATTTAGTGTTTGAAATCAATTCCTTCGCACATGCTATTGTTTCAATAGTGCCAAAACGATTTTCAAATTACATGTGCAACTCCTTAAAAATTATAAGTGATGGAATAGTGCATTCCATTCAAGTGGAAAAGGACATATATTATTTCACTAAGTATGGACATACAATTTTGCATCAAAATGTGCGAAATTATGTTCACTGCATTTCCATTTTTCAAATGTTTCAATATTCATTGGCTGGTTCAAAGGAAATTGAAAATGTTGAGGTTGAAATCTATCTTCAGCACATGCTATTGTTTCAATAGAGCTAATATGTTTTTCACATTACATGTGCAGTTCTTAAGTATGACCTTGTAAATGAAATTGTGTCTTCGACTAATATGGAAACTGGAGCAATAAGCACTATATGAGCTATAAATAAACAGAACATTGTTTTCAATTGGAGATGCTATATTCTCTACTGTAATTCACATCAAGATTTTAAGCACATTATTCCCCTACTATATCGTTGGATATAGTTATATCTGATAGTTCCAATAAATGTGCAAATGGTTTGGCGTCATCTCATAAATTTCAAAAAAAAGGTGTGATAATTTCATCTTGGAGGCGATATTCGCGTACGGTGGATCGCCACAGTTAATGGCGGGAGGGTGCCATTGCAATTCCTATACAAATTTAGTGTTTGAAATCAATTCCTTCGCACATGCTATTGTTTCAATAGTGCCAAAACGATTTTCAAATTACATGTGCAACTCCTTAAAAATTATAAGTGATGGAATAGTGCATTCCATTCAAGTGGAAAAGGACATATATTTTTTCACTAAGTATGGACATACAATTATGCATCAAAATGTGCGAAACTATCTTCACTGCATATCCATTTTTCAAATGTTTCAATATTCATTGGCTGGTTCAAAGGAAATTGAAAATGTTGAGGTTGAAATCTATCTTCAGCACATGCTATTGTTTCAATAGAGCTAATATGTTTTTCACATTACATGTGCAGTTCTTAAGTATGACCTTGTAAATGATATTGTGTCTTCGACTAATATGGAAACTGGAGCAATAAGCACTATATGAGCTATAAATAAACAGAACATTGTATTCAATTGGAGATGCTATATTCTCTACTGTAATTCACATCAAGATTTTAAGCACATTATTCTCCTACTATACCGTTGGATATAGTTATATCTGATAGTTCCAATAAATGTGCAAATGGTTTGGCGTCATCTCATAAATTTTTAAAAAAAAGGTGTGATAATTTCATCTTGGAGGCGATATTCGCGGACGGTGGATCGCCACAGTTAATGGCGGGAGGGTGCCATTGCAATTCCTATACACATTTAGTGTTTGAAATCAATTACTTCGCACATGCTATTGTTTCAACAGTGCCAAAACGATTTTCAAATTACATGTGCAACTCCTTAAAAATTATAAGTGATGGAATAGTGCATTCCATTCAAGTGGAAAAGGACATATATTTTTTCACTAAGTATGGACATACAATTATGCATCAAAATGTGCGAAACTATCTTCACTGCATATCCATTTTTCAAATGTTTCAATATTCATTGGCTGGTTCAAAGGAAATTGAAAATGTTGAGGTTGAAATCTATCTTCAGCACATGCTATTGTTTCAATAGAGCTAATATGTTTTTCACATTACATGTGCAGTTCTTAAGTATGACCTTGTAAATGAAATTGTGTCTTCGACAATATGGAAACTGGAGCAATAAGCACTATATGAGCTATAAATAAACAGAACATTGTTTTCAATTGGAATTGCTATATTCTCTACTGTAATTCACATCAAGATTTTAAGCACATTATTCCCCTACTATATCGTTGGATATAGTTATATCTGATAGTTCCAATAAATGTGCAAATGGTTTGGCGTCATCTCATAAATTTCAAAAAAAAGGTGTAATAATTTCATCTTGGAGGCGATATTCGCGGACGGTGGATCGCCACAGTTAATGGCGGGAGGGTGCCATTGCAATTCCTATACACATTTAGTGTTTGAAATCAATTCCTTCGCACATGCTATTGTTTCAATAGTGCCAAAACGATTTTCAAATTACATGTGCAACTCCTTAAAAATTATAAGTGATGGAATAGTGCATTCCATTCAAGTGGAAAAGGACATATATTATTTCACTAAGTATGGACATACAATTTTGCATCAAAATGTGCGAAACTATGTTCACTGCATTTCCATTTTTCAAATGTTTCAATATTCATTGGCTGGTTCAAAGGAAATTGAAAATGTTGAGGTTGAAATCTATCTTCAGCACATGCTATTGTTTCAATAGAGCTAATATGTTTTTCACATTACATGTGCAGTTCTTAAGTATGACCTTGTAAATGAAATTGTGTCTTCGACTAATATGGAAACTGGAGCAATAAGCACTATATGAGCTATAAATAAACAGAACATTGTTTTCAATTGGAGATGCTATATTCTCTACTGTAATTCACATCAAGATTTTATGCACATTATTCCCCTACTATATCGTTGGATATAGTTATATCTGATAGTTCCAATAAATGTGCAAATGGTTTGGCGTCATCTCATAAATTTCAAAAAAAAAGGTGTGATAATTTCATCTTGGAGGCGATATTCGCGGACGGTGGATCGCCACAGTTAATGGCGGGAGGGTGCCATTGCAATTCCTATACAAATTTAGTGTTTGAAATCAATTCCTTCGCACATGCTATTGTTTCAATAGTGCCAAAACGATTTTCAAATTACATGTGCAACTCCTTAAAAATTATAAGTGATGGAATAGTGCATTCCATTCAAGTGGAAAAGGACATATATTTTTTCACTAAGTATGGACATACAATTATGCATCAAAATGTGCGAAACTATCTTCACTGCATATCCATTTTTCAAATGTTTCAATATTCATTGGCTGGTTCAAAGGAAATTGAAAATGTTGAGGTTGAAATCTATCTTCAGCACATGCTATTGTTTCAATAGAGCTAATATGTTTTTCACATTACATGTGCAGTTCTTAAGTATGACCTTGTAAATGATATTGTGTCTTCGACTAATATGGAAACTGGAGCAATAAGCACTATATGAGCTATAAATAAACAGAACATTGTATTCAATTGGAGATGCTATATTCTCTACTGTATTTCACATCAAGATTTTAAGCACATTATTCTCCTACTATACCGTTGGATATAGTTATATCTGATAGTTCCAATAAATGTGCAAATGGTTTGGCGTCATCTCATAAATTTCAAAAAAAAAGGTGTGATAATTTCATCTTGGAGGCGATATTCGCGGACGGTGGATCGCCACAGTTAATGGCGGGAGGGTGCCATTGCAATTCCTATACAAATTTAGTGTTTGAAATCAATTCCTTCGCACATGCTATTGTTTCAATAGTGCCAAAACGATTTTCAAATTACATGTGCAACTCCTTAAAAATTATAAGTGATGGAATAGTGCATTCCATTCAAGTGGAAAAGGACATATATTTTTTCACTAAGTATGGACATACAATTATGCATCAAAATGTGCGAAACTATCTTCACTGCATATCCATTTTTCAAATGTTTCAATATTCATTGGCTGGTTCAAAGGAAATTGAAAATGTTGAGGTTGAAATCTATCTTCAGCACATGCTATTGTTTCAATAGAGCTAATATGTTTTTCACATTACATGTGCAGTTCTTAAGTATGACCTTGTAAATGAAATTGTGTCTTCGACAATATGGAAACTGGAGCAATAAGCACTATATGAGCTATAAATAAACAGAACATTGTTTTCAATTGGAATTGCTATATTCTCTACTGTAATTCACATCAAGATTTTAAGCACATTATTCCCCTACTATATCGTTGGATATAGTTATATCTGATAGTTCCAATAAATGTGCAAATGGTTTGGCGTCATCTCATAAATTTCAAAAAAAAGGTGTGATAATTTCATCTTGGAGGCGATATTCGCGGACGGTGGATCGCCACAGTTAATGGCGGGAGGGTGCCATTGCAATTCCTATACAAATTTAGTGTTTGAAATCAATTCCTTCGCACATGCTATTGTTTCAATAGTGCCAAAACGATTTTCAAATTACATGTGCAACTCCTTAAAAATTATAAGTGATGGAATAGTGCTTTCCATTCAAGTGGAAAGGGACATATATTTTTTCACTAAGTATGGACATACAATTATGCATCAAAATGTGCGAAACTATCTTCACTGCATATCCATTTTTCAAATGTTTCAATATTCATGGCTGGTTCAAAGGAAATTGAAAATGTTGAGGTTGAAATCTATCTTCAGCACATGCTATTGTTTCAATAGAGCTAATATGTTTTTCACATTACATGTGCAGTTCTTAAGTATGACCTTGTAAATGAAATTTTGTCTTCGACAATATGGAAACTGGAGCAATAAGCACCATATGAGCTATAAATAAACAGAACAGTGTTTTCAATTGGAGATGCTATATGCTCTACTGTAATTCACATCAAGATTTTAAGCACATTATTCCCCTACTATATCGTTGGATATAGTTATATCTGATAGTTCCAATAAATGTGCAAATGGTTTGGCGTCATCTCATAAATTTCAAAAAAAAGGTGTGATAATTTCATCTTGGAGGCGATATTCGCGGACGGTGGATCGCCACAGTTAATGGCGGGAGGGTGCCATTGCAATTCCTATACAAATTTAGTGTTTGAAATCAATTCCTTCGCACATGCTATTGTTTCAATAGTGCCAAAACGATTTTCAAATTACATGTGCAACTCCTTAAAAATTATAAGTGATGGAATAGTGCATTCCATTCAAGTGGAAAAGGACATATATTTTTTCACTAAGTATGGACATACAATTATGCATCAAAATGTGCGAAACTATCTTCACTGCATATCCATTTTTCAAATGTTTCAATATTCATTGGCTGGTTCAAAGGAAATTGAAAATGTTGAGGTTGAAATCTATCTTCAGCACATGCTATTGTTTCAATAGAGCTAATATGTTTTTCACATTACATGTGCAGTTCTTAAGTATGACCTTGTAAATGAAATTGTGTCTTCGACAATATGGAAACTGGAGCAATAAGCACTATATGAGCTATAAATAAACAGAACATTGTTTTCAATTGGAGATGCTATATTCTCTACTGTAATTCACATCAAGATTTTATGCACATTATTCCCCTACTATATCGTTGGATATAGTTATATCTGATAGTTCCAATAAATGTGCAAATGGTTTGGCGTCATCTCATAAATTTCAAAAAAAAAGGTGTGATAATTTCATCTTGGAGGCGATATTCGCGGACGGTGGATCGCCACAGTTAATGGCGGGAGGGTGCCATTGCAATTCCTATACAAATTTAGTGTTTGAAATCAATTCCTTCGCACATGCTATTGTTTCAATAGTGCCAAAACGATTTTCAAATTACATGTGCAACTCCTTAAAAATTATAAGTGATGGAATAGTGCATTCCATTCAAGTGGAAAAGGACATATATTTTTTCACTAAGTATGGACATACAATTATGCATCAAAATGTGCGAAACTATCTTCACTGCATATCCATTTTTCAAATGTTTCAATATTCATTGGCTGGTTCAAAGGAAATTGAAAATATTGAGGTTGAAATCTATCTTCAGCACATGCTATTGTTTCAATAGAGCTAATATGTTTTTCACATTACATGTGCAGTTCTTAAGTATGACCTTGTAAATGATATTGTGTCTTCGACTAATATGGAAACTGGAGCAATAAGCACTATATGAGCTATAAATAAACAGAACATTGTATTCAATTGGAGATGCTATATTCTCTACTGTATTTCACATCAAGATTTTAAGCACATTATTCTCCTACTATACCGTTGGATATAGTTATATCTGATAGTTCCAATAAATGTGCAAATGGTTTGGCGTCATCTCATAAATTTCAAAAAAAAAGGTGTGATAATTTCATCTTGGAGGCGATATTCGCGGACGGTGGATCGCCACAGTTAATGGCGGGAGGGTGCCATTGCAATTCCTATACAAATTTAGTGTTTGAAATCAATTCCTTCGCACATGCTATTGTTTCAATAGTGCCAAAACGATTTTCAAATTACATGTGCAACTCCTTAAAAATTATAAGTGATGGAATAGTGCATTCCATTCAAGTGGAAAAGGACATATATTTTTTCACTAAGTATGGACATACAATTATGCATCAAAATGTGCGAAACTATCTTCACTGCATATCCATTTTTCAAATGTTTCAATATTCATTGGCTGGTTCAAAGGAAATTGAAAATGTTGAGGTTGAAATCTATCTTCAGCACATGCTATTGTTTCAATAGAGCTAATATGTTTTTCACATTACATGTGCAGTTCTTAAGTATGACCTTGTAAATGAAATTGTGTCTTCGACAATATGGAAACTGGAGCAATAAGCACTATATGAGCTATAAATAAACAGAACATTGTTTTCAATTGGAATTGCTATATTCTCTACTGTAATTCACATCAAGATTTTAAGCACATTATTCCCCTACTATATCGTTGGATATAGTTATATCTGATAGTTCCAATAAATGTGCAAATGGTTTGGCGTCATCTCATAAATTTCAAAAAAAAGGTGTGATAATTTCATCTTGGAGGCGATATTCGCGGACGGTGGATCGCCACAGTTAATGGCGGGAGGGTGCCATTGCAATTCCTATACAAATTTAGTGTTTGAAATCAATTCCTTCGCACATGCTATTGTTTCAATAGTGCCAAAACGATTTTCAAATTACATGTGCAACTCCTTAAAAATTATAAGTGATGGAATAGTGCTTTCCATTCAAGTGGAAAGGGACATATATTTTTTCACTAAGTATGGACATACAATTATGCATCAAAATGTGCGAAACTATCTTCACTGCATATCCATTTTTCAAATGTTTCAATATTCATGGCTGGTTCAAAGGAAATTGAAAATGTTGAGGTTGAAATCTATCTTCAGCACATGCTATTGTTTCAATAGAGCTAATATGTTTTTCACATTACATGTGCAGTTCTTAAGTATGACCTTGTAAATGAAATTTTGTCTTCGACAATATGGAAACTGGAGCAATAAGCACCATATGAGCTATAAATAAACAGAACAGTGTTTTCAATTGGAGATGCTATATGCTCTACTGTAATTCACATCAAGATTTTAAGCACATTATTCCCCTACTATATCGTTGGATATAGTTATATCTGATAGTTCCAATAAATGTGCAAATGGTTTGGCGTCATCTCATAAATTTCAAAAAAAAGGTGTGATAATTTCATCTTGGAGGCGATATTCGCGGACGGTGGATCGCCACAGTTAATGGCGGGAGGGTGCCATTGCAATTCCTATACAAATTTAGTGTTTGAAATCAATTCCTTCGCACATGCTATTGTTTCAATAGTGCCAAAACGATTTTCAAATTACATGTGCAACTCCTTAAAAATTATAAGTGATGGAATAGTGCATTCCATTCAAGTGGAAAAGGACATATATTTTTTCACTAAGTATGGACATACAATTATGCATCAAAATGTGCGAAACTATCTTCACTGCATATCCATTTTTCAAATGTTTCAATATTCATTGGCTGGTTCAAAGGAAATTGAAAATTTTGAGGTTGAAATCTATCTTCAGCACATGCTATTGTTTCAATAGAGCTAATATGTTTTTCACATTACATGTGCAGTTCTTAAGTATGACCTTGTAAATGAAATTGTGTCTTCGACTAATATGGAAACTGGAGCAATAAGCACTATATGAGCTATAAATAAACAGAACATTGTTTTCAATTGGAGATGCTATATTCTCTACTGTAATTCACATCAAGATTTTAAGCACATTATTCCCCTACTATATCGTTGGATATAGTTATATCTGATAGTTCCAATAAATGTGCAAATGGTTTGGCGTCATCTCATAAATTTCAAAAAAAAGGTGTGATAATTTCATCTTGGAGGCGATATTCGCGGACGGTGGATCGCCACAGTTAATGGCGGGAGGGTGCCATTGCAATTCCTATACAAATTTAGTGTTTGAAATCAATTCCTTCGCACATGCTATTGTTTCAATAGTGCCAAAACGATTTTCAAATTACATGTGCAACTCCTTAAAAATTATAAGTGATGGAATAGTGCATTCCATTCAAGTGGAAAAGGACATATATTTTTTCACTAAGTATGGACATACAATTATGCATCAAAATGTGCGAAACTATCTTCACTGCATATCCATTTTTCAAATGTTTCAATATTCATTGGCTGGTTCAAAGGAAATTGAAAATGTTGAGGTTGAAATCTATCTTCAGCACATGCTATTGTTTCAATAGAGCTAATATGTTTTTCACATTACATGTGCAGTTCTTAAGTATGAACTTGTAAATGAAATTGTGTCTTCGACAATATGGAAACTGGAACAATAAGCACCATATCAGCTATAAATAAAAAGAGCATTGTTTTCAATTGGAGATGCTATATGCTCTACTGTAATTCACATCCAGATTTTAAGCACATTATTCCCCTACTATATCGTTGGATATAGTTATATCTGATAGTTCCAATAAATGTGCAAATGGTTTGGCGTCATCTCATAAATTTCAAAAAAAAGGTGTGATAATTTCATCTTGGAGGCGATATTCGCGGACGGTGGATCGCCACAGTTAATGGCGGGAGGGTGCCATTGCAATTCCTATACAAATTTAGTGTTTGAAATCAATTCCTTCGCACATGCTATTGTTTCAATAGTGCCAAAACGATTTTCAAATTACATGTGCAACTCCTTAAAAATTATAAGTGATGGAATAGTGCTTTCCATTCAAGTGGAAAGGGACATATGTTTTTTCACTAAGTATGGACATACAATTATGCATCAAAATGTGCGAAACTATCTTCACTGCATATCCATTTTTCAAATGTTTCAATATTCATGGCTGGTTCAAAGGAAATTGAAAATGTTGAGGTTGAAATCTATCTTCAGCACATGCTATTGTTTCAATAGAGCTAATATGTTTTTCACATTACATGTGCAGTTCTTAAGTATGACCTTGTAAATGAAATTTTGTCTTCGACAATATGGAAACTGGAGCAATAAGCACTATATGAGCTATAAATAAACAGAACATTGTTTTCAATTGGAGATGCTATATTCTCTACTGTAATTCACATCAAGATTTTAAGCACATTATTGCCCTACTATATCGTTGGATATAGTTATATCTGATAGTTCCAATAAATGTGCAAATGGTTTGGCGTCATCTCATAAATTTCAAAAAAAAGGTGTGATAATTTCATCTTGGAGGCGATATTCGCGGACGGTGGATCGCCACAGTTAATGGCGGGAGGGTGCCATTGCAATTCCTATACAAATTTAGTGTTTGAAATCAATTCCTTCGCACATGCTATTGTTTCAATAGTGCCAAAACGATTTTCAAATTACATGTGCAACTCCTTAATAATTATAAGTGATGGAAGAGTGCATTCCATTCAAGTGGAAAAGGACATATATTTTTTCACTAAGTATGGACATACAATTATGCATCCAAATGTGCGAAACTATCTTCACTGCATATCCATTTTTCAAATGTTTCAATATTCATTGGCTGGTTCAAAGGAAATTGAAAATGTTGAGGTTGAAATCTATCTTCAGCACATGCTATTGTTTCAATAGAGGTAATATGTTTTTCACATTACATGTGCAGATCTTAAGTATGACCTTGTAAATGAAATTGTGTCTTCGACAATATGGAAACTGGAGCAATAAGCACTATATGAGCTATAAATAAACAGAACATTGTTTTCAATTGGAATTGCTCTATTCTCTACTGTATTTCACATCAAGATTTTAAGCACATTATTCCCCTACTATATCGTTGGATATAGTTATATCTGATAGTTCCAATAAATGTGCAAATGGTTTGGTGTCATCTCATAAATTTCAAAAAAAAGGTGTGATAATTTCATCTTGGAGGCGATATTCGCGGACGGTGGATCGCCACAGTTAATGGCGGGAGGGTGCCATTGCAATTCCTATACAAATTTAGTGTTTGAAATCAATTCCTTCGCACATGCTATTGTTTCAATAGTGCCAAAACGATTTTCAAATTACATGTGCAACTCCTTAAAAATTATAAGTGATGGAATAGTGCATTCCATTCAAGTGGAAAAGGACATATATTTTTTCACTAAGTATGGACATACAATTATGCATCAAAATGTGCGAAACTATCTTCACTGCATATCCAGTTTTCAAATGTTTCAATATTCATTGGCTGGTTCAAAGGAAATTGAAAATGTTGAGGTTGAAATCTATCTTCAGCACATGCTATTGTTTCAATAGAGCTAATATGTTTTTCACATTACATGTGCAGTTCTTAAGTATGACCTTGTAAATGAAATTGTGTCTTCGACTAATATGGAAACTGGAGCAATAAGCACTATATGAGCTATAAATAAACAGAACATTGTATTCAATTGGAGATGCTATATTCTCTACTGTAATTCACATCAAGATTTTAAGCACATTATTCTCCTACTATACCGTTGGATATAGTTATATCTGATAGTTCCAATAAATGTGCAAATGGTTTGGCGTCATCTCATAAATTTTAAAAAAAAAGGTGTGATAATTTCATCTTGGAGGCGATATTCGCGGACGGTGGATCGCCACAGTTAATGGCGGGAGGGTGCCATTGCAATTCCTATACACATTTAGTGTTTGAAATCAATTCCTTCGCACATGCTATTGTTTCAATAGTGCCAAAACGATTTTCAAATTACATGTGCAACTCCTTAAAAATTATAAGTGATGGAATAGTGCATTCCATTCAAGTGGAAAGGGACATATGTTTTTTCACTAAGTATGGACATACAATTATGCATCAAAATGTGCGAAACTATCTTCACTGCATATCCATTTTTCAAATGTTTCAATATTCATTGGCTGGTTCAAAGGAAATTGAAAATGTTGAGGTTGAAATCTATCTTCAGCACATGCTATTGTTTCAATAGAGCTAATATGTTTTTCACATTACATGTGCAGTTCTTAAGTATGACCTTGTAAATGAAATTGTGTCTTCGACTAATATGGAAACTGGAGCAATAAGCACTATATGAGCTATAAATAAACAGAACATTGTTTTCAATTGGAGATGCTATATTCTCTACTGTAATTCACATCAAGATTTTAAGCATATTATTCCCCTACTATATCGTTGGATATAGTTATATCTGATAGTTCCAATAAATGTGCAAATGGTTTGGCGTCATCTCATAAATTTCAAAAAAAAGGTGTGATAATTTCATCTTGGAGGCGATATTCGCGGACGGTGGATCGCCACAGTTAATGGCGGGAGGGTGCCATTGCAATTCCTATACAAATTTAGTGTTTGAAATCAATTCCTTCGCACATGCTATTGTTTCAATAGTGCCAAAACGATTTTCAAATTACGTGTGCAACTCCTTAAAAATTATAAGTGATGGAAGAGTGCATTCCATTCAAGTGGAAAAGGACATATATTTTTTCACTAAGTATGGACATACAATTATGCATCAAAATGTGCGAAACTATCTTCACTGCATATCCATTTTTCAAATGTTTCAATATTCATTGGCTGGTTCAAAGGAAATTGAAAATGTTGAGGTTGAAATCTATCTTCAGCACATGCTATTGTTTCAATAGAGCTAATATGTTTTTCACATTACATGTGCAGATCTTAAGTATGACCTTGTAAATGAAATTGTGTCTTCGACAATATGGAAACTGGAGCAATAAGCACTATATGAGCTATAAATAAACAGAACATTGTTTTCAATTGGAATTGCTATATTCTCTACTGTATTTCACATCAAGATTTTAAGCACATTATTCCCCTACTATATCGTTGGATATAGTTATATCTGATAGTTCCAATAAATGTGCAAATGGTTTGGCGTCATCTCATAAATTTCAAAAAAAAGGTGTGATAATTTCATCTTGGAGGCGATATTCGCGGACGGTGGATCGCCACAGTTAATGGCGGGAGGGTGCCATTGCAATTCCTATACAAATTTAGTGTTTGAAATCAATTCCTTCGCACATGCTATTGTTTCAATAGTGCCAAAACGATTTTCAAATTACATGTGCAACTCCTTAAAAATTATAAGTGATGGAATAGTGCATTCCATTCAAGTAGAAAAGGACATATATTTTTTCACTAAGTATGGACATACAATTATGCATCCAAATGTGCGAAACTATCTTCACTGCATATCCATTTTTCAAATGTTTCAATATTCATTGGCTGGTTCAAAGGAAATTGAAAATTTTGAGGTTGAAATCTATCTTCAGCACATGCTATTGTTTCAATAGAGCTAATATGTTTTTCACATTACATGTGCAGTTCTTAAGTATGACCTTGTAAATGAAATTGTGTCTTCGGCAATATGGAAACTGGAGCAATAAGCACTATATGAGCTATAAATAAACAGAACTTTGTTTTCAATTGGAGATGCTATATTCTCTACTGTAATTCACATCAAGATTTTAAGCACATTATTCCCCTACTATATCGTTGGAATTAGTTATATCTGATAGTTGAAATAAATGTGCAAATGGTTTGGCGTCATCTCATAAATTTAAAAAAAAGGTGTGATAATTTCATCTTGGAGGCGATATTCGCGGACGGTGGATCGCCACAGTTAATGGCGGGAGGGTGCCATTGCAATTCCTATACAAATTTAGTGTTTGAAATCAATTCCTTCGCACATGCTATTGTTTCAATAGTGCCAAAACGATTTTCAAATTACATGTGCAACTCCTTAAAAATTATAAGTGATGGAATAGTGCATTCCATTCAAGTGGAAAAGGACATATATTTTTTCACTAAGTATGGACATACAATTATGCATCAAAATGTGCGAAACTATCTTCACTGCATATCCATTTTTCAAATGTTTCAATATTCATTGGCTGGTTCAAAGGAAATTGAAAATGTTGAGGTTGAAATCTATCTTCAGCACATGCTATTGTTTCAATAGAGCTAATATGTTTTTCACATTACATGTGCAGTTCTTAAGTATGACCTTGTAAATGAAATTGTGTCTTCGACAATATGGAAACTGGAGCAATAAGCACTATATGAGCTATAAATAAACAGAACATAGTTTTCAATTGGAGATGCTATATTCTCTACTGTAATTCACATCCAGATTTTAAGCACATTACTCCCCTACTATATCGTTGGATATAGTTATATCTGATAGTTCCAATAAATGTGCAAATGGTTTGGCGTCATCTCATAAATTTCAAAAAAAAGGTGTGATAATTTCATCTTGGAGGCGATATTCGCGGACGGTGGATCGCCACAGTTAATGGCGGGAGGGTGCCATTGCAATTCCTATACAAATTTAGTGTTTGAAATCAATTCCTTCGCACATGCTATTGTTTCAATAGTGCCAAAACGATTTTCAAATTACATGTGCAACTCCTTAAAAATTATAAGTGATGGAATAGTGCATTCCATTCAAGTGGAAAAGGACATATATTTTTTCACTATGTATGGACATACAATTATGCATCAAAATGTGCGAAACTATCTTCACTGCATATCCATTTTTCAAATGTTTCAATATTCATTGGCTGGTTCAAAGGAAATTGAAAATGTTGAGGTTGAAATCTATCTTCAGCACATGCTATTGTTTCAATAGAGCTAATATGTTTTTCACATTACATGTGCAGATCTTAAGTATGACCTTGTAAATGAAATTGTGTCTTCGACAATATGGAAACTGGAGCAATAAGCACTATATGAGCTATAAATAAACAGAACATTGTTTTCAATTGGAGATGCTATATTCTCTACTGTAATTCACATCCAGATTTTAAGCACATTATTCCCCTACTATATCGTTGGATATAGTTATATCTGATAGTTCCAATAAATGTGCAAATGGTTTGGCGTCATCTCATAAATTTCAAAAAAAAGGTGTGATAATTTCATCTTGGAGGCGATATTCGCGGACGGTGGATCGCCACAGTTAATGGCGGGAGGGTGCCATTGCAATTCCTATACAAATTTAGTGTTTGAAATCAATTCCTTCGCACATGCTATTGTTTCAATAGTGCCAAAACGATTTTCAAATTACATGTGCAACTCCTTAAAAATTATAAGTGATGGAATAGTGCATTCCATTCAAGTGGAAAAGGACATATATTTTTTCACTAAGTATGGACATACAATTATGCATCAAAATGTGCGAAACTATCGTCAGTGCATTTCCATTTTTCAAATGTTTCAATATTAATTGGCTGGTTCAAAGGAAATTGAAAATGTTGAGGTTGAAATCTATCTTCAGCACATGCTATTGTTTCAATAGAGCTAATATGTTTTTCACATTACATGTGCAGTTCTAAAGTATGACCTTGTAAATGATTTTGTGTCTTCGACTAATATAGAAACTGGAGCAATAAGCACTATATCAGCTATAAATAAACAGAACATTGTTTTCAATTGGAGATGCTATATTCTCTACTGTAATTCACATCAAGAGATTAAGCACATTATTCCCCTACTATATCATTGGATATAGTTATATCTAATAGTTCCAATAAATGTGCAAATGGTTTGGCGTCATCTCATAAATTTCAAAAAAAAGGTGTGATAATTTCATCTTGGAGGCGATATTCGCGGACGGTGGATCGCCACAGTTAATGGCGGGAGGGTGCCATTGCAATTCCTATACAAATTTAGTGTTTGAAATCAATTCCTTCGCACATGCTATTGTTTCAATAGTGCCAAAACGATTTTCAAATTACATGTGCAACTCCTTAAAAATTAAAAGTTATGGAATAGTGCATTCCTTTATTGTGGAGATGGACATATATTTTTTCATAAAATTCTAAGTATGGACATACAATTATGCATCAAAATGTGCGAAACTATCGTCATTGCATTTCCATTTTTCAAATATTTCAATATTAATTGGCTGGTTCAAAGGAAATTGAAAATGTTGAGGTTGAAATCTATCTTCAGCACATGCTATTGTTTCAATAGAGCTAATATGTTTTTCACATTACATGTGCAGTTCTTAAGTATGACCTTGTAAATGAAATTGTGTCTTCTACAATATGGAAACTGGAGCAATAAGCACTATATGAGCTATAAATAAACAGAACTTTGTTTTCAATTGGAGATGCTATATTCTCTACTGTAATTCACATCAAGATTTTAAGCACATTATTCCCCTACTATATCGTTGGATATAGTTATATCTGATAGTTCCAATAAATGTGCAAATGGTTTGGCGTCATCTCATAAATTTCAAAAAAAAAGGTGTGATAATTTCATCTTGGAGGCGATATTCGCGGACGGTGGATCGCCACAGTTAATGGCGGGAGGGTGCCATTGCAATTCCTATACAAATTTAGTGTTTGAAATCAATTCCTTCGCACATGCTATTGTTTCAATAGTGCCAAAACGATTTTCAAATTACATGTGCAACTCCTTAAAAATTATAAGTGATGGAATAGTGCATTCCATTGAAGTGGAAAAGGACATATATTTTTTCACTATGTATGGACATACAATTATGCATCAAAATGTGCGAAACTATCTTCACTGCATATCCATTTTTCAAATGTTTCAATATTCATTGGCTGGTTCAAAGGAAATTGAAAATGTTGAGGTTGAAATCTATCTTCAGCACATGCTATTGTTTCAATAGAGCTAATATGTTTTTCACATTACATGTGCAGTTCTTAAGTATGACCTTGTAAATGAAAATGTGTCTTCGACAATATGGAAACTGGAGCAATAAGCACTATATGAGCTATAAATAAACAGAACATAGTTTTCAATTGGAGATGCTATATTCTCTACTGTAATTCACATCCAGATTTTAAGCACATTACTCCCCTACTATATCGTTGGATATAGTTATATCTGATAGTTCCAATAAATGTGCAAATGGTTTGGCGTCATCTCATAAATTTCAAAAAAAAGGTGTGATAATTTCATCTTGGAGGCGATATTCGCGGACGGTGGATCGCCACAGTTAATGGCGGGAGGGTGCCATTGCAATTCCTATACAAATTTAGGGTTTGAAATCAATTCCTTCGCACATGCTATTGTTTCAATAGTGCCAAAACGATTTTCAAATTACATGTGCAACTCCTTAAAAATTATAAGTGATGGAATAGTGCATTCCATTCAAGTGGAAAAGGACATATATTTTTTCACTATGTATGGACATACAATTATGCATCAAAATGTGCGAAACTATCTTCACTGCATATCCATTTTTCAAATGTTTCAATATTCATTGGCTGGTTCAAAGGAAATTGAAAATGTTGAGGTTGAAATCTATCTTCAGCACATGCTATTGTTTCAATAGAGCTAATATGTTTTTCACATTACATGTGCAGATCTTAAGTATGACCTTGTAAATGAAATTGTGTCTTCGACAATATGGAAACTGGAGCAATAAGCACTATATGAGCTATAAATAAACAGAACATTGTTTTCAATTGGAGATGCTATATTTTCTACTGTAATTCACATCCAGATTTTAAGCACATTATTCCCCTACTATATCGTTGGATATAGTTATATCTGATAGTTCCAATAAATGTGCAAATGGTTTGGCGTCATCTCATAAATTTCAAAAAAAAGGTGTGATAATTTCATCTTGGAGGCGATATTCGCGGACGGTGGATCGCCACAGTTAATGGCGGGAGGGTGCCATTGCAATTCCTATACAAATTTAGTGTTTGAAATCAATTCCTTCGCACATGCTATTGTTTCAATAGTGCCAAAACGATTTTCAAATTACATGTGCAACTCCTTAAAAATTATAAGTGATGGAATAGTGCATTCCATTCAAGTGGAAAAGGACATATATTTTTTCACTAAGTATGGACATACAATTATGCATCAAAATGTGCGAAACTATCTTCACTGCATATCCATTTTTCAAATGTTTCAATATTCATTGGCTGGTTCAAAGGAAATTGAAAATGTTGAGGTTGAAATCTATCTTCAGCACATGCTATTGTTTCAATAGAGCTAATCTGTTTTTCACATTACATGTGCAGTTCTTAAGTATGACCTTGTAAATGAAATTGTGTCTTCTACAATATGGAAACTGGAGCAATAAGCACTATATGAGCTATAAATAAACAGAACTTTGTTTTCAATTGGAGATGCCATATTCTCTACTGTAATTCACATCAAGATTTTAAGCACATTATTCCCCTACTATATCGTTGGATATAGTTATATCTGATAGTTCCAATAAATGTGCAAATGGTTTGGCGTCATCTCATAAATTTCAAAAAAAAAGGTGTGATAATTTCATCTTGGAGGCGATATTCGCGGACGGTGGATCGCCACAGTTAATGGCGGGAGGGTGCCATTGCAATTCCTATACAAATTTAGTGTTTGAAATCAATTCCTTCGCACATGCTATTGTTTCAATAGTGCCAAAACGATTTTCAAATTACATGTGCAACTCCTTAAAAATTATAAGTGATGGAATAATGCATTCCATTCAAGTGGAAAAGGACATATATTTTTTCACTAAGTATGGACATACAATTATGCATCAAAATGTGCGAAACTATCTTCACTGCATATCCATTTTTCAAATGTTTCAATATTCATTGGCTGGTTCAAAGGAAATTGAAAATGTTGAGGTTCAAATCTATCTTCAGCACATGCTATTGTTTCAATAGAGCTAATATGTTTTTCACATTACATGTGCAGTTCTTAAGTATGACCTTGTAAATGAAATTGTGTCTTCGACAATATGGAAACTGGAGCAATAAGCACTATATGAGCTATAAATAAACAGAACATTGTTTTCAATTGGAGATGCTATATTCTCTACTGTAATTCACATCCAGATTTTAAGCACATTATTCCCCTACTATATCGTTGGATATAGTTATATCTGTTAGTTCCAATAAATGTGCAAATGGTTTGGCGTCATCTCATAAATTTCAAAAAAAAAGGTGTGATAATTTCATCTTGGAGGCGATATTCGCGGACGGTGGATCGCCACAGTTAATGGCGGGAGGGTGCCATTGCAATTCCTATACAAATTTAGTGTTTGAATTCAATTCCTTCGCACATGCTATTGTTTCAATAGTGCCAAAAAGATTTTCAAATTACATGTGCAAATCCTTAAAAATTATAAGTGATGGAATAGTGCATTCCATTCAAGTGGAAAAGGACATATATTTTTTCACTAAGTATGGGCATACAATTATGCATCAAAATGTGCGAAACTATCGTCAGTGCATTTCCATTTTTCAAATGTTTCAATATTCATGGCTGGTTCAAAGGAAATTGAAAATGTTGAGGTTGAAATCTATCTTCAGCACATGCTATTGTTTCAATAGAGCTAATATGTTTTTCACATTACATGTGCAGTTCTAAAGTATGACCTTGTAAATGATTTTGTGTCTTCGACTAATATAGAAACTGGAGCAATAAGCACTATATCAGCTATAAATAAACAGAACATTGTTTTCAATTGGAGATGCTATATTCTCTACTGTAATTCACATCAAGAGATTAAGCACATTATTCCCCTACTATATCGTTGGATATAGTTATATCTAATAGTTCCAATAAATGTGCAAATGGTTTGGCGTCATCTCATAAATTTCAAAAAAAAGGTGTGATAATTTCATCTTGGAGGCGATATTCGCGGACGGTGGATCGCCACAGTTAATGGCGGGAGGGTGCCATTGCAATTCCTATACAAATTTAGTGTTTGAAATCAATTCCTTCGCACATGCTATTGTTTCAATAGTGCCAAAACGATTTTCAAATTACATGTGCAACTCCTTAAAAATTATAAGTGATGGAATAGTGCATTCCATTCAAGTGGAAAAGGACATATATTTTTTCACTAAGTATGGACATACAATTATGCATCCAAATGTGCGAACCTATCTTCACTGCATATCCATTTTTCAAATGTTTCAATATTCATTGGCTGGTTCAAAGGAAATTGAAAATGTTGAGGTTCAAATCTATCTTCAGCACATGCTATTGTTTCAATAGAGCTAATATGTTTTTCACATTACATGTGCAGTTCTTAAGTATGACCTTGTAAATGAAATTGTGTCTTCGACAATATGGAAACTGGAGCAATAAGCACTATATGAGCTATAAATAAACAGAACATTGTTTTCAATTGGAGATGCTATATTCTCTACTGTAATTCACATCAAGATTTTAAGCACATTATTCCCCTACTATATCGTTGGATATAGTTATATCTAATAGTACCAATTAATGTGCAAATGGTTTGGCGTCATCTCATAAATTTCAAAAAAAGGTGTGATAATTTCATCTTGGAGGCGATATTCGCGGACGGTGGATCGCCACAGTTAATGGCGGGAGGGTGCCATTGCAATTCCTATACAAATTTAGTGTTTGAAATCAATTCCTTCGCACATGCTATTGTTTCAATAGTGCCAAAACGATTTTAAAATTACATGTGCAACTCCTTAAAAATTATAAGTGATGGAATAGTGCATTCCATTCAAGTGGAAAAGGACATATATTTTTTCACTAAGTATGGACATACAATTATGCATCCAAATGTGCGAAACTATCTTCACTGCATATCCATTTTTCAAATGTTTCAATATTCATTGGCTGGTTCAAAGGAAATTGAAAATGTTGAGGTTGAAATCTATCTTCAGCACATGCTATTGTTTCAATAGAGCTAATATGTTTTTCACATTACATGTGCAGTTCTTAAGTATGACCTTGTAAATGAAATTGTGTCTTCGACAATATGGAAACTGGAGTAATAAGCACTATATGAGCTATAAATAAACAGAACATTGTTTTCAATTGGAGATGCTATATTCTCTACTGTAATTCACATCAAGATTTTAAGCACATTATTCCCCTTCTATATCGTTGGATATAGTTATATCTGATAGTTCCAATAAATGTGCAAATGGTTTGGCGTCATCTCAAAATTTCAAAAAAAAGGTGTGATAATTTCATCTTGGAGGCGATATTCGCGGACGGTGGATCGCCACAGTTAATGGCGGGAGGGTGCCATTGCAATTCCTATACAAATTTAGTGTTTGAAATCAATTCCTTCGCACATGCTATTGTTTCAATAGTGCCAAAACGATTTTCAAATTACATGTGCAACTCCTTAAAAATTATAAGTGATGGAATAATGCATTCCATTCAAGTGGAAAAGGACATATATTTTTTCACTAAGTATGGACATACAATTATGCATCAAAATGTGCGAAACTATCTTCACTGCATATCCATTTTTCAAATGTTTCAATATTCATTGGCTGGTTCAAAGGAAATTGAAAATGTTGAGGTTGAAATCTATCTTCAGCACATGCTATTGTTTCAATAGAGCTAATATGTTTTTCACATTACATGTGCAGTTGTTAAGTATGACCTTGTAAATGAAATTGTGTCTTCGACTAATATGGAAACTGGAGCAATAAGCACTATATGAGCTATAAATAAACAGAACATTGTTTTCAATTGGAGATGCCATATTCTCTACTGTAATTCACATCAAGATTTTAAGCACATTGTTCCCCTACTATATCGTTGGATATAGTTATATCTGATAGTTCCAATAAATGTGCAAATGGTTTGGCGTCATCTCATAAATTTCAAAAAAAAGGTGTGATAATTTCATCTTGGAGGCGATATTCGCGGACGGTGGATCGCCACAGTTAATGGCGGGAGGGTGCCATTGCAATTCCTATACAAATTTAGTGTTTGAAATCAATTCCTTCGCACATGCTATTGTTTCAATAGTGCCAAAACGATTTTCAAATTACATGTGCAACTCCTTAAAAATTATAAGTGATGGAATAGTGCATTCCATTCAAGTGGAAAAGGACATATATTTTTTCACTAAGTATGGACATACAATTATGCATCAAAATGTGCGAAACTATCTTCACTGCATATCCATTTTTCAAATGTTTCAATATTCATTGGCTGGTTCAAAGGAAATTGAAAATGTTGAGGTTGAAATCTATCTTCAGCACATGCTATTGTTTCAATAGAGCTAATCTGTTTTTCACATTACATGTGCAGTTCTTAAGTATGACCTTGTAAATGAAATTGTGTCTTCTACAATATGGAAACTGGAGCAATAAGCACTATATGAGCTATAAATAAACAGAACTTTGTTTTCAATTGGAGATGCCATATTCTCTACTGTAATTCACATCAAGATTTTAAGCACATTATTCCCCTACTATATCGTTGGATATAGTTATATCTGATAGTTCCAATAAATGTGCAAATGGTTTGGCGTCATCTCATAAATTTCAAAAAAAAGGTGTGATAATTTCATCTTGGAGGCGATATTCGCGGACGGTGGATCGCCACAGTTAATGGCGGGAGGGTGCCATTGCAATTCCTATACAAATTTAGTGTTTGAAATCAATTCCTTCGCACATGCTATTGTTTCAATAGTGCCAAAACGATTTTCAAATTACATGTGCAACTCCTTAAAAATTATAAGTGATGGAATAGTGCATTCCATTCAAGTGGAAAAGGACATATATTTTTTCACTAAGTATGGACATACAATTATGCATCCAAATGTGCGAAACTATCTTCACTGCATATCCATTTTTCAAATGTTTCAATATTCATTGGCTGGTTCAAAGGAAATTGAAAATGTTGAGGTTGAAATCTATCTTCAGCACATGCTATTGTTTCAATAGAGCTAATATGTTTTTCACATTACATGTGCAGTTCTTAAGTATGACCTTGTAAATGAAATTGTGTCTTCGACAATATGGAAACTGGAGTAATAAGCACTATATGAGCTATAAATAAACAGAACATTGTTTTCAATTGGAGATGCTATATTCTCTACTGTAATTCACATCAAGATTTTAAGCACATTATTCCCCTTCTATATCGTTGGATATAGTTATATCTGATAGTTCCAATAAATGTGCAAATGGTTTGGCGTCATCTCAAAATTTCAAAAAAAAGGTGTGATAATTTCATCTTGGAGGCGATATTCGCGGACGGTGGATCGCCACAGTTAATGGCGGGAGGGTGCCATTGCAATTCCTATACAAATTTAGTGTTTGAAATCAATTCCTTCGCACATGCTATTGTTTCAATAGTGCCAAAACGATTTTCAAATTACATGTGCAACTCCTTAAAAATTATAAGTGATGGAATAATGCATTCCATTCAAGTGGAAAAGGACATATATTTTTTCACTAAGTATGGACATACAATTATGCATCAAAATGTGCGAAACTATCTTCACTGCATATCCATTTTTCAAATGTTTCAATATTCATTGGCTGGTTCAAAGGAAATTGAAAATGTTGAGGTTGAAATCTATCTTCAGCACATGCTATTGTTTCAATAGAGCTAATATGTTTTTCACATTACATGTGCAGTTGTTAAGTATGACCTTGTAAATGAAATTGTGTCTTCGACTAATATGGAAACTGGAGCAATAAGCACTATATGAGCTATAAATAAACAGAACATTGTTTTCAATTGGAGATGCCATATTCTCTACTGTAATTCACATCACGATTTTAAGCACATTGTTCCCCTACTATATCGTTGGATATAGTTATATCTGATAGTTCCAATAAATGTGCAAATGGTTTGGCGTCATCTCATAAATTTCAAAAAAAAGGTGTGATAATTTCATCTTGGAGGCGATATTCGCGGACGGTGGATCGCCACAGTTAATGGCGGGAGGGTGCCATTGCAATTCCTATACAAATTTAGTGTTTGAAATCAATTCCTTCGCACATGCTATTGTTTCAATAGTGCCAAAACGATTTTCAAATTACGTGTGCAACTCCTTAAAAATTATAAGTGATGGAAGAGTGCATTCCATTCAAGTGGAAAAGGACATATATTTTTTCACTAAGTATGGACATACAATTATGCATCAAAATGTGCGAAACTATCTTCACTGCATATCCATTTTTCAAATGTTTCAATATTCATTGGCTGGTTCAAAGGAAATTGAAAATGTTGAGGTTGAAATCTATCTTCAGCACATGCTATTGTTTCAATAGAGCTAATATGTTTTTCACATTACATGTGCAGTTCTTAAGTATGACCTTGTAAATGAAATTGTGTCTTCTACAATATGGAAACTGGAGCAATAAGCACTATATGAGCTATAAATAAACAGAACTTTGTTTTCAATTGGAGATGCTATATTCTCTACTGTAATTCACATCAAGATTTTAAGCACATTATTCCCCTACTATATCGTTGGATATAGTTATATCTGATAGTTCCAATAAATGTGCAAATGGTTTGGCGTCATCTCATAAATTTCAAAAAAAAAGGTGTGATAATTTCATCTTGGAGGCGATATTCGCGGACGGTGGATCGCCACAGTTAATGGCGGGAGGGTGCCATTGCAATTCCTATACAAATTTAGTGTTTGAAATCAATTCCTTCGCACATGCTATTGTTTCAATAGTGCCAAAACGATTTTCAAATTACATGTGCAACTCCTTAAAAATTAAAAGTTATGGAATAGTGCATTCCTTTATAGTGGAGATGGACATATATTTTTTCATAGAATTCTAAGTATGGACATACAATTATGCATCAAAATGTGCGAAACTATCTTCACTGCATATCCATTTTTCAAATGTTTCAATATTCATTGGCTGGTTCAAAGGGAATTGAAAATGTTGAGGTTGAAATCTATCTTCAGCACATGCTATTGTTTCAATAGAGCTAATATGTTTTTCACATTACATGTGCAGTTCTTAAGTATGACCTTGTAAATGAAATTGTGTCTTCGACAATATGGAAACTGGAGCAATAAGCACTATATGAGCTATAAATAAACAGAACATTGTTTTCAATTGGAATTGCTATATTCTCTACTGTATTTCACATCAAGATTTTAAGCACATTATTCCCCTACTATATCGTTGGATATAGTTATATCTGATAGTTCCAATAAATGTGCAAATGGTTTGGCGTCATCTCATAAATTTCAAAAAAAAGGTGTGATAATTTCATCTTGGAGGCGATATTCGCGGACGGTGGATCGCCACAGTTAATGGCGGGAGGGTGCCATTGCAATTCCTATACAAATTTAGTGTTTGAAATCAATTCCTTCGCACATGCTATTGTTTCAATAGTGCCAAAACGATTTTCAAATTACATGTGCAACTCCTTAAAAATTATAAGTGATGGAATAGTGCGTTCCATTCAAGTGGAAAAGGACATATATTTTTTCACTAAGTATGGACATACAATTATGCATCAAAATGTGCGAAACTATCTTCACTGCATATCCATTTTTCAAATGTTTCAATATTCATTGGCTGGTTCAAAGGAAATTGAAAATGTTGAGGTTGAAATCTATCTTCAGCACATGCTATTGTTTCAATAGAGCTAATATGTTTTTCACATTACATGTGCAGTTCTTAAGTATGACCTTGTAAATGAAATTGTGTCTTCTACAATATGGAAACTGGAGCAATAAGCACTATATGAGCTATAAATAAACAGAACATTGTTTTCAATTGGAGATGCTATATTCTCTACTGTAATTCACATCAAGATTTTAAGCACATTATTCCCCTACTATATCGTTGGATATAGTTATATCTGATAGTTCCAATAAATGTGCAAATGGTTTGGCGTCATCTCATAAATTTCAAAAAAAAAGGTGTGATAATTTCATCTTGGAGGCGATATTCGCGGACGGTGGATCGCCACAGTTAATGGCGGGAGGGTGCCATTGCAATTCCTATACAAATTTAGTGTTTGAAATCAATTCCTTCGCACATGCTATTGCTTCAATAGTGCCAAAACGATTTTCAAATTACATGTGCAACTCCTTAAAAATTATAAGTGATGGAATAGTGCATTCCATTCAAGTGGAAAAGGACATATATTTTTTCACTAAGTATTGACATACAATTATGCATCAAAATGTGCGAAACTATCTTCACTGCATATCCATTTTTCAAATGTTTCAATATTCATTGGCTGGTTCAAAGGAAATTGAAAATGTTGAGGTTGAAATCTATCTTCAGCACATGCTATTGTTTCAATAGAGCTAATATGTTTTTCACATTACATGTGCAGTTCTTAAGTATGACCTTGTAAATGAAATTGTGTCTTCGACAATATGGAAACTGGAGCAATAAGCACTATATGAGCTATAAATAAACAGAACATAGTTTTCAATTGGAGATGCTATATTCTCTACTGTAATTCACATCCAGATTTTAAGCACATTACTCCCCTACTATATCGTTGGATATAGTTATATCTGATAGTTCCAATAAATGTGCAAATGGTTTGGCGTCATCTCATAAATTTCAAAAAAAAGGTGTGATAATTTCATCTTGGAGGCGATATTCGCGGACGGTGGATCGCCACAGTTAATGGCGGGAGGGTGCCATTGCAATTCCTATACAAATTTATTGTTTGAAATCAATTCCTTCGCACATGCTATTGTTTCAATAGTGCCAAAACGATTTTCAAATTACATGTGCAACTCCTTAAAAATTATAAGTGATGGAATAGTGCATTCCATTCAAGTGGAAAAAGACATATATTTTTTTCACTAAGTATGGACACACAATTATGCATCAAAATGTGCGAAACTATCTTCACTGCATATCCATTTTTCAAATGTTTCAATATTCATTGGCTGGTTCAAAGGAAATTGAAAATGTTGAGGTTGAAATCTATCTTCAGCACATGCTATTGTTTCAATAGAGCTAATATGTTTTTCACATTACATGTGCAGTTGTTAAGTATGACCTTGTAAATGAAATTGTGTCTTCGACTAATATGGAAACTGGAGCAATAAGCACTATATGAGCTATAAATAAACAGAACATTGTTTTCAATTGGAGATGCCATATTCTCTACTGTAATTCACATCAAGATTTTAAGCACATTGTTCCCCTAGTATATCGTTGGATATAGTTATATCTGATAGTTCCAATAAATGTGCAAATGGTTTGGCGTCATCTCATAAATTTCAAAAAAAAGGTGTGATAATTTCATCTTGGAGGCGATATTCGCGGACGGTGGATCGCCACAGTTAATGGCGGGAGGGTGCCATTGCAATTCCTATACAAATTTAGTGTTTGAAATCAATTCCTTCGCACATGCTATTGTTTCAATAGTGCCAAAACGATTTTCAAATTACATGTGCAACTCCTTAAAAATTATAAGTGATGGAATAGTGCATTCCATTCAAGTGGAAAAGGACATATATTTTTTCACTAAGTATGGACATACAATTATGCATCAAAATGTGCGAAACTATCTTCACTGCATATCCATTTTTCAAATGTTTCAATATTCATTGGCTGGTTCAAAGGAAATTGAAAATGTTGAGGTTGAAATCTATCTTCAGCACATGCTATTGTTTCAATAGAGCTAATATGTTTTTCACATTACATGTGCAGTTCTTAAGTATGACCTTGTAAATGAAATTGTGTCTTCTACAATATGGAAACTGGAGCAATAAGCACTATATGAGCTATAAATAAACAGAACTTTGTTTTCAATTGGAGATGCTATATTCTCTACTGTAATTCAATTCAAGATTTTAAGCACATTATTCCCCTACTATATCGTTGGATATAGTTTTATCTGATAGTTCCAATAAATGTGCAAATGGTTTGGCGTCATCTCATAAATTTCAAAAAAAAAGGTGTGATAATTTCATCTTGGAGGCGATATTCGCGGACGGTGGATCGCCACAGTTAATGGCGGGAGGGTGCCATTGCAATTCCTATACAAATTTAGTGTTTGAAATCAATTCCTTCGCACATGCTATTGTTTCAATAGTGCCAAAACGATTTTCAAATTACATGTGCAACTCCTTAATAATTATAAGTGATGGAAGAGTGCATTCCATTCAAGTGGAAAAGGACATATATTTTTTCACTAAGTATGGACATACAATTATGCATCCAAATGTGCGAAACTATCTTCACTGCATATCCATTTTTCAAATGTTTCAATATTCATTGGCTGGTTCAAAGGAAATTGAAAATGTTGAGGTTGAAATCTATCTTCAGCACATGCTATTGTTTCAATAGAGGTAATATGTTTTTCACATTACATGTGCAGATCTTAAGTATGACCTTGTAAATGAAATTGTGTCTTCGACAATATGGAAACTGGAGCAATAAGCACTATATGAGCTATAAATAAACAGAACATTGTTTTCAATTGGAATTGCTCTATTCTCTACTGTATTTCACATCAAGATTTTAAGCACATTATTCCCCTACTATATCGTTGGATATAGTTATATCTGATAGTTCCAATAAATGTGCAAATGGTTTGGCGTCATCTCATAAATTTCAAAAAAAAGGTGTGATAATTTCATCTTGGAGGCGATATTCGCGGACGGTGGATCGCCACAGTTAATGGCGGGAGGGTGCCATTGCAATTCCTATACAAATTTAGTGTTTGAAATCAATTCCTTCGCGCATTATATTGTTTCAATAGTGCCAAAACGATTTTCAAATTACATGTGCAACTCCTTAAAAATTATAAGTGATGGAATAGTGCATTCCATTCAAGTGGAAAAGGACATATATTTTTTCACTAAGTATGGACATACAATTATGCATCAAAATGTGCGAAACTATCTTCACTGCATATCCAGTTTTCAAATGTTTCAATATTCATTGGCTGGTTCAAAGGAAATTGAAAATGTTGAGGTTGAAATCTATCTTCAGCACATGCTATTGTTTCAATAGAGCTAATATGTTTTTCACATTACATGTGCAGTTCTTAAGTATGACCTTGTAAATGATATTGTGTCTTCGACTAATATGGAAACTGGAGCAATAAGCACTATATGAGCTATAAATAAACAGAACATTGTATTCAATTGGAGATGCTATATTCTCTACTGTAATTCACATCAAGATTTTAAGCACATTATTCTCCTACTATACCGTTGGATATAGTTATATCTGATAGTTCCAATAAATGTGCAAATGGTTTGGCGTCATCTCATAAATTTTAAAAAAAAAGGTGTGATAATTTCATCTTGGAGGCGATATTCGCGGACGGTGGATCGCCACAGTTAATGGCGGGAGGGTGCCATTGCAATTCCTATACACATTTAGTGTTTGAAATCAATTCCTTCGCACATGCTATTGTTTCAATAGTGCCAAAACGATTTTCAAATTACATGTGCAACTCCTTAAAAATTATAAGTGATGGAATAGTGCATTCCATTCAAGTGGAAAGGGACATATGTTTTTTCACTAAGTATGGACATACAATTATGCATCAAAATGTGCGAAACTATCTTCACTGCATATCCATTTTTCAAATGTTTCAATATTCATTGGCTGGTTCAAAGGAAATTGAAAATGTTGAGGTTCAAATCTATCTTCAGCACATGCTATTGTTTCAATAGAGCTAATATGTTTTTCACATTACATGTGCAGTTCTTAAGTATGACCTTGTAAATGAAATTGTGTCTTCGACTAATATGGAAACTGGAGCAATAAGCACTATATGAGCTATAAATAAACAGAACATTGTTTTCAATTGGAGATGCTATATTCTCTACTGTAATTCACATCAAGATTTTAAGCATATTATTCCCCTACTATATCGTTGGATATAGTTATATCTGATAGTTCCAATAAATGTGCAAATGGTTTGGCGTCATCTCATAAATTTCAAAAAAAAGGTGTGATAATTTCATCTTGGAGGCGATATTCGCGGACGGTGGATCGCCACAGTTAATGGCGGGAGGGTGCCATTGCAATTCCTATACAAATTTAGTGTTTGAAATCAATTCCTTCGCACATGCTATTGTTTCAATAGTGCCAAAACGATTTTCAAATTACGTGTGCAACTCCTTAAAAATTATAAGTGATGGAAGAGTGCATTCCATTCAAGTGGAAAAGGACATATATTTTTTCACTAAGTATGGACATACAATTATGCATCAAAATGTGCGAAACTATCTTCACTGCATATCCATTTTTCAAATGTTTCAATATTCATTGGCTGGTTCAAAGGAAATTGAAAATGTTGAGGTTGAAATCTATCTTCAGCACATGCTATTGTTTCAATAGAGCTAATATGTTTTTCACATTACATGTGCAGATCTTAAGTATGACCTTGTAAATGAAATTGTGTCTTCGACAATATGGAAACTGGAGCAATAAGCACTATATGAGCTATAAATAAACAGAACATTGTTTTCAATTGGAATTGCTATATTCTCTACTGTATTTCACATCAAGATTTTAAGCACATTATTCCCCTACTATATCGTTGGATATAGTTATATCTGATAGTTCCAATAAATGTGCAAATGGTTTGGCGTCATCTCATAAATTTCAAAAAAAAGGTGTGATAATTTCATCTTGGAGGCGATATTCGCGGACGGTGGATCGCCACAGTTAATGGCGGGAGGGTGCCATTGCAATTCCTATACAAATTTAGTGTTTGAAATCAATTCCTTCGCACATGCTATTGTTTCAATAGTGCCAAAACGATTTTCAAATTACATGTGCAACTCCTTAAAAATTATAAGTGATGGAATAGTGCATTCCATTCAAGTAGAAAAGGACATATATTTTTTCACTAAGTATGGACATACAATTATGCATCCAAATGTGCGAAACTATCTTCACTGCATATCCATTTTTCAAATGTTTCAATATTCATTGGCTGGTTCAAAGGAAATTGAAAATGTTGAGGTTGAAATCTATCTTCAGCACATGCTATTGTTTCAATAGAGCTAATATGTTTTTCACATTACATGTGCAGTTCTTAAGTATGACCTTGTAAATGAAATTGTGTCTTCGACAATATGGAAACTGGAGCAATAAGCGCTATATGAGCTATAAATAAACAGAACTTTGTTTTCAATTGGAGATGCTATATTCTCTACTGTAATTCACATCAAGATTTTAAGCACATTATTCCCCTACTATATCGTTGGAATTAGTTATATCTGATAGTTGAAATAAATGTGCAAATGGTTTGGCGTCATCTCATAAATTTAAAAAAAAGGTGTGATAATTTCATCTTGGAGGCGATATTCGCGGACGGTGGATCGCCACAGTTAATGGCGGGAGGGTGCCATTGCAATTCCTATACAAATTTAGTGTTTGAAATCAATTCCTTCGCACATGCTATTGTTTCAATAGTGCCAAAACGATTTTCAAATTACATGTGCAACTCCTTAAAAATTATAAGTGATGGAATAGTGCATTCCATTCAAGTGGAAAAGGACATATATTTTTTCACTAAGTATGGACATACAATTATGCATCAAAATGTGCGAAACTATCTTCACTGCATATCCATTTTTCAAATGTTTCAATATTCATTGGCTGGTTCAAAGGAAATTGAAAATGTTGAGGTTGAAATCTATCTTCAGCACATGCTATTGTTTCAATAGAGCTAATATGTTTTTCACATTACATGTGCAGTTCTTAAGTATGACCTTGTAAATGAAATTGTGTCTTCGACAATATGGAAACTGGAGCAATAAGCACTATATGAGCTATAAATAAACAGAACATAGTTTTCAATTGGAGATGCTATATTCTCTACTGTAATTCACATCCAGATTTTAAGCACATTACTCCCCTACTATATCGTTGGATATAGTTATATCTGATAGTTCCAATAAATGTGCAAATGGTTTGGCGTCATCTCATAAATTTCAAAAAAAAGGTGTGATAATTTCATCTTGGAGGCGATATTCGCGGACGGTGGATCGCCACAGTTAATGGCGGGAGGGTGCCATTGCAATTCCTATACAAATTTAGTGTTTGAAATCAATTCCTTCGCACATGCTATTGTTTCAATAGTGCCAAAACGATTTTCAAATTACATGTGCAACTCCTTAAAAATTATAAGTGATGGAATAGTGCATTCCATTCAAGTGGAAAAGGACATATATTTTTTCACTATGTATGGACATACAATTATGCATCAAAATGTGCGAAACTATCTTCACTGCATATCCATTTTTCAAATGTTTCAATATTCATTGGCTGGTTCAAAGGAAATTGAAAATGTTGAGGTTGAAATCTATCTTCAGCACATGCTATTGTTTCAATAGAGCTAATATGTTTTTCACATTACATGTGCAGATCTTAAGTATGACCTTGTAAATGAAATTGTGTCTTCGACAATATGGAAACTGGAGCAATAAGCACTATATGAGCTATAAATAAACAGAACATTGTTTTCAATTGGAGATGCTATATTCTCTACTGTAATTCACATCCAGATTTTAAGCACATTATTCCCCTACTATATCGTTGGATATAGTTATATCTGATAGTTCCAATAAATGTGCAAATGGTTTGGCGTCATCTCATAAATTTCAAAAAAAAGGTGTGATAATTTCATCTTGGAGGCGATATTCGCGGACGGTGGATCGCCACAGTTAATGGCGGGAGGGTGCCATTGCAATTCCTATACAAATTTAGTGTTTGAAATCAATTCCTTCGCACATGCTATTGTTTCAATAGTGCCAAAACGATTTTCAAATTATATGTGCAACTCCTTAAAAATTATAAGTGATGGAATAGTGCATTCCATTCAAGTGGAAAAGGACATATATTTTTTCACTAAGTATGGACATACAATTATGCATCAAAATGTGCGAAACTATCGTCAGTGCATTTCCATTTTTCAAATGTTTCAATATTAATTGGCTGGTTCAAAGGAAATTGAAAATGTTGAGGTTGAAATCTATCTTCAGCACATGCTATTGTTTCAATAGAGCTAATATGTTTTTCACATTACATGTGCAGTTCTAAAGTATGACCTTGTAAATGATTTTGTGTCTTCGACTAATATAGAAACTGGAGCAATAAGCACTATATCAGCTATAAATAAACAGAACATTGTTTTCAATTGGAGATGCTATATTCTCTACTGTAATTCACATCAAGAGATTAAGCACATTATTCCCCTACTATATCATTGGATATAGTTATATCTAATAGTTCCAATAAATGTGCAAATGGTTTGGCGTCATCTCATAAATTTCAAAAAAAAGGTGTGATAATTTCATCTTGGAGGCGATATTCGCGGACGGTGGATCGCCACAGTTAATGGCGGGAGGGTGCCATTGCAATTCCTATACAAATTTAGTGTTTGAAATCAATTCCTTCGCACATGCTATTGTTTCAATAGTGCCAAAACGATTTTCAAATTACATGTGCAACTCCTTAAAAATTAAAAGTTATGGAATAGTGCATTCCTTTATTGTGGAGATGGACATATATTTTTTCATAAAATTCTAAGTATGGACATACAATTATGCATCAAAATGTGCGAAACTATCGTCATTGCATTTCCATTTTTCAAATATTTCAATATTAATTGGCTGGTTCAAAGGAAATTGAAAATGTTGAGGTTGAAATCTATCTTCAGCACATGCTATTGTTTCAATAGAGCTAATATGTTTTTCACAATACATGTGCAGTTCTTAAGTATGACCTTGTAAATGAAATTGTGTCTTCTACAATATGGAAACTGGAGCAATAAGCACTATATGAGCTATAAATAAACAGAACTTTGTTTTCAATTGGAGATGCTATATTCTCTACTGTAATTCACATCAAGATTTTAAGCACATTATTCCCCTACTATATCGTTGGATATAGTTATATCTGATAGTTCCAATAAATGTGCAAATGGTTTGGCGTCATCTCATAAATTTCAAAAAAAAAGGTGTGATAATTTCATCTTGGAGGCGATATTCGCGGACGGTGGATCGCCACAGTTAATGGCGGGAGGGTGCCATTGCAATTCCTATACAAATTTAGTGTTTGAAATCAATTCCTTCGCACATGCTATTGTTTTAATAGTGCCAAAACGATTTTCAAATTACATGTGCAACTCCTTAAAAATTATAAGTGATGGAATAGTGCATTCCATTGAAGTGGAAAAGGACATATATTTTTTCACTATGTATGGACATACAATTATGCATCAAAATGTGCGAAACTATCTTCACTGCATATCCATTTTTCAAATGTTTCAATATTCATTGGCTGGTTCAAAGGAAATTGAAAATGTTGAGGTTGAAATCTATCTTCAGCACATGCTATTGTTTCAATAGAGCTAATATGTTTTTCACATTACATGTGCAGTTCTTAAGTATGACCTTGTAAATGAAAATGTGTCTTCGACAATATGGAAACTGGAGCAATAAGCACTATATGAGCTATAAATAAACAGAACATAGTTTTCAATTGGAGATGCTATATTCTCTACTGTAATTCACATCCAGATTTTAAGCACATTACTCCCCTACTATATCGTTGGATATAGTTATATCTGATAGTTCCAATAAATGTGCAAATGGTTTGGCGTCATCTCATAAATTTCAAAAAAAAGGTGTGATAATTTCATCTTGGAGGCGATATTCGCGGACGGTGGATCGCCACAGTTAATGGCGGGAGGGTGCCATTGCAATTCCTATACAAATTTAGGGTTTGAAATCAATTCCTTCGCACATGCTATTGTTTCAATAGTGCCAAAACGATTTTCAAATTACATGTGCAACTCCTTAAAAATTATAAGTGATGGAATAGTGCATTCCATTCAAGTGGAAAAGGACATATATTTTTTCACTATGTATGGACATACAATTATGCATCAAAATGTGCGAAACTATCTTCACTGCATATCCATTTTTCAAATGTTTCAATATTCATTGGCTGGTTCAAAGGAAATTGAAAATGTTGAGGTTGAAATCTATCTTCAGCACATGCTATTGTTTCAATAGAGCTAATATGTTTTTCACATTACATGTGCAGATCTTAAGTATGACCTTGTAAATGAAATTGTGTCTTCGACAATATGGAAACTGGAGCAATAAGCACTATATGAGCTATAAATAAACAGAACATTGTTTTCAATTGGAGATGCTATATTCTCTACTGTAATTCACATCCAGATTTTAAGCACATTATTCCCCTACTATATCGTTGGATATAGTTATATCTGATAGTTCCAATAAATGTGCAAATGGTTTGGCGTCATCTCATAAATTTCAAAAAAAAGGTGTGATAATTTCATCTTGGAGGCGATATTCGCGGACGGTGGATCGCCACAGTTAATGGCGGGAGGGTGCCATTGCAATTCCTATACAAATTTAGTGTTTGAAATCAATTCCTTCGCACATGCTATTGTTTCAATAGTGCCAAAACGATTTTCAAATTACATGTGCAACTCCTTAAAAATTATAAGTGATGGAATAGTGCATTCCATTCAAGTGGAAAAGGACATATATTTTTTCACTAAGTATGGACATACAATTATGCATCAAAATGTGCGAAACTATCTTCACTGCATATCCATTTTTCAAATGTTTCAATATTCATTGGCTGGTTCAAAGGAAATTGAAAATGTTGAGGTTGAAATCTATCTTCAGCACATGCTATTGTTTCAATAGAGCTAATCTGTTTTTCACATTACATGTGCAGTTCTTAAGTATGACCTTGTAAATGAAATTGTGTCTTCTACAATATGGAAACTGGAGCAATAAGCACTATATGAGCTATAAATAAACAGAACTTTGTTTTCAATTGGAGATGCCATATTCTCTACTGTAATTCACATCAAGATTTTAAGCACATTATTCCCCTACTATATCGTTGGATATAGTTATATCTGATAGTTCCAATAAATGTGCAAATGGTTTGGCGTCATCTCATAAATTTCAAAAAAAAAGGTGTGATAATTTCATCTTGGAGGCGATATTCGCGGACGGTGGATCGCCACAGTTAATGGCGGGAGGGTGCCATTGCAATTCCTATACAAATTTAGTGTTTGAAATCAATTCCTTCGCACATGCTATTGTTTCAATAGTGCCAAAACGATTTTCAAATTACATGTGCAACTCCTTAAAAATTATAAGTGATGGAATAGTGCATTCCATTCAAGTGGAAAAGGACATATATTTTTTCACTAAGTATGGACATACAATTATGCATCAAAATGTGCGAAACTATCTTCACTGCATATCCATTTTTCAAATGTTTCAATATTCATTGGCTGGTTCAAAGGAAATTGAAAATGTTGAGGTTCAAATCTATCTTCAGCACATGCTATTGTTTCAATAGAGCTAATATGTTTTTCACATTACATGTGCAGTTCTTAAGTATGACCTTGTAAATGAAATTGTGTCTTCGACAATATGGAAACTGGAGCAATAAGCACTATATGAGCTATAAATAAACAGAACATTGTTTTCAATTGGAGATGCTATATTCTCTACTGTAATTCACATCCAAATTTTAAGCACATTATTCCCCTACTATATCGTTGGATATAGTTATATCTGTTAGTTCCAATAAATGTGCAAATGGTTTGGCGTCATCTCATAAATTTCAAAAAAAAAGGTGTGATAATTTCATCTTGGAGGCGATATTCGCGGACGGTGGATCGCCACAGTTAATGGCGGGAGGGTGCCATTGCAATTCCTATACAAATTTAGTGTTTGAATTCAATTCCTTCGCACATGCTATTGTTTCAATAGTGCCAAAACGATTTTCAAATTACATGTGCAAATCCTTAAAAATTATAAGTGATGGAATAGTGCATTCCATTCAAGTGGAAAAGGACATATATTTTTTCACCAAGTATGGGCATACAATTATGCATCAAAATGTGCGAAACTATCGTCAGTGCATTTCCATTTTTCAAATGTTTCAATATTCATGGCTGGTTCAAAGGAAATTGAAAATGTTGAGGTTGAAATCTATCTTCAGCACATGCTATTGTTTCAATAGAGCTAATATGTTTTTCACATTACATGTGCAGTTCTAAAGTATGACCTTGTAAATGATTTTGTGTCTTCGACTAATATAGAAACTGGAGCAATAAGCACTATATCAGCTATAAATAAACAGAACATTGTTTTCAATTGGAGATGCTATATTCTCTACTGTAATTCACATCAAGAGATTAAGTACATTATTCCCCTACTATATCGTTGGATATAGTTATATCTAATAGTTCCAATAAATGTGCAAATGGTTTGGCGTCATCTCATAAATTTCAAAAAAAAGGTGTGATAATTTCATCTTGGAGGCGATATTCGCGGACGGTGGATCGCCACAGTTAATGGCGGGAGGGTGCCATTGCAATTCCTATACAAATTTAGTGTTTGAAATCAATTCCTTCGCACATGCTATTGTTTCAATAGTGCCAAAACGATTTTCAAATTACATGTGCAACTCCTTAAAAATTATAAGTGATGGAATAGTGCATTCCATTCAAGTGGAAAAGGACATATATTTTTTCACTAAGTATGGACATACAATTATGCATCCAAATGTGCGAACCTATCTTCACTGCATATCCATTTTTCAAATGTTTCAATATTCATTGGCTGGTTCAAAGGAAATTGAAAATGTTGAGGTTCAAATCTATCTTCAGCACATGCTATTGTTTCAATAGAGCTAATATGTTTTTCACATTACATGTGCAGTTCTTAAGTATGACCTTGTAAATGAAATTGTGTCTTCGACAATATGGAAACTGGAGCAATAAGCACTATATGAGCTATAAATAAACAGAACATTGTTTTCAATTGGAGATGCTATATTCTCTACTGTAATTCACATCAAGATTTTAAGCACATTATTCCCCTACTATATCGTTGGATATAGTTATATCTAATAGTACCAATTAATGTGCAAATGGTTTGGCGTCATCTCATAAATTTCAAAAAAAGGTGTGATAATTTCATCTTGGAGGCGATATTCGCGGACGGTGGATCGCCACAGTTAATGGCGGGAGGGTGCCATTGCAATTCCTATACAAATTTAGTGTTTGAAATCAATTCCTTCGCACATGCTATTGTTTCAATAGTGCCAAAACGATTTTAAAATTACATGTGCAACTCCTTAAAAATTATAAGTGATGGAATAGTGCATTCCATTCAAGTGGAAAAGGACATATATTTTTTCACTAAGTATGGACATACAATTATGCATCCAAATGTGCGAAACTATCTTCACTGCATATCCATTTTTCAAATGTTTCAATATTCATTGGCTGGTTCAAAGGAAATTGAAAATGTTGAGGTTGAAATCTATCTTCAGCACATGCTATTGTTTCAATAGAGCTAATATGTTTTTCACATTACATGTGCAGTTCTTAAGTATGACCTTGTAAATGAAATTGTGTCTTCGACAATATGGAAACTGGAGTAATAAGCACTATATGAGCTATAAATAAACAGAACATTGTTTTCAATTGGAGATGCTATATTCTCTACTGTAATTCACATCAAGATTTTAAGCACATTATTCCCCTTCTATATCGTTGGATATAGTTATATCTGATAGTTCCAATAAATATGCAAATGGTTTGGCGTCATCTCAAAATTTCAAAAAAAAGGTGTGATAATTTCATCTTGGAGGCGATATTCGCGGACGGTGGATCGCCACAGTTAATGGCGGGAGGGTGCCATTGCAATTCCTATACAAATTTAGTGTTTGAAATCAATTCCTTCGCACATGCTATTGTTTCAATAGTGCCAAAACGATTTTCAAATTACATGTGCAACTCCTTAAAAATTATAAGTGATGGAATAATGCATTCCATTCAAGTGGAAAAGGACATATATTTTTTCACTAAGTATGGACATACAATTATGCATCAAAATGTGCGAAACTATCTTCACTGCATATCCATTTTTCAAATGTTTCAATATTCATTGGCTGGTTCAAAGGAAATTGAAAATGTTGAGGTTCAAATCTATCTTCAGCACATGCTATTGTTTCAATAGAGCTAATATGTTTTTCACATTACATGTGCAGTTCTTAAGTATGACCTTGTAAATGAAATTGTGTCTTCGACAATATGGAAACTGGAGCAATAAGCACTATATGAGCTATAAATAAACAGAACATTGTTTTCAATTGGAGATGCTATATTCTCTACTGTAATTCACATCAAGATTTTAAGCACATTATTCCCCTACTATATCGTTGGATATAGTTATATCTGATAGTTCCAATAAATGTGCAAATGGTTTGGCGTCATCTCATAAATTTCAAAAAAAAGGTGTGATAATTTCATCTTGGAGGCGATATTCGCGGACGGTGGATCGCCACAGTTAATGGCGGGAGGGTGCCATTGCAATTCCTATACAAATTTAGTGTTTGAAATCAATTCCTTCGCACATGCTATTGTTTCAATAGTGCCAAAACGATTTTCAAATTACATGTGCAACTCCTTAAAAATTATAAGTGATGGAATAGTGCATTCCATTCAAGTGGAAAAGGACATATATTTTTTCACTAAGTATGGACATACAATTATGCATCAAAATGTGCGAAACTATCTTCACTGCATATCCATTTTTCAAATGTTTCAATATTCATTGGCTGGTTCAAAGGAAATTGAAAATTTTGAGGTTGAAATCTATCTTCAGCACATGCTATTGTTTCAATAGAGCTAATATGTTTTTCACATTACATGTGCAGTTCTTAAGTATGACCTTGTAAATGAAATTGTGTCTTCGACTAATATGGAAACTGGAGCAATAAGCACTATATGAGCTATAAATAAACAGAACATTGTTTTCAATTGGAGATGCTATATTCTCTACTGTAATTCACATCAAGATTTTAAGCACATTATTCCCCTACTATATCGTTGGATATAGTTATATCTGATAGTTCCAATAAATGTGCAAATGGTTTGGCGTCATCTCATAAATTTCAAAAAAAAGGTGTGATAATTTCATCTTGGAGGCGATATTCGCGGACGGTGGATCGCCACAGTTAATGGCGGGAGGGTGCCATTGCAATTCCTATACAAATTTAGTGTTTGAAATCAATTCCTTCGCACATGCTATTGTTTCAATAGTGCCAAAACGATTTTCAAATTACATGTGCAACTCCTTAAAAATTATAAGTGATGGAATAGTGCATTCCATTCAAGTGGAAAAGGACATATATTTTTTCACTAAGTATGGACATACAATTATGCATCAAAATGTGCGAAACTATCTTCACTGCATATCCATTTTTCAAATGTTTCAATATTCATTGGCTGGTTCAAAGGAAATTGAAAATGTTGAGGTTGAAATCTATCTTCAGCACATGCTATTGTTTCAATAGAGCTAATATGTTTTTCACATTACATGTGCAGTTCTTAAGTATGAACTTGTAAATGAAATTGTGTCTTCGACAATATGGAAACTGGAACAATAAGCACCATATCAGCTATAAATAAAAAGAGCATTGTTTTCAATTGGAGATGCTATATGCTCTACTGTAATTCACATCCAGATTTTAAGCACATTATTCCCCTACTATATCGTTGGATATAGTTATATCTGATAGTTCCAATAAATGTGCAAATGGTTTGGCGTCATCTCATAAATTTCAAAAAAAAGGTGTGATAATTTCATCTTGGAGGCGATATTCGCGGACGGTGGATCGCCACAGTTAATGGCGGGAGGGTGCCATTGCAATTCCTATACAAATTTAGTGTTTGAAATCAATTCCTTCGCACATGCTATTGTTTCAATAGTGCCAAAACGATTTTCAAATTACATGTGCAACTCCTTAAAAATTATAAGTGATGGAATAGTGCTTTCCATTCAAGTGGAAAGGGACATATGTTTTTTCACTAAGTATGGACATACAATTATGCATCAAAATGTGCGAAACTATCTTCACTGCATATCCATTTTTCAAATGTTTCAATATTCATGGCTGGTTCAAAGGAAATTGAAAATGTTGAGGTTGAAATCTATCTTCAGCACATGCTATTGTTTCAATAGAGCTAATATGTTTTTCACATTACATGTGCAGTTCTTAAGTATGACCTTGTAAATGAAATTTTGTCTTCGACAATATGGAAACTGGAGCAATAAGCACTATATGAGCTATAAATAAACAGAACATTGTTTTCAATTGGAGATGCTATATTCTCTACTGTAATTCACATCAAGATTTTAAGCACATTATTGCCCTACTATATCGTTGGATATAGTTATATCTGATAGTTCCAATAAATGTGCAAATGGTTTGGCGTCATCTCATAAATTTCAAAAAAAAGGTGTGATAATTTCATCTTGGAGGCGATATTCGCGGACGGTGGATCGCCACAGTTAATGGCGGGAGGGTGCCATTGCAATTCCTATACAAATTTAGTGTTTGAAATCAATTCCTTCGCACATGCTATTGTTTCAATAGTGCCAAAACGATTTTCAAATTACATGTGCAACTCCTTAATAATTATAAGTGATGGAAGAGTGCATTCCATTCAAGTGGAAAAGGACATATATTTTTTCACTAAGTATGGACATACAATTATGCATCCAAATGTGCGAAACTATCTTCACTGCATATCCATTTTTCAAATGTTTCAATATTCATTGGCTGGTTCAAAGGAAATTGAAAATGTTGAGGTTGAAATCTATCTTCAGCACATGCTATTGTTTCAATAGAGGTAATATGTTTTTCACATTACATGTGCAGATCTTAAGTATGACCTTGTAAATGAAATTGTGTCTTCGACAATATGGAAACTGGAGCAATAAGCACTATATGAGCTATAAATAAACAGAACATTGTTTTCAATTGGAATTGCTCTATTCTCTACTGTATTTCACATCAAGATTTTAAGCACATTATTCCCCTACTATATCGTTGGATATAGTTATATCTGATAGTTCCAATAAATGTGCAAATGGTTTGGTGTCATCTCATAAATTTCAAAAAAAAGGTGTGATAATTTCATCTTGGAGGCGATATTCGCGGACGGTGGATCGCCACAGTTAATGGCGGGAGGGTGCCATTGCAATTCCTATACAAATTTAGTGTTTGAAATCAATTCCTTCGCACATGCTATTGTTTCAATAGTGCCAAAACGATTTTCAAATTACATGTGCAACTCCTTAAAAATTATAAGTGATGGAATAGTGCATTCCATTCAAGTGGAAAAGGACATATATTTTTTCACTAAGTATGGACATACAATTATGCATCAAAATGTGCGAAACTATCTTCACTGCATATCCAGTTTTCAAATGTTTCAATATTCATTGGCTGGTTCAAAGGAAATTGAAAATGTTGAGGTTGAAATCTATCTTCAGCACATGCTATTGTTTCAATAGAGCTAATATGTTTTTCACATTACATGTGCAGTTCTTAAGTATGACCTTGTAAATGATATTGTGTCTTCGACTAATATGGAAACTGGAGCAATAAGCACTATATGAGCTATAAATAAACAGAACATTGTATTCAATTGGAGATGCTATATTCTCTACTGTAATTCACATCAAGATTTTAAGCACATTATTCTCCTACTATACCGTTGGATATAGTTATATCTGATAGTTCCAATAAATGTGCAAATGGTTTGGCGTCATCTCATAAATTTTAAAAAAAAAGGTGTGATAATTTCATCTTGGAGGCGATATTCGCGGACGGTGGATCGCCACAGTTAATGGCGGGAGGGTGCCATTGCAATTCCTATACACATTTAGTGTTTGAAATCAATTCCTTCGCACATGCTATTGTTTCAATAGTGCCAAAACGATTTTCAAATTACATGTGCAACTCCTTAAAAATTATAAGTGATGGAATAGTGCATTCCATTCAAGTGGAAAGGGACATATGTTTTTTCACTAAGTATGGACATACAATTATGCATCAAAATGTGCGAAACTATCTTCACTGCATATCCATTTTTCAAATGTTTCAATATTCATTGGCTGGTTCAAAGGAAATTGAAAATGTTGAGGTTGAAATCTATCTTCAGCACATGCTATTGTTTCAATAGAGCTAATATGTTTTTCACATTACATGTGCAGTTCTTAAGTATGACCTTGTAAATGAAATTGTGTCTTCGACTAATATGGAAACTGGAGCAATAAGCACTATATGAGCTATAAATAAACAGAACATTGTTTTCAATTGGAGATGCTATATTCTCTACTGTAATTCACATCAAGATTTTAAGCATATTATTCCCCTACTATATCGTTGGATATAGTTATATCTGATAGTTCCAATAAATGTGCAAATGGTTTGGCGTCATCTCATAAATTTCAAAAAAAAGGTGTGATAATTTCATCTTGGAGGCGATATTCGCGGACGGTGGATCGCCACAGTTAATGGCGGGAGGGTGCCATTGCAATTCCTATACAAATTTAGTGTTTGAAATCAATTCCTTCGCACATGCTATTGTTTCAATAGTGCCAAAACGATTTTCAAATTACGTGTGCAACTCCTTAAAAATTATAAGTGATGGAAGAGTGCATTCCATTCAAGTGGAAAAGGACATATATTTTTTCACTAAGTATGGACATACAATTATGCATCAAAATGTGCGAAACTATCTTCACTGCATATCCATTTTTCAAATGTTTCAATATTCATTGGCTGGTTCAAAGGAAATTGAAAATGTTGAGGTTGAAATCTATCTTCAGCACATGCTATTGTTTCAATAGAGCTAATATGTTTTTCACATTACATGTGCAGATCTTAAGTATGACCTTGTAAATGAAATTGTGTCTTCGACAATATGGAAACTGGAGCAATAAGCACTATATGAGCTATAAATAAACAGAACATTGTTTTCAATTGGAATTGCTATATTCTCTACTGTATTTCACATCAAGATTTTAAGCACATTATTCCCCTACTATATCGTTGGATATAGTTATATCTGATAGTTCCAATAAATGTGCAAATGGTTTGGCGTCATCTCATAAATTTCAAAAAAAAGGTGTGATAATTTCATCTTGGAGGCGATATTCGCGGACGGTGGATCGCCACAGTTAATGGCGGGAGGGTGCCATTGCAATTCCTATACAAATTTAGTGTTTGAAATCAATTCCTTCGCACATGCTATTGTTTCAATAGTGCCAAAACGATTTTCAAATTACATGTGCAACTCCTTAAAAATTATAAGTGATGGAATAGTGCATTCCATTCAAGTAGAAAAGGACATATATTTTTTCACTAAGTATGGACATACAATTATGCATCCAAATGTGCGAAACTATCTTCACTGCATATCCATTTTTCAAATGTTTCAATATTCATTGGCTGGTTCAAAGGAAATTGAAAATGTTGAGGTTGAAATCTATCTTCAGCACATGCTATTGTTTCAATAGAGCTAATATGTTTTTCACATTACATGTGCAGTTCTTAAGTATGACCTTGTAAATGAAATTGTGTCTTCGGCAATATGGAAACTGGAGCAATAAGCACTATATGAGCTATAAATAAACAGAACTTTGTTTTCAATTGGAGATGCTATATTCTCTACTGTAATTCACATCAAGATTTTAAGCACATTATTCCCCTACTATATCGTTGGAATTAGTTATATCTGATAGTTGAAATAAATGTGCAAATGGTTTGGCGTCATCTCATAAATTTAAAAAAAAGGTGTGATAATTTCATCTTGGAGGCGATATTCGCGGACGGTGGATCGCCACAGTTAATGGCGGGAGGGTGCCATTGCAATTCCTATACAAATTTAGTGTTTGAAATCAATTCCTTCGCACATGCTATTGTTTCAATAGTGCCAAAACGATTTTCAAATTACATGTGCAACTCCTTAAAAATTATAAGTGATGGAATAGTGCATTCCATTCAAGTGGAAAAGGACATATATTTTTTCACTAAGTATGGACATACAATTATGCATCAAAATGTGCGAAACTATCTTCACTGCATATCCATTTTTCAAATGTTTCAATATTCATTGGCTGGTTCAAAGGAAATTGAAAATGTTGAGGTTGAAATCTATCTTCAGCACATGCTATTGTTTCAATAGAGCTAATATGTTTTTCACATTACATGTGCAGTTCTTAAGTATGACCTTGTAAATGAAATTGTGTCTTCGACAATATGGAAACTGGAGCAATAAGCACTATATGAGCTATAAATAAACAGAACATAGTTTTCAATTGGAGATGCTATATTCTCTACTGTAATTCACATCCAGATTTTAAGCACATTACTCCCCTACTATATCGTTGGATATAGTTATATCTGATAGTTCCAATAAATGTGCAAATGGTTTGGCGTCATCTCATAAATTTCAAAAAAAAGGTGTGATAATTTCATCTTGGAGGCGATATTCGCGGACGGTGGATCGCCACAGTTAATGGCGGGAGGGTGCCATTGCAATTCCTATACAAATTTAGTGTTTGAAATCAATTCCTTCGCACATGCTATTGTTTCAATAGTGCCAAAACGATTTTCAAATTACATGTGCAACTCCTTAAAAATTATAAGTGATGGAATAGTGCATTCCATTCAAGTGGAAAAGGACATATATTTTTTCACTATGTATGGACATACAATTATGCATCAAAATGTGCGAAACTATCTTCACTGCATATCCATTTTTCAAATGTTTCAATATTCATTGGCTGGTTCAAAGGAAATTGAAAATGTTGAGGTTGAAATCTATCTTCAGCACATGCTATTGTTTCAATAGAGCTAATATGTTTTTCACATTACATGTGCAGATCTTAAGTATGACCTTGTAAATGAAATTGTGTCTTCGACAATATGGAAACTGGAGCAATAAGCACTATATGAGCTATAAATAAACAGAACATTGTTTTCAATTGGAGATGCTATATTCTCTACTGTAATTCACATCCAGATTTTAAGCACATTATTCCCCTACTATATCGTTGGATATAGTTATATCTGATAGTTCCAATAAATGTGCAAATGGTTTGGCGTCATCTCATAAATTTCAAAAAAAAGGTGTGATAATTTCATCTTGGAGGCGATATTCGCGGACGGTGGATCGCCACAGTTAATGGCGGGAGGGTGCCATTGCAATTCCTATACAAATTTAGTGTTTGAAATCAATTCCTTCGCACATGCTATTGTTTCAATAGTGCCAAAACGATTTTCAAATTACATGTGCAACTCCTTAAAAATTATAAGTGATGGAATAGTGCATTCCATTCAAGTGGAAAAGGACATATATTTTTTCACTAAGTATGGACATACAATTATGCATCAAAATGTGCGAAACTATCGTCAGTGCATTTCCATTTTTCAAATGTTTCAATATTAATTGGCTGGTTCAAAGGAAATTGAAAATGTTGAGGTTGAAATCTATCTTCAGCACATGCTATTGTTTCAATAGAGCTAATATGTTTTTCACATTACATGTGCAGTTCTAAAGTATGACCTTGTAAATGATTTTGTGTCTTCGACTAATATAGAAACTGGAGCAATAAGCACTATATCAGCTATAAATAAACAGAACATTGTTTTCAATTGGAGATGCTATATTCTCTACTGTAATTCACATCAAGAGATTAAGCACATTATTCCCCTACTATATCATTGGATATAGTTATATCTAATAGTTCCAATAAATGTGCAAATGGTTTGGCGTCATCTCATAAATTTCAAAAAAAAGGTGTGATAATTTCATCTTGGAGGCGATATTCGCGGACGGTGGATCGCCACAGTTAATGGCGGGAGGGTGCCATTGCAATTCCTATACAAATTTAGTGTTTGAAATCAATTCCTTCGCACATGCTATTGTTTCAATAGTGCCAAAACGATTTTCAAATTACATGTGCAACTCCTTAAAAATTAAAAGTTATGGAATAGTGCATTCCTTTATTGTGGAGATGGACATATATTTTTTCATAAAATTCTAAGTATGGACATACAATTATGCATCAAAATGTGCGAAACTATCGTCATTGCATTTCCATTTTTCAAATATTTCAATATTAATTGGCTGGTTCAAAGGAAATTGAAAATGTTGAGGTTGAAATCTATCTTCAGCACATGCTATTGTTTCAATAGAGCTAATATGTTTTTCACATTACATGTGCAGTTCTTAAGTATGACCTTGTAAATGAAATTGTGTCTTCTACAATATGGAAACTGGAGCAATAAGCACTATATGAGCTATAAATAAACAGAACTTTGTTTTCAATTGGAGATGCTATATTCTCTACTGTAATTCACATCAAGATTTTAAGCACATTATTCCCCTACTATATCGTTGGATATAGTTATATCTGATAGTTCCAATAAATGTGCAAATGGTTTGGCGTCATCTCATAAATTTCAAAAAAAAAGGTGTGATAATTTCATCTTGGAGGCGATATTCGCGGACGGTGGATCGCCACAGTTAATGGCGGGAGGGTGCCATTGCAATTCCTATACAAATTTAGTGTTTGAAATCAATTCCTTCGCACATGCTATTGTTTCAATAGTGCCAAAACGATTTTCAAATTACATGTGCAACTCCTTAAAAATTATAAGTGATGGAATAGTGCATTCCATTGAAGTGGAAAAGGACATATATTTTTTCACTATGTATGGACATACAATTATGCATCAAAATGTGCGAAACTATCTTCACTGCATATCCATTTTTCAAATGTTTCAATATTCATTGGCTGGTTCAAAGGAAATTGAAAATGTTGAGGTTGAAATCTATCTTCAGCACATGCTATTGTTTCAATAGAGCTAATATGTTTTTCACATTACATGTGCAGTTCTTAAGTATGACCTTGTAAATGAAAATGTGTCTTCGACAATATGGAAACTGGAGCAATAAGCACTATATGAGCTATAAATAAACAGAACATAGTTTTCAATTGGAGATGCTATATTCTCTACTGTAATTCACATCCAGATTTTAAGCACATTACTCCCCTACTATATCGTTGGATATAGTTATATCTGATAGTTCCAATAAATGTGCAAATGGTTTGGCGTCATCTCATAAATTTCAAAAAAAAGGTGTGATAATTTCATCTTGGAGGCGATATTCGCGGACGGTGGATCGCCACAGTTAATGGCGGGAGGGTGCCATTGCAATTCCTATACAAATTTAGGGTTTGAAATCAATTCCTTCGCACATGCTATTGTTTCAATAGTGCCAAAACGATTTTCAAATTACATGTGCAACTCCTTAAAAATTATAAGTGATGGAATAGTGCATTCCATTCAAGTGGAAAAGGACATATATTTTTTCACTATGTATGGACATACAATTATGCATCAAAATGTGCGAAACTATCTTCACTGCATATCCATTTTTCAAATGTTTCAATATTCATTGGCTGGTTCAAAGGAAATTGAAAATGTTGAGGTTGAAATCTATCTTCAGCACATGCTATTGTTTCAATAGAGCTAATATGTTTTTCACATTACATGTGCAGATCTTAAGTATGACCTTGTAAATGAAATTGTGTCTTCGACAATATGGAAACTGGAGCAATAAGCACTATATGAGCTATAAATAAACAGAACATTGTTTTCAATTGGAGATGCTATATTTTCTACTGTAATTCACATCCAGATTTTAAGCACATTATTCCCCTACTATATCGTTGGATATAGTTATATCTGATAGTTCCAATAAATGTGCAAATGGTTTGGCGTCATCTCATAAATTTCAAAAAAAAGGTGTGATAATTTCATCTTGGAGGCGATATTCGCGGACGGTGGATCGCCACAGTTAATGGCGGGAGGGTGCCATTGCAATTCCTATACAAATTTAGTGTTTGAAATCAATTCCTTCGCACATGCTATTGTTTCAATAGTGCCAAAACGATTTTCAAATTACATGTGCAACTCCTTAAAAATTATAAGTGATGGAATAGTGCATTCCATTCAAGTGGAAAAGGACATATATTTTTTCACTAAGTATGGACATACAATTATGCATCAAAATGTGCGAAACTATCTTCACTGCATATCCATTTTTCAAATGTTTCAATATTCATTGGCTGGTTCAAAGGAAATTGAAAATGTTGAGGTTGAAATCTATCTTCAGCACATGCTATTGTTTCAATAGAGCTAATCTGTTTTTCACATTACATGTGCAGTTCTTAAGTATGACCTTGTAAATGAAATTGTGTCTTCTACAATATGGAAACTGGAGCAATAAGCACTATATGAGCTATAAATAAACAGAACTTTGTTTTCAATTGGAGATGCCATATTCTCTACTGTAATTCACATCAAGATTTTAAGCACATTATTCCCCTACTATATCGTTGGATATAGTTATATCTGATAGTTCCAATAAATGTGCAAATGGTTTGGCGTCATCTCATAAATTTCAAAAAAAAAGGTGTGATAATTTCATCTTGGAGGCGATATTCGCGGACGGTGGATCGCCACAGTTAATGGCGGGAGGGTGCCATTGCAATTCCTATACAAATTTAGTGTTTGAAATCAATTCCTTCGCACATGCTATTGTTTCAATAGTGCCAAAACGATTTTCAAATTACATGTGCAACTCCTTAAAAATTATAAGTGATGGAATAATGCATTCCATTCAAGTGGAAAAGGACATATATTTTTTCACTAAGTATGGACATACAATTATGCATCAAAATGTGCGAAACTATCTTCACTGCATATCCATTTTTCAAATGTTTCAATATTCATTGGCTGGTTCAAAGGAAATTGAAAATGTTGAGGTTCAAATCTATCTTCAGCACATGCTATTGTTTCAATAGAGCTAATATGTTTTTCACATTACATGTGCAGTTCTTAAGTATGACCTTGTAAATGAAATTGTGTCTTCGACAATATGGAAACTGGAGCAATAAGCACTATATGAGCTATAAATAAACAGAACATTGTTTTCAATTGGAGATGCTATATTCTCTACTGTAATTCACATCCAGATTTTAAGCACATTATTCCCCTACTATATCGTTGGATATAGTTATATCTGTTAGTTCCAATAAATGTGCAAATGGTTTGGCGTCATCTCATAAATTTCAAAAAAAAAGGTGTGATAATTTCATCTTGGAGGCGATATTCGCGGACGGTGGATCGCCACAGTTAATGGCGGGAGGGTGCCATTGCAATTCCTATACAAATTTAGTGTTTGAATTCAATTCCTTCGCACATGCTATTGTTTCAATAGTGCCAAAAAGATTTTCAAATTACATGTGCAAATCCTTAAAAATTATAAGTGATGGAATAGTGCATTCCATTCAAGTGGAAAAGGACATATATTTTTTCACTAAGTATGGGCATACAATTATGCATCAAAATGTGCGAAACTATCGTCAGTGCATTTCCATTTTTCAAATGTTTCAATATTCATGGCTGGTTCAAAGGAAATTGAAAATGTTGAGGTTGAAATCTATCTTCAGCACATGCTATTGTTTCAATAGAGCTAATATGTTTTTCACATTACATGTGCAGTTCTAAAGTATGACCTTGTAAATGATTTTGTGTCTTCGACTAATATAGAAACTGGAGCAATAAGCACTATATCAGCTATAAATAAACAGAACATTGTTTTCAATTGGAGATGCTATATTCTCTACTGTAATTCACATCAAGAGATTAAGCACATTATTCCCCTACTATATCGTTGGATATAGTTATATCTAATAGTTCCAATAAATGTGCAAATGGTTTGGCGTCATCTCATAAATTTCAAAAAAAAGGTGTGATAATTTCATCTTGGAGGCGATATTCGCGGACGGTGGATCGCCACAGTTAATGGCGGGAGGGTGCCATTGCAATTCCTATACAAATTTAGTGTTTGAAATCAATTCCTTCGCACATGCTATTGTTTCAATAGTGCCAAAACGATTTTCAAATTACATGTGCAACTCCTTAAAAATTATAAGTGATGGAATAGTGCATTCCATTCAAGTGGAAAAGGACATATATTTTTTCACTAAGTATGGACATACAATTATGCATCCAAATGTGCGAACCTATCTTCACTGCATATCCATTTTTCAAATGTTTCAATATTCATTGGCTGGTTCAAAGGAAATTGAAAATGTTGAGGTTCAAATCTATCTTCAGCACATGCTATTGTTTCAATAGAGCTAATATGTTTTTCACATTACATGTGCAGTTCTTAAGTATGACCTTGTAAATGAAATTGTGTCTTCGACAATATGGAAACTGGAGCAATAAGCACTATATGAGCTATAAATAAACAGAACATTGTTTTCAATTGGAGATGCTATATTCTCTACTGTAATTCACATCAAGATTTTAAGCACATTATTCCCCTACTATATCGTTGGATATAGTTATATCTAATAGTACCAATTAATGTGCAAATGGTTTGGCGTCATCTCATAAATTTCAAAAAAAGGTGTGATAATTTCATCTTGGAGGCGATATTCGCGGACGGTGGATCGCCACAGTTAATGGCGGGAGGGTGCCATTGCAATTCCTATACAAATTTAGTGTTTGAAATCAATTCCTTCGCACATGCTATTGTTTCAATAGTGCCAAAACGATTTTAAAATTACATGTGCAACTCCTTAAAAATTATAAGTGATGGAATAGTGCATTCCATTCAAGTGGAAAAGGACATATATTTTTTCACTAAGTATGGACATACAATTATGCATCCAAATGTGCGAAACTATCTTCACTGCATATCCATTTTTCAAATGTTTCAATATTCATTGGCTGGTTCAAAGGAAATTGAAAATGTTGAGGTTGAAATCTATCTTCAGCACATGCTATTGTTTCAATAGAGCTAATATGTTTTTCACATTACATGTGCAGTTCTTAAGTATGACCTTGTAAATGAAATTGTGTCTTCGACAATATGGAAACTGGAGTAATAAGCACTATATGAGCTATAAATAAACAGAACATTGTTTTCAATTGGAGATGCTATATTCTCTACTGTAATTCACATCAAGATTTTAAGCACATTATTCCCCTTCTATATCGTTGGATATAGTTATATCTGATAGTTCCAATAAATGTGCAAATGGTTTGGCGTCATCTCAAAATTTCAAAAAAAAGGTGTGATAATTTCATCTTGGAGGCGATATTCGCGGACGGTGGATCGCCACAGTTAATGGCGGGAGGGTGCCATTGCAATTCCTATACAAATTTAGTGTTTGAAATCAATTCCTTCGCACATGCTATTGTTTCAATAGTGCCAAAACGATTTTCAAATTACATGTGCAACTCCTTAAAAATTATAAGTGATGGAATAATGCATTCCATTCAAGTGGAAAAGGACATATATTTTTTCACTAAGTATGGACATACAATTATGCATCAAAATGTGCGAAACTATCTTCACTGCATATCCATTTTTCAAATGTTTCAATATTCATTGGCTGGTTCAAAGGAAATTGAAAATGTTGAGGTTGAAATCTATCTTCAGCACATGCTATTGTTTCAATAGAGCTAATATGTTTTTCACATTACATGTGCAGTTGTTAAGTATGACCTTGTAAATGAAATTGTGTCTTCGACTAATATGGAAACTGGAGCAATAAGCACTATATGAGCTATAAATAAACAGAACATTGTTTTCAATTGGAGATGCCATATTCTCTACTGTAATTCACATCAAGATTTTAAGCACATTGTTCCCCTACTATATCGTTGGATATAGTTATATCTGATAGTTCCAATAAATGTGCAAATGGTTTGGCGTCATCTCATAAATTTCAAAAAAAAGGTGTGATAATTTCATCTTGGAGGCGATATTCGCGGACGGTGGATCGCCACAGTTAATGGCGGGAGGGTGCCATTGCAATTCCTATACAAATTTAGTGTTTGAAATCAATTCCTTCGCACATGCTATTGTTTCAATAGTGCCAAAACGATTTTCAAATTACATGTGCAACTCCTTAAAAATTATAAGTGATGGAATAGTGCATTCCATTCAAGTGGAAAAGGACATATATTTTTTCACTAAGTATGGACATACAATTATGCATCAAAATGTGCGAAACTATCTTCACTGCATATCCATTTTTCAAATGTTTCAATATTCATTGGCTGGTTCAAAGGAAATTGAAAATGTTGAGGTTGAAATCTATCTTCAGCACATGCTATTGTTTCAATAGAGCTAATCTGTTTTTCACATTACATGTGCAGTTCTTAAGTATGACCTTGTAAATGAAATTGTGTCTTCTACAATATGGAAACTGGAGCAATAAGCACTATATGAGCTATAAATAAACAGAACTTTGTTTTCAATTGGAGATGCCATATTCTCTACTGTAATTCACATCAAGATTTTAAGCACATTATTCCCCTACTATATCGTTGGATATAGTTATATCTGATAGTTCCAATAAATGTGCAAATGGTTTGGCGTCATCTCATAAATTTCAAAAAAAAGGTGTGATAATTTCATCTTGGAGGCGATATTCGCGGACGGTGGATCGCCACAGTTAATGGCGGGAGGGTGCCATTGCAATTCCTATACAAATTTAGTGTTTGAAATCAATTCCTTCGCACATGCTATTGTTTCAATAGTGCCAAAACGATTTTCAAATTACATGTGCAACTCCTTAAAAATTATAAGTGATGGAATAGTGCATTCCATTCAAGTGGAAAAGGACATATATTTTTTCACTAAGTATGGACATACAATTATGCATCCAAATGTGCGAAACTATCTTCACTGCATATCCATTTTTCAAATGTTTCAATATTCATTGGCTGGTTCAAAGGAAATTGAAAATGTTGAGGTTGAAATCTATCTTCAGCACATGCTATTGTTTCAATAGAGCTAATATGTTTTTCACATTACATGTGCAGTTCTTAAGTATGACCTTGTAAATGAAATTGTGTCTTCGACAATATGGAAACTGGAGTAATAAGCACTATATGAGCTATAAATAAACAGAACATTGTTTTCAATTGGAGATGCTATATTCTCTACTGTAATTCACATCAAGATTTTAAGCACATTATTCCCCTTCTATATCGTTGGATATAGTTATATCTGATAGTTCCAATAAATGTGCAAATGGTTTGGCGTCATCTCAAAATTTCAAAAAAAAGGTGTGATAATTTCATCTTGGAGGCGATATTCGCGGACGGTGGATCGCCACAGTTAATGGCGGGAGGGTGCCATTGCAATTCCTATACAAATTTAGTGTTTGAAATCAATTCCTTCGCACATGCTATTGTTTCAATAGTGCCAAAACGATTTTCAAATTACATGTGCAACTCCTTAAAAATTATAAGTGATGGAATAATGCATTCCATTCAAGTGGAAAAGGACATATATTTTTTCACTAAGTATGGACATACAATTATGCATCAAAATGTGCGAAACTATCTTCACTGCATATCCATTTTTCAAATGTTTCAATATTCATTGGCTGGTTCAAAGGAAATTGAAAATGTTGAGGTTGAAATCTATCTTCAGCACATGCTATTGTTTCAATAGAGCTAATATGTTTTTCACATTACATGTGCAGTTGTTAAGTATGACCTTGTAAATGAAATTGTGTCTTCGACTAATATGGAAACTGGAGCAATAAGCACTATATGAGCTATAAATAAACAGAACATTGTTTTCAATTGGAGATGCCATATTCTCTACTGTAATTCACATCACGATTTTAAGCACATTGTTCCCCTACTATATCGTTGGATATAGTTATATCTGATAGTTCCAATAAATGTGCAAATGGTTTGGCGTCATCTCATAAATTTCAAAAAAAAGGTGTGATAATTTCATCTTGGAGGCGATATTCGCGGACGGTGGATCGCCACAGTTAATGGCGGGAGGGTGCCATTGCAATTCCTATACAAATTTAGTGTTTGAAATCAATTCCTTCGCACATGCTATTGTTTCAATAGTGCCAAAACGATTTTCAAATTACGTGTGCAACTCCTTAAAAATTATAAGTGATGGAAGAGTGCATTCCATTCAAGTGGAAAAGGACATATATTTTTTCACTAAGTATGGACATACAATTATGCATCAAAATGTGCGAAACTATCTTCACTGCATATCCATTTTTCAAATGTTTCAATATTCATTGGCTGGTTCAAAGGAAATTGAAAATGTTGAGGTTGAAATCTATCTTCAGCACATGCTATTGTTTCAATAGAGCTAATATGTTTTTCACATTACATGTGCAGTTCTTAAGTATGACCTTGTAAATGAAATTGTGTCTTCTACAATATGGAAACTGGAGCAATAAGCACTATATGAGCTATAAATAAACAGAACTTTGTTTTCAATTGGAGATGCTATATTCTCTACTGTAATTCACATCAAGATTTTAAGCACATTATTCCCCTACTATATCGTTGGATATAGTTATATCTGATAGTTCCAATAAATGTGCAAATGGTTTGGCGTCATCTCATAAATTTCAAAAAAAAAGGTGTGATAATTTCATCTTGGAGGCGATATTCGCGGACGGTGGATCGCCACAGTTAATGGCGGGAGGGTGCCATTGCAATTCCTATACAAATTTAGTGTTTGAAATCAATTCCTTCGCACATGCTATTGTTTCAATAGTGCCAAAACGATTTTCAAATTACATGTGCAACTCCTTAAAAATTAAAAGTTATGGAATAGTGCATTCCTTTATAGTGGAGATGGACATATATTTTTTCATAGAATTCTAAGTATGGACATACAATTATGCATCAAAATGTGCGAAACTATCTTCACTGCATATCCATTTTTCAAATGTTTCAATATTCATTGGCTGGTTCAAAGGGAATTGAAAATGTTGAGGTTGAAATCTATCTTCAGCACATGCTATTGTTTCAATAGAGCTAATATGTTTTTCACATTACATGTGCAGTTCTTAAGTATGACCTTGTAAATGAAATTGTGTCTTCGACAATATGGAAACTGGAGCAATAAGCACTATATGAGCTATAAATAAACAGAACATTGTTTTCAATTGGAATTGCTATATTCTCTACTGTATTTCACATCAAGATTTTAAGCACATTATTCCCCTACTATATCGTTGGATATAGTTATATCTGATAGTTCCAATAAATGTGCAAATGGTTTGGCGTCATCTCATAAATTTCAAAAAAAAGGTGTGATAATTTCATCTTGGAGGCGATATTCGCGGACGGTGGATCGCCACAGTTAATGGCGGGAGGGTGCCATTGCAATTCCTATACAAATTTAGTGTTTGAAATCAATTCCTTCGCACATGCTATTGTTTCAATAGTGCCAAAACGATTTTCAAATTACATGTGCAACTCCTTAAAAATTATAAGTGATGGAATAGTGCGTTCCATTCAAGTGGAAAAGGACATATATTTTTTCACTAAGTATGGACATACAATTATGCATCAAAATGTGCGAAACTATCTTCACTGCATATCCATTTTTCAAATGTTTCAATATTCATTGGCTGGTTCAAAGGAAATTGAAAATGTTGAGGTTGAAATCTATCTTCAGCACATGCTATTGTTTCAATAGAGCTAATATGTTTTTCACATTACATGTGCAGTTCTTAAGTATGACCTTGTAAATGAAATTGTGTCTTCTACAATATGGAAACTGGAGCAATAAGCACTATATGAGCTATAAATAAACAGAACATTGTTTTCAATTGGAGATGCTATATTCTCTACTGTAATTCACATCAAGATTTTAAGCACATTATTCCCCTACTATATCGTTGGATATAGTTATATCTGATAGTTCCAATAAATGTGCAAATGGTTTGGCGTCATCTCATAAATTTCAAAAAAAAAGGTGTGATAATTTCATCTTGGAGGCGATATTCGCGGACGGTGGATCGCCACAGTTAATGGCGGGAGGGTGCCATTGCAATTCCTATACAAATTTAGTGTTTGAAATCAATTCCTTCGCACATGCTATTGCTTCAATAGTGCCAAAACGATTTTCAAATTACATGTGCAACTCCTTAAAAATTATAAGTGATGGAATAGTGCATTCCATTCAAGTGGAAAAGGACATATATTTTTTCACTAAGTATTGACATACAATTATGCATCAAAATGTGCGAAACTATCTTCACTGCATATCCATTTTTCAAATGTTTCAATATTCATTGGCTGGTTCAAAGGAAATTGAAAATGTTGAGGTTGAAATCTATCTTCAGCACATGCTATTGTTTCAATAGAGCTAATATGTTTTTCACATTACATGTGCAGTTCTTAAGTATGACCTTGTAAATGAAATTGTGTCTTCGACAATATGGAAACTGGAGCAATAAGCACTATATGAGCTATAAATAAACAGAACATAGTTTTCAATTGGAGATGCTATATTCTCTACTGTAATTCACATCCAGATTTTAAGCACATTACTCCCCTACTATATCGTTGGATATAGTTATATCTGATAGTTCCAATAAATGTGCAAATGGTTTGGCGTCATCTCATAAATTTCAAAAAAAAGGTGTGATAATTTCATCTTGGAGGCGATATTCGCGGACGGTGGATCGCCACAGTTAATGGCGGGAGGGTGCCATTGCAATTCCTATACAAATTTATTGTTTGAAATCAATTCCTTCGCACATGCTATTGTTTCAATAGTGCCAAAACGATTTTCAAATTACATGTGCAACTCCTTAAAAATTATAAGTGATGGAATAGTGCATTCCATTCAAGTGGAAAAAGACATATATTTTTTTCACTAAGTATGGACACACAATTATGCATCAAAATGTGCGAAACTATCTTCACTGCATATCCATTTTTCAAATGTTTCAATATTCATTGGCTGGTTCAAAGGAAATTGAAAATGTTGAGGTTGAAATCTATCTTCAGCACATGCTATTGTTTCAATAGAGCTAATATGTTTTTCACATTACATGTGCAGTTGTTAAGTATGACCTTGTAAATGAAATTGTGTCTTCGACTAATATGGAAACTGGAGCAATAAGCACTATATGAGCTATAAATAAACAGAACATTGTTTTCAATTGGAGATGCCATATTCTCTACTGTAATTCACATCAAGATTTTAAGCACATTGTTCCCCTAGTATATCGTTGGATATAGTTATATCTGATAGTTCCAATAAATGTGCAAATGGTTTGGCGTCATCTCATAAATTTCAAAAAAAAGGTGTGATAATTTCATCTTGGAGGCGATATTCGCGGACGGTGGATCGCCACAGTTAATGGCGGGAGGGTGCCATTGCAATTCCTATACAAATTTAGTGTTTGAAATCAATTCCTTCGCACATGCTATTGTTTCAATAGTGCCAAAACGATTTTCAAATTACATGTGCAACTCCTTAAAAATTATAAGTGATGGAATAGTGCATTCCATTCAAGTGGAAAAGGACATATATTTTTTCACTAAGTATGGACATACAATTATGCATCAAAATGTGCGAAACTATCTTCACTGCATATCCATTTTTCAAATGTTTCAATATTCATTGGCTGGTTCAAAGGAAATTGAAAATGTTGAGGTTGAAATCTATCTTCAGCACATGCTATTGTTTCAGTAGAGCTAATATGTTTTTCACATTACATGTGCAGTTCTTAAGTATGACCTTGTAAATGAAATTGTGTCTTCTACAATATGGAAACTGGAGCAATAAGCACTATATGAGCTATAAATAAACAGAACTTTGTTTTCAATTGGAGATGCTATATTCTCTACTGTAATTCAATTCAAGATTTTAAGCACATTATTCCCCTACTATATCGTTGGATATAGTTTTATCTGATAGTTCCAATAAATGTGCAAATGGTTTGGCGTCATCTCATAAATTTCAAAAAAAAAGGTGTGATAATTTCATCTTGGAGGCGATATTCGCGGACGGTGGATCGCCACAGTTAATGGCGGGAGGGTGCCATTGCAATTCCTATACAAATTTAGTGTTTGAAATCAATTCCTTCGCACATGCTATTGTTTCAATAGTGCCAAAACGATTTTCAAATTACATGTGCAACTCCTTAATAATTATAAGTGATGGAAGAGTGCATTCCATTCAAGTGGAAAAGGACATATATTTTTTCACTAAGTATGGACATACAATTATGCATCCAAATGTGCGAAACTATCTTCACTGCATATCCATTTTTCAAATGTTTCAATATTCATTGGCTGGTTCAAAGGAAATTGAAAATGTTGAGGTTGAAATCTATCTTCAGCACATGCTATTGTTTCAATAGAGGTAATATGTTTTTCACATTACATGTGCAGATCTTAAGTATGACCTTGTAAATGAAATTGTGTCTTCGACAATATGGAAACTGGAGCAATAAGCACTATATGAGCTATAAATAAACAGAACATTGTTTTCAATTGGAATTGCTCTATTCTCTACTGTATTTCACATCAAGATTTTAAGCACATTATTCCCCTACTATATCGTTGGATATAGTTATATCTGATAGTTCCAATAAATGTGCAAATGGTTTGGCGTCATCTCATAAATTTCAAAAAAAAGGTGTGATAATTTCATCTTGGAGGCGATATTCGCGGACGGTGGATCGCCACAGTTAATGGCGGGAGGGTGCCATTGCAATTCCTATACAAATTTAGTGTTTGAAATCAATTCCTTCGCGCATGCTATTGTTTCAATAGTGCCAAAACGATTTTCAAATTACATGTGCAACTCCTTAAAAATTATAAGTGATGGAATAGTGCATTCCATTCAAGTGGAAAAGGACATATATTTTTTCACTAAGTATGGACATACAATTATGCATCAAAATGTGCGAAACTATCTTCACTGCATATCCAGTTTTCAAATGTTTCAATATTCATTGGCTGGTTCAAAGGAAATTGAAAATGTTGAGGTTGAAATCTATCTTCAGCACATGCTATTGTTTCAATAGAGCTAATATGTTTTTCACATTACATGTGCAGTTCTTAAGTATGACCTTGTAAATGATATTGTGTCTTCGACTAATATGGAAACTGGAGCAATAAGCACTATATGAGCTATAAATAAACAGAACATTGTATTCAATTGGAGATGCTATATTCTCTACTGTAATTCACATCAAGATTTTAAGCACATTATTCTCCTACTATACCGTTGGATATAGTTATATCTGATAGTTCCAATAAATGTGCAAATGGTTTGGCGTCATCTCATAAATTTTAAAAAAAAAGGTGTGATAATTTCATCTTGGAGGCGATATTCGCGGACGGTGGATCGCCACAGTTAATGGCGGGAGGGTGCCATTGCAATTCCTATACACATTTAGTGTTTGAAATCAATTCCTTCGCACATGCTATTGTTTCAATAGTGCCAAAACGATTTTCAAATTACATGTGCAACTCCTTAAAAATTATAAGTGATGGAATAGTGCATTCCATTCAAGTGGAAAGGGACATATGTTTTTTCACTAAGTATGGACATACAATTATGCATCAAAATGTGCGAAACTATCTTCACTGCATATCCATTTTTCAAATGTTTCAATATTCATTGGCTGGTTCAAAGGAAATTGAAAATGTTGAGGTTCAAATCTATCTTCAGCACATGCTATTGTTTCAATAGAGCTAATATGTTTTTCACATTACATGTGCAGTTCTTAAGTATGACCTTGTAAATGAAATTGTGTCTTCGACTAATATGGAAACTGGAGCAATAAGCACTATATGAGCTATAAATAAACAGAACATTGTTTTCAATTGGAGATGCTATATTCTCTACTGTAATTCACATCAAGATTTTAAGCATATTATTCCCCTACTATATCGTTGGATATAGTTATATCTGATAGTTCCAATAAATGTGCAAATGGTTTGGCGTCATCTCATAAATTTCAAAAAAAAGGTGTGATAATTTCATCTTGGAGGCGATATTCGCGGACGGTGGATCGCCACAGTTAATGGCGGGAGGGTGCCATTGCAATTCCTATACAAATTTAGTGTTTGAAATCAATTCCTTCGCACATGCTATTGTTTCAATAGTGCCAAAACGATTTTCAAATTACGTGTGCAACTCCTTAAAAATTATAAGTGATGGAAGAGTGCATTCCATTCAAGTGGAAAAGGACATATATTTTTTCACTAAGTATGGACATACAATTATGCATCAAAATGTGCGAAACTATCTTCACTGCATATCCATTTTTCAAATGTTTCAATATTCATTGGCTGGTTCAAAGGAAATTGAAAATGTTGAGGTTGAAATCTATCTTCAGCACATGCTATTGTTTCAATAGAGCTAATATGTTTTTCACATTACATGTGCAGATCTTAAGTATGACCTTGTAAATGAAATTGTGTCTTCGACAATATGGAAACTGGAGCAATAAGCACTATATGAGCTATAAATAAACAGAACATTGTTTTCAATTGGAATTGCTATATTCTCTACTGTATTTCACATCAAGATTTTAAGCACATTATTCCCCTACTATATCGTTGGATATAGTTATATCTGATAGTTCCAATAAATGTGCAAATGGTTTGGCGTCATCTCATAAATTTCAAAAAAAAGGTGTGATAATTTCATCTTGGAGGCGATATTCGCGGACGGTGGATCGCCACAGTTAATGGCGGGAGGGTGCCATTGCAATTCCTATACAAATTTAGTGTTTGAAATCAATTCCTTCGCACATGCTATTGTTTCAATAGTGCCAAAACGATTTTCAAATTACATGTGCAACTCCTTAAAAATTATAAGTGATGGAATAGTGCATTCCATTCAAGTAGAAAAGGACATATATTTTTTCACTAAGTATGGACATACAATTATGCATCCAAATGTGCGAAACTATCTTCACTGCATATCCATTTTTCAAATGTTTCAATATTCATTGGCTGGTTCAAAGGAAATTGAAAATGTTGAGGTTGAAATCTATCTTCAGCACATGCTATTGTTTCAATAGAGCTAATATGTTTTTCACATTACATGTGCAGTTCTTAAGTATGACCTTGTAAATGAAATTGTGTCTTCGACAATATGGAAACTGGAGCAATAAGCGCTATATGAGCTATAAATAAACAGAACTTTGTTTTCAATTGGAGATGCTATATTCTCTACTGTAATTCACATCAAGATTTTAAGCACATTATTCCCCTACTATATCGTTGGAATTAGTTATATCTGATAGTTGAAATAAATGTGCAAATGGTTTGGCGTCATCTCATAAATTTAAAAAAAAGGTGTGATAATTTCATCTTGGAGGCGATATTCGCGGACGGTGGATCGCCACAGTTAATGGCGGGAGGGTGCCATTGCAATTCCTATACAAATTTAGTGTTTGAAATCAATTCCTTCGCACATGCTATTGTTTCAATAGTGCCAAAACGATTTTCAAATTACATGTGCAACTCCTTAAAAATTATAAGTGATGGAATAGTGCATTCCATTCAAGTGGAAAAGGACATATATTTTTTCACTATGTATGGACATACAATTATGCATCAAAATGTGCGAAACTATCTTCACTGCATATCCATTTTTCAAATGTTTCAATATTCATTGGCTGGTTCAAAGGAAATTGAAAATGTTGAGGTTGAAATCTATCTTCAGCACATGCTATTGTTTCAATAGAGCTAATATGTTTTTCACATTACATGTGCAGATCTTAAGTATGACCTTGTAAATGAAATTGTGTCTTCGACAATATGGAAACTGGAGCAATAAGCACTATATGAGCTATAAATAAACAGAACATTGTTTTCAATTGGAGATGCTATATTCTCTACTGTAATTCACATCCAGATTTTAAGCACATTATTCCCCTACTATATCGTTGGATATAGTTATATCTGATAGTTCCAATAAATGTGCAAATGGTTTGGCGTCATCTCATAAATTTCAAAAAAAAGGTGTGATAATTTCATCTTGGAGGCGATATTCGCGGACGGTGGATCGCCACAGTTAATGGCGGGAGGGTGCCATTGCAATTCCTATACAAATTTAGTGTTTGAAATCAATTCCTTCGCACATGCTATTGTTTCAATAGTGCCAAAACGATTTTCAAATTATATGTGCAACTCCTTAAAAATTATAAGTGATGGAATAGTGCATTCCATTCAAGTGGAAAAGGACATATATTTTTTCACTAAGTATGGACATACAATTATGCATCAAAATGTGCGAAACTATCGTCAGTGCATTTCCATTTTTCAAATGTTTCAATATTAATTGGCTGGTTCAAAGGAAATTGAAAATGTTGAGGTTGAAATCTATCTTCAGCACATGCTATTGTTTCAATAGAGCTAATATGTTTTTCACATTACATGTGCAGTTCTAAAGTATGACCTTGTAAATGATTTTGTGTCTTCGACTAATATAGAAACTGGAGCAATAAGCACTATATCAGCTATAAATAAACAGAACATTGTTTTCAATTGGAGATGCTATATTCTCTACTGTAATTCACATCAAGAGATTAAGCACATTATTCCCCTACTATATCATTGGATATAGTTATATCTAATAGTTCCAATAAATGTGCAAATGGTTTGGCGTCATCTCATAAATTTCAAAAAAAAGGTGTGATAATTTCATCTTGGAGGCGATATTCGCGGACGGTGGATCGCCACAGTTAATGGCGGGAGGGTGCCATTGCAATTCCTATACAAATTTAGTGTTTGAAATCAATTCCTTCGCACATGCTATTGTTTCAATAGTGCCAAAACGATTTTCAAATTACATGTGCAACTCCTTAAAAATTAAAAGTTATGGAATAGTGCATTCCTTTATTGTGGAGATGGACATATATTTTTTCATAAAATTCTAAGTATGGACATACAATTATGCATCAAAATGTGCGAAACTATCGTCATTGCATTTCCATTTTTCAAATATTTCAATATTAATTGGCTGGTTCAAAGGAAATTGAAAATGTTGAGGTTGAAATCTATCTTCAGCACATGCTATTGTTTCAATAGAGCTAATATGTTTTTCACAATACATGTGCAGTTCTTAAGTATGACCTTGTAAATGAAATTGTGTCTTCTACAATATGGAAACTGGAGCAATAAGCACTATATGAGCTATAAATAAACAGAACTTTGTTTTCAATTGGAGATGCTATATTCTCTACTGTAATTCACATCAAGATTTTAAGCACATTATTCCCCTACTATATCGTTGGATATAGTTATATCTGATAGTTCCAATAAATGTGCAAATGGTTTGGCGTCATCTCATAAATTTCAAAAAAAAAGGTGTGATAATTTCATCTTGGAGGCGATATTCGCGGACGGTGGATCGCCACAGTTAATGGCGGGAGGGTGCCATTGCAATTCCTATACAAATTTAGTGTTTGAAATCAATTCCTTCGCACATGCTATTGTTTTAATAGTGCCAAAACGATTTTCAAATTACATGTGCAACTCCTTAAAAATTATAAGTGATGGAATAGTGCATTCCATTGAAGTGGAAAAGGACATATATTTTTTCACTATGTATGGACATACAATTATGCATCAAAATGTGCGAAACTATCTTCACTGCATATCCATTTTTCAAATGTTTCAATATTCATTGGCTGGTTCAAAGGAAATTGAAAATGTTGAGGTTGAAATCTATCTTCAGCACATGCTATTGTTTCAATAGAGCTAATATGTTTTTCACATTACATGTGCAGTTCTTAAGTATGACCTTGTAAATGAAAATGTGTCTTCGACAATATGGAAACTGGAGCAATAAGCACTATATGAGCTATAAATAAACAGAACATAGTTTTCAATTGGAGATGCTATATTCTCTACTGTAATTCACATCCAGATTTTAAGCACATTACTCCCCTACTATATCGTTGGATATAGTTATATCTGATAGTTCCAATAAATGTGCAAATGGTTTGGCGTCATCTCATAAATTTCAAAAAAAAGGTGTGATAATTTCATCTTGGAGGCGATATTCGCGGACGGTGGATCGCCACAGTTAATGGCGGGAGGGTGCCATTGCAATTCCTATACAAATTTAGGGTTTGAAATCAATTCCTTCGCACATGCTATTGTTTCAATAGTGCCAAAACGATTTTCAAATTACATGTGCAACTCCTTAAAAATTATAAGTGATGGAATAGTGCATTCCATTCAAGTGGAAAAGGACATATATTTTTTCACTATGTATGGACATACAATTATGCATCAAAATGTGCGAAACTATCTTCACTGCATATCCATTTTTCAAATGTTTCAATATTCATTGGCTGGTTCAAAGGAAATTGAAAATGTTGAGGTTGAAATCTATCTTCAGCACATGCTATTGTTTCAATAGAGCTAATATGTTTTTCACATTACATGTGCAGATCTTAAGTATGACCTTGTAAATGAAATTGTGTCTTCGACAATATGGAAACTGGAGCAATAAGCACTATATGAGCTATAAATAAACAGAACATTGTTTTCAATTGGAGATGCTATATTCTCTACTGTAATTCACATCCAGATTTTAAGCACATTATTCCCCTACTATATCGTTGGATATAGTTATATCTGATAGTTCCAATAAATGTGCAAATGGTTTGGCGTCATCTCATAAATTTCAAAAAAAAGGTGTGATAATTTCATCTTGGAGGCGATATTCGCGGACGGTGGATCGCCACAGTTAATGGCGGGAGGGTGCCATTGCAATTCCTATACAAATTTAGTGTTTGAAATCAATTCCTTCGCACATGCTATTGTTTCAATAGTGCCAAAACGATTTTCAAATTACATGTGCAACTCCTTAAAAATTATAAGTGATGGAATAGTGCATTCCATTCAAGTGGAAAAGGACATATATTTTTTCACTAAGTATGGACATACAATTATGCATCAAAATGTGCGAAACTATCTTCACTGCATATCCATTTTTCAAATGTTTCAATATTCATTGGCTGGTTCAAAGGAAATTGAAAATGTTGAGGTTGAAATCTATCTTCAGCACATGCTATTGTTTCAATAGAGCTAATCTGTTTTTCACATTACATGTGCAGTTCTTAAGTATGACCTTGTAAATGAAATTGTGTCTTCTACAATATGGAAACTGGAGCAATAAGCACTATATGAGCTATAAATAAACAGAACTTTGTTTTCAATTGGAGATGCCATATTCTCTACTGTAATTCACATCAAGATTTTAAGCACATTATTCCCCTACTATATCGTTGGATATAGTTATATCTGATAGTTCCAATAAATGTGCAAATGGTTTGGCGTCATCTCATAAATTTCAAAAAAAAAGGTGTGATAATTTCATCTTGGAGGCGATATTCGCGGACGGTGGATCGCCACAGTTAATGGCGGGAGGGTGCCATTGCAATTCCTATACAAATTTAGTGTTTGAAATCAATTCCTTCGCACATGCTATTGTTTCAATAGTGCCAAAACGATTTTCAAATTACATGTGCAACTCCTTAAAAATTATAAGTGATGGAATAGTGCATTCCATTCAAGTGGAAAAGGACATATATTTTTTCACTAAGTATGGACATACAATTATGCATCAAAATGTGCGAAACTATCTTCACTGCATATCCATTTTTCAAATGTTTCAATATTCATTGGCTGGTTCAAAGGAAATTGAAAATGTTGAGGTTCAAATCTATCTTCAGCACATGCTATTGTTTCAATAGAGCTAATATGTTTTTCACATTACATGTGCAGTTCTTAAGTATGACCTTGTAAATGAAATTGTGTCTTCGACAATATGGAAACTGGAGCAATAAGCACTATATGAGCTATAAATAAACAGAACATTGTTTTCAATTGGAGATGCTATATTCTCTACTGTAATTCACATCCAAATTTTAAGCACATTATTCCCCTACTATATCGTTGGATATAGTTATATCTGTTAGTTCCAATAAATGTGCAAATGGTTTGGCGTCATCTCATAAATTTCAAAAAAAAAGGTGTGATAATTTCATCTTGGAGGCGATATTCGCGGACGGTGGATCGCCACAGTTAATGGCGGGAGGGTGCCATTGCAATTCCTATACAAATTTAGTGTTTGAATTCAATTCCTTCGCACATGCTATTGTTTCAATAGTGCCAAAACGATTTTCAAATTACATGTGCAAATCCTTAAAAATTATAAGTGATGGAATAGTGCATTCCATTCAAGTGGAAAAGGACATATATTTTTTCACCAAGTATGGGCATACAATTATGCATCAAAATGTGCGAAACTATCGTCAGTGCATTTCCATTTTTCAAATGTTTCAATATTCATGGCTGGTTCAAAGGAAATTGAAAATGTTGAGGTTGAAATCTATCTTCAGCACATGCTATTGTTTCAATAGAGCTAATATGTTTTTCACATTACATGTGCAGTTCTAAAGTATGACCTTGTAAATGATTTTGTGTCTTCGACTAATATAGAAACTGGAGCAATAAGCACTATATCAGCTATAAATAAACAGAACATTGTTTTCAATTGGAGATGCTATATTCTCTACTGTAATTCACATCAAGAGATTAAGTACATTATTCCCCTACTATATCGTTGGATATAGTTATATCTAATAGTTCCAATAAATGTGCAAATGGTTTGGCGTCATCTCATAAATTTCAAAAAAAAGGTGTGATAATTTCATCTTGGAGGCGATATTCGCGGACGGTGGATCGCCACAGTTAATGGCGGGAGGGTGCCATTGCAATTCCTATACAAATTTAGTGTTTGAAATCAATTCCTTCGCACATGCTATTGTTTCAATAGTGCCAAAACGATTTTCAAATTACATGTGCAACTCCTTAAAAATTATAAGTGATGGAATAGTGCATTCCATTCAAGTGGAAAAGGACATATATTTTTTCACTAAGTATGGACATACAATTATGCATCCAAATGTGCGAACCTATCTTCACTGCATATCCGTTTTTCAAATGTTTCAATATTCATTGGCTGGTTCAAAGGAAATTGAAAATGTTGAGGTTCAAATCTATCTTCAGCACATGCTATTGTTTCAATAGAGCTAATATGTTTTTCACATTACATGTGCAGTTCTTAAGTATGACCTTGTAAATGAAATTGTGTCTTCGACAATATGGAAACTGGAGCAATAAGCACTATATGAGCTATAAATAAACAGAACATTGTTTTCAATTGGAGATGCTATATTCTCTACTGTAATTCACATCAAGATTTTAAGCACATTATTCCCCTACTATATCGTTGGATATAGTTATATCTAATAGTACCAATTAATGTGCAAATGGTTTGGCGTCATCTCATAAATTTCAAAAAAAGGTGTGATAATTTCATCTTGGAGGCGATATTCGCGGACGGTGGATCGCCACAGTTAATGGCGGGAGGGTGCCATTGCAATTCCTATACAAATTTAGTGTTTGAAATCAATTCCTTCGCACATGCTATTGTTTCAATAGTGCCAAAACGATTTTAAAATTACATGTGCAACTCCTTAAAAATTATAAGTGATGGAATAGTGCATTCCATTCAAGTGGAAAAGGACATATATTTTTTCACTAAGTATGGACATACAATTATGCATCCAAATGTGCGAAACTATCTTCACTGCATATCCATTTTTCAAATGTTTCAATATTCATTGGCTGGTTCAAAGGAAATTGAAAATGTTGAGGTTGAAATCTATCTTCAGCACATGCTATTGTTTCAATAGAGCTAATATGTTTTTCACATTACATGTGCAGTTCTTAAGTATGACCTTGTAAATGAAATTGTGTCTTCGACAATATGGAAACTGGAGTAATAAGCACTATATGAGCTATAAATAAACAGAACATTGTTTTCAATTGGAGATGCTATATTCTCTACTGTAATTCACATCAAGATTTTAAGCACATTATTCCCCTTCTATATCGTTGGATATAGTTATATCTGATAGTTCCAATAAATATGCAAATGGTTTGGCGTCATCTCAAAATTTCAAAAAAAAGGTGTGATAATTTCATCTTGGAGGCGATATTCGCGGACGGTGGATCGCCACAGTTAATGGCGGGAGGGTGCCATTGCAATTCCTATACAAATTTAGTGTTTGAAATCAATTCCTTCGCACATGCTATTGTTTCAATAGTGCCAAAACGATTTTCAAATTACATGTGCAACTCCTTAAAAATTATAAGTGATGGAATAATGCATTCCATTCAAGTGGAAAAGGACATATATTTTTTCACTAAGTATGGACATACAATTATGCATCAAAATGTGCGAAACTATCTTCACTGCATATCCATTTTTCAAATGTTTCAATATTCATTGGCTGGTTCAAAGGAAATTGAAAATGTTGAGGTTCAAATCTATCTTCAGCACATGCTATTGTTTCAATAGAGCTAATATGTTTTTCACATTACATGTGCAGTTCTTAAGTATGACCTTGTAAATGAAATTGTGTCTTCGACAATATGGAAACTGGAGCAATAAGCACTATATGAGCTATAAATAAACAGAACATTGTTTTCAATTGGAGATGCTATATTCTCTACTGTAATTCACATCCAGATTTTAAGCACATTATTCCCCTACTATATCGTTGGATATAGTTATATCTGTTAGTTCCAATAAATGTGCAAATGGTTTGGCGTCATCTCATAAATTTCAAAAAAAAAGGTGTGATAATTTCATCTTGGAGGCGATATTCGCGGACGGTGGATCGCCACAGTTAATGGCGGGAGGGTGCCATTGCAATTCCTATACAAATTTAGTGTTTGAATTCAATTCCTTCGCACATGCTATTGTTTCAATAGTGCCAAAAAGATTTTCAAATTACATGTGCAAATCCTTAAAAATTATAAGTGATGGAATAGTGCATTCCATTCAAGTGGAAAAGGACATATATTTTTTCACTAAGTATGGGCATACAATTATGCATCAAAATGTGCGAAACTATCGTCAGTGCATTTCCATTTTTCAAATGTTTCAATATTCATGGCTGGTTCAAAGGAAATTGAAAATGTTGAGGTTGAAATCTATCTTCAGCACATGCTATTGTTTCAATAGAGCTAATATGTTTTTCACATTACATGTGCAGTTCTAAAGTATGACCTTGTAAATGATTTTGTGTCTTCGACTAATATAGAAACTGGAGCAATAAGCACTATATCAGCTATAAATAAACAGAACATTGTTTTCAATTGGAGATGCTATATTCTCTACTGTAATTCACATCAAGAGATTAAGCACATTATTCCCCTACTATATCGTTGGATATAGTTATATCTAATAGTTCCAATAAATGTGCAAATGGTTTGGCGTCATCTCATAAATTTCAAAAAAAAGGTGTGATAATTTCATCTTGGAGGCGATATTCGCGGACGGTGGATCGCCACAGTTAATGGCGGGAGGGTGCCATTGCAATTCCTATACAAATTTAGTGTTTGAAATCAATTCCTTCGCACATGCTATTGTTTCAATAGTGCCAAAACGATTTTCAAATTACATGTGCAACTCCTTAAAAATTATAAGTGATGGAATAGTGCATTCCATTCAAGTGGAAAAGGACATATATTTTTTCACTAAGTATGGACATACAATTATGCATCCAAATGTGCGAACCTATCTTCACTGCATATCCATTTTTCAAATGTTTCAATATTCATTGGCTGGTTCAAAGGAAATTGAAAATGTTGAGGTTCAAATCTATCTTCAGCACATGCTATTGTTTCAATAGAGCTAATATGTTTTTCACATTACATGTGCAGTTCTTAAGTATGACCTTGTAAATGAAATTGTGTCTTCGACAATATGGAAACTGGAGCAATAAGCACTATATGAGCTATAAATAAACAGAACATTGTTTTCAATTGGAGATGCTATATTCTCTACTGTAATTCACATCAAGATTTTAAGCACATTATTCCCCTACTATATCGTTGGATATAGTTATATCTAATAGTACCAATTAATGTGCAAATGGTTTGGCGTCATCTCATAAATTTCAAAAAAAGGTGTGATAATTTCATCTTGGAGGCGATATTCGCGGACGGTGGATCGCCACAGTTAATGGCGGGAGGGTGCCATTGCAATTCCTATACAAATTTAGTGTTTGAAATCAATTCCTTCGCACATGCTATTGTTTCAATAGTGCCAAAACGATTTTAAAATTACATGTGCAACTCCTTAAAAATTATAAGTGATGGAATAGTGCATTCCATTCAAGTGGAAAAGGACATATATTTTTTCACTAAGTATGGACATACAATTATGCATCCAAATGTGCGAAACTATCTTCACTGCATATCCATTTTTCAAATGTTTCAATATTCATTGGCTGGTTCAAAGGAAATTGAAAATGTTGAGGTTGAAATCTATCTTCAGCACATGCTATTGTTTCAATAGAGCTAATATGTTTTTCACATTACATGTGCAGTTCTTAAGTATGACCTTGTAAATGAAATTGTGTCTTCGACAATATGGAAACTGGAGTAATAAGCACTATATGAGCTATAAATAAACAGAACATTGTTTTCAATTGGAGATGCTATATTCTCTACTGTAATTCACATCAAGATTTTAAGCACATTATTCCCCTTCTATATCGTTGGATATAGTTATATCTGATAGTTCCAATAAATGTGCAAATGGTTTGGCGTCATCTCAAAATTTCAAAAAAAAGGTGTGATAATTTCATCTTGGAGGCGATATTCGCGGACGGTGGATCGCCACAGTTAATGGCGGGAGGGTGCCATTGCAATTCCTATACAAATTTAGTGTTTGAAATCAATTCCTTCGCACATGCTATTGTTTCAATAGTGCCAAAACGATTTTCAAATTACATGTGCAACTCCTTAAAAATTATAAGTGATGGAATAATGCATTCCATTCAAGTGGAAAAGGACATATATTTTTTCACTAAGTATGGACATACAATTATGCATCAAAATGTGCGAAACTATCTTCACTGCATATCCATTTTTCAAATGTTTCAATATTCATTGGCTGGTTCAAAGGAAATTGAAAATGTTGAGGTTGAAATCTATCTTCAGCACATGCTATTGTTTCAATAGAGCTAATATGTTTTTCACATTACATGTGCAGTTGTTAAGTATGACCTTGTAAATGAAATTGTGTCTTCGACTAATATGGAAACTGGAGCAATAAGCACTATATGAGCTATAAATAAACAGAACATTGTTTTCAATTGGAGATGCCATATTCTCTACTGTAATTCACATCAAGATTTTAAGCACATTGTTCCCCTACTATATCGTTGGATATAGTTATATCTGATAGTTCCAATAAATGTGCAAATGGTTTGGCGTCATCTCATAAATTTCAAAAAAAAGGTGTGATAATTTCATCTTGGAGGCGATATTCGCGGACGGTGGATCGCCACAGTTAATGGCGGGAGGGTGCCATTGCAATTCCTATACAAATTTAGTGTTTGAAATCAATTCCTTCGCACATGCTATTGTTTCAATAGTGCCAAAACGATTTTCAAATTACATGTGCAACTCCTTAAAAATTATAAGTGATGGAATAGTGCATTCCATTCAAGTGGAAAAGGACATATATTTTTTCACTAAGTATGGACATACAATTATGCATCAAAATGTGCGAAACTATCTTCACTGCATATCCATTTTTCAAATGTTTCAATATTCATTGGCTGGTTCAAAGGAAATTGAAAATGTTGAGGTTGAAATCTATCTTCAGCACATGCTATTGTTTCAATAGAGCTAATCTGTTTTTCACATTACATGTGCAGTTCTTAAGTATGACCTTGTAAATGAAATTGTGTCTTCTACAATATGGAAACTGGAGCAATAAGCACTATATGAGCTATAAATAAACAGAACTTTGTTTTCAATTGGAGATGCCATATTCTCTACTGTAATTCACATCAAGATTTTAAGCACATTATTCCCCTACTATATCGTTGGATATAGTTATATCTGATAGTTCCAATAAATGTGCAAATGGTTTGGCGTCATCTCATAAATTTCAAAAAAAAGGTGTGATAATTTCATCTTGGAGGCGATATTCGCGGACGGTGGATCGCCACAGTTAATGGCGGGAGGGTGCCATTGCAATTCCTATACAAATTTAGTGTTTGAAATCAATTCCTTCGCACATGCTATTGTTTCAATAGTGCCAAAACGATTTTCAAATTACATGTGCAACTCCTTAAAAATTATAAGTGATGGAATAGTGCATTCCATTCAAGTGGAAAAGGACATATATTTTTTCACTAAGTATGGACATACAATTATGCATCCAAATGTGCGAAACTATCTTCACTGCATATCCATTTTTCAAATGTTTCAATATTCATTGGCTGGTTCAAAGGAAATTGAAAATGTTGAGGTTGAAATCTATCTTCAGCACATGCTATTGTTTCAATAGAGCTAATATGTTTTTCACATTACATGTGCAGTTCTTAAGTATGACCTTGTAAATGAAATTGTGTCTTCGACAATATGGAAACTGGAGTAATAAGCACTATATGAGCTATAAATAAACAGAACATTGTTTTCAATTGGAGATGCTATATTCTCTACTGTAATTCACATCAAGATTTTAAGCACATTATTCCCCTTCTATATCGTTGGATATAGTTATATCTGATAGTTCCAATAAATGTGCAAATGGTTTGGCGTCATCTCAAAATTTCAAAAAAAAGGTGTGATAATTTCATCTTGGAGGCGATATTCGCGGACGGTGGATCGCCACAGTTAATGGCGGGAGGGTGCCATTGCAATTCCTATACAAATTTAGTGTTTGAAATCAATTCCTTCGCACATGCTATTGTTTCAATAGTGCCAAAACGATTTTCAAATTACATGTGCAACTCCTTAAAAATTATAAGTGATGGAATAATGCATTCCATTCAAGTGGAAAAGGACATATATTTTTTCACTAAGTATGGACATACAATTATGCATCAAAATGTGCGAAACTATCTTCACTGCATATCCATTTTTCAAATGTTTCAATATTCATTGGCTGGTTCAAAGGAAATTGAAAATGTTGAGGTTGAAATCTATCTTCAGCACATGCTATTGTTTCAATAGAGCTAATATGTTTTTCACATTACATGTGCAGTTGTTAAGTATGACCTTGTAAATGAAATTGTGTCTTCGACTAATATGGAAACTGGAGCAATAAGCACTATATGAGCTATAAATAAACAGAACATTGTTTTCAATTGGAGATGCCATATTCTCTACTGTAATTCACATCACGATTTTAAGCACATTGTTCCCCTACTATATCGTTGGATATAGTTATATCTGATAGTTCCAATAAATGTGCAAATGGTTTGGCGTCATCTCATAAATTTCAAAAAAAAGGTGTGATAATTTCATCTTGGAGGCGATATTCGCGGACGGTGGATCGCCACAGTTAATGGCGGGAGGGTGCCATTGCAATTCCTATACAAATTTAGTGTTTGAAATCAATTCCTTCGCACATGCTATTGTTTCAATAGTGCCAAAACGATTTTCAAATTACGTGTGCAACTCCTTAAAAATTATAAGTGATGGAAGAGTGCATTCCATTCAAGTGGAAAAGGACATATATTTTTTCACTAAGTATGGACATACAATTATGCATCAAAATGTGCGAAACTATCTTCACTGCATATCCATTTTTCAAATGTTTCAATATTCATTGGCTGGTTCAAAGGAAATTGAAAATGTTGAGGTTGAAATCTATCTTCAGCACATGCTATTGTTTCAATAGAGCTAATATGTTTTTCACATTACATGTGCAGTTCTTAAGTATGACCTTGTAAATGAAATTGTGTCTTCTACAATATGGAAACTGGAGCAATAAGCACTATATGAGCTATAAATAAACAGAACTTTGTTTTCAATTGGAGATGCTATATTCTCTACTGTAATTCACATCAAGATTTTAAGCACATTATTCCCCTACTATATCGTTGGATATAGTTATATCTGATAGTTCCAATAAATGTGCAAATGGTTTGGCGTCATCTCATAAATTTCAAAAAAAAAGGTGTGATAATTTCATCTTGGAGGCGATATTCGCGGACGGTGGATCGCCACAGTTAATGGCGGGAGGGTGCCATTGCAATTCCTATACAAATTTAGTGTTTGAAATCAATTCCTTCGCACATGCTATTGTTTCAATAGTGCCAAAACGATTTTCAAATTACATGTGCAACTCCTTAAAAATTAAAAGTTATGGAATAGTGCATTCCTTTATAGTGGAGATGGACATATATTTTTTCATAGAATTCTAAGTATGGACATACAATTATGCATCAAAATGTGCGAAACTATCTTCACTGCATATCCATTTTTCAAATGTTTCAATATTCATTGGCTGGTTCAAAGGGAATTGAAAATGTTGAGGTTGAAATCTATCTTCAGCACATGCTATTGTTTCAATAGAGCTAATATGTTTTTCACATTACATGTGCAGTTCTTAAGTATGACCTTGTAAATGAAATTGTGTCTTCGACAATATGGAAACTGGAGCAATAAGCACTATATGAGCTATAAATAAACAGAACATTGTTTTCAATTGGAATTGCTATATTCTCTACTGTATTTCACATCAAGATTTTAAGCACATTATTCCCCTACTATATCGTTGGATATAGTTATATCTGATAGTTCCAATAAATGTGCAAATGGTTTGGCGTCATCTCATAAATTTCAAAAAAAAGGTGTGATAATTTCATCTTGGAGGCGATATTCGCGGACGGTGGATCGCCACAGTTAATGGCGGGAGGGTGCCATTGCAATTCCTATACAAATTTAGTGTTTGAAATCAATTCCTTCGCACATGCTATTGTTTCAATAGTGCCAAAACGATTTTCAAATTACATGTGCAACTCCTTAAAAATTATAAGTGATGGAATAGTGCGTTCCATTCAAGTGGAAAAGGACATATATTTTTTCACTAAGTATGGACATACAATTATGCATCAAAATGTGCGAAACTATCTTCACTGCATATCCATTTTTCAAATGTTTCAATATTCATTGGCTGGTTCAAAGGAAATTGAAAATGTTGAGGTTGAAATCTATCTTCAGCACATGCTATTGTTTCAATAGAGCTAATATGTTTTTCACATTACATGTGCAGTTCTTAAGTATGACCTTGTAAATGAAATTGTGTCTTCTACAATATGGAAACTGGAGCAATAAGCACTATATGAGCTATAAATAAACAGAACATTGTTTTCAATTGGAGATGCTATATTCTCTACTGTAATTCACATCAAGATTTTAAGCACATTATTCCCCTACTATATCGTTGGATATAGTTATATCTGATAGTTCCAATAAATGTGCAAATGGTTTGGCGTCATCTCATAAATTTCAAAAAAAAAGGTGTGATAATTTCATCTTGGAGGCGATATTCGCGGACGGTGGATCGCCACAGTTAATGGCGGGAGGGTGCCATTGCAATTCCTATACAAATTTAGTGTTTGAAATCAATTCCTTCGCACATGCTATTGCTTCAATAGTGCCAAAACGATTTTCAAATTACATGTGCAACTCCTTAAAAATTATAAGTGATGGAATAGTGCATTCCATTCAAGTGGAAAAGGACATATATTTTTTCACTAAGTATTGACATACAATTATGCATCAAAATGTGCGAAACTATCTTCACTGCATATCCATTTTTCAAATGTTTCAATATTCATTGGCTGGTTCAAAGGAAATTGAAAATGTTGAGGTTGAAATCTATCTTCAGCACATGCTATTGTTTCAATAGAGCTAATATGTTTTTCACATTACATGTGCAGTTCTTAAGTATGACCTTGTAAATGAAATTGTGTCTTCGACAATATGGAAACTGGAGCAATAAGCACTATATGAGCTATAAATAAACAGAACATAGTTTTCAATTGGAGATGCTATATTCTCTACTGTAATTCACATCCAGATTTTAAGCACATTACTCCCCTACTATATCGTTGGATATAGTTATATCTGATAGTTCCAATAAATGTGCAAATGGTTTGGCGTCATCTCATAAATTTCAAAAAAAAGGTGTGATAATTTCATCTTGGAGGCGATATTCGCGGACGGTGGATCGCCACAGTTAATGGCGGGAGGGTGCCATTGCAATTCCTATACAAATTTATTGTTTGAAATCAATTCCTTCGCACATGCTATTGTTTCAATAGTGCCAAAACGATTTTCAAATTACATGTGCAACTCCTTAAAAATTATAAGTGATGGAATAGTGCATTCCATTCAAGTGGAAAAAGACATATATTTTTTTCACTAAGTATGGACACACAATTATGCATCAAAATGTGCGAAACTATCTTCACTGCATATCCATTTTTCAAATGTTTCAATATTCATTGGCTGGTTCAAAGGAAATTGAAAATGTTGAGGTTGAAATCTATCTTCAGCACATGCTATTGTTTCAATAGAGCTAATATGTTTTTCACATTACATGTGCAGTTGTTAAGTATGACCTTGTAAATGAAATTGTGTCTTCGACTAATATGGAAACTGGAGCAATAAGCACTATATGAGCTATAAATAAACAGAACATTGTTTTCAATTGGAGATGCCATATTCTCTACTGTAATTCACATCAAGATTTTAAGCACATTGTTCCCCTAGTATATCGTTGGATATAGTTATATCTGATAGTTCCAATAAATGTGCAAATGGTTTGGCGTCATCTCATAAATTTCAAAAAAAAGGTGTGATAATTTCATCTTGGAGGCGATATTCGCGGACGGTGGATCGCCACAGTTAATGGCGGGAGGGTGCCATTGCAATTCCTATACAAATTTAGTGTTTGAAATCAATTCCTTCGCACATGCTATTGTTTCAATAGTGCCAAAACGATTTTCAAATTACATGTGCAACTCCTTAAAAATTATAAGTGATGGAATAGTGCATTCCATTCAAGTGGAAAAGGACATATATTTTTTCACTAAGTATGGACATACAATTATGCATCAAAATGTGCGAAACTATCTTCACTGCATATCCATTTTTCAAATGTTTCAATATTCATTGGCTGGTTCAAAGGAAATTGAAAATGTTGAGGTTGAAATCTATCTTCAGCACATGCTATTGTTTCAATAGAGCTAATATGTTTTTCACATTACATGTGCAGTTCTTAAGTATGACCTTGTAAATGAAATTGTGTCTTCTACAATATGGAAACTGGAGCAATAAGCACTATATGAGCTATAAATAAACAGAACTTTGTTTTCAATTGGAGATGCTATATTCTCTACTGTAATTCAATTCAAGATTTTAAGCACATTATTCCCCTACTATATCGTTGGATATAGTTTTATCTGATAGTTCCAATAAATGTGCAAATGGTTTGGCGTCATCTCATAAATTTCAAAAAAAAAGGTGTGATAATTTCATCTTGGAGGCGATATTCGCGGACGGTGGATCGCCACAGTTAATGGCGGGAGGGTGCCATTGCAATTCTTATACAAATTTAGTGTTTGAAATCAATTCCTTAGCACATGCTATTGTTTCAATAGTGCCAAAACGATTTTCAAATTACATGTGCAACTCCTTAAAAATTATAAGTGATGGAATAATGCATTCCATTCAAGTGGAAAAGGACATATATTTTTTCACTAAGTATGGACATACAATTATGCATCAAAATGTGCGAAACTATCTTCACTGCATATCCATTTTTCAAATGTTTCAATATTCATTGGCTGGTTCAAAGGAAATTGAAAATGTTGAGGTTGAAATCTATCTTCAGCACATGCTATTGTTTCAATAGAGCTAATATGTTTTTCACATTACATGTGCAGTTCTTAAGTATGACCTTGTAAATGGAATTGTGTCTTCGACAATATGGAAACTGGAGCAATAAGCACTATATGAGCTATAAATAACCAGAACATTGTATTCAATTGGAGATGCTATATTCTCTACTGTAATTCACATCCAGATTTTAAGCACATTACTCCCCTACTATATCGTTGGATATAGTTATATCTGATAGTTCCAATAAATGTGCAAATGGTTTGGCGTCATCTCATAAATTTCAAAAAAAAGGTGTGATAATTTCATCTTGGAGGCGATATTCGCGGACGGTGGATCGCCACAGTTAATGGCGGGAGGGTGCCATTGCAATTCCTATACAAATTTAGTGTTTGAAATCAATTCCTTCGCACATGCTATTGTTTCAATAGTGCCAAAACGATTTTCAAATTACATGTGCAACTCCTTAAAAATTATAAGTGATGGAATAGTGCATTCCATTCAAGTGGAAAAGGACATATATTTTTTCACTATGTATGGACATACAATTATGCATCAAAATGTGCGAAACTATCTTCACTGCATATCCATTTTTCAAATGTTTCAATATTCATTGGCTGGTTCAAAGGAAATTGAAAATGTTGAGGTTGAAATCTATCTTCAGCACATGCTATTGTTTCAATAGAGCTAATATGTTTTTCACATTACATGTGCAGATCTTAAGTATGACCTTGTAAATGAAATTGTGTCTTCGACAATATGGAAACTGGAGCAATAAGCACTATATGAGCTATAAATAAACAGAACATTGTTTTCAATTGGAGATGCTATATTCTCTACTGTAATTCACATCCAGATTTTAAGCACATTATTCCCCTACTATATCGTTGGATATAGTTATATCTGATAGTTCCAATAAATGTGCAAATGGTTTGGCGTCATCTCATAAATTTCAAAAAAAAGGTGTGATAATTTCATCTTGGAGGCGATATTCGCGGACGGTGGATCGCCACAGTTAATGGCGGGAGGGTGCCATTGCAATTCCTATACAAATTTAGTGTTTGAAATCAATTCCTTCGCACATGCTATTGTTTGAATAGTGCCAAAACGATTTTCAAATTACATGTGCAACTCCTTAAAAATTATAAGTGATGGAATAGTGCATTCCATTCAAGTGGAAAAGGACATATATTTTTTCACTAAGTATGGACATACAATTATGCATCAAAATGTGCGAAACTATCGTCAGTGCATTTCCATTTTTCAAATGTTTCAATATTAATTGGCTGGTTCAAAGGAAATTGAAAATGTTGAGGTTGAAATCTATCTTCAGCACATGCTATTGTTTCAATAGAGCTAATATGTTTTTCACATTACATGTGCAGTTCTAAAGTATGACCTTGTAAATGATTTTGTGTCTTCGACTAATATAGAAACTGGAGCAATAAGCACTATATCAGCTATAAATAAACCGAACATTGTTTTCAATTGGAGATGCTATATTCTCTACTGTAATTCACATCAAGAGATGAAGCACATTATTCCCCTACTATATCATTGGATATAGTTATATCTAATAGTTCCAATAAATGTGCAAATGGTTTGGCGTCATCTCATAAATTTCAAAAAAAAGGTGTGATAATTTCATCTTGGAGGCGATATTCGCGGACGGTGGATCGCCACAGTTAATGGCGGGAGGGTGCCATTGCAATTCCTATACAAATTTAGTGTTTGAAATCAATTCCTTCGCACATGCTATTGTTTCAATAGTGCCAAAACGATTTTCAAATTACATGTGCAACTCCTTAAAAATTAAAAGTTATGGAATAGTGCATTCCTTTATTGTGGAGATGGACATATATTTTTTCATAAAATTCTAAGTATGGACATAAAATTATGCATCAAAATATGCGAAACTATCGTCATTGCATTTCCATTTTTCAAATATTTCAATATTAATTGGCTGGTTCAAAGGAAATTGAAAATGTTGAGGTTGAAATCTATCTTCAGCACATGCTATTGTTTCAATAGAGCTAATATGTTTTTCACATTACATGTGCAGTTCTTAAGTATGACCTTGTAAATGAAATTGTGTCTTCTACAATATGGAAACTGGAGCAATAAGCACTATATGAGCTATAAATAAACAGAACTTTGTTTTCAATTGGAGATGCTATATTCTCTACTGTAATTCACATCCAGATTTTAAGCACATTATTCCCCTACTATATCGTTGGATATAGTTATATCTGTTAGTTCCAATAAATGTGCAAATGGTTTGGCGTCATCTCATAAATTTCAAAAAAAAAGGTGTAATAATTTCATCTTGGAGGCGATATTCGCGGACGGTGGATCGCCACAGTTAATGGCGGGAGGGTGCCATTGCAATTCCTATACAAATTTAGTGTTTGAATTCAATTCCTTCGCACATGCTATTGTTTCAATAGTGCCAAAACGATTTTCAAATTACATGTGCAAATCCTTAAAAATTATAAGTGATGGAATAGTGCATTCCATTCAAGTGGAAAAGGACATATATTTTTTCACTAAGTATGGGCATACAATTATGCATCAAAATGTGCGAAACTATCGTCAGTGCATTTCCATTTTTCAAATGTTTCAATATTCATGGCTGGTTCAAAGGAAATTGAAAATGTTGAGGTTGAAATCTATCTTCAGCACATGCTATTGTTTCAATAGAGCTAATATGTTTTTCACATTACATGTGCAGTTCTAAAGTATGACCTTGTAAATGATTTTGTGTCTTCGACTAATATAGAAACTGGAGCAATAAGCACTATATCAGCTATAAATAAACAGAACATTGTTTTCAATTGGAGATGCTATATTCTCTACTGTAATTCACATCAAGAGATTAAGCACATTATTCCCCTACTATATCGTTGGATATAGTTATATCTAATAGTTCCAATAAATGTGCAAATGGTTTGGCGTCATCTCATAAATTTCAAAAAAAAGGTGTGATAATTTCATCTTGGAGGCGATATTCGCGGACGGTGGATCGCCACAGTTAATGGCGGGAGGGTGCCATTGCAATTCCTATACAAATTTAGTGTTTGAAATCAATTCCTTCGCACATGCTATTGTTTCAATAGTGCCAAAACGATTTTCAAATTACATGTGCAACTCCTTAAAAATTATAAGTGATGGAATAGTGCATTCCATTCAAGTGGAAAAGGACATATATTTTTTCACTAAGTATGGACATACAATTATGCATCCAAATGTGCGAACCTATCTTCACTGCATATCCATTTTTCAAATGTTTCAATATTCATTGGCTGGTTCAAAGGAAATTTTAAATGTTGAGGTTCAAATCTATCTTCAGCACATGCTATTGTTTCAATAGAGCTAATATGTTTTTCACATTACATGTGCAGTTCTTAAGTATGACCTTGTAAATGAAATTGTGTCTTCGACAATATGGAAACTGGAGCAATAAGCACTATATGAGCTATAAATAAACAGAACATTGTTTTCAATTGGAGATGCTATATTCTCTACTGTAATTCACATCAAGATTTTAAGCACATTATTCCCCTACTATATCGTTGGATATAGTTATATCTAATAGTACCAATTAATGTGCAAATGGTTTGGCGTCATCTCATAAATTTCAAAAAAAGGTGTGATAATTTCATCTTGGAGGCGATATTCGCGGACGGTGGATCGCCACAGTTAATGGCGGGAGGGTGCCATTGCAATTCCTATACAAATTTAGTGTTTGAAATCAATTCCTTCGCACATGCTATTGTTTCAATAGTGCCAAAACGATTTTAAAATTACATGTGCAACTCATTAAAAATTATAAGTGATGGAATAGTGCATTCCATTCAAGTGGAAAAGGACATATATTTTTTCACTAAGTATGGACATACATTTATGCATCCAAATGTGCGAAACTATCTTCACTGCATACCCATTTTTCAAATGTTTCAATATTCATTGGCTGGTTCAAAGGAAATTGAAAATGTTGAGGTTGAAATCTATCTTCAGCACATGCTATTGTTTCAATAGAGCTAATATGTTTTTCACATTACATGTGCAGTTCTTAAGTATGACCTTGTAAATGAAATTGTGTCTTCGACAATATGGAAACTGGAGCAATAAGCACTATATCAGCTATAAATAAACAGAACATTGTTTTCAATTGGAGATGCTATATTCTCTTCTGTAATTCTCATCAAGATTTTAAGCACATTATTCCCCTACTATATCTTGGATATAGTTATATCTGATAGTTGAAATAAATGTGCAAATGGTTTGGCGTCATCTCATAAATTTCAAAAAAAAGGTGTGATAATTTCATCATGGAGGCGATATTCGCGGACGGTGGATCGCCACAGTTAATGGCGGGAGGGTGCCATTGCAATTCCTATACAAATTTTGGTTTGAAATCAATTCCTTCGCACATGCTATTGTTTCAATAGTGCCAAAACGATTTTAAAATTACATGTGCAACTCCTTAAAAATTATAAGTGATGGAATAGTGCATTCCATTCAAGTGGAAAGGGACATATATTTTTTCACTAAGTATGGACATACAATTATGCATCAAAATGTGCGAAACTATCTTCACTGCATTACCATTTTTCAAATGTTTCAATATTCATTGGCTGGTTCAAAGGAAATTGAAAATGTTGAGGTTGAAATCTATCTTCAGCACATGCTATTGTTTCAATAGAGCTAATATGTTTTTCACATTACATGTGCAGTTCTTAAGTATGACCTTGTTAATGAAATTGTGTCTTCGACAATATGGAAACTGGAGCAATAAGCACTATATGAGCTATAAATAAACAGAACATTGTTTTCAATTGGAGATGCTATATTCTCTACTGTAATTCACATCAAGATTTTAAGCACATTATTCCCCTACTATATCGTTGGATATAGTTATATCTGATAGTTCCAATAAATGTGCAAATGGTTTGGCGTCATCTCATAAATTTCAAAAAAAAGGTGTGATAATTTCATCTTGGAGGCGATATTCGCGGACGGTGGATCGCCACAGTTAATGGCGGGAGGGTGCCATTGCAATTCCTATACAAATTTAGTGTTTGAAATCAATTCCTTCGCACATGCTATTGTTTCAATAGTGCCAAAACGATTTTCAAATTACATGTGCAACTCCTTAAAAATTATAAGTGATGGAATAGTGCATTCCATTCAAGTGGAAAAGGACATATATTTTTTCACTAAGTATGGACATACAATTATGCATCCAAATGTGCGAAACTATCTTCACTGCATATCCATTTTTCAAATGTTTCAATATTCATTGGCTGGTTCAAAGGAAATTGAAAATGTTGAGGTTGAAATCTATCTTCAGCACATGCTATTGTTTCAATAGAGCTAATATGTTTTTCACATTACATGTGCAGTTCTTAAGTATGACCTTGTAAATGAAATTGTGTCTTCGACAATATGGAAACTGGAGTAATAAGCACTATATGAGCTATAAATAAACAGAACATTGTTTTCAATTGGAGATGCTATATTCTCTACTGTAATTCACATCAAGATTTTAAGCACATTATTCCCCTTCTATATCGTTGGATATAGTTATATCTGATAGTTCCAATAAATGTGCAAATGGTTTGGCGTCATCTCAAAATTTCAAAAAAAAGGTGTGATAATTTCATCTTGGAGGCGATATTCGCGGACGGTGGATCGCCACAGTTAATGGCGGGAGGGTGCCATTGCAATTCCTATACAAATTTAGTGTTTGAAATCAATTCCTTCGCACATGCTATTGTTTCAATAGTGCCAAAACGATTTTCAAATTACATGTGCAACTCCTTAAAAATTATAAGTGATGGAATAATGCAATCCATTCAAGTGGAAAAGGACATATATTTTTTCACTAAGTTTGGACATACAATTATGCATCAAAATGTGCGAAACTATCTTCACTGCATATCCATTTTTCAAATGTTTCAATATTCATTGGCTGGTTCAAAGGAAATTGAAAATGTTGAGGTTGAAATCTATCTTCAGCACATGCTATTGTTTCAATAGAGCTAATATGTTTTTCACATTACATGTGCAGTTCTTAAGTATGACCTTGTAAATGAAATTGTGTCTTCGACAATATGGAAACTGGAGCAATAAGCACTATATGAGCTATAAATAAACAGAACATTGTTTTCAATTGGAGATGCTATATTCTCTACTGTAATTCACATCAAGATTTTAAGCACATTATTCCCCTACTATATCGTTGGATATAGTTATATCTGATAGTTCCAATAAATGTGCAAATGGTTTGGCGTCATCTCATAAATTTCAAAAAAAAGGTGTGATAATTTCATCTTGGAGGCGATATTCGCGGACGGTGGATCGCCACAGTTAATGGCGGGAGGGTGCCATTGCAATTCCTATACAAATTTAGTGTTTGAAATCAATTCCTTCGCACATGCTATTGTTTCAATAGTGCCAAAACGATTTTCAAATTACATGTGCAACTCCTTAAAAATTATAAGTGATGGAATAGTGCATTCCATTCAAGTGGAAAAGGACATATATTTTTTCACTAAGTATGGACATACAATTATGCATCCAAATGTGCGAAACTATCTTCACTGCATATCCATTTTTCAAATGTTTCAATATTCATTGGCTGGTTCAAAGGAAATTGAAAATGTTGAGGTTGAAATCTATCTTCAGCACATGCTATTGTTTCAATAGAGCTAATATGTTTTTCACATTACATGTGCAGTTCTTAAGTATGCCCTTTTAATGAAATTGTGTCTTCGACAATATGGAAACTGGAGCAATAAGCACTATATCAGCTATAAAAAAACAGAACATTGTTTTATATTGGAGATGCTATATTCTCTTCTGTAATTCACATCAAGATTTTAAGCACATTATTCCCCTACTATATCTTGGATATAGTTATATCTGATATTTCCAATAAATGTGCAAATGGTTTGGCGTCATCTCATAAATTTCAAAAAAAAGGTGTGATAATTTCATCTTGGAGGCGATATTCGCGGACGGTGGATCGCCACAGTTAATGGCGGGAGGGTGCCATTGCAATTCCTATACAAATTTAGTGTTTGAAATCAATTCCTTCGCACATGCTATTGTTTCAATAGTGCCAAAACGATTTTCAAATTACATGTGCAACTCCTTAAAAATTATAAGTGATGGAATAGTGCATTCCATTCAAGTGGAAAAGGACATATATTTTTTCACTAAGTATGGACATACAATTATGCATCAAAATGTGCGAAACTATCTTCACTGCATATCCATTTTTCAAATGTTTCAATATTCATTGGCTGGTTCAAAGGAAATTGAAAATGTTGAGGTTGAAATCTATCTTCAGCACATGCTATTGTTTCAATAGAGCTAATATGTTTTTCACATTACATGTGCAGTTCTTAAGTATGACCTTGTAAATGAAGTTGTGTCTTCTACAATATGGAAACTGGAGCAATAAGCACTATATGAGCTATAAATAAACAGAACTTTGTTTTCAATTGGAGATGCTATATTCTCTACTGTAATTCACATCAAGATTTTAAGCACATTATTCCCCTACTATATCGTTGGATATAGTTATATCTGATAGTTCCAATAAATGTGCAAATGGTTTGGCGTCATCTCATAAATTTCAAAAAAAAAGGTGTGATAATTTTATCTTGGAGGCGATATTCGCGGACGGTGGATCGCCACAGTTAATGGCGGGAGGGTGCCATTGCAATTCCTATACAAATTTAGTGTTTGAAATCAATTCCTTCGCACATGCTATTGTTTCAATAGTGCCAAAACGATTTTCAAATTACATGTGCAACTCCTTAAAAATTATAAGTGATGGAATAGTGCATTCCATTCAAGTGGAAAAGGACATATATTTTTTCACTAAGTATGGACATACAATTATGCATCAAAATGTGCGAAACTATCTTCACTGCATATCCATTTTTCAAATGTTTCAATATTCATTGGCTGGTTCAAAGGAAATTGAAAATGTTGAGGTTGAAATCTATCTTCAGCACATGCTATTGTTTCAATAGAGCTAATATGTTTTTCACATTACATGTGCAGTACTTAAGTATGAACTTGTAAATGAAATTGTGTCTTCGACAATATGGAAACTGGAGCAATAAGCACTATATGAGCTATAAATAAACAGAACATTGTTTTCAATTGGAGATGCTATATTCTCTACTGTAATTCACATCCAGATTTTAAGCACATTACTCCCCTACTATATCGTTGGATATAGTTATATCTGATAGTTCCAATAAATGTGCAAATGGTTTGGCGTCATCTCATAAATTTCAAAAAAAAGGTGTGATAATTTCATCTTGGAGGCGATATTCGCGGACGGTGGATCGCCACAGTTAATGGCGGGAGGGTGCCATTGCAATTCCTATACAAACTTAGTGTTTGAAATCAATTCCTTCGCACATGCTATTGTTTCAATAGTACCAAAACGATTTTCAAATTACATGTGCAACTCCTTAAAAATTAAAAGTTATGGAATAGTGCATTCCTTTATAGTGGAGATGGACATATATTTTTTCATAAAATTCTAAGTATGGACAAAGAATTATGCATCAAAATGTGCGAAACTATCGTCATTGCATTTCCATTTTTCAAATATTTCAATATTAATTGGCTGGTTCAAAGGAAATTGAAAATGTTGAGGTTGAAATCTATCTTCAGCACATGCTATTGTTTCAATAGAGCTAATATGTTTTTCACATTACATGTGCAGTTCTTAAGTATGCCCTTTTAATGAAATTGTGTCTTCGACAATATGGAAACTGGAGCAATAAGCACTATATGAGCTATAAATAAACAGAAAATTGTTTTCAATTGGAGATGCTATATTCTCTACTGAAATTCACATAAAGATTTTAAGCACATTATTCCCCTATTATATCTTTGGATATAGTTATATCTGATAGTTCCAATAAATGTGCAAATGGTTTGGCGTCATCTCATAAATTTCAAAAAAAAAGGTGTGATAATTTCATCTTGGAGGCGATATTCGCGGACGGTGGATCGCCACAGTTAATGGCGGGAGGGTGCCATTGCAATTCCTATACAAATTTAGTGTTTGAAATCAATTCCTTCGCACATGCTATTGTTTCAATAGTGCCAAAACGATTTTCAAATTACATGTGCAACTCCTTAAAAATTATAAGTGATGGAATAGTGCATTCCATTCAAGTGGAAAAGGACATATATTTTTTCACTAAGTATGGACATACAATTATGCATCAAAATGTGCGAAACTATCTTCACTGCATATCCATTTTTCAAATGTTTCAATATTCATTGGCTGGTTCAAAGGAAATTGAAAATGTTGAGGTTGAAATCTATCTTCAGCACATGCTATTGTTTCAATAGAGCTAATATGTTTTTCACATTACATGTGCAGTTCTTAAGTATGACCTTGTAAATGAAATTGTGTCTTCGACAATATGGAAACTGGAGCAATAAGCACTATATGAGCTATAAATAAACAGAAAATTGTTTTCAATTGGAGATGCTATATTCTCTACTGAAATTCACATAAAGATTTTAAGCACATTATTCCCCTATTATATCTTTGGATATAGTTATATCTGATAGTTCCAATAAATGTGCAAATGGTTTGGCGTCATCTCATAAATTTCAAAAAAAAAGGTGTGATAATTTCATCTTGGAGGCGATATTCGCGGACGGTGGATCGCCACAGTTAATGGCGGGAGGGTGCCATTGCAATTCCTATACAAATTTAGTGTTTGAAATCAATTCCTTCGCACATGCTATTGTTTCAATAGTGCCAAAACGATTTTCAAATTACATGTGCAACTCCTTAAAAATTATAAGTGATGGAATAGTGCATTCCATTCAAGTGGAAAAGGACATATATTTTTTCACTAAGTATGGACATACAATTATGCATCAAAATGTGCGAAACTATCTTCACTGCATATCCATTTTTCAAATGTTTCAATATTCATTGGCTGGTTCAAAGGAAATTGAAAATGTTGAGGTTGAAATCTATCTTCAGCACATGCTATTGTTTCAATAGAGCTAATATGTTTTTCACATTACATGTGCAGTTCTTAAGTATGACCTTGTAAATGAAATTGTGTCTTCGACAATATGGAAACTGGAGCAATAAGCACTATATGAGCTATAAATAAACAGAACATTGTTTTCAATTGGAGATGCTATATTCTCTACTGTAATTCACATCAATATTTTAAGCACATTATTCCCCTACTATATCGTTGGATATAGTTATATCTGATAGTTCCAATAAATGTGCAAATGGTTTGGCGTCATCTCAAAATTTCAAAAAAAAGGTGTGATAATTTCATCTTGGAGGCGATATTCGCGGACGGTGGATCGCCACAGTTAATGGCGGGAGGGTGCCATTGCAATTCCTATACAAATTTAGTGTTTGAAATCAATTCCTTCGCACATGCTATTGTTTCAATAGTGCCAAAACGATTTTCAAATTACATGTGCAACTCCTTAAAAATTATAAGTGATGGAATAGTGCATTCCATTCAAGTGGAAAAGGACATATATTTTTTCACTAAGTATGGACATACAATTATGCATCCAAATGTGCGAAACTATCTTCACTGGATATCCATTTTTCAAATGTTTCAATATTCATTGGCTGGTTCAAAGGAAATTGAAAACGTTGAGGTTGAAATCTATCTTCAGCACATGCTATTGTTTCAATAGAGCTAATATGTTTTTCACATTACATGTGCAGTTCTTAAGTATGACCTTGTAAATGAAATTGTGTCTTCGACAATATGGAAACTGGAGCAATAAGCACTATATGAGCTATAAATAAAATGAACATTGTTTCCAATTGGAGATGCTATATTCTCTTCTGTAATTCACATCAAGATTTTAAGCACATTATTCCCCTACTATATCTTGGATATAGTTATATCTGATATTTCCAATAAATGTGCAAATGGTTTGGCGTCATCTCATAAATTTCAAAAAAAAGGTGTGATAATTTCATCTTGGAGGCGATATTCGCGGACGGTGGATCGCCACAGTTAATGGCGGGAGGGTGCCATTGCAATTCCTATACAAATTTAGTGTTTGAAATCAATTCCTTCGCACATGCTATTGTTTCAATAGTGCCAAAACGATTTTCAAATTACATGTGCAACTCCTTAAAAATTATAAGTGATGGAGTAGTGCATTCCATTCAAGTGGAAAAGGACATATATTTTTTCACTAAGTATGGACATACAATTATGCATCCAAATGTGCGAAACTATCTTCACTGCATATCCATTTTTCAAATGTTTCAATATTCATTGGCTGGTTCAAAGGAAATTGAAAATGTTGAGGTTGAAATCTATCTTCAGCACATGCTATTGTTTCAATAGAGCTAATATGTTTTTCACATTACATGTGCAGTTCTTAAGTATGACCTTGTAAATGAAATTGTGTCTTCGACAATATGGAAACTGGAGCAATAAGCACTATATGAGCTATAAATAAACACAACATTGTTTTCAATTGGAGATGCTATATTCTCTACTGTAATTCACATCCAGATTTTAAGCACATTATTCCCCTACTATATCGTTGGATATAGTTATATCTGATAGTTCCAATAAATGTGCAAATGGTTTGGCGTCATCTCATAAATTTCAAATAAAAGGTGTGATAATTTCATCTTGGAGGCGATATTCGCGGACGGTGGATCGCCACAGTTAATGGCGGGAGGGTGCCATTGCAATTCCTATACAAATTTAGTGTTTGAAATCAATTCCTTCGCACATGCTATTGTTTCAATAGTGCCAAAACGATTTTCAAATTACATGTGCAACTCCTTAAAATTTATAAGTGATGGAATAGTGCATTCCATTCAAGTGGAAAAGGACATATATTTTTTCACTAAGTATGGACATACAATTATGCATCAAAATGTGCGAAACTATCTTCACTGCATATCCATTTTTCAAATGTTTCAATATTCATTGGCTGGTTCAAAGGAAATTGAAAATGTTGAGGTTGAAATCTATCTTCAGCACATGCTATTGTTTCAATAGAGCTAATATGTTTTTCACATTACATGTGCAGTTCTTAAGTATGACCTTGTAAATGAAGTTGTGTCTTCTACAATATGGAAACTGGAGCAATAAGCACTATATGAGCTATAAATAAACAGAACTTTGTTTTCAATTGGAGATGCTATATTCTCTACTGTAATTCACATCAAGATTTTAAGCACATTATTCTCCTACTATACCGTTGGATATAGTTATATCTGATAGTTCCAATAAATGTGCAAATGGTTTGGCGTCATCTCATAAATTTGAAAAAAAAAGGTGTGATAATTTCATCTTGGAGGCGATATTCGCGGACGGTGGATCGCCACAGTTAATGGCGGGAGGGTGCCATTGCAATTCCTATACACATTTAGTGTTTGAAATCAATTCCTTCGCACATGCTATTGTTTCAATAGTGCCAAAACGATTTTCAAATTACATGTGCAACACCTTAAAAATTATAAGTGATGGAATAGTGCATTCCATTCAAGTGGAAAAGGACATATATTATTTCACTAAGTATGGACATACAATTATGCATCAAAATGTGCGAAACTATCTTCACTGCATTTCCATTTTTCAAATGTTTCAATATTCATTGGCTGGTTCAAAGGAAATTAAAAATGTTGAGGTTGAAATCTATCTTCAGCACATGCTATTGTTTCAATAGAGCTAATATGTTTTTCACATTACATGTGCAGTTCTTAAGTATGACCTTGTAAATGAAATTGTGTCTTCGACAATATGGAAACTGGAGCAATAAGCACTATATGAGCTATAAATAAACAGAACATTGTTTTCAATTGGAGATGCTATATTCTCTACTGTAATTCACATCCAGATTTTAAGCACATTACTCCCCTACTATATCGTTGGATATAGTTATATCTGATAGTTCCAATAAATGTGCAAATGGTTTGGCGTCATCTCATAAATTTCAAAAAAAAGGTGTGATAATTTCATCTTGGAGGCGATATTCGCGGACGGTGGATCGCCACAGTTAATGGCGGGAGGGTGCCATTGCCATTCCTATACAAATTTAGTGTTTGAAATCAATTCCTTCGCACATGCTATTGTTTCAATAGTGCCAAAATGATTTTCAAATTACATGTGCAACTCCTTAAAAATTATAAGTGATGGAATAGTGCATTCCATTCAAGTGGAAAAGGACATATATTTTTTCACTATGTATGGACATACAATTATGCATCAAAATGTGCGAAAGTATCTTCACTGCATATCCATTTTTCAAATGTTTCAATATTCATTGGCTGGTTCAAAGGAAATTGAAAATGTTGAGGTTGAAATCTATCTTCAGCACATGCTATTGTTTCAATAGAGCTAATATGTTTTTCACGTTTCATGTGCAGTTCTTAAGTATGACCTTGTTAAATGAAATTGTGTCTTCGACAATATGGAAACTGGAGCAATAAGCACTATATGAGCTATAAATAAAATGAACATTGTTTCCAATTGGAGATGCTATATTCTCTTCTGTAATTCACATCAAGATTTTAAGCACATTATTCCCCTACTATATCTTGGATATAGTTATATCTGATATTTCCAATAAATGTGCAAATGGTTTGGCGTCATCTCATAAATTTCAAAAAAAAGGTGTGATAATTTCATCTTGGAGGCGATATTCGCGGACGGTGGATCGCCACAGTTAATGGCGGGAGGGTGCCATTGCAATTCCTATACAAATTTAGTGTTTGAAATCAATTCCTTCGCACATGCTATTGTTTCAATAGTGCCAAAACGATTTTCAAATTACATGTGCAACTCCTTAAAAATTATAAGTGATGGAGTAGTGCATTCCATTCAAGTGGAAAAGGACATATATTTTTTCACTAAGTATGGACATACAATTATGCATCCAAATGTGCGAAACTATCTTCACTGCATATCCATTTTTCAAATGTTTCAATATTCATTGGCTGGTTCAAAGGAAATTGAAAATGTTGAGGTTGAAATCTATCTTCAGCACATGCTATTGTTTCAATAGAGCTAATATGTTTTTCACATTACATGTGCAGTTCTTAAGTATGACCTTGTAAATGAAATTGTGTCTTCGACAATATGGAAACTGGAGCAATAAGCACTATATGAGCTATAAATAAACACAACATTGTTTTCAATTGGAGATGCTATATTCTCTACTGTAATTCACATCCAGATTTTAAGCACATTATTCCCCTACTATATCGTTGGATATAGTTATATCTGATAGTTCCAATAAATGTGCAAATGGTTTGGCGTCATCTCATAAATTTCAAAAAAAAGGTGTGATAATTTCATCTTGGAGGCGATATTCGCGGACGGTGGATCGCCACAGTTAATGGCGGGAGGGTGCCATTGCAATTCCTATACAAATTTAGTGTTTGAAATCAATTCCTTCGCACATGCTATTGTTTCAATAGTGCCAAAACGATTTTCAAATTACATGTGCAACTCCTTAAAAATTATAAGTGATGGAATAGTGCATTCCATTCAAGTGGAAAAGGACATATATTTTTTCACTAAGTATGGACATACAATTATGCATCAAAATGTGCGAAACTATCTTCACTGCATATCCATTTTTCAAATGTTTCAATATTCATTGGCTGGTTCAAAGGAAATTGAAAATGTTGAGGTTGAAATCTATCTTCAGCACATGCTATTGTTTCAATAGAGCTAATATGTTTTTCACATTACATGTGCAGTTCTTAAGTATGACCTTGTAAATGAAGTTGTGTCTTCTACAATATGGAAACTGGAGCAATAAGCACTATATGAGCTATAAATAAACAGAACTTTGTTTTCAATTGGAGATGCTATATTCTCTACTGTAATTCACATCAAGATTTTAAGCACATTATTCTCCTACTATACCGTTGGATATAGTTATATCTGATAGTTCCAATAAATGTGCAAATGGTTTGGCGTCATCTCATAAATTTGAAAAAAAAAGGTGTGATAATTTCATCTTGGAGGCGATATTCGCGGACGGTGGATCGCCACAGTTAATGGCGGGAGGGTGCCATTGCAATTCCTATACACATTTAGTGTTTGAAATCAATTCCTTCGCACATGCTATTGTTTCAATAGTGCCAAAACGATTTTCAAATTACATGTGCAACACCTTAAAAATTATAAGTGATGGAATAGTGCATTCCATTCAAGTGGAAAAGGACATATATTATTTCACTAAGTATGGACATACAATTATGCATCAAAATGTGCGAAACTATCTTCACTGCATTTCCATTTTTCAAATGTTTCAATATTCATTGGCTGGTTCAAAGGAAATTGAAAATGTTGAGGTTGAAATCTATCTTCAGCACATGCTATTGTTTCAATAGAGCTAATATGTTTTTCACATTACATGTGCAGTTCTTAAGTATGACCTTGTAAATGAAATTGTGTCTTCGACAATATGGAAACTGGAGCAATAAGCACTATATGAGCTATAAATAAACAGAACATTGTTTTCAATTGGAGATGCTATATTCTCTACTGTAATTCACATCCAGATTTTAAGCACATTACTCCCCTACTATATCGTTGGATATAGTTATATCTGATAGTTCCAATAAATGTGCAAATGGTTTGGCGTCATCTCATAAATTTCAAAAAAAAGGTGTGATAATTTCATCTTGGAGGCGATATTCGCGGACGGTGGATCGCCACAGTTAATGGCGGGAGGGTGCCATTGCCATTCCTATACAAATTTAGTGTTTGAAATCAATTCCTTCGCACATGCTATTGTTTCAATAGTGCCAAAACGATTTTCAAATTACATGTGCAACTCCTTAAAAATTATAAGTGATGGAATAGTGCATTCCATTCAAGTGGAAAAGGACATATATTTTTTCACTATGTATGGACATACAATTATGCATCAAAATGTGCGAAAGTATCTTCACTGCATATCCATTTTTCAAATGTTTCAATATTCATTGGCTGGTTCAAAGGAAATTGAAAATGTTGAGGTTGAAATCTATCTTCAGCACATGCTATTGTTTCAATAGAGCTAATATGTTTTTCACGTTTCATGTGCAGTTCTTAAGTATGACCTTGTTAAATGAAATTGTGTCTTCGACAATATGGAAACTGGAGCAATAAGCACTATATGAGCTATAAATAAAATGAACATTGTTTCCAATTGGAGATGCTATATTCTCTTCTGTAATTCACATCAAGATTTTAAGCACATTATTCCCCTACTATATCTTGGATATAGTTATATCTGATATTTCCAATAAATGTGCAAATGGTTTGGCGTCATCTCATAAATTTCAAAAAAAAGGTGTGATAATTTCATCTTGGAGGCGATATTCGCGGACGGTGGATCGCCACAGTTAATGGCGGGAGGGTGCCATTGCAATTCCTATACAAATTTAGTGTTTGAAATCAATTCCTTCGCACATGCTATTGTTTCAATAGTGCCAAAACGATTTTCAAATTACATGTGCAACTCCTTAAAAATTATAAGTGATGGAATAGTGCATTCCATTCAAGTGGAAAAGGACATATATTTTTTCACTAAGTATGGACATACAATTATGCATCAAAATGTGCGAAACTATCTTCACTGCATATCCATTTTTCAAATGTTTCAATATTCATTGGCTGGTTCAAAGGAAATTGAAAATGTTGAGGTTGAAATCTATCTTCAGCACATGCTATTGTTTCAATAGAGCTAATATGTTTTTCACATTACATGTGCAGTTCTTAAGTATGACCTTGTAAATGAAGTTGTGTCTTCTACAATATGGAAACTAGAGCAATAAGCACTATATGAGCTATAAATAAACAGAACTTTGTTTTCAATTGGAGATGCTATATTCTCTACTGTAATTCACATCAAGATTTTAAGCACATTATTCTCCTACTATACCGTTGGATATAGTTATATCTGATAGTTCCAATAAATGTGCAAATGGTTTGGCGTCATCTCATAAATTTGAAAAAAAAAGGTGTGATAATTTCATCTTGGAGGCGATATTCGCGGACGGTGGATCGCCACAGTTAATGGCGGGAGGGTGCCATTGCAATTCCTATACACATTTAGTGTTTGAAATCAATTCCTTCGCACATGCTATTGTTTCAATAGTGCCAAAACGATTTTCAAATTACATGTGCAACACCTTAAAAATTATAAGTGATGGAATAGTGCATTCCATTCAAGTGGAAAAGGACATATATTATTTCACTAAGTATGGACATACAATTATGCATCAAAATGTGCGAAACTATCTTCACTGCATTTCCATTTTTCAAATGTTTCAATATTCATTGGCTGGTTCAAAGGAAATTGAAAATGTTGAGGTTGAAATCTATCTTCAGCACATGCTATTGTTTCAATAGAGCTAATATGTTTTTCACATTACATGTGCAGTTCTTAAGTATGACCTTGTAAATGAAATTGTGTCTTCGACAATATGGAAACTGGAGCAATAAGCACTATATGAGCTATAAATAAACACAACATTGTTTTCAATTGGAGATGCTATATTCTCTACTGTAATTCACATCCAGATTTTAAGCACATTACTCCCCTACTATATCGTTGGATATAGTTATATCTGATAGTTCCAATAAATGTGCAAATGGTTTGGCGTCATCTCATAAATTTCAAAAAAAAGGTGTGATAATTTCATCTTGGAGGCGATATTCGCGGACGGTGGATCGCCACAGTTAATGGCGGGAGGGTGCCATTGCCATTCCTATACAAATTTAGTGTTTGAAATCAATTCCTTCGCACATGCTATTGTTTCAATAGTGCCAAAACGATTTTCAAATTACATGTGCAACTCCTTAAAAATTATAAGTGATGGAATAGTGCATTCCATTCAAGTGGAAAAGGACATATATTTTTTCACTATGTATGGACATACAATTATGCATCAAAATGTGCGAAAGTATCTTCACTGCATATCCATTTTTCAAATGTTTCAATATTCATTGGCTGGTTCAAAGGAAATTGAAAATGTTGAGGTTGAAATCTATCTTCAGCACATGCTATTGTTTCAATAGAGCTAATATGTTTTTCACGTTTCATGTGCAGTTCTTAAGTATGACCTTGTTAAATGAAATTGTGTCTTCGACAATATGGAAACTGGAGCAATAAGCACTATATGAGCTATAAATAAACAGAACATTGTTTTCAATTGGAATTGCTATATTCTCTACTGTATTTCACATCAAGATTTTAAGCACATTATTCCCCTACTATATCGTTGGATATAGTTATATCTGATAGTTCCAATAAATGTGCAAATGGTTTGGCGTCATCTCATAAAAATCAAAAAAAAAGGTGTGATAATTTCATCTTGGAGGCGATATTCGCGGACGGTGGATCGCCACAGTTAATGGCGGGAGGGTGCCATTGCAATTCCTATACAAATTTAGTGTTTGAAATCAATTCCTTGGCACATGCTATTGTTTCAATAGTGCCAAAACGATTTTCAAATTACATGTGCAACTCCTTAAAAATTATAAGTGATGGAATAGTGCATTCCATTCAAGTGGAAAAGGACATATATTTTTTCACTAAGTATGGACATACAATTATGCATCAAAATGTGCGAAACTATCGTCAGTGCATTTCCATTTTTCAAATGTTTCAATATTAATTGGCTGGTTCAAAGGAAATTGAAAATGTTGAGGTTGAAATCTATCTTCAGCACATGCTATTGTTTCAATAGAGCTAATATGTTTTTCACATTACATGTGCAGTTCTAAAGTATGACCTTGTAAATGATTTTGAATCTTCGACTAATATAGAAACTGGAGCAATAAGCACTATATCAGCTATAAATAAACAGAACATTGTTTTCAATTGGAGATGCTATATTCTCTACTGTAATTCACATCAAGAGATTAAGCACATTATTCCCCTACTATATCGTTGGATATAGTTATATCTGATAGTTCCAATAAATGTGCAAATGGTTTGGCGTCATCTCATAAATTTCAAAAAAAAAGGTGTGATAATTTCATCTTGGAGGCGATATTGGCGGACGGTGGATCGCCACAGTTAATGGCGGGAGGGTGCCATTGCAATTCCTATACAAATTTAGTGTTTGAAATCAATTCCTTCGCACATGCTATTGTTTCAATAGTGCCAAAACGATTTTCAAATTACATGTGCAACTCCTTAAAAATTATAAGTGATGGAATAGTGCATTCCATTCAAGTGGAAAAGGACATATATTTTTTCACTAAGTATGGACATACAATTATGCATCAAAATGTGCGAAACTATCTTCACTGCATATCCATTTTTCAAATGTTTCAATATTCATTGGCTGGTTCAAAGGAAATTGAAAATGTTGAGGTTGAAATCTATCTTCAGCACATGCTATTGTTTCAATAGAGCTAATATGTTTTTCACATTACATGTGCAGTTCTTAAGTATGACCTTGTAAATGAAATTGTGTCTTCGACAATATGGAAACTGGAGCAATAAGCACTATATGAGCTATAAATAAACAGAACATAGTTTTCAATTGGAGATGCTATATTCTCTACTGTAATTCACATCCAGATTTTAAGCACATTACTCCCCTACTATATCGTTGGATATAGTTATATCTGATAGTTCCAATAAATGTGCAAATGGTTTGGCGTCATCTCATAAATTTCAAAAAAAAGGTGTGATAATTTCATCTTGGAGGCGATATTCGCGGACGGTGGATCGCCACAGTTAATGGCGGGAGGGTGCCATTGCAATTCCTATACAAATTTAGTGTTTGAAATCAATTCCTTCGCACATGCTATTGTTTCAATAGTGCCAAAACGATTTTCAAATTACATGTGCAACTCCTTAAAAATTATAAGTGATGGAATAGTGCATTCCATTCAAGTGGAAAAGGACATATATTTTTTCACTATGTATGGACATACAATTATGCATCAAAATGTGCGAAACTATCTTCACTGCATATCCATTTTTCAAATGTTTCAATATTCATTGGCTGGTTCAAAGGAAATTGAAAATGTTGAGGTTGAAATCTATCTTCAGCACATGCTATTGTTTCAATAGAGCTAATATGTTTTTCACATTACATGTGCAGATCTTAAGTATGACCTTGTAAATGAAATTGTGTCTTCGACAATATGGAAACTGGAGCAATAAGCACTATATGAGCTATAAATAAACAGAACATAGTTTTCAATTGGAGATGCTATATTCTCTACTGTAATTCACATCCAGATTTTAAGCACATTACTCCCCTAATATATCGTTGGATATAGTTATATCTGATAGTTCCAATAAATGTGCAAATGGTTTGGCGTCATCTCATAAATTTCAAAAAAAAGGTGTGATAATTTCATCTTGGAGGCGATATTCGCGGACGGTGGATCGCCACAGTTAATGGCGGGAGGGTGCCATTGCAATTCCTATACAAATTTATTGTTTGAAATCAATTCCTTCGCACATGCTATTGTTTCAATAGTGCCAAAACGATTTTCAAATTACATGTGCAACTCCTTAAAAATTATAAGTGATGGAATAGTGCATTCCATTCAAGTGGAAAAAGACATATATTTTTTTCACTAAGTATGGACACACAATTATGCATCAAAATGTGCGAAACTATCTTCACTGCATATCCATTTTTCAAATGTTTCAATATTCATTGGCTGGTTCAAAGGAAATTGAAAATGTTGAGGTTGAAATCTATCTTCAGCACATGCTATTGTTTCAATAGAGCTAATATGTTTTTCACATTACATGTGCAGTTGTTAAGTATGACCTTGTAAATGAAATTGTGTCTTCGACTAATATGGAAACTGGAGCAATAAGCACTATATGAGCTATAAATAAACAGAACATTGTTTTCAATTGGAGATGCCATATTCTCTACTGTAATTCACATCAAGATTTTAAGCACATTGTTCCCCTAGTATATCGTTGGATATAGTTATATCTGATAGTTCCAATAAATGTGCAAATGGTTTGGCGTCATCTCATAAATTTCAAAAAAAAGGTGTGATAATTTCATCTTGGAGGCGATATTCGCGGACGGTGGATCGCCACAGTTAATGGCGGGAGGGTGCCATTGCAATTCCTATACAAATTTAGTGTTTGAAATCAATTCCTTCGCACATGCTATTGTTTCAATAGTGCCAAAACGATTTTCAAATTACATGTGCAACTCCTTAAAAATTATAAGTGATGGAATAGTGCATTCCATTCAAGTGGAAAAGGACATATATTTTTTCACTAAGTATGGACATACAATTATGCATCAAAATGTGCGAAACTATCTTCACTGCATATCCATTTTTCAAATGTTTCAATATTCATTGGCTGGTTCAAAGGAAATTGAAAATGTTGAGGTTGAAATCTATCTTCAGCACATGCTATTGTTTCAATAGAGCTAATATGTTTTTCACATTACATGTGCAGTTCTTAAGTATGACCTTGTAAATGAAATTGTGTCTTCTACAATATGGAAACTGGAGCAATAAGCACTATATGAGCTATAAATAAACAGAACTTTGTTTTCAATTGGAGATGCTATATTCTCTACTGTAATTCACATCAAGATTTTAAGCACATTATTCCCCTACTATATCGTTGGATATAGTTTTATCTGATAGTTCCAATAAATGTGCAAATGGTTTGGCGTCATCTCATAAATTTCAAAAAAAAAGGTGTGATAATTTCATCTTGGAGGCGATATTCGCGGACGGTGGATCGCCACAGTTAATGGCGGGAGGGTGCCATTGCAATTCCTATACAAATTTAGTGTTTGAAATCAATTCCTTAGCACATGCTATTGTTTCAATAGTGCCAAAACGATTTTCAAATTACATGTGCAACTCCTTAAAAATTATAAGTGATGGAATAATGCATTCCATTCAAGTGGAAAAGGACATATATTTTTTCACTAAGTATGGACATACAATTATGCATCAAAATGTGCGAAACTATCTTCACTGCATATCCATTTTTCAAATGTTTCAATATTCATTGGCTGGTTCAAAGGAAATTGAAAATGTTGAGGTTGAAATCTATCTTCAGCACATGCTATTGTTTCAATAGAGCTAATATGTTTTTCACATTACATGTGCAGATCTTAAGTATGACCTTGTAAATGAAAATGTGTCTTCGACAATATGGAAACTGGAGCAATAAGCACTATATGAGCTATAAATAAACAGAACATTGTTTTCAATTGGAGATGCTATATTCTCTACTGTAATTCACATCCAGATTTTAAGCACATTATTCCCCTGCTATATCGTTGGATATAGTTATATCTGATAGTTCCAATAAATGTGCAAATGGTTTGGCGTCATCTCATAAATTTTAAAAAAAAGGTGTGATAATTTCATCTTGGAGGCGATATTCGCGGACGGTGGATCGCCACAGTTAATGGCGGGAGGGTGCCATTGCAATTCCTATACAAATTTAGTGTTTGAAATCAATTCCTTCGCACATGCTATTGTTTCAATAGTGCCAAAACGATTTTCAAATTACATGTGCAACTCCTTAAAAATTATAAGTGATGGAATAGTGCATTCCATTCAAGTGGAAAAGGACATATATTTTTTCACTAAGTATGGACATACAATTATGCATCAAAATGTGCGAAACTATCTTCACTGCATATCCATTTTTCAAATGTTTCAATATTCATTGGCTGGTTCAAAGGAAATTGAAAATGTTGAGGTTGAAATCTATCTTCAGCACATGCTATTGTTTCAATAGAGCTAATATGTTTTTCACATTACATGTGCAGTTCTTAAGTATGACCTTGTAAATGAAATTGTGTCTTCTACAATATGGAAACTGGAGCAATAAGCACTATATGAGCTATAAATAAACAGAACTTTGTTTTCAATTGGAGATGCTATATTCTCTACTGTAATTCACATCAAGATTTTAAGCACATTATTCCCCTACTATATCGTTGGATATAGTTATATCTGATAGTTCCAATAAATGTGCAAATGGTTTGGCGTCATCTCATAAATTTCAAAAAAAAAGGTGTGATAATTTCATCTTGGAGGCGATATTCGCGGACGGTGGATCGCCACAGTTAATGGCGGAAGGGTGCCATTGCAATTCCTATACAAATTTAGTGTTTGAAATCAATTCCTTCGCACATGCTATTGTTTCAATAGTGCCAAAACGATTTTCAAATTACATGTGCAACTCCTTAAAAATTATAAGTGATGGAATAGTGCATTCCATTCAAGTGGAAAAGGACATATATTTTTTCACTAAGTATGGACATACAATTATGCATCAAAATGTGCGAAACTATCTTCACTGCATATCCATTTTTCAAATGTTTCAATATTCATTGGCTGGTTCAAAGGAAATTGAAAATGTTGAGGTTGAAATCTATCTTCAGCACATGCTATTGTTTCAATAGAGCTAATATGTTTTTCACATTACATGTGCAGTTCTTAAGTATGACCTTGTAAATGGAATTGTGTCTTCGACAATATGGAAACTGGAGCAATAAGCACTATATGAGCTATAAATAAACAGAACATTGTATTCAATTGGAGATGCTATATTCTCTACTGTAATTCACATCCAGATTTTAAGCACATTACTCCCCTACTATATCGTTGGATATAGTTATATCTGATAGTTCCAATAAATGTGCAAATGGTTTGGCGTCATCTCATAAATTTCAAAAAAAAGGTGTGATAATTTCATCTTGGAGGCGATATTCGCGGACGGTGGATCGCCACAGTTAATGGCGGGAGGGTGCCATTGCAATTCCTATACAAATTTAGTGTTTGAAATCAATTCCTTCGCACATGCTATTGTTTCAATAGTGCCAAAACGATTTTCAAATTACATGTGCAACTCCTTAAAAATTATAAGTGATGGAATAGTGCATTCCATTCAAGTGGAAAAGGACATATATTTTTTCACTATGTATGGACATACAATTATGCATCAAAATGTGCGAAACTATCGTCATTGCATTTCCATTTTTCAAATATTTCAATATTAATTGGCTGGTTCAAAGGAAATTGAAAATGTTGAGGTTGAAATCTATCTTCAGCACATGCTATTGTTTCAATAGAGCTAATATGTTTTTCACATTACATGTGCAGTTCTTAAGTATGACCTTGTAAATGAAATTGTGTCTTCTACAATATGGAAACTGGAGCAATAAGCACTATATGAGCTATAAATAAACAGAACTTTGTTTTCAATTGGAGATGCTATATTCTCTACTGTAATTCACATCCAGATTTTAAGCACATTATTCCCCTACTATATCGTTGGATATAGTTATATCTGTTAGTTCCAATAAATGTGCAAATGGTTTGGCGTCATCTCATAAATTTCAAAAAAAAAGGTGTGATAATTTCATCTTGGAGGCGATATTCGCGGACGGTGGATCGCCACAGTTAATGGCGGGAGGGTGCCATTGCAATTCCTATACAAATTTAGTGTTTGAATTCAATTCCTTCGCACATGCTATTGTTTCAATAGTGCCAAAACGATTTTCAAATTACATGTGCAAATCCTTAAAAATTATAAGTGATGGAATAGTGCATTCCATTCAAGTGGAAAAGGACATATATTTTTTCACTAAGTATGGGCATACAATTATGCATCAAAATGTGCGAAACTATCGTCAGTGCATTTCCATTTTTCAAATGTTTCAATATTCATGGCTGGTTCAAAGGAAATTGAAAATGTTGAGGTTGAAATCTATCTTCAGCACATGCTATTGTTTCAATAGAGCTAATATGTTTTTCACATTACATGTGCAGTTCTAAAGTATGACCTTGTAAATGATTTTGTGTCTTCGACTAATATAGAAACTGGAGCAATAAGCACTATATCAGCTATAAATAAACAGAACATTGTTTTCAATTGGAGATGCTATATTCTCTACTGTAATTCACATCAAGAGATTAAGCACATTATTCCCCTACTATATCGTTGGATATAGTTATATCTAATAGTTCCAATAAATGTGCAAATGGTTTGGCGTCATCTCATAAATTTCAAAAAAAAGGTGTGATAATTTCATCTTGGAGGCGATATTCGCGGACGGTGGATCGCCACAGTTAATGGCGGGAGGGTGCCATTGCAATTCCTATACAAATTTAGTGTTTGAAATCAATTCCTTCGCACATGCTATTGTTTCAATAGTGCCAAAACGATTTTCAAATTACATGTGCAACTCCTTAAAAATTATAAGTGATGGAATAGTGCATTCCATTCAAGTGGAAAAGGACATATATTTTTTCACTAAGTATGGACATACAATTATGCATCCAAATGTGCGAACCTATCTTCACTGCATATCCATTTTTCAAATGTTTCAATATTCATTGGCTGGTTCAAAGGAAATTGAAAATGTTGAGGTTCAAATCTATCTTCAGCACATGCTATTGTTTCAATAGAGCTAATATGTTTTTCACATTACATGTGCAGTTCTTAAGTATGACCTTGTAAATGAAATTGTGTCTTCGACAATATGGAAACTGGAGCAATAAGCACTATATGAGCTATAAATAAACAGAACATTGTTTTCAATTGGAGATGCTATATTCTCTACTGTAATTCACATCAAGATTTTAAGCACATTATTCCCCTACTATATCGTTGGATATAGTTATATCTAATAGTACCAATTAATGTGCAAATGGTTTGGCGTCATCTCATAAATTTCAAAAAAAGGTGTGATAATTTCATCTTGGAGGCGATATTCGCGGACGGTGGATCGCCACAGTTAATGGCGGGAGGGTGCCATTGCAATTCCTATACAAATTTAGTGTTTGAAATCAATTCCTTCGCACATGCTATTGTTTCAATAGTGCCAAAACGATTTTAAAATTACATGTGCAACTCATTAAAAATTATAAGTGATGGAATAGTGCATTCCATTCAAGTGGAAAAGGACATATATTTTTTCACTAAGTATGGACATACATTTATGCATCCAAATGTGCGAAACTATCTTCACTGCATACCCATTTTTCAAATGTTTCAATATTCATTGGCTGGTTCAAAGGAAATTGAAAATGTTGAGGTTGAAATCTATCTTCAGCACATGCTATTGTTTCAATAGAGCTAATATGTTTTTCACATTACATGTGCAGTTCTTAAGTATGACCTTGTAAATGAAATTGTGTCTTCGACAATATGGAAACTGGAGCAATAAGCACTATATCAGCTATAAATAAACAGAACATTGTTTTCAATTGGAGATGCTATATTCTCTTCTGTAATTCTCATCAAGATTTTAAGCACATTATTCCCCTACTATATCTTGGATATAGTTATATCTGATAGTTGAAATAAATGTGCAAATGGTTTGGCGTCATCTCATAAATTTCAAAAAAAAGGTGTGATAATTTCATCATGGAGGCGATATTCGCGGACGGTGGATCGCCACAGTTAATGGCGGGAGGGTGCCATTGCAATTCCTATACAAATTTTGGTTTGAAATCAATTCCTTCGCACATGCTATTGTTTCAATAGTGCCAAAACGATTTTAAAATTACATGTGCAACTCCTTAAAAATTATAAGTGATGGAATAGTGCATTCCATTCAAGTGGAAAGGGACATATATTTTTTCACTAAGTATGGACATACAATTATGCATCAAAATGTGCGAAACTATCTTCACTGCATATCCATTTTTCAAATGTTTCAATATTCATTGGCTGGTTCAAAGGAAATTGAAAATGTTGAGGTTGAAATCTATCTTCAGCACATGCTATTGTTTCAATAGAGCTAATATGTTTTTCACATTACATGTGCAGTTCTTAAGTATGACCTTGTTAATGAAATTGTGTCTTCGACAATATGGAAACTGGAGCAATAAGCACTATATGAGCTATAAATAAACAGAACATTGTTTTCAATTGGAGATGCTATATTCTCTACTGTAATTCACATCAAGATTTTAAGCACATTATTCCCCTACTATATCGTTGGATATAGTTATATCTGATAGTTCCAATAAATGTGCAAATGGTTTGGCGTCATCTCATAAATTTCAAAAAAAAGGTGTGATAATTTCATCTTGGAGGCGATATTCGCGGACGGTGGATCGCCACAGTTAATGGCGGGAGGGTGCCATTGCAATTCCTATACAAATTTAGTGTTTGAAATCAATTCCTTCGCACATGCTATTGTTTCAATAGTGCCAAAACGATTTTCAAATTACATGTGCAACTCCTTAAAAATTATAAGTGATGGAATAGTGCATTCCATTCAAGTGGAAAAGGACATATATTTTTTCACTAAGTATGGACATACAATTATGCATCCAAATGTGCGAAACTATCTTCACTGCATATCCATTTTTCAAATGTTTCAATATTCATTGGCTGGTTCAAAGGAAATTGAAAATGTTGAGGTTGAAATCTATCTTCAGCACATGCTATTGTTTCAATAGAGCTAATATGTTTTTCACATTACATGTGCAGTTCTTAAGTATGACCTTGTAAATGAAATTGTGTCTTAGACAATATGGAAACTGGAGTAATAAGCACTATATGAGCTATAAATAAACAGAACATTGTTTTCAATTGGAGATGCTATATTCTCTACTGTAATTCACATCAAGATTTTAAGCACATTATTCCCCTTCTATATCGTTGGATATAGTTATATCTGATAGTTCCAATAAATGTGCAAATAGTTTGGCGTCATCTCAAAATTTCAAAAAAAAGGTGTGATAATTTCATCTTGGAGGCGATATTCGCGGACGGTGGATCGCCACAGTTAATGGCGGGAGGGTGCCATTGCAATTCCTATACAAATTTAGTGTTTGAAATCAATTCCTTCGCACATGCTATTGTTTCAATAGTGCCAAAACGATTTTCAAATTACATGTGCAACTCCTTAAAAATTATAAGTGATGGAATAGTGCATTCCATTCAAGTGGAAAAGGACATATATTTTTTCACCAAGAATGGACATACAATTATGCATCAAAATGTGCGAAACTATCTTCACTGCATATCCATTTTTCAAATGTTTCAATATTCATTGGCTGGTTCAAAGGAAATTGAAAATGTTGAGGTTGAAATCTATCTTCAGCACATGCTATTGTTTCAATAGAGCTAATATGTTTTTCACATTACATGTGCAGTTCTTAAGTATGACCTTGTAAATGAAATTGTGTCTTCGACAATATGGAAACTGGAGCAATAAGCACTATATGAGCTATAAATAAACAGAACATTGTTTTCAATTGGAGATGCTATATTCTCTACTGTAATTCACATCAAGATTTTAAGCACATTATTCCCCTACTATATCGTTGGATATAGTTATATCTGATAGTTCCAATAAATGTGCAAATGGTTTGGCGTCATCTCATAAATTTCAAAAAAAAGGTGTGATAATTTCATCTTGGAGGCGATATTCGCGGACGGTGGATCGCCACAGTTAATGGCGGGAGGGTGCCATTGCAATTCCTATACAAATTTAGTGTTTGAAATCAATTCCTTCGCACATGCTATTGTTTCAATAGTGCCAAAACGATTTTCAAATTACATGTGCAACTCCTTAAAAATTATAAGTGATGGAATAGTGCATTCCATTCAAGTGGAAAAGGACATATATTTTTTCACTAAGTATGGACATACAATTATGCATCCAAATGTGCGAAACTATCTTCACTGCATATCCATTTTTCAAATGTTTCAATATTCATTGGCTGGTTCAAAGGAAATTGAAAATGTTGAGGTTGAAATCTATCTTCAGCACATGCTATTGTTTCAATAGAGCTAATATGTTTTTCACATTACATGTGCAGTTCTTAAGTATGAACTTGTAAATGAAATTGTGTCTTCGACAATATGGAAACTGGAGCAATAAGCACTATATCAGCTATAAAAAAACAGAACATTGTTTTATATTGGAGATGCTATATTCTCTTCTGTAATTCACATCAAGATTTTAAGCACATTATTCCCCTACTATATCTTGGATATAGTTATATCTGATATTTCCAATAAATGTGCAAATGGTTTGGCGTCATCTCATAAATTTCAAAAAAAAGGTGTGATAATTTCATCTTGGAGGCGATATTCGCGGACGGTGGATCGCCACAGTTAATGGCGGGAGGGTGCCATTGCAATTCCTATACAAATTTTGGTTTGAAATCAATTCCTCCGCACATGCTATTGTTTCAATAGTGCCAAAACGATTTTAAAATTACATGTGCTACTCCTTAAAAATTATAAGTGATGGAATAGTGCATTCCATTCAAGTGGAAAAAGACATATATTTTTTCACTAAGTATGGACATACAATTATGCAACAAAATGTGCGAAACTATCTTCACTGCATATCCATTTTTCAAATGTTTCAATATTCATTGGCTTGTTCAAAGGAAATTGAAAATGTTGAGGTTGAAATCTATCTTCAGCACATGCTATTGTTTCAATAGAGCTAATATGTTTTTCACATTACATGTGCAGTTCTTAAGTATGACCTTGTAAATGAAATTGTGTCTTCGACAATATGGAAACTGGAGCAATAAGCACAATATGAGCTATAAATAAACAGAACATTGTTTTCAATTGGAATTGCTATATTCTCTACTGTAATTCACATCAAGATTTTAAGCACATTATTCCCCTACTATATCGTTGGATATAGTTATATCTAATAGTTCCAATAAATGTGCAAATGGTTTGGCGTCATCTCATAAATTTCAAAAAAAAGGTGTGATAATTTCATCTTGGAGGCGATATTCGCGGACGGTGAATCGCCACAGTTAATGGCGGGAGGGTGCCATTGCAATTCCTATACAAATTTAGTGTTTGAAATCAATTCCTTCGCACATGCTATTGTTTCAATAGTGCCAAAACGATTTTCAAATTATATGTGCAACTCCTTAAAAATTATAAGTGATGGAATAGTGCTTTCCATTCAAGTGGAAAGGGACATATGTTTTTTCACTAAGTATGGACATACAATTATGCATCAAAATGTGCGAAACTATCTTCACTGCATATCCATTTTTCAAATGTTTCAATATTCATGGCTGGTTCAAAGGAAATTGAAAATGTTGAGGTTGAAATCTATCTTCAGCACATGCTATTGTTTCAATAGAGCTAATATGTTTTTCACATTACATGTGCAGTTCTTAAGTATGACCTTGTAAATGAAATTTTGTCTTCGACAATATGGTAACTGGAGCAATAAGCACTATATGAGCTATAAATAAACAGAACATTGTTTTCAATTGGAGATGCTATATTCTCTACTGTAATTCACATCAAGATTTTATGCACATTATTCCCCTACTATATCGTTGGATATAGTTATATCTGATAGTTGAAATAAATGTGCAAATGGTTTGGCGTCATCTCATAAATTTCAAAAAAAAGGTGTGATAATTTCATCTTGGAGGCGATATTCGCGGACGGTGGATCGCCACAGTTAATGGCGGGAGGGTGCCATTGCAATTCCTATACAAATTTAGTGTTTGAAATCAATTCCTTCGCACATGCTATTGTTTCAATAGTGCCAAAACGATTTTAAAATTACATGTGCAACTCCTTAAAAATTATAAGTGATGGAATAGTGCATTCCATTCAAGTGGAAAAGGACATATATTTTTTCACTAAGTATGGACATACAATTATGCATCCAAATGTGCGAAACTATCTTCACTGCATATCCATTTTTCAAATGTTTCAATATTCATTGGCTGGTTCAAAGGAAATTGAAAATGTTGAGGTTGAAATCTATCTTCAGCACATGCTATTGTTTCAATAGAGCTAATATGTTTTTCACATTACATGTGCAGTTCTTAAGTATGACCTTGTAAATGAAATTGTGTCTTCGACAATATGGAAACTGGAGCAATAAGCACTATATCAGCTATAAATAACCAGAACATTGTTTTCAATTGGAGATGCTATATTCTCTTCTGTAATTCACATCAAGATTTTAAGCACATTATTCCCCTACTATATCTTGGATATAGTTATATCTGATATTTCCAATAAATGTGCAAATGGTTTGGCGTCATCTCATAAATTTCGAAAAAAAGGTGTGATAATTTCATCTTGGAGGCGATATTCGCGGACGGTGGATCGCCACAGTTAATGGCGGGAGGGTGCCATTGCAATTCCTATACAAATTTTGGTTTGAAATCAATTACTCCGCACATGCTATTGTTTCAATAGTGCCAAAACGATTTTCAAATTACATGTGCAACTCCTTAAAAATTATAAGTGATGGAATAGTGCATTCCATTCAAGTGGAAAAAGACATATATTTTTTCACTAAGTATGGACATACAATTATGCATCAAAATGTGCGAAACTATCTTCACTGCATATCCATTTTTCAAATGTTTCAATATTCATTGGCTGGTTCAAAGGAAATTGAAAATGTTGAGGTTGAAATCAATCTTCAGCACATGCTATTGTTTCAATAGAGCTAATATGTTTTTCACATTACATGTGCAGTTCTTAAGTATGACCTTGTAAATGAAATTGTGTCTTCGACAATATGAAAACTGGAGCAATAAGCACAATATGAGCTATAAATAAACAGAACATTGTTTTCAATTGGAGATGCTATATTCTCTACTGTAATTCACATCCAGATTTTAAGCACATTACTCCCCTACTATATCGTTGGATATAGTTATATCTGATAGTTCCAATAAATGTGCAAATGGTTTGGCGTCATCTCATAAATTTCATAAAAAAGGTGTGATAATTTCATCTTGGAGGCGATATTCGCGGACGGTGGATCGCCACAGTTAATGGCGGGAGGGTGCCATTGCAATTCCTATACAAATTTAGTGTTTGAAATCAATTCCTTCGCACATGCTATTGTTTCAATAGTGCCAAAACGATTTTCAAATTACATGTGCAAATCCTTAAAAATTATAAGTGATGGAATAGTGCATTCCATTCAAGTGGAAAAGGACATATATTTTTTCACTAAGTATGGACATACAATTATGCATCAAAATGTGCGAAACTATCGTCAGTGCATTTCCATTTTTCAAATGTTTCAATATTAATTGGCTGGTTCAAAGGAAATTGAAAATGTTGAGGTTGAAATCTATCTTCAGCACATGCTATTGTTTCAATAGAGCTAATATGTTTTTCACATTACATGTGCAGTTCTAAAGTATGACCTTGTAAATGATTTTGTGTCTTCGACTAATATAGAAACTGGAGCAATAAGCACTATATCAGCTATAAATAAACAGAACATTGTTTTCAATTGGAGATGCTATATTCTCTACTGTAATTCACATCAAGAGATTAAGCACATTATTCCCCTACTATATCATTGGATATAGTTATATCTAATAGTTCCAATAAATGTGCAAATGGTTTGGCGTCATCTCATAAATTTCAAAAAAAAGGTGTGATAATTTCATCTTGGAGGCGATATTCGCGGACGGTGGATCGCCACAGTTAATGGCGGGAGGGTGCCATTGCAATTCCTATACAAATTTAGTGTTTGAAATCAATTCCTTCGCACATGCTATTGTTTCAATAGTGCCAAAACGATTTTCAAATTACATGTGCAACTCCTTAAAAATTAAAAGTTATGGAATAGTGCATTCCTTTATAGTGGAGATGGACATATATTTTTTCATAAAATTCTAAGTATGGACATACAATTATGCATCAAAATGTGCGAAACTATCGTCATTGCATTTCCATTTTTCAAATATTTCAATATTAATTGGCTGGTTCAAAGGAAATTGAAAATGTTGAGGTTGAAATCTATCTTCAGCACATGCTATTGTTTCAATAGAGCTAATATGTTTTTCACATTACATGTGCAGTTCTTAAGTATGACCTTGTAAATGAAATTGTGTCTTCTACAATATGGAAACTGGAGCAATAAGCACTATATGAGCTATAAATAAACAGAACTTTGTTTTCAATTGGAGATGCTATATTCTCTACTGTAATTCACATCAAGATTTTAAGCACATTATTCCCCTACTATATCGTTGGATATAGTTATATCTGATAGTTCCAATAAATGTGCAAATGGTTTGGCGTCATCTCATAAATTTAAAAAAAAAAGGTGTGATAATTTCATCTTGGAGGCGATATTCGCGGACGGTGGATCGCCACAGTTAATGGCGGGAGGGTGCCATTGCAATTCCTATACAAATTTAGTGTTTGAAATCAATTCCTTCGCACATGCTATTGTTTCAATAGTGCCAAAACGATTTTCAAATTACATGTGCAACTCCTTAAAAATTATAAGTGATGGAATAGTGCATTCCATTCAAGTGGAAAAGGACATATATTTTTTCACTAAGTATGGACATACAATTATACATCAAAATGTGCGAAACTATCTTCACTGCATATCCATTTTTCAAATGTTTCAATATTCATTGGCTGGTTCAAAGGAAATTGAAAATGTTGAGGTTGAAATCAATCTTCAGCACATGCTATTGTTTCAATAGAGCTAATATGTTTTTCACATTACATGTGCAGTTCTTAAGTATGACCTTGTAAATGAAATTGTGTCTTCGACAATATGAAAACTGGAGCAATAAGCACAATATGAGCTATAAATAAACAGAACATTGTTTTCAATTGGAGATGCTATATTCTCTACTGTAATTCACATCCAGATTTTAAGCACATTACTCCCCTACTATATGGTTGGATATAGTTATATCTGATAGTTCCAATAAATGTGCAAATGGTTTGGCGTCATCTCATAAATTTCAAAAAAAAGGTGTGATAATTTCATCTTGGAGGCGATATTCGCGGACGGTGGATCGCCACAGTTAATGGCGGGAGGGTGCCATTGCAATTCCTATACAAATTTAGTGTTTGAAATCAATTCCTTCGCACATGCTATTGTTTCAATAGTGCCAAAACGATTTTCAAATTACATGTGCAAATCCTTAAAAATTATAAGTGATGGAATAGTGCATTCCATTCAAGTGGAAAAGGACATATATTTTTTCACTAAGTATGGACATACAATTATGCATCAAAATGTGCGAAACTATCGTCAGTGCATTTCCATTTTTCAAATGTTTCAATATTAATTGGCTGGTTCAAAGGAAATTGAAAATGTTGAGGTTGAAATCTATCTTCAGCACATGCTATTGTTTCAATAGAGCTAATATGTTTTTCACATTACATGTGCAGTTCTAAAGTATGACCTTGTAAATGATTTTGTGTCTTCGACTAATATAGAAACTGGAGCAATAAGCACTATATCAGCTATAAATAAACAGAACATTGTTTTCAATTGGAGATGCTATATTCTCTACTGTAATTCACATCAAGAGATTAAGCACATTATTCCCCTACTATATCATTGGATATAGTTATATCTAATAGTTCCAATAAATGTGCAAATGGTTTGGCGTCATCTCATAAATTTCAAAAAAAAGGTGTGATAATTTCATCTTGGAGGCGATATTCGCGGACGGTGGATCGCCACAGTTAATGGCGGGAGGGTGCCATTGCAATTCCTATACAAATTTAGTGTTTGAAATCAATTCCTTCGCACATGCTATTGTTTCAATAGTGCCAAAACGATTTTCAAATTACATGTGCAACTCCTTAAAAATTAAAAGTTATGGAATAGTGCATTCCTTTATAGTGGAGATGGACATATATTTTTTCATAAAATTCTAAGTATGGACATACAATTATGCATCAAAATGTGCGAAACTATCGTCATTGCATTTCCATTTTTCAAATATTTCAATATTAATTGGCTGGTTCAAAGGAAATTGAAAATGTTGAGGTTGAAATCTATCTTCAGCACATGCTATTGTTTCAATAGAGCTAATATGTTTTTCACATTACATGTGCAGTTCTTAAGTATGACCTTGTAAATGAAATTGTGTCTTCTACAATATGGAAACTGGAGCAATAAGCACTATATGAGCTATAAATAAACAGAACTTTGTTTTCAATTGGAGATGCCATATTCTCTACTGTAAGTCACATCAAGATTTTAAGCACATTATTCCCCTACTATATCGTTGGATATAGTTATATCTGATAGTTCCAATAAATGTGCAAATGGTTTGGCGTCATCTCATAAATTTCAAAAAAAAAGGTGTGATAATTTCATCTTGGAGGCGATATTCGCGGACGGTGGATCGCCACAGTTAATGGCGGGAGGGTGCCATTGCAATTCCTATACAAATTTAGTGTTTGAAATCAATTCCTTCGCACATGCTATTGTTTCAATAGTGCCAAAACGATTTTCAAATTACATGTGCAACTCCTTAAAAATTATAAGTGATGGAATAGTGCATTCCATTCAAGTGGAAAAGGACATATATTTTTTCACTAAGTATGGACATACAATTATGCATCAAAATGTGCGAAACTATCTTCACTGCATATCCATTTTTCAAATGTTTCAATATTCATTGGCTGGTTCAAAGGAAATTGAAAATGTTGAGGTTCAAATCTATCTTCAGCACATGCTATTGTTTCAATAGAGCTAATATGTTTTTCACATTACATGTGCTGATCTTAAGTATGACCTTGTAAATGAAATTGTGTCTTCGACAATATGGAAACTGGAGCAATAAGCACTATATGAGCTATAAATAAACAGAACATTGTTTTCAATTGGAGATGCTATATTCTCTACTGTAATTCACATCCAGATTTTAAGCACATTATTCCCCTACTATATCGTTGGATATAGTTATATCTGATAGTTCCAATAAATGTGCAAATGGTTTGGCGTCATCTCACAAATTTCAAAAAAAAAGGTGTGATAATTTCATCTTGGAGGCGATATTCGCGGACGGTGGATCGCCACAGTTAATGGCGGGAGGGTGCCATTGCAATTCCTATACAAATTTAGTGTTTGAATTCAATTCCTTCGCACATGCTATTGTTTCAATAGTGCCAAAACGATTTTCAAATTACATGTGCAATTCCTTAAAAATTATAAGTGATGGAATAGTGCATTCCATTCAAGTGGAAAAGGACATATATTTTTTCACTAAGTATGGGCATACAATTATGCATCAAAATGTGCGAAACTATCGTCAGTGCATTTCCATTTTTCAAGTGTTTCAATATTCATGGCTGGTTCAAAGGAAATTGAAAATGTTGAGGTTGAAATCTATCTTCAGCACATGCTATTGTTTCAATAGAGCTAATATGTTTTACACATTACATGTGCAGTTCTAAAGTATGACCTTGTAAATGATTTTGTGTCTTCGACTAATATAGAAACTGGAGCAATAAGCACTATATCAGCTATAAATAAACAGAACATTGTTTTCAATTGGAGATGCTATATTCTCTACTGTAATTCACATCAAGAGATTAAGCACATTATTCCCCTACTATATCGTTGGATATAGTTATATCTAATAGTTCCAATAAATGTGCAAATGGTTTGGCGTCATCTCATAAATTTCAAAAAAAAGGTGTGATAATTTCATCTTGGAGGCGATATTCGCGGACGGTGGATCGCCACGGTTAATGGCGGGAGGGTGCCATTGCAATTCCTATACAAATTTAGTGTTTGAAATCAATTCCTTCGCACATGCTATTGTTTCAATAGTGCCAAAACGATTTTCAAATTACATGTGCAACTCCTTAAAAATTATAAGTGATGGAATAGTGCATTCCATTCAAGTGGAAAAGGACATATATTTTTTCACTAAGTATGGACATACAATTATGCATCCAAATGTGCGAAACTATCTTCACTGCATATCCATTTTTCAAATGTTTCAATATTCATTGGCTGGTTCAAAGGAAATTGAAAATGTTGAGGTTCAAATCTATCTTCAGCACATGCTATTGTTTCAATAGAGCTAATATGTTTTTCACATTACATGTGCAGTTCTTAAGTAGGACCTTGTAAATGAAATTGTGTCTTCGACAATATGGAAACTGGAGCAATAAGCACTATATGAGCTATAAATAAACAGAACATTGTTTTCAATTGGAGATGCTATATTTTCTACTGTAATTCACATCAAGATTTTAAGCACATTATTCCCCTACTATATCGTTGGATATAGTTATATCTGATAGTTCCAATAAATGTGCAAATGGTTTGGCGTCATCTCATAAATTTCAAAAAAAGGTGTGATAATTTCATCTTGGAGGCGATATTCGCGGACGGTGGATCGCCACAGTTAATGGCGGGAGGGTGCCATTGCAATTCCTATACAAATTTAGTGTTTGAAATCAATTCCTTCGCACATGCTATTGTTTCAATAGTGCCAAAACGATTTTAAAATTACATGTGCAACTCCTTAAAAATTATAAGTGATGGAATAGTGCATTCCATTCAAGTGGAAAAGGACATATATTTTTTCACTAAGTATGGACATACATTTATGCATCCAAATGTGCGAAACTATCTTCACTGCATATCCATTTTTCAAATGTTTCAATATTCATTGGCTGGTTCAAAGGAAATTGAAAATGTTGAGGTTGAAATCTATCTTCAGCACATGCTATTGTTTCAATAGAGCTAATATGTTTTTTACATTACATGTGCAGTTCTTAAGTATGACCTTGTAAATGAAATTGTGTCTTCGACAATATGGAAACTGGAGCAATAAGCACTATATCAGCTATAAATAAACAGAACATTGTTTTCAATTGGAGATGCTATATTCTCTTCTGTAATTCACATCAAGATTTTAAGCACATTATTCCCCTACTATATCTTGGATATAGTTATATCTGATAGTTGAAATAAATGTGCAAATGGTTTGGCGTCATCTCATAAATTTCAAAAAAAAGGTGTGATAATTTCATCATGGAGGCGATATTCGCGGACGGTGGATCGCCACAGTTAATGGCGGGAGGGTGCCATTGCAATTCCTATACAAATTTTGGTTTGAAATCAATTCCTTCGCACATGCTATTGTTTCAATAGTGCCAAAACGATTTTCAAATTACATGTGCAACTCCTTAAAAATTATAAGTGATGGAATAGTGCATTCCATTCAAGTGGAAAGGGACATATATTTTTTCACTAAGTATGGACATACAATTATGCATCAAAATGTGCGAAACTATCTTCACTGCATATCCATTTTTCAAATGTTTCAATATTCATTGGCTGGTTCAAAGGAAATTGAAAATGTTGAGGTTGAAATCTATCTTCAGCACATGCTATTGTTTCAATAGAGCTAATATGTTTTTCACATTACATGTGCAGTTCTTAAGTATGACCTTGTAAATGAAATTGTGTCTTCGACAATATGGAAACTGGAGCAATAAGCACTATATGAGCTATAAATAAACAGAACATTGTTTTCAATTGGAGATGCTATATTCTCTACTGTAATTCACATCAAGATTTTAAGCACATTATTCCCCTACTATATCGTTGGATATAGTTATATCTGATAGTTGAAATAAATGTGCAAATGGTTTGGCGTCATCTCATAAATTTCAAAAAAAAGGTGTGATAATTTCATCTTGGAGGCGATATTCGCGGACGGTGGATCGCCACAGTTAATGGCGGGAGGGTGCCATTGCAATTCCTATACAAATTTAGTGTTTGAAATCAATTCCTTCGCACATGCTATTGTTTCAATAGTGCCAAAACGATTTTCAAATTACATGTGCAACTCCTTAAAAATTATAAGTGATGGAATAGTGCTTTCCATTCAAGTGGAAAGGGACATATGTTTTTTACTAAGTATGGACATACAATTATGCATCAAAATGTGCGAAACTATCTTCACTGCATATCCATTTTTCAAATGTTTCAATATTCATGGCTGGTTCAAAGGAAATTGAAAATGTTGAGGTTGAAATCTATCTTCAGCACATGCTATTGTTTCAATAGAGCTAATATGTTTTTCACATTACATGTGCAGTTCTTAAGTATGACCTTGTAAATGAAATTTTGTCTTCGACAATATGGAAACTGGAGCAATAAGCACTATATGAGCTATAAATAAACAGAACATTGTTTTCAATTGGAGATGCTATATTCTCTACTGTAATTCACATCAAGATTTTAAGCACATTATTCCCCTACTATATCGTTGGATATAGTTATATCTGATAGTTCCAATAAATGTGCAAATGGTTTGGCGTCATCTCATAAATTTCAAAAAAAAGGTGTGATAATTTCATCTTGGAGGCGATATTCGCGGACGGTGGATCGCCACAGTTAATGGCGGGAGGGTGCCATTGCAATTCCTATACAAATTTAGTGTTTGAAATCAATTCCTTCGCACATGCTATTGTTTCAATAGTGCCAAAACGATTTTCAAATTACATGTGCAACTCCTTAAAAATTATAAGTGATGGAATAGTGCATTCCATTCAAGTGGAAAAGGACATATATTTTTTCACTAAGTATGGACATACAATTATGCATCCAAATGTGCGAAACTATCTTCACTGCATATCCATTTTTCAAATGTTTCAATATTCATTGGCTGGTTCAAAGGAAATTGAAAATGTTGAGGTTGAAATCTATCTTCAGCACATGCTATTGTTTCAATAGAGCTAATATGTTTTTCACATTACATGTGCAGTTCTTAAGTATGACCTTGTAAATGAAAATGTGTCTTCGACAATATGGAAACTGGAGTAATAAGCACTATATGAGCTATAAATAAACAGAACATTGTTTTCAATTGGAGATGCTATATTCTCTACTGTAATTCACATCAAGATTTTAAGCACATTATTCCCCTTCTATATCGTTGGATATAGTTATATCTGATAGTTCCAATAAATGTGCAAATGGTTTGGCGTCATCTCAAAATTTCAAAAAAAGGTGTGATAATTTCATCTTGGAGGCGATATTCGCGGACGGTGGATCGCCACAGTTAATGGCGGGAGGGTGCCATTGCAATTCCTATACAAATTTAGTGTTTGAAATCAATTCCTTCGCACATGCTATTGTTTCAATAGTGCCAAAACGATTTTCAAATTACATGTGCAACTCCTTAAAAATTATAAGTGATGGAATAGTGCATTCCATTCAAGTGGAAAAGGACATATATTTTTTCACTAAGTATGGACATACAATTATGCATCCAAATGTGCGGAACTATCTTCACTACATATCCATTTTTCAAATGTTTCAATATTCATTGGCTGGTTCAAAGGAAATTGAAAATGTTGAGGTTGAAATCTATCTTCAGCACATGCTATTGTTTCAATAGAGCTAATATGTTTTTCACATTACATGTGCAGTTCTTAAGTATGACCTTGTAAATGAAATTGTGTCTTCGACAATATGGAAACTGGAGCAATAAGCACTATATCAGCTATAAATAAACAGAACATTGTTTTCAATTGGAGATGCTATATTCTCTTCTGTAATTCACATCAAGATTTTAAGCACATTATTCCCCTACTATATCTTGGATATAGTTATATCTGATATTTCCAATAAATGTGCAAATGGTTTGGCGTCATCTCATAAATTTCAAAAAAAAGGTGTGATAATTTCATCTTGGAGGCGATATTCGCGGACGGTGGATCGCCACAGTTAATGGCGGGAGGGTGCCATTGCAATTCCTATACAAATTTTGGTTTGAAATCAATTCCTCCGCACATGCTATTGTTTCAATAGTGCCAAAACGATTTTAAAATTACATGTGCAACTCCTTAAAAATTATAAGTGATGGAATAGTGCATTCCATTCAAGTGGAAAAGGACATATATTTTTTCACTAAGTATGGACATACAATTATGCATCAAAATGTGCGAAACTATCTTCACTGCATATCCATTTTTCAAATGTTTCAATATTCATTGGCTGGTTCAAAGGAAATTGAAAATGTTGAGGTTGAAATCTATCTTCAGCACATGCTATTGTTTCAATAGAGCTAATATGTTTTTCACATTACATGTGCAGTTCTTAAGTATGACCTTGTAAATGAAATTGTGTCTTCGACAATATGGAAACTGGAGCAATAAGCACTATATGAGCTATAAATAAACAGAACATTGTTTTCAATTGGAGATGCTATATTCTCTACTGTAATTCACATCAAGATTTTAAGCACATTATTCCCCTACTATATCGTTGGATATAGTTATATCTGATAGTTCCAATAAATGTGCAAATGGTTTGGCGTCATCTCATAAATTTCAAAAAAAAGGTGTGATAATTTCATCTTGGAGGCGATATTCGCGGACGGTGGATCGCCACAGTTAATGGCGGGAGGGTGCCATTGCAATTCCTATACAAATTTAGTGTTTGAAATCAATTCCTTCGCACATGCTATTGTTTCAATAGTGCCAAAACGATTTTCAAATTACATGTGCAACTCCTTAAAAATTATAAGTGATGGAATAGTGCATTCCATTCAAGTGGAAAAGGACATATATTTTTTCACTAAGTATGGACATACAATTATGCATCAAAATGTGCGAAACTATCTTCACTGCATATCCATTTTTCAAATGTTTCAATATTCATTGGCTGGTTCAAAGGAAATTGAAAATGTTGAGGTTGAAATCTATCTTCAGCACATGCTATTGTTTCAATAGAGCTAATATGTTTTTCACATTACATGTGCAGATCTTAAGTATGACCTTGTAAATGAAATTGTGTCTTCGACAATATGGAAACTGGAGCAATAAGCACTATATGAGCTATAAATAAACACAACATTGTTTTCAATTGGAGATGCTATATTCTCTACTGTAATTCACATCCAGATTTTAAGCACATTATTCCCCTACTATATCGTTGGATATAGTTATATCTGATAGTTCCAATAAATGTGCAAATGGTTTGGCGTCATCTCATAAATTTCAAAAAAAAGGTGTGATAATTTCATCTTGGAGGCGATATTCGCGGACGGTGGATCGCCACAGTTAATGGCGGGAGGGTGCCATTGCAATTCCTATACAAATTTAGTGTTTGAAATCAATTCCTTCGCACATGCTATTGTTTCAATAGTGCCAAAACGATTTTCAAATTACATGTGCAACTCCTTAAAAATTATAAGTGATGGAATAGTGCATTCCATTCAAGTGGAAAAGGACATATATTTTTTCACTAAGTATGGACATACAATTATGCATCAAAATGTGCGAAACTATCTTCACTGCATATCCATTTTTCAAATGTTTCAATATTCATTGGCTGGTTCAAAGGAAATTGAAAATGTTGAGGTTGAAATCTATCTTCAGCACATGCTATTGTTTCAATAGAGCTAATATGTTTTTCACATTACATGTGCAGTTCTTAAGTATGACCTTGTAAATGAAGTTGTGTCTTCTACAATATGGAAACTGGAGCAATAAGCACTATATGAGCTATAAATAAACAGAACTTTGTTTTCAATTGGAGATGCTATATTCTCTACTGTAATTCACATCAAGATTTTAAGCACATTATTCCCCTACTATATCGTTGGATATAGTTATATCTGATAGTTCCAATAAATGTGCAAATGGTTTGGCGTCATCTCATAAATTTCAAAAAAAAAGGTGTGATAATTTCATCTTGGAGGCGATATTCGCGGACGGTGGATCGCCACAGTTAATGGCGGGAGGGTGCCATTGCAATTCCTATACAAATTTAGTGTTTGAAATCAATTCCTTCGCACATGCTATTGTTTCAATAGTGCCAAAACGATTTTCAAATTACATGTGCAACTCCTTAAAAATTATAAGTGATGGAATAGTGCATTCCATTCAAGTGGAAAAGGACATATATTTTTTCACTAAGTATGGACATACAATTATGCATCAAAATGTGCGAAACTATCTTCACTGCATATCCATTTTTCAAATGTTTCAATATTCATTGGCTGGTTCAAAGGAAATTGAAAATGTTGAGGTTGAAATCTATCTTCAGCACATGCTATTGTTTCAATAGAGCTAATATGTTTTTCACATTACATGTGCAGTTCTTAAGTATGAACTTGTAAATGAAATTGTGTCTTCGACAATATGGAAACTGGAGCAATAAGCACTATATGAGCTATAAATAAACAGAACATTGTTTTCAATTGGAGATGCTATATTCTCTACTGTAATTCACATCCAGATTTTAAGCACATTACTCCCCTACTATATCGTTGGATATAGTTATATCTGATAGTTCCAATAAATGTGCAAATGGTTTGGCGTCATCTCATAAATTTCAAAAAAAAGGTGTGATAATTTCATCTTGGAGGCGATATTCGCGGACGGTGGATCGCCACAGTTAATGGCGGGAGGGTGCCATTGCAATTCCTATACAAATTTAGTGTTTGAAATCAATTCCTTCGCACATGCTATTGTTTCAATAGTACCAAAACGATTTTCAAATTACATGTGCAACTCCTTAAAAATTAAAAGTTATGGAATAGTGCATTCCTTTATAGTGGAGATGGACATATATTTTTTCATAAAATTCTAAGTATGGACAAAGAATTATGCATCAAAATGTGCGAAACTATCGTCATTGCATTTCCATTTTTCAAATATTTCAATATTAATTGGCTGGTTCAAAGGAAATTGAAAATGTTGAGGTTGAAATCTATCTTCAGCACATGCTATTGTTTCAATAGAGCTAATATGTTTTTCACATTACATGTGCAGTTCTTAAGTATGCCCTTTTAATGAAATTGTGTCTTCGACAATATGGAAACTGGAGCAATAAGCACTATATGAGCTATAAATAAACAGAAAATTGTTTTCAATTGGAGATGCTATATTCTCTACTGAAATTCACATAAAGATTTTAAGCACATTATTCCCCTATTATATCTTTGGATATAGTTATATCTGATAGTTCCAATAAATGTGCAAATGGTTTGGCGTCATCTCATAAATTTCAAAAAAAATGGTGTGATAATTTCATCTTGGAGGCGATATTCGCGGACGGTGGATCGCCACAGTTAATGGCGGGAGGGTGCCATTGCAATTCCTATACAAATTTAGTGTTTGAAATCAATTCCTTCGCACATGCTATTGTTTCAATAGTGCCAAAACGATTTTCAAATTACATGTGCAACTCCTTAAAAATTATAAGTGATGGAATAGTGCATTCCATTCAAGTGGAAAAGGACATATATTTTTTCACTAAGTATGGACATACAATTATGCATCAAAATGTGCGAAACTATCTTCACTGCATATCCATTTTTCAAATGTTTCAATATTCATTGGCTGGTTCAAAGGAAATTGAAAATGTTGAGGTTGAAATCTATCTTCAGCACATGCTATTGTTTCAATAGAGCTAATATGTTTTTCACATTACATGTGCAGTTCTTAAGTATGACCTTGTAAATGAAATTGTGTCTTCGACAATATGGAAACTGGAGCAATAAGCACTATATGAGCTATAAATAAACAGAACATTGTTTTCAATTGGAGATGCTATATTCTCTACTGTAATTCACATCAATATTTTAAGCACATTATTCCCCTACTATATCGTTGGATATAGTTATATCTGATAGTTCCAATAAATGTGCAAATGGTTTGGCGTCATCTCAAAATTTCAAAAAAAAGGTGTGATAATTTCATCTTGGAGGCGATATTCGCGGACGGTGGATCGCCACAGTTAATGGCGGGAGGGTGCCATTGCAATTCCTATACAAATTTAGTGTTTGAAATCAATTCCTTCGCACATGCTATTGTTTCAATAGTGCCAAAACGATTTTCAAATTACATGTGCAACTCCTTAAAAATTATAAGTGATGGAATAGTGCATTCCATTCAAGTGGAAAAGGACATATATTTTTTCACTAAGTATGGACATACAATTATGCATCCAAATGTGCGAAACTATCTTCACTGGATATCCATTTTTCAAATGTTTCAATATTCATTGGCTGGTTCAAAGGAAATTGAAAACGTTGAGGTTGAAATCTATCTTCAGCACATGCTATTGTTTCAATAGAGCTAATATGTTTTTCACATTACATGTGCAGATCTTAAGTATGACCTTGTAAATGAAATTGTGTCTTCGACAATATGGAAACTGGAGCAATAAGCACTATATGAGCTATAAATAAAATGAACATTGTTTCCAATTGGAGATGCTATATTCTCTTCTGTAATTCACATCAAGATTTTAAGCACATTATTCCCCTACTATATCTTGGATATAGTTATATCTGATATTTCCAATAAATGTGCAAATGGTTTGGCGTCATCTCATAAATTTCAAAAAAAAGGTGTGATAATTTCATCTTGGAGGCGATATTCGCGGACGGTGGATCGCCACAGTTAATGGCGGGAGGGTGCCATTGCAATTCCTATACAAATTTAGTGTTTGAAATCAATTCCTTCGCACATGCTATTGTTTCAATAGTGCCAAAACGATTTTCAAATTACATGTGCAACTCCTTAAAAATTATAAGTGATGGAGTAGTGCATTCCATTCAAGTGGAAAAGGACATATATTTTTTCACTAAGTATGGACATACAATTATGCATCCAAATGTGCGAAACTATCTTCACTGCATATCCATTTTTCAAATGTTTCAATATTCATTGGCTGGTTCAAAGGAAATTGAAAATGTTGAGGTTGAAATCTATCTTCAGCACATGCTATTGTTTCAATAGAGCTAATATGTTTTTCACATTACATGTGCAGTTCTTAAGTATGACCTTGTAAATGAAATTGTGTCTTCGACAATATGGAAACTGGAGCAATAAGCACTATATGAGCTATAAATAAACACAACATTGTTTTCAATTGGAGATGCTATATTCTCTACTGTAATTCACATCCAGATTTTAAGCACATTATTCCCCTACTATATCGTTGGATATAGTTATATCTGATAGTTCCAATAAATGTGCAAATGGTTTGGCGTCATCTCATAAATTTCAAAAAAAAGGTGTGATAATTTCATCTTGGAGGCGATATTCGCGGACGGTGGATCGCCACAGTTAATGGCGGAAGGGTGCCATTGCAATTCCTATACAAATTTAGTGTTTGAAATCAATTCCTTCGCACATGCTATTGTTTCAATAGTGCCAAAACGATTTTCAAATTACATGTGCAACTCCTTAAAAATTATAAGTGATGGAATAGTGCATTCCATTCAAGTGGAAAAGGACATATATTTTTTCACTAAGTATGGACATACAATTATGCATCAAAATGTGCGAAACTATCTTCACTGCATATCCATTTTTCAAATGTTTCAATATTCATTGGCTGGTTCAAAGGAAATTGAAAATGTTGAGGTTGAAATCTATCTTCAGCACATGCTATTGTTTCAATAGAGCTAATATGTTTTTCACATTACATGTGCAGTTCTTAAGTATGACCTTGTAAATGAAGTTGTGTCTTCTACAATATGGAAACTGGAGCAATAAGCACTATATGAGCTATAAATAAACAGAACTTTGTTTTCAATTGGAGATGCTATATTCTCTACTGTAATTCACATCAAGATTTTAAGCACATTATTCTCCTACTATACCGTTGGATATAGTTATATCTGATAGTTCCAATAAATGTGCAAATGGTTTGGCGTCATCTCATAAATTTGAAAAAAAAAGGTGTGATAATTTCATCTTGGAGGCGATATTCGCGGACGGTGGATCGCCACAGTTAATGGCGGGAGGGTGCCATTGCAATTCCTATACACATTTAGTGTTTGAAATCAATTCCTTCGCACATGCTATTGTTTCAATAGTGCCAAAACGATTTTCAAATTACATGTGCAACACCTTAAAAATTATAAGTGATGGAATAGTGCATTCCATTCAAGTGGAAAAGGACATATATTATTTCACTAAGTATGGACATACAATTATGCATCAAAATGTGCGAAACTATCGTCAGTGCATTTCCATTTTTCAAATGTTTCAATATTAATTGGCTGGTTCAAAGGAAATTGAAAATGTTGAGGTTGAAATCTATCTTCAGCACATGCTATTGTTTCAATAGAGCTAATATGTTTTTCACATTACATGTGCAGTTCTAAAGTATGACCTTGTAAATGATTTTGAATCTTCGACTAATATAGAAACTGGAGCAATAAGCACTATATCAGCTATAAATAAACAGAACATTGTTTTCAATTGGAGATGCTATATTCTCTACTGTAATTCACATCCAGATTTTAAGCACATTATTCCCCTACTATATCGTTGGATATAGTTATATCTGATAGTTCCAATAAATGTGCAAATGGTTTGGCGTCATCTCATAAATTTCAAAAATAAAGGTGTGATAATTTCATCTTGGAGGCGATATTGGCGGACGGTGGATCGCCACAGTTAATGGCGCGAGGGTGCCATTGCAATTCCTATACAAATTTAGTGTTTGAAATCAATTCCTTCGCACATGCTATTGTTTCAATAGTGCCAAAACGATTTTCAAATTACATGTGCAACTCCTTAAAAATTATAAGTGATGGAATAGTGCATTCCATTCAAGTGGAAAAGGACATATATTTTTTCACTAAGTATGGACATACAATTATGCATCAAAATGTGCGAAACTATCTTCACTGCATATCCATTTTTCAAATGTTTCAATATTCATTGGCTGGTTCAAAGGAAATTGAAAATGTTGAGGTTGAAATCTATCTTCAGCACATGCTATTGTTTCAATAGAGCTAATATGTTTTTCACATTACATGTGCAGTTCTTAAGTATGACCTTGTAAATGAAATTGTGTCTTCGACAATATGGAAACTGGAGCAATAAGCACTATATGAGCTATAAATAAACAGAACATAGTTTTCAATTGGAGATGCTATATTCTCTACTGTAATTCACATCCAGATTTTAAGCACATTACTCCCCTACTATATCGTTGGATATAGTTATATCTGATAGTTCCAATAAATGTGCAAATGGTTTGGCGTCATCTCATAAATTTCAAAAAAAAGGTGTGATAATTTCATCTTGGAGGCGATATTCGCGGACGGTGGATCGCCACAGTTAATGGCGGGAGGGTGCCATTGCAATTCCTATACAAATTTAGTGTTTGAAATCAATTCCTTCGCACATGCTATTGTTTCAATAGTGCCAAAACGATTTTCAAATTACATGTGCAACTCCTTAAAAATTATAAGTGATGGAATAGTGCATTCCATTCAAGTGGAAAAGGACATATATTTTTTCACTATGTATGGACATACAATTATGCATCAAAATGTGCGAAACTATCTTCACTGCATATCCATTTTTCAAATGTTTCAATATTCATTGGCTGGTTCAAAGGAAATTGAAAATGTTGAGGTTGAAATCTATCTTCAGCACATGCTATTGTTTCAATAGAGCTAATATGTTTTTCACATTACATGTGCAGATCTTAAGTATGACCTTGTAAATGAAATTGTGTCTTCGACAATATGGAAACTGGAGCAATAAGCACTATATGAGCTATAAATAAACAGAACATTGTTTTCAATTGGAGATGCTATATTCTCTACTGTAATTCACATCCAGATTTTAAGCACATTATTCCCCTACTATATCGTTGGATATAGTTATATCTGATAGTTCCAATAAATGTGCAAATGGTTTGGCGTCATCTCATAAATTTCAAAAAAAAGGTGTGATAATTTCATCTTGGAGGCGATATTCGCGGACGGTGGATCGCCACAGTTAATGGCGGGAGGGTGCCATTGCAATTCCTATACAAATTTAGTGTTTGAAATCAATTCCTTCGCACATGCTATTGTTTCAATAGTGCCAAAACGATTTTCAAATTACATGTGCAACTCCTTAAAAATTATAAGTGATGGAATAGTGCATTCCATTCAAGTGGAAAAGGACATATATTTTTTCACTAAGTATGGACATACAATTATGCATCCAAATGTGCGAAACTATCTTCACTGCATATCCATTTTTCAAATGTTTCAATATTCATTGGCTGGTTCAAAGGAAATTGAAAATGTTGAGGTTGAAATCTATCTTCAGCACATGCTATTGTTTCAATAGAGCTAATATGTTTTTCACATTACATGTGCAGTTCTTAAGTATGACCTTGTAAATGAAGTTGTGTCTTCTACAATATGGAAACTGGAGCAATAAGCACTATATGAGCTATAAATAAACAGAAATTTGTTTTCAATTGGAGATGCTATATTCTCTACTGTAATTCACATCAAGATTTTAAGCACATTACTCCCCTACTATATCGTTGGATATAGTTATATCTGATAGTTCCAATAAATGTGCAAATGGTTTGGCGTCATCTCATAAATTTCAAAAAAAAAAAGGTGTGATAATTTCATCTTGGAGGCGATATTCGCGGACGGTGGATCGCCACAGTTAATGGCGGGAGGGTGCCATTGCAATTCCTATACAAATTTAGTGTTTGAAATCAATTCCTTCGCACATGCTATTGTTTCAATAGTGCCAAAACGATTTTCAAATTACATGTGCAACTCCTTAAAAATTATAAGTGATGGAATAGTGCATTCCATTCAAGTGGAAAAGGACATATATTTTTTCACTAAGTATGGACATACAATTATGCATCAAAATGTGCGAAACTATCTTCACTGCATATCCATTTTTCAAATGTTTCAATATTCATTGGCTGGTTCAAAGGAAATTGAAAATGTTGAGGTTGAAATCTATCTTCAGCACATGCTATTGTTTCAATTCAATTGAGCTAATATGTTTTTCACATTACATGTGCAGTTCTTAAGTATGACCTTGTAAATGAAATTGTGTCTTCGACAATATGGAAACTGGAGCAATAAGCACTATATGAGCTATAAATAAACAGAACATTGTTTTCAATTAGAGATGCTATATTCTCTACTGTAATTCACATCCAGATTTTAAGCACATTACTCCCCTACTATATCGTTGGATATAGTTATATCTGATAGTTCCAATAAATGTGCAAATGGTTTGGCGTCATCTCATAAATTTCAAAAAAAAGGTGTGATAATTTCATCTTGGAGGCGATATTCGCGGACGGTGGATCGCCACAGTTAATGGCGGGAGGGTGCCATTGCAATTCCTATACAAATTTAGTGTTTGAAATCAATTCCTTCGCACATGCTATTGTTTCAATAGTGCCAAAACGATTTTCAAATTACATGTGCAACTCCTTAAAAATTATAAGTGATGGAATAGTGCATTCCATTCAAGTGGAAAAGGACATATATTTTTTCACTATGTATGGACATACAATTATGCATCAAAATGTGCGAAACTATCGTCAGTGCATTTCCATTTTTCAAATGTTTCAATATTAATTGGCTGGTTCAAAGGAAATTGAAAATGTTGAGGTTGAAATCTATCTTCAGCACATGCTATTGTTTCAATAGAGCTAATATGTTTTTCACATTACATGTGCAGTTCTAAAGTATGACCTTGTAAATGATTTTGTATCTTCGACTAATATAGAAACTGGAGCAATAAGCACTATATCAGCTATAAATAAACAGAACATTGTTTTCAATTGGAGATGCTATATTCTCTACTGTAATTCACATCAAGATTTTAAGCACATTATTCCCCTACTATATCGTTGGATATAGTTATATCTGATAGTTGAAATAAATGTGCAAATGGTTTGGCGTCATCTCATAAATTTCAAAAAAAAGATGTGATAATTTCATCTTGGAGGCGATATTCGCGGACGGTGGATCGCCACAGTTAATGGCGGGAGGGTGCCATTGCAATTCCTATACAAATTTAGTGTTTGAAATCAATTCCTTCGCACATGCTATTGTTTCAATAGTGCCAAAACGATTTTCAAATTACATGTGCAACTCCTTAAAAATTATAAGTGATGGAATAGTGCATTCCATTCAAGTGGAAAAGGACATATATTTTTTCACTAAGTATGGACATACAATTATGCATCCAAATGTGCGAAACTATCTTCACTGCATATCCATTTTTCAAATGTTTCAATATTCATTGGCTGGTTCAAAGGAAATTGAAAATGTTGAGGTTGAAATCTATCTTCAGCACATGCTATTGTTTCAATAGAGCTAATATGTTTCTCACATTACATGTGCAGTTCTTAAGTATGACCTTGTAAATGAAATTGTGTCTTCGACAATATGGAAACTGGAGCAATAAGCACTATATGAGCTATAAATAAACAGAACATTGTTTTCAATTGGAGATGCTATATTCTCTTCTGTAATTCACATCAAGATTTTAAGCACATTATTCCCCTACTATATCTTGGATATAGTTATATCTCATAGTTCCAATAAATGCGCAAATGGTTTGGCGTCATCTCATAAATTTCAAAAAAAGGTGTGATAATTTCATCTTGGAGGCGATATTCGCGGACGGTGGATCGCCACAGTTAATGGCGGGAGGGTGCCATTGCAATTCCTATACAAATTTTGGTTTGAAATCAATTCCTTCGCACATGCTATTGTTTCAATAGTGCCAAAACGATTTTAAAATTACATGTGCAACTCCTTAAAAATTATAAGTGATGGAATAGTGCATTCCATTCAAGTGGAAAGGGACATATATTTTTTCACTAAGTATGGACATACAATTATGCATCAAAATGTGCGAAACTATCTTCACTGCATATCCATTTTTCAAATGTTTCAATATTCATTGGCTGGTTCAAAGGAAATTGAAAATGTTGAGGTTGAAATCTATCTTCAGCACATGCTATTGTTTCAATAGAGCTAATATGTTTTTCACATTACTTGTGCAGTTCTTAAGTATGACCTTGTAAATGAAATTTTGTCTTCGACAATATGGAAACTGGAGCAATAAGCACTATATGAGCTATAAATAAACAGAACATTGTTTTCAATTGGAATTGCTATATTCTCTACTGTAATTCACATCAAGATTTTAAGCACATTATTCCCCTACTATATCGTTGGATATAGTTATATCTGATAGTTCCAATAAATGTGCAAATGGTTTGGCGTCATCTCATAAATTTCAAAAAAAAGGTGTGATAATTTCATCTTGGAGGCGATATTCGCGGACGGTGGATCGCCACAGTTAATGGCGGGAGGGTGCCATTGCAATTCCTATACAAATTTAGTGTTTGAAATCAATTCCTTCGCACATGCTATTGTTTCAATTGTGCCAAAACGATTTCCAAATTTCATGTGCAACTCCTTAAAAATTATAAGTGATGAATTGTGCTTTCCATTCAAGTGGAAAGGGACATATGTTTTTTCACTAAGTATGGACATACAATTATGCATTAAAATGTGCGAAACTATCTTCACTGCATATCCATTTTTCAAATGTTTCAATATTCATGGCTGGTTCAAAGGAAATTGAAAATGTTGAGGTTGAAATCTATCTTCAGCACATGCTATTGTTTCAATAGAGCTAATATGTTTTTCACATTACATGTGCAGTTCTTAAGTATGACCTTGTAAATAAAATTGTGTCTTCGACAATATGGAAACTGGAGCAATAAGCACTATATGAGCTATAAATAAACGGAACATTGTTTTCAATTGGAGATGCTATATTCTCTACTGTAATTCACATCAAGATTTTAAGCACATTATTCCCCTACTATATCGTTGGATATAGTTATATCTGATAGTTCCAATAAATGTGCAAATGGTTTGGCGTCATCTCATAAATTTCAAAAAAAAGGTGTGATAATTTCATCTTGGAGGCGATATTCGCGGACGGTGGATCGCCACAGTTAATGGCGGGAGGGTGCCATTGCAATTCCTATACAAATTTAGTGTTTGAAATCAATTCCTTCACACATGCTATTGTTTCAATAGTGCCAAAACGATTTTCAAATTACATGTGCAACTCCTTAAAAATTATAAGTGATGGAATAGTGCATTCCTTTATAGTGGAAAAGGACATATATTTTTTCACTAAGTATGGACATACAATTATGCATCCAAATGTGCGAAACTATCTTCACTGCATATCCAATTTTCAAATGTTTCAATATTCATTGGCTGGTTCAAAGGAAATTGAAAATGTTGAGGTTGAAATGTATCTTCAGCACATGCTATTGTTTCAATAGAGCTAATATGTTTTTCACATTACATGTGCAGTTCTTAACTATGACCTTGTAAATGAAATTGTGTCTTCGACAATATGGAAACTGGAGCAATAAGCACTATATCAGCTATAAATAAACAGAACATTGTTTTCAATTGGAGATGCTATATTCTCTTCTGTAATTCACATCAAGATTTTAAGCACATTATTCCCCTACTATATCTTGGATATAGTTATATCTGATATTTCCAATAAATGTGCAAATGGTTTGGCGTCATCTCATAAATTTCAAAAAAAAGGTGTGATAATTTCATCTTGGAGGCGATATTCGCGGACGGTGGATCGCCACAGTTAATGGCGGGAGGGTGCCATTGCAATTCCTATACAAATTTAGTGTTTGAAATCAATTCCTTCGCACATGCTATTGTTTCAATAGTGCCAAAACGATTTTCAAATTACATGTGCAAATCCTTAAAAATTATAAGTGATGGAATAGTGCTTTCCATTCAAGTGGAAAGGGACATATGTTTTTTCACTAAGTATGGACATACAATTATGCATCAAAATGTGCGAAACTATCTTCACTGCACATCCATTTTTCAAATGTTTCAATATTCATGGCTGGTTCAAAGGAAATTGAAAATGTTGAGGTTGAAATCTATCTTCAGCACATGCTATTGTTTCAATAGAGCTAATATGTTTTTCACATTACATGTGCAGTTCTTAAGTATGACCTTGTAAATGAAATTGTGTCTTCGACAATATGGAAACTGGAGCAATAAGCACTATATGAGCTATAAATAAACAGAACATTGTTTTCAATTGGAATTGCTATATTCTCTACTGTAATTCACATCAAGATTTTAAGCACATTATTCCCCTACTATATCGTTGGATATAGTTATATCTGATAGTTCCAATAAATGTGCAAATGGTTTGGCGTCATCTCATAAATTTCAAAAAAAAGGTGTGATAATTTCATCTTGGAGGCGATATTCGCGGACGGTGGATCGCCACAGTTAATGGCGGGAGGGTGCCATTGCAATTCCTATACAAATTTAGTGTTTGAAATCAATTCCTTCGCATATGCTATTGTTTCAATAGTGCCAAAACGATTTTCAAATTACATGTGCAACTCCTTAAAAATTATAAGTGATGGAATAGTGCTTTCCATTCAAGTGGAAAGGGACATATGTTTTTTCACTAAGTATGGACATACAATTATGCATCAAAATGTGCGAAACTATCTTCACTGCATATCCATTTTTCAAATGTTTCAATATTCATGGCTGGTTCAAAGGAAATTGAAAATGTTGAGTTTGAAATCTATCTTCAGCACATGCTATTGTTTCAATAGAGCTAATATGTTTTTCACATTACATGTGCAGTTCTTAAGTATGACCTTGTAAATGAAATTTTGTCTTCGACAATATGGAAACTGGAGCAATAAGCACTATATGAACTATAACTAAACAGAACATTGTTTTCAATTGGAGATGCTATATTCTCTACTGTAATTCACATCAAGATTTTAAGCACATTATTCCCCTACTATATCGTTGGATATAGTTATATCTGATAGTTCCAATAAATGTGCAAATGGTTTGGCGTCATCTCAAAATTTCAAAAAAAAGGTGTGATAATTTCATCTTGGAGGCGATATTCGCGGACGGTGGATCGCCACAGTTAATGGCGGGAGGGTGCCATTGCAATTCCTATACAAATTTATTGTTTGAAATCAATTCCTTCGCACATGCTATTGTTTGAATAGTGCCAAAACGATTTTCAAATTACATGTAAAACTCCTTAAAAATTATAAGTGATGGAATAGTGCATTCCATTCAAGTGGAAAAGGACATATATTTTTTCACTAAGTATGGACATACAATTATGCATCCAAATGTGCGAAACTATCTTCACTGCATATCCATTTTTCAAATGTTTCAATATTCATTGGCTGGTTCAAAGGAAATTGAAAATGTTGAGGTTGAAATCTATCTTCAGCACATGCTATTGTTTCAATAGAGCTAATATGTTTTTCACATTACATGTGCAGTTCTTAAGTATGACCTTGTAAATGAAATTGTGTCTTCGACAATATGGAAACTGGAGCAAAAAGCACTATATCAGCTATAAATAAACAGAACATTGTTTTCAATTGGAGATGCTATATTCTGTTCTGTAATTCACATCAAGATTTTAAGCACATTATTCCCCTACTATATCTTGGATATAGTTATATCTGATATTTCCAATAAATGTGCAAATGGTTTGGCGTCATCTCATAAATTTCAAAAAAAAGGTGTGATAATTTCATCTTGGAGGCGATATTCGCGGACGGTGGATCGCCACAGTTAATGGCGGGAGGGTGCCATTGCAATTCCTATACAAATTTTGGTTTGAAATCAATTCCTCCGCACATGCTATTGTTTCAATAGTGCCAAAACGATTTTCAAATTACATGTGCAACTCTTTAAAAATTATAAGTGATGGAATAGTGCATTCCATTCAAGTGGAAAAGGACATATATTTTTTCACTAAGTATGGACATACAATTATGCATCAAAATGTGCGAAACTATCTTCACTGCATATCCATTTTTCAAATGTTTCAATATTCATTGGCTGGTTCAAAGGAAATTGAAAATGTTGAGGTTGAAATCTATCTTCAGCACATGCTATTGTTTCAATAGAGCTAATATGTTTTTCACATTACATGTGCAGTTCTTAAGTATGACCTTGTAAATGAAATTGTGTCTTCGACAATATGGAAACTGGAGCAATAAGCACTATATGAGCTATAAATAAACAGAACATTGTTTTCAATTGGAATTGCTATATTCTCTACTGTAATTCACATCAAGATTTTAAGCACATTATTCCCCTACTATATCGTTGGATATAGTTATATCTGATAGTTCCAATAAATGTGCAAATGGTTTGGCGTCATCTCATAAATTTCAAAAAAAAGGTGTGATAATTTCATCTTGGAGCCGATATTCGCGGACGGTGGATCGCCACAGTTAATGGCGGGAGGGTGCCATTGCAATTCCTATACAAATTTAGTGTTTGAAATCAATTCCTTCGCACATGCTATTGTTTCAATAGTGCCAAAACGATTTTCAAATTACATGTGCAACTCCTTAAAAATTATAAGTGATGGAATAGTGCTTTCCATTCAAGTGGAAAGGGACATATGTTTTTTCACTAAGTATGGACATACAATTATGCATCCAAATGTGCGAAACTATCTTCACTGCATATCCATTTTTCAAATGTTTCAATATTCATGGCTGGTTCAAAGGAAATTGAAAATGTTGAGGTTGAAATCTATCTTCAGCACATGCTATTGTTTCAATAGAGCTAATATGTTTTTCACATTATATGTGCAGTTCTTAAGTATGACCTTGTAAATGAAATTTTGTCTTCGACAATATGGTAACTGGAGCAATAAGCACTATATGAGCTATAAATAAACAGAACATTGTTTTCAATTGGAGATGCTATATTCTCTACTGTAATTCACATCAAGATTTTATGCACATTATTCCCCTACTATATCGTTGGATATAGTTATATCTGATAGTTCCAATAAATGTGCAAATGGTTTGGCGTCATCTCATAAATTTCAAAAAAAAGGTGTGATAATTTCATCTTGGAGGCGATATTCGCGGACGGTGGATCGCCACAGTTAATGGCGGGAGGGTGCCATTGCAATTCCTATACAAATTTAGTGTTTGAAATCAATTCCTTCGCACATGCTATTGTTTCAATAGTGCCAAAACGATTTTCAAATTACATGTGCAACTCCTTAAAAATTATAAGGGATGGAATAGTGCATTCCATTCAAGTGGTAAAGGACATATATTTTTTCACTAAGTATGGACATACAATTATGCATCAAAATGTGCGAAACTATCTTCACTGCATATCCATTTTTCAAATGTTTCAATATTCATTGGCTGGTTCAAAGGAAATTGAAAATGTTGAGGTTGAAATCTATCTTCAGCACATGCTATTGTTTCAATAGAGCTAATATATTTTTCACATTACATGTGCAGTTCTTAAGTATGACCTTGTAAATGAAATTGTGTCTTCGACAATATGGAAACTGGAGCAATAAGCACTATATGAGCTATAAATAAACAGAACATTGTTTTCAATTGGAGATGCTATATTCTCTACTGTAATTCACATCAAGATTTTAAGCACATTATTCCCTACTATATCGTTGGATATAGTTATATCTGATAGTTCCAATAAATGTGCAAATGGTTTGGCGTCATCTCATAAATTTCAAAAAAAAGGTGTGATAATTTCATCTTGGAGGCGATATTCGCGGACGGTGGATCGCCACAGTTAATGGCGGGAGGGTGCCATTGCAATTCCTATACAAATTTAGTGTTTGAAATCAATTCCTTCGCACATGCTATTGTTTCAATAGTGCCAAAACGATTTTCAAATTACATGTGCAACTCCTTAAAAATTATAAGTGATGGAATAGTGCATTCCATTCAAGTGGAAAAGGACATATATTTTTTCACTAAGTATGGACATACAATTATGCATCAAAATGTGCGAAACTATATTCACTGCATATCCCTTTTTCAAATGTTTCAATATTCATTGGCTGGTTCAAAGGAAATTGAAAATGTTGAGGTTGAAATCTATCTTCAGCACATGCTATTGTTTCAATAGAGCTAATATGTTTTTCACATTACATGTGCAGTTCTTAAGTTTGACCTTGTAAATGAAATTGTGTCTTCGACAATATGGAAACTGGAGCAATAAGCACTATATGAGCTATAAATAAACCGAACATTGTTTTCAATTGGAATTGCTCTATTCTCTACTGTATTTCACATCAAGATTTTAAGCACATTATTCTCCTACTATACCGTTGGATATAGTTATATCTGATAGTTCCAATAAATGTGCAAATGGTTTGGCGTCATCTCATAAATTTGAAAAAAAAAGGTGTGATAATTTCATCTTGGAGGCGATATTCGCGGACGGTGGATCGCCACAGTTAATGGCGGGAGGGTGCCATTGCAATTCCTATACACATTTAGTGTTTGAAATCAATTCCTTCGCACATGCTATTGTTTCAATAGTGCCAAAACGATTTTCAAATTACATGTGCAACTCCTTAAAAATTATAAGTGATGGAATAGTGCATTCCATTCAAGTGGAAAAGGACATATATTATTTCACTAAGTATGGACATACAATTTTGCATCAAAATGTGCGAAACTATCTTCACTGCATTTCCATTTTTCAAATGTTTCAATATTCATTGGCTGGTTCAAAGGAAATTGAAAATGTTGAGGTTGAAATCTATCTTCAGCACATGCTATTGTTTCAATAGAGCTAATATGTTTTTCACATTACATGTGCAGTTCTTAAGTATGACCTTGTAAATGAAATTGTGTCTTCGACTAATATGGAAACTGGAGCAATAAGCACTATATGAGCTATAAATAAACAGAACTTTGTTTTCAATTGGAGATGCTATATTCTCTACTGTAATTCACATCAAGATTTTAAGCACATTATTCCCCTACTATATCGTTGGATATAGTTATATCTGATAGTTCCAATAAATGTGCAAATGGTTTGGCGTCATCTCATAAATTTCAAAAAAAAGGTGTGATAATTTCATCTTGGAGGCGATATTCGCGGACGGTGGATCGCCACAGTTAATGGCGGGAGGGTGCCATTGCAATTCCTATACAAATTTAGTGTTTGAAATCAATTCCTTCGCACATGCTATTGTTTCAATAGTGCCAAAACGATTTTCAAATTACATGTGCAACTCCTTAAAAATTATAAGGGATGGAATAGTGCATTCCATTCAGGTGGAAAAGGACATATATTTTTTCACTAAGTATGGACATACAATTATGCATCAAAATGTGCGAAACTATCTTCACTGCATATCCATTTTTCAAATGTTTCAATATTCATTGGCTGGTTCAAAGGAAATTGAAAATGTTGAGGTTGAAATCTATCTTCAGCACATGCTATTGTTTCAATAGAGCTAATATGTTTTTCACATTACATGTGCAGTTCTTAAGTATGACCTTGTAAATGAAATTGTGTCTTCGAATATATGGAAACTAGAACAATAAGCACCATATCAGCTATAAATAAAAGGAGCATTGTTTTCAATTGGAGATGCTATATGCTCTACTGTAATTCACATCAAGATTTTAAGCACATTATTCCCCTACTATATCATTGGATATAGTTATATCTGATAGTTCCAATAAATGTGCAAATGGTTTGGCGTCATCTCATAAATTTAAAAAAAAAAGGTGTGATAGTTTCATCTTGGAGGCGATATTCGCGGACGGTGGATCGCCACAGTTAATGGCGGGAGGGTGCCATTGCAATTCCTATACAAAATTAGGGTTTGAAATCAATTCCTTCGCACATGCTATTGTTTCAATAGTGCCAAAACGATTTTCAAATTACATGTGCAACTCCTTAAAAATTATAAGTGATGGAATAGTGCATTCCATTCAAGTGGAAAAGGACATATATTTTTTCACTAAGTATGGACATACAATTATGCATCAAAATGTGCGAAACTATCTTCACTGCATATCCATTTTTCAAATGTTTCAATATTCATTGGCTGGTTCAAAGGAAATTGAAAATGTTGAGGTTGAAATCTATCTTCAGCACATGCTATTGTTTCAATAGAGCTAATATGTTTTTCACATTACATGTGCAGTTCTTAAGTATGACCTTGTAAATGAAATTGTGTCTTCGACTAATATGGAAACTGGAGCAATAAGCACTATATGAGCTATAAATAAACAGAACATTGTTTTCAATTGGAGATGCTATATTCTCTACTGTAATTCACATCAAGATTTTAAGCACATTAATCCCCTACTATATCGCTGGATATAGTTATATCTGATAGTTCCAATAAATGTGCAAATGGTTTGGCGTCATCTCATAAATTTCAAAAAAAATGTGTGATAATTTCATCTTGGAGGCGATATTCGCGGACGGTGGATCGCCACAGTTAATGGCGGGAGGGTGCCATTGCAATTCCTATACAAATTTAGTGTTTGAAATCAATTCCTTCGCACATGCTATTGTTTCAATACTGTCAAAACGATTTTCAAATTACATGTGCAACTCCTTAAAAATTATAAGTGATGGAAGAGTGCATTCCATTCAAGTGGAAAAGGACATATATTTTTTCACTAAGTATGGACATACAATTATGCATCAAAATGTGCGAAACTATCTTCACTGCATATCCATTTTTCAAATGTTTCAATATTCATTGGCTGGTTCAAGGGAAATTGAAAATGTTGAGGTTGAAATCTATCTTCAGCACATGCTATTGTTTCAATAGAGCTAATATGTTTTTCACATTACATGTGCAGTTCTTAAGTATGACCTTGTAAATGAAATTGTGTCTTCGACAATATGGAAACTGGAGCAATAAGCACTATATGAGCTATAAATAAACAGAACATTGTTTTCAATTGGAATTGCTATATTCTCTACTGTATTTCACATCAAGATTTTAAGCACATTATTCCCCTACTATATCGTTGGATATAGTTATATCTGACAGTTCCAATAAATGTGCAAATGGTTTGGCGTCATCTCATAAATTTCAAAAAAAAGGTGTGATAATTTCATCTTGGAGGCTATATTCGCGGACGGTGGATCGCCACAGTTAATGGCGGGAGGGTGCCATTGCAATTCCTATACAAATTTAGTGTTTGAAATCAATTCCTTCGCACATGCTATTGTTTCAATAGTGCCAAAACGATTTTCAAATTACATGTGCAACTCCTTAAAAATTATAAGTGATGGAATAGTGCATTCCATTCAAGTGGAAAAGGACATATATTTTTTCACTAAGTATGGACATACAATTATGCATCAAAATGTGCGAAACTATCTTCACTGCATATCCATTTTTTAAATGTTTCAATATTCATTGGCTGGTTCAAAGGAAATTGAAAATGTTGAGGTTGAAATCTATCTTCAGCACATGCTATTGCTTCAATAGAGCTAATATGTTTTTCACATTACATGTGCAGTTCTTAAGTATGACCTTGTAAATGAAATTGTGTCTTCTACAATATGGAAACTGGAGCAATAAGCACTATATGAGCTATAAATAAACAGAACTTTGTTTTCAATTGGAGATGCTATATTCTCTACTGTAATTCACATCAAGATTTTAAGCACATTATTCCCCTACTATATCGTTGGATATAGTTATATCTGATAGTTCCAATAAATGTGCAAATGGTTTGGTGTCATCTCATAAATTTCAAAAAAAAGGGTGTGATAATTTCATCTTGGAGGCGATATTCGCGGACGGTGGATCGCCACAGTTAATGGCGGGAGGGTGCCATTGCAAATTCCTATACAAATTTAGTGTTTGAAATCAATTCCTTCGCACATGCTATTGTTTCAATAGTGCCAAAACGATTTTCAAATTACATGTGCAACTCCTTAAAAATTATAAGTGATGGAATAGTGCATTCCATTCAAGTGGAAAAGGACATATATTTTTTCACTATGTATGGACATACAATTATGCATCAAAATGTGCGAAACTATCTTCACTGCATATCCATTTTTCAAATGTTTCAATATTCATTGGCTGGTTCAAAGGAAATTGAAAATGTTGAGGTTGAAATCTATCTTCAGCACATGCTATTGTTTCAATAGAGCTAATATGTTTTTCACATTACATGTGCAGTTCTTAAGTATGACCTTGTAAATGAAATTGTGTCTTCGACAATATGGAAACTGGAGCAATAAGCACTATATGAGCTATAAATAAACAGAACATTGTTTTCAATTGGAGATGCTATATTCTCTACTGTAATTCACATCCAGATTTTAAGCACATTACTCCCCTACTATATCGTTGGATATAGTTATATCTGATAGTTCCAATAAATGTGCAAATGGTTTGGCGTCATCTCATAAATTTCAAAAAAAAGGTGTGATACTTTCATCTTGGAGGCGATATTCGCGGACGGTGGATCGCCACAGTTAATGGCGGGAGGGTGCCATTGCAATTCCTATACAAATTTAGTGTTTGAAATCAATTCCTTCGCACATGCTATTGTTTCAATAGTGCCAAAACGATTTTCAAATTACATGTGCAACTTCTTAAAAATTATAAGTGATGGAATAGTGCATTCCATTCAAGTGGAAAAGGACATATATTTTTTCACTATGTATGGACATACAATTATGCATCAAAATGTGCGAAACTATCTTCACTGCATATCCATTTTTCAAATGTTTCAATATTCATTGGCTGGTTCAAAGGAAATTGAAAATGTTGAGGTTGAAATCTATCTTCAGCACATGCTATTGTTTCAATAGAGCTAATATGTTTTTCACATTACATGTGCAGTTCTTAAGTATGACCTTGTAAATAAAATTGTGTCTTCGACAATATGGAAACTGGAGCAATAAGCACTATATGAGCTATAAATAAACAGAACATTGTTTTCAATTGGAGATGCTATATTCTCTACTGTAATTCACATCCAGATTTTAAGCACATTACTCCCCTACTATATCGTTGGATATAGTTATATCTGATAGTTCCAATAAATGTGCAAATGGTTTGGCGTCATCTCATAAATTTCAAAAAAAAGGTGTGATAATTTCATCTTGGAGGCGATATTCGCGGACGGTGGATCGCCACAGTTAATGGCGGGAGGGTGCCATTGCAATTCCTATACAAATTTAGTGTTTGAAATCAATTCCTTCGCACATGCTATTGTTTCAATAGTGCCAAAACGATTTTCAAATTACATGTGCAACTCCTTAAAAATTATAAGTGATGGAATAGTGCATTCCATTCAAGTGGAAAAGGACATATATTTTTTCACTAAGTATGGACATACAATTATGCATCAAAATGTGCGAAACTATCTTCACTGCATATCCATTTTTCAAATGTTTCAATATTCATTGGCTGGTTCAAGGGAAATTGAAAATGTTGAGGTTGAAATCTATCTTCAGCACATGCTATTGTTTCAATAGAGCTAATATGTTTTTCACATTACAGGTGCAGTTCTTAAGTATGACTTTGTAAATGAAATTGTGTCTTCGACTAATATGGAAACTGGAGCAATAAGCACTATATGAGCTATAAATAAACAGAACATTGTTTTCAATTGGAGATGCTATATTCTCTACTGTAATTCACATCAAGATTTTAAGCACATTATTCCCCTACTATATCGTTGGATATAGTTATATCTGATAGTTCCAATAAATGTGCAAATGGTTTGGCGTCATCTCATAAATTTCAAAAAAAAGGTGTGATAATTTCATCTTGGAGGCGATATTCGCGGACGGTGGATCGCCACAGTTAATGGCGGGAGGGTGCCATTGCAATTCCTATACAAATTTAGTGTTTGAAATCAATTCCTTCGCACATGCTATTGTTTCAATAGTGCCAAAACGATTTTCAAATTACATGTGCAACTCCTTAAAAATTATAAGTGATGGAATAGTGCATTCCATTCAAGTGGAAAAGGACATATATTTTTTCACTAAGTATGGACATACAATTATGCATCAAAATGTGCGAAACTATCTTCACTGCATATCCATTTTTCAAATGTTTCAATATTCATTGGCTGGTTCAAAGGAAATTGAAAATGTTGAGGTTGAAATCTATCTTCAGCACATGCTATTGTTTCAATAGAGCTAATATGTTTTTCACATTACATGTGCAGTTCTTAAGTATGACCTTGTAAATGAAATTGTGTCTTCGACAATATGGAAGCTGGAGCAATAAGCACTATATGAGCTATAAATAAACAGAACATTGTTTTCAATTGGAATTGCTATATTCTCTACTGTATTTCACATCAAGATTTTAAGCACATTATTCCCCTACTATATCGTTGGATATAGTTATATCTGATAGTTCCAATAAATGTGCAAATGGTTTGGCGTCATCTCATAAATTTCAAAAAAAAGGTGTGGTAATTTCATCTTGGAGGCGATATTCGCGGACGGTGGATCGCCACAGTTAATGGCGGGAGGGTGCCATTGCAATTCCTATACAAATTTAGTGTTTGAAATCAATTCCTTCGCACATGCTATTGTTTCAATAGTGCCAAAACGATTTTCAAATTACATGTGCAACTCCTTAAAAATTATAAGTGATGGAATAGTGCATTCCATTCAAGTGGAAAAGGACATATATTTTTTCACTAAGTATGGACATATAATTATGCATCAAAATGTGCGAAACTATCTTCACCGCATATCCATTTTTCAAATGTTTCAATATTCATTGGCTGGCTCAAAGGAAATTGAAAATGTTGAGGTTGAAGTCTATCTTCAGCACATGCTATTGTTTCAATAGAGTTAATATGTTTTTCACATTACATGTGCAGTTCTTAAGTATGACCTTGTAAATGAAATTGTGTCTTCTACAATATGGAAACTGGAGCAATAAGCACTATATGAGCTATAAATAAACAGAACTTTGTTTTCAATTGGAGATGCTATATTCTCTACTGTAATTCACATCAAGATTTTAAGCACATTATTCCCCTACTATATCGTTGGATATAGTTATATCTGATAGTTCCAATAAATGTGCAAATGGTTTGGCGTCATCTCATAAATTTCCAAAAAAAAGGTGTGATAATTTCATCTTGGAGGCGATATTCGCGGACGGTGGATCGCCACAGTTAATGGCGGGAGGGTGCCATTGCAATTCCTATACAAATTTAGTGTTTGAAATCAATTCCTTCGCACATGCTATTGTTTCAATAGTGCCAAAACGATTTTCAAATTACATGTGCAACTCCTTAAAAATTATAAGTGATGGAATAGTGCATTCCATTCAAGTGGAAAAGGACATATATTTTTTCACTAAGTATGGACATACAATTATGCATCAAAATGTGCGAAACTACCTTCACTGCATATCCATTTTTCAAATGTTTCAATATTCATTGGCTGGTTCAAAGGAAATTGAAAATGTTGAGGTTGAAATCTATCTTCAGCACATGCTATTGTTTCAATAGAGCTAATATGTTTTTCACATTACATGTGCAGTTCTTAAGTATGACCTTGTAAATGAAATTGTGTCTTCGACAATATGGAAACTGGAGCAATAAGCACTATATCAGCTATAAATAAACAGAACATTGTTTTCAATTGGAGATGCTATATTCTCTTCTGTAATTCACATCAAGATTTTAAGCACATTATTCCCCTACTATATCTTGGATATAGTTATATCTGATATTTCCAATAAATGTGCAAATGGTTTGGCGTCATCTCATAAATTTCAAAAAAAAGTTGTGATAATTTCATCTTGGAGGCGATATTCGCGGACGGTGGATCGCCACAGTTAATGGCGGGAGGGTGCCATTGCAATTCCTATACAAATTTAGTGTTTGAAATCAATTCCTTCGCACATGCTATTGTTTCAATAGTGCCAAAACGATTTTCAAATTACATGTGCAACTCCTTAAAAATTATAAGTGATGGAATAGTGCATTCCATTCAAGTGGAAAAGGACATATATTTTTTCACTAAGTATGGACATACAATTATGCATCAAAATGTGCGAAACTACCTTCACTGCATATCCATTTTTCAAATGTTTCAATATTCATTGACTGGTTCAAAGGAAATTGAAAATGTTGAGGTTGAAATCTATCTTCAGCACATGCTATTGTTTCAATAGAGCTAATATGTTTTTCACATTACATGTGCAGTTCTTAAGTATGACCTTGTAAATGAAATTGTGTCTTCGACAATATGGAAACTGGAGCAATAAGCACTATATGAGCTATAAATAAACAGAACATTGTTTTCAATTGGAATTGCTATATTCTCTAGTGTAATTCACATCAAGATTTTAAGCACATTATTCCCCTACTCTATCGTTGGATATAGTTATATCTGATAGTTCCAATAAATGTGCAAATGGTTTGGCGTCATCTCATAAATTTCAAAAAAAAGGTGTGAAAATTTCATCTTGGAGGCGATATTCGCGGACGGTGGATCGCCACAGTTAATGGCGGGAGGGTGCCATTGCAATTCCTATACAAATTTAGTGTTTGAAATCAATTCCTTCGCACATGCTATTGTTTCAATAGTGCCAAAACGATTTTCAAATTACATGTGCAACTCCTTAAAAATTATAAGTGATGGAATAGTGCTTTCCATTCAAGTGGAAAGGGACATATGTTTTTTCACTAAGTATGGACATACAATTATGCATCAAAATGTGCGAAACTATCTTCACTGCATATCCATTTTTCAAATGTTTCAATATTCATGGCTGGTTCAAAGGAAATTGAAAATGTTGAGGTTGAAATCTATCTTCAGCACATGCTATTGTTTCAATAGAGCTAATATGTTTTTCACATTACATGTGCAGTTCTTAAGTATGACCTTGTAAATGAAATTTTGTCTTCGACAATATGGAAACTGGAGCAATAAGCACTATATGAGCTATAAATAAACAGAACATTGTTTTCAATTGGAGATGCTATATTCTCTACTGTAATTCACATCAAGATTTTATGCACATTATTCCCCTACTATATCGTTGGATATAGTTATATCTGATAGTTCCAATAAAAGTGCAAATGGTTTGGCGTCATCTCATAAATTTCAAAAAAAAGGTGTGATAATTTCATCTTGGAGGCGATATTCGCGGACGGTGGATGGCCACAGTTAATGGCGGGAGGGTGCCATTGCAATTCCTATACAAATTTAGTGTTTGAAATCAATTCCTTCGCACATGCTATTGTTTCAATAGTGCCAAAACGATTTTCAAATTACATGTGCAACTCCTTAAAAATTATAAGTGATGGAATAGTGCATTCCATTCAAGTGGAAAAGGACATATATTTTTTCACTAAGTATGGACATACAATTATGCATCAAAATGTGCCAAACTATCTTCACTGCATATCCATTTTTCAAATGTTTCAATATTCATTGGCTGGTTCAAAGGAAATTGAAAATGTTGAGGTTGAAATCTATCTTCAGCACATGCTATTGTTTCAATAGAGCTAATATGTTTTTCACATTACATGTGCAGTTCTTAAGTATGACCTTGTAAATGAAATTGTGTCTTCGACAATATGGAAACTGGAGCAATAAGCACTATATCAGCTATAAATAAACAGAACATTGTTTTCAATTGGAGATGCTATATTCTCTACTGTAATTCACATCCAGATTTTAAGCACATTACTCCCCTACTATATCGTTGGATATAGTTATATCTGATAGTTCCAATAAATGTGCAAATGGTTTGGCGTCATCTCATAAATTTCAAAAAAAAGGTGTGATAATTTCATCTTGGAGGCGATATTCGCGGACGGTGGATCGCCACAGTTAATGGCGGGAGGGTGCCATTGCAATTCCTATACAAATTTAGTGTTTGAAATCAATTCCTTCGCACATGCTATTGTTTCAATAGTGCCAAAACGATTTTCAAATTACATGTGCAACTCCTTAAAAATTATAAGTGATGGAATAGTGCATTCCATTCAAGTGGAAAAGGACATATATTTTTTCACTATGTATGGACATACAATTATGCATCAAAATGTGCGAAACTATCTTCACTGCATATCCATTTTTCAAATGTTTCAATATTCATTGGCTGGTTAAAGGAAATTGAAAATGTTGAGGTTGAAATCTATCTTCAGCACATGCTATTGTTTCAATAGAGCTAATATGTTTTTCACATTACATGTGCAGATCTTAAGTATGACCTTGTAAATGAAATTGTGTCTTCGACAATATGGAAACTGGAGCAATAAGCACTATATGAGCTATAAATAAACAGAACATTGTTTTCAATTGGAGATGCTATATTATCTACTGTAATTCAAATCCAGATTTTAAGCACATTATTCCCCTACTATATCGTTGGATATAGTTATATCTGATAGTTCCAATAAATGTGCAAAAATTGTTTGGCGTCATCTCATAAATTTCAAAAAAAAGGTGTGATAATTTCATCTTGGAGGCGATATTCGCGGACGGTGGATCGCCACAGTTAATGGCGGGAGGGTGCCATTGCAATTCCTATACAAATTTAGTGTTTGAAATCAATTCCTTCGCACATGCTATTGTTTCAATAGTGCCAAAACGATTTTCAAATTACATGTGCAACTCCTTAAAAATTATAAGTGATGGAATAGTGCATTCCATTCAAGTGGAAAAGGACATATATTTTTTCACTAAGTATGGACATACAATTATGCATCAAAATGTGCGAAACTATCGTCAGTGCATTTCCATTTTTCAAATGTTTCAATATTAATTGGCTGGTTCAAAGGAAATTGAAAATGTTGAGGTTGAAATCTATCTTCAGCACATGCTATTGTTTCAATAGAGCTAATATGTTTTTCACATTACATGTGCAGTTCTTAAGTATGACCTTGTAAATGAAATTGTGTCTTCGACAATATGGAAACTGGAGCAATAAGCACTATATCAGCTATAAATAAACCGAACATTGTTTTCAATTGGAGATGCTATATTCTCTTCTGTAATTCACATCAAGATTTTAAGCACATTATTCCCCTACTATATCTTGGATATAGTTATATCTGATATTTCCAATAAATGTGCAAATGGTTTGGCGTCATCTCATAAATTTCAAAAAAAAGTTGTGATAATTTCATCTTGGAGGCGATATTCGCGGACGGTGGATCGCCACAGTTAATGGCGGGAGGGTGCCATTGCAATTCCTATACAAATTTTGGTTTGAAATCAATTCCTTCGCACATGCTATTGTTTCAATAGTGCCAAAACGATTTTAAAATTACATGTGCAACTCCTTAAAAATTATAAGTGATGGAATAGTGCATTCCATTCAAGTGGAAAAGGACATATATTTTTTCACTAAGTATGGACATACAATTATGCATCAAAATGTGCGAAACTATCTTCACTGCATATCCATTTTTCAAATGTTTCAATATTCATTGGCTGGTTCAAAGGAAATTGAAAATGTTGAGGTTGAAATCTATCTTCAGCACATGCTATTGTTTCAATAGAGCTAATATGTTTTTCACATTACATGTGCAGTTCTTAAGTATGACCTTGTAAATGAAATTGTGTCTTCGACAATATGGAAACTGGAACAATAAGCACTATATGAGCTATAAATAAACAGAACATTGTTTTCAATTGGAATTGCTATATTCTCTACTGTAATTCACATCAAGATTTTAAGCACATTATTCCCCTACTATATCGTTGGATATAGTTATATCTGATAGTTCCAATAAATGTGCAAATGGTTTGGCGTCATCTCATAAATTTAAAAAAAAAGGTGTGAAAATTTCATCTTGGAGGCGATATTCGCGGACGGTGGATCGCCACAGTTAATGGCGGGAGGGTGCCATTGCAATTCCTATACAAATTTAGTGTTTGAAATCAATTCCTTCGCACATGCTATTGTTTCAATAGTGCCAAAACGATTTTCAAATTACATGTGCAACTCCTTAAAAATTATAAGTGATGGAATAGTGCTTTCCATTCAAGTGGAAAGGGACATATGTTTTTTCACTAAGTATGGACATACAATTATGCATCAAAATGTGCGAAACTATCTTCACTGCATATCCATTTTTCAAATGTTTCAATATTCATGGCTGGTTCAAAGGAAATTGAAAATGTTGAGGTTGAAATCTATCTTCAGCACATGCTATTGTTTCAATAGAGCTAATATGTTTTTCACATTACATGTGCAGTTCTTAAGTATGACCTTGTAAATGAAATTTTGTCTTCGACAATATGGAAACTGGAGCAATAAGCACTATATGAGCTATAAATAAACAGAACATTGTTTTCAATTGGAGATGCTATATTCTCTACTGTAATTCACATCAAGTTTTTATGCACATTATTCCCCTACTATATCGTTGGATATAGTTACATCTGATAGTTCCAATAAATGTGCAAATGGTTTGGCGTCATCTCATAAATTTCAAAAAAAAGGTGTGATAATTTCATCTTGGAGGCGATATTCGCGGACGGTGGATCGCCACAGTTAATGGCGGGAGGGTGCCATTGCAATTCCTATACAAATTTAGTGTTTGAAATCAATTCCTTCGCACATGCTATTGTTTCAATAGTGCCAAAACGATTTTCAAATTACATGTGCAACTCCTTAAAAATTATAAGTGATGGAATAGTGCATTCCATTCAAGTGGAAAAGGACATATATTTTTTCACTAAGTATGGACATACAATTATGCATCAAATTGTGCCAAACTATCTTCACTGCATATCCATTTTTCAAATGTTTCAATATTAATTGGCTGGTTCAAAGGAAATTGAAAATGTTGAGGTTGAAATCTATCTTCAGCACATGCTATTGTTTCAATAGAGCTAATATGATTTTCACATTACATGTGCAGTTCTTAAGTATGACCTTGTAAATGAAATTGTGTCTTCGACAATATGGAAACTGGAGCAATAAGCACTATATGAGCTATAAATAAACAGAACATTGTTTTCAATTGGAGATGCTATATTCTCTACTGTAATTCACATCCAGATTTTAAGCACATTACTCCCCTACTATATCGTTGGATATAGTTATATCTGATAGTTCCAATAAATGTGCAAATGGTTTGGCGTCATCTCATAAATTTCAAAAAAAAGGTGTGATAATTTCATCTTGGAGGCGATATTCGCGGACGGTGGATCGCCACAGTTAATGGCGGGAGGGTGCCATTGCAATTCCTATACAAATTTAGTGTTTGAAATCAATTCCTTCGCACATGCTATTGTTTCAATAGTGCCAAAACGATTTTCAAATTACATGTGCAACTCCTTAAAAATTATAAGTGATGGAATAGTGCATTCCATTCAAGTGGAAAAGGACATATATTTTTTCACTATGTATGGACATACAATTATGCATCAAAATGTGCGAAACTATCTTCACTGCATATCCATTTTTCAAATGTTTCAATATTCATTGGCTGGTTCAAAGGAAATTGAAAATGTTGAGGTTGAAATCTATCTTCAGCACATGCTATTGTTTCAATAGAGCTAATATGTTTTTCACATTACATGTGCAGTTCTTATGTATGACCTTGTAAATGAAATTGTGTCTTCGACAATATGGAAACTGGAGCAATAAGCACTATATGAGCTATAAATAAACCGAACATTGTTTTCAATTGGAATTGCTCTATTCTCTACTGTATTTCACATCAAGATTTTAAGCACATTATTCCCCTACTATATCGTTGGATATAGTTATATCTGATAGTTCCAATAAATGTGCAAATGGTTTGGCGTCATCTCATAAATTTCAAAAAAAAAGGTGTGATAATTTCATCTTGGAGGCGATATTCGCGGACGGTGGATCGCCACAGTTAATGGCGGGAGGGTGCCATTGCAATTCCTATACAAAATTAGTGTTTGAAATCAATTCCTTCGCACATGCTATTGTTTCAATAGTGCCAAAACGATTTTCAAATTACATGTGCAACTCCTTAAAAATTATAAATGATGGAATAGTGCATTCCATTCAAGTGGAAAAGGACATATATTTTTTCACTAAGTATGGACATACAATTATGCATCAAAATGTGCGAAACTATCTTCACTGCATATCCATTTTTCAAATGTTTCAGTATTCATTGGCTGGTTCAAAGGAAATTGAAAATGTTGAGGTTGAAATCTATCTTCAGCACATGCTATTGTTTCAATAGAGCTAATATGTTTTTCACATTACATGTGCAGTTCTTAAGTATGACTTTGTAAATGAAATTGTGTCTTCGACTAATATGGAAACTGGAGCAATAAGCACTATATGAGCTATAAATAAACAGAACATTGTTTTCAATTGGAGATGCTATATTCTCTACTGTAATTCACATCAAGATTTTAAGCACATTATTCCCCTACTATATCGTTGGATATAGTTATATCTGATAGTTCCAATAAATGTGCAAATGGTTTGGCGTCATCTCATAAATTTCAAAAAAAAGGTGTGATAATTTCATCTTGGAGGCGATATTCGCGGACGGTGGATCGCCACAGTTAATGGCGGGAGGGTGCCATTGCAATTCCTATACAAATTTAGTGTTTGAAATCAATTCCTTCGCACATGCTATTGTTTCAATAGTGCCAAAACGATTTTCAAATTACATGTGCAACTCCTTAAAAATTATAAGTGATGGAATAGTGCATTCCATTCAAGTGGAAAAGGACATATATTTTTTCACTAAGTATGGACATACAATTATGCATCAAAATGTGCGAAACTATCTTCACTGCATATCCATTTTTCAAATGTTTCAATATTCATTGGCTGGTTCAAAGGAAATTGAAAATGTTGAGGTTGAAATCTATCTTCAGCACATGCTATTGTTTCAATAGAGCTAATATGTTTTTCACATTACATGTGCAGTTCTTAAGTATGACCTTGTAAATGAAATTGTGTCTTCGACAATATGGAAACTGGAGCAATAAGCACTATATGAGCTATAAATAAACAGAACATTGTTTTCAATTGGAATTGCTATATTCTCTACTGTATTTCACATCAAGATTTTAAGCACATTATTCCCCTACTATATCGTTGGATATAGTTATATCTGATAGTTCCAATAAATGTGCAAATGGTTTGGCGTCATCTCATAAATTTCAAAAAAAAGGTGTGAAAATTTCATCTTGGAGGCGATATTCGCGGACGGTGGATCGCCACAGTTAATGGCGGGAGGGTGCCATTGCAATTCCTATACAAATTTAGTGTTTGAAATCAATTCCTTCGCACATGCTATTGTTTCAATAGTGCCAAAACGATTTTCAAATTACATGTGCAACTCCTTAAAAATTATAAGTGATGGAATAGTGCTTTCCATTCAAGTGGAAAGGGACATATCTTTTTTCACTAAGTATGGACATACAATTATGCATCAAAATGTGCGAAACTATCTTCACTGCATATCCATTTTTCAAATGTTTCAATATTCATGGCTGGTTCAAAGGAAATTGAAAATGTTGAGGTTGAAATCTATCTTCAGCACATGCTATTGTTTCAATAGAGCTAATATGTTTTTCACATTACATGTGCAGTTCTTAAGTATGACCTTGTAAATGAAATTTTGTCTTCGACAATATGGAAACTGGAGCAATAAGCACTATATGAGCTATAAATAAACAGAACATTGTTTTCAATTGGAGATGCTATATTCTCTACTGTAATTCACATCAAGATTTTATGCACATTATTCCCCTACTATATCGTTGGATATAGTTATATCTGATAGTTCCAATAAATGTGCAAATGGTTTGGCGTCATCTCATAAATTTCAAAAAAAAGGTGTGATAATTTCATCTTGGAGGCGATATTCGCGGACGGTGGATCGCCACAGTTAATGGCGGGAGGGTGCCATTGCAATTCCTATACAAATTTAGTGTTTGAAATCAATTCCTTCGCACATGCTATTGTTTCAATAGTGCCAAAACGATTTTCAAATTACATGTGCAACTCCTTAAAAATTATAAGTGATGGAATAGTGCATTCCATTCAAGTGGAAAAGGACACATATTTTTTCACTAAGTATGGACATACAATTATGCATCAAAATGTGCCAAACTATCTTCACTGCATATCCATTTTATAAATGTTTCAATATTCATTGGCTGGTTCAAAGGAAATTGAAAATGTTGAGGTTGAAATCTATCTTCAGCACATGCTATTGTTTCAATAGAGCTAATATGTTTTTCACATTACATGTGCAGTTCTTAAGTATGACCTTGTAAATGAAATTGTGTCTTCGACAATATGGAAACTGGAGCAATAAGCACTATATCAGCTATAAATAAACAGAACATTGTTTTCAATTGGAGATGCTATATTCTCTACTGTAATTCACATCCAGATTTTAAGCACATTACTCCCCTACTATATCGTTGGATATAGTTATATCTGATAGTTCCAATAAATGTGCAAATGGTTTGGCGTCATCTCATAAATTTCAAAAAAAAGGTGTGATAATTTCATCTTGGTGGCGATATTCGCGGACGGTGGATCGCCACAGTTAATGGCGGGAGGGTGCCATGCAATTCCTATACAAATTTAGTGTTTGAAATCAATTCCTTCGCACATGCTATTGTTTCAATAGTGCCAAAACGATTTTCAAATTACATGTGCAACTCCTTAAAAATTATAAGTGATGGAATAGTGCATTCTATTCAAGTGGAAAAGGACATGTATTTTTTCACTATGTATGGACATACAATTATGCATCAAAATGTGCGAAACTATCTTCACTGCATATCCATTTTTCAAATGTTTCAATATTCATTGGCTGGTTCAAAGGAAATTGAAAATGTTGAGGTTGAAATCTATCTTCAGCACATGCTATTGTTTCAATAGAGCTAATATGTTTTTCACATTACATGTGCAGATCTTAAGTATGACCTTGTAAATGAAATTGTGTCTTCGACAATATGGAAACTGGAGCAATAAGCACTATATGAGCTATAAATAAACAGAACATTGTTTTCAATTGGAGATGCTATATTCTCTACTGTAATTCAAATCCAGATTTTAAGCACATTATTCCCCTACTATATCGTTGGATATAGTTATATCTGATAGTTCCAATAAATGTGCAAATGGTTTGGCGTCATCTCATAAATTTCAAAAAAAAGGTGTGATAATTTCATCTTGGAGGCGATATTCGCGGACGGTGGATCGCCACAGTTAATGGCGGGAGGGTGCCATTGCAATTCCTATACAAATTTAGTGTTTGAAATCAATTCCTTCGCACATGCTATTGTTTCAATAGTGCCAAAACGATTTTCAAATTACATGTGCAACTCCTTAAAAATTATAAGTGATGAATTGGTGCATTCCATTCAAGTGGAAAAGGACATATATTTTTTCACTAAGTATGGACATACAATTATGCATCAAAATGTGCGAAACTATCGTCAGTGCATTTCCATTTTTCAAATGTTTCAATATTAATAGGCTGGTTCAAAGGAAATTGAAAATGTTGAGGTTGAAATCTATCTTCAGCACATGCTATTGTTTCAATAGAGCTAATATGTTTTTCACATTACATGTGCAGTTCTTAAGTATGACCTTGTAAATGAAATTGTGTCTTCGACAATATGGAAAATGGAGCAATAAGCACTATATGAGCTATAAATAAACAGAACATTGTTTTCAATTGGAATTGCTATATTCTCTAGTGTAATTCACATCAAGATTTTAAGCACATTATTCCCCTACTATATCGTTGGATATAGTTATATCTGATAGTTCCAATAAATGTGCAAATGGTTTGGCGTCATCTCATAAATTTCAAAAAAAAGGTGTGATAATTTCATCTTGGAGGCGATATTCGCGGACGGTGGATCGCCACAGTTAATGGCGGGAGGGTGCCATTGCAATTCCTATACAAATTTAGTGTTTGAAATCAATTCCTTCGCACATGCTATTATTTCAATAGTGCCAAAACGATTTTCAAATTACATGTGCAACTCCTTAAAAATTATAAGTGATGGAATAGTGCTTTCCATTCAAGTGGAAAGGGACATATGTTTTTTCACTATGTATGGACATACAATTATGCATCAAAATGTGCGAAACTATCTTCACTGCATATCCATTTTTCAAATGTTTCAATATTCATTGGCTGGTTCAAAGGAAATTGAAAATGTTGAGGTTGAAATCTATCTTCAGCACATTCTATTGTTTCAATAGAGCTAATATGTTTTTCACATTACATGTGCAGTTCTTAAGTATGATCTTGTAAATGAAATTGTGTCTTCGACAATATGGAAACTGGAGCAATAAGCACTATATGAGCTATAAATAAACAGAACATAGTTTTCAATTCGAGATGCTATATTTTCTACTGTAATTCACATCCAGATTTTAAGCACATTACTCCCCTACTATATCGTTGGATATAGTTATATCCGATAGTTCCAATAAATGTGCAAATGGTTTGGCGTCATCTCACAAATTTCAAAAAAAAGGTGTGATAATTTCATCTTGGAGGCGATATTCGCAGACGGTGGATCGCCACAATTAATGGCGGGAGGGTGCCATTGCAATTCCTATACAAATTTAGTGTTTGAAATCAATTCCTTCGCACATGCTATTGTTTCAATAATGCCAAAACGATTTTCAAATTACATGTGCAACTCCTTAAAAATTATAAGTGATGGAATAGTGCATTCCATTCAAGTGGAAAAGGACATATATTTTTTCACTAAGTATGGACATACAATTATGCATCAAAATGTGCGAAACTATCTTCACTGCATATCCATTTTTCAAATGTTTCAATATTCATTGGCTGGTTCAAAGGAAATTGAAAATGTTGAGGTTGAAATCTATCTTCAGCACATGCTATTGTTTCAATAGAGCTAATATGTTTTTCACATTACATGTGCAGTTCTTAAGTATGACCTTGTAAATGAAATTGTGTCTTCGACAATATGGAAACTGGAGCAATAAGCACTATATCAGCTATAAATAAACAGAACATTGTTTTCAATTGGAGATGCTATATTCTCTACTGTAATTCACATCAAGATTTTAAGCACATTATTCCCCTACTATATCGTTGGATATAGTTATATCTGATAGTTCCAATAAATGTGCAAATGGTTTGGCGTCATCTCATAAATTTCAAAAAAAAGGTGTGATAATTTCATCTTGGAGGCGATATTCGCGGACGGTGGATCGCCACAGTTAATGGCGGGAGGGTGCCATTGCAATTCCTATACAAATTTAGTGTTTGAAATCAATTCCTTCGCACATGCTATTGTTTCAATAGTGCCAAAACGATTTTCAAATTACACGTGCAACTCCTTAAAAATTATAAGTGATGGAATAGTGCATTCCATTCAAGTGGAAAAGGACATATATTTTTTCACTAAGTATGGACATACAATTATGCATCAAAATGTGCGAAACTATCTTCACTGCATATCCATTTTTCAAATGTTTCAATATTCATTGGCTGGTTCAAAGGAAATTGAAAATGTTGAGGTTGAAATCTATCTTCAGCACATGCTATTGTTTCAATAGAGCTAATATGTTTTTCACATTACATGTGCAGTTCTTAAGTATGACCTTGTAAATGAAATTGTGTCTTCGACAATATGGAAACTAGAGCAATAAGCACTATATGAGCTATAAATAAACCGAACATTGTTTTCAATTGGAATTGCTCTATTCTCTACTGTATTTCACATCAAGATTTTAAGCACATTATTCCCCTACTATATCGTTGGATATAGTTACATCTGATAGTTCCAATAAATGTGCAAATGGTTTGGCGTCATCTCATAAATTTCAAAAAAAAGGTGTGATAATTTCATCTTGGAGGCGATATTCGCGGACGGTGGATCGCCACAGTTAATGGCGGGAGGGTGCCATTGCAATTCCTATACAAATTTAGTGTTTGAAATCAATTCCTTCGCACATGCTATTGTTTCAATAGTGCCAAAACGATTTTCAAATTACATGTGCAACTACTTAAAAATTATAAGTGATGGAATAGTGCATTCCATTCAAGTGGAAAAGGACATATATTTTTTCACTAAGTATGGACATACAATTATGCATCAAAATGTGCGAAACTATCTTCACTGCATATCCATTTTTCAAATGTTTCAGTATTCATTGGCTGGTTCAAAGGAAATTGAAAATGTTGAGGTTGAAATCTATCTTCAGCACATGCTATTGTTTCAATAGAGCTAATATGTTTTTCACATTACATGTGCAGTTCTTAAGTATGACTTTGTAAATGAAATTGTGTCTTCGACTAATATGGAAACTGGAGCAATAAGCACTATATGAGCTATAAATAAACGGAACATTGTTTTCAATTGGAGATGCTATATTCTCTACTGTAATTCACATCAAGATTTTAAGCACATTATTCCCCTACTATATCGTTGGATATAGTTATATCTGATAGTTCCAATAAATGTGCAAATGGTTTGGCGTCATCTCATAAATTTCAAAAAAAAGGTGTGATAATTTCATCTTGGAGGCGATATTCGCGGACGGTGGATCGCCACAGTTAATGGCGGGAGGGTGCCATTGCAATTCCTATACAAATTTAGTGTTTGAAATCAATTCCTTCGCACATGCTATTGTTTCAATAGTGCCAAAACGATTTTCAAATTACATGTGCAACTCCTTAAAAATTATAAGTGATGGAATAGTGCATTCCATTCAAGTGGAAAAGGACATATATTTTTTCACTAAGTATGGACATACAATTATGCATCAAAATGTGCGAAACTATCTTCACTGCATATCCATTTTTCAAATGTTTCAATATTCATTGGCTGGTTCAAAGGAAATTGAAAATGTTGAGGTTGAAATCTATCTTCAGCACATGCTATTGTTTCAATAGAGCTAATATGTTTTTCACATTACATGTGCAGTTCTTAAGTATGACCTTGTAAATGAAATTGTGTCTTCGACAATATGGAAACTGGAGCAATAAGCACTATATGAGCTATAAATAAAAAGAACATTGTTTTCAATTGGAATTGCTATATTCTCTACTGTATTTCACATCAAGATTTTAAGCACATTATTCCCCTACTATATCGTTGGATATAGTTATATCTGATAGTTCCAATAAATGTGCAAATGGTTTGGCGTCATCTCATAAATTTCAAAAAAAAGGTGTGAAAATTTCATCTTGGAGGCGATATTCGCGGACGGTGGATCGCCACAGTTAATGGCGGGAGGGTGCCATTGCAATTCCTATACAAATTTAGTGTTTGAAATCAATTCCTTCGCACATGCTATTGTTTCAATAGTGCCAAAACGATTTTCAAATTACATGTGCAACTCCTTAAAAATTATAAGTGATGGAATAGTGCTTTCCATTCAAGTGGAAAGGGACATATCTTTTTTCACTAAGTATGGACATACAATTATGCATCAAAATGTGCGAAACTATCTTCACTGCATATCCATTTTTCAAATGTTTCAATATTCATGGCTGGTTCAAAGGAAATTGAAAATGTTGAGGTTGAAATCTATCTTCAGCACATGCTATTGTTTCAATAGAGCTAATATGTTTTTCACATTACATGTGCAGTTCTTAAGTATGACCTTGTAAATGAAATTTTGTCTTCGACAATATGGAAACTGGAGCAATAAGCACTATATGAGCTATAAATAAACAGAACATTGTTTTCAATTGGAGATGCTATATTCTCTACTGTAATTCACATCAAGATTTTATGCACATTATTCCCCTACTATATCGTTGGATATAGTTATATCTGATAGTTCCAATAAATGTGCAAATGGTTTGGCGTCATCTCATAAATTTCAAAAAAAAGGTGTGATAATTTCATCTTGGAGGCGATATTCGCGGACGGTGGATCGCCACAGTTAATGGCGGGAGGGTGCCATTGCAATTCCTATACAAATTTAGTGTTTGAAATCAATTCCTTCGCACATGCTATTGTTTCAATAGTGCCAAAACGATTTTCAAATTACATGTGCAACTCCTTAAAAATTATAAGTGATGGAATAGTGCATTCCATTCAAGTGGAAAAGGACACATATTTTTTCACTAAGTATGGACATACAATTATGCATCAAAATGTGCCAAACTATCTTCACTGCATATCCATTTTATAAATGTTTCAATATTCATTGGCTGGTTCAAAGGAAATTGAAAATGTTGAGGTTGAAATCTATCTTCAGCACATGCTATTTTTCAATAGAGCTAATATGTTTTTCACATTACATGTGCAGTTCTTAAGTATGACCTTGTAAATGAAATTGTGTCTTCGACAATATGGAAACTGGAGCAATAAGCACTATATCAGCTATAAATAAACAGAACATTGTTTTCAATTGGAGATGCTATATTCTCTACTGTAATTCACATCCAGATTTTAAGCACATTACTCCCCTACTATATCGTTGGATATAGTTATATCTGATAGTTCCAATAAATGTGCAAATGGTTTGGCGTCATCTCATAAATTTCAAAAAAAAGGTGTGATAATTTCATCTTGGAGGCGATATTCGCGGACGGTGGATCGCCACAGTTAATGGCGGGAGGGTGCCATGCAATTCCTATACAAATTTAGTGTTTGAAATCAATTCCTTCGCACATGCTATTGTTTCAATAGTGCCAAAACGATTTTCAAATTACATGTGCAACTCCTTAAAAATTATAAGTGATGGAATAGTGCTTTCCATTCAAGTGGAAAGGGACATATCTTTTTTCACTAAGTATGGACATACAATTATGCATCAAAATGTGCGAAACTATCTTCACTGCATATCCATTTTTCAAATGTTTCAATATTCATGGCTGGTTCAAAGGAAATTGAAAATGTTGAGGTTGAAATCTATCTTCAGCACATGCTATTGTTTCAATAGAGCTAATATGTTTTTCACCTTACATGTGCAGTTCTTAAGTATGACCTTGTAAATGAAATTTTGTCTTCGACAATATGGAAACTGGAGCAATAAGCACTATATGAGCTATAAATAAACAGAACATTGTTTTCAATTGGAGATGCTATATTCTCTACTGTAATTCACATCAAGATTTTATGCACATTATTCCCCTACTATATCGTTGGATATAGTTATATCTGATAGTTCCAATAAATGTGCAAATGGTTTGGCGTCATCTCATAAATTTCAAAAAAAAGGTGTGATAATTTCATCTTGGAGGCGATATTCGCGGACGGTGGATCGCCACAGTTAATGGCGGGAGGGTGCCATTGCAATTCCTATACAAATTTAGTGTTTGAAATCAATTCCTTCGCACATGCTATTGTTTCAATAGTGCCAAAACGATTTTCAAATTACATGTGCAACTCCTTAAAAATTATAAGTGATGGAATAGTGCATTCCATTCAAGTGGAAAAGGACACATATTTTTTCACTAAGTATGGACATACAATTATGCATCAAAATGTGCCAAACTATCTTCACTGCATATCCATTTTATAAATGTTTCAATATTCATTGGCTGGTTCAAAGGAAATTGAAAATGTTGAGGTTGAAATCTATCTTCAGCACATGCTATTGTTTCAATAGAGCTAATATGTTTTTCACATTACATGTGCAGTTCTTAAGTATGACCTTGTAAATGAAATTGTGTCTTCGACAATATGGAAACTGGAGCAATAAGCACTATATCAGCTATAAATAAACAGAACATTGTTTTCAATTGGAGATGCTATATTCTCTACTGTAATTCACATCCAGATTTTAAGCACATTACTCCCCTACTATATCGTTGGATATAGTTATATCTGATAGTTCCAATAAATGTGCAAATGGTTTGGCGTCATCTCATAAATTTCAAAAAAAAGGTGTGATAATTTCATCTTGGAGGCGATATTCGCGGACGGTGGATCGCCACAGTTAATGGCGGGAGGGTGCCATGCAATTCCTATACAAATTTAGTGTTTGAAATCAATTCCTTCGCACATGCTATTGTTTCAATAGTGCCAAAACGATTTTCAAATTACATGTGCAACTCCTTAAAAATTATAAGTGATGGAATAGTGCATTCTATTCAAGTGGAAAAGGACATGTATTTTTTCACTATGTATGGACATACAATTATGCATCAAAATGTGCGAAACTATCTTCACTGCATATCCATTTTTCAAATGTTTCAATATTCATTGGCTGGTTCAAAGGAAATTGAAAATGTTGAGGTTGAAATCTATCTTCAGCACATGCTATTGTTTCAATAGAGCTAATATGTTTTTCACATTACATGTGCAGATCTTAAGTATGACCTTGTAAATGAAATTGTGTCTTCGACAATATGGAAACTGGAGCAATAAGCACTATATGAGCTATAAATAAACAGAACATTGTTTTCAATTGGAGATGCTATATTCTCTACTGTAATTCAAATCCAGATTTTAAGCACATTATTCCCCTACTATATCGTTGGATATAGTTATATCTGATAGTTCCAATAAATGTGCAAATGGTTTGGCGTCATCTCATAAATTTCAAAAAAAAGGTGTGATAATTTCATCTTGGAGGCGATATTCGCGGACGGTGGATCGCCACAGTTATTGGCGGGAGGGTGCCATTGCAATTCCTATACAAATTTAGTGTTTGAAATCAATTCCTTCGCACATGCTATTGTTTCAATAGTGCCAAAACGATTTTCAAATTACATGTGCAACTCCTTAAAAATTATAAGTGATGGAATAGTGCATTCCATTCAAGTGGAAAAGGACATATATTTTTTCACTAAGTATGGACATACAATTATGCATCAAAATGTGCGAAACTATCGTCAGTGCATTTCCATTTTTCAAATGTTTCAATATTAATAGGCTGGTTCAAAGGAAATTGAAAATGTTGAGGTTGAAATCTATCTTCAGCACATGCTATTGTTTCAATAGAGCTAATATGTTTTTCACATTACATGTGCAGTTCTTAAGTATGACCTTGTAAATGAAATTGTGTCTTCGACAATATGGAAACTGGAGCAATAAGCACTATATGAGCTATAAATAAATAGAACATTGTTTTCAATTGGAATTGCTATATTCTCTAGTGTAATTCACATCAAGATTTTAAGCACATTATTCCCCTACTATATCGTTGGATATAGTTATATCTGATAGTTCCAATAAATGTGCAAATGTTTTGGCGTCATCTCATAAATTTCAAAAAAAAGGTGTGAAAATTTCATCTTGGAGGCGATATTCGCGGACGGTGGATCGCCACAGTTAATGGCGGGAGGGTGCCATTGCAATTCCTATACAAATTTAGTGTTTGAAATCAATTCCTTCGCACATGCTATTGTTTCAATAGTGCCAAAACGATTTTCAAATTACATGTGCAACTCCTTAAAAATTATAAGTGATGGAATAGTGCTTTCCATTCAAGTGGAAAGGGACATATGTTTTTTCACTAAGTATGGACATACAATTATGCATCAAAATGTGCGAAACTATCTTCACTGCATATCCATTTTTCAAATGTTTCAATATTCATGGCTGGTTCAAAGGAAATTGAAAATGTTGAGGTTGAAATCTATCTTCAGCACATGCTATTGTTTCAATAGAGCTAATATGTTTTTCACATTACATGTGCAGTTCTTAAGTATGACCTTGTAAATGAAATTTTGTCTTCGACAATATGGAAACTGGAGCAATAAGCACTATATGAGCTATAAATAAACAGAACATTGTTTTCAATTGGAAATGCTATATTCTCTACTGTAATTCACATCAAGATTTTATGCACATTATTCCCCTACTATATCGTTGGATATAGTTATATCTGATAGTTCCAATAAATGTGCAAATGGTTTGGCGTCATCTCATAAATTTCAAAAAAAAGGTGTGATAATTTCATCTTGGAGGCGATATTCGCGGACGGTGGATCGCCACAGTTAATGGCGGGAGGGTGCCATTGCAATTCCTATACAAATTTAGTGTTTGAAATCAATTCCTTCGCACATGCTATTGTTTCAATAGTGCCAAAACGATTTTCAAATTACATGTGCAACTCCTTAAAAATTATAAGTGATAAAATAGTGCATTCCATTCAAGTGGAAAAGGACATATATTTTTTCACTAAGTATGGACATACAATTATGCATCAAAATGTGCCAAACTATCTTCACTGCATATCCATTTTTCAAATGTTTCAATATTCATTGGCTGGTTCAAAGGAAATTGAAAATGTTGAGGTTGAAATCTATCTTCAGCACATGCTATTGTTTCAATAGAGCTAATATGTTTTTCACATTACATGTGCAGTTCTTAAGTATGACCTTGTAAATGAAATTGTGTCTTCGACAATATGGAAACTGGAGCAATAAGCACTATATCAGCTATAAATAAACCGAACATTGTTTTCAATTGGAGATGCTATATTCTCTACTGTAATTCACATCCAGATTTTAAGCACATTACTCCCCTACTATATCGTTGGATATAGTTATATCTGATAGTTCCAATAAATGTGCAAATGGTTTGTGTTCATCTCATAAATTTCAAAAAAAAGGTGTGATAATTTCATCTTGGAGGCGATATTCGCGGACGGTGGATCGCCACAGTTAATGGCGGGAGGGTGCCATTGCAATTCCTATACAAATTTAGTGTTTGAAATCAATTCCTTCGCACATGCTATTGTTTCAATAGTGCCAAAACGATTTTCAAATTACATGTGCAACTCCTTAAAAATTATAAGTGATGGAATAGTGCATTCCATTCAAGTGGAAAAGGACATATATTTTTTCACTATGTATGGACATACAATTATGCATCAAAATGTGCGAAACTATCTTCACTGCATATCCATTTTTCAAATGTTTCAATATTCATTGGCTGGTTCAAAGGAAATTGAAAATGTTGAGGTTGAAATCTATCTTCAGCACATGCTATTGTTTCAATAGAGCTAATATGTTTTTCACATTACATGTGCAGATCTTAAGTATGACCTTGTAAATGAAATTGTGTCTTCGACAATATGGAAACTGGAGCAATAAGCACTATATGAGCTATAAATAAACAGAACATTGTTTTCAATTGGAGATGCTATATTCTCTACTGTAATTCAAATCCAGATTTTAAGCACATTATTCCCCTACTATATCGTTGGATATAGTTATATCTGATAGTTCCAATAAATGTGCAAAAATTGTTTGGCGTCATCTCATAAATTTCAAAAAAAAGGTGTGATAATTTCATCTTGGAGGCGATATTCGCGGACGGTGGATCGCCACAGTTAATGGCGGGAGGGTGCCATTGCCATTCCTATACAAATTTAGTGTTTGAAATCAATTCCTTCGCACATGCTATTGTTTCAATAGTGCCAAAACGATTTTCAAATTACATGTGCAACTCCTTAAAAATTATAAGTGATGGAATAGTGCATTCCATTCAAGTGGAAAAGGACATATATTTTTTCACTAAGTATGGACATACAATTATGCATCAAAATGTGCGAAACTATCGTCAGTGCATTTCCATTTTTCAAATGTTTCAATATTAATTGGCTGGTTCAAAGGAAATTGAAAATGTTGAGGTTGAAATCTATCTTCAGCACATGCTATTGTTTCAATAGAGCTAATATGTTTTTCACATTACATGTGCAGTTCTTAAGTATGACCTTGTAAATGAAATTGTGTCTTCGACAATATGGAAACTGGAGCCATAAGCACTATATCAGCTATAAATAAACAGAACATTGTTTTCAATTGGAGATGCTATATTCTCTTCTGTAATTCACATCAAGATTTTAAGCACATTATTCCCCTACTATATCTTGGATATAGTTATATCTGATATTTCCAATAAATGTGCAAATGGTTTGGCGTCATCTCATAAATTTCAAAAAAAAGTTGTGATAATTTCATCTTGGAGGCGATATTCGCGGACGGTGGATCGCCACAGTTAATGGCGGGAGGGTGCCATTGCAATTCCTATACAAATTTTGGTTTGAAATCAATTCCTTCGCACATGCTATTGTTTCAATAGTGCCAAAACGATTTTAAAATTACATGTGCAACTCCTTAAAAATTATAAGTGATGGAATAGTGCATTCCATTCAAGTGGAAAAGGACATATATTTTTTCACTAAGTATGGACATACAATTATGCATCAAAATGTGCGAAACTATCTTCACTGCATATCCATTTTTCAAATGTTTCAATATTCATTGGCTGGTTCAAAGGAAATTGAAAATGTTGAGGTTGAAATCTATCTTCAGCACATGCTATTGTTTCAATAGAGCTAATATGTTTTTCACATTACATGTGCAGTTCTTAAGTATGACCTTGTAAATGAAATTGTGTCTTCGACAATATGGAAACTGGAACAATAAGCACTATATGAGCTATAAATAAACAGAACATTGTTTTCAATTGGAATTGCTATATTCTCTACTGTAATTCACATCAAGATTTTAAGCACATTATTCCCCTACTATATCGTTGGATATAGTTATATCTGATAGTTCCAATAAATGTGCAAATGGTTTGGCGTCATCTCATAAATTTCAAAAAAAAGGTGTGAAAATTTCATCTTGGAGGCGATATTCGCGGACGGTGGATCGCCACAGTTAATGGCGGGAGGGTGCCATTGCAATTCCTATACAAATTTAGTGTTTGAAATCAATTCCTTCGCACATGCTATTGTTTCAATAGTGCCAAAACGATTTTCAAATTACATGTGCAACTCCTTAAAAATTATAAGTGATGGAATAGTGCTTTCCATTCAAGTGGAAAGGGACATATGTTTTTTCACTAAGTATGGACATACAATTATGCATCAAAATGTGCGAAACTATCTTCACTGCATATCCATTTTTCAAATGTTTCAATATTCATGGCTGGTTCAAAGGAAATTGAAAATGTTGAGGTTGAAATCTATCTTCAGCACATGCTATTGTTTCAATAGAGCTAATATGTTTTTCACATTACATGTGCAGTTCTTAAGTATGACCTTGTAAATGAAATTTTGTCTTCGACAATATGGAAACTGGAGCAATAAGCACTATATGAGCTATAAATAAACAGAACATTGTTTTCAATTGGAGATGCTATATTCTCTACTGTAATTCACATCAAGATTTTATGCACATTATTCCCCTACTATATCTTTGGATATAGTTATATCTGATAGTTCCAATAAATGTGCAAATGGTTTGGCGTCATCTCATAAATTTCAAAAAAAAGGTGTGATAATTTCATCTTGGAGGCGATATTCGCGGACGGTGGATCGCCACAGTTAATGGCGGGAGGGTGCCATTGCAATTCCTATACAAACTTAGTGTTTGAAATCAATTCCTTCGCACATGCTATTGTTTCAATAGTGCCAAAACGATTTTCAAATTACATGTGCAACTCCTTAAAAATTATAAGTGATGGAATAGTGCATTCCATTCAAGTGGAAAAGGACATATATTTTTTCACTAAGTATGGACATACAATTATGCATCAAATTGTGCCAAACTATCTTCACTGCATATCCATTTTTCAAATGTTTCAATATTAATTGGCTGGTTCAAAGGAAATTGAAAATGTTGAGGTTGAAATCTATCTTCAGCACATGCTATTGTTTCAATAGAGCTAATATGTTTTTCACATTACATGTGCAGTTCTTAAGTATGACCTTGTGAATGAAATTGTGTCTTCGACAATATGGAAACTGGAGCAATAAGCACTATATCAGCTATAAATAAACAGAACATTGTTTTCAATTGGAGATGCTATATTCTCTACTGTAATTCACATCCAGATTTTAAGCACATTACTCCCCTACTATATCGTTGGATATAGTTATATCTGATAGTTCCAATAAATGTGCAAATGGTTTGGCGTCATCTCATAAATTTCAAAAAAAAAGGTGTGATAATTTCATCTTTGAGGCGATATTCGCGGACGGTGGATCGCCACAGTTAATGGCGGGAGGGTGCCATTGCAATTCCTATACAAATTTAGTGTTTGAAATCAATTCCTTCGCACATGCTATTGTTTCAATAGTGCCAAAACGATTTTCAAATTACATGTGCAACTCCTTAAAAATTATAAGTGATGGAATAGTGCATTCCATTGAAGTGGAAAAGGACATATATTTTTTCACTATGTATGGACATACAATTATGCATCAAAATGTGCGAAACTATCTTCACTGCATATCCATTTTTCAAATGTTTCAATATTCATTGGCTGGTTCAAAGGAAATTGAAAATGTTGAGGTTGAAATCTATCTTCAGCACATGCTATTGTTTCAATAGAGCTAATATGTTTTTCACATTACATGTGCAGTTCTTATGTATGACCTTGTAAATGAAATTGTGTCTTCGACAATATGGAAACTGGAGCAATAAGCACTATATGAGCTATAAATAAACCGAACATTGTTTTCAATTGGAATTGCTCTATTCTCTACTGTATTTCACATCAAGATTTTAAGCATATTATTCCCCTACTATATCGTTGGATATAGTTATATCTGATAGTTCCAATAAATGTGCAAATGGTTTGGCGTCATCTCATAAATTTCAAAAAAAAAGGTGTGATAATTTCATCTTGGAGGCGATATTCGCGGACGGTGGATCGCCACAGTTAATGGCTGGAGGGTGCCATTGCAATTCCTATACAAAATTAGTGTTTGAAATCAATTCCTTCGCACATGCTATTGTTTCAATAGTGCCAAAACGATTTTCAAATTACATGTGCAACTCCTTAAAAATTATAAATGATGGAATAGTGCATTCCATTCAATTGGAAAAGGACATATATTTTTTCACTAAGTATGGACATACAATTATGCATCAAAATGTGCGAAACTATCTTCACCGCATATCCATTTTTCAAATGCTTCAATATTCATTGGCTGGTTCAAAGGAAATTGAAAATGTTGAGGTTGAAATCTATCTTCAGCACATGCTATTGTTTCAATAGAGCTAATATGTTTTTCACATTACATGTGCAGTTCTTAAGTATGACCTTGTAAATGAAATTGTGTCTTCGACAATATGGAAACTGGAGCAATAAGCACTATATGAGCTATAAATAAACAGAACATTGTTTTCAATTGGAGATGCTATATTCTCTACTGTAATTCACATCCAGATTTTAAGCACATTACTCCCCTACTATATCGTTGGATATAGTTACATCTGATAGTTCCAATAAATGTGCAAATGGTTTGGCGTCATCTCATAAATTTCAAAAAAAAGGTGTGATAATTTCATCTTGGAGGCGATATTCGCGGACGGTGGATCGCCACAGTTAATGGCGGGAGGGTGCCATTGCAATTCCTATACAAATTTAGTGTTTGAAATCAATTCCTTCGCACATGCTATTGTTTCAATAGTGCCAAAACGATTTTCAAATTACATGTGCAACTCCTTAAAAATTATAAGTGATGGAATAGTGCATTCCATTCAAGTGGAAAAGGACATATATTTTTTCACTAAGTATGGACATACAATTATGCATCAAAATGTGCGAAACTATCTTCACTGCATATCCATTTTTCAAATGTTTCAGTATTCATTGGCTGGTTCAAAGGAAATTGAAAATGTTGAGGTTGAAATCTATCTTCAGCACATGCTATTGTTTCAATAGAGCTAATATGTTTTTCACATTACATGTGCAGTTCTTAAGTATGACCTTGTAAATGAAATTGTGTCTTCGACAATATGGAAACTGGAGCAATAAGCACTATATCAGCTATAAATAAACAGAACATTGTTTTCAATTGGAGATGCTATATTCTCTACTGTAATTCACATCCAGATTTTAAGCACATTACTCCCCTACTATATCGTTGGATATAGTTATATCTGATAGTTCCAATAAATGTGCAAATGGTTTGGCGTCATCTCATAAATTTCAAAAAAAAGGTGTGATAATTTCATCTTGGAGGCGATATTCGCGGACGGTGGATCGCCACAGTTAATGGCGGGAGGGTGCCATGCAATTCCTATACAAATTTAGTGTTTGAAATCAATTCCTTCGCACATGCTATTGTTTCAATAGTGCCAAAACGATTTTCAAATTACATGTGCAACTCCTTAAAAATTATAAGTGATGGAATAGTGCATTCTATTCAAGTGGAAAAGGACATGTATTTTTTCACTATGTATGGACATACAATTATGCATCAAAATGTGCGAAACTATCTTCACTGCATATCCATTTTTCAAATGTTTCAATATTCATTGGCTGGTTCAAAGGAAATTGAAAATGTTGAGGTTGAAATCTATCTTCAGCACATGCTATTGTTTCAATAGAGCTAATATGTTTTTCACATTACATGTGCAGTTCTTAAGTATGACCTTGTAAATGAAATTTTGTCTTCGACAATATGGAAACTGGAGCAATAAGCACTATATGAGCTATAAATAAACAGAACATTGTTTTCAATTGGAGATGCTATATTCTCTACTGTAATTCACATCAAGATTTTATGCACATTATTCCCCTACTATATCTTTGGATATAGTTATATCTGATAGTTCCAATAAATGTGCAAATGGTTTGGCGTCATCTCATAAATTTCAAAAAAAAGGTGTGATAATTTCATCTTGGAGGCGATATTCGCGGACGGTGGATCGCCACAGTTAATGGCGGGAGGGTGCCATTGCAATTCCTATACAAATTTAGTGTTTGAAATCAATTCCTTCGCACATGCTATTGTTTCAATAGTGCCAAAACGATTTTCAAATTACATGTGCAACTCCTTAAAAATTATAACTGATGGAATAGTGCATTCCATTCAAGTGGAAAAGGACATATATTTTTTCACTAAGTATGGACATACAATTATGCATCAAATTGTGCCAAACTATCTTCACTGCATATCCATTTTTCAAATGTTTCAATATTAATTGGCTGGTTCAAAGGAAATTGAAAATGTTGAGGTTGAAATCTATCTTCAGCACATGCTATTGTTTCAATAGAGCTAATATGTTTTTCACATTACATGTGCAGTTCTTAAGTATGACCTTGTAAATGAAATTGTGTCTTCGACAATATGGAAACTGGAGCAATAAGCACTATATCAGCTATAAATAAACAGAACATTGTTTTCAATTGGAGATGCTATATTCTCTACTGTAATTCACATCCAGATTTTAAGCACATTACTCCCCTACTATATCGTTGGATATAGTTATATCTGATAGTTCCAATAAATGTGCAAATGGTTTGGCGTCATCTCATAAATTTCAAAAAAAAAGGTGTGATAATTTCATCTTGGAGGCGATATTCGCGGACGGTGGATCGCCACAGTTAATGGCGGGAGGGTGCCATTGCAATTCCTATACAAATTTAGTGTTTGAAATCAATTCCTTCGCACATGCTATTGTTTCAATAGTGCCAAAACGATTTTCAAATTACATGTGCAACTCCTTAAAAATTATAAGTGATGGAATAGTGCATTCCATTGAAGTGGAAAAGGACATATATTTTTTCACTATGTATGGACATACAATTATGCATCAAAATGTGCGAAACTATCTTCACTGCATATCCATTTTTCAAATGTTTCAATATTCATTGGCTGGTTCAAAGGAAATTGAAAATGTTGAGGTTGAAATCTATCTTCAGCACATGCTATTGTTTCAATAGAGCTAATATGTTTTTCACATTACATGTGCAGTTCTTATGTATGACCTTGTAAATGAAATTGTGTCTTCGACAATATGGAAACTGGAGCAATAAGCACTATATGAGCTATAAATAAACCGAACATTGTTTTCAATTGGAATTGCTCTATTCTCTACTGTATTTCACATCAAGATTTTAAGCATATTATTCCCCTACTATATCGTTGGATATAGTTATATCTGATAGTTCCAATAAATGTGCAAATGGTTTGGCGTCATCTCATAAATTTCAAAAAAAAAGGTGTGATAATTTCATCTTGGAGGCGATATTCGCGGACGGTGGATCGCCACAGTTAATGGCGGGAGGGTGCCATTGCAATTCCTATACAAAATTAGTGTTTGAAATCAATTCCTTCGCACATGCTATTGTTTCAATAGTGCCAAAACGATTTTCAAATTACATGTGCAACTCCTTAAAAATTATAAATGATGGAATAGTGCATTCCATTCAATTGGAAAAGGACATATATTTTTTCACTAAGTATGGACATACAATTATGCATCAAAATGTGCGAAACTATCTTCACCGCATATCCATTTTTCAAATGCTTCAATATTCATTGGCTGGTTCAAAGGAAATTGAAAATGTTGAGGTTGAAATCTATCTTCAGCACATGCTATTGTTTCAATAGAGCTAATATGTTTTTCACATTACATGTGCAGTTCTTAAGTATGACCTTGTAAATGAAATTGTGTCTTCGACAATATGGAAACTGGAGCAATAAGCACTATATGAGCTATAAATAAACAGAACATTGTTTTCAATTGGAGATGCTATATTCTCTACTGTAATTCACATCCAGATTTTAAGCACATTACTCCCCTACTATATCGTTGGATATAGTTACATCTGATAGTTCCAATAAATGTGCAAATGGTTTGGCGTCATCTCATAAATTTCAAAAAAAAGGTGTGATAATTTCATCTTGGAGGCGATATTCGCGGACGGTGGATCGCCACAGTTAATGGCGGGAGGGTGCCATTGCAATTCCTATACAAATTTAGTGTTTGAAATCAATTCCTTCGCACATGCTATTGTTTCAATAGTGCCAAAACGATTTTCAAATTACATGTGCAACTCCTTAAAAATTATAAGTGATGGAATAGTGCATTCCATTCAAGTGGAAAAGGACATATATTTTTTCACTAAGTATGGACATACAATTATGCATCAAAATGTGCGAAACTATCTTCACTGCATATCCATTTTTCAAATGTTTCAGTATTCATTGGCTGGTTCAAAGGAAATTGAAAATGTTGAGGTTGAAATCTATCTTCAGCACATGCTATTGTTTCAATAGAGCTAATATGTTTTTCACATTACATGTGCAGTTCTTAAGTATGACCTTGTAAATGAAATTGTGTCTTCGACTAATATGGAAACTGGAGCAATAAGCACTATATGAGCTATAAATAAACAGAAAATTGTTTTCAATTGGAATTGCTATATTCTCTACTGTAATTCACATCAAGATTTTAAGCACATTATTCCCCTACTATATCGTTGGATATAGTTATATCTGATAGTTCCAATAAATGTGCAAATGGTTTGGCGTCATCTCATAAATTTCAAAAAAAAGGTGTGATAATTTCATCTTGGAGGCGATATTCGCGGACGGTGGATCGCCACAGTTAATGGCGGGAGGGTGCCATTGCAATTCCTATACAAATTTAGTGTTTGAAATCAATTCCTTCGCACATGCTATTGTTTCAATAGTGCCAAAACGATTTTCAAATTACATGTGCAACTCCTTAAAAATTATAAGTGATGGAATAGTGCATTCCATTCAAGTGGAAAAGGACATATATTTTTTCACTAAGTATGGACATACAATTATGCATCAAAATGTGCGAAACTATCTTCACTGCATATCCATTTTTCAAATGTTTCAATATTCATTGGCTGGTTCAAAGGAAATTGAAAATGTTGAGGTTGAAATCTATCTTCAGCACATGCTATTGTTTCAATAGAGCTAATATGTTTTTCACATTACATGTGCAGTTCTTAAGTATGACCTTGTAAATGAAATTGTGTCTTCGACAATATGGAAACTGGAGCAATAAGCACTATATCAGCTATAAATAAACAGAACATTGTTTTCAATTGGAGATGCTATATTCTCTACTGTAATTCACATCCAGATTTTAAGCACATTACTCCCCTACTATATCGTTGGATATAGTTATATCTGATAGTTCCAATAAATGTGCAAATGGTTTGGCGTCATCTCATAAATTTCAAAAAAAAAGGTGTGATAATTTCATCTTGGAGGCGATATTCGCGGACGGTGGATCGCCACAGTTAATGGCGGGAGGGTGCCATTGCAATTCCTATACAAATTTAGTGTTTGAAATCAATTCCTTCGCACATGCTATTGTTTCAATAGTGCCAAAACGATTTTCAAATTACATGTGCAACTCCTTAAAAATTATAAGTGATGGAATAGTGCATTCCATTCAAGTGGAAAAGGACACATATTTTTTCACTAAGTATGGACATACAATTATGCATCAAAATGTGCCAAACTATCTTCACTGCATATCCATTTTATAAATGTTTCAATATTCATTGGCTGGTTCAAAGGAAATTGAAAATGTTGAGGTTGAAATCTATCTTCAGCACATGCTATTGTTTCAATAGAGCTAATATGTTTTTCACATTACATGTGCAGTTCTTAAGTATGACCTTGTAAATGAAATTGTGTCTTCGACAATATGGAAACTGGAGCAATAAGCACTATATCAGCTATAAATAAGCAGAACATTGTTTTCAATTGGAGATGCTATATTCTCTACTGTAATTCACATCCAGATTTTAAGCACATTACTCCCCTACTATATCGTTGGATATAGTTATATCTGATAGTTCCAATAAATGTGCAAATGGTTTGGCGTCATCTCATAAATTTCAAAAAAAAGGTGTGATAATTTCATCTTGGAGGCGATATTCGCGGACGGTGGATCGCCACAGTTAATGGCGGGAGGGTGCCATGCAATTCCTATACAAATTTAGTGTTTGAAATCAATTCCTTCGCACATGCTATTGTTTCAATAGTGCCAAAACGATTTTCAAATTACATGTGCAACTCCTTAAAAATTATAAGTGATGGAATAGTGCATTCTATTCAAGTGGAAAAGGACATGTATTTTTTCACTATGTATGGACATACAATTATGCATCAAAATGTGCGAAACTATCTTCACTGCATATCCATTTTTCAAATGTTTCAATATTCATTGGCTGGTTCAAAGGAAATTGAAAATGTTGAGGTTGAAATCTATCTTCAGCACATGCTATTGTTTCAATAGAGCTAATATGTTTTTCACATTACATGTGCAGATCTTAAGTATGACCTTGTAAATGAAATTGTGTCTTCGACAATATGGAAACTGGAGCAATAAGCACTATATGAGCTATAAATAAACAGAACATTGTTTTCAATTGGAGATGCTATATTCTCTACTGTAATTCAAATCCAGATTTTAAGCACATTATTCCCCTACTATATCGTTGGATATAGTTATATCTGATAGTTCCAATAAATGTGCAAATGGTTTGGCGTCATCTCATAAATTTCAAAAAAAAGGTGTGATAATTTCATCTTGGAGGCGATATTCGCGGACGGTGGATCGCCACAGTTAATGGCGGGAGGGTGCCATTGCAATTCCTATACATATTTAGTGTTTGAAATCAATTCCTTCGCACATGCTATTGTTTCAATAGTGCCAAAACGATTTTCAAATTACATGTGCAACTCCTTAAAAATTATAAGTGATGGAATAGTGCATTCCATTCAAGTGGAAAAGGACATATATTTTTTCACTAAGTATGGACATACAATTATGCATCAAAATGTGCGAAACTATCGTCAGTGCATTTCCATTTTTCAAATGTTTCAATATTAATAGGCTGGTTCAAAGGAAATTGAAAATGTTGAGGTTGAAATCTATCTTCAGCACATGCTATTGTTTCAATAGAGCTAATATGTTTTTCACATTACATGTGCAGTTCTTAAGTATGACCTTGTAAATGAAATTGTGTCTTCGACAATATGGAAACTGGAACAATAAGCACTATATGAGCTATAAATAAACAGAACATTGTTTTCAATTGGAATTGCTATATTCTCTACTGTAATTCACATCAAGATTTTAAGCACATTATTCCCCTACTATATCGTTGGATATAGTTATATCTGATAGTTCCAATAAATGTGCAAATGGTTTGGCGTCATCTCATAAATTTCAAAAAAAAGGTGTGAAAATTTCATCTTGGAGGCGATATTCGCGGACGGTGGATCGCCACAGTTAATGGCGGGAGGGTGCCATTGCAATTCCTATACAAATTTAGTGTTTGAAATCAATTCCTTCGCACATGCTATTGTTTCAATAGTGCCAAAACGATTTTCAAATTACATGTGCAACTCCTTAAAAATTATAAGTGATGGAATAGTGCATTCCATTCAAGTGGAAAAGGACATATATTTTTTCACTATGTAGGGACATACTATTATGCATCAAAATGTGCGAAACTATCTTCACTGCATATCCATTTTTCAAATGTTTCAATATTCATTGGCTGGTTCAAAGGAAATTGAAAATGTTGAGGTTGAAATCTATCTTCAGCACATGCTATTATTTCAATAGAGCTAATATGTTTTTCACATTACATGTGCAGTTCTTAAGTATGACCTTGTAAATGAAATTGTGTCTTCGACAATATGGAAACTGGAGCAATAAGCACTATATCAGCTATAAATAAACAGAACATTGTTTTCAATTGGAGATGCTATATTCTCTACTGTAATTCACATCCAGATTTTAAGCACATTACTCCCCTACTATATCGTTGGATATAGTTATATCTGATAGTTCCAATAAATGTGCAAATGGTTTGGCGTCATCTCATAAATTTCAAAAAAAAGGTGTGATAATTTCATCTTGGAGGCGATATTCGCGGACGGTGGATCGCCACAGTTAATGGCGGGAGGGTGCCATTGCAATTCCTATACAAATTTAGTGTTTGAAATCAATTCCTTCGCACATGCTATTGTTTCAATAGTGCCAAAACGATTTTCAAATTACATGTGCAACTCCTTAAAAATTATAAGTGATGGAATAGTGCTTTCCATTCAAGTGGAAAGGGACATATGTTTTTTCACTAAGTATGGACATACAATTATGCATCAAAATGTGCGAAACTATCTTCACTGCATATCCATTTTTCAAATGTTTCAATATTCATGGCTGGTTCAAAGGAAATTGAAAATGTTGAGGATGAAATCTATCTTCAGCACATGCTATTGTTTCAATAGAGCTAATATGTTTTTCACATTACATGTGCAGTTCTTAAGTATGACCTTGTAAATGAAATTGTGTCTTCGACAATATGGAAACTGGAGCAATAAGCACTATATGAGCTATAAATAAACAGAACATTGTTTTCAATTGGAGATGCTATATTCTCTACTGTAATTCACATCAAGATTTTATGCACATTATTCCCCTACTATATCGTTGGATATAGTTATATCTGATATTTCCAATAAATGTGCAAATGGTTTGGCGTCATCTCATAAATTTCAAAAAAAAGGTGTGATAATTTCATCTTGGAGGCGATATTCGCGGACGGTGGATCGCCACAGTTAATGGCGGGAGGGTGCCATTGCAATTCCTATACAAATTTAGTGTTTGAAATCAATTCCTTCGCACATGCTATTGTTTCAATAGTGCCAAAACGATTTTCAAATTACATGTGCAACTCCTTAAAAATTATAAGTGATGGAATAGTGCATACCATTCAAGTGGAAAAGGACATATATTTTTTCACTAAGTATGGACATACAATTATGCATCAAAATGTGCGAAACTATCTTCACTGCATATCCATTTTTCAAATGTTTCAATATTCATTGGCTGGTTCAAAGGAAATTGAAAATGTTGAGGTTGAAATCTATCTTCAGCACATGCTATTGTTTCAATAGAGCTAATATGTTTTTCACATTACATGTGCAGTTCTTAAGTATGACCTTGTAAATGAAATTGTGTCTTCGACAATATGGAAACTGGAGCAATAAGCACTATATGAGCTATAAATAAACAGAACATTGTTTTCAATTGGAGATGCTATATTCTCTACTGTAATTCACATCAAGATTTTAAGCACATTATTCCCCTACTATATCGTTGGATATAGTTATATCTGATAGTTCCAATAAATGTGCAAATGGTTTGGCGTCATCTCATAAATTTCAAAAAAAAGGTGTGATAATTTCATCTTGGAGGCGATATTCGCGGACGGTGGATCGCCACAGTTAATGGCGGGAGGGTGCCATTGCAATTCCTATACAAATTTAGTGTTTGAAATCAATTCCTTCGCACATGCTATTGTTTCAATAGTGCCAAAACGATTTTCAAATTACATGTGCAACTCCTTAAAAATTATAAGTGATGGAATAGTGCATTCCATTCAAGTGGAAAAGGACATATATTTTTTCACTAAGTATGGACATACAATTATGCATCCAAATTTGCGAAACTATCTTCACTGCATATCCATTTTTCAAATGTTTCAATATTCATTGGCTGGTTCAAAGGAAATTGAAAATGTTGAGGTTCAAATCTATCTTCAGCACATGCTATTGTTTCAATAGAGCTAATATGTTTTTCACATTACATGTGCAGTTCTTAAGTATGACCTTGTAAATGAAATTGTGTCTTCGACAATATGGAAACTGGAGCAATAAGCACTATATGAGCTATAAATAAACCGAACATTGTTTTCAATTGGAATTGCTCTATTCTCTACTGTATTTCACATCAAGATTTTAAGCACATTATTCCCCTACTATATCGTTGGATATAGTTATATCTGATAGTTCCAATAAATGTGCAAATGGTTTGGCGTCATCTCATAAATTTCAAAAAAAACAGGTGTGATAATTTCATCTTGGAGGCGATATTCGCGGACGGTGGATCGCCACAGTTAATGGCGGGAGGGCTCCATTGCAATTCCTATACAAATTTAGTGTTTGAAATCAATTCCTTCGCACATGCTATTGTTTCAATAGTGCCAAAACGATTTTCAAATTACATGTGCAACTCCTTAAAAATTATAAGTGATGGAATAGTGCATTCCATTCAAGTGGAAAAGGACATATATTTTTTCACTAAGTATGGACATACAATTATGCATCAAAATGTGCGAAACTATCTTCACTGCATATCCATTTTTTAAATGTTTCAATATTCATTGGCTGGTTCAAAGGAAATTGAAAATGTTGAGGTTGAAATCTATCTTCAGCACATGCTATTCTTTCAATAGAGCTAATATGTTTTTCACATTACATGTGCAGTTCTTAAGTATGACCTTGTAAATGAAATTGTGTATTCGACAATATGGAAACTGGAACAATAAGCACCATATCAGCTATAAATAAAAGGAGCATTGTTTTCAATTGGAGATGCTATATGCTCTACTGTAATTCACATCAAGATTTTAAGCACATTATTCCCCTACTATATCATTGGATATAGTTATATCTGATAGTTCCAATAAATGTGCAAATGGTTTGGCGTCATCTCATAAATTTCAAAAAAAAGGTGTGATAATTTCATCTTGGAGGCGATATTCGCGGACGGTGGATCGCCACAGTTAATGGCGGGAGGGTGCCATTGCAATTCCTATACAAATTTAGTGTTTGAAATCAATTCCTTCGCACATGCTATTGTTTCAATAGTGCCAAAACGATTTTCAAATTACATGTGCAACTCCTTAAAAATTATAAGTGATGGAATAGTGCATTCCATTCAAGTGGAAAAGGACATATATTTTTTCACTATGTAGGGACATACAATTATGCATCAAAATGTGCGAAACTATCTTCACTGCATATCCATTTATCAAATGTTTCAATATTCATTGGCTGGTTCAAAGGAAATTGAAAATGTTGAGGTTGAAATCTATCTTCAGCACATGCTATTATTTCAATAGAGCTAATATGTTTTTCACATTACATGTGCAGTTCTTAAGTATGACCTTGTAAATGAAATTGTGTCTTCGACAATATGGAAACTGGAGCAATAAGCACTATATGAGCTATAAATAAACAGAACATTGTTTTCAATTGGAGATGCTATATTCTCTACTGTAATTCACATCAAGATTTTAAGCACATTATTCCCCTACTATATCGTTGGATATAGTTATATCTGATAGTTCCAATAAATGTGCAAATGGTTTGGCGTCATCTCATAAATTTCAAAAAAAAGGTGTGATAATTTCATCTTGGAGGCGATATTCGCGGACGGTGGATCGCCACAGTTAATGGCGGGAGGGTGCCATATCAATTCCTATACAAATTTAGTGTTTAAAATCAATTCCTTCGCACATGCTATTGTTTCAATAGTGCCAAAACGATTTTCAAATTACATGTGCAACTCCTTAAAAATTATAAGTGATGGAATAGTGCATTCCATTCAAGTGGAAAAGGACATATATTTTTTCACTAAGTATGGACATACAATTATGCATCCAAATGTGCGAAACTATCTTCACTGCATATCCATTTTTCAAATGTTTCAATATTCATTGGCTGGTTCAAAGGAAATTGAAAATGTTCAGGTTCAAATCTATCTTCAGCACATGCTATTGTTTCAATAGAGCTAATATGTTTTTCACATTACATGTGCAGTTCTTAAGTATGACCTTGTAAATGAAATTGTGTCTTCGACAATATGGAAACTGGAGCAATAAGCACTATATGAGCTATAAATAAACCGAACATTGTTTTCAATTGGAATTGCTCTATTCTCTACTGTATTTCACATCAAGATTTTAAGCACATTATTCCCCTACTATATCGTTGGATATAGTTATATCTGATAGTTCCAATAAATGTGCAAATGGTTTGGCGTCATCTCATAAATTTCAAAAAAACAGGTGTGATAATTTCATCTTGGAGGCGATATTCGCGGACTGTGGATCGCCACAGTTAATGGCGGGAGGGTGCCATTGCAATTCCTATACAAATTTAGTGTTTGAAATCAATTCCTTCGCACATGCTATTGTTTCAATAGTGCCAAAACGATTTTCAAATTACATGTGCAACTCCTTAAAAATTATAAGTGATGGAATAGTGCATTCCATTCAAGTGGAAAAGGACATATATTTTTTCACTAAGTATGGACATACAATTATGCATCAAAATGTGCGAAACTATCTTCACTGCATATCCATTTTTCAAATGTTTCAATATTCATTGGCTGGTTCAAAGGAAATTGAAAATGTTGAGGTTGAAATCTATCTTCAGCACATGCTATTCTTTCAATAGAGCTAATATGTTTTTCACATTACATGTGCAGTTCTTAAGTATGACCTTGTAAATGAAATTGTGTCTTCGACAATATGGAAACTGGAGCAATAAGCACTATATCAGCTATAAATAAACAGAACATTGTATTCAATTGGAGATGCTATATTCTCTACTGTAATTCACATCAAGATTTTAAGCACATTATTCTCCTACTATACCGTTGGATATAGTTATATCTGATAGTTCCAATAAATGTGCAAATGGTTTGGCGTCATCTCATAAATTTTAAAAAAAAAGGTGTGATAATTTCATCTTGGAGGCGATATTCGCGGACGGTGGATCGCCACAGTTAATGGCGGGAGGGTGCCATTGCAATTCCTATACACATTTAGTGTTTGAAATCAATTCCTTCGCACATGCTATTGTTTCAATAGTGCCAAAACGATTTTCAAATTACATGTGCAACTCCTTAAAAATTATAAGTGATGGAATAGTGCATTCCATTCAAGTGGAAAAGGACATATATTATTTCACTAAGTATGGACATACAATTTTGCATCAAAATGTGCGAAACTATCTTCACTGCATTTCCATTTTTCAAATGTTTCAATATTCATTGGCTGGTTCAAAGGAAATTGAAAATGTTGAGGTTGAAATCTATCTTCAGCACATGCTATTGTTTCAATAGAGCTAATATGTTTTTCACATTACATGTGCAGTTCTTAAGTATGACCTTGTAAATGAAATTGTGTCTTCGACTAATATGGAAACTGGAGCAATAAGCACTATATCAGCTATAAATAAACAGAACATTGTTTTCAATTGGAGATGCTATATTCTCTACTGTAATTCACATCAAGATTTTAAGCACATTATTCCCCTACTCTATCGTTGGATATAGTTATATCTGATAGTTCCAATAAATGTGCAAATGGTTTGGCGTCATCTCATAAATTTAAAAAAAAAGGTGTGATAATTTCATCTTGGAGGCGATATTCGCGGACGATGGATCGCCACAGTTAATGGCGGGAGGGTGCCATTGCAATTCCTATACAAATTTAGTGTTTGAAATCAATTCCTTCGCACATGCTATTGTTTCGATAGTGCCATAACGATTTTCAAATTACATGTGCAACTCCTTAAAAATTATAAGTGATGGAATAGTGCATTCCATTCAAGTGGAAAAGGACATATATTTTTTCACTAAGTATGGACGTACAATTATGCATCAAAATGTGCGAAACTATCTTCACTGCATATCCATTTTTCAAATGTTTCAATATTCATTGGCTGGTTCAAAGGAAATTGAAAATGTTGAGGTTGAAATCTATCTTCAACACATGCTATTGTTTCAATAGAGCTAATATGTTTTTCACATTACATGTGCAGTTCTTAAGTATGACCTTGTAAATGAAATTGTGTCTTCGACAATATGGAAACTGGAGCAATAAGCACTATATGAGCTATAAATAAACAGAACATTGTTTTCAATTGGAGATGCTATATTCTCTACTGTAATTCACATCAAGATTTTAAGCACATTATTCCCCTACTATATCGTTGGATATAGTTATATCTGATAGTTCCAATAAATGTGCAAATGGTTTGGCGTCATCTCATAAATTTCAAAAAAAAGGTGTGATAATTTCATCTTGGAGGCGATATTCGCGGACGGTGGATCGCCACAGTTAATGGCGGGAGGGTGCCATTGCAATTCCTATACAAATTTAGTGTTTGAAATCAATTCCTTCGCACATGCTATTGTTTCAATAGTGCCAAAACGATTTTCAAATTACATGTGCAACTCCTTAAAAATTATAAGTGATGGAATAGTGCATTCCATTCAAGTGGAAAAGGACATATATTTTTTCACTAAGTATGGACATACAATTATGCATCAAAATGTGCGAAACTATCGTCAGTGCATTTCCATTTTTCAATTGTTTCAATATTAATTGGCTGGTTCAAAGGAAATTGAAAATGTTGAGGTTGAAATCTATCTTCAGCACATGCTATTGTTTCAATAGAGCTAATATGTTTTTCACATTACATGTGCAGTTCTTAAGTATGACCTTGTAAATGAAATTGTGTCTTCGACAATATGGAAACTGGAGCAATAAGCACTATATCAGCTATAAATAAACAGAACATTGTTTTCAATTGGAGATGCTATATTCTCTTCTGTAATTCACATCAAGATTTTAAGCACATTATTCCCCTACTATATCTTGGATATAGTTATATCTGATATTTCCAATAAATGTGCAAATGGTTTGGCGTCATCTCATAAATTTCAAAAAAAAGTTGTGATAATTTCATCTTGGAGGCGATATTCGCGGACGGTGGATCGCCACAGTTAATGGCGGGAGGGTGCCATTGCAATTCCTATACAAATTTTGGTTTGAAATCAATTCCTTCGCACATGCTATTGTTTCAATAGTGCCAAAACGATTTTAAAATTACATGTGCAACTCCTTAAAAATTATAAGTGATGGAATAGTGCATTCCATTCAAGTGGAAAAGGACATATATTTTTTCACTAAGTATGGACATACAATTATGCATCCAAATGTGCGAAACTATCTTCACTGCATATCCATTTTTCAAATGTTTCAATATTCATTGGCTGGTTCAAAGGAAATTGAAAATGTTGAGGTTGAAATCTATCTTCAGCACATGCTATTTTTTCAATAGAGCTAATATGTTTTTCACATTACATGTGCAGTTCTTAAGTATGACCTTGTAAATGAAATTGTGTCTTCGACAATATGGAAACTGGAACAATAAGCACTATATGAGCTATAAATAAACAGAACATTGTTTTCAATTGGAATTGCTATATTCTCTACTGTAATTCACATCAATATTTTAAGCACATTATTCCCCTACTATATCGTTGGATATAGTTATATCTGATAGTTCCAATAAATGTGCAAATGGTTTGGCGTCATCTCATAAATTTCAAAAAAAAGGTGTGATAATTTCATCTTGGAGGCGATATTCGCGGACGGTGGATCGCCACAGTTAATGGCGGGAGGGTGCCATGCAATTCCTATACAAATTTAGTGTTTGAAATCAATTCCTTCGCACATGCTATTGTTTCAATAGTGCCAAAACGATTTTCAAATTACATGTGCAACTCCTTAAAAATTATAAGTGATTGAATAGTGCTTTCCATTCAAGTGGAAAGGGACATATGTTTTTTCACTAAGTATGGACATACAATTATGCATCAAAATGTGCGAAACTATCTTCACTGCATATCCATTTTTCAAATGTTTCAATATTCATGGCTGGTTCAAAGGAAATTGAAAATGTTGAGGTTGAAATCTATCTTCAGCACATGCTATTGTTTCAATAGAGCTAATATGTTTAGCACATTACATGTGCAGTTCTTAAGTATGACCTTGTAAATGAAATTTTGTCTTCGACAATATGGAAACTGGAGCAATAAGCACTATATGAGCTATAAATAAACAGAACATTGTTTTCAATTGGAGATGCTATATTCTCTACTGTAATTCACATCAAGATTTTATGCACATTATTCCCCTACTATATCGTTGGATATAGTTATATCTGATAGTTCCAATAAATGTGCAAATAGTTTGGCGTCATCTCATAAATTTCAAAAAAAAGGTGTGATAATTTCATCTTGGAGGCGATATTCGCGGACGGTGGATCGCCACAGTTAATGGCGGGAGGGTGCCATTGCAATTCCTATACAAATTTAGTGTTTGAAATCAATTCCTTCGCACATGCTATTGTTTCAATAGTGCCAAAACGATTTTCAAATTACATGTGCAACTCCTTAAAAATTATAAGTGATGGAATAGTGCATTCCATTCAAGTGGAAAAGGACATATATTTTTTCACTAAGTATGGACATACAATTATGCATCAAAATGTGCGAAACTATCTTCACTGCATATCCATTTTTCAAATGTTTCAATATTCATTGGCTGGTTCAAAGGAAATTGAAAATGTTGAGGTTGAAATCTATCTTCAGCACATGCTATTGTTTCAATAGAGCTAATATGTTTTTCACATTACATGTGCAGTTCTTAAGTATGACCTTGTAAATGAAATTGTGTCTTCGACAATATGGAAACTGGAGCAATAAGCACTATATGAGCTATAAATAAACAGAACATTGTTTTCAATTGGAGATGCTATATTCTCTACTGTAATTCACATCCAGATTTTAAGCACATTACTCCCCTACTATATCGTTGGATATAGTTATATCTGATAGTTCCAATAAATGTGCAAATGGTTTGGCGTCATCTCATAAATTTCAAAAAAAAGGTGTGATAATTTCATCTTGGAGGCGATATTCGCGGACGGTGGATCGCCACAGTTAATGGCGGGAGGGTGCCATTGCAATTCCTATACAAATTTAGTGTTTGAAATCAATTCCTTCGCACATGCTATTGTTTCAATAGTGCCAAAACGATTTTCAAATTACATGTGCAACTCCTTAAAAATTATAAGTGATGGAATAGTGCATTCCATTCAAGTGGAAAAGGACATATATTTTTTCACTATGTAGGGACATACTATTATGCATCAAAATGTGCGAAACTATCTTCACTGCATATCCATTTTTCAAATGTTTCAATATTCATTGGCTGGTTCAAAGGAAATTGAAAATGTTGAGGTTGAAATCTATCTTCAGCACATGCTATTATTTCAATAGAGCTAATATGTTTTTCACATTACATGTGCAGTTCTTAAGTATGACCTTGTAAATGAAATTGTGTCTTCGACAATATGGAAACTGGAGCAATAAGCACTATATCAGCTATAAATAAACAGAACATTGTTTTCAATTGGAGATGCTATATTCTCTACTGTAATTCACATCCAGATTTTAAGCACATTACTCCCCTACTATATCGTTGGATATAGTTATATCTGATAGTTCCAATAAATGTGCAAATGGTTTGGCGTCATCTCATAAATTTCAAAAAAAAGGTGTGATAATTTCATCTTGGAGGCGATATTCGCGGACGGTGGATCGCCACAGTTAATGGCGGGAGGGTGCCATTGCAATTCCTATACAAATTTAGTGTTTGAAATCAATTCCTTCGCACATGCTATTGTTTCAATAGTGCCAAAACGATTTTCAAATTACATGTGCAACTCCTTAAAAATTATAAGTGATGGAATAGTGCATTCCATTCAAGTGGAAAAGGACATATATTTTTTCACTAAGTATGGACATACAATTATGCATCAAAATGTGCGAAACTATCTTCACTGCATATCCATTTTTCAAATGTTTCAATATTCATTGGCTGGTTCAAAGGAAATTGAAAATGTTGAGGTTGAAATCTATCTTCAGCACATGCTATTGTTTCAATAGAGCTAATATGTTTTTCACATTACATGTGCAGTTCTTAAGTATGACCTTGTAAATGAAATTGTGTCTTCGACAATATGGAAACTGGAGCAATAAGCACTATATGAGCTATAAATAAACAGAACATTGTTTTCAATTGGAGATGCTATATTCTCTACTGTAATTCACATCCAGATTTTAAGCACATTACTTCCCTACTATATCGTTGGATATAGTTATATCTGATAGTTCCAATAAATGTGCAAATGGTTTGGCGTCATCTCATAAATTTCAAAAAAAAGGTGTGATAATTTCATCTTGGAGGCGATATTCGCGGACGGTGGATCGCCACAGTTAATGGCGGGAGGGTGCCATTGCAATTCCTATACAAATTTAGTGTTTGAAATCAATTCCTTCGCACATGCTATTGTTTCAATAGTGCCAAAACGATTTTCAAATTACATGTGCAACTCCTTAAAAATTATAAGTGATGGAATAGTGCATTCCATTCAAGTGGAAAAGGACATATATTTTTTCACTAAGTATGGACATACAATTATGCATCAAAATGTGCGAAACTATCTTCACTGCATATCCATTTTTCAAATGTTTCAATATTCATTGGCTGGTTCAAAGGAAATTGAAAATGTTGAGGTTCAAATCTATCTTCAGCACATGCTATTGTTTCAATAGAGCTAATATGTTTTTCACATTACATGTGCAGTTCTTAAGTATGACCTTGTAAATGAAATTGTGTCTTCGACAATATGGAAACTGGAGCAATAAGCACTATATGAGCTATAAATAAACAGAACATTGTTTTCAATTGGAGATGCTATATTCTCTACTGTAATTCACATCAAGATTTTAAGCACATTACTCCCCTACTATATCGTTGGATATAGTTATATCTGATAGTTCCAATAAATGTGCAAATGGTTTGGCGTCATCTCATAAATTTCAAAGAAAAGGTGTGATAATTTCATCTTGGAGGCGATATTCGCGGACGGTGGATCGCCACAGTTAATGGCGGGAGGGTGCCATATCAATTCCTATACAAATTTAGTGTTTGAAATCAATTCCTTCGCACATGCTATTGTTTCAATAGTGCCAAAACGATTTTCAAATTACATGTGCAACTCCTTAAAAATTATAAGTGATGGAATAGTGCATTCCATTCAAGTGGAAAAGGACATATATTTTTTCACTAAGTATGGACATACAATTATGCATCAAAATGTGCGAAACTATCTTCACTGCATATCCATTTTTCAAATGTTTCAATATTCATTGGCTGGTTCAAAGGAAATTGAAAATGTTGAGGTTCAAATCTATCTTCAGCACATGCTATTGTTTCAATAGAGCTAATATGTTTTTCACATTACATGTGCAGTTCTTAAGTATGACCTTGTAAATGAAATTGTGTCTTCGACAATATGGAAACTGGAGCAATAAGCACTATATGAGCTATAAATAAACCGAACATTGTTTTCAATTGGAATTGCTCTATTCTCTACTGTATTTCACATCAAGATTTTAAGCACATTATTCCCCTACTATATCGTTGGATATAGTTATATCTGATAGTTCCAATAAATGTGCAAATGGTTTGGCGTCATCTCATAAATTTCAAAAAAAAGGTGTGATAATTTCATCTTGGAGGCGATATTCGCGGACGGTGGATCGCCACAGTTAATGGCGGGAGGGTGCCATTGCAATTCCTATACAAATTTAGTGTTTGAAATCAATTCCTTCGCACATGCTATTGTTTCAATAGTGCCAAAACGATTTTCAAATTACATGTGCAACTCCTTAAAAATTATAAGTGATGGAATAGTGCATTCCATTCAAGTGGAAAAGGACATATATTTTTTCACTATGTAGGGACATACAATTATGCATCAAAATGTGCGAAACTATCTTCACTGCATATCCATTTTTCAAATGTTTAAATATTCATTGGCTGGTTCAAAGGAAATTGAAAATGTTGAGGTTGAAATCTATCTTCAGCACATGCTATTATTTCAATAGAGCTAATATGTTTTTCACATTACATGTGCAGTTCTTAAGTATGACCTTGTAAATGAAATTGTGTCTTCGACAATATGGAAACTGGAGCAATAAGCACTATATGAGCTATAAATAAACAGAACATTCTTTTCAATTGGAATTGCTATATTCTCTACTGTAATTCACATCAAGATTTTAAGCACATTATTCCCCTACTATATCGTTGGATATAGTTATATCTGATAGTTCCAATAAATGTGCAAATGGTTTGGCGTCATCTCATAAATTTCAAAAAAAAGGTGTGATAATTTCATCTTGGAGGCGATATTCGCGGACGGTGGATCGCCACAGTTAATGGCGGGAGGGTGCCATTGCAATTCCTATACAAATTTAGTGTTTGAAATCAATTCCTTCGCACATGCTATTGTTTCAATAGTGCCAAAACGATTTTCAAATTACATGTGCAACTCCTTAAAAATTATAAGTGATGGAATAGTGCTTTCCATTCAAGTGGAAAGGGACATATGTTTTTTCACTAAGTATGGACATACAATTATGCATCAAAATGTGCGAAACTATCTTCACTGCATATCCATTTTTCAAATGTTTCAATATTCATGGCTGGTTCAAAGGAAATTGAAAATGTTGAGGTTGAAATCTATCTTCAGCACATGCTATTGTTTCAATAGAGCTAATATGTTTTTCACATTACATGTGCAGTTCTTAAGTATGACCTTGTAAATGAAATTTTGTCTTCGACAATATGGAAACTGGAGCAATAAGCACTATATGAGCTATAAATAAACAGAACATTGTTTTCAATTGGAGATGCTATATTCTCTACTGTAATTCACATCAAGATTTTATGCACATTATTCCCCTACTATATCGTTGGATATAGTTATATCTGATATTTCCAATAAATGTGCAAATGGTTTGGCGTCATCTCATAAATTTCAAAAAAAAGGTGTGATAATTTCATCTTGGAGGCGATATTCGCGGACGGTGGATCGCCACAGTTAATGGCGGGAGGGTGCCATTGCAATTCCTATACAAATTTAGTGTTTGAAATCAATTCCTTCGCACATGCTATTGTTTCAATAGTGCCAAAACGATTTTCAAATTACATGTGCAACTCCTTAAAAATTATAAGTGATGGAATAGTGCATTCCATTCAAGTGGAAAAGGACATATATTTTTTCACTAAGTATGGACATACAATTATGCATCAAAATGTGCGAAACTATCTTCACTGCATATCCATTTTTCAAATGTTTCAATATTCATTGGCTGGTTCAAAGGAAATTGAAAATGTTGAGGTTGAAATCTATCTTCAGCACATGCTATTGTTTCAATAGAGCTAATATGTTTTTCACATTACATGTGCAGTTCTTAAGTATGACCTTGTAAATGAAATTGTGTCTTCGACAATATGGAAACTGGAGCAATAAGCACTATATGAGCTATAAATAAACAGAACATTGTTTTCAATTGGAGATGCTATATTCTCTACTGTAATTCACATCAAGATTTTAAGCACATTATTCCCCTACTATATCATTGGATATAGTTATATCTGATAGTTCCAATAAATGTGCAAATGGTTTGGCGTCATCTCATAAATTTCAAAAAAAAGGTGTGATAATTTCATCTTGGAGGCGATATTCGCGGACGGTGGATCGCCACAGTTAATGGCGGGAGGGTGCCATTGCAATTCCTATACAAATTTAGTGTTTGAAATCAATTCCTTCGCACATGCTATTGTTTCAATAGTGCCAAAACGATTTTCAAATTACATGTGCAACTCCTTAAAAATTATAAGTGATGGAATAGTGCATTCCATTCAAGTGGAAAAGGACATATATTTTTTCACTATGTAGGGACATACAATTATGCATCAAAATGTGCGAAACTATCTTCACTGCATATCCATTTTTCAAATGTTTCAATATTCATTGGCTGGTTCAAAGGAAATTGAAAATGTTGAGGTTGAAATCTATCTTCAGCACATGCTATTATTTCAATAGAGCTAATATGTTTTTCACATTACATGTGCAGTTCTTAAGTATGACCTTGTAAATGAAATTGTGTCTTCGACAATATGGAAACTGGAGCAATAAGCACTATATGAGCTATAAATAAACAGAACATTCTTTTCAATTGGAATTGCTATATTCTCTACTGTAATTCACATCAAGATTTTAAGCACATTATTCCCCTACTATATCGTTGGATATAGTTATATCTGATAGTTCCAATAAATGTGCAAATGGTTTGGCGTCATCTCATAAATTTCAAAAAAAAGGTGTGATAATTTCATCTTGGAGGCGATATTCGCGGACGGTGGATCGCCACAGTTAATGGCGGGAGGGTGCCATTGCAATTCCTATACAAATTTAGTGTTTGAAATCAATTCCTTCGCACATGCTATTGTTTCAATAGTGCCAAAACGATTTTCAAATTACATGTGCAACTCCTTAAAAATTATAAGTGATGGAATAGTGCTTTCCATTCAAGTGGAAAGGGACATATGTTTTTTCACTAAGTATGGACATACAATTATGCATCAAAATGTGCGAAACTATCTTCACTGCATATCCATTTTTCAAATGTTTCAATATTCATGGCTGGTTCAAAGGAAATTGAAAATGTTGAGGTTGAAATCTATCTTCAGCACATGCTATTGTTTCAATAGAGCTAATATGTTTTTCACATTACATGTGCAGTTCTTAAGTATGACCTTGTAAATGAAATTTTGTGTTCGACAATATGGAAACTGGAGCAATAAGCACTATATGAGCTATAAATAAACAGAACATTGTTTTCAATTGGAGATGCTATATTCTCTACTGTAATTCACATCAAGATTTTATGCACATTATTCCCCTACTATATCGTTGGATATAGTTATATCTGATATTTCCAATAAATGTGCAAATGGTTTGGCGTCATCTCATAAATTTCAAAAAAAAGGTGTGATAATTTCATCTTGGAGGCGATATTCGCGGACGGTGGATCGCCACAGTTAATGGCGGGAGGGTGCCATTGCAATTCCTATACAAATTTAGTGTTTGAAATCAATTCCTTCGCACATGCTATTGTTTCAATAGTGCCAAAACGATTTTCAAATTACATGTGCAACTCCTTAAAAATTATAAGTGATGGAATAGTGCATACCATTCAAGTGGAAAAGGACATATATTTTTTCACTAAGTATGGACATACAATTATGCATCAAAATGTGCGAAACTATCTTCACTGCATATCCATTTTTCAAATGTTTCAATATTCATTGGCTGGTTCAAAGGAAATTGAAAATGTTGAGGTTGAAATCTATCTTCAGCACATGCTATTGTTTCAATAGAGCTAATATGTTTTTCACATTACATGTGCAGTTCTTAAGTATGACCTTGTAAATGAAATTGTGTCTTCGACAATATGGAAACTGGAGCAATAAGCACTATATGAGCTATAAATAAACAGAACATTGTTTTCAATTGGAGATGCTATATTCTCTACTGTAATTCACATCAAGATTTTAAGCACATTATTCCCCTACTATATCGTTGGATATAGTTATATCTGATAGTTCCAATAAATGTGCAAATGGTTTGGCGTCATCTCATAAATTTCAAAAAAAAGGTGTGATAATTTCATCTTGGAGGCGATATTCGCGGACGGTGGATCGCCACAGTTAATGGCGGGAGGGTGCCATATCAATTCCTATACAAATTTAGTGTTTGAAATCAATTCCTTCGCACATGCTATTGTTTCAATAGTGCCAAAACGATTTTCAAATTACATGTGCAACTCCTTAAAAATTATAAGTGATGGAATAGTGCATTCCATTCAAGTGGAAAAGGACATATATTTTTTCACTAAGTATGGACATACAATTATGCATCCAAATGTGCGAAACTATCTTCACTGCATATCCATTTTTCAAATGTTTCAATATTCATTGGCTGGTTCAAAGGAAATTGAAAATGTTGAGGTTCAAATCTATCTTCAGCACATGCTATTGTTTCAATAGAGCTAATATGTTTTTCACATTACATGTGCAGTTCTTAAGTATGACCTTGTAAATGAAATTGTGTCTTCGACAATATGGAAACTGGAGCAATAAGCACTATATGAGCTATAAATAAACCGAACATTGTTTTCAATTGGAATTGCTCTATTCTCTACTGTATTTCACATCAAGATTTTAAGCACATTATTCCCCTACTATATCGTTGGATATAGTTATATCTGATAGTTCCAATAAATGTGCAAATGGTTTGGCGTCATCTCATAAATTTCAAAAAAACAGGTGTGATAATTTCATCATGGAGGCGATATTCGCGGACGGTGGATCGCCACAGTTAATGGCGGGAGGGTGCCATTGCAATTCCTATACAAATTTAGTGTTTGAAATCAATTCCTTCGCACATGCTATTGTTTCAATAGTGCCAAAACGATTTTCAAATTACATGTGCAACTCCTTAAAAATTATAAGTGATGGAATAGTGCATTCCATTCAAGTGGAAAAGGACATATATTTTTTCACTAAGTATGGACATACAATTATGCATCAAAATGTGCGAAACTATCTTCACTGCATATCCATTTTTCAAATGTTTCAATATTCATTGGCTGGTTCAAAGGAAATTGAAAATGTTGAGGTTGAAATCTATCTTCAGCACATGCTATTGTTTCAATAGAGCTAATATGTTTTTCACATTACATGTGCAGTTCTTAAGTATGACCTTGTAAATGAAATTGTGTCTTCGACTAATATGGAAACTGGAGCAATAAGCACTATATCAGCTATAAATAAACAGAACATTGCTTTCAATTGGAGATGCTATATTCTCTACTGTAATTCACATCAAGATTTTAAGCACATTATTCCCCTACTCTATCGTTGGATATAGTTATATCTGATAGTTCCAATAAATGTGCAAATGGTTTGGCGTCATCTCATAAATTTCAAAAAAAAGGTGTGATAATTTCATCTTGGAGGCGATATTCGCGGACGGTGGATCGCCACAGTTAATGGCGGGAGGGTGCCATTGCAATTCCTATACAAATTTAGTGTTTGAAATCAATTCCTTCGCACATGCTATTGTTTCAATAGTGCCATAACGATTTTCAAATTACATGTGCAACTCCTTAAAAATTATAAGTGATGGAATAGTGCATTCCATTCAAGTGGAAAAGGACATATATTTTTTCACTAAGTATGGACATACAATTATGCATCAAAATGTGCGAAACTATCTTCACTGCATATCCATTTTTCAAATGTTTCAATATTCATTGGCTGGTTCAAAGGAAATTGAAAATGTTGAGGTTGAAATCTATCTTCAACACATGCTATTGTTTCAATAGAGCTAATATGTTTTTCACATTACATGTGCAGTTCTTAAGTATGACCTTGTAAATGAAATTGTGTCTTCGACAATATGGAAACTGGAACAATAAGCACCATATCAGCTATAAATAAAAGGAGCATTGTTTTCAATTGGAGATGCTATATGCTCTACTGTAATTCACATCAAGATTTTAAGCACATTATTCCCCTACTATATCATTGGATATAGTTATATCTGATAGTTCCAATAAATGTGCAAATGGTTTGGCGTCATCTCATAAATTTAAAAAAAAAGGTGTGATAATTTCATCTTGGAGGCGATATTCGCGGACGGTGGATCACCACAGTTAATGACGGGAGGGTGCCATTGCAATTCCTATACAAAATTAGGGTTTGAAATCAATTCCTTCGCACATGCTATTGTTTCAATAGTGCCAAAACGATTTTCAAATTACATGTGCAACTCCTTAAAAATTATAAGTGATGGAATAGTGCATTCCATTCAAGTGGAAAAGGACATATATTTTTTCACTAAGTATGGACATACAATTATGCATCAAAATGTGCGAAACTATCTTCACCGCATATCCATTTTTCAAATGTTTCAATATTCATTGGCTGGTTCAAAGGAAATTGAAAATGTTGAGGTTGAAATCTATCTTCAGCACATGCTATTGTTTCAATAGAGCTAATATGTTTTTCACATTACATGTGCAGTTCTTAAGTATGACCTTGTAAATGAAATTGTGTCTTCGACTAATATGGAAACTGGAGCAATAAGCACTATATGAGCTATAAATAAACAGAACATTTTTTTCAATTGGAGATGCTATATTCTCTACTGTAATTCACATCAAGATTTTAAGCACATTATTCCCCTACTATATCGTTGGATATAGTTATATCTGATAGTTCCAATAAATGTGCAAATGGTTTGGCGTCATCTCATAAATTTCAAAAAAAAGGTGTGATAATTTCATCTTGGAGGTGATATTCGCGGACGGTGGATCGCCACAGTTAATGGCGGGAGGGTGCCATTGCAATTCCTATACAAATTTAGTGTTTGAAATCAATTCCTTCGCACATGCTATTGTTTCAATAGTGCCAAAACGATTTTCAAATTACATGTGCAACTCCTTAAAAATTATAAGTGATGGAAGAGTGCATTCCATTCAAGTGGAAAAGGACATATATTTTTTCACTAAGTATGGACATACAATTATGCATCAAAATGTGCGAAACTATCTTCTTTGCATATCCATTTTTCAAATGTTTCAATATTCATTGGCTGGTTCAAAGGAAATTGAAAATGTTGAGGTTGAAATCTATCTTCAGCACATGCTATTGTTTCAATAGAGCTAATATGTTTTTCACATTACATGTGCAGTTCCTAAGTATGACCTTGTAAATGAAATTGTGTCTTCGACAATATGGAAACTGGAGCAATAAGCACTATATGAGTTATAAATAAACAGAACATTGTTTTCAATTGGAATTGCTATATTCTCTACTGTATTTCACATCAAGATTTTAAGCACATTATTCCCCTACTATATCGTTGGATATAGTTATATCTGATAGTTCCAATAAATGTGCAAATGGTTTGGCGTCATCTCATAAATTTCAAAAAAAAAGGTGTGATAATTTCATCTTGGAGGCGATATTCGCGGACGGTGGATCGCCACAGTTAATGGCGGGAGGGTGCCATTGCAATTCCTATACAAATTTAGTGTTTGAAATCAATTCCTTCGCACATGCTATTGTTTCAATAGTGCCAAAACGATTTTCAAATTACATGTGCAACTCCTTAAAAATTATAAGTGATGGAATAGTGCATTCCATTCAAGTGGAAAAGGACATATATTTTTTCACTAAGTATGGACATACAATTATGCATCAAAATGTGCGAAACTATCTTCACTGCATATCCATTTTTCAAATGTTTCAATATTCATTGGCTGGTTCAAAGGAAATTGAAAATGTTGAGGTTGAAATCTATCTTCAGCATATGCTATTGTTTCAATAGAGCTAATATGTTTTTCACATTACATGTGCAGTTCTTAAGTATGACCTTGTAAATGAAATTGTGTCTTCTACAATATGGAAACTGGAGCAATAAGCACTATATGAGCTATAAATAAACAGAACTTTTTTTCAATTGGAGATGCTATATTTTCTACTGTAATTCACATCAAGATTTTAAGCACATTATTCCCCTACTATATCGTTGGATATAGTTATATCTGATAGTTCCAATAAATGTGCAAATGGTTTGGCGTCATCTCATAAATTTCAAAAAAAAAAGGTGTGATAATTTCATCTTGGAGGCGATATTCGCGGACGGTGGATCGCCACAGTTAATGGCGGGAGGGTGCCATTGCAATTCCTATACAAATTTAGTGTTTGAAATCAATTCCTTCGCACATGCTATTGTTTCAATAGTGCCAAAACGATTTTCAAATTACATGTGCAACTCCTTAAAAATTATAAGTGATGGAATAGTGCATTCCATTCAAGTGGAAAAGGACATATATTTTTTCACTAAGTATGGACATACAATTATGCATCAAAATGTGCGAAACTATCTTCACTGCATATCCATTTTTCAAATGTTTCAATATTCATTGGCTGGTTCAAAGGAAATTGAAAATGTTGAGGTTGAAATCTATCTTCAGCACATGCTATTGTTTCAATAGAGCTAATATGTTTTTCACATTACATGTGCAGTTCTTAAGTATGACCATGTAAATGAAATTGTGTCTTCGACAAAATTGAAACTGGAGCAATAAGCACTATATGAGCTATAAATAAACAGAACGTAGTTTTCAATTGGAGATGCTATATTCTCTACTGTAATTCACATCCAGATTTTAAGCACATTACTCCCCTACTATATCGTTGGATATAGTTATATCTGATAGTTCCAATAAATGTGCAAATGGTTTGGCGTCATCTCATAAATTTCAAAAAAAAGGTGTGATAATTTCATCTTGGAGGCGATATTCGCGGACGGTGGATCGCCACAGTTAATGGCGGGAGGGTGCCATTGCAATTCCTATACAAATTTAGTGTTTGAAATCAATTCCTTCGCACATGCTATTGTTTCAATAGTGCCAAAACGATTTTCAAATTACATGTGCAACTCCTTAAAAATTATAAGTGATGGAATAGTGCATTCCATTCAAGTGGAAAAGGACATATATTTTTTCACTATGTATGGACATACAATTATGCATCAAAATGTGCGAAACTATGTTCACTGCATATCCATTTTTCAAATGTTTCAATATTCATTGGCTGGTTCAAAGGAAATTGAAAATGTTGAGGTTGAAATCTATCTTCAGCACATGCTATTGTTAAAATAGAGCTAATATGTTTTTCACATTACATGTGCAGATCTTAAGTATGACCTTGTAAATGAAATTGTGTCTTCGACAATATGGAAACTGGAGTAAATAAGCACTATATGAGCTATAAATAAACGAAACATTGTTTTCAATTGGAGATGCTATATTCTCTACTGTAATTCACATCCAGATTTTAAGCACATTATTCCCCTACTATATCGTTGGATATAGTTATATCTGATAGTTCCAATAAATGTGCAAATGGTTTGGCGTCATCTCATAAATTTCAAAAAAAAGGTGTGATAATTTCATCTTGGAGGCGATATTCGCGGACGGTGGATCGCCACAGTTAATGGCGGGAGGGTGCCATTGCAATTCCTATACAAATTTAGTGTTTGAAATCAATTCCTTCGCACATGCTATTGTTTCAATAGTGCCAAAACGATTTTCAAATTACATGTGCAACTCCTTAAAAATTATAAGTGATGGAATAGTGCATTCCATTCAAGTGGAAAAGGACATATATTTTTTCACTAAGTATGGACATACAATTATGCATCAAAATGTGCGAAACTATCTTCACTGCATATCCATTTTTCAAATGTTTCAATATTCATTGGCTGGTTCAAAGGAAATTGAAAATGTTGAGGTTGAAATCTATCTTCAGCACATGCTATTCTTTCAATAGAGCTAATATGTTTTTCACATTACATGTGCAGTTCTTAAGTATGACCTTGTAAATGAAATTGTGTCTTCGACAATATGGAAACTCTAGCAATAAGCACTATATGAGCTATAAATAAACCGAACATTGTTTTCAATTGGAATTGCTATATTCTCTACTGTATTTCACATCAAGATTTTAAGCACATTATTCCCCTACTATATCGTTGGATATAGTTATATCTGATATTTCCAATAAATGTGCAAATGGTTTGGCGTCATCTCATAAATTTCAAAAAAAAAGGTGTGATAATTTCATCTTGGAGGCGATATTCGCGGACGGTGGATCGCCACAGTTAATGGCGGGAGGGTGCCATTGCAATTCCTATACAAATTTAGTGTTTGAAATCAATTCCTTCGCACATGCTATTGTTTCAATAGTGCCAAAACGATTTTCAAATTACATGTGCAAGTCCTTAAAAATTCAAAGTTATGGAATAGTGCATTCCTTTATAGTGGAAATGGACATATATTTTTTCATAAAATTCTAAGTATGGACATACAATTATGCATCAAAATGTGCGAAACTATCGTCATTGCATTTCCATTTTTCAAATATTTCAATATTAATTGGCTGCTTCAAAGGAAATTGAAAATGTTGAGGTTGAAATCTATCTTCAGCACATGCTATTGTTTCAATAGAGCTAATATGTTTCTCACATTACATGTGCAGTTCTTAAGAATGACCTTGTAAATGAAATTGTGTCTTCGACAATATGTAAACTGGAGCAATAAGCACTATATGAGCTATAAATAAACAGAAAATTGTTTTCAATTGGAGATGCTATATTCTCTACTGTAATTCACATAAAGATTTTAAGCACATTATTCCCTACTATATCATTGGATATAGTTATATCTGATAGTTCCAATAAATGTGCAAATGGTTTGGCGTCATCTCATAAATTTCAAAAAAAAGGTGTGATAATTTCATCTTGAAGGCGATATTCGCGGACGGTGGATCGCCACAGTTAATGGCGGGAGGGTGCCATTGCAATTCCTATACAAATTTAGTGTTTGAAATCAATTCCTTCGCACATGCTATTGTTTCAATAGTGCCAAAACGATTTTCAAATTACATGTGCAACTCCTTAAAAATTATAAGTGATGGAATAGTGCATTCCATTCAAGTGGAAAAGGACATATATTTTTTCACTAAGTATGGACATACAATTATGCATCAAAATGTGCGAAACTATCTTCACTGCATATCCATTTTTCAAATGTTTCAATATTCATTGGCTGGTTCAAAGGAAATTGAAAATGTTGAGGTTCAAATCTATCTTCAGCACATGCTATTGTTTCAATAGAGGTAATATGTTTTTCACATTACATGTGCAGTTCTTAAGTATGACCTTGTAAATGAAATTGTGTCTTCGACAATATGGAAACTGGAGCAATAAGCACTATATGAGCTATAAATAAACCGAACATTGTTTTCAATTGGAATTGCTATATTCTCTACTGTATTTCACATCAAGATTTTAGGCACATTATTCCCCTACTATAACGTTGGATATAGTTATATCTGATAGTTCCAATAAATGTGCAAATGGTTTGGCGTCATCTCATAAATTTCAAAAAAAAAAAGGTGTGATAATTTCATCTTGTAGGAGATATTCGCGGACGGTGGATCGCCACTGTTAATGGCGGGAGGGTGCCATTGCAATTCCTATAGAAATTTAGTGTTTGAAATCAATTACTTCGCACATGCTATTGTTTCAATAGTGCCAAAACGATTTTCAAATTACATGTGCAACTCCTTAAAAATTATAAGTGATGGAATAGTGCATTCCATTCAAGTGGAAAAGGACATATATTTTTTCACTAAGTATGGACATACAATTATGCATCAAAATGTGCGAAACTATCGTCATTGCATTTCCATTTTTCAAATATTTCAATATTAATTGGCTGGTTCAAAGGAAATTGAAAATGTTGAGGTTGAAATCTATCTTCAGCACATGCTATTGTTTCAACAGAGCTAATATGTTTTTCACATTACATGTGCAGTTCTTAAGTATGACCTTGTAAATGAAATTGTGTCTTCGACAATATGGAAACTGGAGCAATAAGCACTATATGAGCTATAAATAAACAGAACATTGTTTTCAATTGGAGATGCTATATTCTCTACTGTAATTCACATCCAGATTTTAAGCACATTATTCCCCTACTATATCGTTGGATATAGTTATATCTGATAGTTCCAATAAATGTGCAAATGGTTTGGAGTCATCTCATAAATTTCAAAAAAAAGGTGTGATACTTTCTTCTTGGAGGCGATATTCGCGGACGGTGGATCGCTACAGTTAATGGCGGGAGGGTGCCATTGCAATTCCTATACAAATTTAGTGTTTGAAATCAATTCCTTCGCACATGCTATTGTTTCAATAGTGCCAAAACGATTTTCAAATTACATGTGCAACTCCTTAAAAATTATAAGTGATGGAATAGTGCATTCCATTCAAGTGGAAAAGGACATATATTTTTTCACTAAGTATGGACATACAATTATGCATCAAAATGTGCGAAACTATCTTCACTGCATATCCATTTTTCAAATGTTTCAATATTCATTGGCTGGTTCAAAGGAAATTGAAAATGTTGAGGTTGAAATCTATCTTCAGCACATGCTATTGTTTCAATAGAGCTAATATGTTTTTCACATTACATGTGCAGTTCTTAAGTATGACCTTGTAAATGAAATTGTGTCTTCGACAAAATGGAAACTGGAGCAATAAGCACTATATGAGCTATAAATAAACCGAACATTGTTTTCAATTGGAATTGCTATATTCTCTACTGTATTTCACATCAAGATTTTAAGCACATTATTCCCCTACTATATCGTTGGATATAGTTATATCTGATAGTTCCAATAAATGTGCAAATGGTTTGGCGTCATCTCATAAATTTCAAAAAAAAGGTGTGATAATTTCATCTTGGAGGCGATATTCGCGGACGGTGGATCGCCACAGTTAATGGCGGGAGGGTGCCATTGCAATTCCTATACAAATTTAGTGTTTGAAATCAATTCCTTCGCACATGCTATTGTTTCAATAGTGCCAAAACGATTTTCAAATTACATGTGCAACTCCTTAAAAATTATAAGTGATGGAATAGTGCATTCCATTCAAGTGGAAAAGGACATATATTTTTTCACTAAGTATGGACATACAATTATGCATCAAAATGTGCGAAACTATCTTCACTGCATATCCATTTTTCAAATGTTTCAATATTCATTCGCTGGTTCAAAGGAAATTGAAAATGTTGAGGTTGAAATCTATCTTCAGCACATGCTATTGTTTCAATAGAGCTAATATGTTTTTCACATTACATGTGCAGTTCTTAAGTATGACCATGTAAATGAAATTGTGTCTTCGACAAAATTGAAACTGGAGCAATAAGCACTATATGAGCTATAAATAAACAGAACGTAGTTTTCAATTGGAGATGCTATATTCTCTACTGTAATTCACATCCAGATTTTAAGCACATTACTCCCCTACTATATCGTTGGATATAGTTATATCTGATAGTTCCAATAAATGTGCAAATGGTTTGGCGTCATCTCATAAATTTCAAAAAAAAGGTGTGATAATTTCATCTTGGAGGCGATATTCGCGGACGGTGGATCGCCACAGTTAATGGCGGGAGGGTGCCATTGCAATTCCTATACAAATTTAGTGTTTGAAATCAATTCCTTCGCACATGCTATTGTTTCAATAGTGCCAAAACGATTTTCAAATTACATGTGCAACTCCTTAAAAATTATAAGTGATGGAATAGTGCATTCCATTCAAGTGGAAAAGGACATATATTTTTTCACTATGTATGGACATACAATTATGCATCAAAATGTGCGAAACTATGTTCACTGCATATCCATTTTTCAAATGTTTCAATATTCATTGGCTGGTTCAAAGGAAATTGAAAATGTTGAGGTTGAAATCTATCTTCAGCACATGCTATTGTTTCAATAGAGCTAATATGTTTTTCACATTACATGTGCAGTTCTTAAGTATGACCTTGTAAATGATTTTTTTCTTCGACTAATATGGAAACTGGAGCAATAAGCACTATATCAGCTATAAATAAACAGAACATTGTTTTCAATTGGAGATGCTATATTCTCTACTGTAATTCACATCAAGAAATTAAGCACATTATTCCCCTACTATATCATTGGATATAGTTATATCTAATAGTTCCAATAAATGTGCAAATGGTTTGGCGTCATCTCATAAATTTCAAAAAAAAAGGTGTGATAATTTCATCTTGGAGGCGATATTCGCGGACAGTGGATCGCCACAGTTAATGGCGGGAGGGTGCCATTGCAATTCCTATACAAATTTAGTGTTTGAAATCAATTCCTTCGCACATGCTATTGTTTCAATAGCGCCAAAAGGATTTTCAAATTACATGTGCAACTCCTTAAAAATTATAAGCGATGGAATAGTGCATTCCATTTATAGTGGAGATGGACATATATTTTTTCATAAAATTCTAAGTAAGGACATGCAATTATGCATCAAAATGTGCGAAACTATCGTCAGTGCATTTCCATTTTTCAAATGTTTCAATATTAATTGGCTGGTTCAAAGGAAATTGAAAATGTGGAGGTTGAAATCTATCTTCAGCACATGCTATTGTTTCAATAGAGCTAATATGTTTTTCACATTACATGTGCAGTTCTTAAGTATGACCTTGTAAATGAAATTGTGTCTTCGACAATATGGAAACTGGAGCAATAAGCACTATATGAGCTATAAATAAACCGAACATTGTTTTCAATTGGAATTGCTATACTCTCTACTGTATTTCACATCAAGATTTTAAGCACATTATTCCCCTACTATATCGTTGGATATAGTTATATCTGATAGTTCCAATAAATGTGCAAATGGTTTGGCGTCATCTCATAAATTTCAAAAAAAAAGGTGTGATAATTTCATCTTGGAGGCGATATTCGCGGACGGTGGATCGCCACAGTTAATGGCGGGAGGGTGCCATTGCAATTCCTATACAAATTTAGTGTTTGAAATCAATTCCTTCGCACATGCTATTGTTTCAATAGTGCCAAAACGATTTTCAAATTACATGTGCAACTCCTTAAAAATTATATGTGATGGAATAGTGCATTCCATTCAAGTGGAAAAGGACATATATTTTTTCACTAAGTATGGACATACAATTATGCATCAAAATGTGCGAAACTATCTTCACTGCATATCCATTTTTCAAATGTTTCAATATTCATTGGCTGGTTCAAAGGAAATTGAAAATGTTGAGGTTCAAATCTATCTTCAGCACATGCTATTGTTTCAATAGAGCTAATAGGCTTTTCACATTACATGTGCAGTCCTTAAGTATGACCTTGTAAATGAAATTGTGTCTTCGACAATATGGAAACTGGAGCAATAAGCACTATATGAGCTATAAATAAACAGAACATTGTTTTCAATTGGAATTGCTATATTCTCTACTGTATTTCACATCAAGATTTTAAGCACATTATTCCCCTACTATATCGTTGGATATAGTTATATCTGATAGTTCCAATAAATGTGCAAATGGTTTGGCGTCATCTCATAAATTTCAAAAAAAAGGTGTGATAATTTCATCTTGGAGGCGATATTCGCGGACGGTGGATCGCCACAGTTAATGGCGGGAGGGTGCCATTGCAATCCCTATACAAATTTAGTGTTTGAAATCAATTCCTTCGCACATGCTATTGTTTCAATAGTGCCAAAACGATTTTCAAATTACATGTGCAACTCCTTAAAAATTATAAGTGATGGAATAGTGCATTCCATTCAAGTGGAAAAGGACATATATTTTTTCACTAAGTATGGACATACAATTATGCATCAAAATGTGCGAAACTATCTTCACTGCATATCCATTTTTCAAATGTTTCAATATTCATTGGCAGGTTCAAAGGAAATTGAAAATTTTGAGGTTGAAATCTATCTTCAGCACATGCTATTGTTTCAATAGAGCTAATATGTTTTTCACATTACATGTGCAGTTCTTAAGTATGACCTTGTAAATGAAATTGTGTCTTCGACAATATGGAAACTGGAGCAATAAGCACTATATGAGCTTTAAATATACAGAACATTGTTTTCAATTGGAGATGCTATATTCTCTACTGTAATTCACATCCAGATTTTAAGCACATTATTCTCCTACTATATCGTTGGATATAGTTATATCTGATAGTTCCAATAAATGTGCAAATGGTTTGGCGTGATCTCATAAATTTCAAAAAAAAGGTGTGATAATTCATCTTGGAGGCGATATCCGCGGACGGTGGATCGCCACAGTTAATCGCGGGAGGGTGCCATTGCAATTCCTATACAAATTTAGTGTTTGAAATCAATTCCTTCGCACATGCTATTGTTTCAATAGTGCCAAAACGATTTTCAAATTACATGTGCAACTCCTTAAAAATTATAAGTGATGGAATAGTGCATTCCATTCAAGTGGAAAAGGACATATATTTTTTCACTAAGTATGGACATACAATTATGCATCAAAATGTGCGAAACTATCTTCACTGCATATCCATTTTTCAAATGTTTCAATATTCATTGGCTGATTCAAAGGAAATTGAAAATGTTGAGGTTCAAATCTATCTTCAGCACATGCTATTGTTTCAATAGAGCTAATATGTTTTTCACATTACATGTGCAGTTCTAAAGTATGACCTTGTAAATGAAATTGTGTCTTCGACAATATGGAAACTGGAGCAATAAGCACTATATGAGCTATAAATAAACAGAGCATTGTTTTCAATTGGAGATGCTATATCCTCTACTGTAATCCACATCCAGATTTTAAGCACATTATTCCCCTACTATATCGTTGGATATAGTTATATCTGATAGTTCCAATAAATGTGCAAGTGGTTTGGCGTCATCTCATAAATTTCAAAAAAAAGGTGTGATAATTTCATCTTGGAGGCGATATTCGCGGACGGTGGATCGCCACAGTTAATGGCGGGAGGGTGCCATTGCAATTTCTATACAAATTTAGTGTTTGAAATCAATGCCTTCGCACATGCTATTGTTTCAATAGTGCCAAAACGATTTTCAAATTACATGTGCAACTCCTTAAAAATTATAAGTGATGGAATAGTGCATTCCATTCAAGTGGAAAAGGACATATATTTTTTCACTAAGTATGGACATACAATTATGCATCAAAATGTGCGAAACTACCTTCACTGCATATCCATTTTTCAAATGTTTCAATATTCATTGGCTGGTTCAAAGGAAATTGAAAATGTTGAGGTTGAAATCTATCTTCAGCACATGCTATTGTTTCAATAGAGCTAATATGTTTTTCACATTACATGTGCAGTTCTTATTTATGACCTTGTAAATGAAATTGTGTCTTCGACTAATATGGAAACTGGAGCAATAACCACTATATGAGCTATAAATAAACAGAACATTGTATTCAATTGGAGATGCTATATTCTCTACTGTAATTCACATCAAGGTTTTAAGCACATTATTTCCCTACTATATCATTGGATATAGTTATATCTGATAGTTCCAATAAATGTGCAAATGGTTTGGCGTCATCTCATAAATTTTAAAAAAAAGGTGTGATAATTTCATCTTGGAGGGGATATTCGCGGACGGTGGATCGCCACAGTTAATGGCGGGAGGGTGCCATTGCAATTCCTATACAAATTTAGTGTTTGAAATCAATTCCTTCGCACATGCTATTGTTTCAATAGCGCCAAAAGGATTTTCAAATTACATGTGCAACTCCTTAAAAATTATAAGTGATGGAATAGTGCATTCCATTTATAGTGGAGATGGACATATATTTTTTCATAAAATTCTAAGTAAGGACATACAATTATGCATCAAAATGTGCGAAACTATCTTCACTAAATATCCATTTTTCAAATGTTTCAATATTAATTGGCTGGTTCAAAGGAAATTGAAAATGTGGAGGTTGAAATCTATCTTCAGCACATGCTATTGTTTCAATAGAGCTAATATGTTTTTCACATTACATGTGCAGTTCTTAAGTATGACCTTGTAAATGAAATTGTGTCTTCGACAATATGGAAACTGGAGCAATAAGCACTATATGAGCTATAAATAAACCGAACATTGTTTTCAATTGGAATTGCTATACTCTCTACTGTATTTCACATCAAGATTTTAAGCACATTATTCCCCTACTATATCGTTGGATATAGTTATATCTGATAGTTCCAATAAATGTGCAAATGGTTTGGCGTCATCTCATAAATTTCAAAAAAAAAGGTGTGATAATTTCATCTTGGAGGCGATATTCGCGGACGGTGGATCGCCACAGTTAATGGCGGGAGGGTGCCATTGCAATTCCTATACAAATTTAGTGTTTGAAATCAATTCCTTCGCACATGCTATTGTTTCAATAGTGCCAAAACGATTTTCAAATTACATGTGCAACTCCTTAAAAATTATAAGTGATGGAATAGTGCATTCCATTCAAGTGGAAAAGGACATATATTTTTTCACTAAGTATGGATATACAATTATGCATCAAAATGTGCGAAACTATCTTCACTGCATATCCATTTTTCAAATGTTTCAATATTCATTGGCTGGTTCAAAGGAAATTGAAAATGTTGAGGTTCAAATCTATCTTCAGCACATGCTATTGTTTCAATAGAGCTAATATGTTTTTCACATTACATGTGCAGTTCTTAATTATGACCTTGTAAATGAAATTGTGTCTTCGACTAATATGGAAACTGGACAATAACCACTATATGAGCTATAAATAAACAGAACATTGTATTCAATTGGAGATGCTATATTCTCTACTGTAATTCACATCAAGGTTTTAAGCACATTATTCCCCTACTATATCATTGGATATAGTTATATCTGATAGTTCCAATAAATGTGCAAATGGTTTGGCGTCATCTCATAAATTTTATAAAAAAGGTGTGATAATTTCATCTTGGAGGCGATATTCGCGGACGGTGGATCGCCACAGTTAATGGCGGGAGGGTGCCATTGCAATTCCTATACAAATTTAGTGTTTGAAATCAATTCCTTCGCACATGCTATTGTTTCAATAGTGCCAAAACGATTTTCAAATTACATGTGCAACTCCTTAAAAATTATAAGTGATGGAATAGTGCATTCCATTCAAGTGGAAAAGGACATATATTTTTTCACTAAGTATGGACATACAATTATGCATCCAAATGTGCGAAACTATCTTCACTGCATATCCATTTTTCAAATGTTTCAATATTCATTGGCTGGTTCAAAGGAAATTGAAAATGTTGAGGTTGAAATCTATCTTCAGCACATGCTATTGTTTCAATAGAGCTAATATGTTTTTCACATTACATGTGCAGTTCTTAAGTATGACCTTGTAAATGAAATTGTGTCTTCGACAATATGGAAACTGGAGCAATAAGCACTATATGAGCTATAAATAAACCGAACATTGTTTTCAATTGGAATTGCTATATTCTCTACTGTATTTCACATCAAGATTTTAAGCACATTATTCCCCTACTATATAATTGGATATAGTTATATCTGATAGTTCCAATAAATGTGCAAATGGTTTGGCGTCATCAAATAATTTTCAAAAAAAAGGTGTGATAATTTCATCTTGGAGGCGATATTCGCGGACGGTGGATCGCCACAGTTAATGGCGGGAGGGTGCCATTGCAATTCCTATACAAATTTAGTGTTTGAAATCAATTCCTTCGCACATGCTATTGTTTCAATAGTGCCAAAACGATTTTCAAATTACATGTGCAACTCCTTAAAAATTTTAAGTGATGGAATAGTGCATTCCATTCAAGTGGAAAAGGACATATATTTTTTCACTAAGTATGGACATACAATTATGCATCCAAATGTGCGAAACTATCTTCACTGCATATCCATTTTTCAAATGTTTCAATATTCATTGGCTGGTTCAAAGGAAATTGAAAATGTTGAGGTTGAAATCTATCTTCAGCACATGCTATTGTATCAATAGAGCTAATATGTTTTTCACATTACATGTGCAGTTCTTAAGTATGACCTTGTAAATGAAATTGTGTCTTCGACAATATGGAAACTGGAGCAATAAGCACTATATGAGCTATAAATAAACCGAACATTGTTTTCAATTGGAATTGCTATATTCTCTACTGTATTTCACATCAAGATTTTAAGCACATTATTCCCCTACTATATAATTGGATATAGTTATATCTGATAGTTCCAATAAATGTGCAAATGGTTTGGCGTCATCAAATAATTTTCAAAAAAAAGGTGTGATAATTTCATCTTGGAGGCGATATTCGCGGACGGTGGATCGCCACAGTTAATGGCGGGAGGGTGCCATTGCAATTCCTATACAAATTTAGTGTTTGAAATCAATTCCTTCGCACATGCTATTGTTTCAATAGTGCCAAAACGATTTTCAAATTACATGTGCAACTCCTTAAAAATTATAAGTGATGGAATAGTGCATTCCATTCAAGTGGAAAAGGACATATATTTTTTCACTAAGTATGGACATAATATTATGCATCAAAATGTGCGAAACTATCTTCACTGCATATCCATTTTTCAAATGTTTCAATATTCATTGGCTGGTTCAAAGGAAATTGAAAATGTTGAGGTTCAAATCTATCTTCAGCACATGCTATTGTTTCAATAGAGCTAATATGTTTTTCACATTACATGTGCAGTTCTTAAGTATGACCTTGTAAATGAAATTGTGTCTTCGACAATATGGAAACTGGAGCAATAAGCACTATATGAGCTATAAATAAACAGAACATTGTTTTCAATTGGAGATGCTATATTCTCTACTGTAATTCACATCCAGATTTTAAGCACATTATTCCCCTACTATATCGTTGGATATAGTTATATCTGATAGTTCCAATAAATGTGCAAATGGTTTGGCGTCATCTCATAAATTTCAAAAAAAAGGTGTGATACTTTCATCTTGGAGGCGATATTCGCGGACGGTGGATCGCCACAGTTAATGGCGGGAGGGTGCCATTGCAATTCCTATACAAATTTAGTGTTTGAAATCAATTCCTTCGCACATGCTATTGTTTCAATAGTGCCAAAACGATTTTCAAATTACATGTGCAACTCCTTAAAAATTATAAGTGATGGAATAGTGCATTCCATTCAAGTGGAAAAGGACATATATTTTTTCACTAAGTATGGACATACAATTATGCATCAAAATGTGCGAAACTATCTTCACTGCATATCCATTTTTCAAATGTTTCAATATTCATTGGCTGGTTCAAAGGAAATTGAAAATGTTGAGGTTGAAATCTATCTTCAGCACATGCTATTGTTTCAATAGAGCTAATATGTTTTTCACATTACATGTGCAGTTCTTAATTATGACCTTGTAAATGAAATTGTGTCTTCGACTAATATGGAAACTGGACAATAACCACTATATGAGCTATAAATAAACAGAACATTGTATTCAATTGGAGATGCTATATTCTCTACTGTAATTCACATCAAGGTTTTAAGCACATTATTCCCCTACTATATCATTGGATATAGTTATATCTGATAGTTCCAATAAATGTGCAAATGGTTTGGCGTCATCTCATAAATTTTATAAAAAAGGTGTGATAATTTCATCTTGGAGGCGATATTCGCGGACGGTGGATCGCCACAGTTAATGGCGGGAGGGTGCCATTGCAATTCCTATACAAATTTAGTGTTTGAAATCAATTCCTTCGCACATGCTATTGTTTCAATAGTGCCAAAACGATTTTCAAATTACATGTGCAACTCCTTAAAAATTATAAGTGATGGAATAGTGCATTCCATTCAAGTGGAAAAGGACATATATTTTTTCACTAAGTATGGACATACAATTATGCATCAAAATGTGCGAAACTATCTTCACTGCATATCCATTTTTCAAATGTTTCAATATTCATTGGCAGGTTCAAAGGAAATTGAAAATTTTGAGGTTGAAATCTATCTTCAGCACATGCTATTGTTTCAATAGAGCTAATATGTTTTTCACATTACATGTGCAGTTCTTAAGTATGACCTTGTAAATGAAATTGTGTCTTCGACAATATGGAAACTGGAGCAATAAGCACTATATGAGCTTTAAATATACAGAACATTGTTTTCAATTGGAGATGCTATATTCTCTACTGTAATTCACATCCAGATTTTAAGCACATTATTCTCCTACTATATCGTTGGATATAGTTATATCTGATAGTTCCAATAAATGTGCAAATGGTTTGGCGTGATCTCATAAATTTCAAAAAAAAGGTGTGATAATTCATCTTGGAGGCGATATCCGCGGACGGTGGATCGCCACAGTTAATCGCGGGAGGGTGCCATTGCAATTCCTATACAAATTTAGTGTTTGAAATCAATTCCTTCGCACATGCTATTGTTTCAATAGTGCCAAAACGATTTTCAAATTACATGTGCAACTCCTTAAAAATTATAAGTGATGGAATAGTGCATTCCATTCAAGTGGAAAAGGACATATATTTTTTCACTAAGTATGGACATACAATTATGCATCAAAATGTGCGAAACTATCTTCACTGCATATCCATTTTTCAAATGTTTCAATATTCATTGGCTGATTCAAAGGAAATTGAAAATGTTGAGGTTCAAATCTATCTTCAGCACATGCTATTGTTTCAATAGAGCTAATATGTTTTTCACATTACATGTGCAGTTCTAAAGTATGACCTTGTAAATGAAATTGTGTCTTCGACAATATGGAAACTGGAGCAATAAGCACTATATGAGCTATAAATAAACAGAGCATTGTTTTCAATTGGAGATGCTATATCCTCTACTGTAATCCACATCCAGATTTTAAGCACATTATTCCCCTACTATATCGTTGGATATAGTTATATCTGATAGTTCCAATAAATGTGCAAGTGGTTTGGCGTCATCTCATAAATTTCAAAAAAAAGGTGTGATAATTTCATCTTGGAGGCGATATTCGCGGACGGTGGATCGCCACAGTTAATGGCGGGAGGGTGCCATTGCAATTTCTATACAAATTTAGTGTTTGAAATCAATGCCTTCGCACATGCTATTGTTTCAATAGTGCCAAAACGATTTTCAAATTACATGTGCAACTCCTTAAAAATTATAAGTGATGGAATAGTGCATTCCATTCAAGTGGAAAAGGACATATATTTTTTCACTAAGTATGGACATACAATTATGCATCAAAATGTGCGAAACTACCTTCACTGCATATCCATTTTTCAAATGTTTCAATATTCATTGGCTGGTTCAAAGGAAATTGAAAATGTTGAGGTTGAAATCTATCTTCAGCACATGCTATTGTTTCAATAGAGCTAATATGTTTTTCACATTACATGTGCAGTTCTTATTTATGACCTTGTAAATGAAATTGTGTCTTCGACTAATATGGAAACTGGAGCAATAACCACTATATGAGCTATAAATAAACAGAACATTGTATTCAATTGGAGATGCTATATTCTCTACTGTAATTCACATCAAGGTTTTAAGCACATTATTTCCCTACTATATCATTGGATATAGTTATATCTGATAGTTCCAATAAATGTGCAAATGGTTTGGCGTCATCTCATAAATTTTAAAAAAAAGGTGTGATAATTTCATCTTGGAGGGGATATTCGCGGACGGTGGATCGCCACAGTTAATGGCGGGAGGGTGCCATTGCAATTCCTATACAAATTTAGTGTTTGAAATCAATTCCTTCGCACATGCTATTGTTTCAATAGCGCCAAAAGGATTTTCAAATTACATGTGCAACTCCTTAAAAATTATAAGTGATGGAATAGTGCATTCCATTTATAGTGGAGATGGACATATATTTTTTCATAAAATTCTAAGTAAGGACATACAATTATGCATCAAAATGTGCGAAACTATCTTCACTAAATATCCATTTTTCAAATGTTTCAATATTAATTGGCTGGTTCAAAGGAAATTGAAAATGTGGAGGTTGAAATCTATCTTCAGCACATGCTATTGTTTCAATAGAGCTAATATGTTTTTCACATTACATGTGCAGTTCTTAAGTATGACCTTGTAAATGAAATTGTGTCTTCGACAATATGGAAACTGGAGCAATAAGCACTATATGAGCTATAAATAAACCGAACATTGTTTTCAATTGGAATTGCTATACTCTCTACTGTATTTCACATCAAGATTTTAAGCACATTATTCCCCTACTATATCGTTGGATATAGTTATATCTGATAGTTCCAATAAATGTGCAAATGGTTTGGCGTCATCTCATAAATTTCAAAAAAAAAGGTGTGATAATTTCATCTTGGAGGCGATATTCGCGGACGGTGGATCGCCACAGTTAATGGCGGGAGGGTGCCATTGCAATTCCTATACAAATTTAGTGTTTGAAATCAATTCCTTCGCACATGCTATTGTTTCAATAGTGCCAAAACGATTTTCAAATTACATGTGCAACTCCTTAAAAATTATAAGTGATGGAATAGTGCATTCCATTCAAGTGGAAAAGGACATATATTTTTTCACTAAGTATGGATATACAATTATGCATCAAAATGTGCGAAACTATCTTCACTGCATATCCATTTTTCAAATGTTTCAATATTCATTGGCTGGTTCAAAGGAAATTGAAAATGTTGAGGTTCAAATCTATCTTCAGCACATGCTATTGTTTCAATAGAGCTAATATGTTTTTCACATTACATGTGCAGTTCTTAATTATGACCTTGTAAATGAAATTGTGTCTTCGACTAATATGGAAACTGGACAATAACCACTATATGAGCTATAAATAAACAGAACATTGTATTCAATTGGAGATGCTATATTCTCTACTGTAATTCACATCAAGGTTTTAAGCACATTATTCCCCTACTATATCATTGGATATAGTTATATCTGATAGTTCCAATAAATGTGCAAATGGTTTGGCGTCATCTCATAAATTTTATAAAAAAGGTGTGATAATTTCATCTTGGAGGCGATATTCGCGGACGGTGGATCGCCACAGTTAATGGCGGGAGGGTGCCATTGCAATTCCTATACAAATTTAGTGTTTGAAATCAATTCCTTCGCACATGCTATTGTTTCAATAGTGCCAAAACGATTTTCAAATTACATGTGCAACTCCTTAAAAATTATAAGTGATGGAATAGTGCATTCCATTCAAGTGGAAAAGGACATATATTTTTTCACTAAGTATGGACATACAATTATGCATCCAAATGTGCGAAACTATCTTCACTGCATATCCATTTTTCAAATGTTTCAATATTCATTGGCTGGTTCAAAGGAAATTGAAAATGTTGAGGTTGAAATCTATCTTCAGCACATGCTATTGTTTCAATAGAGCTAATATGTTTTTCACATTACATGTGCAGTTCTTAAGTATGACCTTGTAAATGAAATTGTGTCTTCGACAATATGGAAACTGGAGCAATAAGCACTATATGAGCTATAAATAAACCGAACATTGTTTTCAATTGGAATTGCTATATTCTCTACTGTATTTCACATCAAGATTTTAAGCACATTATTCCCCTACTATATAATTGGATATAGTTATATCTGATAGTTCCAATAAATGTGCAAATGGTTTGGCGTCATCAAATAATTTTCAAAAAAAAGGTGTGATAATTTCATCTTGGAGGCGATATTCGCGGACGGTGGATCGCCACAGTTAATGGCGGGAGGGTGCCATTGCAATTCCTATACAAATTTAGTGTTTGAAATCAATTCCTTCGCACATGCTATTGTTTCAATAGTGCCAAAACGATTTTCAAATTACATGTGCAACTCCTTAAAAATTTTAAGTGATGGAATAGTGCATTCCATTCAAGTGGAAAAGGACATATATTTTTTCACTAAGTATGGACATACAATTATGCATCCAAATGTGCGAAACTATCTTCACTGCATATCCATTTTTCAAATGTTTCAATATTCATTGGCTGGTTCAAAGGAAATTGAAAATGTTGAGGTTGAAATCTATCTTCAGCACATGCTATTGTATCAATAGAGCTAATATGTTTTTCACATTACATGTGCAGTTCTTAAGTATGACCTTGTAAATGAAATTGTGTCTTCGACAATATGGAAACTGGAGCAATAAGCACTATATGAGCTATAAATAAACCGAACATTGTTTTCAATTGGAATTGCTATATTCTCTACTGTATTTCACATCAAGATTTTAAGCACATTATTCCCCTACTATATAATTGGATATAGTTATATCTGATAGTTCCAATAAATGTGCAAATGGTTTGGCGTCATCAAATAATTTTCAAAAAAAAGGTGTGATAATTTCATCTTGGAGGCGATATTCGCGGACGGTGGATCGCCACAGTTAATGGCGGGAGGGTGCCATTGCAATTCCTATACAAATTTAGTGTTTGAAATCAATTCCTTCGCACATGCTATTGTTTCAATAGTGCCAAAACGATTTTCAAATTACATGTGCAACTCCTTAAAAATTATAAGTGATGGAATAGTGCATTCCATTCAAGTGGAAAAGGACATATATTTTTTCACTAAGTATGGACATAATATTATGCATCAAAATGTGCGAAACTATCTTCACTGCATATCCATTTTTCAAATGTTTCAATATTCATTGGCTGGTTCAAAGGAAATTGAAAATGTTGAGGTTCAAATCTATCTTCAGCACATGCTATTGTTTCAATAGAGCTAATATGTTTTTCACATTACATGTGCAGTTCTTAAGTATGACCTTGTAAATGAAATTGTGTCTTCGACAATATGGAAACTGGAGCAATAAGCACTATATGAGCTATAAATAAACAGAACATTGTTTTCAATTGGAGATGCTATATTCTCTACTGTAATTCACATCCAGATTTTAAGCACATTATTCCCCTACTATATCGTTGGATATAGTTATATCTGATAGTTCCAATAAATGTGCAAATGGTTTGGCGTCATCTCATAAATTTCAAAAAAAAGGTGTGATACTTTCATCTTGGAGGCGATATTCGCGGACGGTGGATCGCCACAGTTAATGGCGGGAGGGTGCCATTGCAATTCCTATACAAATTTAGTGTTTGAAATCAATTCCTTCGCACATGCTATTGTTTCAATAGTGCCAAAACGATTTTCAAATTACATGTGCAACTCCTTAAAAATTATAAGTGATGGAATAGTGCATTCCATTCAAGTGGAAAAGGACATATATTTTTTCACTAAGTATGGACATACAATTATGCATCAAAATGTGCGAAACTATCTTCACTGCATATCCATTTTTCAAATGTTTCAATATTCATTGGCTGGTTCAAAGGAAATTGAAAATGTTGAGGTTGAAATCTATCTTCAGCACATGCTATTGTTTCAATAGAGCTAATATGTTTTTCACATTACATGTGCAGTTCTTAATTATGACCTTGTAAATGAAATTGTGTCTTCGACTAATATGGAAACTGGACAATAACCACTATATGAGCTATAAATAAACAGAACATTGTATTCAATTGGAGATGCTATATTCTCTACTGTAATTCACATCAAGGTTTTAAGCACATTATTCCCCTACTATATCATTGGATATAGTTATATCTGATAGTTCCAATAAATGTGCAAATGGTTTGGCGTCATCTCATAAATTTTATAAAAAAGGTGTGATAATTTCATCTTGGAGGCGATATTCGCGGACGGTGGATCGCCACAGTTAATGGCGGGAGGGTGCCATTGCAATTCCTATACAAATTTAGTGTTTGAAATCAATTCCTTCGCACATGCTATTGTTTCAATAGTGCCAAAACGATTTTCAAATTACATGTGCAACTCCTTAAAAATTATAAGTGATGGAATAGTGCATTCCATTCAAGTGGAAAAGGACATATATTTTTTCACTAAGTATGGACATACAATTATGCATCAAAATGTGCGAAACTATCTTCACTGCATATCCATTTTTCAAATGTTTCAATATTGATTGGCTGGTTCAAAGGAAATTGAAAATGTTGAGGTTGAAATCTATCTTCAGCACATGCTATTGTTTCAATAGAGCTAATATGTTTTTCACATTACATGTGCAGTTCTTAAGTATGACCTTGTAAATGATATTGTGTCTTCGACTAATATGGAAACTGGAGCAATAAGCACTATATGAGCTATAAATAAACAGAACATTGTATTCAATTGGAGATGCTATATTCTCTACTGTAATTCACATCAAGATTTTAAGCACATTATTCCCCTACTATATCGTTGGATATAGTTATATCTGATAGTTCCAATAAATGTGCAAATGGTTTGGCGTCATCTCAGAAATTTCAAAAAAAAGGTGTGATAATTTCATCTTGGAGGCGATATTCGCGGACGGTGGATCGCCACAGTTAATGGCGGGAGGGTGCCATTGCAATTCCTATACAAATTTAGTGTTTGAAATCAATTCCTTCGCACATGCTATTGTTTCAATAGTGCCAAAACGATTTTCAAATTACATGTGCAACTCCTTAAAAATTATAAGTGATGGAATAGTGCATTCCATTCAAGTGGAAAAGGACATATATTTTTTCACTAAGTATGGACATACAATTATGCATCAAAATGTGCGAAACTATCTTCACTGCATATCCATTTTTCAAATGTTTCAGTATTCATTGGCTGGTTCAAAGGAAATTGAAAATGTTGAGGTTCAAATCTATCTTCAGCACATGCTATTGTTTCAATAGAGCTAATATGTTTTTCACATTACATGTGCAGTTCTTAAGTATGACCTTGTAAATGAAATTGTGTCTTCGACAATATGGAAACTGGAGCAATAAGCACTATATGAGCTATAAATAAACCGAACATTGTTTTCAATTGGAATTGCTATATTCTCTACTGTATTTCACATCAAGATTTTAAGCACATTATTCCCCTACTATATAATTGGATATAGTTATATCTGATAGTTCCAATAAATGTGCAAATGGTTTGGCGTCATCAAATAATTTTCAAAAAAAAGGTGTGATAATTTCATCTTGGAGGCGATATTCGCGGACGGTGGATCGCCACAGTTAATGGCGGGAGGGTGCCATTGCAATTCCTATACAAATTTAGTGTTTGAAATCAATTCCTTCGCACATGCTATTGTTTCAATAGTGCCAAAACGATTTTCAAATTACATGTGCAACTCCTTAAAAATTATAAGTGATGGAATAGTGCATTCCATTCAAGTGGAAAAGGACATATATTTTTTCACTAAGTATGGACATACAATTATGCATCAAAATGTGCGAAACTATCTTCACTGCATATCCATTTTTCAAATGTTTCAATTTTCATTGGCTGGTTCAAAGGAAATTGAAAATGTTGAGGTTCAAATCTATCTTCAGCACATGCTATTGTTTCAATAGAGCTAATATGTTTTTCACATTACATGTGCAGTTCTTAAGTATGACCTTGTAAATGAAATTGTGTCTTCGACAATATGGAAACTGGAGCAATAAGCACTATATGAGCTATAAATAAACAGAACATTGTTTTCAATTGGAGATGCTATATTCTCTACTGTAATTCACATCCAGATTTTAAGCACATTATTCCCCTACTATATCGTTGGATATAGTTATATCTGATAGTTCCAATAAATGTGCAAATGGTTTGGCGTCATCTCATAAATTTCAAAAAAAAGGTGTGATACTTTCATCTTGGAGGCGATATTCGCGGACGGTGGATCGCCACAGTTAATGGCGGGAGGGTGCCATTGCAATTCCTATACAAATTTAGTGTTTGAAATCAATTCCTTCGCACATGCTATTGTTTCAATAGTGCCAAAACGATTTTCAAATTACATGTGCAACTCCTTAAAAATTATAAGTGATGGAATAGTGCATTCCATTCAAGTGGAAAAGGACATATATTTTTTCACTAAGTATGGACATACAATTATGCATCAAAATGTGCGAAACTATCTTCACTGCATATCCATTTTTCAAATGTTTCAATATTCATTGGCTGGTTCAAAGGAAATTGAAAATGTTGAGGTTGAAATCTATCTTCAGCACATGCTATTGTTTCAATAGAGCTAATATGTTTTTCACATTACATGTGCAGTTCTTAATTATGACCTTGTAAATGAAATTGTGTCTTCGACTAATATGGAAACTGGACAATAACCACTATATGAGCTATAAATAAACAGAACATTGTATTCAATTGGAGATGCTATATTCTCTACTGTAATTCACATCAAGGTTTTAAGCACATTATTCCCCTACTATATCATTGGATATAGTTATATCTGATAGTTCCAATAAATGTGCAAATGGTTTGGCGTCATCTCATAAATTTTATAAAAAAAAGGTGTGATAATTTCATCTTGGAGGCGATATTCGCGGACGGTGGATCGCCACAGTTAATGGCGGGAGGGTGCCATTGCAATTCCTATACAAATTTAGTGTTTGAAATCAATTCCTTCGCACATGCTATTGTTTCAATAGTGCCAAAACGATTTTCAAATTACATGTGCAACTCCTTAAAAATTATAAGTGATGGAATAGTGCATTCCATTCAAGTGGAAAAGGACATATATTTTTTCACTAAGTATGGACATACAATTATGCATCAAAATGTGCGAAACTATCTTCACTGCATATCCATTTTTCAAATGTTTCAATATTGATTGGCTGGTTCAAAGGAAATTGAAAATGTTGAGGTTGAAATCTATCTTCAGCACATGCTATTGTTTCAATAGAGCTAATATGTTTTTCACATTACATGTGCAGTTCTTAAGTATGACCTTGTAAATGATATTGTGTCTTCGACTAATATGGAAACTGGAGCAATAAGCACTATATGAGCTATAAATAAACAGAACATTGTATTCAATTGGAGATGCTATATTCTCTACTGTAATTCACATCAAGATTTTAAGCACATTATTCCCCTACTATATCGTTGGATATAGTTATATCTGATAGTTCCAATAAATGTGCAAATGGTTTGGCGTCATCTCAGAAATTTCAAAAAAAAGGTGTGATAATTTCATCTTGGAGGCGATATTCGCGGACGGTGGATCGCCACAGTTAATGGCGGGAGGGTGCCATTGCAATTCCTATACAAATTTAGTGTTTGAAATCAATTCCTTCGCACATGCTATTGTTTCAATAGTGCCAAAACGATTTTCAAATTACATGTGCAACTCCTTAAAAATTATAAGTGATGGAATAGTGCATTCCATTCAAGTGGAAAAGGACATATATTTTTTCACTAAGTATGGACATACAATTATGCATCAAAATGTGCGAAACTATCTTCACTGCATATCCATTTTTCAAATGTTTCAGTATTCATTGGCTGGTTCAAAGGAAATTGAAAATGTTGAGGTTCAAATCTATCTTCAGCACATGCTATTGTTTCAATAGAGCTAATATGTTTTTCACATTACATGTGCAGTTCTTAAGTATGACCTTGTAAATGAAATTGTGTCTTCGACAATATGGAAACTGGAGCAATAAGCACTATATGAGCTATAAATAAACCGAACATTGTTTTCAATTGGAATTGCTATATTCTCTACTGTATTTCACATCAAGATTTTAAGCACATTATTCCCCTACTATATCATTGGATATAGTTATATCTGATAGTTCCAATAAATGTGCAAATGGTTTGGCGTCATCTCATAAATTTCAAAAAAAAAGGTGTGATAATTTCATCTTGGAGGCGATATTCGCGGACGGTGGATCGCCACAGTTAATGGCGGGAGGGTGCCATTGCAATTCCTATACAAATTTAGTGTTTGAAATCAATTCCTTCGCACATGCTATTGTTTCAATAGTGGCAAAACGATTTTCAAATTACATGTGCAACTCCTTAAAAATTATAAGTGATGGAATAGTGCATTCAATTCAAGTGGAAAAGGACATATATTTTTTCACTAAGTATGGACATACAATTATGCATCAAAATGTGCGAAACTATCTTCACTGCATATCCATTTTTCAAATGTTTCAATATTCATTGGCTGGTTCAAAGGAAATTGAAAATGTTGAGGTTGAAATCTATCTTCAGCACATGCTATTGTTTCAATAGAGCTAATATGTTTTTCACGTTACATGTGCAGTTCTTAAGTATGACCTTGTAAATGAAATTGTGTCTTCGACAATATGGAAACTGGAGCAATAAGCACTATATGAGCTATAAATAAACCGAACATTGTTTTCAATTGGAATTGCTATATTCTCTACTGTATATCACATCAAGATTTTAAGCACATTATTCCCCTACTATATCGTTGGATATAGTTATATCTGATAGTTCCAATAAATGTGCAAATGGTTTGGCGTCATCTCATAAATTTCAAAAAAAAAGGTGTGATAATTTCATCTTGGAGGCGATATTCGCGGACGGTGGATCGCCACAGTTAATGGCGGGAGGGTGCCATTGCAATTCCTATACAAATTTAGTGTTTGAAATCAATTCCTTCGCACATGCTATTGTTTCAATAGTGCCTAAAGGATTTTCAAATTACATGTGCAACTCCTTAAAAATTATAAGTGATGGAATAGTGCATTCCATTTATAGTGGAGATGGACATATATTTTTTCATAAAATTCTAAGTAAGGACATACAATTATGCATCAAAATGTGCGAAACTATCGTCAGTGCATTTCCATTTTTCAAATGTTTCAATATTAATTGGCTGGTTCAAAGGAAATTGAAAATGTTGAGGTTGAAATCTATCTTCAGCACATGCTATTGTTTCAATAGAGCTAATATGTTTTTCACATTACATGTGCAGTTCTAAAGTATGACCTTGTAAATGATTTTTTTCTTCGACTAATATGGAAACTGGAGCAATAAGCACTATATCAGCTATAAATAAACAGAACATTGTTTTCAATTGGAGATGCTATATTCTCTACTGTAATTCACATCAAGAGATTAAGCACATTATTCCCCTACTATATCATTGGATATAGTTATATCTAATAGTTCCAATAAATGTGCAAATGGTTTGGCGTCATCTCATAAATTTCAAAAAAAAAAGGTGTGATAATTTCATCTTGGAGGCGATATTCGCGGACGGTGGATCGCCACAGTTAATGGCGGGAGGGTGCCATTGCAATTCCTATACATATTTAGTGTTTGAAATCAATTCCTTCGCACATGCTATTGTTTCAATAGTGCCAAAACGATTTTAAAATTACATGTGCAACTCCTTAAAAATTATAAGTGATGGAATAGTGCATTCCATTCAAATGGAAAAGGACATATATTTTTTCACTAAGTATGGACATACAATTATGCATCAAAATGTGCGAAACTATCTTCACTGCATATCCATTTTTCAAATGTTTCAGTATTCATTGGCTGGTTCAAAGGAAATTGAAAATGTTGAGGTTCAAATCTATCTTCAGCACATGCTATTGTTTCAATAGAGCTAATATGTTTTTCACATTACATGTGCAGTTCTTAAGTATGACCTTGTAAATGAAATTGTGTCTTCGACAATATGGAAACTGGAGCAATAAGCACTATATGAGCTATAAATAAACCGAACATTGTTTTCAATTGGAATTGCTATATTCTCTACTGTATTTCACATCAAGATTTTAAGCACATTATTCCCCTACTATATCGTTGGATATAGTTATATCTGATAGTTCCAATAAATTTGCAAATGGTTTGGCGTCATCTCATAAATTTAAAAAAAAAAGGTGTGATAATTTCATCTTGGAGGCGATATTCGCGGACGGTGGATCGCCACAGTTAATGGCGGGAGGGTGCCATTGCAATTCCTATACAAATTTAGTGTTTGAAATCAATTCCTTCGCACATGCTATTGTTTCAATAGTGCCAAAACGATTTTAAAATTACATGTGCAACTCCTTAAAAATTATAAGTGATGGAATAGTGCATTCCATTCTAGTGGAAAAGGACATATATTTTTTCACTAAGTATGGACATACAATTATGCATCAAAATGTGCGAAACTATCTTCACTGCATATCCATTTTTCAAATGTTTCAATATTCATTGGCTGGTTCAAAGGAAATTGAAAATGTTGAGGTTGAAATCTATCTTCAGCACATGCTATTGTTTCAATAGAGCTAATATGTTTTTCACATTACATGTGCAGTTCTTAAGTATGACCTTGTAAATGAAATTGTGTCTTCGACAATATGGAAACTGGAGCAATAAGCACTATATGAGCTATAAATAAACCGAACATTGTTTTCAATTGGAATGGCTATATTCTCTACTGTATTTCACATCAAGATTTTAAGCACATTATTCCCCTACTATATCATTGGATATAGTTATATCTGATAGTTCCAATAAATGTGCAAATGGTTTGGCGTCATCTCATAAATTTCAAAAAAAAAAAGGTGTGATAATTTCATCTTGGAGGCGATATTCGCGGACGGTGGATCGCCACAGTTAATGGCGGGAGGGTGCCATTGCAATTCCTATAAAAATTTAGTGTTTGAAATCAATTACTTCGCACATGCTATTGTTTCAATAGTGCCAAAACGATTTTCAAATTACATGTGCAACTCCTTAAAAATTATAAGTGATGGAATAGTGCATTCCATTCAAGTGGAAAAGGACATATATTTTTTCACTAAGTATGGACATACAATTATGCATCCAAATGTGCGAAACTATCTTCACTGCATATCCATTTTTCAAATGTTTCAATATTCATTGGCTGGTTCAAAGGAAATTGAAAATGTTGAGGTTGAAATCTATCTTCAGCACATGCTATTGTTTCAATAGAGCTAATATGTTTTTCACATTACATGTGCAGTTCTTAAGTATGACCTTGTAAATGAAATTGTGTCTTCGACAATATGGAAACTGGAGCAATAAGCACTATATGAGCTATAAATAAACCGAACATTGTTTTCAATTGGAATTGCTATATTCTCTACTGTATTTCACATCAAGATTTTAAGCACATTATTCCCCTACTATATAATTGGATATAGTTATATCTGATAGTTCCAATAAATGTGCAAATGGTTTGGCGTCATCAAATAATTTTCAAAAAAAAGGTGTGATAATTTCATCTTGGAGGCGATATTCGCGGACGGTGGATCGCCACAGTTAATGGCGGGAGGGTGCCATTGCAATTCCTATACAAATTTAGTGTTTGAAATCAATTCCTTCGCACATGCTATTGTTTCAATAGTGCCTAAAGGATTTTCAAATTACATGTGCAACTCCTTAAAAATTATAAGTGATGGAATAGTGCATTCCATTTATAGTGGAGATGGACATATATTTTTTCATAAAATTCTAAGTAAGGACATACAATTATGCATCAAAATGTGCGAAACTATCGTCAGTGCATTTCCATTTTTCAAATGTTTCAATATTAATTGGCTGGTTCAAAGGAAATTGAAAATGTTGAGGTTGAAATCTATCTTCAGCACATGCTATTGTTTCAATAGAGCTAATATGTTTTTCACATTACATGTGCAGTTCTAAAGTATGACCTTGTAAATGATTTTTTTCTTCGACTAATATGGAAACTGGAGCAATAAGCACTATATCAGCTATAAATAAACAGAACATTGTTTTCAATTGGAGATGCTATATTCTCTACCGTAATTCACATCAAGAGATTAAGCACATTATTCCCCTACTATATCATTGGATATAGTTATATCTAATAGTTCCAATAAATGTGCAAATGGTTTGGCGTCATCTCATAAATTTCAAAAAAAAAAGGTGTGATAATTTCATCTTGGAGGCGATATTCGCGGACGGTGGATCGCCACAGTTAATGGCGGGAGGGTGCCATTGCAATTCCTATACATATTTAGTGTTTGAAATCAATTCCTTCGCACATGCTATTGTTTCAATAGTGCCAAAACGATTTTAAAATTACATGTGCAACTCCTTAAAAATTATAAGTGATGGAATAGTGCATTCCATTCAAGTGGAAAAGGACATATATTTTTTCACTAAGTATGGACATACAATTATGCATCAAAATGTGCGAAACTATCTTCACTGCATATCCATTTTTCAAATGTTTCAGTATTCATTGGCTGGTTCAAAGGAAATTGAAAATGTTGAGGTTCAAATCTATCTTCAGCACATGCTATTGTTTCAATAGAGCTAATATGTTTTTCACATTACATGTGCAGTTCTTAAGTATGACCTTGTAAATGAAATTGTGTCTTCGACAATATGGAAACTGGAGCAATAAGCACTATATGAGCTATAAATAAACCGAACATTGTTTTCAATTGGAATTGCTATATTCTCTACTGTATTTCACATCAAGATTTTAAGCACATTATTCCCCTACTATATCGTTGGATATAGTTATATCTGATAGTTCCAATAAATTTGCAAATGGTTTGGCGTCATCTCATAAATTTAAAAAAAAAAGGTGTGATAATTTCATCTTGGAGGCGATATTCGCGGACGGTGGATCGCCACAGTTAATGGCGGGAGGGTGCCATTGCAATTCCTATACAAATTTAGTGTTTGAAATCAATTCCTTCGCACATGCTATTGTTTCAATAGTGCCAAAACGATTTTAAAATTACATGTGCAACTCCTTAAAAATTATAAGTGATGGAATAGTGCATTCCATTCTAGTGGAAAAGGACATATATTTTTTCACTAAGTATGGACATACAATTATGCATCAAAATGTGCGAAACTATCTTCACTGCATATCCATTTTTCAAATGTTTCAATATTCATTGGCTGGTTCAAAGGAAATTGAAAATGTTGAGGTTGAAATCTATCTTCAGCACATGCTATTGTTTCAATAGAGCTAATATGTTTTTCACATTACATGTGCAGTTCTTAAGTATGACCTTGTAAATGAAATTGTGTCTTCGACAATATGGAAACTGGAGCAATAAGCACTATATGAGCTATAAATAAACAGAACATTGTTTTCAATTGGAGATGCTATATTCTCTACTGTAATTCACATCCAGATTTTAAGCACATTATTCCCCTACTATATCGTTGGATATAGTTATATCTGATAGTTCCAATAAATGTGCAAATGGTTTGGCGTCATCTCATAAATTTCAAAAAAAAGGTGTGATACTTTCATCTTGGAGGCGATATTCGCGGACGGTGGATCGCCACAGTTAATGGCGGGAGGGTGCCATTGCAATTCCTATACAAATTTAGTGTTTGAAATCAATTCCTTCGCACATGCTATTGTTTCAATAGTGCCAAAACGATTTTCAAATTACATGTGCAACTCCTTAAAAATTATAAGTGATGGAATAGTGCATTCCATTCAAGTGGAAAAGGACATATATTTTTTCACTAAGTATGGACATACAATTATGCATCAAAATGTGCGAAACTATCTTCACTGCATATCCATTTTTCAAATGTTTCAATATTCATTGGCTGGTTCAAAGGAAATTGAAAATGTTGAGGTTGAAATCTATCTTCAGCACATGCTATTGTTTCAATAGAGCTAATATGTTTTTCACATTACATGTGCAGTTCTTAATTATGACCTTGTAAATGAAATTGTGTCTTCGACTAATATGGAAACTGGACAATAACCACTATATGAGCTATAAATAAACAGAACATTGTATTCAATTGGAGATGCTATATTCTCTACTGTAATTCACATCAAGGTTTTAAGCACATTATTCCCCTACTATATCATTGGATATAGTTATATCTGATAGTTCCAATAAATGTGCAAATGGTTTGGCGTCATCTCATAAATTTTATAAAAAAGGTGTGATAATTTCATCTTGGAGGCGATATTCGCGGACGGTGGATCGCCACAGTTAATGGCGGGAGGGTGCCATTGCAATTCCTATACAAATTTAGTGTTTGAAATCAATTCCTTCGCACATGCTATTGTTTCAATAGTGCCAAAACGATTTTCAAATTACATGTGCAACTCCTTAAAAATTATAAGTGATGGAATAGTGCATTCCATTCAAGTGGAAAAGGACATATATTTTTTCACTAAGTATGGACATACAATTATGCATCAAAATGTGCGAAACTATCTTCACTGCATATCCATTTTTCAAATGTTTCAATATTGATTGGCTGGTTCAAAGGAAATTGAAAATGTTGAGGTTGAAATCTATCTTCAGCACATGCTATTGTTTCAATAGAGCTAATATGTTTTTCACATTACATGTGCAGTTCTTAAGTATGACCTTGTAAATGATATTGTGTCTTCGACTAATATGGAAACTGGAGCAATAAGCACTATATGAGCTATAAATAAACAGAACATTGTATTCAATTGGAGATGCTATATTCTCTACTGTAATTCACATCAAGATTTTAAGCACATTATTCCCCTACTATATCGTTGGATATAGTTATATCTGATAGTTCCAATAAATGTGCAAATGGTTTGGCGTCATCTCAGAAATTTCAAAAAAAAGGTGTGATAATTTCATCTTGGAGGCGATATTCGCGGACGGTGGATCGCCACAGTTAATGGCGGGAGGGTGCCATTGCAATTCCTATACAAATTTAGTGTTTGAAATCAATTCCTTCGCACATGCTATTGTTTCAATAGTGCCAAAACGATTTTCAAATTACATGTGCAACTCCTTAAAAATTATAAGTGATGGAATAGTGCATTCCATTCAAGTGGAAAAGGACATATATTTTTTCACTAAGTATGGACATACAATTATGCATCAAAATGTGCGAAACTATCTTCACTGCATATCCATTTTTCAAATGTTTCAGTATTCATTGGCTGGTTCAAAGGAAATTGAAAATGTTGAGGTTCAAATCTATCTTCAGCACATGCTATTGTTTCAATAGAGCTAATATGTTTTTCACATTACATGTGCAGTTCTTAAGTATGACCTTGTAAATGAAATTGTGTCTTCGACAATATGGAAACTGGAGCAATAAGCACTATATGAGCTATAAATAAACCGAACATTGTTTTCAATTGGAATTGCTATATTCTCTACTGTATTTCACATCAAGATTTTAAGCACATTATTCCCCTACTATATAATTGGATATAGTTATATCTGATAGTTCCAATAAATGTGCAAATGGTTTGGCGTCATCAAATAATTTTCAAAAAAAAGGTGTGATAATTTCATCTTGGAGGCGATATTCGCGGACGGTGGATCGCCACAGTTAATGGCGGGAGGGTGCCATTGCAATTCCTATACAAATTTAGTGTTTGAAATCAATTCCTTCGCACATGCTATTGTTTCAATAGTGCCAAAACGATTTTCAAATTACATGTGCAACTCCTTAAAAATTATAAGTGATGGAATAGTGCATTCCATTCAAGTGGAAAAGGACATATATTTTTTCACTAAGTATGGACATACAATTATGCATCAAAATGTGCGAAACTATCTTCACTGCATATCCATTTTTCAAATGTTTCAATTTTCATTGGCTGGTTCAAAGGAAATTGAAAATGTTGAGGTTCAAATCTATCTTCAGCACATGCTATTGTTTCAATAGAGCTAATATGTTTTTCACATTACATGTGCAGTTCTTAAGTATGACCTTGTAAATGAAATTGTGTCTTCGACAATATGGAAACTGGAGCAATAAGCACTATATGAGCTATAAATAAACAGAACATTGTTTTCAATTGGAGATGCTATATTCTCTACTGTAATTCACATCCAGATTTTAAGCACATTATTCCCCTACTATATCGTTGGATATAGTTATATCTGATAGTTCCAATAAATGTGCAAATGGTTTGGCGTCATCTCATAAATTTCAAAAAAAAGGTGTGATACTTTCATCTTGGAGGCGATATTCGCGGACGGTGGATCGCCACAGTTAATGGCGGGAGGGTGCCATTGCAATTCCTATACAAATTTAGTGTTTGAAATCAATTCCTTCGCACATGCTATTGTTTCAATAGTGCCAAAACGATTTTCAAATTACATGTGCAACTCCTTAAAAATTATAAGTGATGGAATAGTGCATTCCATTCAAGTGGAAAAGGACATATATTTTTTCACTAAGTATGGACATACAATTATGCATCAAAATGTGCGAAACTATCTTCACTGCATATCCATTTTTCAAATGTTTCAATATTCATTGGCTGGTTCAAAGGAAATTGAAAATGTTGAGGTTGAAATCTATCTTCAGCACATGCTATTGTTTCAATAGAGCTAATATGTTTTTCACATTACATGTGCAGTTCTTAATTATGACCTTGTAAATGAAATTGTGTCTTCGACTAATATGGAAACTGGACAATAACCACTATATGAGCTATAAATAAACAGAACATTGTATTCAATTGGAGATGCTATATTCTCTACTGTAATTCACATCAAGGTTTTAAGCACATTATTCCCCTACTATATCATTGGATATAGTTATATCTGATAGTTCCAATAAATGTGCAAATGGTTTGGCGTCATCTCATAAATTTTATAAAAAAAAGGTGTGATAATTTCATCTTGGAGGCGATATTCGCGGACGGTGGATCGCCACAGTTAATGGCGGGAGGGTGCCATTGCAATTCCTATACAAATTTAGTGTTTGAAATCAATTCCTTCGCACATGCTATTGTTTCAATAGTGCCAAAACGATTTTCAAATTACATGTGCAACTCCTTAAAAATTATAAGTGATGGAATAGTGCATTCCATTCAAGTGGAAAAGGACATATATTTTTTCACTAAGTATGGACATACAATTATGCATCAAAATGTGCGAAACTATCTTCACTGCATATCCATTTTTCAAATGTTTCAATATTGATTGGCTGGTTCAAAGGAAATTGAAAATGTTGAGGTTGAAATCTATCTTCAGCACATGCTATTGTTTCAATAGAGCTAATATGTTTTTCACATTACATGTGCAGTTCTTAAGTATGACCTTGTAAATGATATTGTGTCTTCGACTAATATGGAAACTGGAGCAATAAGCACTATATGAGCTATAAATAAACAGAACATTGTATTCAATTGGAGATGCTATATTCTCTACTGTAATTCACATCAAGATTTTAAGCACATTATTCCCCTACTATATCGTTGGATATAGTTATATCTGATAGTTCCAATAAATGTGCAAATGGTTTGGCGTCATCTCAGAAATTTCAAAAAAAAGGTGTGATAATTTCATCTTGGAGGCGATATTCGCGGACGGTGGATCGCCACAGTTAATGGCGGGAGGGTGCCATTGCAATTCCTATACAAATTTAGTGTTTGAAATCAATTCCTTCGCACATGCTATTGTTTCAATAGTGCCAAAACGATTTTCAAATTACATGTGCAACTCCTTAAAAATTATAAGTGATGGAATAGTGCATTCCATTCAAGTGGAAAAGGACATATATTTTTTCACTAAGTATGGACATACAATTATGCATCAAAATGTGCGAAACTATCTTCACTGCATATCCATTTTTCAAATGTTTCAGTATTCATTGGCTGGTTCAAAGGAAATTGAAAATGTTGAGGTTCAAATCTATCTTCAGCACATGCTATTGTTTCAATAGAGCTAATATGTTTTTCACATTACATGTGCAGTTCTTAAGTATGACCTTGTAAATGAAATTGTGTCTTCGACAATATGGAAACTGGAGCAATAAGCACTATATGAGCTATAAATAAACCGAACATTGTTTTCAATTGGAATTGCTATATTCTCTACTGTATTTCACATCAAGATTTTAAGCACATTATTCCCCTACTATATCATTGGATATAGTTATATCTGATAGTTCCAATAAATGTGCAAATGGTTTGGCGTCATCTCATAAATTTCAAAAAAAAAGGTGTGATAATTTCATCTTGGAGGCGATATTCGCGGACGGTGGATCGCCACAGTTAATGGCGGGAGGGTGCCATTGCAATTCCTATACAAATTTAGTGTTTGAAATCAATTCCTTCGCACATGCTATTGTTTCAATAGTGGCAAAACGATTTTCAAATTACATGTGCAACTCCTTAAAAATTATAAGTGATGGAATAGTGCATTCAATTCAAGTGGAAAAGGACATATATTTTTTCACTAAGTATGGACATACAATTATGCATCAAAATGTGCGAAACTATCTTCACTGCATATCCATTTTTCAAATGTTTCAATATTCATTGGCTGGTTCAAAGGAAATTGAAAATGTTGAGGTTGAAATCTATCTTCAGCACATGCTATTGTTTCAATAGAGCTAATATGTTTTTCACGTTACATGTGCAGTTCTTAAGTATGACCTTGTAAATGAAATTGTGTCTTCGACAATATGGAAACTGGAGCAATAAGCACTATATGAGCTATAAATAAACCGAACATTGTTTTCAATTGGAATTGCTATATTCTCTACTGTATATCACATCAAGATTTTAAGCACATTATTCCCCTACTATATCGTTGGATATAGTTATATCTGATAGTTCCAATAAATGTGCAAATGGTTTGGCGTCATCTCATAAATTTCAAAAAAAAAGGTGTGATAATTTCATCTTGGAGGCGATATTCGCGGACGGTGGATCGCCACAGTTAATGGCGGGAGGGTGCCATTGCAATTCCTATACAAATTTAGTGTTTGAAATCAATTCCTTCGCACATGCTATTGTTTCAATAGTGCCTAAAGGATTTTCAAATTACATGTGCAACTCCTTAAAAATTATAAGTGATGGAATAGTGCATTCCATTTATAGTGGAGATGGACATATATTTTTTCATAAAATTCTAAGTAAGGACATACAATTATGCATCAAAATGTGCGAAACTATCGTCAGTGCATTTCCATTTTTCAAATGTTTCAATATTAATTGGCTGGTTCAAAGGAAATTGAAAATGTTGAGGTTGAAATCTATCTTCAGCACATGCTATTGTTTCAATAGAGCTAATATGTTTTTCACATTACATGTGCAGTTCTAAAGTATGACCTTGTAAATGATTTTTTTCTTCGACTAATATGGAAACTGGAGCAATAAGCACTATATCAGCTATAAATAAACAGAACATTGTTTTCAATTGGAGATGCTATATTCTCTACTGTAATTCACATCAAGAGATTAAGCACATTATTCCCCTACTATATCATTGGATATAGTTATATCTAATAGTTCCAATAAATGTGCAAATGGTTTGGCGTCATCTCATAAATTTCAAAAAAAAAAGGTGTGATAATTTCATCTTGGAGGCGATATTCGCGGACGGTGGATCGCCACAGTTAATGGCGGGAGGGTGCCATTGCAATTCCTATACATATTTAGTGTTTGAAATCAATTCCTTCGCACATGCTATTGTTTCAATAGTGCCAAAACGATTTTAAAATTACATGTGCAACTCCTTAAAAATTATAAGTGATGGAATAGTGCATTCCATTCAAGTGGAAAAGGACATATATTTTTTCACTAAGTATGGACATACAATTATGCATCAAAATGTGCGAAACTATCTTCACTGCATATCCATTTTTCAAATGTTTCAGTATTCATTGGCTGGTTCAAAGGAAATTGAAAATGTTGAGGTTCAAATCTATCTTCAGCACATGCTATTGTTTCAATAGAGCTAATATGTTTTTCACATTACATGTGCAGTTCTTAAGTATGACCTTGTAAATGAAATTGTGTCTTCGACAATATGGAAACTGGAGCAATAAGCACTATATGAGCTATAAATAAACCGAACATTGTTTTCAATTGGAATTGCTATATTCTCTACTGTATTTCACATCAAGATTTTAAGCACATTATTCCCCTACTATATCGTTGGATATAGTTATATCTGATAGTTCCAATAAATTTGCAAATGGTTTGGCGTCATCTCATAAATTTAAAAAAAAAAGGTGTGATAATTTCATCTTGGAGGCGATATTCGCGGACGGTGGATCGCCACAGTTAATGGCGGGAGGGTGCCATTGCAATTCCTATACAAATTTAGTGTTTGAAATCAATTCCTTCGCACATGCTATTGTTTCAATAGTGCCAAAACGATTTTAAAATTACATGTGCAACTCCTTAAAAATTATAAGTGATGGAATAGTGCATTCCATTCTAGTGGAAAAGGACATATATTTTTTCACTAAGTATGGACATACAATTATGCATCCAAATGTGCGAAACTATCTTCACTGCATATCCATTTTTCAAATGTTTCAATATTCATTGGCTGGTTCAAAGGAAATTGAAAATGTTGAGGTTGAAATCTATCTTCAGCACATGCTATTGTTTCAATAGAGCTAATATGTTTTTCACATTACATGTGCAGTTCTTAAGTATGACCTTGTAAATGAAATTGTGTCTTCGACAATATGGAAACTGGAGCAATAAGCACTATATGAGCTATAAATAAACCGAACATTGTTTTCAATTGGAATTGCTATATTCTCTACTGTATTTCACATCAAGATTTTAAGCACATTATTCCCCTACTATATAATTGGATATAGTTATATCTGATAGTTCCAATAAATGTGCAAATGGTTTGGCGTCATCAAATAATTTTCAAAAAAAAGGTGTGATAATTTCATCTTGGAGGCGATATTCGCGGACGGTGGATCGCCACAGTTAATGGCGGGAGGGAGCCATTGCAATTCCTATACAAATTTAGTGTTTGAAATCAATTCCTTCGCACATGCTATTGTTTCAATAGTGCCAAAACGATTTTCAAATTACATGTGCAACTCCTTAAAAATTATAAGTGATGGAATAGTGCATTCCATTCAAGTGGAAAAGGACATATATTTTTTCACTAAGTATGGACATACAATTATGCATCAAAATGTGCGAAACTATCTTCACTGCATATCCATTTTTCAAATGTTTCAATATTCATTGGCTGGTTCAAAGGAAATTGAAAATGTTGAGGTTCAAATCTATCTTCAGCACATGCTATTGTTTCAATAGAGCTAATATGTTTTTCACATTACATGTGCAGTTCTTAAGTATGACCTTGTAAATGAAATTGTGTCTTCGACAATATGGAAACTGGAGCAATAAGCACTATATGAGCTATAAATAAACAGAACATTGTTTTCAATTGGAGATGCTATATTCTCTACTGTAATTCACATCCAGATTTTAAGCACATTATTCCCCTACTATATCGTTGGATATAGTTATATCTGATAGTTCCAATAAATGTGCAAATGGTTTGGCGTCATCTCATAAATTTCAAAAAAAAGGTGTGATACTTTCATCTTGGAGGCGATATTCGCGGACGGTGGATCGCCACAGTTAATGGCGGGAGGGTGCCATTGCAATTCCTATACAAATTTAGTGTTTGAAATCAATTCCTTCGCACATGCTATTGTTTCAATAGTGCCAAAACGATTTTCAAATTACATGTGCAACTCCTTAAAAATTATAAGTGATGGAATAGTGCATTCCATTCAAGTGGAAAAGGACATATATTTTTTCACTAAGTATGGACATACAATTATGCATCAAAATGTGCGAAACTATCTTCACTGCATATCCATTTTTCAAATGTTTCAATATTCATTGGCTGGTTCAAAGGAAATTGAAAATGTTGAGGTTGAAATCTATCTTCAGCACATGCTATTGTTTCAATAGAGCTAATATGTTTTTCACATTACATGTGCAGTTCTTAAGTATGACCTTGTAAATGAAATTGTGTCTTCGACAATATGGAAACTGGAGCAATAAGCACTATATGAGCTATAAATAAACAGAACATTGTTTTCAATTGGAGATGCTATATTCTCTACTGTAATTCACATCCAGATTTTAAGCACATTATTCCCCTACTATATCGTTGGATATAGTTATATCTGATAGTTCCAATAAATGTGCAAATGGTTTGGCGTCATCTCATAAATTTCAAAAAAAGGTGTGATACTTTCATCTTGGAGGCGATATTCGCGGACGGTGGATCGCCGCAGTTAATGGCGGGAGGGTGCCATTGCAATTCCTATACAAATTTAGTGTTTGAAATCAATTCCTTCGCACATGCTATTGTTTCAATAGTGCCAAAACGATTTTCAAATTACATGTGCAACTCCTTAAAAATTATAAGTGATGTAATAGTGCATTCCATTCAAGTGGAAAAGGACATATATTTTTTCACTAAGTATGGACAAACAATTATGCATCCAAATGTGCGAAACTATCTTCACTGTATATCCATTTTTCAAATGTTTCAATATTCATTGGCTGGTTCAAAGGAAATTGAAAATGTTGAGGTTGAAAACTATCTTCAGCACATGCTATTGTTTCAATAGAGCTAATATGTTTTTCACATTACATGTGCAGTTCTTAAGTATGACCTTGTAAATGAAATTGTGTCTTCGACAATATGGAAACTGGAGCAATAAGCACTATATGAGCTATAAATAAACCGAACATTGTTTTCAATTGGAATTGCTATATTCTCTACTGTATTTCACATCAAGATTTTAAGCACACTATTCTCCTACTATATCATTGGATATAGTTATATCTGATAGTTCCAATTTATGTGCAAATGGTTTGGCGTCATCTCATAAATTTCAAAAAAAAAAGGTGTGATAATTTCATCTTGGAGGCGATATTCGCGGACGGTGGATCGCCACAGTTAATGGCGGGAGGGTGCCATTGCAATTCCTATACAAATTTAGTGTTTGAAATCAATTCCTTCGCACATGCTATTGTTTCAATAGTGCAAAAACGATTTTAAAATTACATGTGCAACTCCTTAAAAATTATAAGTGATGGAATAGTGCATTCCATTCAAGTGGAAAAGGACATACATTTTTTCACTAAGTATGGACATACAATTATGCATCCAAATGTGCGAAACTATGTTCACTGCATATCCATTTTTCAAATGTTTCAATATTCATTGGCTGGTTCAAAGGAAATTGAAAATGTTGAGGTTGAAATCTATCTTCAGCACATGCTATTGTTTCAATAGAGCTAATATGTTTTTCACATTACATGTGCAGTTCTTAAGTATGACCTTGTAAATGATATTGTGTCTTCGACTAATATGGAAACTGGAGCAATAAGCACTATATGAGCTATAAATAAACAGAAAATTGTATTCAATTGGAGATGCTATATTCTCTACTGTAATTCACATCAAGATTTTAAGCACATTATTCCCCTACTATATCGTTCCATCGTATCGTTGCCATTGCAATTCCTATACAAATTTAGTGTTTGAAATCAATTCCTTCGCACATGCTATTGTTTCAATAGTGCCAAAACGATTTTCAAATTACATGTGCAACTCCTTAAAAACTAAAAGTTATGGAATAGTGCATTCCTTTATAGTGGAGATGGACATATATTTTTTCATAAAATTCTAAGTATGGACATACAATTATGCATCAAAATGTGCGAAACTATCGTCATTGCATTTCCATTTTTCAAATATTTCAATATTAATTGGCTGGTTCAAAGGAAATTGAAAATGTTGAGGTTGAAATCTATCTTCAGCACATGCTATTGTTTCAATAGAGCTAATATGTTTTTCACATTACATGTGCAGTTCTTAAGTATGCCCTTGTAAATGAAATTGTGTCTTCGACAATATGGAAACTGGAGCAATAAGCACTATATGAGCTATAAATAAACAGAACATTGTTTTCAATTGGAGATGCTATATTCTCTACTGTATTTCACATCAAGATTTTAAGCACACTATTCCCCTACTATATCATTGGATATAGTTATATCTGATAGTTCCAATAAATGTGCAAATGGTTTGGCGTCATCTCATAAATTTCAAAAAAAAAGGTGTGATAATTTCATCTTGGAGGCGATATTCGCGGACGGTGGATCGCCACAGTTAATAGCGGGAGGGTGCCATTGCAATTCCTATACAAATTTAGTGTTTGAAATCAATTCCTTCGCACATGCTATTGTTTCAATAGTGCCAAAACGATTTTCAAATTACATGTGCAACTCCTTAAAAATTATAAGTGATGGAATAGTGTATTCCATTCAAGTGGAAAAGGACATATATTTTTTCACTAAGTATGGACATACAATTATGCATCAAAATGTGCGAAACTATCTTCACTGCATTTCCATTTTTCAAATGTTTCAATATTCATTGGCTGGTTCAAAGGAAATTGAAAATGTTGAGGTTGAAATCTATCTTCAGCACATGCTATTGTTTCAATAGAGCTAATATGTTTTTCACATTACATGTGCAGTTCTTAAGTATGACCTTGTAAATGAAATTGTGTCTTCGACAATATGGAAACTGGAGCAATAAGCACTATATGAGCTATAAATAAACAGAACATTGTTTTCAATTGGAGATGCTATATTCTCTACTGTAATTCACATCAAGATTTTAAGCACATTATTCCCCTACTATATCGTTGGATATAGTTATATCTGATAGTTCCAATAAATGTGCAAATGGTTTGGCGTCATCTCATAAATTTAAAAAAAAAAGGTGGGATAATTTCATCTTGGAGGCGATATTCGCGGACGGTGGATCGCCACAGTTAATGGCGGGAGGGTGCCATTGCAATTCCTATACAAATTTAGTGTTTGAAATCAATTTTTTCGCACATGCTATTGTTTCAATAGTGCCAAAACGATTTTGAAATTACATGTGCAACTCCTTAAAAATTACAAGTGATGGAATAGTGCATTCTATTTATAGTGGAAATGGACATATATTTTTTCATAAAATTCTAAGTATGGACATACAATTATGCATCAAAATGTGCGAAACTATCTACACTGCATTTCCATTTTTCAAATGTTTAAATATTAATTGGCTGCTTCAAAGGAAATTGAAAATGTTGAGGTTGAAATTTATCTTCAGCACATGCTATTGTTTCAATAGAGCTAATATGTTTTTCACATTACATGTGCAGTTCTTAAGTATGACCTTGTAAATGAAATTGTGTCGTCGACAATATGGAAACAGGAGCAATAAGCACTATATCAGCTATAAATAAACAGAACATTGTTTTCAATTGGAGATGCTATATTCTCTACTGTAATTCACATCATGATTTTAAGCACATTATTCCCCTACTATATCATTGGATACAGTTATATCTGATAGTTCCAATAAATGTGCAAATGGTTTGGCGTCATCTCATAAATTTCAAAAAAAAAGGTGTGATAATTTCATCTTGGAGGCGATATTCGCGGACGGTGGATCGCCACAGTTAATGGCGGGAGGGTGCCATTGCAATTCCTATACAAATTTAGTGTTTGAAATCAATTCCTTCGCACATGCTATTGTTTCAATAGTGCCAAAACGATTTTCAAATTACATGTGCAACTCCTTAAAAATTATAAGTGATGGAATAGTGCATTCCATTCAAGTGGAAAAGGACATATATTTTTTCACTAAGTATGGACATACAATTATGCATCCAAATGTGCGAAACTATCTTCACTGCATATCCATTTTTCAAATGTTTCAATATTTATTGGCTGGTTCAAAGGAAATTGAAAATGTTGAGGTTGAAATCTATTTTCAGCACATGCTATTGTTTCAATAGAGCTAATATGTTTTTCACATTACATGTGCAGTTCTTAAGTATAACCTTGTAAATGATATTGTGTCTTCGACTAATATGGAAACTGGAGCAATAAGCACTATATGAGCTATAAATAAACAGAACATTGTATTCAATTGGAGATGCTATATTCTCTACTGCAATTCACATCAAGATTTTAAGCACATTATTCCCCTACTATATCATTGGATATAGTTATATCTGATAGTTCCAATAAATGTACAAATGGTTTGGCGTCATCTCATAAATTTTAAAAAAAAAGGTGTGATAATTTCATCTTGGAGGCGATATTCGCGGACGGTGGATCGCCACAGTTAATGGCGGGAGGGTGCCATTGCATTTCCTATACAAATTTAGTGTTTGAAATCAATTCCTTCGCACATGCTATTGTTTCAATAGTGCCAAAACGATTTTCAAATTACATGTGCAACTCCTTAAAAATTATAAGTGATGGAATAGTGCATTCCATTCAAGTGGAAAAGGACGTATAATATTTCACTAAGTATGGACATACAATAATGCATCAAAATGTGCGAAACTATCTTCACTGCATTTCCATTTTTCAAATGTTTCAATATTCATTGTCTGGTCCAAAGGAAATTGAAAATGTTGAGGTTGAAATCTATCTTCAGCACATGCTATTGTTTCAATAGAGCTAATATGTTTTTCACATTACATGTGCAGTTCTTAAGTATGACCTTGTAAATGAAATTGTGTCTTCGACAATATGGGAACTGGAGCAATAAGCACTATATGAGCTATAAATAAACAGAACATTGTTTTCAATTGGAGATGCTATATTCTCTACTGTAATTCACATCAAGATTTTAAGCACATTATTTCCCTACTATATCGTTGGATATAGTTATATCTGATAGTTCCAATAAATGTGCAAATGGTTTGGCGTCATCTCATAAATTTCAAAAAAAAAGGTGTGATAATTTATCTTGGAGGCGATATTCGCGGACGGTGGATCGCCACAGTTAATGGCGGGAGGGTGCAATTGCAATTCCTATACAAATTTAGTGTTTGAAATCAATTCCTTCGCACATGCTATTGTTTCAATAGTGCCAAAACGATTTTCAAATTACATGTGCAACTCCTTAAAAATTATAAGTGATGGAATAGTACATTCCATTCAAGTGGAAAAGGACATATATTTTTTCACTAAGTATGGACATACAATTATGCATCAAAATGTGCGAAACTATCTTCACTGCATATCCATTTTTCAAATGTTTCAATATTCATTCGCTGGTTCAAAGGAAATTGAAAATGTTGAGGTTGAAATCTATCTTCAGCACATGCTATTGTTTCAATAGAGCTAATATGTTTTTCACATTACATGTGCAGTTCTTAAGTATGACCTTGTAAATGAAATTGTGTCTTCGACAATATGGAAACTGGAGCAATAAGTACTATATCAGCTATAAATAAACAGAACATTGTTTTCAATTGGAGATGCTATATTCTCTACTGTAATTCACATCAAGATTTTAAGCACATTATTCCCCTACTATATCATTGGATATAGTTATATCTGATAGTTCCAATAAATGTGCAAATGGTTTGGCGTCATCTCATAAATTTCAAAAAAAAGGTGTGATAATTTCATCTTGTAGGCGATATTCGCGGACGGAGGATCGCCACAGTTAATGACGGGAGCGTGCCATTGCAATTCCTATACAAATATGGTGTTTGAAATCAATTCCTTCGCACATGCTATTGTTTCAATAGTGCCAAAACGATTTTCAAATTACATGTGCAACTCCTTAAAAATTATAAGTGATGGAATAGTGTATTCCATTCAAGTGGAAAAGGACATATATTTTTTCACTAAGTATGGACATACAATTATGCATCCAAATGTGCGAAACTATCTTCACTGCATTTCCATTTTTCAAATGTTTCAATATTCATTGGCTGGTTCAAAGGAAATTGAAAATGTTGAGGTTGAAATCTATCTTCAGCACATGCTATTGTTTCAATAGAGCTAATATCTTTTTCACATTACATGTGCAGTTCTTAAGTATGACCTTGTAAATGAAATTGTGTCTTCGACTAATATGGAAACTGGAGCAATAACCACTATATGAGCTATAAATAAACAGAACATTGTATTCAATTGGAGATGCTATATTCTCTACTGTAATTCACATCAAGGTTTTAAGCACATTATTCCCCTACTATATCATTGGATATAGTTATATCTGATAGTTCCAATAAATGTGCAAATGGTTTGGCGTCATCTCATAAATTTTAAAAAAAAAGGTGTGATAATTTCATCTTGGAGGCGATATTCGCGGACGGTGGATCGCCACAGCTAATGGCGGGAGGGTGCCATTGCAATTCCTATACAAATTTAGTGTTTGAAATCAATTCCTTCGCACATGCTATTGTTTCAATAGTGCCAAAAGGATTTTCAAATTACATGTGCAACTCCTTAAAAATTATAAGTGATGGAATAGTGCATTCCATTTATAGTGGAGATGGACATATATTTTTTCATAAAATTCTAATTAAGGACATACAATTATGCATCAACATGTGCGAAACTATCGTCAGTGCATTTCCATTTTTCAAATGTTTCAATATTAATTGGCTGGTTCAAAGGTAATTGAAAATGTTGAGGTTGAAATCTATCTTCAGCACATGCTATTGTTTCAATAGAGCTAATATGTTTTTCACATTACATGTGCAGTTCTAAAATATGACCTTGTAAATGAAATTGTGTCTTCGACAATATGGAAACTGGAGCAATAAGCACTATATCAGCTATAAATAAACAGAACATTATTTTCATTTGGAGATGCTAAATTCTCTGCTGTAATTCACATCGAGATTTTAAGCACATTATTCCCCTACTATATCGTTGGATATAGTTATATCTGATAGTTCCAATAAATGTGCAAATGGTTTGGCGTCATCTCATAAATTTAAAAAAAAAAGGTGTGATAATTTCATCTTGGAGGCGATATTCGCGGACGGTGGTTCGCCACAGTTAATGGCGGGAGGGTGCCATTGCAATTCCTATACAAATTTAGTGTTTGAAATCAATTCCTTCGCACATGCTATTGTTTCAATGGTGCCAAAACGATTTTCAAATTACATGTGCAACTCCTTAAAAATTATAAGTGATGGAATAGTGCATTCCATTCAAGTGGAAAAGGACATATATTTTTTCACTAAGTATGGACATACAATTATGCATTAAAATGTGCGAAACTATCTTCACTGCATATCCATTTTTCAAATGTTTCAATATTCATTGGCTGGTTCAAAGGAAATTGAAAATGTTGAGGTTGAAATCTATCTTCAGCACATGCTATTGTTTCAATAGAGCTAATATGTTTTTCACATTACATGTGCAGTTCTTAAGTATGACCTTGTAAATGAAATTGTGTCTTCGACAATATGGAAACTGGAGCAATAAGCACTATATGAGCTATAAATAAACAGAACATTGTTTTCAATTGGAGATGCTATATTCTCTACTGTAATTCACATCAAGATTTAAAGCACATTATTCCCCTACTATATCGTTGGATATAGTTATATCTGATAGTTCCAATAAATGTGCAAATGGTTTGGCGTCATCTCATAAATTTCAAGAAAAAGGTGTGATAATTTCATCTTGGAGGCGATATTCGCGGACGGTGGATCGCCACAGTTAATGGCGGGAGGGTGCCATTGCAATTCCTATACAAATTTAGTGTTTGAAATCAATTCCTTCGCACATGCTATTGTTTCAATAGTGCCAAAACGATTTTCAAATTACATGTGCAACTCCTTAATAATTATAAGTGATAGAATAGTGCTTTCCATTTATAGGGGAAATGGACATACCTTTTTTCGTTAAATTCTAAGTTTGAACAAAGGAATATGTATCAAAATGTGCGATATAATCATCACTGCATTTCCATTTTTCACATGTTTTCATTTTAAATTGGCTGGTTCAAAGCAAATTCAACATTTTGAGGTTGAAATCTATATTCAGCACATGCTATTGTTTCAATAGAGCCAATATATTTTTCACATTACATGTGCCGTTCTTAAGTATGACCTTATAAATGAAATTGTGTCTTCGACTAATATGGAAACTGGCGCAATAAGCACTATATGAGCTACAAATAAACAGAACATTGTGTTCAAATTGGAAATGATATATTCTCTACTGTGATTCACATCGAGATTTTAAGCACATTATTCCCCTACTATATCATTGGATATAGTTATATAAGATAGTTCCCAATAAATGTGCAAATGGTATTTGTATCTTCTCATTAGTTTTAAAAAAAAAAGGTGTGATAATTTCATTTTGCAGGCTATATTCGCGGACGGTGGATCGGCACAATTAATGGCGGGAGGGTGCTATTGCAATTGCTATACAAATATAACAATATAGTGCTTGAAATCAATTGCTTCGCACATGCTATTGTTTCAATAGTGCCAAAATGATTTTCAAATTACATGTGCAATTACTAAATAATTATAAGTGATGGAATAGTGCTTTCCATTTATAGTGGAGATGGACATATCTTTTTTCATAATATTTCAAGTATGAATACACAATTATGTATCAAACTGTGGGATATAATCGCCACTGTATTTCCATTTTTGAATTGTTTTCAATATTAATATGTTGGTTCAAAGCCAATACGAAATGTTCAGGGTGACTTCTATCTTCAGCACATGCTATTGTTTCAACACAGCTAACACGATTTCAAATTACATGCGCCGTTCCTTACTAAAAAATATTGGATTTTACATATTAAATGTGGAAGTTAATTCATCTAATTTGATGAGAACATGTTTATAAGCACCTCAAAATTAGAGGAGGGTAAGGAGTCGCCACGTTTCCATTTTTAAATATTTTCAATATATAATGACTTGTTTATATAATATAAATCATATTTGAGATGGATGTAATTACTTCACCACATGCTATTGCTTCAATAGTTTCAATATGATTTCAACATACATGTGGAGTTGCTAAATAATTATGAATGATGGAATGGTGTTTCCCAATTATAGTAAAGTTCATTTATCTTATTTCATAAGAATCTATGTATAAACATAGATTGTATTGAAATGTGCGATTTAATCGCCACTTTTTTTTTTTTTTTTTTTTTTTTAATGTTTTCACAATCGATTGGCTATTTCAAAGTTTTAAACAATGTGGAGGTTGAAATAACTTCTTCAGCAAATGCTATTGTTTCATTTGAGTCAATATGTTTTTCACATTACATGTGCAGTTCTTAAGTATGACGGTATAAATGAAACTGTGTCTTCGACTAATATGGAAACTGACGCAATAAGCACTATATGAGCTATAAATAAACATTACATTATTTTCCAATTGCAGTTGATATATTCCCTACTGAAATTCACATCGTCATTATTACGCACATTATTCACCTACGATATTATTGGATATAGTTCTATGCCATAGTTTCGAATAAATGTGCAAATGCCTTTGCGTCATCTTATAAATTTTAAAAAGGTGTGAGAATTTCATTTTCAGGCGATATTCGTGGACGGAGAATCGCCACAAGTAAAGGCGGGAGGGTGCCGTTGCAATTTCTATACATTTATAACAATGTAGTGTTTGAAACCAATTCCTTCGCACATGCTATTATTTCAATGGTGCCAAAATGATTTTCAAATAACATGTTTAGTTCTTAAATAATTATAAGTGATGAAGTAGTGTTTTCCATTTGGACATCTTTTTTCATAAAATCCTAATTTATTAAAATGTGCTATATAATCGTCAGTGCATTTCCATTTTTCAAAACTGTACAATATGTATTGCGTGGTTCAATACAAATAAAATTGTTGAGTTTGAAATCTTTCTTATGCACATGCTATTGTTTCAATAGAGCTAACACGATTTCAAACTAAATGTGCTGTTCCTGACTAAAAATAAATGGATTGTTTCTAATAATTATGGATATTAAGTGATCTAATTTGATGAGAACTTGTTTATAAGCACCTCTATATTGAAATGTGTTGTAGGAATCACATTTAAATTTTTAAATATTTTCAATATTGAATGGATTGTTAAAATAATATAAATAATAGTTGAGATGGATATAATTACTTCAGCACATGCTATTATTTCAATTTTTTCAATTTGGCTTTAAAAAACATGTGCAGTTCCTAAATAATTATGAATGATGGAATGGTGTTTTGCAATATTAGTGGAAATTCACTTATCCTGTTTCATAAGAATCTATGTAAAAACACATACATGCATTGAAATGTGCGATTTAATCCTCACTGTATTTTCCATTTTTTCAAATATTTTCATAATTGACTGGTTCATAGTGCATAAAACAATGTTGAGGTTGAAATAGCTTCTACAACACATGCTATTGTTTCAATAGTACCAATATAATTTTGAATTACTTGTGCCGTTCTAAAAAAAAGAAAAAATAATGATTATTGGATTTGTGTCTTGAACTTAAATACTGAACTTGGATAAATGCTGCATTTTAATAAGCAATGTATAAACATTTTTTCATTTTTGTGTGATATAATTGTTATTCAACTTTACCTTGTTAAATTTTTGAATATAATTCTTCCAGGATTATATTGAATATGCTTTATTGTACATTTTTCAAAACAATTACCAATTTGCTTTTCTGTCTTTAAATATACTTAAAAAAAGGTTTGAAATACTATTTTAAAAGCGGTATTCGTGGATCGAGGGAAATCACCTAGGAATGGCAGGAGTATGTTGTTCACATACATGTATTATAATGATATTTTTTTAAATAATTTCATCAGGAAATGCTATTGTTTTAATAGGGCCAATATGATTTTTTAATTACATGTGCTGTTGTAAAAAATATTTCGATATTTGATTGGTGTCTTCAACTTAAATATTGAAAGTGACAAAATATTGCATGAAACAAGCAATGTATAAATATGGATATTTTTAATTGTCTAATTTAATCAATATTGAATTATATTTATCAAAGGTATCAGTATTATTATTTAATGATTTTAATTCATGTGGTTCATCAGACATGTATTGACAAAAATTTGTAATTTTTTTTTTTTAAATATTAAACAAAAATGTGGAATAACTGTTTTCAGCGGTGGTATTGTGAAAGGACAATCACCACAAGCAATGGCAGGGTGGTGCCATTGCTATTTCCATGCATATATTATAATGGTTATTGTTAAAATATTTTCATCAGCACACACTATCGTTTGAATAATGTAAATATGCTTTTCGAATTATATGTCTGAATATTGAAATGGTGTATTTGGCTTAAATATTGAAACTGACAAAATGTTAATTTGTAGCAAGGTATATATGTATAAACATAATGTTATTTTAATTGTATGATAATATCATCACTGAATTTAAATTTTTCAAAGGAAGCAACTTAACCTTTTACAATTGCTATGAATATGATTTATATGCATTTTTTCACAAAAAAAGGTATAATACTACTGGAGTTATGTTTATTTAGATCCATTAATAAGATATATATTTTTTGTATATCAAAGTTGAAAATTGTACAGTTTGCATTAATTTGTTAACTCCATGGTTAATTTCTAATATAAAACTGGTATGAAAAATTGAATATCAGGGGAGGAAAATGTTTAAATAACACAAGATTATTATAATTACTATAATGCATTCTAGGAGTTAATTTAAACATCATTTATAATTAAAGCTAAAATTTATTTGTTTATGAGCATCTTAGTATTATTTTGAGTTATATATACTTTTAGTGTTTAAATATGTACTTTAAAAATGATAATGTTAATTTTATAATATGCTACAGTAAATTAATGTATTGTTTCAGATACCTCGAAACAGTGGTTTCTGGTATGGCATCAAATTGCAATTCATCTTGAAGATTTATCAGCTAAAATCACCTTTTGGTATCTGCAAAGTTGAAGACAGATTACAGGCTATCTCAAGAAGCTATTGGATTCTCAGTGCAAACAGTAGTGTGATTCCAAATATTTTATAAAGTTTAATTTTCCCCATTAAATTTACTTGCCACATGGAACCTTTTAGGTAGAATTTCTGTGACATGATCATTTAAATGCATGCACCTTGCCCTCCATTTTTCCAAATATTCCTCATTATTTGTTATTTAAGGCAAATAAAATTGTACTGATCCTCATGAATTGGAAGAAATGCAAGCAGAAAAGTTTATAATTTCATTCCTGCAGAAATAATTAAAAACTTTTAATTAAAAATAAATGTCATGGTGACAAATCTAGTTGCTCAATAAGTACTGTTTTAATTAGAAAAAAAATATTTGGAGGGACTCACCTATCCTTAAAGAAGGGTACTGCTGAGCGATATGCATAGCCTCTTCCTCACAACCCGGCCAGGACTGATGGATTTTTTCGGGGCGTAAAAATCTAAAGTATGGCTTCCTTTGGAAGGGAAGTAAAGCTGTGGGTCCCATGTCATACATTTACGGCACAGAAAAGAACCTCAAGCCTAAAAGAGAGGCCTCTGAGCAAAATTTGTCGGCCATTTCATGCCCTGAGTTGAATGGGACGCTGATGACCTGAGATGTTAAAGAGCGTCCTTAAATAAATCAATCAAAAAAAAAAATCTTCCTCACAACAGCCCATTTCTTCTCTCTGTTAGATTGGCAAAATAATTTTTGTAATTATTTGTAAATTTACAAATAAGGTAAAACGTTAAAGAAATCTTAAAACTCCAAATATTTCAAGTAATGCCACCCGATACCACCCTCTAACAAAGCACTGTCAATGTCCATATGTTACAATGTTTTGTAAAATAATATTATTTTACCTAAAAAAATTTCAGTATCTTTAATTTTGTATCAATTATTTTTCACATAGTGGTCAACAAATCCAATGTTTTGTATTGTATTTATTAACTATTGAATGATGTATAGAAAATTATAGTACTGCAGAGTGATGAATATAGTGTGATTTCTAGTGCAGAACATTATGAGCAAAGAATTAGCCTCAGAATAAGTACCTATTAACCTGAAAATTAAGTTTAAAATTCTGTTTGGAATTTTTATATATATATCAGAATAATTGTCCCAAAGTCAAAATATTAGTAAAATGGTATCTGATATCATCAGAATCAAGAATTTAAATTATCCTGAAAGAAATGTTGTCTAACTTGTTTAATTTGAAGGTGAAAGTACCACAATAAAATCTTGAAAAGACAATTTGAACTAAGAACTTTTAAGCAATAAAATTCAAGGAGGCAAAAAATTTTAACTAAGGAATAATGTGAATAAAAATGTTTGAATTAAACAAGCTACACTGAACATTACGTTTGATTTTGTGTACCTAAAAATATTAGAAATAATTTAATATTTAAAATGTGGGTCAAACATTTTTTTCCTCAATAATTTTAGTCCAATGAACTGCCCACTGCTAAATTTAAAGGTACAATGTGCATTTTTCATTAAAAAATCTTATTAAGAAACTATGCAAGTTTAATTACAAATCGGCTCACTCAAATCTTGAAAGACAAAAAGTTTCCTTTATGCATAATATGTTTTATAATTTAGCTGCACCAAAAACATGAGGGACTCTTCTTTTTTAATGCAAATAGAATTGAAGGGAAAAGTCCTGTTGTTATATGTCATACGCATTCTTTTTTAGGTTAATGTCAAATCAGAATAATGTTAATTTAATAAATATAAAAGAACTAAATGCTAGAGAAATAAGCTCAAAATTTCAATTCCAGAAAAACTTAACAGTGGTAATAAAACAAATTGTAAATGGCTACTCAACTATAATAAACAGAAATCACAACATTAACAACAAAAACCTTAAAATTTTTAATTAATTATTTGAGGAAACAGTAGCAAACATAACAACAGTTTTTAACTTAAAATACTAATTGGAACTTGTACAGTGAAGCTAATTATATAATTAAGATTATTGTATGACGAGTTGAACTACACACTCAGAAGTTGAGCTGAGGAACAGACAATGATCTTTGGAACATTTTCTACATTTGAACCCATAAGTAAGCCAATAGGAGTGTATAATTCAACTCAGTCATACAATAACCTTAATTATTCAGGTTAGAAAATCCCAACACATTATATGCATATAATAACATTTACCTGGAACAACAGGAATTATCATCATTATTGTTACATGGATGTTGTTTAGGAGCAGAATATTCAACAAAAAACTCTATGGAATGGTGAAGTCCGCATATAAATTAGATGAATATGCCATATAAAACCATAAATATTTTTAAGTTTTGTTTAAAAAAAATATATGTCGAAATGTGTGGTCCCAATTAGACCACAGCAATTTAATATAATCCGAATGCAGATAAAAATTTTGTCAAACTACTTATTGTTTCAGTTTTGATTTGATGCAACTCATATGGTAACATAATATTAATTACTCCTTAAAAAGTGCAAAAAAATTAACTTAACAACCTTTAGGATATATTTAACATGGTACTACTAGAATAACTGAAACCTCTAAAACCATCACTGATATTTTTGTAATTCCAACAAGTTTGACTCTTCAGTAATATCTCCACTAATTAATGGATTATTTGATCATGGTATTCAAGTTAAATGCATAAAGACTATGGTCATAATAACCAAAGTAAATAAAGCAAGGTAAAATTCAAGGTTACAAACAAAGAAAATATTTTATTAATGAGATTAGGAGTTGGTAATAGTGACATTATTAGCTTTACTTATGTGTTTAAAACAGGACATTTCAAGAGCATGTGCTCCCTTCTTCAGTTTCAGACCTACTTCTACAAACTTTTCTTGTGCCTTGGGACATGAATCATGGGAATGATGAAACTTGATTAGTGATGTAAAAAAATTTTTAATTTTTTTGCATGTATTCAAAATTAATTTTGAAGTATGTTTTCCAATTATTATAATAAATGTACATAAACATACTCATAATGACTATATAGCTTACTACAGGAATTAAAAAAAATATATGTGCAGGAAGGAAATGTAATGATGTAAATTTAAAAAATCATAAATATTACTGTGAAATTCTTAAGAATGTAATATAAATATCATATTGATTGGTTGTACAATACATGGGACATTATATGTGAAACAGACAAAAAATACAGGCCAAAGTACTATTATATGAAATAATAGTACTGTAAGATATTAAAAAGCCAGATAAAATAGTTAAAATGTTTACTACTTTTTCCATAAATATTACTAATGAAATGAACATAACTTTGGAAATAAAGAGAAAACCCTGATTTTTTTCAATTAATTTTTCTAGATCAGTTCCTAAATTCAATACTAAATCTATAATCACATCAGAAATAACTGAAATTATCCATCCTTTAAAGATAAAAGATTGAAAAGGAAATGATGAAATTAGTACTAGTTTTAAAGGCTTGCTCTACATTTATAAATATGCCCTAAGTACATTGAATCCCTTAAGGTTGGAATTTCTCTACAAAAGGCTTAATGTGATGTTGTTAATCCCTCATTTAAGAAAAATGATAAACATTATACTTCTATAAATATGTTACTTACGAAGCTGTTGACAATGGAGTGGCAATATAACCTAAACTTAAGTATTAATTTTTTACGTTAAACTCCACTCACATTCCCATCTTCAGTTGCTCACTGAACCACCGTTACTCGAAATGATGGCTGGACAACCAGATGTTCCTGTGGTGGCCTCTGTTGGTTGAAGTAGGAAGTTGCTGAGTTCATCCATAGGAGGAAACTCGAAATTCATTAGGTTTTCTCTATTTTTTAATATTAAAAGTTTTTCCCAAGTGGATAACTCCAGTGGGTTGTGAAGATGTTTCAACAGTTTAATTCCCAGTTTTATTTCACGGTTTTTGGTCCAAAAGTTAGGAATATTCGGTTTAAACAGGTGGATAAATCAGTAGTAGCAGCTCACTTTTGGACTAAAAACCATGAAATAAAACTGGGAATTAAACTGCTGAAACATCTTCACAACACATTGGAGTTATCCACTTGGGAAAAAATTTTCAGATTAAAAAATAGAGAAAATCTAATGAATTTCGAGTTTCCTCCGATGGATGAACTCAGTAACTTGCTACTTCAACCACCACAGGAACATCCGGTTGTCCATCCATCGTTTTGAGTAACGGCGGTTCAGTGGGCAACTGAAGATGGGAGAGATTCTCCTGAAACGCATCTTACTTTTGTGTAAGTGAGTGGAGTTTAGTGTAAAAAATGAATACCTAAGTTTAGCTTACTATACATCTAATTAACCCATTTTTAAATATTTTGAAAAAGTAATGTTTAGCAGACTATATATTTATTTCCACTTTTAGGATTTATGTAGGTTGATTTATGTATAAATTGTCATTGCTGGTACTTATTGTATAATATTGTTCTTTTATTTTCTTATTTTTTTCTTCTAAGTTAACATTTTTTATTATCCATATTTAAGTTTTAGCATACATATAATCATGTTTCACATTGGTTTATATGTGTATGGGTATTGTCAACTTTATTGTCAAAGTTGTGATTATAATATTGTCACTATAACTTCATATATTTGTTATTTAATTGGTAGAGCAGAAGAGAAGGCCTAATGGCCTTAGCCGTACCATAATAAATAAATAAATAAATAATCACCTTAAAAGTAACAATATTCTGGTAAGACATCAATGGACAATCAATGTGGCTGCAGGAGATAGATATCAACAGAAAATGCAGCTTTTAAACTTATTGATGAAATTCTGATAGGACTGAACAATAAAATGCATATCATTAGACATTTGGTGATCTAATTAAAGCTTTTTGACTGCATTGATCATGAAATTGTAAAAATTATTAAGCTTCTATGAAATTAAACAACAATAATCTAATAATTAATATGCCATAAATCTTAACTGTGATTAAAAAAAAAGGGGTCCACATGAATTCATCATATAAATAATATAAATTTGGTTGTTATATTTCAAATTGGGGGATTATTAGATACGGTATATGAAAAGAATCAATCCTTTCTCTTCATTTTACAGCAATGATTTAACATTGAAAATATGTCACTCTGCAGATGATACCAGTGTAATAGTTTCTAGCACAAACATTAATCATTCATTAGTAAAAAACTGAATTGTGTGTTCAAATATATGTGTAACTGGTTTAAACCTAACAAAGTATCATTAAATATTAATAAAAAAAGGTTAAAACATATAGCTTATTACCTCAAAACTAAGATCAGTTATCTGTGCTCTCAGATCAGCTCCAGATCTATTCTAAAAATTTGGAGGCAGAGAGGAAAAATGTCAGGTTATGATCAGGATTTGAACCACTGAGTTTTGGCTTACTGAGCCAATGCTCTTCCTATCTGAGTTAATGTGCCTTGTCCAACCATAGCCACAAATCTCCCTCATTTGAGTCTTATATCCTGGAGACCTCATTGTAGAGAGTATATCCCTAAGAAACAACTCAAAACCTTCAAGTACTTGATGCCCAACTTTATAGTTAACCACACTATAAGAGTTCATATACCTATATGAAATATAATATTTTCAACAAGCCATTTGTTAGGCTGATATTTGGAATCGGCACCAAAGAAAAACAGGGATAAAAATATTGACACAGCAAGACAAAGTTCAAGTCTTAATCATGACCTTGAATTTTTCTGAAACCTTGTTCCTATCCTTAGCACAACATACAGCTTATGTGAAAAATTACATTTTATATACACTAAAAACTGTTTGCTGTGCTTATTCATTTTCAACGGAAAAAATATGCATTAATATTTGGGGTAATTCAATTGAAAGCAGTCAAACTTTTATACTATAAAATAGGGCAATTCAAATAATTTATAATGCTAACAATAGAACTTCATGTAAAAGCCTATTCAAAATTAATATTTTTATATTTCCTTATTAATATACTTTCTATTATATTTTATGTTAAAAATCAAACATATTTTATGAAAAATATTAAAATACACAAAATCAATACTAAACAAAAAACAAATCTTCATAGCATCATTGCTAATTTATCTTGTTATCAAAAGGAAGCTCATTATGAATGTATAAAAGTATATAATGCTCTACAGAAAGCTTCTATTCATCATCACCATCACCATCATCATTATTCTGTGATTAACAAATGTATAAATCTGCTTTTACAGAATATCAAACAAGCCTATTACTCTGTAGAAGAATTTGTAAATAAACAAGTTTTTCTTTGATAACATCATTCTATCAACTGTATTTTTCAAACTATATTTTATATGTACTGAATCTCTGAGTGTAAATTCTCACAGGAGAATAGAAATCCTTAACAGTATCATTCATAGGGGAAAATGCTTACACAATTTTAACTGTTTAATTTCAAGTTGAAGGGGCCATTAAAAATATATATATATAGGTATTCAATTTAGGAGTTATGATGTACAAAAAGTTATCAAAATATTGCTCAATAATATTCATTTTAAAACAGCAATACATACCCTTATTTTCATTTATATCCTGTATTGTGTAGAAGAATATTTAAACCTAAACCTGAGGTGAGACTTTCATGTTACATTAATGTGAATTGCATAATTTCTTAGTGTAAGTAACATTATGGCATTACCATATCATGTAACAATTCTAAAGTACATAATATATGAAATGAAAATGTCTAATTGGTACCATTTCTATGAAATCTATAATATAATTAAGCTAATACAGTGATACCTACTGCATGTATAAGGGTAGATCGATAAGTTTACGGCCTAACCATTTTTTAGATATGATAAAGACAAAAACTATATTTCACTTTTCAATAAGTCACCCTTTATTGCAATACACTTCTCACATCTCTGAATTAATATTTCAACCTCCTCCCCTCCCCAAAAAGTCAGAAGTCTTGTCTGCAAAATGGGCATAAACAGTATCCATCCTTTCTTCGTCACACTTACATTTCCTTCCTAGAAGATACTTCTTGAGTTTTGAGAAGAGGAAATAGCCACTGGGAGCTAGATCTGGGCTTAGGGTGAATTGTCGATCTCCTTGAAGCTACATTTCTTCACAGCTTCCTTTGCAACAAGAGCTGTGTGCACAGGCATCACGTTGTGGTATTGAACATTTGTAAAAAGTGTTTGTGTTATAAAGTATGCAGGAGGTTCGCAGACGAAACCCAGTATGAGAAAGGCACACACCACCACTCAGCTGAGCCAATCCTCACCTTTTCTCTTTGATGAAAGCACAAAGTCTGTGTAGTAAGCAGCACAGTACTTCCTATTCACTGTGGTGTTCCTCTTCTTGAAGTCAATGAAGAGTATTCCCTCACAGTCCAAAAGATTCTGGCCATGATATTCTTGGTTGACCAAGTGACCTTGGCCTTTAGAGGAGGTGTCTCGTCGGGTTTTCGCCACTCCATTGATTCTCTTTTGGACAAGACATCATAGCAGAGGACCATAGTTTCATCTCATGTAATAATGGTTCCAGAACTTCTTTCTCGTTGCCATGGCAGAGCTCCAAAAATGCCTGACAACAGAAAACTTGTTGCTGCTTTTGGATTAAAGAAAGAAGTCTAGGCACTAACTTATTCATGTTTAAATGTTGATGAATAATTTGAAGGACTGTTGTTTTAGAAAGGCCTAATCTTGCTGCTATTTCTGTAACTAGGTGGTCTTCCATAATTTCTCCTTCCACAAGAGCAATGTTGTCAGGAGTAAGCACCTCTAAGGGCTGATCTGCACGCTCTTTGTCTTCAACGCTTTCTCGATTCATTCGAAAAAGTTTGGCCCATTCTTTTTGGTAGAATATGAGAAGATGCTTCCCCATGTACACCGTCCAATCAGTATTTAATTTCATTTGTAATAAATCCTTCTTTTGTGAAGAACTTAATAACAGCTCGATACTCCATTTATGAGGGGATGCTTCCCCATATACACCATCCAATCACTGTTTAGTTTCATTTGTAATAAGTCCTTCTTTTGTAAAGAACTTAATAACAGCTAGATACTTCATTCATTTTGAACATTCACAATCTTCCACATATAGCCTACTTTATGCAAATATATCTGAACAACTAAACCCGCAGAGTGGAAGTTACAGCTGCAATTATTTACTTAATGGATAAGGTATGACACCAGATAATGATTTTGTGAAGGTGATAATTGTTATAGGCAAGGCTAGAAACTTATGGACCTGTCTGCGTATGTTGAAAACTTATGCATTTCATTATATTGTAATTTCATTAACTCATGAATTATGTATCTTAAAAGGCTAATAAATGATTGAAATGAACAAAATGAATTGAACTTATCATTAGTCCAAAAAACAAGGGCAAAATATGGGAGATTTACTTATATCCTAAGTTTTCAGAAAGGGAAGGATTATCTGTGGCACCTGTAGTGTTACAAACATTATTTTTTTTCTTTGTGTACAATAATTGAATATATAGGAATTGTAAATGTTCAGAAATGTCATAATAAATTCCTAAAGTGTTGGTACAAAAAGATATATTGTATGGTATGGACTTTCTTAAAATGTATCTTTATAATGAGTTAAACAATCTGTACTTATGTGGTATGTGGTTAAAGAACTATTGGCTCAATAGTGAGAAGTAAATTGTTCAACAATTTTATCAAATTGTTTGAATGAAAAGAAAGCATAAAATTGATGAAATCTTAAAACTCCAAATATTAGAGAAAATATTAGCCAACGGCTTGTTTTAATTTTTATCCTCTGGGCTTATGGCACCTTTCACCCTACAAGGAACACCTGTGGTGCCTCAATAGTAAAAATGGGAGTCAAACACTATTCAACAACCCTACAAGGACGAATTTATTTTACAGATATGTAACAGATGAACAGTGCAATGATATAATGAGTGATGGTATGGACACCATTAAATATTACTATAACAGCTAATATAACAATAGGAGATATTTCTTGTTGGTAATATTTTGTATAAAAGAGTTTCCATACATGACAAGAATGAAAATCAACATTGCATGAAAAATGAAAATCATAGATGATTGAAATGGCTCTACAAATCAACAGCAAGCACCATGCATTCTTTGATATGCTAAATTTGAGAGTGTTAAACTTTTTGATGTGAGTGTGGTATGTGCAATGTAGTTTAGTTTTAGTTCTCGGAGCATTCAGTGAGTTCGTGAAGCAGCCACAGAGACCTACGAACATAGAACTTGTCATATACAAATACCATGGTAGTTTTCAATCTGTATTTACAAATTTGTTTACATCTACATAAATAATTACAATAAAAATAAAAAGAACACTTAGAACAACTCAACCAACACCAAAAACAGACAAATCAATCATACAACTTTTATTAATACATATTTACATATACATTGTGCAGTATACTATTGTCACTCATATATTCCTTTACAGAATAATAGGCCTTTTTACATAGGTATTTTCTAAGAGCAGATTTAAAGGAATTGTCATTCTTTATTAAGACTTTTAGGCTAGAGGGAAGAACATTGTATACTAAAATGCACTCTTTATTTCTTATATAAAAGTTCATGAGGGATAAAATATATTCGCAAAGAAGAGTTCAAATTTCAAATTTCCTAAAGAGGTTTCTGCATGAATGTCTACTGTGTGTACCACCAATTATTCGTATGACTTTTTTCTGTAACAGGAAGACACGTTCACTTTTAACTGAATTTCCCCAAAATATTGTACCTAAATAAGATTCCATCACGTTGTGGTATCGAACATTTGTAAAAAGTTTTTGTGTTATAAAGTATGCACGAGGTTCACAAATGACATCCAATACAAGAAGCAGCTATCTCTGAAGCCATGTCAAGAAGCCCTATGAAAAGTTAATGATGACTGTCAGCATAGATGAATGTACCATATATATCCTGTCAGCATATTGTTCCAAAATACTGAAACTGACTTACCCTTAAACTGCAAGGAGCTCTGGATCTCTGTCCCAAGTGACAGCGGAGAGAGCTGAACTCCTCAGTTCTGAATGGTAGATAAAGGAAGAAAGACATCTCTCAATTTGCTTCATAAAGGAAGAAAGACATATCTGAATTTGCTACATACTTCCAGGAAAATTATGTGAGTAATGAAAATGCTGGGCTTACTGTCACAGGTTACATGCTGGTGTAAACACAAACATGTATATAGGGGGAATGCCTCACATGCTTAAATACATCTTCATGAAAAACATGTGAAACATCTGGATAAAGCAATATTTGTTCTAATGTCATTTGTTAAAAGACAATCTGTTTGATAGGCTTATTGTACTTAGAAAGGAAAGCTGATGAGTACAATGAAGTACATTCGCCATAGGCACAAAGCAAGCTTGGAAATAAGCAAGGACAGCATTATTAAAGAAGATTGTGGTTGGAAGATCCCATCTTCATCTAAATTGGCCATTGTGCATCTGCACTATAAATGCAAATTTATCTGCAGTGAATATAATTAATGCACACACAGATATTCTTGCACATATTGATTTCAGTACAAAATGGAATATGTACAAACACACACACACATAGCATATGTCAATTTCAGCTGCACAGCAAACACCCTGGTTATTCTGAAAATAATTATGTAATAGTAGACATTGGAGATGTTTCTGTTCTCAATGAAAGGGAGGAAATATTAGCCCAAGTGAGCAAACAATAAAGTTGCAATTGTTCTGTTCTCCTATCTGAACAGAAAGATAAAATTGCTTGCAAGTTAATGGACGCCATTAAGAGGATTTCCACAACAACAGAACTTGAAGTTGTAAAGAAACACACGGCATCCTAAAGACAACATTAGCTGCAAAATAAATAAATACTCATACCCAAAAATATGAACATTTTTCCACAGAGAAGACTGTTTGCTAATAAAAAAAAATAACAACAAAAAAATCTCATTGTATTTCCATTGGAAAACCCAATACAATGGAAGCCAACATTATTGCTTTTTATTTGCTGCCGGATGGAAAAGAAATCACATCTCATCACATTCCCCTTACAGAAACTGATGAAACAGAGGCACTTTGCACTTTCTTCACTGCAAGATTCTTGGGACACAGCTTCAGCTGTGTCTTCGCGATTTAAGGTTAAGTCTGAAACTGTACCCATATCACTTACAATGTCTACAAGCCTTATGTGATGAGCTTCATAAAGCTTGCATCCATGATGGGACAAGAGATTGAGGATGATGATGGCTTCTTAAACAAATAGCTATTTATTGACATGTCTGCGGGAGAGTAAACACATCTGCATTATTTGGACAAGGGAAAATCCATATGTCTCCCAAGTCCAAAAGTTAACATTTAGAGTGAGCAGCAATAAAGTGTTTGGAGCATTCTTTGCATGGGCTGAATTTGCTTCACCTTATGAACTGTGCAAAGCACACAATTGGGGCCATACAGTATTCTGAGAAATCTCCCATTTTTGAATGTTGTATATACAAAGTTTGAAAATATGAAATTCAGTAGTAAATGTTTTGTAGTGTTTTCATTTTATCCATACCCAAATGGATCACCCTATACATTTCCAAGAGCATTTGATAAACTGGTTATATGTTAAAGTAGATTTTCATCATATCCCACTTGGTCTTTTTGGACAGGCTTTAGTTATTTAGTACCTACTACATTAGGGTCATGGTTGGGCAGAGGTGGATATTATTTCCACTAAATCAGAAATATTTTATTTTGTCCACAAATTCTCAAAATAATTTGAATTGGGCTGATTAACCATTAATAAATCTGATAATGAATAACAACACCTAACTAAATTTTCAGATGACATTATTAGAAGTGTTCTTTCAGAGACTTTTACTTGGGGAGCAAAATCAATATACAGAGTGTAAAGAAATCTCTTGCAGGAGAGCTGGTTTTGTGTTCAATGCAGCAGGCATATAGTGCACTTAATACAATAATGTATAGTGAAGTGCTTGTTCTAATTATTTGCATTCTTGTATTCATTATTACAATTTTCAGTGTTTTAATAATTAAATAATTTAAATAATTAAAAAAATAATGCATTAAAAATATTAGTGCAGAAATCTCTTCTCTTCTCATTTGACACTGAAGCCCCATTTGAGCCTTGGAGGGTGTGAAGAAATATATACCAAATAGCTGTTAAAATTGCAAGAGAAATATATTCATTAGTCATCCTGTGCACTGAATATATGAGTAGTAGCACTTCTACCATCCGGCTAGTTAACCTACAAATTAGCAAAGAAGAATATTTGAATGAATACAAATAAATAGAAGAAACAGCAGTTAAAAATTGTTTTAAAAAATAACTAGTACACAAAAAGGTGCAGAAATTCAAGAGACAAAAACATATCAAAGAAACCACAACACTTTCAGCAAGAAAAGGTAAGCTAATTTTTAAAAAGTTCACATATCATCCATGGGCTACAAAAAAAAATTAGGGATCCAACTGATGATAAAATATTTCAGGAAATGTAAGTGTCAGGATAATCAGAGTATCGACGAGGACATCTGTTGTAGGTGTATGATGTAATCTATGCTTCTCAATGCAGGCTGCAAGCCTTTCCCTTGGCTGGACTGAGGCAGTTATCCCTATTACTTCTACTGAGACTTCTAAGTATATGAAATAGATTTTTGGAGTTCATAAATGTCCTTTGCAAATCAATTGTTTTCTTCTATTGAGAGGACCTCCTTCTCTGAACACTACAGGCTCTTCTAGTTTCATTCAGAGTTAGCTACTTTTCCACTGCCACTTGATGACAAGAGTCATTGCCTTCTGCAGCAGTTCCATGTTATCTGAGCTAAGGGCATATCGTCAGTGAGACATACATGCTATCACCTTTTGTATACTCTTTGATTCTACCAAGCACATGGTAGGTTAAGATGTTGAAAAGTACTGGGCCTAAAAAGCCACCCTGAAGAATCCCAATTGTTTGCCTGATCCAACTTTTTAAAGTGTCCTTTCATATATTCTTTGACTGTCTGCCAACATATTTATCTTGTCATATTTTATTTTCTGATTAAGAGTTAAGAGTTTTTTCAATTAGCATATCTGTATTTACAATGTTGAAGGCTTTATAATAATCTATGAACACATATACAGTTTTCTATAAGCATCTATTTTTTCTTGTACATTTTTGAGAAAATTTTTAACAGCTATTAAAATTATCAAAAGCAACAGTGGTTACATTAATGCACATAACTATTATGTTATCAATTTGATAATTAGTTTGAGGGCCACAGATTCTAGAGTTATGGCTCTGTAAGACTCAGCTCTGCTCACATTCAGTAGTTTGATGACACACTTGCACCATATTTCTAGCATGTTTATCGTTTCAATGCATTTTTCCCATGTTTTATGACAATGTTTGCTGGGAAACATGGTTGACCTGGTCTAACAACCTTGTAAGGGTCTTTTTCTGCATTGTTGAAGGTATTTTTAATCCTCTCTTTCCCCAAACTCCTTCTTTTGTTTCAGAATTATTTTAAAATCTGCACAATCGGAAAAAAAATCCCTACTTAAGCTCAATATAGGCTGAACTTTCTTTGATTGCCGAGTCGCTACCCAAATATTAGTTATACAAGATATTGACAAGTGAAAAATTTGTTTTATATTATTCCTAATAAAATGCATATACCTTACTATTTTAGCTCATTTATGGAAAGAAAATTTGCAGTCTTTTTTCCAACAAATTCTACAGCTCCAAAACTCATTTTTATCACTCCATGGTCTTGTTATCATTGAAGTGAAACATTACCACGTTTAAATGTTGGCCTCAAATCGATTTGAATATTTTTTCCGGGTTGAAAATGGACATGTAAACAGGGATTCAAGAACCAAGTTCGATTTCGGACTGAGATCAAATTGAGTATGATCCTGCGTCATTTTATCATACAAAATTGATCGTCATTTCACACTTACTCATAAAATATGCATGCCTGTTGTTTTATTCCATTTAACTTTACTCGGCCTTTGAAATAGAAGATACCCGCAAGTCCCGATTGGTAACGATTTCACACGTGCCTCTCTCTGCTAGCAACAAATTGTTAAATATGTTGTGAATAGTAAATCTTAGTGTGTTGTCGTTAGGTGTTGTGTGTTGTTAATAGGTGATGGTGTGCACTGTGGTTAATTATTTTTAGTCTCACGTCAAATAAAGAAATATTTCGCTTATACAGTTCGGAATACTTGCAAAACTTATGCGCATGCCTTTTCTCATTTAATTATCATTTCTTTTGCGTGTTACGTTACTACAGTACAATAAGCCATTTGCTTTCGTATGATTAACTACTAACATTCTTCCCACGAAGTCAACTTGTACTTGTAAGGTTTTAATCTTGGGTCTATTTTATCTTCCAAATCTGACAATAGTATTACTTACTGTTTTTGTCATGGTTGCAGTGCCATTCTAGACTAAAAATCGAGTAAAATATGCACCATGCTCAGTATTGCGCCCACTGTATGACACCGCACTACATTAGTTCAATTTCTTAGCACACATTCATATCTCGTGTGAGTCTAGATTAATATTATTATTACGACCTCACTGTTCAAAATATTGAAGTGTACCTTACGCGTAGTATCCATATTACTGAACTGACAGCTGTTGAGTAAAACTCTAGTAAAAGTCAATTATTCCATTTTCCATTTATTTTGTTATTTTTCGTGCTAACAAATATTAATCTTCCCACTGCTTAGGTATCGTTAAGTTACAGTTTTATGCAGCAGTATTTATTAAAAAACTTACGACGTAAATTGCAGTTATTCATGCAACAAGAATATATTGTAATATATAACAGAAACTTGAGTATTGGAATGCACCAAAATTGTTAATTTAAATTTACGTAAAATAACAGGAAAGTGAGTGCAGACATTATTAATTAAAACATGAACAGTTTGGAGTTTAGACTTTATTTCGATTATTAATATAACAAAATTCCACATCAGCATGTTACAGTGTGTCTTCACTCCTTCCCCACCCCACCAAGCTCGTCCGTTCATCTTCAGCCGTTATACAATTTCACCATATAGCATAGATAACCCTCTGCATATAGTATTCTTAGAGTATAGTGCACCCAATCCATTTGTTTTGTTTACCAGATTTAACACTAGGGGGTGCGCAGATTCACATATGGAGAATTACCACAGTTAAAACACAACTCTTTATCATACAGTGCAAGAGGTGTAGCGGAAATGTTACCCAGCAGTTAGAATATTCAGGTTGTCGGCGATTTTATCGCTGGTGTCTGGAGTTCGATGAAACCTTAACAATGATTTATTCTCTCCGAAAAAGAAAGGAAACTACAAGTAAAACAGGAGGAATATATAAATAAACAAAGAAATAAATCCAGCAAGGCTTGCATTGCTGATCTCTCATGACTGCGATATCGACTTGTGCACAGCGATATTTAGTTCGCGCATCCTGCGGGATGATTAAAAAATTGGCGCTCGATGCATCGCCAGTTATTAACATTGAGTTGCACATATGCAGTAATCTTTGACTTGACGTTAAAAAGAGACGAAAAATGTCGCTGCTGCAGGGAATGTTGCTGCTGTATTCAACCTGTGCTCCTCTGTACTCCTCTGCTCAAGGCATGGAGAGAGGGTTTCCTAGGGGGGAATATGTGAGCAAGGTAACAGAATCTTGAAATGTTTCCATTTAGTTTGTTCAAACGCTACATCATATGTACAATGAATAAGAAGTTTCATTTAAATGAGATAGTTGGTGGATTTATAATGTGTTGCCTTGTGGAATCAGCTGCTGTTAGAAACTGATTCTGCTATTGCTAATAACTAAATTCACACGAATGTGAGGTAATGCCATTTAAATCATGTTGTTACCAACTCGCAACTATATAATAAGTATTTAACAGCTTTCTTTTTAGAAATGAATACGAGAGTGATAAAGAAAGTATTGCTTTAACTTAATGTGACCTTGGCGAAGTAACTGCTCACCTGTAATTTATCGTAATAAATATACAGTGTTCCGGAGAGCATATATTTGAAAAAATATCTCTGTTACCAATCTTTTATTATGTGCAAATTATTGTCTTAATGTGCAAAAAATTATCAAGATAAGTTTATGAGGTTAGGAATGGCGATTTTGACTGAATTTTGAACAAGTTAACAGGATCTTGTAAGGCTTCCATTTAGTTTGTTTAAACGCTACACAATCTGTACAATGAATGAAAGTTAATTTGATGAGATATGAATTAAAATGTGTAACATTTGATTTAACAAGCATAAAAGCATTGTAAAGAACATCACTACAGATTTTGGCATATTGTTTCATCAACTATCAAATTATATATAGACCGGAAATAAACAGGTATGACATTGACAGGTATTTACTAAAGAAAACTTAAAATTCTGTAACTTATATGAAAATATCTTTGAATAATACACATTTCACAGTAATATAAATGCATTTTATAGTAACCTTGGAAACTTAACACAACTTGTACATAGGATCATATTTTATAACGAAGGAGCTTTATTCTCAACCAGTCACTGTTCAAACCAGCTAGTGCTTACTAAATAAGTAAGATTACTAGCACTTTTAAACCTTATGTATGCAAAATCAAGTTAAATGTTTGAAAAGTAAATGTTATAACAAAGGAAGAGGGAGATTCATTCTGAAGCTTTCTTTTTTTAGTTTTAGGATCAATGCAGTTGATCTTTTGCTCCATGTTATTCATTCTATTTGCAAATGAACCATATTCTGCTTTTAAAATCAGAGCCCTGTTCTAGACTGGTTTAAATGAAGCCACACAAACATGGCAGAATTGTGTCCAATACATACTTTTTTTTACTCTTACCTTTTTTATATGCCACCTTCAGAAATATCACAGAATTGTAGAGAAATTTGCTGAATAAAAAAAAGCTAAATAGAAGTGCACACAAGTATGCTATATAAGAAGGTGTATTGCATTGATAGCTCCTTAGTTTCCTATGTTTGTATAATCCTATTAAATGCTGTTAATATACAAAAAAATGAGGTATCATTATTATATGATTGTGCATAATATTTTCAGCAAGAGGTGAAACAATTTGTATTGCAGGCTGTAAATAATTCAAGTTACTAAGGGTTTGTAATATTGTGAGGTTGTTATGTCATAAAAAAAGTTGGCCCAGACTTTGCTGTTGAGACAAGCTTTCACTACTTATTTAAGGGTAAAATGCAACTCAAGTTTATGCATATTTCGAGTTGTAATTGTTTTGAAAGTAACCATTAAAACTTTTGTGGACACAGGAATAAATTAAACAGTAACAGTGAGGGATTGAGGTAGTGTAGATTATAAATCAGAAATAAAAGGTTGTAGTTAAAGAAATATTGATACAATACATTTAGAGAAAATAAAAAAATCTGCTTCTGCTATTTTTTTCAGATCAGTTTACATAAATCTTAATTAGCTTTTAAAGCATGTACTTAGATACAGATGAAAATGCTGCTTCATCAGTTGGAAATAACAACAGTGAAGATTATCAGTCTTTAACATTCAAATTGAAAGTGTATGAGGATGATTCCTCAGATGATAACTCTTCAGAGGCTCTGGAAATTGTAACTTCTGACAAGGAGTGAAGTGCCAAAGAAGATAAAAGGTAAGAAAGATTTTTTTTTTAATTGTGTTTAACGCCCGTTTTTACTACTGAGACACCACAGGCTGATGATACATGAAATGAAATTATGTGTTGTGAAAGGATTTTTTTTTTAAAAGGAAGGAAGCGTTCCAGGCCTAAGTTTTAGGTACCTCCCTAGCATTTGCCAGTTATGAAGACTGAGGAAAACTTGGAAAAAACCCCAGTCCGGGAGGGCGGTCCTGGCAGGATTTGAACCCCAAACCTCTCGCTCACAAGTCCGTGTCTTAATGACCTCGGCCACCCGCAGTAGTGGTATGAAAGATGTATGATGTCATAAGTGTTAGTGATTTTATTTTTAATTATAGTGAATTATTATTCATATAATAAATAATTGAATCATTTTTTCTGAAAATGCACTTTCTTTGCATAATGGAGTTATGGTCAGGAACCTGCTTATTAATTGTGGAATGGTCATTTCGAAATGAAAGTACATATGTCTATGTATTTCTGACATGTCTACCTATAACTTAATGTTTTTTGAAAGAGAAAGTGCCTATATTATTGATATTTTTGTATATCTCAAAACTATGTTTTTCAGACATGTGTCTTAAGAAAAAATGTGTTCAATTATTGGTTATTACTTTCAAAGACTGTGCTTTCACCAAAGGGCAGAAAGTACTCCAAATTTGTGTTTTCAATTAATACTTACATAGTTATTATAGTTATCTGTCAGAAACTGTGATTTAATGCCAACAATAATATCCAGTCATCCAGTTACTTGATTAGGATGTGGCAGCAGAAAACTGCATTACCCAATAAGCCATCACTTAATGCCAGGCTACACGACTTGGGGCGGGAGGGCAGGGTTTATCAAACTGCTGCATTGGCCTTGCGTCTCGGGGCACTGAATCAGTGTCATTTGAACAGTTAAGGAAACAACATGTCTGCTCATTCTGCCAGGAGATTATTTTAGGAGAAATTTCCACATGAAAGTTCCGTTATGCAATGCTATTGAGTATCCATTCACTTTAGATAAATTGTCAAGAGCTCGGTTTAATTTTTCCAAAGAACTAAGAAGGGTAAGGAGTAATTTCATAAGCAGATACCAGATATATGTGGAAAATGAAGGTAGGCAACTCCAGCACCTCGTGTGACATGGGTGAATAAATGAATTATTAAATGATTTATAATATTAATAATATTGAATCATGTATACTCTAGTACAAGCTCTTGCAACTGGATTGGTGACCTTGGAACCTCACGTGAATGCCAAAATCCCAGGGGAAACCTATCAAATTGGTGCTGTGCTTGCAGCTCAATTATTTGACAACTCCAACAGATGTCTCAATTACAAGAGTGTTTCTTGAAACTTCTTTCTGTAGCCCTTTATATTATGATACAGTGTTAAATTGTATATTTTGCAAGTAATTTAACATATTGAAACCATTGCTGTTCTAACAGATAAATGAATAGCAAAGTTTGAAACATTTTGCTTCTGATAAAATAAAACATTAATATTGACAACACTCAGAATATGCAAAACGACTGCATTTGGAGGAGAGGGGTAGACTTAACTAACTTGGTAAATAAAATGTAGGCTTTTGTTCATTATTAGTGGTTTTAATTAATAACGATGGTTTATTGATGTTAAATTACTTTGCTGTAATATATGATGTTGCTCTAGAACAATTAATTTATGGCATAATGGTGAAAATTCTTCCCCAGTTCAAAGCTTCGTGAATTCTTGCAAGTAGTAAAATTGAAATGTTTCTGTACCATAAGAGATGATGGAACTTGGCTGACCCCAACTGGCCTGTTGGTCAAAAGGGTCTCCCAAAGAACATCACTGCATTATGTTACCTATGTGCCATCTGTCATAAATACTGTATATCCTTAATCCTTTACAGAAGTCCATACACATAGGTCCTAAATATACTGGATAATAATTTCTTCTGAGTCGGATGTTTAAAACACTCTTTATGGTTTTAAATATTCAACTTAGAAGAGATTATTAATGGGTGTTTCACTGTGTTAGATTCCAAATTGAATTATTATTAAAAATACTGGATAACATTTATCATTGTATTTTTAATTAACCTGAAATGTTTTAGCCTCCCATTTACACTACAGTAATCTGATATTATTTATGCCCAAAATATTGAGGGTAGTTATGCATGTTGAGGGGTCATCAGCTGCAGTAGCTCATGAAACACATTTTGAGCAGTTCTATAGTGTGTGGAATACAGGAGTACAAAAATCGACTCACTAGCCTAATCTAGAATATATAATAGTTACATTTTAGTGGTTTCGATATGTTGGTTTTTAAATTTAATTAAATCTTGGTCAATGCATGTAGGTCAGGTACAAAGTAGAATTCTGTAAGCTTGCAGAAAAGCACTAAACTTAGATTCATTTTTAAGGCATTTTGAAGTTAGAAATGGTCTTCATAATTTAAATTTCTGGAAAAAATCTATTACTGAATGTTCAGCATATGCAACAAATATAGAAATGAAATCTGCAATCTGGCCATATCATTTTATACAATGTAAATATTTGAAAAACAAATCTTGCTCCAAGAGTAAAAAGTTGTAAAAATGATATCAATTTAATGAACATGCAAAATATTACTTTTACAATGCTTTTTTCTTCTTCTTCTTTCTAGGGTATTGAACCAAGCAGATGACAATTACAGGTATCTAATAAGGCATTCTCAAAAATTGAGTACAGACAACCAAGAACAGAACCACCTAGATTATGCTGCTTCTTGTTTCAGTAATTAATAATATCATCATACCTGCAGTCTCAACTTGGTATTATGCAATTTCTTCCAATTATAAAATTTAAGAGTCTCCTACATAGACACTGATTTTCTAGCCTAGAAGAAGCTATTGCTGCCAAGGAAGAGAAGATGAATGCTATACCAAAGAACTAATTCCAGAGGTAGAGGTGCTGATATATAGAACTTGCTATAATGTATGTGAAAAATGCACCAGTATGGCAACTTTTTATTGTTCCATGTTGAATATCTGAAAATTTTATAGTGACTCCCATAAATATTAAGATAGATTTACTTCAGTAATATTTAATAGGGCATTTGTTGTTCCAACTTCCACAGCTTGTCACAATTTCAACATTAATTAATCTATGTTGCACTTTAATGTAAGGTACACAAGGAATGAACAACACAATAACAATATATAAACAATGTAACACAGTTTTTTTCACCACATTAAACCACATAGACAATAACAATAGTTCTTAAAGGAGCTCACAAGAGTAGCTGTAGGCCTAATACAATATTGTGCTACAAAAACCACCTTAATTTTATATATATGTATTCTTCAAGATAATATTCCGTATTTAAGATTGAAAAAAATAAAATTATTGTTAAACATGCTAAAGTTATTATTTATCATGCATACATGTAATTTAACAAGTACTTTTGCATAATTTTATTTTACTTGTTGCAAATGCAAAGCTTTCCATGAATAAACCCATTGTATAACATTGATTGAAATTCAGAATATTTGCAATAATGTCTCGTTGTACAGTTTAGAGCAGTGTGTGCAATGTGGGAGACCATAAATGGTTTTATATATGAAAATATAAAAATAACACAGTATTTACAACTCACACATGATTTACATAATTTATTGTTTGGTTAAGGTTTAATGCCATTACTTATGTCACTGTTGTTACAGATCATTTTTACAATTTGCTTCATATTTCCTTTTGCTTATTTGTAATCTATAACATTCTGGATCTGCAAGAAGTAGAATTTAATATTTACTGCATTTATCGCTGCCAAATACTAACTATATAGTCAAGACAGTGAATAGAATTATTGTGCACTAACTTGCTGTTATAAACCGGCCTCCCCCTAGGAAACCCATTCCCTTTTTCTCTCAATGCTCCGGCTTGAGCAGGAGCACAAGAGCAATACAGCAGTAACATTACCTACATATCATGTAGCGTTTGAACAAACTAAATGGAAGCCTTTCAAGATTCTGTTACCTTGCTCACATATTCAGTCTCATTTAAATAAACAAGACATTAATAATGCACTAACTTGCTGTTATAAACCGGCCTCCCCTTAGGAAACCCATTCCCTTTTTCTCTCAATGCTTCGGCTTGAGCAGGAGCACAGGAGCAATACAGAGAATGGGTTTCGTAGGGGGGAATATGTGAGCAAGGTAACAGAATCTTGAAAGGCTTCCATTTACTTTGTTCAAACGCTACATGAAACTTCTCATTCATTGTACATATCATGTAGCGTTTGAACAAACTAAATGGAAGCCTTTCAAGATTCTGTTACCTTGCTGACATATTCCCCCCTAGGAAACCCTCTCTCCATGCCTTGAGCAGAGGAGTACAGAGGAGCACAGGTTGAATACAGCAGCAACATTCCCTGCAGCAGCGACATTTTTCGTCTCTTTTTAACGTCAAGTTAATCTTTGGGCTAGCCGCTCGGGCACAAGAGAACACACAACCATCAACAACTGCAGTAGATGAGCGTTTTCAGCCCCGAGGGTAATGTGAAGTCCTATGGAAGTAATAGAGCTGGAGTCAAGTTAGAGTGTATATTCGTGTTGCAGAAAATAGAAATTACACACGCACCGTGAAGCTTAATATACTTGCTATATGTGTGAACATATTTACTGAAAAATGTTTTTAAATGCATGCAATTCTGTAATTTCATCAATTACAGGAAATACTTGTTTTTGACTTCCATGGCTGAGAAGTATGTTGTATCCCACGGTGGGGGTGGTAGTGGAGGAGTGTATTATCTGCAAGGAAACACATTGCAGACATTAAATGCATTTTCTGCTACACGAACATAAACTCTCACTTGAAACCAGCAGTTTCACTTCCACAATTCTTTCGATCTAAACCACAGTACATAATGCGTAATCCAATCTCTACATGTACGCGTATTATATATTACGTATATATATTATTATTATTACTCTTGTTTTCAGCGGTCAAAAAACCAAGTATTGTAATCTTTAAGATACTCCAAAAATTTGGGGTTATGAGCATTAGCACTAGGAGTGCCCAGATCGCATATGCAGAACTATCGGAGTCAAAACAACTTTTTTCATCATACAGCGGAAGTGGCGTTATAATAATGTTAACAGGGCACAAACCTACGTAATCATTACAAATTAATACATGTAAACAGTTATACAAGCACTAAAGGTATGTACATCGTGGAACTAACAATGCCCTTTTGTGATGTATTTGGTGGCTTCTAAAGGAGCAGTTGGTTATTGCCGCAATTGCGGCATGTTGCTTTGTTGCCTTGTTGATGGTTTGTTTCTGGCCGCCAACCATTCCCAACACTCTCGTGGAATCACGTTCCTTAATCTGTAGGGACAGCTGGAAAAAGTTATTTAATTGGACTTCCATTACACTTCTGTCCATAATTGTCGACCTCGTGCGAAAAGAACATTATTTCTCGTAATTAACGATTTGCATGCATTTAAAACATAGGGTCAATTTGCAGAATATAACAGTGTATATAATTACCTTACACACCAAGAAAAATAATTATAACAAAGCTATAAATACCCGATACAACGTGACTACAATATACATATGACATTTCCCGCCAGTTTTCAATTTCCAATTACACGAACATATACTCTCCTTTGACTCCAGCAGTTTCACGCCCACAAGCTTCGGTGTAACCATCGTTCAACATGGATATTGTAGAACAAATGAGTGGGGATACCTATTTTCAAAGATTTATAAGTATTTTCCTATAATTGACAAAATTACACAATAACAAAAAATTTTCACTCCACTATCTCCCAACCTCAGTGCATCATGGGTAACCTACCCAGTGATGTAATCTCTGAAATAAAATGCAGTATCTTCAAACATGACCCATTTCTATTAAAATCTAAACTTATACAAACTGGCCATAGGCTGTTATTTGATGGCATTAGTTACATAATTTTGTACCAGAATACTTTCTATAAATAAAAATGTAAACCATAGGTGAGAATTTAAGTATTACTTTTTAGGTTTATGAATAAGTGGTTAGGTTAAGTTAGCCTTAGGAAGTGAACAAGCATTAGTTTTAATGTTAAATATGAATACATTGCTTCTCCACCCCTCACCCCCATCACAATTTATCATCCGTGATAATGCTGTTAAAAGCAGATGTAATAAATACAAAAAATATCCTCATGAAATAGGCATGTTTTACAGATTTTGATGTGATCAAGAATATCATAATAGAAATACACAATTGGCTATCGTTTGTGATATATCTGCAATAATCTTTTATTTAGTAGACTAATGTTTACATAATATAGGTTCACATGAACCTTTACATCCAATGTTGCTTTGCCTGCTGCTTGTACAACTGCTCACAGTTATTCTTAGTGATCAACCAGTAGTAATCAGGTATAATTCTATGGTATCTTTTTCCATTGTAGCTATTGCCTGATGAAATTTTGCACTTGCTCATTTTTAACCATGCTTCAGTTATCTGGGAAAAAAATCAAAGTAGTAATGGAGCATATGCATCTTTAGGGACGTATTGCAGCCCAGTTTGTAATATGCAAATATGTTCTCAACCAGTTCTTCGTAGTTTCCTTGGCTGAACGTTTTCGAGAAAACTAATTGACACCAGATAAAACATGTATCCAGCTTCTTTCTCGACACCATGTAGCAAGTTGCCAAATCATCAGTGCAGAACTTTCGAATATGAGGACCTGCAAAAACTATCTCTTTAATTTAGCATCACTAAGTTGAGGGACATCTTCAAGGAGATACCTAAAAGTTAGCCCAGTCTGGTACTTGGGTATTACAAAGTTCTTCATCAGACCAATTTTATATGGAGGGTCAGTATTGAGATTTTGTGTTGCTCTGCCAGTGATGAGTGCTTCATATTCTTTTCTCTGACATTCATAGATTTCCTTGCAGGCCATTCTCTCTTCATATAGGCAATGACTTTACTCAACTATCAAATTCACAAAAAAACAGCAGTACTTTGCATACCCCCATTTATAGATGCATTACCACAGCCACTACCTTTAAGTCATCACAAATATGGCAGCTATACTTGCTATAAATACAGGTGAACGGGTGTTTTAGGTTCTCTGAAGTTTCTTTCTGTACAGAGTATATCTGATTGGAATAGATGGAAGCTGATTTCTGTTATGTAGCAATACCACTTTGAGACTCAACTTGGATATGAATAGTAACCATTCTTGTGAGTAATGTTGCATTTGAAGGATATTCATAAGGCCACCTACATCATTTCAGGACACAATATTGTTTTCTTTTTGAAAGTGTAGTGCACACTTCATATGGCAAATGTAAAATGAAACTACTCAGACATTATTTGTGGGGTAATTCCACAATTGAAACATTGATACCAATAATATGTTCTCTCCTTTGACAGATTCAGATCGTGAATAAGATCATTAAGTTGTTCTTTTTTTGCTTTCGTTGAGCAGATGATGTACTCTGATGGACATATGAGGTTAGAAAATTGTTAGGCCAGAAACTTATGGACCTACCCTTGTAAATGTCAAAGGGCTCAACTTCACTCGAAACAAGGGAGATGGATTTGGTGGGGGAGATAAGCAAGTATGGTCAGACAGTGGTTACAAAGATAATGGTTCATCCTGGCACAGGGTATGAAATGAAATGGGCCAACCCAAAGAAAATGTCCATGGAAAAAAACTATACAAAAGGTTAGTTATTCAGTCCTGCTTTATAAAGGGAAGAAGTATCATTGCCAACATTTAAATTTTATTAAAACTATGGGTCTCAAGAGCCTGAGATAAACATATCAAATACCCCAGGTGTGTGAAACATAAGATAAAGATAAATGAAAATACTCTATTCTGTGGACCAAGGTTGGGAAATACTGCATTATATCTAGTCTAGCTATAAACACTGTCACACAGTATTTAATGAATAAGTTAAATATGGTTTGAGGGCTTTTAATTTCCTTTTAGTATATTGCACATATATGGCACCAATCAAGTTTCAAAATGTCCACCTTTGTCTTCATACAGGTAGGAAGTCTCTCTGGTCAATCATTTACTGTGTCACATATGGCTTCAATGAGATAACACACCACTGTTGTCAGCAAGATAATTTTCAATTGTAGACTGCCTCCTCTTGCAGACAATTCCCTGTAATACTAACCACATGTTGTGGTCCAGGGGATTGAGATATCAGGGCTAGCAGATGGCCAATCAACAGTGGAGATAAATTTGGTACATTGGCCTCCTGTTGCTGCGTATCAGCCTTGCCTTATGAAATGGAAGCTCCAGAACTCATTGTCAAATATGGTTTAGCTGAACAGCATCACAAGAGAGTTCAGAACACCTTTCACATACATTTTCGCCCTGTTTTTAAGTCTTATTCACAAAAATGAAGCATAATGGAAACCTTGATAGCTCAGCCCCCGCCAAACCATAATTTTAATATTGGTGGCCTCTGAACTTTGGGAACTCTCTCAAGGGCTTTTAAAGTTCTTGAAGCATACACCCTGTTATTTTCACAGTTAAAACTCACTTCAATAAAGAAACATTTATCAATAAGAGAACTCTATTATGTTCATTGTTGCTGTACTGCAAAACTTTCTTGATTTCAGTTCCATCTGCTTCTTCAGTTGTGACATTAGGAAGTCTCCAGTACTCCTCTGGTAAGCTCTTAAGTCCAAGGTTTTCATTAAGTACTAGACATCAATTGTTATGAAAAATTCATCTCCTATGACATAATTAACTGCTTCCAGATAGGATTTCAGCAAATGTCAGTCACCACTGCTTTAACAGCTCTACTGTTGTGCATGTAAGGTCAACCAATTCTCAGGCAATCTTTCATGCTGCAAGTCTCAGTGAATCTCTGGATTGTCTGATAAATAAAACACTTTTGCTGATCTTCAGGAATTTCATGGTCTGGAAAATCTCAGGTGCTTTTTCCAGTCCTGTTCATCGCAATTACAGCTACTCTGTTTTCATATTTATCCTACTCTACGCCAACAAGAAGAACATACAAGAGCAAGTTTTCTCTTTCATAGTCGAACACACAATGGTCAGGAGTGAGCTTTAACACAAGCATGGCTTATGACTTTGACAATTGGTTGTACAGTAAATGCCAAAAGTTTGTGATAGTATTTACTGATGGCTAGACTAGGTAGATCGTAGGTTACATTAATGATGCATAAAATAGCTCTTTCATTACATAGATTAAAACATACATACACATATTTTCATTTATACACACAATGTACAAATGCCAGACCATATACTCACATAAACAAGTAGGCATATTATAATTACCAGAGCTGCAAAATTCTAAAAACAATGTCGCCTTTAAATGGTCAGGGAGACTTTGAAACAGATAAGTTTAATTAGAAAAGTTACAGCACTTCTCTAACTGTTTTTTACAGAACCACTTTGTTTTTCTTTGTTACATATGACTTTCCACTGTTTCTGCACAACTTTGTTTACTACCAACTCTCTTCCTCTCTTTTCTTTTGGGAGATGCTTGAAGATCCACTCTCAGATGTGAGTGCTGCCATATTGACTATGAAGCCATAAACTTGTAGTGAATGCAAACAAAACATACACAGTTGGAATATGCTATTTATTCACTGAGACTGGTTTTTTTTGGTTTTTTCCACTGCGAAAAAATTGGAACATGGAATATCAGAACTTTCATTTGATATTTCAGCATATGAAAGGTAAGGTGGCAGGAGTGTACACATATATTCCTATCTCAAAACTCAAGGTTGGGATCTGTCATTATTTTGAACATCCCAATTACAGAAATATTTTTAGATGGCCAGTTAGATCACTTATATAATAATCTTAAGTTACTGTTAGTTCAATTCATTATTTTATGTTAAATTTTTTTTTCAGGTGTAACATGGCAACACTTAAAAATATAGGAAAAAGCAAAAGTCCCCTTTTACTTGTGTTTGACCTGGACTTCACACTATGGCCTTTACATCTAGATAAGAACACCAAACCTCCATTCTTTCTCAGTAAGAAGGGTAATGTGGTAGATTCCAGAGGAAAGAAAATCAAGAGCTACTCAATTGTTCCAGATTTGCTACAGACATTGAATGAAGAAGGTTACCTGTTAGCTGCAGCCTCTTGTATAGAAGACATAGCAGGTGCTTATCAACTTCTTCATTTTTTGCAACTGACACATTATTTTCAATATAAAACAATCTTTCCTGGCTGCAAGATGTTGCACTTTCAGCTACTGCATTCATGGTCCAGAGTGAGGTATTCAGATATGCTATTCTTTGATGATGACAAGAGAAACATTAGAGATGTTAAAAAATTGGGAGTGGAGGCAATGCTTGTTCCTCAGAGTGGAATATCATTTGAAGTCATCAACAATGCTTTACAGACATTTGCAAACTCTTACGGAAATGATAACAGTACAAGCTAATAACAGACACTAGAAAAAATTCAGTCTCGTATATAGAGTAGAAAGTAGGGGCAGCTTGTGTCAACAACTTTGATGTGGTTGCTCATAAATCCGCTCTCATTTAGGTTTACCTCTCAATGAATTCATATGAAGTTCCTGCTGTTCCGCACCTAACATTTGTGTTTAATGAACATCTTTTAAATGTGGAAGTTACAGATTCATTAAATTAAAACTTTAACTGTTATGAAATATATTTTTTCTTTTCAAAATAAACATAATTTCCAGCTTTTGTCACTGAAATAAAAGATACTTATGTAAACCACCACATTAATAAAAGTTGATAAATTGTGTTTTTCTACTATGGTTTTCAGTTTTGCTTGTTTAATGTTTCAGTTTTGCTTGTTTAATAATTTATGAATGATGGTAAAGCATTTTTCCATATGATACTTACTATTAAATAATTGAAGTAGGAGGTAGGGAGAAGTATATCGTAAAGAAATGTGAGTGGTGTTATGCAAAATTACTAAATAAAAAAAATCATTATTTTACTGCACAAATATCACCTCAAATTGTTAATCTTATTTTGTATTGATTTCCTAGGCAGTATTTTCACCACACAAACAGTCGAACATAACCTGAAATAGTAATAATAACAACAAATCGCTGATTTGGTATTAAGAGTTTCAATATTACTAATTATTATTTGATGGAACACTTTTCAGTGTTTTTCAGATTTTCCACTAGTGAAAAAGCGTGAACTTGGAATATCTAGGCTCATTTGGTTAGAATTATTCAGAGGAATTCCATTCAGCATTAAATTTTGTATTACAGCCGTAATCTGTGCAACCAGAAAGTTGTACAATCCTCTATCCCCTAAGTAATTTTAGTTTACGCATTGCTATTGCCATGCAACATATAAGAGTGAAGGTTTGTATAAAAATTGGTCTAGGATGTAACGAAATTCTAAATACCTTTTTTCTTTTCTCCCCCCCTCCCCCTTTCCCGAATGAGGAAAAATATTTTGAATGTTTGCAGAAATATTATTTCACAAAACAGCAATTACTGTAGGCATTGTTGCAAATAAATGTCAGAGGTTTCTTTGTTAAATGAATGTTTAAAATTCCAAGAATCTGAGGTAGGAGATTTTTATTGAATACATAAAGTTGGGGAAGAGTTAACAAGAACTGAAATAGGTGATCTATGGTTAAGAAGAAGTGATTTGGAGGGGTGTTTTTGGAAACAGATTAACTAAGGTTTGAGGATATAGATGGACAGATATTACATTCTATAATGAGGGAGAAGAGATCATGTGTTATATCAGGAGATAAAAAGGGATGTTAAAAGAGATAGGTAAATGTAATAAGCAGGAGAGAGGAAATGGCATGGTTTAGATTAGGAATCTGGTGCTTAAAGGGTTTCAGAAGTAATTGTGATCATGGAATTTGCCCTTTATGGGTAAATGTTAAATGCAGAGCATATTTTGTTTGAATGTTCAGGAACAAATGAATGGGGACAACATACAGTACATGGTAAATGGTTGAAATCAAATAAGCAAATTGCAGTGGAGAAAGCTTTGGTGACCAAATGCAAATTAGAAATCTTGGGAAATTAAGCTTATTCTAAAATCTGGTTTAGATTAAAAGTAAAACTACCTAAAAATCATATCAACACATTAAATTTCTCTCGATGTTCCATTTTTAAAAACTTATTTAAAAGTGGAACATCAAGAGAATTATAATGTGTTGACATGATTTTTTAGTAGTTTTACTTTTAATCTAAACCAGATTTTATGATAGTTCCACTCTGTTGATTCCTACATTCAGTTTTAATTGAAGCCTAAGGTAACTGTTTGAAAAATGATTGATTCGAACTACACACTCTTAATGGCTCTCTTTATTGTTTCAATTTAGTACGTTTCACGGACCTTTATGCACATGCTCAGCTAACTTCAACTACTGGATAATTCATTATGCTTTGGGGATGTATATTCTGCTCTCATAGAAGTGTAATAAACTTCAAGTTTATGTTTTTATTCCTGGTAGAATTGAAGTTCATTAACCTACCTCTATTTATAAATGTAGATTTTCTACCATGTTGCTGATTGTATAGGTCCTTGTACTGATTTTAATACTTTTGCTTTATTCACTATGTTGTGGTTTTCTTTCCAAAAAGTACGTGCTACTGCTGATTTCTTCATTTATTTGTATTTTACGTTCCTGAAATGTTCTTTTAACCATGTGCCTATGCTTCTCTTTGTTTCTCCAATATATACTTTTTTGCATTTTGCACAACTTATTTGATAAATACCTGCTTTTTCCTCCAGTGGAATACTGTCATAATATTGTCACCATTGAGTTTATAGGTGCCAATCTGATTTTAAAATTTTAGCATAGTCCATGAATGAAATGTGAATTTTTTAAAAATTATCTTTATCTTCCTGCTGAAAGTGTTGTGGTTTCTGTAATAAGTTTTTGCCTCTTGAATTTCTGTATTTTTTGTGTACTAATTCTTTTTTGAAACCATTTTTAATTGCTGTTCTTTCTCATGTGTTCCTTTAACCATAGGGTAATGCTTCTTTTTTTGAGAAATGTAAAATAATAATAATAATAATAATAATAATTATTATTATTATTTTATTGTGGACCATAGATTCTACGTTATACTTTCAGTCAAAGTTAAAATCAAGTACATAACGTGTGCTGAGAATAATTTGCATCAATAATAAAAATGATTTACAAGATAGTAAGCAATATTTATTTTTGAAATGCTAATTAGAACTTTTACAGCAAAACTAATCATATAATTAAGATCATTCTATGCTTGAGTTAAACTACGCACACTTATTGGCTCCATTTACTTGTTTAAATTTACTACATGTTTCACAGACCATTGTCCACATCCTCGGCTAACCGTGAACTGCTGGATAATTCATTACGCTTTGGGGATGAATACTCTGCTCTGGTGGAGGTATGATGAACTTAAAAGTTTATGTTTTCATCCCCAGATGTATCAACATTCATTAACCTGCCTCTGTATTTATAAATGTAGATTTTCTCCCATGTTGCTAACTCTGTAGGTCCTTTTAATGGTTTTAATAATTTTGCTTTATTCACAATGTTGTGGTTTTCTGTCCAGAAATGAGATGCTACTGCTGATTTCCCTATTTGTTTGTATTTTATGTTCCTGAAATGTTTAAATGTTTCTCTTTGTTTTTCCAATATAGATTTTTTTGCATTCTGCACAACTTATTTGATAAATACCTGCTTTTTTCCCCAGTGAAACACTGTCATTCAGGAGATTTTTTAACATTAAATTTGTTTATAGGTGCCAATCTGATATTTAAATCTTTTAAAATATTTGAAATTTTTGCATTTTGAAATTCAGCAGTAGCATATCATTTTTGGACACAAAGTCACGACATAATGAATAAAGCAAAATTATTAAAATCAATACAAGGACCTACAGAACTAGCAACCTGGGAGAAAATCTACATCTATAAATACAAAGACAGTCTAGTGAACTTACACTGCCGGAGATGAAAATATAAACTACAAGTTGATCACACCACCACCAGAGCAGAATACAAATTCCTACTGCTCAACAAATGACGTTGGACTTTAGCCTGGCTGAAGATGAGAACTAAATGTTCTTGAAACCGGTTCCATACATTATGACAAGTGAAGCATTAAGAATGTGTAGTGCAACTGATATCAATAAAGTTTTAAGTTCATTATACCTCCATCAGAGCAGAATATACATCCCCTAAGCATAACAAATTATCCAGCAGTCCAAGGAATAGCTGAGAATAAGCACAATAGTCTGTGAATCATGTACTTACTAAATTTAAATACATACATTCATCAATCAAAAATATTTTAATTCACTTTGAAACTTCATACTTTTTTGAGATTTAATTTAAGGCAGTTTACTACACAAAATTTACTAATACTTTTGCATTCCTTTTGGTAGTTTTTTTCGGTGATGATAATTCTATTGAGTTCAAGTGCTATAATTGTGGCAATCCTTATTTAGGAACTTATCATGATCATTGTGTACAATAAATAGGATTACCTTATATGCACATAAAGATATTATTTTTAACATTATTAGAATCCTTAAAATACTTCTACACGAACATAAACATTTTAAACAAATTATTTTAAGAACTATCAGATTACTTGTGTTTAAACTACATGTACTAGTGTAAGGATGAGTTGTAAAAATAATAACTCATTGTAAATTATATTTATTATTAAAATAAAATAATTATATCATTCCATATTACCATAATACAATAAAAAATAACAAAATACTAAATTTTAAATTGATGTCATCTGCATCCCTGCTTTTTTGTTCCGGGTACTACAAAATCCCAGAAGAGGGCATTCGTAATCACCTTTGCTGAATTTAAGTATAGCCTAAGACAGTAACAAAAACTCCACATAAAACTCCTTTCACCTCTGCCTGATAGGGACTTGAAAATTCACTAATACTCTTATGCAAGGGAGGCTGAGCCTTTGGCCATATTATTGGTGATCAGCTATCTACATCACATTCAGCACACTAGTTCAAATAAGGAGATATTTTAATTTGTGAATAAAAATTAACATTTACAAGCCAACACACTAATTTTTTATATGCTTACCTTACAGCCTTAATGAATGCTTTGCTTCTGGTAAACAGTGCACAAAAATAGAGTTTAAACAAGGAAGTAATATCAAGTCAGTATGAAAACATTAAGTATGGAGTACCCAAAGGAAGTATTCTAGGTGCACATTTATTATGCATATAAATATCTTTCCAAGTATACTCAATAATACAGTAATTACCACACATGATAAATAACTATAAGCTGTGAGAAAAATAATGAAATATTGATGCAAAATTTTAGTAATATAGGAAGAAATCTACTAAATAATTTAATTAAAATGATCTCAAATGCAATATAGATAAAACAACACTATTGTATGTATGCTCATCTAATGGAACACATTTAAATCTTAAGTTAACTGTAAAATTTCACAATACATCAGTTTCTAGCCATCATAAATGTTTAGGATTAATATATAAATAACTCTTTGTCTTAGTCTGAACACATTTATCACATTTGTAATAAAATAAGAAAAAGTACCTGTAAATTAGGATATTTTAAACCTGTAAGTGATAAGCTTTTACTGAAATTGATATAAAATGGGATTAACTAGATGCATATGGTATTAAAATTTGGGGAAGTTGTGTAGCAACATACTTTGAAATAGCATCAGAATAATCCATTAGCATAAAGCCTACAGATTCCTGTGCAGGTGCATTTACTCAAAATAAAATATTTAATATCTATTCTTTATATGTATATAAAACAACATGTATACTGTAAAAAAATATACTTTAAAAACTAATCAAAACACCAGACAAAACAGTGGTTAATGTAGAACAAGGTCTAACATGAAAATGACCAAAAAAATCCAGGTGCACAGAGGATAATACCATATAACATTGCCAAAGCATTTTAAAAATTGCAAGGTAATAAAGATTTAAACGTAAATTGAGGTGTTATTTTACTCAGAAATGACTACATAATTGTAATGATTTATAATTATACTAAGCATATCAATAAATTTTATAACATTTTATTAATGCTTGTAAAGAAATTTGTATGTTCATAACTTTGTACAAAGTTAATTGTTTTCCTGTAAAATAATTTTATAAATTCCTGTAAAGAAACTATATATCTGAACTTTGTACAAAGGTAATTAATTTCCTATAAAATATTACAATATACAATGGGTTCCTGTAACCTCTATTGATAATACAAAGTACAGGCTAAAATAGGATATGGTAGACTTAAATTTCTAATGTGTAAATCGAAGTATTGCACATTTATTAAATAAAAATACATTGTAAACTAAAGTTGGCAAGCATGTTGTTTTTAAAGTGGTTGGTTGCTAGCTAGTGTCCATTGGGGTTGCTGATATTTATTATTTTTCCCTAACTTTCTAATAAAGAACTTCCAAATTATTTTTTGTTTCTTGCTATCAAGTTGGCTGCATTTCAGATGTTCTTTAAGATAGTATTCACTCCTTACACAATGGGGAATGGCTGTCCTTGATTAATTTCATCCTGAAGAGAGAGAATAGAATAGTGTTTAACACCCGTTTTAACTACTAAGACATCACAGGCAATGGATCCTAATGATACTTGAGATGAAATGATAAACTGGGAAGATTTTTTTTTTAATTTAAAGGGAGGAAGCATTCAAGACCAAAGTTTAGGATACCTTCCCAACATTTGCCATTTATGAGGACTGGGGAAAAACTGGAAAAAACCTCAGGGAGGGTGTCCTGGTGGGAATCAAACCCCACCTCCAGCTCACATGACCTTGGCCAATGGTGGTGGTTTCTCAAGAGATTTCCGACAGGCAATCATGCCCGACAGTTAAGCAGATTTTGGCAACTTTTGGCTTCAATAGAAAATGTTTGAAAGTCTTTAGATCTTCATTGGTTTTCCTTTAAGTTTTTATTGAATATTTTATTGTTCTTATTCAAATATTAATCTTTTTAGGAGTTTCAATTTAGAAGGAAGCTCTAGCTCAAAATATGGTTTTAATTTTGCTGTGGCTCCTTTTTTTGGTGAAAGTATCAGCAATCTCATTTCCCTTTAATCCAACATGGCTTGAAATCAATTATAAAATATTTGTATATTTTTGATCAATATGATGTAGTTTTATTTCATTTATAGTATATGTTGGTGGGTATTGTAATTCATTATACTTTGTACTACTGCTTTAGAGTCACTTAAGATAACACTTCTTTCATTTATTTTAGGTCCATACAGTATATTTTCTAAAGCTGTTCTAGTGGGTATTATTTCGCCATTAAAATTGTTACCATACTGTTCCAAAGATGTATTTAAGAGAATTCTTCACAGTATATTCCAAACCCTGTTTTTCCATTTTGAAGTGATCTCGGTATATACTCTAAACATGAATCAGTTTGATAATAGTTGTTTGGTATACTAAATACTATCAATCTTAATACTTCAGGTAGGTTGTTCTTCTTGGAGACCAATGTATCCAGATTTAGTTTCACATTGATATCTATATATTGTAAAGGATCAATTGGTATAATGGCAGGTTCAGTACTTATTTTTAAAATTTTGTCTATAATCTTCTTTCTGTATGTAAATTTTGAAAGATTGTTGTGTTTGTAATCGCTGTGTGCTGTCAGGAATTTATTCCTGTGTTGATTACTTTTTATTTTATGCATTGTATCCAATTAAGTTTTAAGTTAATTGTTTATTGTGATATTATCTCACTTTCATAGAGCAAATTGGTTTTTATGTAGTTTTTGTACATGTCATTAAGGAGACCTATGAATCCTTCATATTTGATACCTGCTAGTGTTTAATTTTTTATTATTATTATAACTAAATTTTATTAATACTTGTAAAGAAATGTGTTTGTATGTAACTTTGTATAAAGTTAATTGTTTATTAGTAAAATACGAAAAAATCCAACAAGTTTCTGTAACCTGTATGAATAATACAAAGTACGACAGGATATGGCAGAAAAAAAAAAGTTAAACTAAACAAAAATATGCAAATTGTGATTTTTAAATTTTAAAAATTATAAAAAGAAACACATGCAGTTGAAATCCTGCCAAAAAAAATCATACATACACACAAATCATCATGCCAACAAAGCTTGGACAGTCATAAAAATGATTATTGAATTAGGAATTAGGAAGAAGTTGCAAAAGAGGCAAAATCTAGACATATCATGCCATCTTTCTTTTTTCTTTTTTCTTTCTTTTTTTTTTTTTGTTTAGATCTATGTAGTAGATGGATCACAGAAGTTGGCAACTAAGCAAGGGGCTGCTCTTAAGGCTGGTTAGTGATGAAATTTTCAGTGATTGACAAAGGAACTTGCATTCTTATTAATCAATAACCCACAGAAATTGAAAGAAATTGAAAAGAACTTACAGTATAAAAAACTATATGAAATAGACTTAGATATTTATGATCTGTATTTAAGACTAATGGAAAAACTAGGATTTCACTTATGGGAAAATGTGTAACACCACCTACATCAAAATTTAAGTGTACAAATAAAAACCAAAAACCAGAAATTAAAAAAGAAACTCCAGAACTTACAAAAACAACGAATAAAAACAGTTCCACTCTCACGCACACACACAACAGATAAAATAGGTAATCTTTCGAGTGCCACATTTTCCGAAAATGAAATCAATCTCCTAAATAAAGGCCTAAAATCTTGTATAGATTTCTCAGATAATATAGAAGATTAATAGCGAACATAGACATAGCCATTCAACAACTAAATGAAAGGGAAAAATTGTTCATCAAAAGTAAATGCAAAAAAGTTTTAGAGAACATAAAAAACAGAAAGAAATCAATAAAGTACAGAGTGGCATTAAAACTTAAAAAAAAACCTGTGATATACATAAAAGCAGACAAAGGTAATAAAATAGCCATTTTAGACGAAAAAGAATACATAAATAGAGTTGAAACTATGTTAAAAGAAAAAGATTACAAACCAATTGAAAAGAATCCGCTCAATAAATCCAATAAAATGCTAAACAAATTATTATGAAGTCAAATGAAGTCAAAACACTATCCACTACTGAAAAACAGAATATCACATAGAGTAATCCAGTACTACCCAGGCTTTATGCACTACCTAAAATACATAAAAATGATAACAGCATGAGACCAATAATAAACAATATCAATTCTTTTAAGAGATTCCAAAGTTTGAGCATTAAAAATTCAGTTGATCTAGTCAAAAAACTTAAAAATAACAGAATTACGGCTGGAGATATAATGATTTCATTTAATGTAAAAGTCTTATTCTTGAGCATACCTATAGAGAAACTTATTCTTATGCTAAAGAAATGGTTAACATCAATAAATTTAAAAACAGAAGAAATAGAAAACTTATTTAAACTTACAAATATTTGCATTAAGCAAAATTACTTCAGCTTCAACAAAAAATATTACCAACAAGTTTCAGGTCTAACTATGCAAAACCCTTTGTCACCATTTCTAGCAGAGTTATTCATGAGCTCATTTGAAATACATATCACAAAAGCCTTCCTTTAATTTTCAAGTCATGGTATAGGTATGTGGATGACATTTTTGCAATAATACCGAAGAAACTTATGAGGTAGCATATGAACTATTTAGCCAAAATTCAAAGGACTTTCAAAAAGTCGGTCCTGGTAGTCTTAGTGGTAACCATACTCAACCCAAGATCACAGGTTCAATCCTGGCCAGAGTCTAGGATTTTTTCGGGTATAAAATCCTAAGTATGGTTTCCTTTGGAAGGGAAGTAAAGCCTGGGTCCCATGTCGTACATTTACAGCATGAAAAAGAACCTCAAGCCTGAATTGAATGGTACATTGATGACCTGAGACATTAAAGAGCATCCATAAATAAAACATAATTCAAACAAAACAAAAAAAGAATTTTTTCTCCCCGCAAGTCAAACTGTTTAACCAAACAAATGAGAAAGATGACATACTAAATTCTCGGGCATTTAGGTGCAAAATAACCTGCATTGGTGTCTTCACAAAAATAATGTAATAAAAAACTAGGTATAATATGCTATTTCATGAAAAATATCTCAAAATGTGCAAACCAGAGTACTAAGGACACTAACTTTACATTTGTATATACATTTACATTTAAAATAGGAAATAGTCTTTTGGGGTAACTCACCTGATGTTGGGAATGCTTCGTAATGCAAAATAGGATTGTCAGACTGTTGATGGGAATGAACTTTAAAACATATGTAAGCTGCTATTCATAATTCTAGAAATCCTGTGTTACCCTGCTGATATATATATATATATATATTGTATTATATAAAACAAGATTTAGAGAAGCAGAAATAGATAAAGCGCTTAAATAGTAATACACTTTTTGCTATATTCAGAACAGTTTGTGTTCTTCTTCAAAGGCAGAAGACAAGTGGAATTAGTAAAAATAAGTATTGAATCTCTAAGGTAAAGTAATATATGATGACAGGAGAGAGAAAAAAAAAACATTTATATGTCAGATTTAAACCTGAATGTATATGGGTTTTATGCAGAAATATAACTGCTATTTCTGTATCTCTTTCAGGTTCAGGAGCATGGGTCTGTAATGCATCTATAAGTGTTAAATTAAAAGCATAATCAAAATACTTAAAGTAAAACAGGGCATCTTGGGCAACTGGCAAGGGAGACTTGGTTTGAACAGAATGCCTATGATAGTGCATACACAGCTAAAAACAGTAGAAATAACCAATATAAAATGATATTCAAAGCTTACAAGATAAGATATATACAACATTCTTAGAAGAACGGCTACCAAATAAAGTAATCTTAAATTCTCTGGATAAAATGAGCTGCAGATGGAATGATGATGATTTCTTTTAATTCCTAAGTGGAATATAGGTCTGAAACACATTTATGCCATTGGGTTCTTCTTGATTTCTTGACAAGACATTAACTTCTTTCCAAGTTTTATTCATTGCTTTCAATTCCATTTCAATTGTTCTCCATGTTATCCTCAGTCTTCCAATTCTTCTTCTGCCTTGTGAATTCCATTCTATTGCTTGTCTGGTTATATTTTCCAATTCTTTTCTCAATGTGTGTCCACTTTTGTTTCCGTGTTTCAAGATCAATTGGGGTCTGAATTTGATCTTCGAAAGTTTACCAAGCTGATAGTTTTTGGCCATGTTACCTTTAATATATATTATCTGAGGCAGTGGTTAACAAATGTCAGCAATTTTTTGTTTATTTATTGGGTAGTTTGCCATGTTTCACAACCATATAGTAACACAAGTAATACATTTGATTTAATAATTCTAATTTTTGTGTTCTCTGAATATTTTATGAATTCCATAATGTTCTTAAGTAGGAGAGCTATCTTTGCTGTATTTATTTTATTTTGTACATGTACTGCACCTCCATTTTGGAATACTATGCATCCCAAATAATTGAAGTACTCAACTCTTTTTCGTGGTTATCTATGTATAATTTATCTACATTTTTTTCTTCTTTGGTTTTTGAACATTAATTTTCATTCCACTATCCTGAGCTTCCAATTTTAAGTCCAGCAGTTTTATTTCTGTATCTTCAAAACTTTTCTCCTATGGTATGAATGACATGGCAGATAATTAGTGCACAGATTTTACATAAAGGGCATTGACAAGGATATGAGCTTACAACTGGACAAGTTAATTTGGAAGGAGATAGGTTGCAGTAAAATATACTTTTAAGGTTATGAGGTGTTCTAAAAGTAAGGTGGGATATACATTTAGAAAAATCACTCAAAGATGAATCCATTAATAATGGTATCATGACATTCTTTAAAAATGGGTTTCATGCTCTCAATTCGAAGCATATAAGTAGTAACAAAATTAATGAATTTCTTATTGAAAGTTTTAAGTTTGCATTGGAATTTTTTATATGCTGGGATGATATAGGGTTCTAAAATATATATATTCATATATATTATACGAAAAATAAAATAACACTTTGAACAATGTAACTAAAATAACAATAACTAAAGAAGCAGAAAAAGAATAAGATACTTAAATATTCACAGAATAATCGCACGATATATGTTGAACAACTAGTGTTCTTCAAAGGCAAGAAAATATATAATTCTATGCAATATCGCAGTATCTGTAAACTGAAACATAAATGCATAATGAAAGAGGACAATAACAGATTTATTATACTTTGTGTATGTATATGATTTAACAGGAATAAAACATATATGTATACAATTGCATTATGCGTTAAACAGCAACATGATGGATACAATTGTTTCCCTGTTGCACAGAACTGTAAACTCTCATGATTTACTCCTCTTAGAACATCCCTATCACAACAGAGACTTTTCTACATACTCTCAATTATCCTGTATCCATATTATATCTAGTTTCTTAATTATGTTATTTATGTGGGGACCCCAATGCAGATTGCCTTGTACCAAAATGCTCAAGAATTCAGAATGGTCAACTTTCTCATTTGTGTAGTTAAACAGTTTGACCTGTAGAGATGCTGATGACCTAAGATGTTAAAGAGGGTCCGTAAATAAACCAACCAAGACCTGTGGAAAGGAATAATTTTGTATGGAAGTTCATTGATATAGTCTTATTCAGATTCATGATCAGTTTATTTTGGCTAAAATAATTCACAATGCTCCATTATGTTAGAAAGGATTATTTTTTCTGTCTTTAATTGTTATATTGATGTCTTCTGTAAACAAACCTTTATAAAATAGACTGCAAAGTATGCAGTATATTAAATCTAATTACTTCTACTCATGTGACATACAAGTACAGAGCAAACAAATATGTAGGAGTAATTAATTTTATATATAAATTTAATTGCAGTTTAAAGAAAGAATTTATTATCATAGGCATTTATAAAGATCCTGAAACAAACATTGAAATAGTACTTCAATAATGAATGACAAGAGGAACGTGGATAAAATCTCAATATTATAACACTTCACAGTAATATATTAAAAAAAGTTTGGCACTTCTGCTAATATCTAATTAATGATCATGTGTGTGAAACAGCATAACAAGAATGTGGCTGATGCATTTCCTTTACATTTACAGCAATACACTGGTTACATAAACCTGAAATTAAATTAACATGTGTAAATATAAAAGTAGAAATTCCCATTCTTATTTCTAATATGTCAAAAACCACTATAACTGCTGGTTATAATGAATAGCATTTACTATAAATTATTCAGTTAAATTGCTCTCCTAGGTTGATTCAGGTATACTGACAAATCTTTCTATGCTGAAGCTTTCCTAGCATTAATTAATCAGTGAATAAATACAGGAGAGGTATAAAAAAGTAAATACAGTTTTCACTTGAGATTTGTTCTTTCATTTCATACACACAAAAGTTCCAGTTTGGTGTGAGTGCTTCTTGTATTTTATAACTTTTTGTACTCATACTATCAATGCATAACCATGTGCATTGTGACTTTCTATTCTAACAAGATAAAGCATTAACTGTTCATTTATTATCTTATAATAATAATAATAATAATAATAATAATAATAATAATATATTACAGCCAATAGACTCTTAAGAAAGCATTTGACATTATTAAGATTGTATAGAATAGTTTATTTATTTTTTTTTTTTTTGATTGATTTATTTATGGACGCTCTTTAACAGCTCAGGTCATCAGCGTCCCATTCAACTCAGGGCGTGAAACGGCCGACAAATTTTGCTCAGAGGCCTCTCTTTCAGGCTTGAGGTTCTTTTTCGTGCCGTAAATATACGACACGGGACCCACGGCTTTACTTCCCTTCCGAAGGAAGCCATACTTAGGATTTTTACGCCCGAAAAAATCCATCGATCCTGGCCGGGTTCGAACCCGCGATCTTGGGTTTAGGAGGCAAGTATAGAATAGTTTAATACAATAATACAAGTTATATACACAATAATCAAATCATAAATATATGTGCACTCATACCCGTCATAAATATTATTCACTTGTACCCATTATAGTTCAGCAATATCATACGAGCATTTCTCTATTAGGAATAGCTTTAGATCAGATTTAAATTTCAAGTCTGTAGCATTTTTAATTGACAATGGTTATTTATTATATAATATAGCTCCTAATTTATGAGAATCCTTATTGGTTTGAGTTTTATTTATGCTCACCCTATGGTAATCATTTGTTCTTCTTGTATTATATGTTTGGCAGTCTTTATTGAGCAAGTTAAATTCCTTTATATTTTTTACTAGCATAATACTTTTGAATACATATGGTGAAACTATGGCTAGGCTGTTTTGTTTTATGAATGTTTCCTTACTGACTGTTGAAACTGAAGGTTGTATATACTTCTTATGCACTTTTTTTTTAATTTTTATATTATATCCGCATTGGTTTTACTTGTATCCCCCAGATTTCAACTCCATATGCCTAATGTGAATAAATAATGCCATAATATACTGTTTTTAGAATATTAATGTTCCCATATTTTGTTAGCTGCCTCAGTAGATACAGTTATGAGTTCATTTTGTTGCAGACTAATTCTACATGTGTGTTATAAGTTGATTTTCTTCTATGCATATGCCCAGAAATTTATAGTTAGCTACTTGTTCTAATGCGATATTGTTAATGTTTACATTTTATTTTACCTATGTGTAACTTCAGGCCATATTTTAGTGAATACCAGCTCACTCTTCATTTTTCTTTCTAAGCTTTCCCTGTCAACACTCCAACATATTATAGATATATCGTTGGCATTAGAGATCACTGCTATTTTCAGTTCAAGTAAATTGTTTATACAGATCAAGAAAAGTGTATGTCCCAGCACTGGTAACCTGAATTTTGCTATATTATAGTTAGATTTAATGGTGTATATAAGGTCGCATTTTTTTTCAATTTATTTCTGTACATTGCACATGATTTTTAGGTATGTTGCTAGTAATTTATTGACTTGTCCTCTAAAACCATAATGTTGTAATTTTTAAGTTAGGTGACCTTGGGATACAGAGTCAAAGACTTAGAAAGATCTAAGGGAATTGTTAAGCTTAAGATGTACCATTTTAAAAAAAAGTTTTAATATCTAACAAAAGAAAGTATTTAATATTAATTATTACATTGTGTTTTATGAAATAAATCAGCAAACATTAAAGAATTCCTAGATGGAATCAAGTAGTTTCTTCATATTCAAAGCTTACCTGTATGTTCCAAAGGTTTATGGTTGAGAAGGCTGTGGTATTTTTCATGGTGAGCATGACCATCATGGTAAGGGTTAGGGGTTGGCGCACACTGTGATGTATTTCTATCACCTGTGTCACTCATCCCTCGTTTGGCGACAGGAAGCAATGTATTTGATAGTGAAGAGGAAGGTAAAATATGAAACACATTGTGGTTGTTGTTTAACAGTTTTGCTTCCCTAAAATTTCGTAGTAACTTCTGGTGGTTTATTCCACTGATGGATCTAAATAATGCCAGCTGAAATTTTGAATGAATGTGTTTTATTTCAGCAAACAACATTACAATTAAAGTTATATAAACAAACAAAATATCTAAGAATTTAGCAATACCATAAGTAAAGTTCTTCCATTCCTTAATCACCTGGTTATATGTATGGTAAAGAATCCCCTACAATAAATCACCATTAGCATAACTGTGTGCCCTCAAACTCCTTCCTTATACTTCTCCACTTACCCCTTACTTTTCCTAATAATAATAATAATAATAATAATAATAATAATAATAATAATAATAATAATAATAATAATAATAATAATAATATATTTATTTATTTATTTATTTACAGCCAATAGACTTGTAATACAAGTTTCTGAATTTTCAAGTATTAGGTTACAATACTATATACAACATACAACTTACAATTCATCTAATGAATATAAACTTCTACTTATGAGATATTTCTTCAATTGGTGCTTAAATATTTATTTTTCTACAGATTTGATCTCTGCTGGTAATTTATTGTACAAAAAGGTACTCATTATATTTGCATCCTTCCACACGTTTGTTCGCTTTATTTTTTATTTATTTATTTTTTTATGAGTAGTGTTTAACACCCATTTTTACTACTGAGGCACCACAGGCGGTGGACACTGATGATACATGAAGTGAAATGATATATTGTGAAAGGATTTTTTTTAAGGAAGGTAGTGTTCCAGGCCTAGCATTTGCCAGTTAAGAGGACTGAGGAAAACCTGGAAAAAACCCCAGTCAGGGAAGACGGTCTTGGCGGGATTCGAACCTCGAACCCTAGACCTCCCACTCATGAGTCCACGCCTTAATGACTAAGCCACCTGTGGCTGTTCCATTGGTTTATTACTCGTATAAGCATACCTATGATAATCTTTACTGTTTTTGGTACTATAGCTATGAATATTATTTTTTATAAAATTCTTTGTTTTATTACATGATTTACCTTATACACACAGAGAGAGTAGACAGTTAACATTTCATATTTTGTAAATGCATCCTTACAAACCTGTCTATATTCTAATTTAGAAATGAACTATTTTTTCTGTAATATGAATAATCTATCCTGGTGCGCTTTTGCTGCAGCCCTCCAGATGTCAATACTATTGTGTAGAAGAGGGTAAATTATATCGGAATAAATTCTTTTAACTCTTTGGCATCAAAAACATTGATTTGCTAATTTTGCTACATATGACACCTATATATTAATTTACTATCTACCTATATCTCTAAAAATGTATATACATCTTCCCACTCACAGATTTTATTTTCAATGATACATAAACCTTCTAGAGCATTACTTTTACCAAGATCAAAGGCCATACATTTTGTTTTCCCGCATTACATAGAACGTATTTTAGTTTTGCTCTGAACTCATATAGATTGTGCCCATTAGAGACTTATTACATTCACCCCAAGAATTTGCCGTAATATCATCTGCATAAGAAGTAATAATAGAATTACGAGGCTGAACAATATCATTTACACACTAAAAATGTTAATTGGAGCTTTTACAGTGAAGGTAATCATATAATTAATATAATTAGATCATTGAATGATTGAGTCAAACTACATACTCTTATTGCTCCATTTACTTATTTATAATATGTAGAACTAGTTTCATAAACTCTTTTGTTCGCATCTTCAGCTAACTATCAACTCGAAAGCTAAACAAGTAAATGGAGCAATAAGAGTATGTAGTTCGACTCAATCATACATTGATCTTAATCATTTTCATATATTAAAAACATAAATGGGCCTAAGACTGAACCCTGCGGGACTGCATATTGAGACTTTCCTTTAGACAAGAGATCATTTAGTACAAATTTCTATGTTATTAGTTTTCTATGTATAAGATTTACATATTTTGTGGAAAATTTCTCTAATCTCCTATGATTCTAATTTATATAACAAAAGATCATGTCTCACACTATCAAACTTTTTTATAAATCAAAATATAAGGTACTCACTTTTTATTCTGTTCTATTAACTTTTAAATTTGAACTTAATCACTAACAGCAGTTATGGTTGAGAAACCCTTTCTAAAGCTATGTTGAAAGTTACAGTGAACCTTCCTATTATATAAAAAATCTAGAAACTTAGCAAGAAGAATTCTTTCATTAATTTTCCCAATCTCAGATGTTAATGTAATTGGCCTATAATTATTCACATTAAATTTATAACCCTTCTTAAATGTAGGTCTTACAATACTTAACTTTAAAGTTACAGATTATGGAAAAGAGATAGAACAGAAGGATCAACCCTCGTATTAGGAAGTACATGTTTGTGAAAAATAACGCTCAAACATTAAAGACGCTAGAAAACTAACGGAAGTGAGAGGGACGCTATCATGCGTGCACTCTCTCCTGAACACAGTAGGACTGCGCCTTACTTGCTCAGCAACCGCAGGTTATTACAGAGCCAAGTTAGTATACGAGGTATACTTGCTTAGAGAAACCAGCATAATTCGGTAGACGTGATCAAGGTTTCAAATATCGTTAGAAAATAGATATGGGAGAGGCCTCTTACGTGGAAGGGGTTGATCACTAAGTTAGAAACATTTTATAAGAGCAAGGCAAAGGAATTAAACGTTATATAGCTATTTTAATGTTTCACATAAACTTTCATTGGGATATACTTTACTTATTTCTAGCTTATTGTAACGCTACCTCCAGACAAAAGTCAAACTATACTACTTAAATACAGGCTTACGTATTAATGAATTTCCTTATAGTAATTTTCTTGATACTGAGATCATTTGAATTACGGAGTGCGGTTGCGTACTCCGAGATGCAGTATATTACATATGCAGGTAGCAACTTGTAGTTAGTTTGAGAGACTTTTGTCAGCGATTGGTTGTACATATGTGTGCCACTCGATACTTACTTGTTCTCCGTTAGTTATGCCACTTCATTAAAGAAGTCTTGATGAAAGGGATTTTATGTACGGTGTAGACATGAAAATAGACTTTTGCATAGGAGTTTAGAGTCGATTCCCAAGAAAAAATACCCTGGCAATCGTGTTCCACATAGAGAAACTGTTCGCCAGTAGTTAATATGAGACAACATCGCTCAAAGATAACGTAACCGGAAATGAAATACAGGAATTTCCTTCGCAGATGTGTTACAACTGAGAGACATCCTCTTCACGATTTCTTATAACAGGTTAATGCTTCTTGCTATCAGTTTTAAATATATTATCATTTTATGCTTTCAGTGAATATATACACTAAAATAAAAATACCAACTTTTCCTCCGGTTATTCTATATCCCTTTTTCCTGTTGCGGAGGTTGTGTCACATCGGTAACAGCCGTACTCAGACTCCCCGTAACTCAAATAACCTTACTGTATGCGCTGCACACTTTATCATGTAGTCAAGTAATTTCATTACTTATTTACCTGATTACTGGAAACGCCTATAGGTTGTCGGCTGGCTAACCAAAGAGCTAGATGAGTGCAACATTCAGTCGTGATGGAACCCCAATATAAGAGATAGTCACTATCAAAAGGTCGAACTACGAAGGACATAGGCAGAGGATCTACTCGTGCTGACGTTTGAGGATATCTGATGTAAGGTAAGGCTTCTGAGAGAATTTCTATGTCAGGATTATCTGTTTGCTGCCACTGGAAAAACATTTTAAAGTATAGATTCACTTCTTAATATACTCAAATGTAATGCATTTCAGAGATAAACATTGACATATAAAATATTCTGTCATTACTGTCTTGGACAGTACAGTTTTTTTCTTCTAAATCAAAAAGAATACCAGTAGTACCTAATGAAGGCATAACTGTAAGACATATAACATCATATTAATTAATCTATTTATATACCTACTTTTATTAATTGACTAAGTTTTTCGTTTATCCCTTTTGAATAGTACACCCGCGTAAATTTCCCCTCTGGATTTTCAAGGGCTAAAATGAGTTTAGAAAGAGAATGAACAGGAGAATAAATGTGGCATTTTGTATGCAATTCTTCACACTTCATTTCGACAGACTTTCAATTCATCCACACTAATATAGGGCGTTTAAAATGAGTATCGCATATTTTTACATCGGATAAAGTTGGCCTAAAGCACCAAACAAATTCTTATGAACACACACCCTGAAAAAAAACATTTGTTGTTTATTATCAATTGCTCACTATAGGAGGTGCTCTTTGTTGTTACCACGCATTGTCACATATCCTTCAGCTCCACGTTTTAGAGAATCACACTCATGAACCAACTGGCTACTCTCGGATCTTGTGACGTGCAGTGTATTGAAGCGGTTTGATATGGCAGCCACGTTGGGGACCAGATTATGAAGCGGTTTTGTTGTGGGCCAACAATTTGAGCCTAATTATGAAGCTGTTTAGTAGGCTTCGGTTAAATGCCCCCGGTTGGGCACCAATTTTGAAGCGATTTGTTATCGACGTGAAAGGCCACATGTGTGATGTCAATTTTGAAGTGGTTTTGTAGAATGATTACAGGTCGCTTCGGTATTATTGCCTACGCTTCGATGACAACAATTTCTCAGGGTAAATTCGGCTATTTTGTTGACTGGTACTAAATGGGACTGGGAAGGGAATTCAATGTGTAAATGAGCACGCGATGCGACATAATATATGTACCTATACATTAGTACTTTATTATGTTGAAAACCTTTCTCGTCCTCTGGTATTTTACTTACGATAGACTTAGCTACGCCGATACAAACTTACTTGCCGCGTGTGTTATAGATGAGTTCCGCGGCGCGCGAAATTGAAAGTTGAATTTACAATAAGTGTATCTTGCCACGTGTTTATCTTATTACTGCGTCTCCCGGCGTGTAGAACTCGAAAACGGAATATTGAGCGCCCCGGCCGAACAAACCTTTCTTTATGTGTTAAATTCAAATCAAAAATCGTTGGTTAGGAGACGCCAAAAGACACGCGCAAGCCTCGCCTTTCACCTGCCGTACGTACCATTCGTTGTTATTTGAAATTTTAAAATTTGGTCAACATTGGCCAGTTTAAAAGGCTAGCTGTACAACCACCGGTCGGGGTCAGAGCTATTTAACGAAATTATAAGTCCTTCTAAAAAGTGGTGTCACACTCCACTGTCGGGTTCATTCTCCCTATTGTAAAACTTTGATGCACCCCTCTTGGCCTCCAAGTTACGTAGGCAGTTAATACAAGATACTTTCTCTTTTGTTGACATACAATTTACAGGTTACAGTACATACACGGTATCTACACCACCAACTAGAGTACATAAAATATCATAATTATGTTTATATTTTAATGATATTGAGCCGTAAGTACAGTTTCATTACACAGACTCCTGCAAATTTGTATGTTGTCAATGGGTGCTGCATATATTATGATATTTATATATCCTCTTAGCTAAAATTTGAAACAGGGTTAATGTCAGGTGATCGGGAAAGCCATGCTAAGGGACCCCCGTGATCAGATCTACGCCCACTTAAGATCTGAGTTATGTGATGTTGCAGGTGTGTGGAAATGGGGTGTTGCTCCATCGTGCATGTAGCACATACGTTTTACTGATACCTACAATTTCAACTGACCGGTACACAAATTACTTACACATCATCGTTAAGTGTACTGCAAAGTTGAGAAGATACGAGGGTCACTAGAAAGTATTAAATCACGGAATATTCACCACTCCTAGGGAAAGCATTGTTGCTGAGTCGAAATTGTTGAGTCACTAATGTTGCCAAGGTAGTAGGAAGAGCTCCATTGTTTTATTCATTTTTGTACATTTTATATTTTAAGTTTGGAAAGTATGAACGTTCTCGTAACTGCAATGGAGATTCAGAGAGAGCATTTTCGTTTGATGACCTAGTACGATTTGAAATGTGGCTTAAATGAAACGCAGTACGGGAGCGTTTTAGGGGAGCTTTCGAGAATTCTTTTTCACGTGCCAGTTTGAAGTACTAAAGAGGGAGGCGGCAATGAAGAGAAGAGTGACTGAGAAGAACACACCTCTGTAGAAACAACGGCAAGTGAACATCACTGACCTCAAGGATATTTAGCGATTAGTTCGCCGGGTGTTTCAATCATCCTTCATTAGCACCTTCGTGTAAATTTTTTTCTTCAAGATGAGTGTCTCATAGTTATTCTGAATCAGAGAGAGGAGGTCCACAGGGTGAAATGGTGCCAAGGAATGCTGCAAAGATTTAGGTAACTGTGGAAAGTCTCCTCGTGTTTCAAATATTGTTATGGGTGACGACACATGGATATATCAGTTTGATCCGGAAACAAAACTGGTATTCCTTTTGGGTTTTCCCTGATGGCCAACCACCCATCAAAGTCTAGAGGCCAAGCAACGTGGGAAAGAAAAGAACTGTCTCTTTCTTCTCCACATGTGGTCACGTGACAACCATTGTGCCCGAAAATCAGGGAACTGTTACTGCAAAATGGTACACACAAACTTGCCTTTCGAAAGTGTTTCAGAAAATCCAAGAATGGCGTATAAAGACAATACAGTGTGAGTTGATGCATTTTGTTCCACCACGACAGTGCATCAGCTAACAACGCTAATGTAACAATTGAGTTTCTGCAAGGGACTGAGGCAAAACTAATGACCCGTCCATCCTAAAGTCCCGACTGACATCATGCGATTTCTTCCTGTTCCTTAATGTGAAGAACTGACTTCGAAATCACCGAAAAAGAGGTTGCAGCAAACAAGAAGGAGTTATCTGCAATGCTGGTAACTTAGTGGCGTGAATGCTTCCAGAAGTGATCCCGGAGGATGCAACGCTACATATAGTGCCAGGGAGAATACTTTGAGAAACTGGGACAAACGAAACGTTTGAATGAGTATTCATTATATGTTGTCTCAATACTTATTTAGCGACTCTCGTACACAATTATTTTGAGCACATGCTTTCTAAAGTAGACCCTGTTTGGCTGCAACAAGGTGTAGGCTAAACTTAAACATCTTGTTTCCAGATGTATGTTAATGGGATTTTTTTTTTTTTTGCTAGTTTTGACCAACTCAACCCCTCTATGAAAATGTGTCATTTTTATTTAAAAATCTTGTATAAAAAATGAAAAGACACTTTGTAAAGGCAAGCAGTAATCGTATCCCCACATTGATAGCTGCAGAACATATAATTCCAAAATAAAGAATTGAAATAATAATATTAATGCAACTAATATGAAATTATCACAAATAATATCACAAGCGGATCTGAGATAAATTCACGAACGCAGTGAGTCTGGAAAGCTCAAACCCTCGAGTGATATTTATTATCACTATTTAAAGAATAAAATAAGTATTTAAATATAGTTTCGTAAACTTATCTTACAAAATGGTAATAATTGTACATTAGTATTATACATAGTTAATCTTTTCAAGTCATCTAAGAACAGACGAATGTAGACTGTCAGTAGAGAAGAGCCAAATACGGGTTTGGGACTATTTCTTGAATAGGACAAGAATAAAAGTAATACATATTTGAAATTCGTGCACGGGTAATTAACAATTGTATAAAATGTTATACTTACTTAAAACTACCTATTCAGAAAACGTGAGTATGGAATACACGAATCGATTGTCAATTGTTACAATCGCTGCCGTTAGATTTACTAACAGAAAATATTTTACCCTTCTGAACGTGTTCATTAAGATTTATTGGTTTCTTAGGTAGATATTGTTGCATAATTTATAAAATTATTTCAGACTGGCTGAATACGCAAAAACAATTGATTGAGTGAATATACATTAAGTTTGTTAAATTTACAATTACTGAAAACAGAAAATTGTGAATAATGTGTTCTCAGGAATTATATGGCGAAGTTAGCTGCACTGGCCACAAGACAAATGCATGTCGCGTGATAAAACGGATTTGAGATTTTTTTCGATAATTTCACTGCGATATCCGGCTGTGATTGGTCAAAATTCAAAATTTTGTTTCGTTTCATTGTTCGATTTATAGTGATGTCACACAAGTGAAATGGTCTCGTTGATGTCCTTGTCCAGATCCCCTCAATAGTTTGTATCTCTTTTTCCTTTCAAGTAAATGAATTAAAACACACTTTTTCTCATTCGTTCTATTAAATTTAATTTCCCACTATTTGAAACAAGTTGTCGATATAAAGTGAACTTAAAATAACTTATTTCTTAACAAAAAATATTATATCTGTGTGACCTTCCTTCAATGTTTGTCGGTGGAGTTCTGTTATACACTGTATTTATAGAAATCAGCCTTGGAACTTTACTTTTAACTTCTCAAAATAGTAAACAATATTGCTTTTCTAACCAAAATCATACAAATGAATTAGAATGAATGAAGGTACTTATTGACAAGTAACATTATTATTCCTAACGTTTTTGTTATAACGTACTTTGAATAAGTAAACCAAGATAACAATACCATCCTTTTCTTTCAGAGCGGATTCTTGCGTTAGGTAGCAGCTTTTAAAATGCACCACGTGCATTTCCATAGGATATCTGAATTAAAAAAAAACAACATAATTATGATTATGATAACAATAACAACAATATGCATCAGATACATTTCCACAGGACATGTAAATAAATTATATTTAAAGTGAATAATAATAAAAATGAAATAAGCTATGTATATAATATAAACGAAAAATAAAAATAAAAGTAACACTATTAACAATGTAACAAATTAACAATAATAATAAAAGTAGATAAGGATAAAACACTGAGAAAAAGTCACACTTGAAATTGCTATATTTCGAACTACTGCGAGTTCTTCAATGGCAAGAAGCTAGACCAAATAATATATAATGTTTTGTATATATGTTTTCTGCAAGCATGTTTACTATAAGGAAAAAGTCAAGGAGATCAGGTAAAACTAAATCGTGCAATGCAAAAATGGTCCTCTTAAATGAATTTGACAGTTCTAATAGGTGTGTTTTTTATTGCAACATTCACTCAAATTATAGGCTTATTTTTCTCAGAAATTACTTTTGTCACATTTTGAGGTTCTATTTCGTCTATAAACATTGACCTAGTGCATGAAAATGTTGCCCCAGTTATAATTACAGTGGTTCATATAAAAGCTGCACAATGTTTTCTCTTAGACCTTAAATACAATTTAAGAAGGAACATTTTCTTCGTTTATACGTTTTTTTTATTTTGTTATTGCATGCAATAATTTATTTTAAAAAATGAACTATAACAGAAATTAAGAATATCCCAACTAACATAACTGTATTAGTAGTACATGTGCCAAATTTGATTTTAAAATATTACATTTTATTAACAAAATATGTATTTTATTTTTATAAGGATTGGAATAATAAAGTAAGAAATTGTAATTTTAAAAAAATATAAATTGATCTGAAAATCTCTATGTAAACCATTCATACTATCTGCATTAGAAATTAGTCAATGGTTAATACTTTTTCATTTTCACTTGGAGTATTTCCTATATTTTAAACTTTTTAAAACAGGTTGATGAGTGATTAACATGCCAAAGTCAATTACAAGCACTTTTCTCATAATTTGTCATAAAAACATTAACCCAGCAATAAAAGCCATTTCCACCAAAATTTCTGCTCAAGAGACACTGCAATTAAGTTTTTGGACAAAATCGGTAAATTATTATTATTATTATTATTATTATTATTATTATTATTATTATTATTATTTTGCTTTAAATGGTTCCTTGAACCTTCGGGAATCCACAGAGAGTCTACAATGCATGTCCCCCCAACCTTTGGGCTCTACAAAATTTAAATAGCTCCAGCATACGTTTTTATAAAACAGCGTTTTGCTCAAAGCTTCATTTTCACACATACAAAATGTCCTATGTGTCACACTTAATGTTTAAATTCAATTAAATTTACCAGGATGTGCAGCAGTATCCATTGTAGCATTCTATAGGATAAAACATGCTAGCAATAATAATAATAATAATAATAATAATAATAATAATAATAATAATAATAATAATAATAATAATTATTATTATTATTATTATAAAATATTTTTAATGAAATGTAATTGTTTTAAAGATTAACGTTTCTTATAGATTTAAAAAATTATCATATTTCACCCATCAAGTATATTTAAAACATATTTCTATACAATTTTTGTATGTTGCTTAAAGCTCCAATTGCCAAAATGCCAACTAATTTTCTCAACTCATGAACCGCGTGGGACATTTTAATTATGCGACATATTTACGTAATACAATTTATGAAATAATTTATAGCTCGCAAAGCGTTTATCCAATTTGAATTAAATATGGTGTACACATTAACTTAATAGCACTGCAATCCCAGTAAAAGTTTCAGAAAATTCCATGCAAAAATGTAGAACTTTGAAAATTTACTCCCAGTATCCCCTTAATACATATTTTTAAAATCAAAATTTAAATTTTGAAAATATAAAAGTACAAACTTTTCGAAATGTGAATGTTAAATGCTTAACAAACATATTAGAGCTAATTTTGAATAATCTTAAACATCTTGTGGCAGTAATGTTTGAAAATAATTAAATGTTTACCACTGGGAAAAAAAATCAGGATAACTTATGTAAAAAGGGAAAAACGAAATACAGAATGAAGCTGTTTTACTTACCTAACGCCTTCTACAGTATGCTCACTACCTTCTGAATCATTGGAACCCCAGTGAAAATGCAATTGTGAAAAGACATATCCACTGCCCATCAGAGGTCCGTTCCTTACAAAGGGTCGTTGTCGACCCCATTTGCCACTCACGATAACTGCAAAATATTTCCAAAACACTTGTGAAATATGTTTTGTATTTTAGCCCAATTTTACGTGTGAAGCAACTAGATTCAAGACACTTCAAACAAAATATTTTATCTGGTTTTCGGTTGAGTTACGTAATGCACACTGAGTCCTAGGGTCCTAAGGATCCTTAGCTGTATTTCTGGTCTCTTTTTAAATTAATTTCAAATTTTTATTTATACGTAATTTTTCATTATGCGCTTCTCACCGCGATGCTCGAATATTTCTACACATTCCTGGACAACGGATTGTCTGCAAACCACTGACTTCATAATTTCTCAAATGTCTAATATTTCTTTTTGCTTATATTATACACAATAATAGTTTGTGTACCCCAACAGCACGAACTTGCCTGCTGTACGCTGCGTTGTGAATTTCTTAGGGAGTGGAGACCCCTATCATCAATATCATAGTGTTGGACCCATCATTGTCCATGATCAAACATCTGTCTCTCAACATTTTTTTGAGTGATGTCAAGATCCAAGCTACCTGTCTCGCAGTTAATTTTTCATCTCAAGATTTTCAGTCAAAATACACTATGTTAGGAAATTATTATATCCCTAAGAACCATTTATCTTGCAACACAAAATCATGTACTTTATTTATGATTTCTTCTGTTGTAACAATTTACCAAGGACAGCAACCATGCCCATCATCATTGGATGTTTTATGAGGGTCACTTTGAAATTTTTGAGAATGGACAACAATGAGTTGTGACAATCCAGCGCACATTTTCCTAGCTTTAGATCGAAGTTTAGATAGCAGCATGTGCAAGTTTTAGGCGCTCCAACAATGTATGTCAGCACTTCTGTGTATTGTACGCAGGTTTTGGTGCGCCAGAAGCTATTATAGATCTCGAGCAAAAGCATTTCGGCTCTGTGCTTTACTAGGATTTAAAGTCCGTTTACGGGAGAGAATGCCTTGAAAGATTACATCGTGTATGCCCTTTGATGTACACTATTTACCGATGGTTTGAAGTTTTTAGGAGAGGAAGGGACTCTCTCAAAGATGAAGATGGCGCTGGACGGCCCACTACAGCACATATTAAGTTGTGATGTAAGCAGAGCGTGTGTTGTGGGAAGACCATCGTTGTGCATATTATCAGATTCAAGAATTCCTGAGTATTGGATCGGCAGCAGTGAAAATAATCCTGGAAGAAAAATGTCACCACCTCACAGATGAGCAGAAGAAAGCACGTTTGAATTGATGTCAGAAAATGTTGGAAAACTGTTATGGAGGACCATAAAAATAACGTGTTAACATTATATCGGATGACGAAAGCTGGATATACCTACGAGTATGATCCAGAAACTAAGGGGCAATCATCGATCTGGGTCTTCCCATGAAAAGAACACCCAATAAAAACGGGGCGAGCGAGAAGTGTTGATCAGAAGTTCTTTCTTCTCAGCTGGTGGTTATATGTGACAGAAAACTGTCATTGTCAGATGGTCTGCGTGGAATCTTGTTACATTACAATGCCTCTGCCCATACTGCCATTGGAAACAGTTCAATATCTGCAAGAGTCAGGAGCCATATGTTTGCCCCATCCTTCCTCTAATCCAGATATGGCCCCTTGCAACTCTTTTCTATTCCTCAAAATAAAAGAAAAATTCGTGTTCACCGATTTGAACTACCTAAGCCGCAGTGGCTCAATACGAAGAATGTATTTGCACCCTATTCAAAGAAGCATTTACAAAATGGTTTGAACGGATAACACATTGTATAGAATGTAATGCAGAATACTTTCCAAAGATGCAGTTATCAAACTTCCATTTTAAAAATGTTATTGCCTTCATTCTAAAATCTTTCGGAGTGACTTTCCTATCGCATTAAACTCAAGACAATCTTCTATTGCATCATAAAACACGTACTATTCCTCAAAGTTGGTGACATGTCTTGACTATAAGAAGGAGGCACCCTTTCATTATTTCGCAGGTATTGAACCATAACTCTTTGTTCCACATGCTCCATTTTCTTGCGGATCACCTTCCCCCCCTTTTTTATCACTTCAATATTGTTACGACGTAATGCAACAATGTAACAACTTGAAACTGCTGATGCGTTGTTTACAAAATTCCACTTTTTTGTGCCACGAAATAAAAGTATTATATCAATTGGTAATGGGTCGGGAGTAATATGGGCTACTTTTTAAGTCCGAAATAGGAGGTAAGTTTCAGTAAAGCATGCAGGGAGCTGTACAGTTCAGATAACCGCGAATACCAATACACTCTATCGGAACCGCCACGGGTGGCCGAGCTCGTTAAGGCGCGGACTCGTGAGCGGGAGGACTGGGGTTCGAATCCCGCCAGCATCGTCCTCCCTGACAGGTTTTCCTCAGTCCTCATAAACGGCAAATGCCGGGGAGGTATCCTAAACGTAGGTCTGGAACGTTTCCTTCCTTAAAAAATCCCTTCCAATATATCATTTCATCTCATGTATCACCAGTGTCCACCGCCTGTGGTGCCTCAGTAGTAAAAATGGGCATTAAACACTATTAAAAAAAAACTATCGAAAGCGTATAAAACCTTGAAATAGCTGTCATATGTTTTATTTAATAGTGTTTAACGCCCGTTTTAACTACTGAGGCATCACATGAGATGAAATGATATATTAGGAAAGGATTACTTTTCTTTTTTTAAGGAAGGTAGCGTTCCAGGCCTAAGTTTAAGGTACCTCACCGCATTTACCATTTATAAGGACTGAGTAAACCCTGGAAATGATCCTGGTGGGAATCGAAATTCAGACCTCCAGTTCACGACTCCACTTCTTAACAACCTCGGTCACCCATGGTGATCAGTTGGCGAACTAACTCTCGAATTGTTAATTAGTGATTATGCATAAGTTAACCCAGAACTAGTGACCCTCTATATGACTGGAAAACTGGAAATGGTGAAATGCAAAAATGTTAAATGAAAAAAGTAAGATTATATCTGAATGCTTTTGAATTCTGCGTGGTTGCCATGAAATGCTTTTTATTGCGCAAAGGATGTATTAATAAAAACGTAAAGCACATTTAAAGGGAGTTAATAACATCGTAGTATTTTTTTATATTTGTACATATAAGAATTTAAAATACTATAATGAGAAAGGATACAAATTTAATACATCAGTTTTGAGTATAAAAATAAATATGGTTAATTTATGTGACGTAATGATACAATTCCGATTTTTTAAGCTTGAATATTAAGTTCACTTCGGCACAGCGCTTGTTCACATATAAAATACCAACCGTTTTATTCCAATAAAGCTAGGGTTGTGTTGTATACTTTCATCAGAAATCATTTTGCAGGCATGAATATCTCAGCGATATCGTGCGGACTAGCGGTGCAACAGGTCGTGGATTCCAGAACACTTAACCCTCTTCCTTAACTGTTTGGCTAATCGATTGTAGTATGGTAGACAAGCTCTGAGGGATACTCGTGTGCTTGTGTGACGGTATTCAATGGAAACGTAGAGAACTAAAAAAAAAAAAAAAAAATTCGGCCTACTTTGAATCCAGCTTTAGCGAGTGAATACCGCTGAGCTTACTCGAAATTAGACTACAACTCTGAAAGTGAATAACTTTTTTGTCTACATTGGTACATATTAATGATTAACCGATGAAAAACAAGTTGTAAATGCAGCACGAGATGTTTGGAAAATTTAACATTAAAAGACATTGATTGCTTTTAACAATTAAAACAAGGTTTATAATGAGATCTTAAATCCTCATTTACTAAAATGTTGAATGGTCTGTATTGATAAAAATTAATAAAATTGAGCCTATTGCTTCAAAATAATCCTGGAATGATTGCAGTATCGTAAATTTTGAATTGCTACATGCAACATAGAACTTTCTTCTGTATTATTAATGGGAAATACATACAGAGGCTGCTTATAAACATTATTTTATATTTTATTTGTATACATTTAACACTCAATTAAATTAATTGGCTTATTATTTCATGATTTCTATAATTCCATATATAGAGAAGATACAACTAATAGAAAAATTATTAATTTAGTTTAAATAGTGTTACCTTACTCTCTATTACTAACCTGTATGTCCTGTGTTCGTTATTTTCATCTTCTTGGGATAAACATCGTAATTATACCAAGATAAGAGTGGCAAGGATAGAGCTCGGGTTTGTTTAATGTTGAGATCAATAGGGGCCTGGCATGGGCCATCTTCTTCAGTCAGATGTTGTACGTACAGCACTGAACGAGCCTCCTCTGACAGAACTGAAAGCTTAAGATACTAGTAACAAAGTAACCCAATTTCTTAATGATGTATTCAGAATAAATAAAGAAACATAAAGAAAAAACGACTAACCTTCGATAGATACCGTTAACTTCATTAGACATTCAGGTGGATTGCACTGTCCAACTTAAAGAGACAACATGTTAATCACAGAGTAATCACATATAGGATGATAAACCGCGGATATTTATTAAATAGTGAAACACTCTTTTCTTTCGTACTGAGTTTGTATCGCTTCAGATCTTGCTTGTTTTTACCTCACCAAGACTTCCTAATCGATGTGAGATCTCTTGCCGCGGATTGCATCTTTTATAGGGGAAAAAAGGTAAAATAAATAAATGAATGAATGAAAAAATAAAGAAATAAGAAACATGATCTATACTGTAAGGTGGGTGAGAAAGAAACGTCCGCCGAAATTACATGAACTCTGTTACAAACGGTGAATAATTTTGCTTTCATTACCCACGGTGCAAGTTGTTTAGCATTAATGCCTTACCATTGCAGTGTGCAGTGATGAGATTGACTTGACCTGCTGATACGAATGTCCCTCTGAAAGTTTTGAGAATGGGCAACAAAGAGTTGTGACAAGTGTAGCTTTTCCAAATTTTAGGTTGAAGTTTAATTAGCGACATGTGGAAGTCTGAGCACGCTCCATTAATGTGTGATATCAGCACTCCTGTGTTTATGTGCGCAGAGATTGCTGCGCCAGACGCTAGGATGCATCTCAAGTGAGAACATTTCCACACTATGATTTACTACCACTTTACGGCTTAGGGGAGAGAGAATGCCTTGAAAGATTGCATCGTGCATTTGGGGATCTTTGTCGTTCGCAATCCACATTTATCGATGGTTTGTACATTTTAGGAGAGGAAGGTACTCCTCATATATGAAGATCCCGGAGGAAGGCCCGCTACAGCAACAACGATGAAAATGTGATGAAAGCGGAGCGTATGCTGCGGAAAGATCATCGCTGTATATATTATTGAATTGGGATTGGCAACAGTGAAAACAGTCCTCGAAGAAAAAAAACTTCATGTTAGGAAGCTCCGCAGTCATTGGATCCTCCAACACCTTACAGATAAGCAGAAAAAAACACGTGTGGATTGGTGCCTGGAAATGTTAGAAAACTTTTATGGAAGAAGATAAAAAAATATGTTAATACAAAAATGGGCGACGAAAGTTGGATATACCTAAAAGCATGATCCAGAAACTAAGCGACAATCATCGGTTTGCGTCTTACCAGAAAGGACTTCCTAACGAGGCGAGCGAGAAGTGTTAATAAGCGTTAATTTTCTTTCTTCCCAGCTAGTGGCCTTATTGTGACATTTCCGCAAAATGTCTACTCCAAGTCTTCAACGTATTGAGAAAAAACCCTAAGACTGATCAACGTGAAATCCTCCTGCACCACGACAAAGCCTCTGACCACTGCACTGGCATTAACTTGCTTTTTGCAGGAACCAGCAGTCAAATGGTTGCCCCATCCTCTCTCCAGACCATATCTGGCCTCATGCGATTTTTTTTTCTATTCCCAAATATAAGAAACTTTTTTCTGAAGCATACAAGAATGTATTTGTACGATATTCAAAGAAGAATGGCTTTCGGAATTTACAAAATGGTTTTAACAGATAAGCCGCAATGAAAAGTACTTTGAAAAGATTAAAATGATTAAATCACCTTTTTAAAACTGTATTACTTTTATTCTCAAAACTTTCAGAGCGACCCTTGTAATGTCTGTCTGTTCGCCCGACCGACAAGTGACCATCTGTTACAATATCTTCGTACATTTAATTATTTGTAATTGTATTCGTTTTCCGTCAAGGTAATATGAATTACTGCTCTTTATTTGTGACACATACCATTTACAAACTACACTTTGAAATTTAGCCATTGTCATATAAAATATTTAATTTTTTTCCAATACATTGTGGCGGAAAAATGCATTGATTATAGAACGTCCTTTCGTAATATTACCGCCACGGGTGGCCGAGGTCGTTAAGACGCGGACCCGTGAGCAGGAGGCCTGGGGTTCGAATCCCGCCAGGACCGTCCTCCCTGACAGGATTTTCCAGGTTTTCCTCAGTCCTCATAAATGGCAAAAGCCGGGGAGGTACTCTAAACTCAGGCCTGGAAACGATTTCTTCCTTAAAAATCCTTTCCAATATATCATTTCATCAGTATCCACCGGCTGCGGTGCCTCAGTAATAAAATCCGGCGTTAAACACCGTTCATTCAATTCTTTCGTAATAGAATTTTATTTATTGATGGAAAAGTTACTTTAGGTAAAAGCACACACATAGAAAGATAGTGATGGTAGGTAGCCGTACATATTTATAAAATACGTTGCAATCCACTTTCTGAAGCACTAAAGCATGTGTCTTCTAACATTATAATTTTAGTAGAAACGCTCATATGGGATATTTTGTCCCTCAATGTCAATCTCTTCTTAATTCTTTATGACCGAGTCATACTCGGAGTTATAAGAATATCATCCATTTTCGCTGGTGATATGCCTCTAAGTATCAATAACCCCATCATCAATAATTGATACCTATTCTCTACTTTTAGTTCATATAAATGTTTTATATTTATTTTACTTTCAATATGCTCTCCTTTAAACCTTAACAATAGTCGTGAACATTTTTTTACAGTACCACAGTGGCGAGGTCACATGGACCGCATTAAGTTATTAGATCTTTTAATTAAAAAAAAAAGCAGTGAAGTTTATTTGTTATTACTTTAAACATAGGCACACACGTAAACATTAAGGAGAATAAAATGACACAGTAGCTTGTTTCTGTTATGCGAATATTACTTTAAACGCTCCTTAATTTGTTAATTAAAATATTTCCCGTAACATTTTAGCCCATAAAGTATCATATATATCGCATAAAAATATTTTTTCTCAAAATACCCTCCCCTAAATGTGCAATTTGTCAATTTTAATTAATCACAATCATTAATCTTATGCAGTTCAAGTGAAGTTTGCAGGAGCAGTCCAAATGTATTACATTTTTCACTGATATCCCTAGTAGCATGTTGTCCACTTACTTTTAGCACCTATAACCGTGCTTTTCTTCTTTCTGTTGAAGTTTATCAGCAGTTTTATGCAGTTCACAGATACAGGGTGTACAAAAATGATTATAGCGGTTTTAAACTTATATTTTTTCCTCTGAGATATACAATATACTTTTGAATCATAACTTAAATGAACAGTAACTGTGAACGTTTCAATTCTACATGCGCAGATTTTTTTTGTAGCCATGGTAACGAAATAAGACAACTCGCGTGCAAAAACCTTTTTTTTATGTCTTGGAAATCACGAAAAATAATCCAATACCGAGGGCGTATAGGCGAATATTTGGTCTTACCCCCCCTTCTGGTAACAACATTCGTATGTGATACAATCAGACCAAACGACGGGGTGTCTCAGTAAAGGAAAGAACCTCTGACGACTGCATGTGTCAGATGAGAATCTGTAGAGAGAACAGTTTTCTCGCGCAGTTCTAAAATACCCGAGGGGCGGGTGACTCGAGAAATAACAATTCCAACAATGACAGTGTGGATGGTGTTAAGAAAACACCTCCGACCGAGAACATATCGTCTGCAATTGCTAAAGGCCCCTACATAAAGGCACACTTTTTTAATCGTTAGATTGGCTGGTCTGGATGCCTTGGCTCTTCTCCGTTGGCCTCCGAGGTCCCCAGATCTGACCCCCCTGTGAATTTTTCTTATGGGGGTACATAAAGATCGTGTATACATGTCACCGTTACCTACAGACCTACCTGAGTTGAGACGGAGGATTATTCCAACAGTTGGATCAGTTACACTGACATACTAACTTCAGTGTGGCAAGAAATGAACCTCCGGCTGGATGTATGCCGTGTCACAAATGGATCCCATGTTCAATATTTGTAATTTGTGTTATGGTTACTTCCACAGATTTTCTCTAATTTAAGTTATGGTTCAAAATTATATTGTGTACCACAGAGAAAAAACAAAGTTTAAAACAGCTATACTCATTTGTTTACATCCTGTACTTTTCTGGAGTATTTAAACACACCAGACCCTTAGTCCAAATAGAAAGTATTTTTGTTAATTTTAGAGGGGCATAAGACACTTGTTCTTCTTTCTTTTGGACGCTTCTCGTCTGGGGCATTCTTCATTTACACGCCATAACTCGAGCAATTAACATTCTCATTTCCTTGCGCAATCTAGTGTTGACGAGTCGCTTCTGTGCCTGCATTGTTAGTTTTACCTTCATCTGCACTGTCAATCGAAATATTACAATCAGTTTCGTGTTCACTGTTGACATATTCAGTGCCTACATTATCAGACATATCTAGTTCTGGCAAATCACTTCCAATTTCTTCCAAAAGTTTAATAACCTTTTCGCCAAAATTTGGATCACAGATTTTGAAAATGAACACGCAACACTGCCTGACATGTTTATAACGTATTATTAGCTAGCTAACAAATTGTATATTGTAATGGAACTTAAATTTGCCGAGTGTAGTATAGTTCAACCGTCACATAACAGTAATGTAACTACAGTCGTCCACGAATTTTACATACTTAAATAAATATGATGTGGGGTTCAGAAGCTCTCATCACTTAGCACCCAGACAGACTGGCATTCAGAAAGGTACCCAGAATTGTGGAATTCCAAGAACAAATATTTTGTTGTAGTGGGGGAAGGAAGTTTGCAGCGCGGTCCCACGGACAACACAACTATGACTAAGAGTTAAGACTGATGCACTTTTCCCAGCAATGTTTTAACAGTTGTACAGATTCCTGTAAACGAGTTTTCTGCAATTCACTGGTTTACAACCTCAATGATTTCATATTCTGATGAAAATTTCTCCCGCAAAGGCTTTCTTCAGAATGTTCCAGCAGTTTAAATCCTACTTTATCAATTGCAGCTGTTGTAAAACAAGACTCTTGACCTGAAAATAAAGCCCACCTCTCCTGTACGTTTTGTGACATTTCCTCCTGGTTCCTCTGGTAATTTTTAATGTATTGACCTAATATTGTGACTCTTTTCTTCATATAACGACCAGAATAACATCATGCATCCAAAACAGAGTGATCTTGTTTTCTAATAATTACACTTTGAATTCTTTAGAGAGTGCAGACTCTCATATGTCCATTCCTTACTCGAAAATGTCCCAACTGTTGTCTCTCAACCATTTTTGAATAGGTGTCAAACATTTGAGGTATTCATCTGCAGTTAATATTTTATCTTTAATTCGTTAATTAAAATATTATACACATTTTAATATGAGATGCTTGTTTTCTCTGCTATGTCCCTAATATCACTCCCTCGATCTTGCAACACTAAATCATACACCTCTCTTATTACACTTTTCCAAGAATTACCCATTCTCTTCTTTACAGGGTGTTCTAATTCGCTTAACCCTGCAACACAAACGCTCGTAAATTGAACGAAGCGCACACTTTCATTGTTCTGTTGACGCAGCTGCCTTTCCGGCCATCCCTTGTGAACTTTGTGGTTGCGTTTTCGCAGAAAATAATTACAGAGTACACAATTATAGGTATTCATTTGTTTGAGTTCATGATCATCGTCGTAATTTTTACGAGCGTTTGTAACAATGCGACTTGTGGCTGTTAAGAGGTAAGTTTAAGATGTGCAACATTTTAATTTAATTTTCTCAAACATTGTTCTTTATATTTTGAAAATATTGTTGTAAAGATTACTATTATCATCATCATACTTATTTCCAGATGTGTCTCAAGTTAAATGTAAATGATACAGCGATGAAGAAAAGGCACTAACTTATTTTTATGAATTGGAGCAAAAAGCATTTTAATGATAATGTTATTTAATGAGGATAAACCAGACCATGTTGAAATTGAGGATTTTGTGCTAACTGAAAGTGAAAATGACGAAATTGCCTCTCTTCACCAAAATGTTCAATCAGACGATGGTCCTATCATCCTCCTCACTGATCGAAACGCTGATGAACGAGTCTCTAAAAGATAAAAATGAACATCGTTGGTCTTCAGTGACTTCTAAACAGAAGACTGCGAGCACTGGCATTATTAATTGCCTAAAAGCTTCAGTAATTTATGTTCATAACAACACTGAGCCTCTGAAAAGGAAAAAAATTCCCCATAACGTTCAGTGAACAGCTTATGCTGTCGTGAATGAAGAAAAGGCTTTTTATTCTAATGATCTACAGAGCTCCGTTGTACTCGTACCATTCATTCCGTTATCGGGAAAGAAGAAAGCCATAAAGCTGAAGCTACAGGATCATCTGCTACACATGTCCGTCAAAAAAAAGAGGAGAATGAGAGCCACTTTCTGCAAGTTTATAGAAAGGTATTCTGCAAAGAACGCCGAGCACAGTTGTGCATAAACTGCTCAAAATAAGTGTTATGACTGAGAAAAGAAAACTGTTTTTTTGCTATAATTCATTGTTGTTGACTTCAGTGTTTATCTGCCAGACACAGTGGCATGTAAACTATATAAATTCACATTCATACTTCAGTAAATTTATCAAATAATTACATGTCGTAAAATTAGAAGTATATTAAATAAGGTTTATGTTCCACGGTTAAATTCACCAAATCATCGTTTTGCTATCTCGTAATACACAGCACTTTCCACTAAAGTAGCTGATAAATTTGGGAGATATTTCCTTCATTTGCAGATATATAATCACAGCTGTTTCTTCGACACGCTTCATTTTCGTAGTGAAAGTTTTAGATGAAATAACAATGGGTCAGAAGTGGAACATAGAAACCAACCCTCGCACTGCTAATACTACCACTAAACCAATTTTATATTTTAACTATTAGACAGTCGCTAAAATTATGCGTATGAAGTAGGCAAAGGGAGCTCTTACGACCTCCGAAATGCGATACAGTGCTCCTTGAAAATGTTTTAATCCTCGTTGCAAACATGCAGACACAATATTTTAAATTAAGTTTCTTCATTAGGGTTTAATTTCTAGTCCCTTTACCTCGAAATTGAGTGAGTACGGAGTATTGCCGCTACAGAACACTTCGTACATTCTCAACAATATACGAAAAACAACACTTATGTGATTAACAAACATTTTATATCTAAAATTTACATGCGCTGTGCATATTAATGTGGCCAGCATTGCAATTTCTTGTTTAACTATTCTACGTTCGTTCGTTGCCTGCACTTAGAAAATCCCAAGAGCATTGTTTAGTAAATATACTTCTAGCATAACCAAGATTTTAGCGAAACATTCAGCATACGGCATCCTAAAAAAATGTGAGTGTTTTAGCGCCACAATCTCATTGGAGTGGCTATTTTTATGTTTTCTCTAATTAACATTTTCTTTTAACTAAATAAATAATGTAAAAGCATCATATATGTCTTAAAAGTTATTTCGGGGTGTATAACATTAAGAGTTTAAGTCTTTTTTAAAAGGAAGGCTATGGAATGCACCTAAAATGAATTTAATATCTGAACTAAATGTGCTAAACTGAAAAAATATATAAACTCACCATTTTTTGTAGCGTACATTTCAGTTATGTCCCGTTTAATTGAATTCTCTGAGGATATGGTAATAATCGGTATCTACTAACAAAATATTTCAAATAACAGAGATCTTACTAAGAGATGCTTATAGAATTAAAGTTATCTAACTGAAATGAGTTTTGTAAAACCATTTTGTGCTTACCTGTTATAAATTCTATACGTCAATTTAACAATATATGAAGATTAGAGTGTCTAAATTTAGTGGCCAAATATATAAAATTTAGCAGTTAAAATGGTTTTTTGAATACTTCATTGGAAAACTTGAAATGAATTGTGATATTCCATTGTTATTTAGTCTAACAAAAGAGAAATTGTTTATTCCTCTATCCCTTTGCAATGAAAGATGACGCTAATTCATGTGGTAAATGATATAAACAAATTTCTTTAGAAATGACTTAAGATAACAAATGCCACACCAGGTATAAGAAATGAATTCTGAGCAAAATATATCTTTGGCTAATATTGATGACGAATCTGAAGACAAAGCGCTGGCAAACTGGAATAGATGGTTAAGTATACGGCAAAAACAGTACAACAATTTGGGCGCTAAACTAAAGCGCAGTCCTGCGTCTCTTGTGATGAACAGCAGCGAAGATGCCCGCTACTTGCGTGAAAAGAAGGAAATCCTGGAACGTTCTAGAGCGTACATCCGTCCTGACAGATATAGAGGCCATCCGGATTTCTGGAGAACGCCACTTTTATTACCAGATAAGCCTGGACTGGTACCCTGCGAGTTAACAATCCCAAAAGTAGATAGAGGACTTCCCGGTAAGCCTCTGGAACGCATACACTGTCCTCTTGGTGTTAGAAAGGAAAAATATGTTAACACAGAGTGTTCGAAACCCACTTCAAAAGACAAATGGAAGCGTTGTGAATATTTAGCAAGGAGAAAGAAAGTTTTACGGGGGAAAATTCCTGGTTGTAATAAATTTTCTCCACGAATGGAGGAATTGATGATCAGGGGTAATGCTGTGGAGAGAAACACATCGCCAGAGGGACCAGAGGTTGAAGCAGACAATGCAGGCTGTGATAGCAACAAATGTTATTTTGAAAGGTGTTATATTAACACACAAACTTTGCCAACAATGAAAATTCAAGATTCCTTGGTGCAATTAAAACCACAATTTTGTCGTAAACATTCCTCAACAATTCACATTGCTTCTGAAGAGAAAAGGTATAAATTCAGGCTCATCTTTGATGCCATTGTCAATCAAAACCAGGAGCGGCATCTTTGGTTAGAAAATACGAGTAATGTAAAAATTGAGTTTGCTTGGAAGTTTCAGAAAAATCGCCAGAGACCCACCCGTGCAACTTTTTTCTTCAACAAGAACAAGAGCTTGCTATTGCCAGATGAAATTTTGGAGTTTTCAGTAGTATTCCACAGTAGGTCTCCAGGAATCTTCATTGAAGAGTGGCACCTACTAACTGAACCTAAGTTGCTGGAAGACGGAGAAGTTAGGATTGAATTATGGGGAAACGCTGACGCAAATGCTGACAAAGAACTTGAAGAAACTGCGTCAGTAGAACGTTATCTACAACATAGAGTAGCAGAAACTTTAGCAAGAGAAAATGTTGATAACAGCCTGAAGAGAAGTAGAATTTCACTACCGCCGGTTTCCGAAGACGATATCAGATCAGTGTTTACAGAGAAGCATTACTTTGAAGAAATAAATTCAGGGTTTTACTACCACCCAAGTACTGTAGAAGCGCTGAAAGAGATGTACACAGAAATCTGTGGAACGGGATCTCCAGAGTGGGATCTGAGTCTTCAAAAATTTAGAGAGGTAATCGTGGAAAAAACGGTTGATTTTGAAGAAAGGGGGAAGAGATTAGAAGTATTGAACACCAATATGAAGAAACTCTTGACTACGCCCAAAATTCAGACTATAGACTTAAACACAATGAAACATGATATTGTGCAGAAAGTACTTGCAAACTTTCCTCATGCAGTACAAGAGGAGAGCTGCAGGCTGAAAGACTGTTATGGGATAAAGGAGATTTCCCCTACTGAAGGGTCTGACATGATAGAAGCGCAACATCATGAGAGCAAGCCGGCTCAGTTCAACAAACGTAAAGAATATGAAGAAGCACTGCATATTACAATGTACCATCATCTTTGCTGCAATATAGAGTACCTTGCTACTAATGTAGATTCTATAAAATTGTGTAATATTGAGAATTAGACACGTGGACTCTTTACAATGTTCTACGAAAAACATTTTACACTTTTTATACTAAAAATGAATTTATTTAATTCACTTAATTCACCTAAATTTTTTCTGAAAGATTATTAAAACTTCAGCGAAAATAAAAGAGAATTCCAGAAGACATTCTCGTATTACGAGTGGCGGTGCAGTGCAAATGTGACGAAATTTGGAATTTTCTGGTTTATTTTTGGAATTCTCCCATTTCTTCGCTTTTATTTCGTGACAACTTCACTTCCTCACCCTCCCTCTCTATATCAATTTAAGTATTATTCAAAATTTTGTGGTTGGTACTTGAGATACATCCATAAAATAGGAAGACCTCCTTGCGAGTCTCCCGATAGATTTCCTTAGCTTGTCTTGAGCCATTGATGAAAACTTTCCAGAACCAGGACTGTATTCCTGGAGAGGGTGAGTTATTGCTCTGGAGCTCGCCCTGGAGGATGGCGGGAAGGGGAGTCAACGGATAGCCTCGTCAGGATGACATTGTAGAATGCGTTCATCTCTCTCACTCGACATTGACGTTGAGGTCGCAGTGCCTAGGCTTTATCTACACCCTGCCTCAGACGTAGAATACGAACATAATATAAGCTTTTGATTTTATTTGTCGTAGGTGATTTCACAGCAGCGACAAAGATCAAAAGCCAACTAATCATGTGAAACTCATGCGCGGTGTTTTCTCTATCTATGTTGTCTTCCGCACATAGACTCATTACCTTAACTTCTCTAATGTAATCTTTCCGCAGTGGTTTTATCTATTTTTTTATTTATTTTTATTCCATAAATTACGCATTTCATCTTTATTTTCTTATAAAATGTGCAAAGAATGGAATAATAACTATTAAACAAACATTACTTTGTAAACAATTTATTCACACGGTGCCGTCATACAGGTGTCCCATATAAAACCGGTATGCCTCACTGTCTCACTGCCATTCACTTAAAATGCATGTGTCACTATATTATATTACTTTCTATGTAAATAGCGCATAGTTACAATACTTACCGTTTATAACAAATGCTGAAAGTGCCCTCTACCGACATCCAGACATCGCTGCGCTCGTACGACAATGTTCTGATGAACACGTTGTAATTCTTGAGGGGAGATGTTATTTATCTCATTTGTAATGTTATCTTTCAGTTGGGCTATCGTCCGGGGGTTGTTAGCGTTTCTTTGCCTTTCAGAGCTCCCCATAAATAAAACCACAGGATACGATAGTTTACATTTCCTTTGCGAGACCGCTCCATATGTAACGGTCGGTCGGTGGGTCGATTCAAGCTGTCACCGCGGTGAACAGGAGTTGCAGCTATGATTGTTGTGTAATACATAAAATATATTTATTCGTCATTATCAAGCAAGAAGATACTGGAACTGCCGCCCCCCCCCCCCTTCATTTTCTATATTTTTGGTATCGGCTTATGCAATTAACCATTATCCTTTGCAGTTCCCTCTGAGAAACGGAAATTTCCTTGCGAATTTTATTTTTCAGTTCATCTAATGTGTGTGAATTTGCATTGTACACTTTTTCCATTAATGCCACACCCCAGAGATAAAAAATCCCAGGGCGTTAAATCGGGGGACCGACAGAGGGCGCTATGTTAGTGATGATTCTATTGTCGTCGAATATTTCATATATTGCATGCAAGGAGACATGGGCTGTGTGTCATTGCAGAATTCTGTTGAAAAGTCACAAAGTATGTTCCCTCACAGCTAATTACAGAAACGGGGTTACAAAATTATCTGCACATACCTATAGAATTTTTGTAAACCCTAGGACGTCGATTAAAGCGGCCCAGGGGGAGAAGTTTCATGTGGGGAGATTGTTATTTGATACCATTATCTTCAAGCAATGAACTCGGTGCCATGCGAAAGAGTATGGGGGGAATAATCTTGTGCATGGACGAATAATCGGACTTACCCTTACAGACAGCGACCGTCCGGCGGCTGCAGTACCGAACGGAAGCGGAAAAGGCCGAATTCCAGGGAATTCTGGAGCGATACGGAGCGACGTACAAATCTTAAGCGATAGTGTATGTGCTCAATCAACTTTGGTAATGTAAAGTGTACAATAAATGGAGGCGGAAAGAACACAACGGTTTCGGAAAACAGAAAAAACAAGCAATCGTACGTCTAAAATGAACTATGTAGCTTAAATATTAATCACATTCCGTTTTAGTTGTTATACAGCTAGGTGCAATTGGAAACGTTAGCTAACAATATAACACGTAAATATATAATACTGATACGGAAAAAGCATATACACTTAAGTCTGAAAGTTGTGTGTTTTATTAAGCATATATGCATATCTTCAGTTAGCGTTACTTATTTTATTTACTACATTATCTGCTCTAGCGTTCTATAATAACCTTCACACATTCAACTTACTGAGGAATTCGCTTAGTTTAGTAGCTTCTGCCTGGCGGACTTTTATAATGGTTTGGTAGAGAATCACGGTTAATTTTTAAGAATACTTATAATTAATTTAATATTTTAGCATGACATAACCCTGGGAAAAGCAAGTTAATGCAGTTAATAGTTAGTATTTATATGCTCAAGGTTTTAAATTTGTTTATTTTTCATTCCTCACTGGTCTGCATTTGACTGTTGTCTCTGAATGACCCCATGAAAGTCATTTTTTGTTCAAATACGTAGTACCGGTGACCCATTTCCAAATCAAGATCCAGGTTGTCAAGTTTAGGACAAAAATAAATAAATAAACAAATAAATAAAATATGTGTGAAGTGAGTTCTGTGTAGTTATACACATGTAACTTTATTCTTAATATAGAAGCTAATTTTCCTGACTCTACATCTTTCAGAAATATGTTGTAAGTGAATTTCTATGACTGAATCACATGGTGAATGACTTTGCCGGTATAACAATTTGTAAGATTTGTGTACGATTTTGCTAGTTCTGCACGTTTGTTCCTTAACATACTGTGCTAACCGTCAAGAGATGATCTTGGAACAATGGCCTTCACTACATGATTGTTATTGAAATTAATTAATACTTTTGATTTCTTACAGAAGCCACAAAATTATTTTTGACAATAATTGAATAATTATCGTGATTAATATTTGTATCTCTTGTGTTTTCAGCGTATTTGTTCTACAATGCGAGCATTGAGTGGCTGAATTGGTCGAAAATTTTCCTTGATGGCATGTCCCTCGTGGTTTGTCAAGCTTCGGAATTCCTCCACCTGTTAACAAACAAATGCAGATAATAATATTAGTGTACTGTAGAGACCTGCGGACACACAGAAATCGACGAAAGTAAAGACTGATTTTGTCTCAAAACAAAATTGCTATTATCATGACATTTACACTAAATACAAAAAAGTTGATATCAAGGCATGCATAGTCTACTCGTCTTGCAATTGCTTTCCTTACGTTATCACCGAGAAGCAGGATGCAGTGCATATTTCTGCAAGGGTGAGCTTTCAGCTTCTGTGTTTTCATGTATCGCTCTGTGCCTCTCTCAATGAAGTCCACAAGCAGCACTCCACTTTTTGTTCAACACTATTGCTATGCCTTTACGAAAATATATGACAAAACTGTTTCTCAGTTTTAGGGTCTAATGGTAAATCCAGTGTTCGTGACAGAAAAAAAAAAAATTAATTTGTAGCTTTCGAAAGTTCACAACAGATGTCTTTCTAGATCTCTTTATGTCACTGTTTCCGAAACCCACCAGGTGCAACCCTTTCTGTAATTAAGCCTGTTTTCATCACAGAGCTGTAATGCGATATTCATCTTTTGAAGACTAATATAAAATTTATCTACTCTTATTGTCTTCTCTCACTGCTGTTGATGGCTGGGTACTTCAGAGTTTGTCAACCTTGATGAGACTGAGGATGGGGAAATGGCGAACTGAATCCAGTCAGCCTGTGTGGGGCTACCTGTCTATTTGGGCTTTATCTCTGCATAGCATGAAGAACGTATGATGTTGATGTTAGGTTGATGGAGGGCAAGGAGATGGCGTTCTTTTGTGAGCTGCACTCTGCTGGTAGAAAGATGTATTTATATGAATATTGTGTTTGTTTCTAACTGCTTCACTTTTGCATGAAATTGAAGAAAATATATATGGAGGTTATTGTTACACTTTTAACAGACTATAACATATTTAGGAGGACTTTTAAATAAAGAATAATCAGATTTTTTTTACAACATACCTTTACTCATCCTCGTAATTTTTATGGTTTCCCAAAATAGTCCGCGTTAGATCCAGTGCACCTGTCCCAGCGTCTTTACCAGTCTTCAAAGGGATGCTGGAAACACCATTTGACAGACCCTTTAAAATTACCTCCCAACCTTTATCACTTTTTCTGATGATGGAAAATGCCCCCCACGAAAGTATTTCTTCTATTTGGAGAAAAGGAAAGGCACACTGGGCTAAATCTGTACTGAAGGGAGTTTTAAAATAATATTCAGCAACATCAGTTTCCTGATACAGCATCCAGCTTGTTGCATGGAAATGTGGCCTTTTGCGTATAATAGGCCTTTCAGAGTTTTCAGAACATCTCTGTAGTATTTCCCAGTTAAATTATCCGTGCAGGTGCGACATAATGATAAACCATTCCTTGAATATCGAAACGTTAGATGATCATAACTTTCCCAGCAGAAGCGACCACTTTTGCTTTTGTTGGTGTTGGTAACGATGGAAATTTCGACCGCCACGGGTGGCCGAGGTAGTTAAGGCGCGGACTCGTGAGTGGGAGGTCTGTGGTTCGAATCCCGCCTCTGACTGAGGTTTTTTCCAGGTTTTCCTCAGTCCTCATAAATGGCAAATGCCGGGGAGGTATTAAACTTAGGCCTGGATTTTTTTTCTTAAAAATCCTTTTCCAATATATCATTTCATCTCATGTATCATCAGTGTCCATTTCCTGTGATGCCTTAGTAGTGAAAACGGGCGTTAAACACAATTAAAAATGGAAATTTCCACACAGAGCTTTGCTGTTTGCTCTCAGGATCCAAATGATGTAGCCAAGTTTCATCGCCAGATATTACCTTTGAAAGAAACTCCGCATCATACTGTAACATCATTGTTCGGGAATCAGCAGTCTTGAAACCCACAAGTCTCATGTGCAACGTTTCAATTGTCAACTTATGAGTGGCACCCAGTGAAACTTTCCGAATTGCTGAGTGTCCTTAAAGTATTCGACAATTTTCTCTCACAACGACAACAGCGGTGTTAATGCTTTCTGCTGTTAGATCAGAGACTGGAAAAGCCGGGCCCACTTTCCTTTGAAATGTTTTAAACCGTCTTCAAGTTGTGCTATAGGGGAAAAAACAGACTGTCCATAGGTTTTAGCTGAAGATTTGTTGAGACGAAAGCAAAATTTCAGAGCAGCATGTTGTTTGTCTTGTGTCACTTCTATTTTGCTGTACATCATGAGTTGTATTTCAAGTAGTTGTTTATTATGATTTGGAAAAATGATTGTGCACCAAAATTATTTTGCAGTACTTTGAAAAAAATATATTGTTCTATCAGAAACTTAGGAGGTAGTCGACGTTGGTGAAGATAATGAAATGAATTATTGTGAAACCTAAATACGGACAAATAAATAAATAAAACTGCTTTTATTTATTTGGAAACTTATTAGTGAATTATATGGAAATATTAAAAACTGAAAGGTTACGTACTAATGATACGGTATATATTTTACTAAGACTAAAAATACTGTCATTCAAACAAAAATATTTAGCTATAAAATAAGACTGACTTTTATCAACTCATATACAGATTAATCCTGTTTAAGTTTCCTATTTCCAGCAAAAGCCCTAATAATCTAATCTAAAATACGGTTTTATTTACAAAATAAAATGGTTAGATATCAAAACGCATTGTTATATACCTATTAACAGTACTACTGTTCTAATACTCACCTGCTTTCTGGAAATAGTGCCGGGGTCTTTACTGACCACCCAGGAAACGGTTTCAGAACATGGCGGTGTGGTAAGAGAGCCGTTATACATGAAGAATAGCCGGGAAAACTGTGGTATCAAGTGTGATAGAGCGAAAGGCTGAATTGTCTCCATAGTATCTGCCACTCTTAGGCCAGGTAGAGCTGAAATCACTTCTTGCAAAGAGGTGTTGTTGTGCTCTGTTTCCGATATCTAAAGCAAAGTTACACCTGTCAAGATTCTGTCGTATAGCAGAATGCCATTGAACAAATCATACGTATAAACTATGAACTTACAGGCATGTAATCGGGGTGTACAAACTTGAGAATTTGTTTCAGTTGGTAGCTACTACTCTTGGTACACAACGAAATGTAAGGAGAAAAACAATAGCATCATTACACTCGTGTTGTTTTGAAGAGTACTGTGTATAACAGTTACTTCTCATATATATTCGTACACATTTTATATTAGTATTTGTTGTATGTGTTGTCTATGTCTTGTAACATTAATTATAGTTAACTATGGCTATTTAAGTGCAAGAGAAAGCCTTAACTCTGCCAGCTAACATTTCTATTTTATGTACTTGTATATTCTTTCAGTTAAAGGTTCATCCCTTTGGTCTTCCAACTCTTGCAACTTTCCTAATCATTCATATATCTTATTACAATGACTCTCTCTTCACGTCCTTTAATTTACTAAAGTATCTTCATTTTGGTAGCTGTCATCTCCCAGCACAATAAAAATATAACAAACTTTCGACTCTCGACATTTATTTTAAAAATATAGAGAAATTTTCAAGAATAAAACTATTCTTCCTGCATTTTAGGATTCATTCACAATGAAAATTTAACTAAACATAACACAACCCTGAAACATTTATTGGTAGTGTAATGGAGCCCCACGTTGGGCGACAATATTTGAAATGTTTTCTTTGTGAACTGGAGATCTCGATATATCATCCTCACGTTGGTCGCAAAGTTTGAAACGTTTTTGTGTTGAACTTCGCTTATTGTGACCCGACGTTAGACGCCAAAATTTGAAACTTTATGTGGGTGGTGTGTGTATGTGTGAGCCGCACGTTGGACTACAAATTTGAAACGTTTGTTTGTGACCTGGAGACCTTGAGGTAGCTACACAATTTTAAGCGTCAATTTTAAGATGGACATGGTCACCTACGTTTCATTGGTGAACCGTTCTCAGGGTACTTCCGCTGTTTTCCGCTAACCGTAGGAGCAGGTTCGAGGATTGGGTTTGGAATCTGTTTATTGTTTCGATATTTAGGAAAAAATCACGGGAATCGGTTAATAGCTCACCTCGGAACGTGACATTGACCTACATATGGTACGTGTAGGCGAGAAGCATCCTTGACCATCGGAACACGATATTCTTCACACTTCCACTTTCTTTGGGAGAAACCCTATCGCTCGACACTAGTATTGATTTTCTGTTTCCAATAAAATGATGCGAGGTGGTCAAAATAATGATCGGAGTTGCAACGATACATAACCACGACCTTTTAAGATTCACTCGAGTTAATTTGCTTTGCCGAAACTTTACAGCTACCTTGCGAACTAGGCATTAACTCGCTTCTTCAATCACTTTCAACAATGCACGCCCTCACTTGCCTCGTCTCCTAAAGATACGCAATTAATCTCCGCAGTATTATCTGAATGCCTCGAACTATGTGCTAACACCGAACGCACACTATAGGTTGAATATCTGACGGACTGTTTACTCTGTCCGAATGAATGCCTGGAGATACTCAGAGCGTCTCGTTCATTAAGAGCACGTGGATAAAACGATGCCCCTGGAGCCCTCACAAGACAATCCACGGAATCATGCTTCTCAAACCTTATAAGATCTCGCCACTCCATTGGTTCCTTTAAATATATTTCATAGGTTCAAATATCAAGTTCCGGGAACTGGAAACATTCAAAGTTCAACCGTCGCTCGTAGAAACTTCTAGAATCCAACTAAAACCTCATTACCTTGTGACTTCCTTGCCGCTTCCTTGAGCTATGCAAGGTTGCAAAATACCAGCTATCGCTCCGGTCTGCCGTGCGAATTTTACAAGTTTAATGTAAAATGTAACATTATATACAGCATTATCATATGCAATATCACACTTATATATAAATTAAGGCATTGTCTGCCTGCTATTGGTATATAAAATTATTAATATAAAACGTAAATATATCGAAGTATTTGTATGTATGCATGTAGATTCATAAGCCGCGTACTGTAATTTTGAATAGTTCTGGCGAATGACCTTGTATCTAAGCGAGACAATTCTAAAAGTTACTGGGGGTAACTTCCCAGCTACATAAATGTAACCAATTGCAAAACAGAAAATGAACTGCGCAACTTTTGCTTGTTTGCCAGGGCTATTCAAAATTACACGACACCACCGGGTAGGAACCTTATGTCTGTTTTTCTCAGTCTCTAGTACTCTTACGCATTGCTTCTCCTTATGGCTTATTTAGGCTGTTGTCTTCTACCTCTGAAGAACACAAACGGTTCAAAATATAATGGGTAATATTTGTATCATTGTTTCAATTTTTAAATTAATTGCTGCTTTCTTGTTCTTATTATTTCAGCAATTTGTTCTTTATGAGTTATTTTTATTTATATATGCATATAATACATACACATGTTGGATATACAGAACTTTCATTTCAAAACTTACCAGTGCTAATGACTATCCTTTAAAAAAAAAAAGTCAAAGAAAAAACATTTCAATTTAAATACTAAGGGAAAGGTTTAAAATCAATGTTGATTACATTTTACGTTTCATTCCCACACCTTCAGCCAGCCCCTCTTTGAAATTTCAAATGGCAGCCCTACCTTATGATACTTAAGTGTTGAATAGGACTCGATTGTGGTCAAATATTTTGCTTTCTCTTGTTGTTATTGCTTAAATTTGAACAGAATAAGGGTATAAAAGCATTTCAGCATTTAATGTTTTTGTTGTGTTTGATAATAAATATTTTCAAAATATGAATTGATCAGTTAGGAGTTCCGAAATATTACTATCTTGCCAATATTGGAGCTTATTTTGAACATTTAATTTAGTAAAAGGATTGTAGTATTACCAAAATAAATAATGATTTCAGTTTAAAAGTGACTTATAGTTTACATACCTAACAAAACTTTTTAAAAAATATCGTTATATCCATACATTTGCAGTAATTAACTTCTGTGATATATAGGCCTAAAATTTCATTTCGGTTTTGTATACACTGTTGATTTGGATAGCTACATTAGAGGTTATTTTCTTATTATTTATATAATAAATATTTGTGTCAGTAATACTTACACGAAATAGAATTGCAACGACTCGTATGCCGGTTAGATAAAGTGCAGCCTTTTGTAACGTTCCCAGATCTTTGCGGTGATGAACCACATGCATTTCTAAAGCAAACCTGTAACCCAATAAATATATTGTATATTAGAAAAACGGCAAATATGTGCCAATGAGTTGCAATAGCGACTGAATAAACATTTTACGTTACGATGCTGCTACGATTGTTCTTTAGTATTCTCGACTTGTATTATTATCGCCATACGAGAACTTCGGTTGGGAAACAAAAACATACCGATATATAGATGATGTAAACTTCACTAATGATGATAATAAATGTAAAATTAATTTAATGCCCTCATTAAATCTATAATTATATTACATCTAAAATGTTTTTGACAAACTTGTTTGGAATTCTATACTGATATTGGCAATGCTATCTGCATATGTATACTGTGGGCAAATAAATAAATGAAATGAAATATCACGTGACAGAGCAGGAACAAGAATCTAAAACAAATTCCGTGCCAGAACTAAAAAAGTAGAAGCTAAAGGAAACGAACCTTTCATTGTTGATGGTATGTTCGCTTCCAGAATGATCCTCAGCTCCCCAGTGGAAGTGCAGTTGGTCGAAGACGTACTCATTATCTCCAGGAACCATCCAGTGATAAGGGCGGTCTTCCTCTCTTTCCCATTCCGCATTCAGAACGACTACATAAAAAATCATTCAAAATTTTAAAAGTACCATATAATTTATTTAAGCCAGAAAATTCTATAATTTGAAATTATTTCATTTATGTCTTCACGTAATCCTTATAAGTTCACGAACTTTTTCAAAAAATGTATGTACACCGTGTCTTCCTGAAAATTAAATAAACAAAATTACGTTTCGGATTGTCACAAAGGGGCGCAAGGTGCTCTTTGAAAACTCCTAGTTCCCTTTTTCTGGGTAGGACTGGCAGGCGAGTAAGTGGAGGCTTGACTGTTGGGCTTGGTGACGTTCGTGTCTCCTCTTGTCTTTCCTGACTTCTCCATTAGTCTTTTAGCATCCAGATCTTGGTATGACGTGACTGGTAATAGTTTTCAGTATTAAATTCCATCTCGTTTGACACGGTAAAAGTTGAACGTATGGTGCGATTCAGGCCAGGAAATGTCTGAATGTATTATTGTACCAAAACTACCCTTTTTATCAAGTGTTTAAGATTTTAATATTTGCTATTTACTAACTTATATTTGCATGTGCTTGGGTTTTTGGAATTTTTGTAAATAATTAAATGTTGATAACATATCTGAGAGCTAATTTAGGTGCAAAAGCGCTCTCTCTAGATTTGTGTTCATTGCCAAGTTAAATTGTTCAACCAGAAGTCATGTCATTAACTTTCATGTACCTGTAAGTTGGTAATATTTTAATAGTATTTATAATTAAATAATCTGAAATAATAAGCTTGTATTAGTTTAACAATAATATATACCCAGCGTATTCCTTTCTTTATTTATTTAAAAACGAATGATGCTAGCCACAACTTATTATATTTTAGAGTATCTTTGAAAGATTATTCACTTCTACAGAAAATGTTGAAAATGTTCTCTCTTTTGCATGAGGCATAACTCCACACATTGTTCAATGTGCAAATTCCTGGTTCACAGATGAGGCATGGTTCCAATTATGCGGCAATGTGAACTCACAGAACTTACGCTATTGGGTCGTTCAAAATCCACATGTCATTCTTGAAGCACTTGTGTAATATTCGCACAGAGAATTGTGGGATCAATTTTTTTAATCAAACTGTGGACACTGGAGAGTACCGCCGCATTTTCATGGGATTTGTTGAGCAACTGGACAATGTAGAGCTAGTAACAAAATGGAGGCGTGTATGGCATAATTGCTGTTCATAGACTCTGCGGGTAAAACTATGCTGTTACAGCAACGCAACACGCTTTTCTCTCTCCTCTCGCAAAGCCTGTGTGTGATAATCGCCACTCTTCAACTCGCACTGGGGAGCAGTCACGAAGAAAAAACCATGCTATATTAGATTCCAATTTAACCAGTCTAATCATGGAAGCAACAGAAGAAACACGCAAGTCAGCAAGGAAGATTGACCTGCCATATGTATATAATAGAACGGGTCAAAATATATTATCGGAACCTTGCACAGTGTCAAAAATACACTTTAGTACAATAAATATTTTGAAATGGAAATTAATCTGAAGAAGAAAAAAATATAAATAAAGCTATTAATTCGCAGTTTTTGGTATTTACCAGTGTGTCCATTATTGGTGAGCGTCATGGCTTTTGGTTTTAATGCATAATTCCACCAGACGATGTGAGGGTGGTTGACCGAAATCGCCCTGGATGTGTCCAAACTGACGGGGCTCTGGTTGTTACCACCACACATCTGGTACACTTTGCCCCAAACTCTTGGTCCTGCCATCAAATAGAGCACACCAGATATAATAGAATATTTATTACGTCAAAATATTTGAAAGGCATAAACAAAAATAATAGAAGTGTTTTAAAACAGGGGGATACATCCGAAACAACGGGTAGCGGTAGAAGCAAGGACGAAGCATCAGCAAACAGGTAGTACCAGATGTTGTCTCTGTCGTATCCCATAAACATTTAAAAGCAGTGCTTGTTGATAACCAGTACATAATGTTACATTACAATATAAATTATTATAGTGAGAAAGATGGATTTACCATTATGAACCGGAAATTAAACTATCACATCTGCTCTCACTGAGAAATGCTTCAACAAAACTTCCGAATTCTCCTAATAATGGAAGAAGCAATGCCTAAGTTGAAAATTGCATGACAATGCTTCAGTCCATACTGCTACAAGACAGTGGACTTCATGCGCAAAGAAGGCGCACTACATACATAATTTTTATTGACTCCTTATAACAGATAATGAAGGAACTTCTGTAATTGAAGTGTTTGTCTCATGACGGCAAAGCCTTTGTATATTTGGAGACTTTGGCCAGCGCAGAAATACTTTGGGGAGTGCTTTGAAAAATTGTGATTTTTTTTTTAATTTTAAATACCCTATTTAGAATCAACTAAACAGCTTATGCATTCTCTTAATGGAATACAAATGCTATTCCACAAAAACAAATAAATAATAAGAATATAGCAGTGGTTCTTTTTCATATAATGGAACACTTTTGAGAAGAAACGTTCATCGTGGATCACTAATTTTCACCTATCACTTGACTTTACTATTTAACGATGGAAGGTAAACATTTAGGTTTTAGAAGTTTAGTTATGTTAAACGTGCTTTATATTGTACAAACATTTCATTATCTACTCTAATTTCACAAAACACAGTCACACAAAAAAGTAATAACACATTTTAAAACGAACCAAAGCAAGTATTGTAAATTACACAATATATTCTCATGGATCTACTAATTAAAACCAGTCTCTTGGTACCGCAAAATAATTATTATAATGAAGGGGACGAGAATATTTGTAACATATTCGTAGTTATATCTGGTTGAATTTGAGATAGCTGCAACCGACCCTATCGGACCCTACATCGAGATGTGATGTACAGGATCCGGAAGAACAATGTGCAGAAAATTGTAGAGTAGAAATTCAGTACAACTAAGGCTTTTGAGGTTAGGAACATGGGGTCGCAGATGCTGTATAATAACAGGAGCGTTACATGATCATAATAGAAATCTGACGTTATGAAACATCTTCATGTGCCAACCAAAATGAAATTTAACTCACTGTGTACGTACTGTCTCAGCTAATGAGTATTGATAACCAATGAGAAACTAAATATTACTTGTGCATACTTAATTGATGTACCGTGGAGGCACCACATTGGTCCACCGCGCCCTATCCATCGGTCACCAAATATTCGGTTTAGGTGATTTCGAGCTGCAAGTGAAAAATGTACAGGGGCGCCGTCAAGTTCGAACCGCAAATAGCCCCTATTTTCAAAATGAACATTCCATATTACTGTACCATCTAATAGGCTTCAAAACACAAATGCTGCATTGAACATCATAAACGCCTAGCGACAGCGACTAGTACTGTACAAGAGTATCCGACAAGCCACGAGCAAGTTTCACAATCTCAGACTTTAACATGACGGATTTCATTGTGACGCATGTAGCGCAGTGGAAAAGCTTCTGCGACCCCTTGTTCCTATCCTCAAAATGCTTAGTTTGGCACTGCCTTTTTACTCCACAATTTTCTGCACTCAGTATGTTGTTGTGGTACCTGCACAAGCAGAGGATCTAGATTCACATAAATAAGTGGTTGCAAAGGACAGAAGAACGATTTTGACATTGTGATGAAACTTTAGATTCATCTTTTAGTTAAAGCGAAAATTCAGATAGGGACTTCTTATTTGAAATGTTCTCTTTTATCCTATTATTTGATATCAAATTAATCAAGCGTTTATACTTCTTGCAATGTCAGACAGGCAGGACTGAATTTTTTTACTAAGCAAAATTTTCTTTAATTTCTTCACCAAGTTCTTCCGGAAAATAACCGTAGAAACTATTGAAGAAAATTTAGTAAGTGAACTTGAAACTCATTTATACATCTGTCAATACGGGTGGCTGAGGTCGTTAAGGTAATGGGAGGTATGGTGTCCGAGTCCTGCCAGGACCGTCCTCCTTGACTAAGGTCATCACGAAGTTTTTCCCCCGTCCTCATAAATTACAAATTTCGGGGAAGTAAACATAGGTCGGGAACACTTCCTGTTTCAATTTATCATTTCATCTCAAGTATTCTCAGTGTCCATCGCCTGTGATGCCTCAGTAGTAAAAACGGGCGCTAAACACCATTAAAAACGCTCTCAAAATGGCGATTTTTCACTGATTCTACCCACTTTATTTTCTTTTTAAACCGTTGCATTTTATCACTGGTATCAAATCACTAGAAGATATTTCATTGAGCACATTTTGGGGATCTTTAGAATATGTCATTAAAGAAAGAGGAAAACTTCAACAGTGAATACACCTGCGATGAAGCGACGTATTCAGTATTCCTTACTGAGACAGAAAATTTTTTCTACTGCGCATGCGCGGTAGCTCAGGCTCGCTCACTGCGGTGCATTGAAGCCACATCGGCTCAAAACTATTGTCCCTATTGTACCTTAGTGATTCTCAAATAAATGGATAGATCGAAAGGGACTGATATCCTGGCCTGTTCGTTCTCCCGATCTCAGTCATTGGAATTCTACATATGGGATTAATTAAAGGCCATTGTGTACTTTAGAGCTATTGACAACATGGAAATGAGAAAGTAAGACCGGTAATAATAGAGAGCTTGCGTTAGAGATCATGATGACCATTATGAACACTTTCTGCAGAACTATGGATAAATAAAAATAGTTTTTTATGAACTTCAATATTTGCTTTTTGTTTCTCTATCAGTTCCCGAGATTTCCCACATATTGAATATCATCCCTTGTTTGGATACCTGGCCGGCTTAAGGGGATTTGCTTGTCACCAGGAAGCACGTGTTTGCAGACGGAGTGGGATATTCATAGTCCCTTAAATTCAAGCGCATGTATTTGTACAGCACACCAAACATCATTTTTTGGGTCATACAATGGCATTTCGTGTACAAGATTGGACTTACTCACATTATTGTTGGTTGTAATTTCTGAACTACATTTATTTTATAGGGTTTTAAAGTGAGCTTTGCGAAATTCCCAATTCCTGTGCAAGTTTTCTCAGAGATTTCTTTGCACTTTGTCCTAACTTTTCTCCAATGTCATCGAGCTTTTCCTCTGTAAGAACACGGCGTTTTATTTGTGGTTTCTTATCAAGAATGTTTACCTAAATCCATTCACAAAATAAGAACTATTTCTCTGTGAGGCGAATCTTGTCTATAAATCGCCGTCCCATTTCTGTGTATGAAATACACAGGAAATGAAAGGACTCATACATAAACATTCATGTGTGCTAAAGTATATGAACTTTTTAGCCATTATAACAGCACTGAAACATGTGATCTCACAACGTTCAACTCCTTTGCAGCACAAAGACTTCGCGTCAGCAACCGGAGAAGCGAGAAAGTGGAGGGAGGAACAGAACCGATTAGAAACAGAGACGCAGATTAACAAAATTCATTAAGTAATTATAAGGTCATTAAAATGAAAGAAAACCTAAACTAATACCTTTGGGGTTTGTAAAACTACTCAAAATGATAAGCACAGAATGAGCAACTTATTTGTGCTGGAGTACTTCCCAACTTAATGGCTATTGCAGTATGCCATGAAAAAAAAGTCTCCATTGAGCATTTTGATTCATTGTTTGATAGTTGATATTAGTAAGGTTTCCTTTTCGGTTAGCCTTTAGAGTTTTTCAAAGAGAGAAAAAAAAATTAACAACAACTTTGGCTGGTTTTAATTTCAATGTTCTTTATATTATCACAAACATACTACTTTCTGGTTAATAAGACTGATTGCTGAATAATGCATATCCTAATGTTGCAAATGACTATGGAAAAGTTTTTGAATTTAATAAGAGGGAATAAAATTACTCACCATTATGTTTTCCGTATCCGAAGTGCTTGTGTTCAGATTTAGAGGGTTTCTCGTTTGCCACTTTTTTGTGCTGGTCATTATTCCTGGAGCCATCATCAGCTGACGAATCCGCTGTAATGATTTGAAACGATTGGATTCGAATAACTGAAAGATTTATGAATTGAGGAATATTAAGAAATATAAAACTATAAATCCTTCTATGAATAGAGGCTGATAAGGGGAAATTGTAAAAGTGACATTCAAGAGTGTTGAAGCAAATGACTGCAGTACAAGTAATAGTTTGAAAAATGTTTGAGTGTCTTTTCATTCCAACTCCCTCTCCTATTTTGTTGATTATAGTGTTGGCAACAACTAGTAAAGCTAATACTGTGAAACTGAAAGGTTAAATTTTTCTAGAATTAGTTAGTATTTCTAGAAGGTAAAACGTGAGCACCCCGAAGACTATTATACGAGCTTGTGTGTTAATTGAATTTAAACTGGGGAACAACGCAACTGCAGCATCGCTTTGAATGAACGAATGGGTGAGATGATTCGCAAAGTTGTAGGAAGCCAACGAAATCCTCGAGGAGAGCCACGGATAGAAAGATCGCCAGCAATAGTTAACTAGGCCCTCTTAGCGACTATTGAGGCAAACAACAGCCGGACTTACGAAAACGTGGTACAGAAATTCAACATCAGCGAAGAAACGGTATTGCTCTATCTTCATCACACAAGAACAATGTGTACATTACAAATATGTTTTATGCATGGACCGTACACCGCACATGCTTAAGTGTGTTACACAATTAGAAAGAGGAACAGATAATAATAGAGATAAAACATTATTAATTATAATAAATAAATAAACATTAAAATGGAAAGAACATTTACAGATTTATGAATGGAAACATATTACACATTATTTATAATTACACTACTTATTGCGTTCTAACCAGAAAATAAATTGCTTATAGCTTCGCGCACTTTAGCTAGAAAAATGCCCATATTCAACCAATTAGCATGGTTCGCAAACAGATGCTAGCATGTCAATCGTCCTATAATTACCTTAAAAAGTTTTCATGGCATTTTTCTCAGGCGTTCCCAGTGGGTACATTCGACCAGAATATGTACCCATTCCTCATTCCTTCCATAAAATGGGCAGATTGTCCTACCAGAACTATCGGCTATTTCTTGAGCCTTCCAACTTTCCATTCCTGATCTCATCTCTCTCCCTAGAACAAACATACACACCTCTTTGTTCCAAATTAGTTGAATTTCATTTAATGGGTTCAAGGAGTCTTTCGTATTACATTCTACCTCGATTTTCTGCCTGCTGACATCCGCTAGCCTTGTTTTAACCTTCACCTATACATTTTTATTATTTTTCACTGCCTCGTTGCCATATTAGACCCAGGCCAATTCATATGAGTCCTCTTTCCATCTTTGCAGTTCAAAATGTTGGTGTTATATTTTGTATCTGGTGCCTATAGCATTTAGCACGAAGTGTGAACTAGTCTTCCTGCATTAGTCTAAGTCAATATTTCACAGTCCTTGTTTTACTCTTAACTGCATCTTCATAGCAACCCACCTCCATCATGACCCCACAGTTTGACATTTCTTTTGAGAACCCGAGAACCCTTTTCTAAAAATTGACTTGTAATTTATTTACTGCAGCTCTCCCCAACCCCATATTTCACTTTCATATAACAGAATAGACCTAATTATAGCATTGTACATCCTCTCTATTTTATCTATTGGTATATCTGGAACGCGAGTCAGAACACGTAATAACTCATTTAGTTAACCTCGTGCTTTATAATTAATAACACATAAGTTTTTATTCCATTTCCCACTCATATTAAAGGTTACTCCTAAATAACAAAACATTTTTAATATCTTATATTTCTTGTCCACGTAGTACGTAGACACGATTAAAAGTCACTGTTTTGGTTTTGTTAACATTTATTACCATAACCCATTTCAGGCTATAAACTTCTAGGATGCGAATGGCTTTCTGCAATCCATCTTTTGTTAGAGATAAAATTATTAGATCGCCAGCATACAAAAGACAGGAGCACATGTACTGTCCACTTTAGGGGCATTTATTGCCTCTGCTAACAGGGCACCCGAGATGTCGTCTATATATAGATTAAACAATAACGGAGATGTAACACATGTTGATGAACTACTCTACTGGCTGATCTACATTCCGATATACTGTTTTGGTTTGTCTTAATGTCGGTTCTGGTGGTGTAGTGGTAACCATACTTATCTCCTAAACCCAAGGTCGCGGGTTCAAACCCAGCCAGAATTGATGGATTTTTTGGGAGTAAAAATCCTAAGTATGGCTCCCTTCGGAAGGGAAGTAAAGCCGTGGATCCCGTGTCATACATTTACGGCATGTAAAAGAACCTCAAGCCTGAAAGAAGAGGCCTCTGAGCAAAATTTGTCGGCCGTTTCACGCCCGGAATTGAGTGGGGCGCTGATGACCTGAGAATTAAAGAGCGTCCATAAATAAAACGAATCGAATCAAGTCTATCTTAATACCGAATTTCACACCAAAGTAGCTCGGTGGGTGGGTTCTACATGACTCATAAGGCAGCACAAGCTGACTTTTGTTTTACATCATTGTCACGTCAGCAGAAGGATTCCTTTCTTGTTAGGCTGTTAAGAAGTGGATTCTTTACATAACTAAAAGACGCGATCATCACGATTGCCAAACAATCTAAACCACCACTGCACCAGAATAAGAATGGATTGTGCATTGTGAGCTTCTACCAGCCAGCCAAACAATCAACGCCATTGTGTAATGCAGCCAGCTGGAATGTGTTTATGAAAAACTGAAAACGAAGAAGCCTGCACTCGTAAATTGCAAGGACTTAATTATTTTGTATGACAAACAAACCATCATCATTCAACTTGGTTGAGAAACTCCAGTGGACCATCTTTGGATAAAAATCTTCGAGGACAGCAATTCCGAACCCTTGACGATTTGGAAACTGTATTGAAGAATTTTGCTTCCCACTCAAAAAAGTTCTCTCACAATGAAATTCATAGTCTAGCATCACATTGGCAGGAGATCTACAATGAGGCTTTGAAATATCTAATCTGAAACCGATACAACTATTAGATCTCATACGTAAATAGGCACAGAAAGTAATGAAAAAAAAAACTGGAGATAACAGACACTTTGTGCAACATATGCGCACTAGATTGTTGAACTCAGCAAGTTCATACAGCAATTGCCTATAAGGTTAGCCAGTTACAAGAGTGCCCCCTCCCCCCCAAAAAATAATTAACCAGGAAGAATGCGTCCTTATTGTCTGCGGTTCAGGAACTGCAAGGACTTAAAACAGCTTCAAATCTTGTTGGCTTGAAACAATATTAGCGAATAGCAATGCTAAAGAATACATGGCCGCTTTAGGCCGCAACGAACCCGGTTATGGCCTAATTGAAGCTCAGTGCACTTTGCACGCGCGCGCCTCGTAAGACCAAATTTTTCTTGAAAGAATTTCGAATACAATATTGATTAATTAATCACACTTTCTGTAATCATTTAGACGATATAGATCAAAACATGATTATTTCAAGCAGGCACAATAATTTACATATTATTGAGGTCTATGCCAGTTTCAGCCCGCTTCTTCAAAGACTATGACCTCGAGTTTTCCGGATGTAAGGTCCCCCCCCTCCAGAATTTTATACATCATGTTGAAGGTAAATGTTAGTGTAAATCTGAAAGCTTTCAGCAGCAATTAAACTATAAATCTGCTACAGTGAAACTACTTTCGTTTGAAAAACTTTTTGAAGTCATACGCATGCTTTGGCATTTCCTGGAAACACAGTCATAAAATACCATATTACACATTTAACTCACTTCTGGTCTTCACCAGAGTATGGCTGGTTAGTAAACATGTCTTGTATTTCATGATCGCAGTTAATTTAATAAGTATACATTATTGTTTTATTAGAAATACAGAAGGTGCCAAATATACACACTTCAAGTAAAGAAAAAACCGTTTTAATATAACAAAACTTAATTCACACCAACAGAAAATGATGAGCACTAATCATCTTAGACTTTTAAAGTTACAACATAATGCCCACCATCGGCGTCGATACCTTCTAAGTACGTCGAGCTTCTGATCGAGCAAATGTATGTGAGTCACATCTGTTTACAGAACATCATACGATAATCTTGGCTTCATTTGTTCATGTTGATTTACCTGTCACGTAGCAACGCTATCACAATGTATGTGAGTCACATCTGTTTACAGAACATCATACGATAATCTTGGCTTCATTTGTTCATGTTGATTTACCTGTCACGTAGCAACGCTATCATAATGTGTGTGAGTCACATCTGTTTACAGAACATCGTACGATAATCTTGGCTTCATTTGTTCATGTTGATTTACCTGTCACGTAGCAACGCTATCACAATGTATGTGAGTCACATCTGTTTACAGAACATCATACGATAATCTTGACTTCATTTGTTCATGTTGATTTACCTGTCACGTAGCAACGCTATCATAATGTGTGTGAGTCACATCTGTTTACAGAACATCATACGATAATCTTGGCTTCATTTGTTCATGTTGATTTACCTGTCACGTAGCAACGCTATCACAATGTATGTGAGTCACATCTGTTTACAGAACATCATACTACACATTACTGTGGTTTTCGATCCAACTTTGAAATATATTAAATAGATATCTACTGTGAAAGTGTGTATACATTTTCGGCATCCTCGGTGCATAAACGTTGATGTATTTACAGTTGATTGTCAAAAAGCTTTGGGACAATTAATGAAATTAAGTAATAAAAACTAAAAAGTTCTCCAGTTTTTAGCGGATAAACGATGCTTGAAAACTTCTGAATAAACATCATTAAGTTTGGTATTCAAACAGAATATTATACACCATTTAAAAATATTTAGCTGTCATTAAGATATCTATGTTGCTAAGAAGAGCAGTGTGTGTGAAAATTCATCAGATTATTATAACTAAAATCTTTTTGTTTACTTACAATGCCGGTCATGGTGATCCTGAACTTCATTGCTTGATATTTGTTCATTTCCTGGGTCTGCAATAATGGCTTGCTTCTTAATAACTTCTAGAATCAAAAGACAAGCACTTACTTTATAAACGAAATACATTTGTGCCAGTACTTGCAAAACAAAACACTGTGGTTACTATGAGGTAAAAATGAACACAGCCGTTAACTATTCAGTATTAAATATTTTGTTCGCTTTTTTCTCAAACGGAAGTTGAGCCAAAAGAATTCCTGCACGAGAGTCGCACAACATCCGTTTTTAGAGGCTGTGTCATAGAATTGTTTTTTATCAGGGGGAAAAACCTTGAATACTTTAGAATTTATGTCCTACAACCTATGCCTTTTTTATTTTTTTTTTTTTTTTACATTTGCTCTCTTTGATATTAAAACAGGCACAATTAACCGGGGTAACATGCTTAGATTCTTCAATTTTTCATTCTATCATTTTGGAGTAGATTATAAAAACAAAATGGCTACCTTAAAATTCGGATAAACTGCTCTGTCCTATTCAATTTCCTTTGACATATTCTGTGTCGAATGAACCAAATAGTAAATTGCTATTACAAATCTTCGAGCATTTTAGCCTAATGGGGAAAATATGAGAAATCCCATGCTACATTTGTATCAACAGTCAGAAGGAAACGTTTATAACACTTGTTTTGTAAACATAATAGATCCGGCAAAGCAGGGTAATTAGTAAGCAAGTGAATGGAACTGAAGAAAGTACCGTACTGTTTACATGGATCAATTTACTCCTAACATGCGTTATTAACGAAACAATGAATTATTGTAAGCTTACACATTTATCTCTGTTTGCATCTGAAAGGCACATTGGAATAAAATGTTTAGCGCCACTTTTATTTAATGTGGAAACATTTTAAAATAAATTATTTTTTTAGCTTAACAAAAAGGTACAATTATGCAATATTTTACTGTTTAGGAAAATGTCAATGACTATTTCACTTATATGACGTCTAAAACCGCCAAATAAAATGAAACAAACTTTTTGAATTACGACCAATAACAGTCGGATGTAGCAGTGAAGTTATCGTAAAGCTTTATTTTATCAAATTCCTTTACTGCGCGAAGTGCATTTGTCTTGTGGTCAGTGTAACCAACTCTATACCCTCACTATAATTCCTGAGCAAACACACTGAGCACTTTTGCTAGCATCCCACCTCGCAGTAGCCCTTTTAACTCTGTAAGAGAACGATCTAAATGAAATGATATGAAATGGAAGAGCGAAAAATTCATGGAATGTAAACATCTATCCTAGCATTCACCTAAGTGACCAGGAGAGACCACGAAAAACCCCATAGTCAGCATGATCGGTTTAGCGGGAATTGAATCCAAAACTTTCCGAATGCGAGTCACAAGCTTTAATGTTTGAGCCATTCCGATCGGTTATAGGGTTATTAGGCCTAACTACGAAGGTAGGCCCATAAGTTTCCGGCCGAATCATTTTAGATATGATAATGACAAAAAAGATAATATATATATATATATATATATATATATATTATTTCACTGTTCAATGTAGTTACCCTTTATTGCAATACAATTCTCGCATCTTTGAAGTAACGTTTCAATCCCCCCCCTCAAAATAGTCAGAAGTCTTGTCTGCATAATGGGCATAAACAGCACCCTTCATTTCTTCGTCACACTTAAATTCCCTTCCTCGAAGTCCTTCTTGAGTTTTAAGAGGAGAAAATAGTCCCTGGGAGCTAAATCTGGGCTGTAGGGTAGACGGTCGATCTCCCTGAAGTCACATTTCTTAACAGTTTCCTTTGCAACAAGAGCTATGTGCACAGGCAGGCGCGTTGTCGTGAAGAAGGCGCACACGACCACTCAGCTTTACTCGTCTTTTCTCTTTGATGGAAGTAGGTAGTCTGTGCAGTAGGCCAACATAGTACTCCCCGTTTACTGCGGTGTTCCTCTCCTTGAAGTCAATGAAGAGTATTCCTTCACAGTCCCTAATGATTGTGGCCATGATCTTCTTGGTTGACTGAGTGACCTTGGCCTTTAGAGGCGGAGCTTCGCCAGATTTATGCCTGCCACTCCATTGATTCTCTTTTGGACAAGGGATCATAGTTTCATCTCCTGTAATAACTTGCAGAACTTCTCTCTCTTTCTCTCTGCCACGGTAGAGCTCCTGAAATGCCTGACAACAGAGAACTCGCTGCTGCTTTTGAACTGAAGAAAGAAATTTAGGCACCCATCTTGCATTAACCTTATTGATTTTAAATGCTCATGAATATTTCGAAGGACTGTTGTTTTAGAAAGGCCCAACTTTGTGCTGATATTTCTGTAACTGTGAACCACCGGCCTGTCTTCCATAATTTTTCCTTCCGCAAGAGCGATGTTTTCAGGAGTGAGCACCTCCAAGGGCTGACCTGCACGCTCTTCGTCTTCAATGCTTTCGCGACCCATAGCAAAACTTTTTACCTATTCTTTTATGGTAGAATATGAGAGGGATGCTTCCCCCATATACACAGTCCAATCGCTTGTAATTTCATTCGGAGTAGGTCCTTTTTTTACGAAGAACTTAATAACAGCTCGATACACCATTTTGAACATATCACAATCTTCTACACATAGCCTTCTTTATGCAACTGTATCTGAGCAACTGAACACAGTGGAGCGGAAGTTACAGCTACAATTATTTACTTAACAGATAATGTATGACACCAGTTAAGGATTTTATGAACGCGATAATCATTATCGGCGAGGCCGGAAACTTATGGACCTACCCTCGTATATCATATTTAACATTTTTTAATATCCCGAAATTTGGATTTTAAAATCTTGTATGTCTGATGTATCCTGACTTTTAAGCGAATACAGAACAAAAGAAGAGGAATGCTGTCTTGTGGTGTTGACGTTCATGGTCAGCTTGTTACACTTTGTGGCATGACTCAGGAACTCCTCAAATTGGTGCAGTTGCATCTGTCATGCAACATAGATTTAACACAAGCGATTTTCGTTCTTTATTCGTTTACAGACGCGGTTAGAAGGGCAGCATATAGTGAATGCCTAAACTGAAATGGGGCTTGCGTAAAAATATAGCTAACAGAAATGCTAAACTTCTAAGCAGCAAACTCTTCATATCAACGGAAGTAAAGTGTTCTGATAAGTACAGAGCTATACTAAACATTTGAACCGATTTCATGAAGCTATATTTTATCAATAAAAATTTCACACGTATTATACTCATACTCAAGTTTTTTTCTTGTCCTACAGGCGTTCAATGCAGCCTGCAGCACAGGCAACAACAAGACATATGAGAGTTTCTTCCAAACGTGTTGCAGCATATCACATCCACTAAGTTGATCATTGTTATTCGATGTTTAAGGTCATCTAGGTTAGTGTAATGACGGAACAAAGCTTGTTATTGACGTATTTCCACAGTAAGAAGTCGCAAGCAGTTTGATCTTGGGATCTCGGAGGGCACGCGCAGAGAACAAAGTCTTGAGCCCCCTTCTGACCAATCTATCACTGAGGCAGATTTTCAGTTCTCGAGAGAGGGCATATATCCGTTGTTAAATCACTTTCTAAAGGACGCTGCACCATTACAATGAATTGGTTTTCGCGAACTCGAAAAGGCAGAACGCCCTTTGCCGAGGAGTTGACAATCTGAGCTTTACAATGCAACTAAGGGTAACTCTCTACTGGCAACACTTACCCGTACAGACAGCACTAGCCTGGCGCTCCAATCCCGAACGGTAGGAAAATCGCACGCTCAAATGTATCTATCTGCATGGAAAACATGTGAAATTTCGGGATAAAGCAATATTTGTTCTAATGTCATTTGTTACAGACAAGCTCTTTGTGCTTACTAAAGAAAACTGACTAGCAAAATGAAGAACATTCGTCGTAGGCACAAAACAAGTTTGGAAAAAACACGAGCATTATTATTAAGGAAGATTGTGGTTGGAAAGGGGCCCAGATATATTTTGTGCAAGATGATGATGTACACTGTAAATGCAAATTAATCTGTAGTTGGATGTAACACATGCATTCACAGATATTCTTGCACATGTGTTGATTCCAGTATTAAATGAAATATGTGTAAATATGTAAACAGCATATGTTAATTTCACGTCTTCTATGAACCACCTTTAGAATATCCTGAAAATGTGAATGACTTTATAATAGACTCTGAAGATGTTTCTGTTCTCAATAAAAAAGAGGAAATCTAATCCAAGTGAGCAAACAAAAAGTCCCGGTTCTGTGCGCCTATCAGAAAAAAAAATGCTTGTGAGTTTTGGATGAGAACAAGAGAACTTGAAATTCTCACAAAGCATACGTCGCCCTTAAAGACAGCATTAGCCACAGTTCGCAAACAAAATGAAAGGTACCCATCCCAAAACTAAAGAAATGTTCGAAAAGTGGAGCAATTTTCCGACTCTTTGCTTTAAAAAAAATCATGTCCCTTTGCAAAACTACAACATCGCGCTTTCTTTGCTGCAAATTGGAAAAGAAACCATTAGTGCCATCTTAAATTAAGAAATATCTCACTTAAACAGTTCGGAATGCGTGCAAAATTTATAGTGTAAAAGCATGTGCCTTTTCCCGCATCATTACTGTTTCATTTACGTGTTATAATGCCACTTTATTCATTAATTAATTAATTTTTGGCGTACAATTGCTTGTTTTTATGCGTTACGACTGTTCTCTCCGCCTGCATTTGAAATCACACTACCACTTACGATTTGCACTTCTCTGTTTCGATCCACACCATTTACAGGAATTAGGCTTCTTCCGCTACCATTCGGAACTGGAGCACCAGCTAGATGCTATCTGTAATGGTCTGACATCTGCAGGGCGGGAGAACGCGCTCTGCTGGCTACTGTTCAAAACTTACAAACCTGTTCTTTGATGTGGTATACAACTCATTCCGTGAAATTGCTTGATGGGGACTGAAAAATAAGGCTTGGAAATCGACTCATTATTTTTACATAGCCCTGTGCAATATGGAGATGGCTGTATCTGAGAGATATAACATGTAGTATTACCTGCAGAGTTCTTCTGGTGTATGTAGGAAGTTATGAGAACCAGCAAAATTATAGTAGAACTGAAGTATGGCATCTCCTCATCTGAAACACTAATAATGCTTAAATTACTTCTTTTTCCAAATATAATAGTAACAGTTAATTGTCATACTAGAAATAAAACTTGTAAAGAAGCTCCTCTCTATTAGACGTGGCTGCGTATCCTAACCAACTCTTTTGGTTGATTTTTTCATCTCTAGTATAAGTATCGGTGTTATTGGCACAAATAAGAAGATATAACAGATGATAGGATAGGGTGAGATGGAGGATAATGTTTCGGACCTCGACCGTAATGGAAGAGATGAGATGAGGGAGATACTGGGCGGCCAGGGGCGGTGACCCATGGACGAAGTTGGTGTTCCTAACATTTTCCAGATCTTAAATCGTAAAGGTGAGCAGGCTTGCAGAATTCGCGATGGCCTCTCTCAATGGCCAGCACGAGGAGACCACCAGATAGAACTTTTGTCCAAGGCGCAAATCCACCGCCAAGCCGCAGAGTTGCAGCCGCCTCGTCTGACGCTTTTGATTCTGCATTGATATGAAAAATAGAAGAACGGAAAATTCGTGGAAAAGAAATATCCATCGAGGAATTCGCTTGAATGGCCAAGGAATCCACGAAATTTATATGCGCAAATAATGAACTAACGTTTTAATGTTTATGCTGGATAGAGCGTTTGCTAATGGCGTTTCTCAGGTTTCTTATCTCCAATATTTGCATAATCTTAAGAATTTCTGAGTAAAACAGCTGATTCCATGAATAAAGTGTGTGCAGGGATGGTTACTGCATTCTGTTGAGATTAATGTTTTAAGTCTATTCTTTTGCCACTATTAGCATATCCTTTCAGTATTAAATTTTCTTCATTATTAATAGCAAAGGAATTTGTCACGAATTCATGTACGAGGGTTGTCCCAGAAGTGCTGAGTCTCACATAGAAAGAAACCTCGTGAGACCAAATGTCTAGTGCCATTGTATGTCTGTTCACTTTTGCCATCGCTTCTGCAGTGCTCTGGCCTCGGTCTTATAGAACCTTTTCTTGAGGCTGTCACTCATAGCACTTATGACACTAATAATTGGGGAAGAGAACAAAGTCCAACGGCTCTATTTCAGGTAAATACGACAGTGTGAAGAGGTTGGTTGTCCTAATGAAAAATCACTCTTTTGCAGATGTTCCCTCGCCGCTTGACCTTCTAAACCTCCCGTAACTTTCTCCCCAGTGAAGCGTAGCACTGTTCGGTGACGGTTTAGCCCTTTGGGTCCTGTATCTAGAAGACTGTCATCGCCAACTTTCTGGTTGATCTAATGGACTTTCCATTTCCTTGATTATTCTTTTGTTTCAGGTGTATAGTGTGGGCTCGAGTGCCATCATCAGTCACAAGTTGTTTCACAAATCAGACTGAATGGGCCTCAAATAGCTCAAGATTTCGTTCTGAGATGATACATCTTGTCAGCTTTTCGAAGTTATGGGACCCAACGTGCAGATTCTTTTTCATCTCTAAATGTTCATGAACATGCACTATGCTGTTGGTTTCGACATTTTCAATGTGTCTGATGGTCACAGGTCTATCTGTCAAGGCCATTTTGTGGAAATTTTCAACATTTTCATTAGCTGGCCTGCCCGTGCAATGTTCATTCTTCCGTGGCCGAGGAAGGAGCAACCTCCCCTATTGTTGTCACCATGTAGTTATGAATAGCGTTAAGTTGTAACTCATGTAGTCATTTCTCTCCCCATTATTTCTGTATTTGTACATTTTTCTCGCTTCTAGAACCAGCAACTATAAATAAAATCATCAAAACTGACCAAATTTGGCTCATAGACACATTTAGGAATGCACTGTGAATTCTTTAAATAATTTTATGTGATGACTATGGAAGTAGATTAGATTTAGAACTTCAGAGATAACTCTCTTAATTTTTTAGATATAAAACAGTAAGAGGATTGTTTCAAAAGAAAAGTAATTCTGTATGAAAAAATAGTTTTGTGAGCTTTTCCAAATTATTCATAAGCGTAAAATAAATGAATTCTTCAGCAAGTACTATAACTTTGAAAAAGGATATAAAATCCAAATTATGGCCGTATTAATTTATGAAATAATTATGGAATTACTATGTAGTATTAGTATGACAAAATCTAAAGCTAAACAATAAAAGAAAAGCTGAACTATAATATACTTTTTAACTAGGTCTATCTGTTTTTTTCCTTCAAAATTACTTGAAAATAAATGTTTATGTGAAAATTATTATATTTTTCAAAAGTAAGCGAAACAAAATTAGAATTTTTGCATTCTTATAAGTACTACAAAAGGGAAATCACATTTTCAGAATTATTATTATCTTATTATTATTATTGGAATTAAACCACAAAAGTTAATGTATACTATTATTTAAATGAATATATGACCGCTGACAGATAAAGTTATACTGTGTAGGTATTTTTAAATGTAATCATGTTACGAACTGAGCCCTTGATATCATCTTTACATTCACTAAAGGTGAAAGAAATAACAGAAAGTTTCGACTTACTTGCATATTTAGGAAGAATTTCATATGTGTCAACAAAACAAAAACATATTACTATTTAAAAACAATTACAACGTGCTAAGCGAATATACAACATGCAATCGAACAACGATAACCCAAGGAACGTTTTATGGATTTTCATGGCGTTGAAATTTAATTTAAATGTTATTGTAGTAAAAACATGTAACGAAAACGTTTTCTGAAGGTTATTACAGAACGCTCTTACATACAAATATAATTCTCACACACAGATTAGATTAATATTTCACATTTGCTATCTTCACGACATTACTTTTGTTAAATATAAAATATATGCAGTCATAAATACAGTTTATATGCTGAGCTAATTTATGTTTTTATTTTGAAACAATTGAGAGAAAATTAAACGTTTATGCGCTTTTTAAATGCCAGTTTTCAGGTGTACCCATATTAGTAATGGTCCGATTTCCCAAATTTTCAGAAAAGATTTTCCTTATTTTATTTAAATGGTGTATACAGAATTTTGTTTTGAAGGAAGAAATATTGGTGCCGCTAGAGCGATTTTTAAATTTTGTGTTTCAGGTAAATCCGCATTCCTAATAATCTGATATCAATAATTTTTAGAATTTACTCTTTTATTTTATTTCAATGGTAAATACCGAGTTTCGTTGAGGAAAAAATATAAATTGCGGCCACTAGAGCGATTTTAAATTTCGGTTTAAACCCTACGTTTTAAATTTCAGTGTTCAGGTATACCTCCTCTCATATAGTTCGATTTCTCTGATTTTCAGAAACTATCTTTCTCTTTTAATTTAAGTGATATATTATGAAAAAAAAATTATTGGTGTCGCTAGAGCAATTTTTTGATTGCTCCTAATGATGGGATAATCTGATATCACCGATTTTCAGAAACTGTTCTTTTATTTTACTTCAATGGTAAATACCGAGTTTCGTTGATAAAAAAATGTAAATTGCGACTGCTAGAGTTATTTTAAATGTCGGTTTAACTCATACGTTTTAAATTTCAGTTTTCAGATATACCCTCTCTGATAATATTCCGATTTCCCTGATATCCAGAAAATATTTTTCCAATTTTATTTAAATAGTATGTACAGCGAAAAAACATATATTGCTATCGCTAGAGCGATTTTGAAATTTTGGGTTTCAGATAAACTCCCACTTCCAACAGTCTGATTTCGCTGATTTTCGTAAACTGTTTTTATTATTTTATATGAATGGCATATACCGAATTTTGTTGAGAAAAACGAATATTGCGGCCACTAGAGGGATTTTTAAATATGCTTTAGGTTAGTCCCCACCCTCAATAGTTCAATTTTACTGGTTAACATATTCGTTATATCATTTGTTGATTGATTGATTGCTATATGCCGATTTTCGTCGAGAAAAAATAAAAATTCGGTCACTAGAGCGTTAACACAGCTTACCACCATGGGATTTTTCCACCGTTTTCTTTGGTCCCTTAGGTGATTGCTGCAATGAATATTTACTTTCCGCGAATTTTCCGCTCTTCAGTTCATTCCGTTGAGCATGGTTGAAGTACCGGAAAAATTCCTCTTATATCCTTAAAATCAAAATCCGAAATTCAAGTTATGCCAGTTAATGAGCGTTCGCGCCGCACTGTAGTAATTTACCGGACTTCGCAAGCGATCCTTGTATATTACATATAACCCCATCCTGTCCCTTGTTCTAACTAAAGGGAATTTACACCCGAGCCGCTGAAACTTTGCATTGATGGCTAACTTTTCAGTTGGCAATCATACAGATTAACAAATGAGAAATGCTACCCGTTACACCTTCTGAGCCAGTCATAAAATAGGATCAGTCGTAACGTGGAGGCTACTCTATATGTGGTTTCACTTATTGTGTGTAACTGATTTCTATCACGTGTTTGAGTTGCTGTGAGTAGTTGAGCTAGTTAATTTGTAGTAGTTAAAAAATACTCCAAAGAGTTCATTTGTAGAATAATTACAAAGCGATACCCAATCCTTTGCGTCGAAGTGTTAACGCAAAATGCTCTTAGAAAAGGCAATAGTTCAAAGTTGTTTCTACTTAAAATTACGAGCAAAGATCTACATAGTACATCTTTCACTGTCGAAAGTTTGGTATTATGAGTACATTACTATGCAGCAATTTAATTGTGACTATAAATTATTCCAGAGCAAAATAATTCACTAATACTTACACTTAATATACGTTTCTCACGCGACATTGAAAACAACAATACCAGCCGTTATGCGGTGGTGGCTGTTGCAACGTTACAACCGCAGTATAGGCAACATTATATAAACTAAAGCTAACAGTCAATTGCAGTTTCTGCGGCCGGGGTATAGGTTTGTTTGCCTCTTAGCATTATTCCTATGCTTTTTACCATTTCAGTTACAGCTAATGACCTTCCTTGAACGCATCGGCAAAGTACCGAAAACGTGCTTATCTTTTTAACATAAGATAAAATTTCCCGAGTCGGTGGACTGTAAAACACGCACTTCAGTAGCCTTGTAGGGGGAAATTTTAGAAAAAATTTTAGGTAATATACTGATGTATGGCGGATCCCCCGCTTGTTCTGCTAACTTAGCAAGAGTTTTTCAATGTCATTGTTCTAATTGTGCAGTGATATCATTCAGTTTTCCCCCTGTTCGTACACGGTGCCTGCATATTATTATTTTTTTTGTCCAACCTGATCCTGTCATTTTGAATTTAAACACTATTTTACGAACTATAGATCTCCCATATGGATGAATCCCCGGAAAACGTTCATGAAATTCTGCACGAAACGGAGCAGCTGATTAATTTCTTAAAAGGTTACAGTAAATGAAAAGTGTTGATCTGTATTAAATCTTTGAACGTTTGAAGAAAGAAACGAAACGCAATAAGAAGTAACTGAACATAAACACGCACTACCGGCCTTATCAGCAGCAATACGCGTCTCTAATTATGTGTGCAGCGGTAATCCTTCAGCTTTGAACCCGGTTCGTGTGCGGGGAAAAACAAAATGAACATCCGAGCCTTCTGCACACAAGGTTATGATGTTTTAAATTTTTTCGTCCCTTTTGTTACCTCAGTATTGTAAGTCTAATTTTATCAGAAGTATATAGAACGCATTTACATCAAAACACTTTCATTTATGAGAACCTTTGTTAATTATTTTGCTTAAGCAATATAAATGCAATACCGTTTTACACACGCGAAAAGTAAAACAGACTATTACAGTAAACTTTTTACTCTGCTTGTTGCATAGAAGTAATGCTTAACTTTACGACATTAGTTTCTTTTCCATTTTGTACAGCTCACTAGCTGAATAAATGGAAAACAAAGATTAAAAAATGTGGACATTTGTGTATTATGTTTGTCCTAATATTTGAAAGTTTACCTTCTTTAATAAAACTTGTACAATGAATAGTTTTGTGAGGAAATCACTTGAAATTAAATTAAAATTCATATTTTGCTCTAAGAAACAAATAAAATTATAAACATCGTTGAAACGCCACTGAAGAGAGACTCTTGAGTGAGAAAGGTTAAGGTTCAATAGTTAAGCAATTATAACTTTCATGTAAATGGATCTTCTTTCTCTTTAAGTGTTATTTTTAAAAATTGATACATATGTAAAAAATTAAAAAACACAGGCTTAAGCTTTACATACTCTTTTACATGCCTCCACAAGGGTACATAAATACTTTTACAATATATTAATTTCTTTTTCTGTAGTATTTAAACACATATAAAAGTTTAAACATTGAAAGAGCTCTTAAATTTATATTTTATTATGCATTTGACTATTAAATAATCAATGAATATAAAAGTACACTACTTTAAAACTAAGCAAACTGGCCCACGAAAAAATATCTTTGATCGAGGTGCGGAAACCTCAGATACAATCGCCACTATCGGCCAATCTGTAAGGGCTTTTGATTTGTATATTTTCCTACCAGAATCGCTAAATACCTTTATCAACAAAAACGAAATAAATTGTACGCAGCTAAAGCCATCCGTCCTACAGTAAGTGAACTGAACTCAGTTTCAAATTTCACAGATGTCGAGGCAGTCAAAGTGTCAGTAAATAACATCTTACTTCATTATATCTAGGTTAAATATGGAACCTAGTTTGCAAGCGTGTGGCATGTAAAACGTAATGAGTTGCTGTCCCTATTCCGGAAGAAGTAAAAGATTGCATGTCAAAAAGTTTACGCAATTTCTTTCTTATTACATTCCCTTTAACTGAGTAAAACATGGTATTCTCGAGGATATATTTTGAATATCGATTTCTGCTTCATGCAGCTTTGCAGACCTTCATGCTTATTATCATCCAAGCGTAAACTGCTTCCTCTGTGGTTAAAGACAGCAAATTAGCAAACCAGGGTCTCTATAGTAGCAACGTCAGCCAACCGAAACATCGCTGCATAAGTTATTATCGGTGAACGCACTTCTCTTTTTCCAATTCATGAGTACTCAGCGATCTCAACCCCGTATTAACTCTCTAGAAAAAATGATGTTGTTTCCATACCTGTTATAGCTTTGATGACATTTGTGAGATGTTTGCCTATTAAATATCACTTTTATTGCAAAATGAACTGCATATTTAGTTATGTTTAATATGATTTTGATTTCTGGCATTCTCTCAGTTGTGATAAAAAGATAAGGTCTGTGCTACATATTGATGGCTAGGCGTATTTTTGCACTTTATTCAAATCTGGCACCATGTACTAGATTTTTCTGTTTAGGTAGGTAGGTTGGTTTGGAGCTACTGATTGTAAAGGTACGGAGGGAAAAGTACCTACCACACTCCTTTACGGGACCAAACAGAGGGAGATGCCCATACCGGGTTCAGTTGGTAGGCAAGGGAAGATAGAAAGATTAGGTAAATTTCTGATGAAAGTGAGACAGCTCAGACCTAAAAAGGCTGATAACCGGCGATAAGTTAGGGGCAAGAAATTTTATTCAGTTCAAGCTATGTGCCATTCATTATAGGGTTTCTTTATAGTTTATGTGTGTGTGTATGATATTTTTAAAAATTATTATTTTTGTACTATTTTTATTTATTTATTTATTATTTTGTTTTTATTGTTGAATATATATATGCTTTATAGCTTACTGTGAGATATCTAATCTAATATCTTGTACTAAATCAAGTAGATCTAGTGTATTATAAGCGCACTTAGGTCCGTTGGACACGTGCCCTTGTTGAACTTTTATTGTATTGTATTGGTGCCACTGTAATAAATGCATTCCTACTCAGGTTGATAGGAAGGAAAGTATCGCCTTTTTACCATGTTTAATACAAATAGACACGTCAATAAAAAATGAAACATTTTAGAAAGTCGGTTAGGCTATAAAAAGATGCCTTAGTCATTGTCGTAACACTCTTTAAAAAGCATTAAATGTTGTTACATTCAAACTTTCCATAGATAGTAGCAATTCCGGTTGTAAGACATGGAACAATTTAACAGTGTTATAATTGTAAATACTTACATTGTATTATTGAAAACGGGCGATAAGCACAATACATGAGATGGAATTATACCATTTTGTTTTAGAAGGAAAGATTCAAGGCCTAAATTTTCCTACCCGATATTTGTCATTAATGACTACTCCGGAAAACCCGAAAAAAAAACTTAAAAACTTCAGTCAGGAAGGACTGTGCTAGCAGGAATCGAACCACAGACCTCCAGTTCACGAGTAATAGGACTTGAATTTACAATTAGGGTATTTGAGGTTGTTTACTGGGAAAGTGCAGCCGCTGCAAAAGGAAAAGGAATAAGAAAAAAAAAAAAAAAAAAGGAGATAGAGTCGCCGTATGTAAAACTAGTGTTTTTATGTTAGTATTTTTATTTTTACTAAAAGCATTAAATTATACTGTATTTAAAACTGGTAATTATAAACACTAACCTGCGTTAACTTACAAGAGATGTTGAAAATGATGCCCCTCATCGACAATACATTGCTAGCTTCTGCGTAGGATAATCCTGTATTTCATCTAAGTTTTCTTTCACAAGAACACGGCGATTCTGAACACGCCCATTTTTACTGCTGAGGCACTACAGACGAAGGACACTGAAGATATACGAGACGATAGGATAAATTGGGAATACACTTTTTTTTTTAATAAAGGAAGCGTTCCAGGTCTAAGTATGGGGTACCTTACCAGTATTTGCTATTTATAAAGACCGAAGAAAACCTGGAAAAAAAAAAAAAAAAAACTCAGAAAGAACGGTCGTGCTGCGAATCAAGTCCCAGGCTTCCGGTTTACAAGTCCGTCCCTAAAGGACCTCTGCGAACCGTGTTAGTTATTGCCAGGATATTTTCTTGTGAATTGGTTTACCTTTTCTCTGCAAGAATCTGATTTCACATATATAACGTAGATATAAAGCGGATTAAATATCTCAGCCCATATATATATATATATATATATATATAAAATTAATTAAATATATAAAATACATTTCTCATGTCAAAGTAATTAAATGCACCTCAATATAATTAAAACATTTCAACCTAAAGAAATGCATGTCAGCCTAATTAATTATATGTCATCCTGATTAGATTTGTCAACCTAATTAAAAACGTTTCAACCTGTTCGTAAATACGTTAATCTAATTAATTACATAGCAACGTAATTAGATATGCCCCTTCATACATATCAACCTAAATATACATAGGTTTAATTATATATGTGCCAAAGTAATTAAATATATATTTATATATATGCCAATGTAATTAAATATATATATTACCCTAATTAAGTTCATGTTAATGTAATTAAAATCATTTCAACATAATTACACGCATTTCAACCTAAATAAAGCCATGTCAGCCTAATTGAGTACATTTCATCCTAATTGAAAACACTTTGATCTAATAAAATACATGCCAACCTAGTTAAAAGTATGTCAACTTAATTGAACATGTGTTAATCTAATTAAATTTAAATCATGTAATTAAATACATATCAACATAATTAAATATATGTTAACATATTTTAATACATTCCAACCTAATCATGTGCATGTCACCCTAATTAAATAGATGGCGACCTATTTTTAATCTAATTAAATACATGTAACCTATTAAAATGCATATAAACCTAATTAAGTACATTTAAACCTAAATAAATCCCTTTTAATCTAATTAAATACATATAATTTAACACATATCGAACTAATTAAAACATTTCGCCCTAAAACATTAGAAACGTGTTTTTCTTAAGACAATCTTATTAGAAACGTTAGTAGCACTTGCACTGAATATATTCGTGTTTTGGTGTTTTTATGATTTTTTTAAATAAATAACTAAAATATATGCAAAATAAGACAGTTTTTGCAATAGAATCTTGAAAACATGCAGAAAAAAAAAACGCGGCAGTCTATTATATGCAACCATACCCAAAATGTGCAAATTTTGTTGAAGGGCTGAAGCTCAAAATGTGTATAAAACAGTTTTCCATGACATTCAATGATGGGGTAAAAATATGCACATACATATTAACCCCATTCCTTCTTACCAACCTGTGCACCAGCATTCTACTCCTCGTGAAATATAATTTAAAATCCACTGGTAGAAATTAACTTTTGAGTGCAGCAACGTATTAATATGTTGTGTTATTTTATAATTTTATAGTTAATATATAGTTTTCTTCTACATTTTCACATAAATGCAACTAAAGAAATATTGTTTTTAATTTCTTACATATAATTTCAGGCCAGGCTTTAAGAAGGAAGTTTACGGTTCACTGAAATGAGAGGAAAACGTAATAGCTCACATAAGATTCAGGAATAAGTTTTGGAAGTGACTAAAGAGCATTTAGCAGCAATACACCGAATTCCATTACTCATCAAACAAAAGCAGACGTTTGTATTTTGAGGACTCTGATGTAACAATGAAAAAGTTTTCTGATTTATTTAACATTCAATACAAAAAGAAAGCTCGAAGCAGTCTTAAAATGAAATTCTGTATTTACTTTAAACATTTTCAAACAAACTCAATAAGTAAACTAAGAATTTGTGTACGAGGTTTCATTGAACAAAAAATTCAAACTGGGCAATGTACACATTTTGCTCATATTTGGCTCAGAAGTTCAAAGTGAAAGTAACTCAGAACTCCTCTGAAAGAGCCCTTTATTACCGTTCTGTGAGTGTGACAGGAACTTTGGAATTTACACCACTATATGAAAGGAACGATACAGTTCCCACAGTCTTTGATAAAATTATTTCAAATACTTCAGAGTTAATTAATTGGAAATGGAATAATAAAACGGTAGGGTAGCTCATCACAGAAATGATCTGAGTAGAAACATAAGAGTCAGATGTTCTATTCAGGAATATTGTAGGATTCCATGGGAGTCTTCTGGCATCAGAAATCTACATTGGAGTATACATGTCTTTTTATTTTTTGTGACATATTGCTATTGGTGCCTAAAAAACAAAATGAAAGCAGCAAAACTGAAGGATATAAGGTCATCATATGAATTCTTGTCAAGTGAAGAAATACAGTGGTGTGAGCTGTAGCCTATTGAAGAAGCATCTTCAGATGGTGTTTGTGAATTGATCTTTGCAGAGGCTGAAGACACAAGTCAATGAATCGAAAGCAATGGACATTAATTTAATTTCTCTTAAATAATATGCTTCTTTATCAGAATAAACATTACCCCCCATTTTTGCAATAAACACATATGATTCATATTTATCATCAATAAATGGATTGATGGTAAAATAACTTCAGATGTGTCTCTAAATTCTCTTTATTGTGGCAGTATTTTAATTTCCTATAGCAATGTATGTGTAATAGGAGAATAAAATTATTTTAAAGAATGCTTACCGTACAACTAACAAACAAAATACCATTTGCTTTCTCAAAACAAGACTTTTTAACTGAGATAATTTTTTCCAGCAAGCTCCTCACTTATTGTATCTCAATTTGTTTGGCCTTAGACGATTTTTTTTCAAGAATATCACTCGTTGCAAGAAAAAGTAAATGTTCATATTGTTTTCACACATATAAACAAACTGGTTAATATGAAAATAACGTCTATTATTATAGTAAGTTAATATTAAGACAAACAGCCACGGGTGGCCGAGATCGTTAAGGGGCGGATCCGTGAATGAAGTTCTGGGGTTTGATTCCAACCAGAACCGACCCCTCTGGCTGAGATATTTTCCAGGTTTTCCTCAGGCCTCATAAATGGCAAATGCCGGGAAGGTACCCTGAACTTAGCCTTGAGCCTTTCTTTCCCTAATTAAAATCATTTTCTAATTTATCATTTCATCTCATGTACCCACCATCTGTGATGCCTCAGCAGTAAAAACGAGCGTTCAACACTACTATAAAGTATATATATATATATTAAGTCAATGAAAAATGTTTGGTAAATAATTATTGAATAGTAACTGTCATTTATTGCTAATGAAATACGGAACTATGTAAGCTACATTCACTTATTTGCTTATATTTCCCGGGTAAGTGTGTATACTTCAAGTTTAAAAGGAACTTATTTACACTAAGTTGTATTCTTTGACATATTTATAATTTATTCTGGGTTTGGCTATTCCGTTCAAATACATAATAAAATTGGCAACTTTCTTTTTACGTTTTGCAAATATAAAATACAACGAAACGGTATAGAAAAGCTAACATAAATTTTTTAATTTACATTTAGAAGTTGCCCCCCATTTTTTATTTTATTTATTTATTGTTGCAAAATTATACCTTTTCATCTTGGGTTAAATTATTGCTTACAAAAACTTTAAAATAAAAACATGTAAATGTTTATTTTATACGTAAAATTCTATAACACATTTTTAATAACCTAAATATTGGGATCCTAATTATAAATATCATTTCTAGAACAACATTCCCATTGATATTACTAAAATATACATTTTCTTTCAGTTTCCTGCTCTGGACGAATTAAATAACTGACATTGATTTATGTTTAACTGCGCAAAATAATAAACACCTCTAAGGAGAGCCTTTTCTGCATAAGAAAAATTAACCTCAAGCTAACTTTTAAGTTTTTTTCGTATAACTATTTTTAAAAATTCAACAAAAGTTTAAATAAGAAATTCGAGTTTACATTTTAATCGATGTTGTCGATACTTATCGATCTGTGGCTCCATGCATCGCTCCCGTGCGGCAACAGTAATTCTTCATGCTTCTTTTTGCAGCACCGCCAGTAGACTGAGACCCGGATGGTATATTGTGATCGCCCAGCCCCAGTTTCAAGGTCTGCTGCCGTTCCGTTACAGACATCAAACATGAATTGCAGTTACACTTGTGAACTACCTGCCATTCATTTCTATCGTACAGCTATCAAACAAGCGTTTACTTCCATTAATGCAGAAATAATTATATGATAAACACATGGACGAAGAAATAGCTGATTTTGGGTTTATTAATGGACCAATGCATGAATGACAGGTGGTTTGATTTTAATAAACATTATATAAAAGTTCATTACAAATGTATATTTTTCATCACTGCCATTTTTAATATATAACATTTTTATTGGTCAGGAAATTAATTTTACTTCTGGAAGAACATTTTCAGTAGAATTCTACAAGAAAACATTGAAGTAGAATAAGCGGAAAAATGTAGAAACATTTTATAACATCACAGTCAAATTTAAAAAAAATGTATTATAACTATATTTTAAAATTAGATTACATAATATTTCAATTGAATACTAAACGCTTCTTGCAATTTAATTTCGGTTTTCTAAAGTTGTGTTACAAGGATTATAATTAAAAACTTAATTTATTAAGACGAGCTGTAAATTTCTTCTACCACACAATACAATTCTGAACTTCTAAATCTTTTAATTTTAGAATTTTAAAGATCTGTTTTAATACATGCTTTTTAATTTCAACAATAGATGCAAAGTCTTCTTGTAGTAATTAGGCATGGATACTGATAAATGACTACTTTATGGAAATGTGTGCTTTACCAGTTTTTAAACATTTTCTACGTTTTGTCTATTTTTTCCTGGCGTAATAATTAATGTGAAAATCTGATCACATATTGATTTTATACTTAACCTACCTAGAATCAAATAAAGAGCAATCAATTCAACTATTAAGGAAATCGGAAGGATTGTTGAAAATATTAACATGTGTTAACACCATGTGTTTGAGGAATTTATTCATATAGATCTTTAATTAAGTTAATTTGGATTACATTATTTTTCAATACGATTTTTGAAAATGTTCTTTGTATAAATTAAATTTGTAATTTTAATCTAGTTCGCACTCTGGCGTTATAATATAGTTAAGTTTTATTTTAATTATGTCCAAATTTAATGTTCTTCAAATGTCGATTACACGGTTAGGTGCTTGAGTCAAGCCATTTTACATTCACTGAAATAGTTTTCTTTTGACCCGTTCAAAGCTTTCGTAGAAGCAGAAATTTATTTATGGAAATTGGAATATAATCCTCTAAGAATATTCCCAGAGAATTGTATGTATGAATATCTCCGCAGCGGATGCTCTAGCACACTTTGTTATTTGGCAATGGATTACTTGTCACACTAACCATGTTGCTCAGCTCAAGGGTCATGCGTTGACAACATCACTGCGGAGACATTTATGACACTGTGCGTAAAAAACACAACACTGATTGTTTTAATTGAAAATATAACATGGAAGTATTTATTTAAAATCGGTGACCACAGATTATGTAGGTATTACAAGAACTTCCATTCATACAGACGTTTATGACACTATTGTGCATGGTATGTGGACTTGTCATCAAATCCAAGCAAGACAATGTGTGAGGATTCTACCGTTGAGAGGATAAGTCTTCCGGAAATTCTGAGTGATGTATCTCCCATTAGCCTGCAAGTTTCTAAATACTTCTACCTGTAAAAGAAAAATAAAAATTTTAAGGTAAAATATACGAGTACATTGAAGTACCTAAGTACATTTTGTTTAAATTTTAAGTGTCATGTTGTTTTTCTCTTGATGCTTGTTTCTGATAAAACAAGACTTTATAGCTACAAACTGGGAATATTTCATGAAACAAAAACTAAATCGATAACACAGAACTTGTTGGCACTGCTCAACATGGTGTGCTTAACTGAAGTGCAGCATTTACAAAATGGCGGTGACTTTAACTGTTGACGTCGTAGAAGAGTAACAGCTTTCTGTAATATGAAAGCTCGTGAAGTTCTTAAGAATGCTGTGACGGTGTGCATTGGTGAGAGAAAACCTATAATATTGGGTAGATGCGTTTGAAATGGGTGAGCACCATTCTTTAAAGAACAACGCTGTGGTCGCCCCAGCACGATTTTAAGGGATGGAAAGTGGTCAGGCAAACGCCTTTATTCATGAAAACAGATATATTTCTTTAGAAGTTTGACCAGAAAATTAGATGTCTGTGGACGAGCACCACCATTGCCATGGAGGTTCTCAATTATTATTTTTATTATCAATTGATTGTCCCTTGTCTCGTCGTGACTTTTCATTAAAGTTGTTGACAGACATTAAATTATACGACACATGAAACAATATATATAGAGAGTGCCAAAAGATGTATACACACTTCAAGCAAAGAAAAAACTGTGTCAACAGTACAAAACTGAATTTACACAAACAGAAAATGATGAACACTAGTTATCTTAGACTTTTATAGTTAAATAGTTGTTCAAAATGCCCACCATCGGCGTCGATACACTTACGCAGGCCTCATCCTCTTGCACCATGTTCCGAAACCACCCACAGTGCTGCATTCTCCGATCAGGGTCATCTTCATTTAATGCATGCAAAAATCTTGGGATGAAAACTTTCAACTTTGCTGTTTTAATAATACGACGTACTCTGGTTCTACTAATCCCAATCTCACGTGCACATTGCTTTGTAGATTTCTGCCTTGAGTGCTCATAATGTTCCAGAACCTTAGCAGAAGACGCGAGGCTTGTTGCTGTGCGAGATCTCTTAGATCTGCCCTTGTGAACTCGCATACGGTATCATGAGTCTCAAATTTGTCTCGGGTGAGTGCAATTGTTACCCGCGTTGTCGGTTCTGTTCTGTGCACATGTCTCCATTGCCTTGAACTCAGCAACAATCTCGGTTTTCCAATATCACTTCAAAATTGCTTTCCCTGTTGAAACGACAATCATGGCTCCATTTTTTGCAGCAATACTAGCATAACGTAAGGTGAGTTACATCTGTTTACAGAACATCATACGACAATCTTGGCTTCATTTGTTCATTGTTGATTTACGATAATCTTGACTTCATTTGTTCATTGTTGATTTACGATAATCTTGACTTCATTTGTTCATTGTTGATTTACCTACGTGGCAACGCTATAATAATCTATGTGAGTCACATATGTTTACAGAACATCATACTGTCGGTCCTGGTGGTGTAGTGGTAACCATACGTGCCTTCTAAACCCAAGATCGCGGGTTCAAACCCGGCCAGGGTCGATGGATTTTTTCGGGTGTAAAATCCTAAGTATGGCTTCCTTCGAAAGGGAAGTAAAGCCGTGGGTCCCGGGTCATACGTTTACGGCACGAAAAAGAACCTAAAGCCTGAAAGAAGAGGCCTCTGGGCAAAATTTATCGGTCGTTTTACACCCTGAATTTAATGGGACGCTGATGACCTGAGCTGTTAAAGAGTATCCATAAATAAATCAAATCAACAAAAGAACATCATACTACTACACAATACTATTGTTTTTAGGTCCAAATTTGAAATATATTAAATAGCTATATACTGTGAAAGTGTGTAAGATACCTTTTTTGACAACTTCTGTATCTGTAATGTGTATATTGAATTTTGTAACAATAATTTCCCTGCATACTTTAAAGCAGCACTCAGTTCCTTGAGCTTTACTATGTACACTTTTTCTTTCTTTCGTTATTGTGGTACATTCAATATTTGTATATATATATATATATATATATATATATATATATATATATAATTAGAAGGGCAGTACGAGAGTACTAGTCAGGCAGTACATATTTTAACTTTTCTTTAGGAAATATTACTGCACAACCGGTAAGGTGGTTAATTTTAGACCCATCAGCCTTGATATGCACAAGCAAGTGCGTTTTGAAATAGAAGAAATGTTTGAAGCAAAGTTAGAAGAAGATTAATTGCTATTGCAGTGGAAGCTGGTTTTCTACCCCTGTCTCAACAATCAGAACTAAAAGGGCATGGAGAAGGGAAGCATGTATAAATGTAATAACAGGAGAAGATATAACGGCAATGGTCTGGCTGCGCCTCGCGGAATAGAAAATGCAGAAAATGACGGATGACACAGGGGATAGAATGTGTCCTATGTGCGGTAAAAAATAAAACCGGGTTCTTAGTCTTGCAGAATGTGAAGCTACAAAGTGGTGGAGGTCGCAGATTCTCTCCGAAAACTTTGTGAGGTCAAGAAGGAGTAGGGTGGCAGTCTGAATTTGGTACTGGATAAGAATTGTTTGGCAAGGACTATTATACATTTATTAAGAAGATCAGATCGGCAAGAGAAACTCTCTGGATAGTGAGTAATAACATGCAATTGGCTTTTCCATTCTAAATGGAAAATTAATTTTTTTATTGTTTACTGTTTATATATGTATGTAATGAATTATGCATTTCTCTTGTTTAGTGTCCTAAAGTGATACAAGGGGCTTATTAATTGTATAATTTTTTTCCGTCGTGGCTGGAGCATCGGGGTTATTTCCTAACATTTTAGTACATAACTTAGTATTTGTATATATGTAATTATGTATGTATTTTCCGCATTTCTCATGTGCAAATATGACAACGATCTGCCTAGATCAGTGAGGTAGATAAGTAATTCATTTATCTAAACCATTTAAATGCCTCAACAACTTCATAAGGTGATTAAAATCGCTGTCCAGGCATTTTTGTTTGACATTCGGGAACAAAAAGAACTCATTAGGCGATAAATCAGGTGAATACGGGCACTGAGACATAAATTCGACATTTTTCTGCTTCAAATAATCAATTGTTTGACGTGCTGTGTGAGAGCTGGCATGTCATGATGAAGAATGATGCGACGTTTTCGGTTGTTTCTCCTGATTTCGTCGATGACTTCTGTCAAACAAATTGTTGCATACATTCAGCTTTAATTGGTCTTCGATCCTCTAAAGGAAAACATTGCGACGTGTCCAGTACAACCGAAGAAACAAACCATCCTTTTCTTGGAAGTGCTTCCTGAACGAACAACTTTTGTAGGATTCGGTTCATCTTGGAACACCCAAACAAGGGACTATTGCTTAGTTTCCGGTTTATACGAACATATCCAAGTTTCGTCACTTATTACGATGTTGTGAACGGATTTTGTAGTTTCTCGGCGGAATTTTTGAGCATTTAATTGCACCATTTAACACATTTAGCTTCGGTCAAATTATCCTG